>JABFTP020000124.1:39765443-42165443 GCA_013387265.2 Cryptolaemus montrouzieri | reverse complement strand
TTCATAATTGAAAATGCTTTACGTAGAATTGTCCGATGTGCAGAGGGGTCTTATAATTGTTCTCGTTGAAGAAGGGGTGACACAGAGGGATAAAGCAGCCACAATGGGAGAATCACAGAGGGTGATTTCAAAAACTTATGCCCAATACGTGGAGCTACAGTCTCGGCAAAATAGGTTTAGAAGAAGTCGTAGGAGGAACAAGACCGCTTGTTGTGACAAATTGCAAGCAGTGGCCAGAGTGCGTCGCATCCCATACTTCAAAAGCCAATTTCGGTAAGCAACAGGCATCAGTGTATCAGTCGAAACGATACGTAAAAGACTTCGTTCAAGGTATTTATACAGCAAAAGGCCCTCAAAAGTTCCAGAGCTAACCAGACAACAAATAATCAACAGACTAAATTGGTGTATCGAGCACCAAATTTAGAATATTGAGAATTAGCGAAATGTTCTTTTTTCGGATGAGACCAGAATTGCTGTTCGATCAGATGACCACCGGATTTGGGTTTTGAGGAGTCGTGGAAGACAAGCTAAACTCCGAGCCGCAGGACAAATTCCGAAATACCAAGGGGGCAGTTTGATGTTTTGGAGTGGCATTATGCTGGGTGGCAAAACAAATTTGATTTCGTTTCCTGTGAGTGTAACGGCTAGAAATTACGTGCACTTAGTGCTGGAGCCAAGAGTGAGACTCTGACGAGGTGCGCACGGTAGGAATTTCATTTTTATGCAAGATAATGCTCCTCCGCATACCAGCAACTTCGATAGACATGATCTTGAAAAAGAGGAAGTCGCTATTTTGGACTGGACAGCTTGCTCTCCAGACCAAAATCCTATTGAACATTTATGGGATGAACTAAGGAGTATTAGATCACGCCAGGATAATTCAAGAACCCCACAACAGCTCATACAAGCCGCAACAGAAGAGTGGCAGAATATCAGACAAGAGGAGGTCGAAAACCAGATCCAAATCATGCCTAGACGGATTCAGGCTTGTATCAGGGCAAGTGGAGGTAATACATGCTACTGAGGTCAAGAAAAATACATCTACTCCAGGAGAAAACAATTTGCAGTTTTTTTATTACATGCGGAAAGAGTCTTTTATATTCTTTCATTTGATTATTTCTTGAAATAGACCTTGACAAGAGCTAGACTTTAGTTTCGTCCTTATAAGAAGCTCATTAGTGTCGCATATACCATCGCAGCATCATAACCAACTACATTTGGGTACCGTATTATATTAATTCCAGAAAAAACGATTCTCGTAAACACTAACGACAGTCGGCCTCTATGGACCAACACGGCAAACCCGCTACCATATTTAGAGAAAAGCAATGGACAATAACAAAATTATGTAAAAACGTGAAAATGCAAACACTTGTAGATCATTTCGGTCGATAAATATTTGATGATACAAGATAAAATCGTCATACCTTTTCTACAGAAATGGAAAATCGAATGATCGAATAGAGGGAGAAACATTGAATGAGTAATATAAACTAAACTTAACTAACCAATAGAATTTCCATTTTTGTCAAAAAAGTATGACGTTTTTCTCTCGTTTCGAAAGACACTCAAC
Source organism: Cryptolaemus montrouzieri (assembly GCA_013387265.2). Classification (NCBI taxonomy): domain Eukaryota; kingdom Metazoa; phylum Arthropoda; class Insecta; order Coleoptera; family Coccinellidae; genus Cryptolaemus; species Cryptolaemus montrouzieri. The sequence goes on along the minus strand of JABFTP020000124.1, from coordinate 42,163,870 downwards.
ATTTGCTTGGGTCATTAAAATTGTAAAAGGACCTATCCTATTCAATTCGAATATTCTTCATTAAATTCAGTGATTTTACTACTGTCAGTGATATTGATTTTAATTTCATGAAAGAAACTTTCGCCATGTCCCTTCAATTCACAGAGCTACCTGTTTAGTTAGTCTGTATGCTATGAAGTTCTCCTGCGAAAGCGGGTTATTTTCTCCCTGAATTCATTAACAACCGACTCTTTAAGCATTGATTACTTTAATTTCCAGAATTCCCGACCGCCTACTGTATGCTTAAGCTCATTATTTTTGTGCAAATAAATCATCATAGCAGTGTGGTTTGAGAATGGTACCGGTTTTATTACACATCTATTTTCCAACGTAATGACTACGCTCTATAGCTGAATTGTGCTGAAAAACGTTTATTCTATACGAAATCACCATATACGTCAAGACAATTTGCAATTCATAAATAAAATGCACAAATTCATGTTTATAGACTGGATGTTATTTACTCCCAGCAATTAAATATTTTTCGTTGTGTGTAAAGATCTGCTATTCCAATCGTTATGTCTGTCCCCCAATCTTAATCAAATCTTAGCAAATTGAAAATTTATATGGAAAATTTTTGATATTCATTCCCTTTCTCTTGTTGAATTACTCATTCTACAAGCTCAATACAAAATTGTTAATAACTGCCACAAACTAAGATCAATGATGCAACATCCTATGAAAATGAATATTAAATAAGGGTTGAATCTAGGAAATCTTTCACAACATAAAACGTTTTCCTCAGTTTCGTATAAGTTTCAGTCCCTATAAATTTCCTCCTGAGTTATTCCATATATTTTGCTTTCAATTATTTACATTCTTTGATTTGATATTCTGATCTACCAGAAATCAATTCTTCCATTTTAGTAGACCATTGCTATTACAGTAATTTCACGTATTGTGAAATATAGGGATAAGGTCTTTTCAATATATGTATATTGCAACATGTGTGCTTCTTCTACGAGTGACTGAGTATCATCTCATCACAAAAATTTCGAATATTGTGTATCCTCTTCTTGACGAGAGTTAACAGTAAAGATAGGTGAAATATGAAAATTCAATTGCAAAGGAATATCGTATTGAAATTAAAAATCATGCAATAATAATGATGATGTCATCATAATGGAAATAGGAGTAGAAACCTAAAATACAAGTACCACCATTGTGGTTGATAACGATGTAAATTTGACAATTATGCTGTCTGCTTCCGCTCCAACTGATAAGGTCTAGTCTTCAAACCTTCAAACGAAAATATAGAGTGTTACATAATAGTATGTCACAACTTGAGGGGGTAAATCTACGTGCAATTTTAAGGAAAAAGTTTGTATAAATATAGATCGGCAAAAGCTTCGTTACGGTGCAACAGGGCGTTGGAATTTCTGGAAAAAACTAGTTTTTTCTTCAAAACTCCTGCATTTTTTGGGACATAAGGCCCAAATTTGAAATGCAGGTTATTTTGTACAGCCTACATCATTAACTGAAACTCACAAGGTGTTTTCTTTTCCGAGGCCATGTCTCCTTTTGCCCCTTCTAACTTTTTTTCAGTACGCCACTGATCTGAGTACAATCAATTTTTGTAATCTTCGTTCAATTTAGAACGTATTTGTAAGTTTTTGTATCTCCAACTGTTTTCGAATAAAAAATTATTAAATTTGAATTATTTCAATTGTATGTTATTCGCTAAATAAAAAAAAAATATTAGACTCGATTCTTCCCAAAATTTGCTTATATTTTGAATACCCGTCTTCTTAGTCTCAACTTATACTCATTCAATATCAAACTAAAAAAAGAACAATTAAAAACTAAATAAATTGCTGGAAGTGTCCTCCACCTGCAAGAATACAGGCCACTGTCCTTCTTCGCATATTATCTCACACTCTTTAAAATATTCCTGGGGTATTTTTTATCGTATCACAAGCGGTTATTATTCGTTTTCTCAATTCTTCTACAGTGTTCACTGGAGTGGTATATACTAAACTTTTGAGATATTACCATAAGAAAAAATCTAAATTATTTAAGTCTGAGGACCTAGGAGGTTGAGGTTCTGGACTACCCCGACCTATTCAGCGGTTGCTAAATGTATTATTTAAGGATTCCTTAGCTACTTCAGTAACGTGTACTGGTGCCCCGTCATGCATGAAACACATTATGTTTCTCAGCAAAAGTGGCACATCCTCGAGCAATAAAGTTAACTCCTCCTCAAGAAATTGCCGATAAGCGGGACCGTTTGGTCTGTTAGGCAAAAAAAAATGGCTCAGTCCAATAATTTCCAATTTTTCCGACTCAGACGTTTAGTGAAAATTGTTCTTCAGATGAGATTCTTCAATAAAATGGGGACTTTCCACAGCCCAATAATGATTATTGTGAAAATTTGTGTTAGCAGTTCTCGAGAAGTTAGCTTCGTCTGTGAACGTTATTTTACTATCAAAATGAGCATTTTCTCTAATTTTATCTAAAAAGCATCGGCAGAAATTCAGTCTTGAAGCAAAATCTAGGGGAAGTAGAGTTTGGACGCGTTGAATATGAAACCGGTACAATAAAAAGTCGTGGAGAATCCTCCAAACTGAAACATGTGAAATATTCAACTGATTTCTAATTTTTCTTGTACTCACATGAGGATTCAAATCAATACAATTCAAAACTGCTCCCTCAATATCTGGAGTTCTCATGGTTTGAGTTGCACCTTCTGGATGATTATTTGCAATAAAAGTACCAGTTTCCCTCAACCTTCTGTAGATATTTGAAAATGTTCGCCTGTATGGTATTACTCGATTTGGAAAGCGCACCTGATATAATTACCTATCTTCTGTTGTGTTTCCATCAGCCAGACTGTACATGTAATGGATATCAGCCAATCCGGCTTTAGTAAGCAATTTTTGCTTACAGCAATAACTTCAAAAGTCTTAAAACTAATCGTTAATTTAATGAACAAATCGAGCAAACACTGGTTCAACTTTAGCAACTGTCAAAATAGATAAATCAAAAAAATAAAAGCCAGCTAGTTATTTTTTCAATGAGAAGTGCTTTAAATTCAGCGAATGCATACAATCGTTTAATAATGTTTTGCTCGAGAACGGCTACAGATACGAAAAACTTACTGATGTCGAAAAAGTTTTTCAATCAAACGAAGATGAAGAAGATTGATTGTAAGCTGATCAGTAGAGTATTGCAGAAAAGTTTGAAAGGGCAAAAGAAGACGTGGCTCCGGAAGAGAAAACACCTTGTTGAAATTCAGAACGTGTAATTACGGAGGCTGTAAAAAAATGCTTGCATTCCAAATTCGGGCTGAATATCTCAAAAACTGCAGGAGTTTCGAATAAAAAACAAATTTTTTTCTGGAAATTTCAACACCCTGTAGCTCCGTAACGAAGCTTTTGCGGAACTATGTTTATATGAACTTTTTTTCACAAAATTGCACGTAGATTCTCCCCCTCAAGTTGTGACCCACTTTTATGTAACACTCTGCATATTAAGCGCAAAGATTATTTGCTCTTCCAAAATTTATAATTGATATATTATTTTAATCATGTAGTAATTGACTGCGACACTACATCCTCAATGCAAAATTCAACATCATCACTAACGGATTCTCTTTCTTTTTACTACAGGCACAACTGGTTCTGGAAACATTCATTATTAGTTATAATTCATTACAAATATAAGTAAACAATCATTATAAGTATGAGAAAATAGTTATTATAAGTATAATAAGTATTATAAAAGATATGTACAGATATTTAAGTTCTGCTAAAATACAAGAAACAATAGAGGATTTCAATTATCCTGTTTTTCCACATCAGCTTCAATTCATGAATTCTCATACCGTTATATTCATTGACAGCCATGTAATCAAGTGAATGCTGATGACTGAATTTCTAAAATTTGAATAAATTTGGACCAAATTCGTATTGGACCTACTTCAAAACAACTTTTTATGATTTCAAGCTTATTTGAAATTGCGAAAGGTTTCTAGTATGAATTGTTGCTGTAGAAAAATCGAATAACTTTCTCCACTACTTTTTACTGATTTTATAAGCCAGTGATGCACTAATAAATTAGAAGGTTGAAAATTAATGAACGAAAATACGAAACCAATCCAAATCACACGATACTTTGAAGTTGCTAAAAGAACAGTAGCAAATATTGTGGCTGTAGAAAAATTGGATTATATTAGGTTAGTACAAGTACACGACAATTTTGTGGGTCAGTAATACATTAATTAAATACAAGGGATGGAGATTTGTATGATATTAATGAAGAAAGAATTGAACAATTTAGAAGAAACTACGATATTTTCGCAGGAGAATATTTTCCAGAAAAATTACATGCTGTTCCATTTTCGAGGTTTCAGTACTGCAGGTATGTCAAATACAGCAAATAGATGAGAATAACGCCATCTCCGTCCTCGATTTTCGAATAAAATTCATTGTTGAAAACAGATCGAAGTAATATGAAAAGTATTTTGGCGTTCTTTTGGCACTTCTTTCAATATAATGCAAGAACTTGTTATATATTTCTGTCGAACGGTTTTCGAATTATAATAAACACTTGTGTTTCTTGCAGTTTTGAATCATATTTGAATTTTAATAAAAAAAGAAGAGTACATTTTTGTTTAGAAATTTATATAACATGCCTGATAAATTTCCTCAAAAATGTGAGTTTATTCAGAAATGAAAATTCATTGACCATTGGATGGTTTCATCTAGTTTTCTAATGCTAAAATGCCCAAAACAACACATATATTTTCAATTCAAAGCCCACAATGATAAATGTCAAAAATAATCCCTTACTCAATTCATATAGTTAATTCACAAATGAGTAGCTGAAATTTTTGTCATCTGAAAAATGTTTGGGTATTCTGAAAAATTCTGCATGTTCATAATAGGTATACTGCTGATGCTGCCTCATAAAATTATTCTGTTCGATTTCCAGACAGGAGACAATCTCTCAACTCGGTATTCCAAAGATTGAAACAGATTCTCATAAACACTGGTTCTTCCAAAGCACTCAGAGGAAAAAGTCATGATGAAGAAGGTAATGAAAATGCTTCATTGGATACTCTTACTACTCAGACCTTAATTCAATATCCTTGAAGCAGACATCGCGATATCTGAAGGTTTCGTGAATCCTCAGAAAAAAAAGTTTCAACCATATAATTTGAGGAGCTCTCAGTTTCCAGGGCTGGGGGAATATGAACGACGGTTAATTAGAAATAAAAGAAAATCTCGAATTCTACAACTGTACCTTATGATAAAATGAGGATGACTAGTGATAGATTCCTTAATCGCAAAAATAAGCAAAAACTCTCTTATTGAAGTGAATGTTCAACCCCAAGGTCGATTCGGTTTCAATGTTCGCTGCACATAAGTGAGCTGTCGTTTTGTGGCGTTCGTCATTGTTAACGAAAAGTTTCGTGGAGCACTTTCTTCTTGTTATAATAAATGATAACATTGTTACGAGGTTTTTAGTGGAATTTTCTTGGCTCAAAGAATTTTACACCACACCGAACTACAAATGTCTCAAAACTGGTAACAAAGTCTTTCGCTGATAATTTGATGGAAACGAGATGAGCAGTAAGTTGGCCATCTTATATTCCAGATTTAACCTCATTAGTTTTTTTCTCTGTGGCAATCTCCAGGACTTAATTGCATTCATAAAAACGATTCTGAATATTGCGATTTTTGCATTTTGAAAATGGAAATACTTTCGAGTATTTAAGGTAGTTTTTATTCGTGTTTCTTGACTGATTATTTTCGATATTTCATTACTTATAAGTAATAAATAACTCTCGCTTGTTCCTACTAGATGTGGGCCTTATTGTTATGAACATGAAAGTGAAATCATTTTGGATACTTTGGGAAAATTCGCTCCACCGTACTAGATGAAACCATAGAATATTCGAAGAATTTCCATTTTTGAAAAATATTCACGTTTTGGAATATTTATCAGAAATTTCAAATATATTTGGATAGAGAAAAACGTACTCATCTTATTGTTCTCTAATTTCATCAAGGCTTAAATCCAAGGGGACCAAGTTTATAATATAATTCGAAAACCATTAAACAAAAAAAATTTTGCATTACCTGCATTCTACTCAATAAGGTACCCCAGGATGTGAAAACAGTTATCACATTTATTTAATAGCAACCAAGACACTCGCTAATGCCGAATTCTAGGCAAATCCATAATTCTGGAATTTTGAAAAATGAAAGGAGATAGCTGCGATCTGTATTTATTAATGAATTTTCCTCAAAAGATGAAGACCCTGTTCTGTGGTTAAGACAGATGCTCATTCCTTAGTGATATCTCGGCGTGATTTTATCTGAGTTCATCCAGGGTAGGCGGTCGCTGTTAACAGCTTCATAAAAATCAAATTTTCGAACCTATATATTGCTCACTACTCCAAAAGTTCTAAATGCTTTTACGTACTGAACGCGTTTTTGACGGATGGGTTCTTTATTAACTCAGTCACACACGACGCAACCATCTGTCGGCGACACTTTTTGATAGTAGGAAATATAGCTTCATACATGCTAAGTCATATCTGTTGGACGAATTTTACATTATGATGGTCGATCATCTTTCAACATTCAGGTCTACGGTGGATACTATACTTTTCAGGTTTTCTGGGACCATATGAAGGCATATTTGTTTGCATCTTGTTATTTTAAAATATACTTAAATATGCAATTGATTAATCTGTTTTCTCTATTTAGTAAGCAGTTTGCTTAGTTTTTAGTTATCATTTCTACCCATTTGAAGTCAGGTGTTTACTCTATCATTTTTTATGACTAAGTCTATGTCTCTCTTAGATATTCACATTTTCTTCGATTGCGTGCTGTGAGAAATTCATTGAAACCAATGCTTAGTTCTCAAAATTATACACCTCCTACACTATTCAAATTCCAGATGATATTGATTTATTTTCTTCTGAATTCTTAAGTGGAATAGATTAATATATTCAGTACATTTATATATAGTTACTGTTGTTCTTGAATATATATCCAAATATGCAATTGATTAATCTTTTTCCTCTATTCGGAAAACACTTTGCCTGAGCTGTCGTTGTCACTTTTGCCGATTCTTTAATAAGATTTTAACCTCGTCATTTCCAATGACGTATTATATTTCTACTACCCAATATTGAAATCTTTTATACTAGTTCCTAGTCATCTATATATTCTACCCTGAATGATCTTATTTCACCTCAATTCATTCTCTATCCAGAAGTGATTTTCTAGCATTCGACCAAACAAAAAAATTTAGTTATCGTCGATCATCTTCCAAATCTTAGGTTCACGGTAGATATCATACTCTTGACGTTCTTGTGGAACCAAAGGTGAGAAGATTTGGTCCTTATCGCAGCGAGCCTAGAAATTTCGATACAATATAGTTCATATTGGAATAAAGTGCTAAGTTCACTTGCTCAGTTTCTGTTCGTATTACTTCTATATCGGTGCTTCACGGTAGTTAAAAAAGAGATAACTGTAACTGACGGCTTCTGTGTACTCTGCCAATTATTGCTGTAAACAAGAACTTCTATGATCTAAGTAATATCATGCTCAAAAACAAATAATTTCTCTTTATCTTATAAAACTTCCTCTGAGATATTTTCTATGATTCTTGGCTATAAAAAAATCATGAATACTTATGCTTCACACTAAAAAAAAACACTGTACACCACTACACCAAAACTTTATTTCGAATACTCGATGCGCGTTTCACCAACTAAATTGGCATCATCAGGAGATGATAGTACACTAAATCTATTTCTCTGTGATCCTTGAAATTTGGTGAGGGTCGAATGACTATCCTTTTTTCTCTTCATCTCGCTCATGTTACATTTCCTTGGTTTGTCCTGGGGTCCTACTGGTTGGTTATAATCCTTCTTTTATGTTGTGGTGCATCTATGCTGGCCTGTTGTTTCCTCTTCCATTGTACTAGGGATGTCCTCTTTCCTGTTGTCCTCGGTTGTAGTTTCATTATTTGGTTGATTTCCTCATTTTCGTGGTCTTACATCTGGTCGGTTGTCTTCGTTGTTAGTCGTGTGATGATTTCTTCTAGTGTGTCGATTTCCATTTCCTTCCTGAGTAAGTCGTTGCTTATGTACCAAGGGGCGTTTGTTGCTGTCCTGATGATCTTGTTGAGTGCTGCTTTTAGTTTCCTCTTCTCGAATCTGTCCTCCATATGCCAAATTTGTCGATCGTATGTTATTCCTAGGATGATTATGAACTTGATTATCTTGATTTTGTTCTCAATGTGAGTTTGCTTGATCTTCTCTTTTAAAATAATTGATAAACTGGTCGATAGTTTTTTGTAGCCATTTCCTCATTGCTGCTCTGATCCTGTGCGATACGTATATTGCTGTATCGTCTGCGAAATGCGCCATTCTCTAGTGGTTCATCTTCGGTATATCTGCGATATTTATGTTGAATATTAGTGGTCCTACTACTGATCTTTGGGGTACGCCAGCTTTTATCCTCTTCGATGTTTATTTCTGGTCCTGTATCCAGGTTATGAATCTTCTGTTATGTACATACGACATCGTGGTGTTGGTCACCTTCGCTGGATATCCTGTGGTCTTCATCTTGTAGATTAGTCCTACGTGCTGCCAAATTTTGTCGAATGTTTTCTCAATGTCCAAAAATGCTGCTCCTGTATGTGTTGATATGTTCTGTTTGTTCTTGATGTCCTCCGTGATTCTAGCTAGTTTGTGTATTGTCGAATGTCATCCTCTAAATCCAAATTGGTGCTCCGGGAGTAATCTTTTTCTTCGGCGAACGCTTTTAGTCGAGTGTAAATGATCCTCTCTATGGTCTTGCTCATTGCTGGTAGCAGGCTTATCGGTCGGTAGCTGCTGGCTTCTGTCCTTGGTTTTCCTGGTTTCAGTATCAAAATGGTCTCCGCTTTTTTCCATATTTCAGGAAAGTGCTCCGTTTTTATTATTGCTCGTGCTATTTCCGTTATTTCTTGAATTCCTTCGTCTGGTAAGTTCTTCAATACCGGGTTGGGAATTCCGTCTCGTTCTGGTACCTTCCTTGTTTTCAGTTGGCTGATGTGTCCCTATATTTCTGCTGTTGTAACCTCTTCGATGCGGTAGTCTTCTGCTGTATATTCCTGGATTCTTCTTCCTATCCTTTCGACGTTTTGGTTGAATTCCGCGTCTCCATTGCTGGCGTTGGTTTGGAATTGTTCATCTAGTGCTGATGCAAATATATTCACCTTCTCCTCGTCCGTTACTACTGTTTGTCCATTGTGTTTGATTTGTGGTATCGTCGTCTTTTTCTTCTTCAAAATCTATTTCTACATGGCTCTATAATTTCTACTTAATCTATCCTTGCTACTAGACGCATTTGACAAATTGAGCGTCCTGATTGGTTGAACGCGCTATTAGGGGGCGTGTCTAATCTAACAAACGGTAGAGTACACTAAACGGAACGGGACCTTTGTCCATGTTAAGTGAAAGTTTGCGTTTCGGTAGATATATATCAAAAGCGTTCAGTTTACTCTCGTTTTTAACATTTTATATCAATTTGACATTTTCAAAATCTGTTCTATGATCTTGATCATAAGCTTGTTGGGCAACACTAAATTTGTCTGTTCGTCCGTATTTTGAATGTGCCTCATGTTCTTTTAATATTGTCTTAACAGATCGTTTAGTTTATCCAACATACTTCTTTTCACAATCCTCACAACTACTGTCATATATGCCACTTTCATCCAACGCGTTAACTTTGTATTTTGTGTTTACGAGTAAGTTTTTCGAAGTTGAATTGGATTTGTAGGTTGATCTTTTTGAACTTTTTGAAGTAGATATATTCCTTATGAGAGCTTTTTTTTTCTGAAACCTCCTTTCATTCAGAGGAAAACTAATCAATCTGTGAACCAAGAAATGTAAACTGGCCATTTTTCGTTGTGAAGAATAGAAAAAGTTCGAAAGAATGTACCTACTTGTGGCAGCGCTCTTTCTGTGAAAACTCAATAATCATGCTTATTTAAGGTTATAAATCTCCTTCACTATTTCAATTTGAGATATCATCATACATTTTCTTTCATATTCTTGACGGAAATAGATGAATACATTATTGAAAAACAATTATGCAGTGTATTAGTTATTCAAAATATACTCAATTGTGCTGTTCCTAACAGTAGCCTGTCATATATATATTCCACATTGAATAATTTATTTTTGAATCATTTTGCCTTATATTTCTTCATCACTTTACCCCATTCTGGAGTCAGATTTCTTATGTCTTTTTTATGATTCATATTATATTTCTACCACACAAATTAAAAAGTAATACGTTCTCTGCCAGAACCCAGTCATCTATAAATACTACCTTTCTTCTCACTTTCTTCTCTCACTTCCTTCTCTATCCAAAAGTGTTTTTCAGCAAACGTACGAAGTATTTCAATCTCGTTGTGTACATTTGATACATTGTTTCTTGAAAATTTGGGTAAATTTACAGCAGTCATTATTGGTCACTGTCTTGTGATTATTACGATTATTATTACGATTGCAATATTTAACTCGGCAAGGGATAGATGGGGTCTTACATGATAGACCCTACGTTAATGCTAAATGGTAATGTTGCCTTTTTTAGACGTTGGCGCAGCTCAGCTTTTCAGTAACTTCGGATGAGACAACCCTCTAAACAATATGGCGCGTAATTTAGTTTTAATGTTAATTTTGGCGAGTGCATCTAGGTTCAAAGGAACTCCACCCGACTGTTTACGCAACCATTTTTGCACTTTTTCGGTAGATGAATTTCGTTTAAGAGTTTGATATTCGTATTTGTGAAAAAAAATTATCTTACAAATATGGCTTTATACTCCTACGAAAACGACTTTTGCAATTATGGAATAAATCAAATGAACAACAAATCAAGAAGAGCAGGAGGGTTTTAATTGAGAGCGAAGGTGCTTTCGAGACAGATGGTATTGATCAGGCTAAAGTCCAAGTCCGAATAAGTAACGATACACTAAAAGCTGAAGAAGAATAGGTTTACGAAGACAATGATGTGGAGATAAGTGACCAGAAAGAACAGAATGAAATGTGTGAAAAGTGGAGCTAACGTGATCCTAGATAATGTAATATATATTTCAAAGAAAAAGGTAAATAATATTTCAAGGGAAAAGATGGCACAAAATGGTTAAAAAATTTCTCTAATATTAAAATCCGAACAAGGGCTGAAAATATAATAAAGCATTTGCTTTTTGTTCATTGTTTATTTCATCGATTGAATCATCTAGATTAAAACCGATGTTACAAAATATACCACAATGAAAATTAGAAAAACAGCCGTAAAATATAAAGAAGAGTACTTTTATCGGGATACGAATGTGGTTGATATAAAATAATCTGTATTTGATTCACATAATCTTGCTATTGTGTTCAAGGCAAGGCACAGAAATTGGAAGATTTTCGGAAAGATGATGAAACAGAATTTGTCCGCCAAAAGATGTATGCTTTAGTTAACTTTTTTGAAAATTGATAATATTGAAAATATGACAGGAAGACGAAAAATCGACAATCTTAATCTATAAGACCTATTCTTGAAAAGTTTGTAGTTAATTGTCAATCTATTAGCGGGCCCACCAAGTTTGTAACTTCAAACGAAAAGTTGAAATCGTTTTGAGGTCGCTATGCGCTATCACGTTCGATGAAAGAAGATCTGTTATGAACATGTTGAAGAACTCTTCGAAGAGCACAAACTTCAGTGGGTATCCTTCTTGAAATATAAAGCAAATTCCACCTCAGCTGCTTTCAACCAAAGGCCGTCTTTGAAAATTCAAGCTTCTTTGGTTTTCAAAAAACATAACAATTGTGCTGTACATTGTTGAAAAATATATGTCTAAGTTTGTGGAAATGATTAGTAGTTAAGATTATGACTTAGAGATAAGTGATCGAAAATTTTATTTATATTTATTCACTTCATTTCAATACGCTTATTGAAATTTCTTAATAAACATTACTATAAATTTGATTCTCCAAATATAATTGAAAATAACGACAAAAACCTATATCTAGGACCAATGCCATTCAATTTGGTATGGGGTGTAATAGACCTCACTCAAGTGAAAATGTAACTTTTGATCACCTATCTTTTTTTGGGTTAAACGTGCCGTCATTCTTGCAGCATCATTATATTGTTCTCTCATCTCGTTATCAGTGTCATCATTCATATATAATAACTAGCGGACACGACAGGCTTCGTCCTGTCGTGTTGGGGCAAAAAATAATTAAATAAAACATATATAAGCATTTGAAAGTAGGTAATCGCTTTATCGTTAATCATGTGAATCATAGTTATTATCAAGTCATTTTTATTTTCACTGTTTTTTGTTTGATTACTTGAGGCATAGACAAACAAATCTGATGGTTTTCCAACACGGGAACAGACAACATACAATTGACCATGTGAGTGACATGGGTTTTTCAGATTAATACCACAAACACTATGATTTCCCCTGGGACTTGTTTATGTTCCATGCAAAAGCAAGCCGCACTGGAAACTGTAGTCGTTCAAACTCAAATGGCACATCAATCGGAATCATTAGGATGCCTTTACAGTTCCTTTCAGTATAGTTGCTTCTACCACGTTGTTTAGTAATTTTTTATCGCTAACCGAGTGCCGTTGCAAGGACGCGGTTGGTTGATATTTCGCAACATTATAACTACCGATTGAGCTTTTAATTGAAGATTATGGGGTGGCAATCCTGGCGAATCCAGCGAGTTTAAGAATTCCGGTGGATAGTTGAGTACATCATCTTGATTATTAACCGAATCAACTGATTTAAATATCCTCGATTCGCCTGTAATTTGTTCTTGAATTTTGAGGTTTAATTCATTTACATCTATGTTTTACGCAACCAATATAGCTGGTTCGATCAACCAATCATGGTTTCTGTAATTTTTGGAATCATCTGGAAACACCTTCTGAATAAGTTCATCTTTTGATCGAGTTAAATGACAAAAACTTTGAGGAAAGTTAATGCAGCCAGTCAACATGTCTATATGAAGGTTGCCAGTACCAATGTCAATGGAAAACATGTTTCCAGATTGGTCATTTTGCAACTCGACAGGCATATTTTGTACTTTGACCTGTTTTGCACATATTGGAGGACTTTAGACATGCATTGAGTTCATCAGCTGGCGTTGATCGTGGAATCACTGGCAATGTTTGAATAAAATCTCCGGCTAATGAAATCATTGCTCCACCGAATCGATTATGAATGCCGTAGATCTTTTAAGGTTTTGGTCTAAAGCCTCCAAAGATTTTTTATGTGGCATCGTGCATTCATCCCAAACAATCAATCTACATTATGCAAAACCTTTGCCATTGCAGAGTTCTTCGAAATGTTGCAGGTTGGATTTTCATTGCTTTGCATATTTAATGACAATTTTAGTGCTGAATAGGCTGTTCGACGACCATCAAGCAAAGTTGCTGCGATTTCCGACGAAGCGAGTGCAAGTGCAATTTTATTTAGTGAGCAAATTGTTGCTAGTATTAATGAAATCTAAAAAGTTTTTCCTATGCCACCAGGTGCATCTAAGAAGTAAACCCCCTTCAGTTTGATCATTTGTTACTTTTATGATAGTATCAAATACATACTTATGTTGTTCATTCAATAGTGGAAGATTTGTTTGAATCGATTCTTTCAAAGTGTTGAGATCAAACAGTTTTTATCGGTGCAACTCTTGGTTAAAAGCATCATGCATTACACGATTGGGCGCGGCCATGCCTAATTGAATTAATTGTTTGTTTGACATCATCAAGCACATGTCCGCGATTGATATCAATGCTTCGTTGTAAATTTCTTCACTGATTTGTATATTTGGATTTCCCATTCTATTCCGTAATTGATACAAAATATCATCACACATATAATCTTTGAACTTAATCCACAAATTAATTGAATTTGATGGGAAGCATGTAGGCGTTTCATTGAATGTTTACTGGTGCGTGGCTTTACTGCTAGGCGAGTTTTAGGCCAATTTCCAGCCCCTGATTACAAAAGAAGTACAATCTATGATTTTGAGGAAAAATTTCGGACAACAGGGTCATTAGGAAGTGGATCAGGATGTCTGTTTCCAAATATCTCAGAGATGCGGACTGTTAAGAATATGCGAGAATAAAAATACGACACGATCTTACTTAACAAATTACACGAGTAAAAATATTCAACTTCTTGATCAAGATTGTTCCAGCATTTTACAGTTTTCTGCCTCTGCTCCTCACAATTATTGAAGCTAATACCATTTTTATACACCATTCCTTCCAAATGATCCCATAGAAAATAGTCTCATAGATTAAGATCGGGACTATTTGGGGGGCCATTGTTCTGGTTCGAAGATATCGTCTACGGGTTGTCTTTGATAATCCAGAGTATGGTGACTGGTATGACATCTGGCTCTATCCTTAAATCAATTGAAATAGATTTCATTCAGATACATCTAATTTGGAACACCCTGTACACTGACAGTGAGTAAGCCAGTTGAGAGTAAGAACCGTTTTTTTGGGAAATGGTACTGGTTGTTCATTTCTTTGACAAACGTTGTCAGCAGAATTTGGAAAAAATTGTAGAATTCCAAACAAATTTAAACAAATAAAATCCATCCAAAAAGCTACTCGATTTTTCAACCGTTCCATTTCAGCTGGTGGCAACTGTGCCTATTCATGCCATACAAAACAGCAATCATTCACCTGCATGAAAGTGAACTGAGGAGATGACGCCTCAATAGTTGGTAACATATGATCGAGAATTAGGTGAAAATAATTTTCCGAATCTAATCTTATGCCTTGTTCAATAAAAATGATATTTGATTTAAAGTTTATTGAAATACCGGCAGAGACCATTACATACCTGGAAAACTTTTGTCTTTCCCTCTGCAAACACATTCCTCTTGATTTCATTCGTCGAAACAAAAATTCTGTCATTCTGGCTGTTTTTTGGTGGGGCAACACTGAAAGTTATTTCGCCTGTGAACCAGACATTTGCAATTTGTCTACGTTTTGTTAATCTATTAAATAAATTTCTGCATCGATCGAATCTGCGCTCTTTGACAGCTTGAGTCAATTGAAAATTATAGTGTCTTATTATTTTTGCCACGGAGGTTTTCGAGATTTGGCATCTCTGAGACATTTGGGAAATAGTCAAGCTGGTTTCTGGAGTTCTGATAGGGCTGAATGCAGAATTTCGATAAATGGTAACCTGAAATTGGCTTTGTGTTATAAAAAATGTAGAGTTGATGCTTGAAACACATTATGAAAAAGGCGCATCCTGTTTTATAACATGTCTAGCTGCACCATTACCTGGTCTTCTTCCTAATGACCCTGTTGGCCGAAATTTTTCCTCATGATCATAGATTGTACTTCCTTTGTAATTAGGGGCTGGAAATTGGCATAATATTTGCCTAGCAGTATAGCCAGGCACAAATAAACATTCAATGAAACGCTTATCCTTATTTGTAAAAACTTCTGTTAACAATTTCAAACGTCAAACAAGCAACAGATGTCGTCTAAAACTCGATGACATTCATTATTTTTTGTTTATCATAGAGTTAATGCAAGCAGTCTAGGTTCAGAGGTTCCAAAACGGGAGGTGCAAATGATGGTGGAAAAGAGAAACATTATTGACGACAATTGGAACAATTCTGGATCAATATTCGAGTGCGACCCCTCAAAATGAAGGAAAGGTTCAATCTAGTGATTGCATAACGCAGTGGATTCATTACGACCGTGAAAACTTTTTTAATGCGCGGGGAAAATTGTTAATATTCGAGGAAGTCGGCGATTTTAAATTCGAACGGAAATCAAATTTTAGGTTGGTTTTTTGTGGAAAATGGTTCTTTGTCTTCCTAGAACATCCATGAAGAACACAACAGCTTCAGGATTATCATCGCCATGAGGTGAAAAATTTCAGCTGAAAATCAGAATGAAAAAAATTCTTCTCGCTACTTTTTACCAAGTCTTGTAATATTTTTAAGGTCAAATTGTTCAGAAAAGACTGAATTATCAACTGAATGCCCGATTTTTTAGTGATAAAAAACGTTCCAGCTATCATGAAATATTGCTCATTTTCGAATGATTCAGCCATATTGGATTTTACCGGACGTTAAATTTCGATAAAATTTCTGAAAAACCTAGTCCATTGGCTTTTCAATGAAGCAAAAACAAATGATCTTGCTCTAAAGTTGCAAAAGTTATAAAGGACAAAAAATTGTCTAGTTTTCTCTGGCGCACTCTATATATGGTGTGTTATTTAAATAACAAGAGTTACTACGACTAATTTATATAAGAGGCAATACCGTAATCTCTAAAATATCTTGGAGAGCTAGAATACGTCCGAAAATATAATCAGACTAATTTTCATGATAATCCTATAACACATTCTCCATATACATCTGATAGGCAATCCACCGTGGACCAAAAGTTGCGTTAGGAATACCATTGTTAATTATATTTTCCATTACAAATCCAAGATTTTGAAATATATCTCCTAGATACATCAGATCATTTTCGAAATTCCCATATAATCGGGATTGGTTTTTCTTTTTTCAATAGAAATATTTTCATATTAAAGAAATCCAAATTTTATATAAATATTTTTCGAAGTTATCTCAAATGTGCTCATGTGCAAACATGTAATAACGTCGCACTCTGAGTATTCTACAGGTTGTTAACTAATAAGTGCAGAATATTTCACGATGTGAGTTCAAAAGCCATTCCATGACGAAAAAATTTCATAAACACATGTCCTCAAACACTTCCTTACCGAACTTCAGGGTGTTGATTTTTTCAATTTTTTTTATAAGAATACTACAGTTTTTCAGTTACTCAGTTGAAGTTCGGCACATAGGTGCCTTTTAGAAATCTTAATAATCAGCTCATAGAAATAAATATAAAAATCTACAGGGTAGTACTTTTTCTGAGGTCAAGTATCTTTTCTACGCCTACAATTTTTTTTTGTACATCCAGGGCAATTCAATTTTTTTTATAAATTTTCAATTGATTTCCAATATTTTTAATTCATTGCATTTTTCTCCGTATCGGCCACAGTTTTTGTGTGAAAAATTGATCAATTTTATGTGTTTGATAAAAACGTAAATGCTAAAAATGGCCTTCTCATGCCATCACTAAGGATAATTTTACAATAAATGATAATGCGGTTTCTTATGTTTTCTTGTCTTGTACAGGAGTACTGTTTACCAACGTTATGAAATCTCCCAAAGTGGAAAAGTCTATTTGATTCAGATCAGGTGGCCGAAATTGTGGTCCACTTCAGCCTGTTCAGTGATCGAGGTCTGTTTTCTTCAAATGTTGAAGTGCAAAGTCTACCAATGAGGTGGTCTTCAATCAATTCAATTCACATGTTCAGGGAAAATTTTTCTCAATGATGAGCTTCGAAGAAAGCATGGGGATTCTTTGCCTTCCATATGTAGTTGTTGTGGTTATGAATAATGGTATCTCTCAAAAAACGTTTTTCGTTCTTGAGTGAAATGTGCTTCAGAAGTTCAGGTTATTAACTAAGCATATCCTGCATCCAAAGCGAAAATGCCAGACTGTTAGGAAAATCACGAGGTAATAGTCCCTGGATTCGTTTAACAAGATACGGATATAAGAACTGATGTTTTAAGTTAGCGAATTCTGTCATATGATGAATATTTAGCTGTGAATCAATTATCTTAGTGCTGGTCTCGGGTTGCTCGTCGATTAAATTGAGTACAATTTCGTCTAATTCTGGTGTTCTAATATCGCAGTGGCGACCACAATCATGTTTCTAGCTTTTCGAAGCTACCTGCTGCTCAAAGTCGTTGATGAATCCGTCCAATCAAAGTATGATGAGCTTTGAGGGTACATTTCAGCATATCATCTCGACGCATCTAAGGAATTACTCCCCCAGGTGATGTCAAAATATTAATCGAAAACATTCTGAATTCGAATCATGCTAACGACATAATTAAATCAGAAATATTGAATCTGTTGGACGTTTGCATTGAACAAAATTATTTTTCTTTCAACAACATCTATTACAGTAGTGAAAATGGTTTGATCATGGGAAATCCTTTGAGTCCACTTTTAGCAGAGATTTTTATGAATAATATTGAACAGAAAATTCATACACATCCACTCATTTCCAAATTTCTTTATTGATATAGATATGTTGACGACATCTTAGTATGTTTCATTGGAACTACTCGTCAATTAGACTTATTTCTTAATTTCATTAATTCCATCCATTTGAACATTAAATTCACGATAGAAATTGAACAGAACGATTCCATTAATTTTTGGACTTAAAATCACTAAAAAAATAATAATCATGTTTTTTCGGTCTTTCGTAAACCAACACATACTGATACAATTATACATAACTACTCATTACATCCAATTCAACACAAAGTTGCAGCTTTAAACAGCATGGTACATCGGTTACTCAATTTACCTTTATCAGTAGAAGATTATAATAAAGAGTTAAACATCATCAAACAGATAGCCATTAATAATTCATATAATCCGGATATGATAGATCTAATCATTCGTAAAAACTGTATCAGAAAGCAATAAATGAAGTATATCCTATTCATAAAGACTATAAAATATTCAACAGTTTAACATTCTGCGGTTCTGCAAGTACAAATATTAAATCATTTCTCGTCAAACATAATCTTAATATAACTTTCAAAACTTCTAATAACTTAGGTAAACATATTAAAAATAATAAATCTCGTGTTGAAAAATCAAGTAAATCAGGAATCTATAAACTCAATTGCGGTTCTTGTGATAAAATTTATATCGGTAGGACCTATAGGAGTTTTGGCATAAGAACATCTGAACATAAACGTAACTTCGATAAAAATAAATCTGATTCAAATTATTCAAACCACCTAATAAAAGAAAACCATTCATTCAATAAAAACTTTGACATATTACATATAAAATCAAAAAGTTCAAAATTAGATCTCCTAGAAGCATTAGAAATAAATAGATACAAACATTCGGACAAGCTTTTGAATGAACAGGTAGATGTGAATTATTCACCCCTACTTAACTTGTTTAATTAGTTTTTATTACTTTTCATACTAACTGTACAATGGCTCGGTGTGGATTTTACTGTTATTCATCCAACTTGTTCTACGATTTGTTTTTAATACCATACTCTTCATTCTGTTTTTCATTCTTGATGAAGCTGCTGTGTCAGCGAAACGTCGTCGAATTTTTTCAAATAAAGTGTAGATTAAAGTTAAACCTTGTGTTTTTTATCTCATTTATATCATGGATCTACATCAAGTAACGGCCTTCACAATTCAAATGGAATTACTAGGTGTACGAACTGCATGTCGGCTATTTTTGCGTTTGAATAAACCTCCTGCAGTCACTGCAACTATCACTACCTTTCACCGACTTATCTACGAAAGTGAATTAATAACAATTAATTCAGAGTTGTCAATCAAATGAATTAACATAGCAGCCGTCTATTGGTGAAAAATATCACCCAAAGGTTATTGTGTTTCCCTCCTACTCATGTCATTGATCAAATTTTTCACACAAAAACTCTGGCAGGAACGGAAATAATGTAAGTCGTGAAAGAGATTGAAAATTGTTTGCAAATTTATGAAAATTAATTCAAATTGCCTGAGTCGTACTGTGAAAAATTTGTAGGGGTAGAAAGGACACGTGACCTCTGAAAAGTACCACCCTGTAGATTTTCATGATTTTTCTTTGATCTGATCATGTTATTTTCACTAGGCGACTATGTACCAAATTTGAATACTGAAAAACTGTAGTAATCATAAGAAAAAATATGAATATTTCAACACCCTGCATTTCCGTTACGAAGCGTTTGAAGACATTTGTTCATGGGAATCACCTTGTGAAATCTTCTGCACTTATTCAGTCACACCTGTATATATATATATATATATTGGTGGATATCCTGTATATATATATATATATATATATATATATATATATATATATATATATATATATATATATATATATATATATATATATATATATATATATATATATATATATATATATATATATATATATATATATATATATATATATATATATATATATATATATATATATATATATATATATATATATATATATATATATATATATATATATATATATATATATATATATATATATATATATATATATATACGCAGGATATATATATATATATCCGTTGATAAATTTTTGAGTTTGATAAATTTTTGAGAATTACAATATCAAGCTGAAATTTTATACGCGGCCGTAACTAACGATTTCCACTTGGATGATATATTTTCGAAGTGATACCTTTTCCCGTTATACCGGAAGTGAGTCATCACTTTGTTATTTCAAATGTCAATTTACCTCTTTTATTATACATCTAGAACCGACATTTGAGCAAGGCATAAAATACCCAAGTTGTTGGCATTTATCTGTCAAAACTTTTGATAGATGTATAAGTAGGTTGCCATTCGAAATAACAAAGTGATGACCCACTTCCGGTATAACCGGAAATGGTATCACTTCGAAAATACTTCACATCACTTGTAAATCGTTAGTTATGGCCGCGTATAAAATTTCAGCTTGATATTGTAATTGGAACTCAAAAAGTTTTTAACGGACGGTCCCGTTGGATATCCCTGTATATATATTCGATACAATTATAACACAAATTTAGTCTAGATATCAACATTATATCACGGTGAGCATTGATATCAAATGTATTTAAGCTGCGATTCATCTGATCACTTAACTCATGTTCCCCAATTTATGTAAATTGTTTAGTTTAGAAAAATTATTTTATTCAGTTGTATGCTTCTGTACATTCACCACTTCGTCATTGTAAATTGGACGAGGGGACAGATGGTTGGCATTGATTTGCAATTTCATTAGTCATTATACGATAGCGACTGATGGTAAATGCAAATGGACATTTCGATAATTCGAAGAGCGCATTAAAAATACGGATTAAAACGATACGAGCACACTGCAGATGAGGCGTTTGGCATTGAGCGACAGCGTACTTGGACCGTTTCGAAAATCGACAACTTTCGCATATGTCACTTGTAATTGGTTTATGGATGCGATATCTCTGTGGGCCTAGCAATTATGATCACAGAGGAGCCAGTTTAGGTATTTACTACAGGACAGAAGTGAGGATTATTCGGATGGTGTAATCCTTTGGATATTCTATCAATTGTAAGTTTTCATACTGAGCAAATTCTGTAGGTTTACGGTTATTTAACTCTGGATAAACATATCAAAAATTTGGGTTTCAACTTTACTCTACAGCTCTCGAGTTCCTGAATGGTGTTGAAGATGGGGAAAAAATTTGTTGAACTCGGTAATATTAAGCATTTTACTAGTTACACACAGTGGCGTGTCCTTATTGGTACGCAATATCTACCTGGATCACACATCATTCACTACACCTGCAACAACTATAAACAAAGCATATTAGGTGAACTTGTAGAATGGTCTATTCCAAAAAGTTACGAAATGTGGGCCACTAAGACAAGAGAATGAATGTATCCCCCTGTCTTTAAACTTGCGGTCAACCACTCTTGGATAATCACCTTTTTCACTCCTTTATGTGTGTTTCTGTACATGGTGGCTTACATCTAATTGGTGCCTGCGATTCTTTGTGTAACGTCACACTATCTGCTTGGTGATCTTTCAATTCTTCTTTCAGTAAGATTTTTTGGGTGCCAAGTCATTATCTTGTGAGCCCATCATTCTGAATGTTGACGTGCTACATGTCCAGCACATTGTCATTTGAGTTGGGTATTTCTCCTTAGGATGTATGTAATGACTACAATATCTATGATATCCCCGTTCCTTATTTTGACTCCCAGACTAACTTCGAGCATGAATCTACTCATAACTCGTTTATTGACTTGGAGTTTCAGTTGATCTGCCAGAGAATGTCGTTATCTCAAGATCATATTTGAGTACTAGCATAATACGAAATTATATAAATAATTATTTCTCACCGAATTGTCTATCATTTCATTCGCGTTGACCTTGTGAATATTTTCGGGGCCAATTATTTTGGTTTCTTTCAGGTTCATTTCGACTCCGATGATCATAGGGGCTTGGTGGAGCTCAGCAATCATGTTTTGTAGTTCGATTTCATCACTTATTAGGACTATGTCATCCGCCAATCGGAGATGATTCAATAGAAGTTCATCTGAATTGATAACCTCACATTTTCAATTCAAACTCTCAAAAACATCTACTCGAAAGTTAACTAGAAAAGAATTATCGATTCATTTAGATTATCGAAATACCAATCTAATAATGTGCCTCTCAACTCATATTCGCTATGATAAATTTCTGAGTGAGGGGTGGTGGAGGTATGGGTTTGATTTAACATGCTCAAATTTGGCTTGAACAATGTGTTCCTTATCGAAACTAAAATCGACGTGTAACAGCGTATTCCGCTATACGGTCTTTTTCTGAGTTAGAGGAGGAATTCACATATTCGTTGGAACACTCTGTATAGACTTTGACCCACATTCTTCGTTCATATAAATAATTTTTATTCTAGGCCCTTATCTACATATACTTCGAAATTAAATGCAAATCTCTAAACTCCGGCAAGAATAAATAAGTTATTATATGATTTGTGAATTTTAGCAGACAAATACTGTTTCATGCAATTTGAGCCTGTGCTGGCACACATCTTATTGTTATTTGACATTTGCTCCTCAAGTAATATTAATTGATACTTTAATAAAAGAATCACAATTACAAGGCCGATATCCAAATATTATCATTATTGCAAGTTTCTTCAGGTAATAGTTGACTGTTGATAAGTCAAAAGATCTGACGAAATTCATCAATTTTTTTCGTTTCTCTCTTCTACGTAGATCCTAATTAAGGTCTCTAGTAGGCCGTTTCAATTAGATTGAGTAGTTTGTTTCATGAACTACTTTCTGCACGAGATCGTTAAATAAATATTTGAAAATGAGTATGCAGTTTCACGGTTTTTAATAATTTATAATTAGATAGTAGATGGTGACTGTTTATTGCCATGGAAAGATTCGACTTTTGTTTTTCATGATATTTTTTTTCT
This sequence comes from Cryptolaemus montrouzieri, assembly GCA_013387265.2. Taxonomy (NCBI): domain Eukaryota; kingdom Metazoa; phylum Arthropoda; class Insecta; order Coleoptera; family Coccinellidae; genus Cryptolaemus; species Cryptolaemus montrouzieri. The sequence goes on along the minus strand of JABFTP020000124.1, from coordinate 42,140,737 downwards.
GACTCTTTTGTGACATTGAATCTCATTTTTATCACCTTCATATTCAATATGATCTTCATTTTCACTGCAAAAGTCTTGGATATCATTCTGTGTCTGCTCATAAAAAACCGAAACTCCATCCCGAAATCAAAATTCGATGACCTCAATTTGATTATCTCGATTGTCTTGGCCGATTTCAATCTCATCTTATAAATCTGGTCTATAATCATTCAGAACCTCAACACTCTCCATGTCATTATCCTAAATATGCTCAGCACACCATTCTAGTTCGTTTTCAATAAGTGGTCTTCAATCTATTGATTCGATAGAAAGATTTATTCCAAAGCCCATAGCATCGATCATACCTAATACATCCAAGATTGGAGTCAAATTTTCCTGAAAATAAATAATGTTTCATACACCCTCCATTCAAAAGTAACCAAACTATTTAAAAAAAATAACAGTACTACTGTAAGAAATTTCACGAAATTGTTTATAAACAACTTCGGTTATTGCCTCATGTTTGTTAGTGTATTTATTAAATCGGTCAGAAAATGAGTTTTAATTGAAGACCAGTAATTGAGTTTTGTGATAAACTTGGTTAATCTTTCACCGAAAAACATCAAATGCTACAAACTGCATACGGTAATGATTGTCCATCCCGTACTCAAGTGTACGAGTGGTTCACGTGATTCGAATCGGATAAAAGGCCCTGAATGATGTCGCAAGATATGGCCGTCCCAAAACTGAATTATTGGAAGAAAAAATCGAAAAAGTGTCTGACTTAATCGAGAATAATGAGAAAATCATCGGTGAGATTTATTGAAATGGAATAACGTATTCCTCAAATAACTGTAAAACATATTTTGACCGAAGTGTTGGACCTTAAGAAGGTTAATTCGAGGTTTGTACCACATAAACTCACCGACGACCAAATGTTTAATCGAATTGAGCATAGAAGAAACATCATTAAAATGAGCCCCACATGCAAGAATACAGGCCTCTGTCCTTCACATATTATCACGCACTCTTTGAAATATTTCTCGGTTTTCCTTATCGTGTCACAAGAGTTTATCATTCGATTCCTAATTCTTCTGCAGTGTTCACTGGAGTGGTATAAACTGAACTTCTGAGATATCCCCATAAGAAAAGTTGTAAACTATTTTAGTCAGGGGACCTAGGGGGCCATGGTTGTGGCCAACCCCGACCTATCCATCGGTTGTTGAATGTATTATTCAAGAATTCCCTAGCTTCTCTACTGAAATGTGCTGGTGCCCCGTCATGCACGAACCACATTATGCTTTTCACCAAAAGTGGCACATCCTCGAGCATTAAAAGTAACTCCTCCTCAAAAAATTACCGATAAGCCAGACTGTTCAGTCTGTTAGGCAAAAAAAAATGGCCCAATCAGATAATTTCCAATTATTCCCTCGCACAGATTCAATCAGAAAGGGTGAGCGCCCAAAGTTGGTTGTGCCCAAGAGCAGAGTGAAAGGAGTTCTAGAAAAGTTACACGATGAAGCACCTGGAAGACACTTCGGCAATAAGGTAACATTTTGAAAAGTTCGGACAGAATTCAATTGGATTAACCCTAAGACAGATATTCGTGACTACTGTAGGAAGTGTGTCGTTTGCCTGTTTGCAAATGGCGTCTATGGTAGGAGCCAGGCCCTGGTGGAACAGTAGAATTTCCAATGGAACGCTTGGCCGTAGACATAGCTGGACCCTGTTTCAATAAATACATCTTAGTTGCTATGCCATTCCAAAGCAGGAAGCTTCAACTGTCGTTGATGAATCAGTGAGCGGATACTTTAGCCAATTTGGAGTTCCGTTCGAATTGCATTGAGACAAGGCAGAAATTTCGAATCGAACAAGTTCCAGGAAAAATGCAGAAAACTGGGTATTAGGAAGATCAGGACAACTGCACTTCATCCCTGATCAGATGGCATGGTCGAAAGAATGAATTTAACAATGGGAAAATATTTAGCAATCGTAGTGTCCGACCATCAGCAAGACTGGGATCAACACCTGAATCTATTTTCTTTGGCTTACAGATCGTCAGTTCCAGAATACACTGGAATGAAAACGGCCTATGTAATGTTTGGCCATGAGCTAAAGTTATCAGGTTATCTGGAATTTTAATGTATACTAGGACAAGAGATTGCTGGCGAAGACTATGTTTCCCATCTTGAAAGGATAATGGATTATATATACATCAAGGTTCATGAGCATATGTATATTGTCAGCGACAGAACGAAGGCCCGATATGATCTCGCAAAAATCGAGTTGTCTGTCGGAGCTTTCGTATGGTTCTACAATCCACCAAGGAAACGGAGACTTTCTCCTAAATTACATCTTCAGTGGGAAGGACCAATCAAACTAATAAAGGGGATCAATGATGTCTTGTATCGTATCAAGAAGCTGTCCAGATGAAAGCCGATGGTAATTAAATTTAATCGGTTTGCCCCTTTCAAAGAATCCATGAAACAGAACCGAGAGATCCGTTATATAACGGAAAAGGGTCAAGAAAATGAGGGAGAGAACCACGACCAGTTTAAGGCTAATTATGGCAACACGTGTAAAGCAAGGTTCAAAGTTAACAAAAAGTTGGAACAGGATCAATCAAAAAATATGCCCTTGCTCAATTTGCGTCTCAGGTTCTTCGTATGGATACAGACATTGGGAGAATTTTGAATGCCAGATATGGAACAGTTGCCAAATTACGAAGACACAGAGACCATGGAAAGGTCATTAATGCTTAATTATGACGGGAAGATGATTTACTATGTAGCCACTAAAGAGTGTTCGCACTAAAAGTCCCAGTACGAAGATTTATGGTCAGCTCATATCCAAAAAAAAGGCAGTGTTACGATATAACCGTGCCAGTAGAGTGGCCCCAGGCTATGGCACCGAGTAGCAAGAATGTTAGAGAGCATTCTGAGTTAGAAAGTAAAACAGGGTAAGGAAAGAGGAGGAGTAAGTTAGTATAGAAGGCGGATTCAAAACGGAAGGAAGTGTCAGAATGGAATACGGTTGTGAACAAGACTATTTCGGGATATCAATTAGTTAGTGTGTTTTTCCGTTCAAAATCAATAAATTTGGCGTTATTATTTTTATGGTATGGATTCATCTTGGAAGTAATCAATATCAGAGACAACAAGAAAACCTATGATGGTTTTCCACTACATTATAAAATAACAGGCGATTGGTTATTCTGTTAAGAAGGACATAAATGTAAGTTACATTTACCAATATCATATTTATCTTGCATAAATTCTTAATAATGGTAACTGCTGCAATTTTCGAAGAAAAATTTTTATTTATTTTCCAGGACTTTTATTTTCAGCAGTAGGAGTACAAGTAGTCTCGGCATTCATTCCACCTCTGGGATTTAAACAATACGCCTACAGCCATTCACTCATCATATACGGGCGATTACCATACTGTCATAACGACCCGTAAATAATGAAATTACCGTCAAAGCTATAAAATCGTTCGCAATTCGGCTTTCAGCTTTTTCGACCGGGAATGTCATTTCGCAGATCCGACTGCTGGATTACCTTTGATATTTCGTTGTTTTCATTAGATTCTAGTAAACTGAAGCATAACATTACTTCAACCTAATAGTTAGAAAACTGAAGATTGAATATATTAGACATTCATTTGAATAATACCTACCGATATCGATTAAAATCGGAGAAATTAATAATTGAATACGAATTTCTGATGATTTCAACAACTTTTAGAGTATCAAGAATTATTCAAATAATAGTTAGTTTGTTTGAGGTTAACTATACTACGAATAAAAATTTTCATTATAAAATATTTTTGTATTATTAGGAATAAATCAAGTTTTCAGAAAGTATCTGGAATATTCAATTCATAGTTATTTAATATATGAGATTTATAAACCAGACCAAATGTGTCTCTGGTCACGCATATTTCATCCACTAATGTGGATCCTTGAATATGACTTTACTTCCTAGGCACAGCTTTTATATTTCATACTCACACAGGAAAATGGCTACTGAAAAATAGAAATAAGATCTAACATCACAAGAATAGTGAAGAAATATCGTATTAATCGAGTAAACTGTGAAGGAAAAATAGAGTTTGATTATGAAATATTTACTACTCGAGTACTAGTTGTTGAAAAAATAACTCGTTAATCTGTGAATCCTTATTTTGATTTTATAGGACCTTTAGGTCTAGATTACGTTTACAGACATAGGTCCTTTGTCATCGAATGTATGTTCAGATGATTTATCTGGCTGTACCCACCAGTCTTATGAATTATCTGATATTACCTATGGGAACTTCTCTTGATGTTTTTCTTCTCTGGGCCTGATTGATATAGAGCCTAGAGTCGTTTCAATACTCTGGTCTTACACTCTGAAAAGTGTATTCCTTTGTTTCATACTCTATATGACCATTGGAAAGTTCGGTTATACAGTTAAATTCCAATATTATGCAAGTGGCGATGCAGATCGCAGCGTCCTGTGAAAAAACTAACAATCCTTCTCATTTTCCTTCGTGAGGATCTTTGAAGGCCTTCTTTCCAGATTTTCTAGGCTTCTGTTTTCATTAGGTGACAATTTTGAAGTTTATATTTTGTCCACCACTGCCCTTCCTAAGACCAACGCAATAGTCACATTGAAGTCAACTTTCCCGCCAACTTGTTGTGTGGAGCTATATGCCATCTAGTATTTCTGCGGAGTTGGTTAGGTCCAGGGAAATAAACAATTTTGAATGGAAAAGAAGCCTTGTAGCCGGCAGCAGCAGGATTGTCTTTTCTTTAATATTGTTATGTCTGTTTGATGATAATTGGAAATATGCAGGGTTCTGAATGTTTACGTTTAAGCAAAGAATAATGTGGTTCCTCACAAAATCATGTTTAATCATTCTCAGAGTGAGTTAGGCTGCTCTTTACAAGGCGTTTGTACCCGCACAGTACAAGAGGTTTGATATTTTCTATAAACATGGAATCAAGTGGGTACTCGCTGCGTGAAACCCCACAGAGTATACGTGTTGGCGGTAAAACCACTTATTGCTATATTACCCGATGGGAGTGAAACGTTAAAAAACAATGCTAACCGAAGCTCCCAAATTAAAAATTACCTCCATGTTGGTCATTGTAGCCTTTCGCTCAACAGCTTATATCGCCATGGATCTCATATTCAGCCTGTCCTGTTCCTGTTTCTTAACAGGTCTACTGGTCAACTTTGAAGGTAATGAGATTCTGGCTATGAGGTCTGACATTTTTATCTCCGAATTCAACATACAGCTGCCCCTCTTGATCGTTTTACTTAGCTGATTGGCCATTTCAAATGCCTAAGGGCATAAAGGCACTCTTTCGATTATATACTGCCCCAAACGTGAACCGAGTGGGGCTCCAGTGTAAACAAACCTCTACACTGCAATTTTATGGGCAGGCTATCAATCGTCTTCTAAGTGAAATTATTTTTCAATAACCACTGAGCTTACATACTGGTTGCGGAAGTACACGGAGGTCAAGAAAAATTAAAACGGATAGTCAGGTTGCTGTACAGACATCAGCATCCACTAACTTCATTACGCTTATTGTAAAAGAATGTTTTTCAACCCCTGTAAGGCTGGTAGAGGGCAGAAAGTTTCAGCTGATATGAATCTCTAACCATTCAGGCAATAAATTTCACACCCATTAGCTACCCGAGGGCAGTGCCTCGCAGGTGATTACAAGGTTGGAGAAAATTGGAAGGTGGATCTGAAGGTTCGAAACCACAGACTGAGCCTTACAAAACTGTATTCACTCGATACTCGCTATCAGTCCACCTTCTAATGAGAGAGCCAAGGCTTAGCTTGGACTTTCAAGTCAAGACCTATACCTACCATATTAATGGTACACTTTCAGCTTACAAAAACTTCGATTAACGTAGGATCGATTTGGGACATCTCATGCTAGCAAACGAGATGAGAAATCAAAAGAACACGTCATGTGTTATTGATGTTTGGAGGCAATGTCAGGCTCAAGAAACTGAATATCACAAATTGAAATTGAGGGAAGTCAGTGCTTACACATTGTGTTACTAGTATTAATGAGATCCCACAGTCCCGTCAAATACATAAATACACGGCTGCGAATAACTAATCTTTTCCAACCCTATCAGTACCCAATAGGTACCTGCTGTAATAGTGATCGTTGACTTTCTACATACGAACGAAACTGGTGTCTCTCATTTATCTTTGGATGCTGTCCCATGTTTGTGTTTCTGCATGAAGTAGATCCGACTTCATATTATTATGGCACGAGAAATCAAGTGGGGATTATAATGATAATGGATATATTTAGCTCATTCAAAAATTTATAAAGAAAAACAGCAAATATATCATATATATTATACAAGTTATCATCAATCACGAATCTAACTAGTCCAAATCTTTTGACTTTCGTTTAATTCAAGTTTCTCCCATCATCATGAACTAACTGTGACAGTACAGTTAAAAAATTCTACATTTTAATAATTCGATAATTTTCCAAGTCCTATTTTCATCAGTATCTGCGAGTGACATAACTGTATATCTTAGTTTTCATCATTTAACTTGAAGTTTATGAAGCTAGGACTACCTTGGCACTTCAGTACGAGTATATCAACTCTATTAATTGGTTTTAATCAATGAAAATCTATTATCTATCACGACCTTGCATCTACTTCAGATTTTCAGTCATAGATTTTTTCTGATGTGCCAAAACCCGAGAACAATTCTAGCTTTTATCAATTTTCCCAATTTGGATCAGAAATAAGGAAATAGACAGATTACTTCTTCAAAACTGAATTTCGAAGAACATTTGGTTTTGAATCGAATAGCATTAAAACTATCAAAGTTAATTGAATGGTTTCGCCATAATCGCTCGTCAAATTTGGAGGTGGTTATCACTTAGCTGAAAGGCTTAGAAACATCAACTTCTACTAATTAGTCAAAAAATCAATTAATAATATAAGTTGTGCCGAGCTAATTCTTAAACTCAAACCATTTAACGAAATGTTCACTCCAATTCCAAAACATGAATTTCCCAAAAACGGATTTTAACTAAGGTTTTTCAAAACTCACCCTGAATCCGAAATTTCTCATTTTCTTTCTCTCTTTCAATTTCAATAGCAACAATAACTGAAAGTTTATTTCAGGAATAAATTTACAATTTTCAATGAGGGTGAAATAATGTAATATAACTAGAAGCCTGATTTGCGCAAGGTTTTCCTTCCAGTCAGTGTTGAGTAGAACGAAGGACAAGTTCTGTTGTAGATCGCAGTACAGTATTGGACTGTATCAACGTTTTCAATGGATAACCTGACCATCAAGAGAGCAATATCAAATTAGCGGAACGTGCACGAAGGGTAAGAAGCATGTCATCAGCATCGGCGTTGTTTGATTAATCATAAAGAGCACCAAAGCCGGATAATGAATTTTACTGAATAATTGTGATTCGTAACGCGTTTCAGAAATTATGACAACTATATAATTAAATTATGACAACTATAATGCACAGAAATTATGACAATTGAGAATATAAATACAAATGTTTTTAAGTAATTAAAAGCTTATTGAGTTGCTTCTACTTAAGTGGTTATTGATGACAGGGATATCAAATAAAATTAAGGAATAGATTGCTCGTTGAAGGGAATCAATAGAGGTTAAGGGCTTAAATCGACTTGTTCACCTGAGTGTTTGTGTTTGTTGATTTCTAAAGATCTACTTTCCTATATTTATTATCTATATGCAAAATTTCAAACTGATATTTTATTCGAAAATCTGCGTTTATGTTCCGTTAGTTTCAAATAAAAATCAGATTCAAATTACGCGAACCATCTCCTAGAAAATAACCACTCTTTCGACCAACAGTTTGAAATTTTGCATACAGATAATAAATATTGGAAAGTAGATCTTTGAGAAACTTTACAAATTAACAAACACAAATACTCAGGTAGACTTATTAACGAACAAGTCAATTTAAGCCCTTCACCTCTATTGAATCTTTTCAGGGAGCAATCTGTTCCATAATTTTATGGGATATTCCTGTCATCAATAACCACTTAAGAAGAATCAACTCAATAGGCTTCTAGTTACTTATGAACATTTGTATTTATATTCTCAATTGTATCTGTATATTGTTTTCATAATTTATGTACAATCAATCGTCTGAAGAAGATACGGTGTAGTGAAACGCGTTACGAATCACAATTATTCAGAGAATGCGTCAAAAAATATTACTTGTTTTTTTTATTGATAATGGAATTCTACCAAGTAAAAGCCTCCCAAATTCAAAAACTGAGCAGTTCAAGAATTAAAGTGAAAGTGAAAATTGCCACTAAATCCAGGAGCCGACGACGTCAACCACATGCTACAAAGCAGCAGCATTGGTCAGCTGAGAGAATTTCACCTCAATATTACAGACTGAAATATCTATAAGGCAAGATTATTCAATTATTTTAACGCTAATGACATTGAAAATGTGGCAAAAGACGTGCTATTTTAATGAACATGCTTGATGAAGAATCTTATAAATTAATATTTAACATCTGTATTCCAGCACGTCCGGAGATTTAATCATTCGATGAACCGATTAATTTGTTCGATTCGCATTTCACTCCAACTAAATCTGTCTTAGCGGAAATATATAAGTTTTATGCTGCACAAAAAGAAATATTCATGTAGATATCAAGGAATGGGTGGTGCGATTGAGGATTTTGGCTGTTTTCTGCTAATTTGGAGCTGAACTTGATATGTGCCTCCGTGATAGATTCATATGTGGATTTGGTGAAGTCGCAATTTTGGATCGACTGCTAGAAGAAAAGAAGTATTCCAAATTCATGGATGTATACAGTGGCGAAAAGCAAAATGGCTTCCTCACAGAACTACCAGATGACAACTGCACAAGTGAAATCAGACTTGGTTCAACATGCGCGGTTCAAGTGATGGTCGGTCCATAGATCGGACAGATCGCCATCAGGAGAGGAAAAAGCGATGATGACACAAGATGGATTCGATTGTCAAGTTTTCGGAAAGATGGATAGACATTCAAAAGATAAGTGTCGTTTCAGATCTGATTTGTGTTATTCTGATTTGATCCAGTATCATTTATTAGTGTATTCAGGAAAAAAGTGCATAACTGTAATTTTCAATCATGATAATTCAGATGTATTTCATTTTCATCAAAATTCTAATTTAGAAAACTTTAGAGCTTGTTAAGCTCCAGATGTAAAAATGGAGAACAAACACTAGTTGGTTGGGACTTCCTAACTATCTACATTATTGGTTTTTCAAACATAAACTTGATATAAATGAGATAAAAAACACAAGGTTTAACTTTAATCTACACTTTATTTGAAAAAGTTCGACGACGTTTCGCTGACACAGCAGCTTTATCAAGAATGACAAATAGAATAAAGAGTATGATATTATAAACAAATCGTAGAACAAGTTGGATGAATAACAGAAAAATCCACACCGAGCCATTGTACAGTTAGTATGAAAGATAATAAAAACTAATTAAACAAGTTAAGTAGGGTGAAAAATTCACATCTACCTGCTCATTCAAAAGCTTGTCCGAATGTTTGTATCTATTTATTTCTAATGCTTCTAGGAGATCTTATTTTGAACTTTTTGATTTTATATGTAATATGTCAAAGTTTTATTGAATGAATGGTTTTCTTTTATTAGGTGGTTTGAATAATTTGAATCAGATTTATTTTTATCGAAGCTACGTTTATGTTCAGATGTTCTTATGCCAAAACTCCTATAGGTCCTACCGATATAAATTTTATCACAAGAACCGCAATTGAGTTTATAGATTCCTGATTTACTTGATTTTTCAACACGAGATTTATTATTTTTGATATGTTTACCTAAGTTATTAGAAGTTTTGAAAGTTATATTGAGATTTTGTTTGACGAGAAAGGATTTAATATTTTTACTTGCAGAACCGCAGAATGTTAAACTGTTGAATATTTTATAGTCTTTATGAATAGGTTAGAAAAAGAAACGAATCTATCAAAAATTGATGGTCAGAAAATTTAGAAATAAATAGATACAAACATTCGGACAAGATTTTGAATGAGCAAATAGATGTGAATTCTTCATCCCTACTTAACTTGTTTAATTAGTCACGAAAACCGAAACCTACTCCACGTAAAACTAAATTTTCTGACCATCAATTTTTGATAGATTCGTTAACCTTTCTGATACTAATTTCACAACTGATGAAACAAATCTCTTGGAGAAAGGTTTCAAACACAATATTAAATCAAACAAGATAAAATCTGATTTAGAGGAACTTGGCATAGATACTGAAATTTCTCTGAAAAATATTCCTAATAACACTCACCTTAAATATTTGGCATCTAACATTATAAAAATTAATCATTAGCTGACTTTAAACCGAGTAGAGAACAAAATATTTTAAAGGCCATCAAACAAAAATCTCAACTGAATGAAGTTATTTTTACAAAAGCAGATAAGAGTAATACTGTTATTGCGTTAAATAAAAATGACTACCTATTTAAAACTCTAAATTTCATTTCGTCTGGAAACCATACAATTTTAAACAAAGATCCAACTATTAAATTCCAGAAAATATTAAAATTGCAATAAATGACGCAAAATCTTTAATTAAAGCAATAGATAAATACAAATTAATTTTACCAAACCCTCAACCACCTCAACAGTATTCACTCATTAAATTGCATAAAGTAAATAACCCCGTTAGACCAGTCGTATCTTACGTTACAGCCCCAGCCGTGAAATTGTCGCACTACCTTATAGATATCATTAAAAATTATTGTTCATTCAAATCAAAATTTTCTATAAAAAATTCTTTCGAATTGATAAATAACATAAAAATGTTAACCTACCACCTAACGCAAAACTTATTTCGTTTGATGTTGAGAATTTATACCCAAGTGTTCCTCCAGGTGATGTCAAAATATTAATCGAAAACATGTTGAATTCGAATCATGTTAACCACATAATTAAATCAGAAATATTGAATCTGTTGGACGTTTGCATTGAACAAAATTATTTTTCTTTCAACAACATCTATTACAGTAGTGAAAATGGTTTGATCATGAAATCCTTTGAGTCCACTTTTAGCAGAGATTTTCATGAATAATATTGAACAGAAAATTCATACACATCAACTTATTTCCAATTTTCTTTATTGGTATAGATATGTTGACGACATCTTAGTATGTTTCATTGGAACTACTCGTCAATTAGACTTATTTCTTAATTTCATTAATTCCATCCATTTGAACATTAAATTCACGATAGAAATTGAACAGAACGATTCCATTAATTGTTTGGACTTGAAAATCACTAAACAAAATAATAATCATGTTTTTCGGTCTTTCGTAAACCAACACATACTGATACAATTATACATAACTACTCATTACATCCAATTCAACACAAAGTTGCAGCTTTGAACAGCATGGTACATCGGTTACTCAATTTACCTTTATCAGTAGAAGATTATAATAAAGAGTTAAACATCATCAAACAGATAGCCATTAATAATTCATATAATCCGGATATGATAGATCTAATCATTCGTAAAAACTGTTTCAGAAAGCAATGAATGAAGTATATCCTATTCATAAAGACTATAAAATATTCAACAGTTTAACATTCTGCGGTTCTGCAAGTACAAATATTAAATCATTTCTCGTCAAACAAAATCTTAATATAACTTTCAAAACTTCTAATAACTTAGGTAAACATATCAAAAATAATAAATCTCGTGTTGAAAAATCAAGTAAATCAGGAATCTATAAACTCAATTGCGGTTCTTGTGATAAAATTTATATCGGTAGGACCTATAGGAGTTTTGGCATAAGAACATCTGAACATAAACGTAGCTTCGATAAAAATAAATCTGATTCAAATTATTGAAACCACCTAATAAAAGAAAACCATTCATTCAATAAAAACTTTGACATATTACATATAAAATCAAAAAGTTCAAAATTAGATCTCCTAGAAGCATTAGAAATAAATAGATACAAACATTCGGACAAGCTTTTGAATGAGCAGGTAGATGCGAATTTTCACCCCTACTTAACTTGTTTAATTAGTTTTATTACCTTTCATACTAACTGTACAATAGCTCGGTGTGGATTTTCCTGTTATTCATCCAACATGTTCTACGATTTGTTTATAATACCATACTCTTCATTCTGTTTGTCATTCTTGATGAAGCTGCTGTGTCAGCGAAACGTCGTCGAATTTTTTCAAATAAAGTGTAGATTAAAGTTAAACCTTGTGTTTTTTATCTCATTTATATCATGGATCTACATCTAGTAACGGCCTCCACAATTCAAATAAACTTTGTATGTTATGAAGGTAGTGATTGTCACGTACAAAGTTTGACCAAAGAATTTCCGAATGCCTTCTCACCAGGATTCGAGTTTTTTAATAAAGGAACAATCAAATTGAATCTTAAAAATCCTGACGTCACACCCAAAGATTTTAGAGCCTCACCAGTTCCCTACACCATCGAACAAAGTGTAGAAACCGAAAAAAAGTGGTTCTTCTGAAGAAGAAAAATAAAGCCGTGCAACTTTGCGGGGATAACAAGGTCACAATCAACGCTTTTATTGAGATAGACCAGAACCCACTACCGATAATCGAGGACATGCTAAGTAGTCTGCAAGGGGGCTTTCTGTTATCTAAGTTAGATTTATCAGAAGCCTACCAGCAAATCGGCATGTGCGAAAAATCCAAGGAACTTACTACTATTGTAACACATAAGGGATAATTCAAGTATAACCGTTCAGCTTATGGTATTGCTTCAGCACCAGCAAAGTTTCTGAAACTCATGGAATCTTTGCTGATTGGTATAGAGGAGGTAATGGTGTTCTCAGATGGTATCCTTATCACTGGTAAACATAAAAAAGAGCATTCAAATAGACTGAGCGAAGTGTTGAGAATTTTGCAAAATGCTGGTTTGAAGTCGAAATGTAATTTCTTTTAAAATTCTATTGAATATTTGAGTTTCTTAATAGATAAAACTGATCTTTTTACTAGTGATTCTAGCTGCAAGTTCTGGTACCCAGATATGTGAGTGAACTCAAATCTTTTTTGGGAATGGCAAAGAAGATTCAAAATGAGAATGATAAAATGAGTGTAATAACACATTCGAAAAATTGCAGGCTGCATTAGTATCTTCTGAAGTATTGGTACACTTCAATAAAGATTCAGTAATCAGACTCATTGTTGATGCGAGCCCTCATATTTTCCCCTCTGGAGTAAATCGACCAAATGCATATGAGTAGAGATCATTGTCCTTAAGTGAAAACAGGTATTTACAAATTGAGAGAGAGAGAGATTAGCTATCATATTTAGTGTTTTGAAATTCCATCAGTACTTTCACTTGAAAAAATTAAAACTTGTTAGTGATAAGAAACCTCTTATTGCTATTCTTGATCAGGAACGACATTTTCACCAATTTTCAGCCAATAGTTTAAGACGATGGGCTGATATACTTCCTAATTATCAATCAATACGAAATAAAATATGTTGTCACGGGAAGATATGGCAGATGCACTATCGCGATTAGCAAATGAAAATTTATGAAGTTCTAAATTCAAAGAGAATGTCGGTTTTTCATATTATAAATTTTTGTCCAACAGTGAAGAAACTAATATGAATTTGGAAAATGTAAAAGAAGAAACACAAAGAGATGAAATTTTATGTCGCGTATAAAAATACATTTTGAATGGTTGGCCAGAGCATATGAATGATAGTGAAATCAAAGCATACTTTTCGAGACGTTTTGAATTCACACTCGCAGATGGTTGTATTTTTTGGAATTATAGGGTGAAAATCCCTTCGAAATTGCAAAATTCTATTCTTAATCAATTGCATTTAAGCCATTCGAGTATTCACTATCAAAATTATAGGCAGAAGTCACTTTTGGCTAGACAAAGAAACGGAACATTTGGTGAAAAACTGTACCAGTTGTAACAGACTTTTTAAAATCCATTATTACGAATAATTTCTGCCGTAGTTGAATGCCAGCTAGAGGCGTGGGGTCTCTTATCTTAAAGTTTTCGTAATAAATAAACAAAAAGAAATCTAATCGACAAGTATATTCAGGAAATATGAAAATAGGAAGAAAGTTCACAAAGAATCTATATTCGAAAAAAAATTAAAATATCACCTAAACTACTAAATACAAAATTGTCGAGCTCCACCAGTTTTGTTTTCTGTCAATATGTAGCTCTTGTGTATCAAATAGAAAAAAACTGGCAAAAATATGTATGACGAAATGTATAAAGGTAATATGATTTAAGTATGAATTCACAATTGATAGGTTGTGAAGTTTTGGCCAAAACCCGTACAAGTTCATTACAGAATAATAAACAGCTGAGAAATACTAAACCGTCAGTTTACCTTACTCAAGATATAAAAGAAAATATGAAACAGAACCGTAAATTTTGAAGTGCAAAATTATGATTAAAGTTTTTTCAACCACCTATGTGTAATATATACAAAAAATCTTATTCAACCGAAATACGTTAATATTGAAAGGTAAGTTCCAATCTCGGAAATGGATTATACTTTCCTACTTGTGTGTAGGTCCCACGATGAAGGAAACAGTGCGATGATGTGTTTTCACACCCTGTATATATGTATAGGTGACAGCTACTTGAAGAAAACTTATTTCGTTACTTCAATGAATTCAATATGTGGTGGAGAATGAAGTTCAATTTTCAGCTATACAGCCAAACGACAGGCCAAGGGCCGATCAGGATTCTCACCCAAAAGAATGTACGAAACTAATATGCCACACAGGCAAAAAAACTCCCAAACTATTTCTGGAAGTTTTTGATACTACAGGATTCATTGGACGAACAAAATAACAATTCGAAACTACATTACTGAATATTGCACGAATATCGGCCCACCAACTTTTCAAATACTTAATTAGTCGCTTTCAGGAGAATGGAATTAACTTCTCATTCATTTAGCACCAGCCAACAACAAAATTTCCGAACGAAGTGGAATATCGAGCATTTTATCATCTCTCGTGATACCCAAAAAAACTCACGAACAACATTTTTTTTGCTCGTCGGCACTCGCATCTGAGGAGTGCAGATACGTTCGCTAGATGGCAACCAGCAATACCTGACCCTAAATCAACCAACCAAATTTATTCATCAATTGGAACAACATTCAGATATTGTAACACCATCTAGCCAATTGGTCATGGCCGAAAGAGGTCTGGGAGATATAACACATAGTTTATTTAGGTCCATTATCAGAAAAATTCTATTTTGTAGTGCTAGATGCACATTCTGAATGGTTTGAGGTATTTGAAACTCAAACGGGACTATGCAACGTCTCAGATAAACTTTCGCTAGGTTTGGAATTCCAAAAATAATTGTTTCAGACAATACTACCTGTTTGAGTTCTGCTGATTTTGAAACTTTTTTATCGACAAATAATGGAACACATTTTAATACCTCCAAACCACCCAGCATCCAAAGGGGCTGCAGAAAACTTAGTCAAAACAGATAAAAATGCGCTGAAAGGGCTTTTTCTGAGAACACTCTTCTTGACTACAATACGGTTCTCAGTAGATTTTTAATAGATGACCGTACTATTGCCGATTGCACGACTGGTGTGAGCCTAACTGAATTAATAGTCGGTAGAAAAATGAGGACAAGGTTCAATGCTATTTTACGTTCAACCTCGAAAATAGTAGAAAATAGAGTTCTCAAGCTCAACAAAAACAGGGGGAAAATAGTAGAAGTAGTAAGAAAATAGGTTGAATAACATTTTTGGTAGATATTCAGGATACACTGAAACGTTGGAAACATCACTCGAATTAGTTGAGGAAAGATTTTCCAGACATAATTTATCCAATGTATTGTGATAAACCTGATGATTGTAACTTAAAATGATCCATAACTTGTGCTCGCAATTTTCAAGTTGAAAATGAAATTGTACTGCTACAATCTAAGCCCACGAGGGTAGTTAAGCCACCTGAACGTTTTCAACCATAGTATTTAGAATTGTTGTAAATTATTGTAAACAGTAGGCTTTAAAAAATAGGGAAGCAGGTATTAGGTAGGTACTACACAAACATGTATATAGACATTTAGGTTATCATCAACTTTAGTGATTTTCATTTATAAGTAGGGAAGGATGCTATGTATTAGAAGTTTTGATATATGTCACTTGACCTGCGTGTCATCCCGTCCAAAATAAGATATCAAAGCTACTGTGAACCTTGGGTGATTACCATCTGAGCATTAGAGATTAGATATAAGAATCGTAATTAAAAACTTCAACAAGAAATTGACTTTTATTTGATACATCACAGGCTACCAAATTGAAATTTTGCATAGAGTCCGTCGCATCCTCTTAGCCCCGTTATTTGGGGTGATAAAGAGAGACTAAAATAATTTATGATGTAATAATTTCTATTAAGTCGCTGATTTGAGACAGAATAAAAATTGAATATTTTGCGCCATCTCTAAATTCAATGCAGATTCCTCAGGTTTTGGGGAAAATGATCCTGTTGAGAGGAAGGTTCAATCAAATAGCCGTCCAGGAGGCCCATGTGGAACTATTTAGAATATCTCAACAGGTTCTTTAATTTATAAGGCAAAAGAGGAAAATAAATACGTTCAAAATATATATGCTGAATAGAACGAAATAATCTCAAGCTACGATCCACATGATTTCATGAATTTACGACATAATAAGAACATATTCACTCTTCTTTTTATCTTATTTTACAACTGTGCTTTTATAGGAGTACTTGAGTTCATATATTTCACACGAATGTGCAAAAACAATCTGATAATGTTTATTTGTTGTCCCAAGTTTCTTTATCTTTATGTACGGCCGAACCGTAAATAGGCCGCATTAAATGCTACTGAATGACCTGTACACTGTTTCATGAGCAATAAATTAACACTAAAAATGGATAAATAAAATATACAATATTTTGATATTTTCATTCACCCATTACTTGAATCTGTACAGATATTCGACAATTGTTATTTAAATGAACCCAGACGAATTAAATTTTACTGCTTCAGTATTAAATCTCATCAAGACCCGAATACAGATCGCCAATTGAAGGTACTAGTGGTCTACAGGTCTTCGTCTGTCATCATTTTTCTATGACAAATGTCATATTTTTCGAACTACAGTCAAAACTTTTTCGCAAATTTTTCTTAAAATTAAGCAAGTTCCACGAAGAAATAATATATGGGCGATGTCAACCCAGATTATTGGGTCCATAATGATTCTAAAACATCTATAGATCCTAATCGGCATCACTTGGAGAACTGAACCTGGCCATCGGGGCCCTCTCGGTCAAACAGAGATGGAATTTGTGGAAATATCGCAGGTTATGTATTTTTTTTTATCTCCTTAGTCCTTTTCATGCCTTGATTGCTATGTAAAATCTTTCTCAGATTTGTTAAGACATATAAGAAGTATGATTGTTGAAATATTTTTCTGCTGGTTTTCTTTTTCCATCGTTACAGATTCCTATCCCAAACCTCCTTTCATTCACCCTCGTCTTCGTTTGGGAATCATGGAATAAAAGAGAGAATAAAGCGGCTAAGCAGAAAAATCTTTTTGTACACACGACACTAACACAACATAAACAGACAAGCTATTGCTAGTGCAATAGCCACAGGGAAACGAGTTTTTCCCCCAGGTTTTTTCACTCGTTTATTGAATCATATACAAGAGTGTATGGTTCCCCTGTTACATTTCCTGAGCTCACACTTGTGCTTTTTCTGACAAACACCAAAATTATAGATATAAGCATTTATTGTAAATACAATTATTCAAATTTTCGTAAATCCTCTCTTTTCAAAGAATATATATATATATATATATATATATATATATATATATATATATATATATATATATATATATATATATATATATATATATATATATATATATATATATATACGAGATTAAAAAATGTGGAAAATGAAGAAAATATTTATTCTACCGATTATTATTTCCACTACAGGTGTTATTCCTAGAAATCTTCACAAAAGTATTGAGATTTTGGGTCTGAAGAAAATTTGTTTGAACAGTTACAAAAGATAACAGTCATCAAATCTTGTAATATTCTTCGTAGGTTTCTTTCCGAAAATAATAATGAGGTAGAGTCATAGGTTTTCTCTTTAGTTTATACTGCTCAGAATCTCATTTCATATTTTATTTATTTGTTTATATAAATGTAATATAATTAACTGAAAATTTTGTCATATTTATATTCAGAGCAGTATTCTATTCGATCGTTCACCACTTCACACAAAGGAAACTATTAATGAGTACATTCAGTGTTACTTGACTAAGGTCCGTACACTGGATTTTTCCGGGAGAAAGCCTCTGACACTACTCGTTGGTACATTGATATCATTGTCTGATGATGCTATAGTATGTATATATTTTGGTAGATTGATATATTCTCATAAAATTTAACGTTATCCTAATATATAATTATTCAAAGATATGTTTTGATTATAATCATTGCCTGGCAATGGTATTAATGACCGGGTGGTGGATTTATATTTTTCATGAAATTAGTTTGATTGCATGAACAGATATATGGGCAACTCGTCGGGGTAAGATATATATATATATATATATATATATATATATATATATATATATATATATATATATATATATATATATATATATATATATATATATATATATATATATATATATGATGCTTGGCAACGAGATTAAAAAATGTGGAAAATGAAGAAAATATTTATTCTACCGATTATTATTTCCACTACAGGTGTTATTCCTAGAAATCTTCACAAAAGTATTGAGATTTTGGGTCTGAAGAAAATTTGTTTGAACAGTTACAAAAGATAACAGTCATCAAATCTTGTAATATTCTTCGTAGGTTCCTTTCCGAAAATAATAATGAGGTAGAGTCATAGGTTTCTCTTTAGTTTATACTGCTCAGAATCTCATTTCATATTTTATTTATTTGTTTATATAAATGTAATATAATTAACTGAAAATTTTGTCATATTTATATTCAGAGCAGTATTCTATTCGATCGTTCACCACTTCACACAAAGGAAACTATTAATGAGTAACATTCAGTGTTACTTGACTAAGGTCCGTACACTGGATTTTTCCGGGGAGAAAGCCTCTGACACTACTCGTTGGTACATTGATATCATTGTCTGATGATGCTATAGTATGTATATATTCTGGTAGATTGATATATTCTCATAACATTTAACGTTATCCTAATATATAATTATTCAAAGATATGTTTTGATTATAATCATTGCCTGGCAATGGTATTAATGACCGGGTGGTGGATTTATATTTTTCATGAAATTAGTTTGATTGCATGAACAGATATATGGGCAACTCGTCGGGGTAAGACCTATATATATATATATATATATATATATATATATATATATATATATATATATATATATATATATATATATATTTCTGTTTTTCTCTTTCAGCATGCCGCTCGCAAATCACCATGCTCGAATTGTTGCGACAAAGATATGGAAGTCTTGTTTAGAGGATACATTTATTGATTGTCAATACAAAATCGGTAACGATTGAAACAACAATTCAAAATTTTTGGAGGAATATGTAATAGATCTACGGTACCATCCAAATAGCAATTGCCTGAATGAACGAAGAACGCAGTAGACCTCTATTTTTATAAAAGCTGACCAAATTCTAATCGGAACAGGTAGCTTGCAGAACGTTCACAAAGCCCTCCTCACGAAAAGATTTCAGATAGGAATGTATAGCCTACATTCCGTCTGTCTCTTGGTTTGGAAATGCCATTAGATATGTGACTCTTAGATAATGTAGATAATGGAGTATTAGGTGAGAATTCTATTTAGAAACCAGAATATGATTATGAATAAAGCAATTTTTATTGAGAGTACAAAACACTCCTGGTTTGCAGACGTTTCGCCAAAATCTCATTTGGCATTTTCAATGCGTAGTCGTGGTAGGTAACTGAGGATTTTCGATGTTGTTCACGGTATTTAAGCCTCGTCGTTGCCGAAGATTGTATCGGCGTTCTGGATTGGGTGGTGTTGGCCCCGCCTCCTCGGAGTTGTGAGTAGAGTTATTGTTTCGATGTTCGGCGTTGTTTGTTGCGTCGTGTGCGGTGTCTTTTTTGAAAAGGGACTTCCAAGTTGTTGGAAGGTTGAGGGGATCGTCTCTCTTATTGAGGATTCCTTTTTTCTCTATTTCTATTGCTTCCCGTATTGTTCTGGTTTTGAAGTTGTTTATGTTGACGATTTATTTGCAGCTATCAAAGTCTATTTTATGGCCTGTATTTATGTGGTGTTGAAAAAGAGCAGATGTCATTTGTTTATTCTTGATGGATAATTTGTGTTCGTCCAGTCTCGCAGACATTTTTCGGTTGGTCTGTCCTACGTATTTTGCTTGACATGTTCCACATGAAATGCTGTAAACGCCCTAAGGACAAAGTCAAATTATAAAACCAGGGCGTTCACAGCATTTCCTGTGGAACATTTCAAGCAAAATACGTTGGACAGACCAACCGAAAAAAGTCTGCGAGACTGGACGAACACAAATTATCCATCAAGAATAAACAAATGACACCTGCTCTTTTTCAACACCACATAAATACAGGCCATAGAATAGACTTTGACAGCTGCAAACAAATCGCCAACATAAACCACTCTACGAATATATATATATATATATATATATATATATATATATATATATATATATATATATTTCTATCAAAATGCAAGAACAGGTCAATTATTGTTTCAAGGGGGACATCTTTTGGGTTACAAAACTTGCCTGAAATATCAACCCCTAAGCGGGGGTTGCAATACTTTATTAAATAAGGAAGGTGGGTCGAGTTATGACTCAAAAGAAGGGTGGTATCTTTGTTTACATTGCCTTGAACGAATTTTTATTTTTAATTGAAAACATTAAGAGATACAGGGTAAGCAACTGAAAGATAGGGAAGACTATATCCCTGAGACAATTCAAGTTGCAGTGAAGTAAAATGGAACAAATCTATGCTGATCAATGGCAGTCATCATCAAGTACCATCCTCATCTCGAATTTCAATCCCTGGAGCAGGGGTGACAACCCCTGAAAATTTGGAAGAGGGTAGATGGGTCGAGTGATAATTCGAAAAAAAGGTATTATCTTTGTCTGCATTCCCGTGAAAAAATTTTCATTTTTGATTGAAAATAGTAGAAGATACAGAGTGAGCTACTGAGAAATATAGGAGACTATCTATAGCCCTGAGCTATTTAAGTATTAGTGCAAAAAAGCGAAACAGATTCATTCCAGATCAAAGGCTGTCATCTTTGATCTGAATGAATCTATTTCAGTTCTTCGCACCTATACTCGAATAATCTTGAGGCGATAGTCTTCTCTATTTTCCAGTGGCTCACTCTGTATCTTTTACAGTGTTCAATCAAAAATGAATTTTTTTTCACGGGAATGCAGACAAAGATAATATCTTCCTTTCGAGTTATCACTCGACCCATCTACCCTCTTCCAAATTTTCAGTGGTTGTCACCCCTGCTCCAGGGATTGGAATTCGAGATGAGGATGCTACTTGATGATGACTGCCATTGATCAGTATGAATCTGTTCCATTTTACCTCACTGAAACTTGAAGAGTCTCAGGGAAATAGTCTTCCCTATCTTTCAGTTGCTCACCTCTTTTAAAAATTTCAATTAATAATGGAAATTCGTTCAAGGCAATGTAGACAAAGATACCAACTTTCTGTTGAGTCATCACTCGACCCATCTACCCTATCAAAATGTTCAAGGATTGCAACTCCCGCTTTGATAGTTGATATTTCAGGCAAGTATTGTACACCAAAAGATGTCCTCCTTGAAACAAAAATTGACCTGTTTTTGCGTTTCGATCAAAAATGAGTATCTTGGCAGATATAGCCTCTGTTTTGTTTTCGTTGAAGCACCCTGTATATATAAATATATATGAAATCTTAAACCCCGACGAGTTGCCCATATATCTGTTCATGCAATTCACCACCTGGTAATTAAAACCATTGCCAGGCAATGATTATGATGAAAAGTTATCCAGGAATCATTTTATAATAGGATAACGTTAAATGTTATGAGAATATATCAATTTACCAGAAAATATACAAACTATAGCATCATCAAACAATGACATCAACTTACGAAGAATATTACAAGATTTGATGACTGTTTTCTTCTGTAACAATTCAAATAAATTTTTCTTAAGACCTAAAATCTCAATATTTTTGTCAACATTCCTAGGAATAACACCTATTGTAAAAATAATAATCGGTAGAATAAATATTGCAGGTTCAAAATATTGAGCAATATAATGTAATGCATTTCTGTTATGAAATATCCTATATATTTGAGAGTAATATTAAGACATGCTGTATACAAGCATCTAGATTTTGCATCAATACTTTTTCAAAATATTCGAGGGAAAAAATGTATGGAAAGATTACGAACTAAATGAGCATCTGAATATATGAAATATTAAAGGGTAGATACGAAGTATATAAAGTAGTGGCTAATCAAGAATTCTGAATTACTGTGATGTAATTTTAGCTTGATTAATTATAGCAAGTATGGGCGGAACTCTTGTTGAGCATAATATTATAATTGATAAGTCAATTCCACCGGGTTTTGTGTTCCATTGCAATAAGTACCTTCACTTTTGAAAATGATTATATACAACTGGCTGATCTACATAATGGTATTTCTCATTAAACAAATTGGATTAAGGAATTTATTACACGTTTATGGTGAATATCGCAATTAATTATTTATAATATTCCATAATTTTGAACACAGATAGTAATTACATTAGGCATTACGGGAAAATGTTGGTCAGGAATAGACAATTTGCCGGCTTAATATAAACACAAAGGAATAGGCTACACCAAAATGAGATTAATTTAAATTGCTATATATTTGTATTCTTCACTTCTTATGTGGCAAATAGTCCTTTTATGAAAGTTATAGTTATTTTATAATTGTTCCCGTTCTGTACAATAGAACTTTCTATCTTTTTCACATCAGGACAACGCATTACCAAGGAACCTGTTCCTAAAGATCAATTATCTGAGCCGGTTGGTCGTGAACGCAATTCTGGAATCACACAACAAAACTTCTATAAATCGCAAAAGCTTTCATGAATCATTATCTCATGATGATATCAAACAGCGGGGAATATGCGCGACCTGTTGCAGTCATCATCATGCTGCCTCGACTGAATGATGGCATCTACCAGAGTATCTATGATCGAAAATTTCGGGAACAATCTGGGTTTCTTCGAAGATACACATAAGAATGGCTTAGTCATATCACGCTCAGTTTATATCCAAACGTCATAGTCAACGTCCGGACATTGTGTTATTGGATAGTACAGAGCAATAAAAAATATGGCAATCAGAATTGAGAAACTTCGGAATGAAAAAGAAAAATTGACAGGCATCATAAAACTGTACAGGTTGGACCTATTCGATGTTTTAGTACTGCAGTAATGTGAAATATAGAGAAAAATGATCCCCCTTTCCGGTAGTTAGCTGATTGCACCGTTACTACGTAATCAAGATGATAATGAAAACTTAAACAAAATATTACACTTTCACAAGAGATTTATTGAGCATCAGGATTGTAATTTTGGTATCTCGACCATCTTCATCTAAAAACAAGTATTGAGCTGAAGTTGAAAATACATACATATACAGGGATATCCACCGGGACCGTCTGTTAAAAACTTTTGAGTTCCAATTACAATATCAAGCTGAAATTTTATACGCGGCCAAAGCTAGCGATTTCCAATTGGATTGAAATATTTTCGAAGTGATACCATTTCCAGTTATACCGGAAGTGGGTCATCACTCTGTTATTTCAAATGGAACTCTACCTTTTTTATTATACATCAGAACCGATATTTGAGCAAGGCATAAAATACCCTAGTTGTTGGCGCTTATCTGTCAAAACTTTTGACAGATTTAATTTTTTTGTTATAAACTCGATATTTGAGGAACATTTAAAAAAATTGTAGCTCGTAGATCTTTTGCAATACAGACACAATTTTTACTTGGGTGGATAGAAGAAGGATCAAGGAAATTTGAAGCAATCTACACATGTCATATATTCATTGCGTTGTTTTATATGATTTTTTCAACTTAGCCTTTTTCAAATAGCAATAATTCAATTTTTCAAATTGCACGTGCCAATTTTTATATCGCCATCAGATGAAGCGTCAAATTTCGGATGGAATTGTATAAGCATGTACTATACCCATCTCTTATTGTTCCGAAATAATTTGGGAATATATTGAATTTTGATGATTTTGCAAGAACTATAAGAGAATGATTTGAAATATTTGAATCTAGTAGCTAAACTGGCTACGCTCACCTGACAGGTGCCTAAAATTATTGTACTTGTCACTTCGTTCAATCGAATTTGATATTTCAACAAGAATTGTCGTTATATGTGATTGCGAATATCCGAAAAATACAACACATTTTGAATAAAACCACTGCTTATTCAAACGAAAATATATTTAATCTTTTTTAATTCATTTTAGAATGTCAAAAAGTAGTGGGTAGAAT
The DNA here is from genome assembly GCA_013387265.2 of Cryptolaemus montrouzieri. Classification (NCBI taxonomy): domain Eukaryota; kingdom Metazoa; phylum Arthropoda; class Insecta; order Coleoptera; family Coccinellidae; genus Cryptolaemus; species Cryptolaemus montrouzieri. The sequence continues at coordinate 42,116,094 of JABFTP020000124.1, read as the reverse complement.
TTGCAGGCAATTCAACAACCAATTTCCAAATTTAACGTCTATGAGTAAAATAAAATTTCGAAGCATTGGAAGCAATTTTCTACAATTCGGATGAATAAAAATTGTAGGAACTGAGCGAAAACCAATCATCGGAGATAATTACATTAATACGAATAAATGATGGCAAACATCATAGGAGAAAACTAATGTACGATCTGAATAAATGTTCAATATGGGCCCCATTCTGCTCGATACTTTTGACAGCTCGTATACGAACATGATGAGTTGCCCTCCTAGTTTCCTCAGGATCAATATTACGAAAAGCATTATGAATGCGCTCTAGTAACTCTTCTTTACTTCTTACAGGTCCGAAGAACGCGAAGGCCATAAATTTGGTCCTTGATTACACCACCATCTATCTTTTAATATTTCTGTTACTTGCCGATCTACAGCTCGTGTTTAATGTGCTGGTGCACCATCCATTTGGTAATAGCAATCCCTTAGAATGTTAAGGGTAACCCATCCAAAGAATTTGCTAATGTTATTCTCAAAATTTCCAGGTATCTTTGTCCATTAAGATTTTCCTCATAAATGTGATAAGCCAACAAATCATTCATTTAAATTGCAACAACGTTCACGCTGAATTTATTTTGGAAATCAATAACCTCAATGAAGTGGGGATTTTCTGTGGCCCAAAAATGTCAATTTCTCCTGTTGGTTATTCCACTATCATTGAACTTGGCTTCATCAGACCATATAATTTTTTTCAGAATGGTCTTATCTTCTTGAGGCCCAATTAATAAATTTTCACAGAAATTTAGCCACTTGGGAAGGTCAGTTGGTTTCAATATTTGTAGTCTGATAAAAGAATACGGGTGCATGTTATGTTTCTTAAGGATCCTTTGAATGGAAGTATAACTCAAACCAATATCCATTGATGCTGACTTAATGGACATGTGGATTGGCACGAAAATAAGCTAGCGTATTAATTTGATTGTCGTCGTCCTCGAAAATTGGTTTTCTTTTAGTTTCTATGTATTTTGTTCATCCAAATTGCGAAAATTGCTTCTAATCCTTCGAAATTTTGTTTTACTCATAGGCGTCAAATTTGGAAATTGGTTTTTGAATTGCCTGCAAGTTCTATGCACCACTTTTGACATTCGTCATGAATTAAAAGAGATTAAACATATGCTCGTTTGAATAATCAGCCATTTTATTATCAATCTGGTGTTTTTCAAAAATTTTCACTTCAACTTACCAACAATTTCTGTTGAAATATCAAATTGGAATGAACGAAGTGACAAGTATATTGATTTAAGGCACCTGTCAGGTGAGCGTAGCCAGTTCAGTTATTTGATACAAATATTTCAAAGCATTCTCTATTAGTTCCTGGAAAATCATCAAAATTCAATATATTCCCAAATTATTTCGGAACTATAAGAGATGGGTATAGTACATGCTGATACAATTCTATCTGAAATTTGACACTTCATCTGATGGCGATATAAAAATTGGCACGTGCCATTTGAAAAAAATGAGTTATTGCTGTTAGAAAAAGGCAAAATTGAAAAAATCATACAAAACAACGCAATAAACATTTGACATGTGTAGAGTGCTTAAAAAATTCCTTGATCCATCTTCTATCCACCCAAGCAAAAATTGTTGCTGTAGTGCAAAAGATCTACGACCTACAATTTTTTTAAATGTTCCTCAAAAATCGAGTTTATAACAAAAATAATTGAATCTGTCAAAAGTTTTGACAGATAAGTGCCAACAACTTGGGTATTTTATTCCTTGCTCAAATGTCGGTTCTAGATGTATAATAAAAAAGGTAGATTGCCATTTGAAATAACAAAGTGATGACCCACTTCCGGTATAACCGGAAATGGTATCACTTCGAAAATATTTCACTTCAATTGAAAATCGCTAGTTATGGCCCCGTATAAAATTTCAGCTTGATATTGTAATTGGAACTTCAAAAGTTTTTAACGGACGGTCCCGGTGGATCTCCCTGTATAAAAAGGTAGGTACAAAATTAATAAGAGTGCAAACAAGAGGTGATAAACTAGTTATGATAAAATCAGGTTGTAGATATTGGGTTAGTTTCCCTAATATACAAATGTTGAGTAGTTGTGAATTATCTTAGTTTACGGTAGGGGACTAAGATGGATAAAATTGTACGAAATCTTAATCTGCGTTAGAGACTGAGATTCAGTAATAATTTGGGCAGAGTGACGACTTGAATAAAAAATAGATATTTTGTGATCGTTTATTGTACAATTTAAGTTTACTTTTATACTTATTATTGAATGACGTAATAGATTGATGTTGCAGGTCCGAGTTCCGCGCGTGGTTCGTGTACACGAAAAATCCATCAGACGCTAGCTTGCAGAATTTTATACCATATTTCCCGTCACGAGTCGTCGAATTGTTAATAAGGCGACTTGTGGAGTATTTTTACCTTATGTTGGTTCAAGTGGATGAAGTTTAAAGGGTGAAACCAACATCTTGGCCCGGCCGCAGAGTTGTAGGGGATGGTCGTCTTAGTGCTCGATGCTCGTTGCGGCTCTCTGGCTAGCGCTCGCATTTCCATGCCCACATCTTCTGTTGACTCTTTTCGCAGATGAAGACTTCGAGGGATGAAACTGCTGCTTGAATTTGAAGATTTTTACCGTACACATCTCGTTCGTCGCAAGCGTTGGATGGCCCAGTAAATGATGAAAATCGTCAGCAGAATTGTTGCAATTATATTTACGCTGAATATAGTCGAATGTGTGGTAACCCTTCTCGAGTGATATATTGTGAATTCTTCATCGATATCAGATGACTCGTTTTTAAGACATGATATCGTTTCTTGACAATTCAGGACTGGCTCTTCATCGATATGAAGTTTGATGTGCATCTTTCTGTAGTATGGATAGTACGATTTTTCTGTTATAGTTTCCAATGACTGAAAATGTTTCGGTTGCCTTGGATTGCAGCGTATTTATTTTCGTTTTTATGATACAATGTGGAGCGACGAGAAGGATTCCAGTATTGTTCAAAGTGATTTCTTGCCGTCTGCCCTCGCATATTATAGCTGCTCTGGATGGCACGTTTGCAATGAAAAGCCAGGTGTATAGTTCGTGGAGTTCCTCCCATGTAATGGTTTCTACAGTGCACAGGGTGTTTCTGCATATAGCGTCATCTGCTCCTGGATTGATCTGATAAATTATGCAGCTGGGATTCTTATCCATACTTTTTATGATGGTCGGGTCGTAGATATAAGTGTTTTCACCAATTGATATGGATTGAAAAGTTGGTCGTTCGAAATTGCAAAGTAGTTTTGAGTATTTGACAGCCAAGAAAGGAAATGATACTTATATGCCAACGCAGGTTTCATTCTGATTCTTCATAGGGATTGAGTTGTCTTAATTACTTCCAATTTGTCATTTTCTAAGATGTGCAAATGAGCATAAACCTTAATAAATTGATCGTCTTGCTCTATCTCAATTTTTTGTATTGGTTTGGATAGCACCGTTAACGTAGCTTGTAGGTTTCTGGAAACTGGACTATTTTTGTAATTTCTGCTGGGGCCAATAATTCCGTTATATTGTTTTTGTGGTAACAGGGAAATATGGAATGAAATTCTGCAAGCTAGAAGTAGTAAGAAGTAAGTAGAGGGAATATTCGATTTTCGTGTGGTGTTAGCTTTGCCTGGTTTTCCAAATATATAATTTTACTATATGAACGTTCACAAATATCTGCAAATACTTACAAATTCTGGAGAATTTGTAAGTATTTGACCCTCCCCTCCTTTAGGACTTCGGAATTGTATAGCGTAACTTCGGGACTGACCATAATTTCCCGATGAGCTTCTTCAACTCTCTCCCATTTTTTCGTCAGAGATTGTTAGCGGATCTCGTTGAAGGTGATTGAGTGGTCAGTAGAGGGGTATTCTTTGATTTATTCTATTTCATCCTTCAGCATTTGATGATTGATACGTAGGGATCTTATCACTCTTCTTGGTAAAGACTTATCTAAAGATTTCAATTAGGGACGAATAAGCCGGGTTATTTTGGTCGTTCAGAAGATTATTTCTATGGGGGTTTACTGCACTTTGAAAATATCGATGGATTCCAAGAAATCTAACTTTCGTCCTTTCTGTGTATAATTTGAAGTGGATTTATGGGTGAAAATGGTTTTGATACATTGTGAACGAAAACAAGATTCGTATGTTCTCTGGATATTGCAATCTACCGATGGTATCGCCATTGAGCCCTTTACTAGCTGAGAAATTCATGACGTATATTGAAGAAATCATATCCAATTCCTACAAATAAAAATTAATACATTTTTGGTATAGATGTGTATACGATATAATAGCATGTTTCATACGAACCGCTAGACAAGTAGATCAATTTTAACCTACATCAATAGTATTCATCCATAAATTATATTTAAAATAGATAGAGAATACGATAATCGGATTCACTTTTTAGACCTAGCAATCACTCATACAGGGTGTTCCAGATAATGGTGAAAATAAATTAATGGTAGATTTAATTTCGATCGGCCCTATCTTCATTACCAATTCCTCAAATCCAATGAAACTTATCAGATTTCTTATTCCGCTAAGTATCGATCGGAACCACTAACAAATTTTGAAAAAATTAGGTCAGGATTGTCATGAATTGATACAAAATGCTTCAGAATATAAGACACCCTGTGTGAATCATATTGAAAGATTCATCTCATAGTAAAAAACAACGAGAACTGCTGATTCAGAAAAAACCAATATAATGACTTGGCACGCTGAAAGCAACCCAAAAAAAATTATTCACGAAAAAAATTGGGAATCTCATCTAGTCAATTCATTATTGAATCCCTAATTAAGGTGTTATCAAATTGGGAAACAAACAAATTGAATTTTTCAAAATAATCAATTCGAAATATTTTTCGTTTTCTCGCAACGAAAATAAGACTTCCTCCATAGTACAATTTCGGACTTCAATGAAATATGTCCTTGTTCAACGAATCGTAAGATTTAAGTATTTTTCATCCAAATATCTTGAAATAAGATAGCAAATTGATCATTGATCATGAGATGGTTCATTGAATGTTTTCGTCATATCCGCTCTTTCTGCATCTGGTCTTTCAGAATCTGATAAGTTTTTACTGAAATGGACAGCTGAAAAATTTTTTCTAGGCTAAAAAGATGAATATAATTATCAGATATTTTTCGGATTTAACGGACATTTTTTACTAGGTAGTTTACTAGTGACAGAAAGTTCGATTTATAAATCTATTCGTTCTTCATTTCATCTCGATTACCTTTCCAAGTGAAAAAAGTTCATCATGTCTTTACCATTTCACTGTAAGTTCTATATAATTTCTGTAATCTAAAGTGAAATTCATAGGCAGAATTCACTGCGCTTACAGGCCATAGAACGCATTGAAATTTCTCTATAGTGACGGTGAACCTAGTGTCATAAAACAGGAGTTGTCATATTATTTGTGTTCAGTCAACCATAATTGAGTTTGAATTACCTTTTCCATTCAGAATGCCCTTATTCTCCCATGAAGAATATGCAGACATGCTAATTGTTCATGGTGCTTGTGGATGTAATGGTCTCGCTTCGAAGAGGGAATATCGCATTCGGTTTCCGAACAGAGACAGGTTCCCTTCAAGCTGGAAATTTACTAAGTTATATCAATTTTTTCGAAGGACTGGGCACTTTTCATCGGCTATGAAGGAACGAGAATATGCGGAAAATAACCGAATTCACGAAGAAGTAATTATTAATATGTCTCTCCATAATTCCTCTACAAGTACCAGAAAAATGAGAAATGAGTTGTGTATTTCCCACAAAAAAGTAAGGAAGGTTCTTAGAAGAGAAAACATGCACCCTTATCATTTACAGCCAGTACAACGGTTGGAACCTGGGAATGAAGTTCCTTGACTTAATTTCTGTCATTAAATGATTAATCATAGGAGATTAATTTCGGGGATAATTTTCAAAGATGAATCGCTCTTCACGAGAAATGGAATTTACAATTCACGTAAAGGGCATTTGTCGGATCGTGAAAATCTTAGAGCTGTTTAAAAACGGCGATCCCATTACAAATTTTCAGTGAATATATGGTGTGCGGTTTTTGATAACCAATTGATAGGACCCCACATATTTGAAGAGCCTTTGAATGGGCAGCGTTATTTGGACTTCCTTAGGAATTATCTGCCTGAACTGATGGGTCCAGCAATGAATGGAAGGAGAGGTACGATTTTCCAGCATGATGGAATGTCTAGATCACCAATACTCCAACAGATGGATAGGTCGAGGAAGGCCTATCGCCTGGCCTGCTAGATCGCCAGATCTTTATTCTCTAGACTATTTTCTATGGGGCTTTTTGAAATAGAAGGTGTATGAAGGAGAAATCACGAGGAATGAGTTGATCAAGAAGCTAAGACTCAACTGTGAATTGTGGCAAGAATCTTCTGACATCATTAGAAAGGCAACAGCGAATATGTACAAGACCTGTAAAGCTTGCACTGATGAAGGGAGATCTTATTTCGAGAACAAATTATAAACTTTCTCCTTCCTTATTGTTTGGTTTCATTTCCTATTTATCGTTAGGTTTCATGTTTTTTATTTTATTCGCGAATAAATTCTTTTTCTGGGTGGCTTTCAGTGTGCCAAGTTATTTTTTTAGTTTTTCTGAATCAACAGTTCTTGTTGTTTTTCGCTATGAGATGAATTTCTCAATATGATTCATACAGGGTGTTGTATATCCTGAAGCAAATCGTATCAATGCATGACAATCCGGATCTAAATTTTTCTGAAATATGATAGAGGTTCCGATTGATACTTAGCAGAATAAGAAACCTGCTGAGTTTCATAGAAATTGATGGATTGGTAAGGAAGATATGGCTGATCGAAATTTCGAAGATTTTCAGAAAACAGCCTGTACTCTATTACGAGTCTACTGAGAACATTCATATAAGGTGTTCCGAGATGCTCTCCATATCGACAATCTACCATCATTATATTTCCACTCTTATCAGGAACACCCGGTTTAAATAACAGAGTAAGTTTGATATATATCGAAAATCCACCTTTACTGCTATTGCATCCCCTATGACTCAAAACACCCAAAATCTCATAAATAGGTTGCATTTAATTCCATGATTCGTAGGGCTTTTTCTATGGTATCATCCGATGAACATGTGTCCAGGGAAGTGTCAACTATTAAATAAATAGCTAAGAACAAAGGTTAACTCTCAAATATAATAAACAAAATGATCCGATAAAAATCAACACAAATAGCTTATCATAATATTTATTCACGTATAGAATCAACCAATACGGATAAATATAATTCATCATATTTTAGCCCTACCAGCGAAAATATTGCGAACGCCATACAAAATAGAAAAAAGTAGCTTTCAAGACCCACTTGAAAACTTTCCCAAGAATTTCTCAATAGTAAAGATAATTTTGATAAATTTGACAATACTGGAGTTCAAAAGTTGTCCTGTTTTGATTGTGAAGGCGTCTATTTAGGTCAAACTGTTCGTTCATTCAAAACAAGATGTAGAAAGCATCAATCAGATTACAATTACCAGAGAACAGACCAATCTACTGTTTTGTTCACATAGGACATCATTTTACTCCCATAGATCCACTTGAAATTATTCACAGAATACCTAATGGACGAGAGTTAGATTTCTTGGAATCCATCGAAATTTTCAAACTGCAACAAACCGCCAAAGAAATAATCTTCTGAACGATCAGTATAGCCCGGCTTATGCGGCCATATTTCAAATCTTTAAATAATACCTGCTTTTATCATAATTAGTTGCACCCTTATTAATTTTGTACCTACCTGTTTATATGTGTATGCATTTTCAACTTTAGTTTAATACTTGATACTGAAGATGGTCGAGACACCGTATTTGCAATCCTGATTTTCAATAAATCTCTTGTGATTGTATAATACATATTTTGATATCTTATTATCACCCCTTTCCGGTATTCGTTTTACACGAGAAATTAATTGCAGAAAACAGATTCAAGCTAGCGTTTTTCGTTTTCGATTTTTTTGGAAATTTGAAAAGTTTTTGGAATCAAATAAGTACTTAAAAGTCAGTTGTTGCTTACGTAACTTCAAAAAAAAACGCTAAAAATTCTACAGGCACTTTTTAAGTGCCTTTGTAATGTGTGAATCATTTTTCAACACAACGATTTTTGAGTTTTAATGCAAATTTGCTTTGCTTAACTATGAACCATAGATACATTTCATTTTGTTGAATAGTTTTATTTAGTTTTCGAAAATATCATCTTATGTGCACTTACTGTTTTCATTTAGAACGTGTATTCATGAAAAATTGAAAATTGTTTAACTTTTCCCTAATTCTATCTAGTGAAGCAAAATGCCTATGTATGTTTTGTGCTCTCACTACTAGAAATTAATTCTTGTGATGAAAACTCTGATGAATTGTTTGAAACTTTTGAGAAATTCTATATAATCGAATGATATATTCAACGTAATTATTATGCGGATGCTGCAGAAGCAGCTTGTACATATCGTTCAGATGAGAGACGACAACCTCATAGATGTTTATTCGATAAATTATAGGAAAACATCATGAACCTCATGGTACATAAAATGTCCCAATGAGAGAAGAATACGAAATACCTGATAGGGAAGATGCAACAATTGGTGTAATAGGTACTGTAACTGCCGACCCATCGATTTCGATCAGGCAAGTTGAATTGAAGACAGCGCTCAGCAAAATTGGTTGAACGCTCAGGAAATGAGAATATCCGATTTTTTGCAGCCAAGAGCTTTCCAACGTCGACTCGATTTCCGCAGATGATTTCTGCAGAAATATGAAGAAAATCTGTATAAATAATTTAGACTGGTGAAGTTCACCACATAAGTGATGGAATATTTAATCGCCGAAATGTACATTGGTTGTCGAGTATACACCCTCATCGCAATATTAATATTCAACGAAAAGGCCAATATGGATTTAATGTATGATGTGCATTCAAAGATAATCGAGTATTAGCGTATGTGGTGTTTGATGAAAACTTTCGTGGTTGTTTTATCAGAGGTATCTATATCAGTAGGATGGCTAGCCAGTACCTGGGATTTTTCGCAGCTGAACTTTTTCCTTTGGGAATATATAGAGGATATTTTATGTAGCTAGTCGAAATATAGAAGAATGAAGCAAAACTTCAGATATTATTTTGCTTCGGTTACTGATATTCGAATTTCCAATGCATCATGTTGGCTTTATTATTACAAACGAAGCTATATTTTCAAAAAGCAGAAACGGATGAAAGAATAGAGTCTACATAATAGAGTGATATATTTTGGAGAAACAGAAACGAAATAAGTGTAACCTATATTTCATATCATAACTCAAGAACCGTCGATTGAAAAAATTCCACACGCAGTTCGATTTTACGTGAAACAGTGGCGTTAGATTGATTAAACCATTTTTCATAACTTTAAAAACCAAGATATTGGCACTTCATTGATTCCGAAAATTTTCGAAATATCCAGATAACTCGAAACCGAAAAAAGGTAGCCTGAATCTGTTAGCAGAAATTTATTCCTCGAGCAAATGGAAATCTGACAAGGGTGATCGTTTTTCTCTTTTCATAGTATTTCACATTGCTGCAGAACTAAAACATCGAAATCTGTCCAGCCTTTACATTCGAATGTTGACAGATCATTGTGCCACCAGAAAGGCCAAATTCCACCAATTAAGGAAACAGAATTGAACATCATTCAAAATTTTCACAAACATTGGACAAAATGAGGCTGAAACTATGAAATTGAATCATACCGTTTGTCGAGGAAAAAAAGATACCTTGCGAAAACTGGCAAATGATACAACACGCATTTTTGGAAGCTTCAGATTATTTATTTGACATTTTTAGGAAACAAACGAGATAGTTTGAGCTAGGATATATACTGAGGTGAAACTGGTAGAAATTATGAGCAATGATTTTTTTTTAAATTAAGGACTGATTTAGATAACTGTGTTTTTCCTTTTTATTTCATCTGGATGAATCGTCTGATGTGTTTGACATTTCCCAGATAGCCGTGTACGTCAGAATGGGTTTTTGTGATTTTACGATCAAAGTTCAATAGTTAATTTAATTTTTCATTCCAGTGGAAGAACATTTTCTGGAAAAAATTTCTTTCTTATTTGAAAAATTTCATATCTTGCTGAGGAAATTTCTATATAAAAACGAGTTGGCTACCGATGGCGTTTCAGCTATATTTTTAAACTAAACGTTACGAAATTCTAGGTAAAATTAGTGAATAATACCAAAGTACTTGTTTTTCAACGAAGATTACTCAAAATCTGGGTCGACGACATTACTTCTTAACTCTGTCCGTAGGTTGAGTAGACGACGAATAATGATGTCCTGTCTGTCATGAACCCATTCCAGAACTGGAAAATTTATTCTAGCTCAGAGATTTTGGTTTTCTTGTGGATATTATTTATTGAACGTAATTCTCAGCTTCCGTAGAGAGATAATGAACTATCTGAGATAATTTTCAATAAAAATTCATTCATTAGTAGCTTATTTTAAACAGAAAATCTGATCAACCTCAATACCGAGTATTTACCTATTCCTACAGAAAGGATATACTCAAATACCTTGGAGCTATGGTAGTGAATTTTAAGTAGGAATAGTTTTGAATGCGACGAATAGCCACAAAAATCCTTTGAGAATTTCATTAAAATGGCCTTAAAGTCGTTATTTATTGCTTTGTTCTTCATTAAAATTGATATCCAACAGTTTGCAACTAAACTTTGGCGCTACAACAAAGCTGGAAATGATAGTGTTCCAAAGTGACATAACTTTAAAGTTATCAGTCTCAAAACAAATCGTATCTGATTCCTACACTAGGTAAATACAAATATTCAGTCCTATTCTGAGTGGCTTTGAAAGCGAAAGATGAAAATACATCGCGTGCAACTATCGAGTTATTGCAAAATTAATTTAAAGAGCTATTCGAGATTGAAAGGTATCCTTGCATCTTTCAGTATAATTTATGAATCTTCACAAATTCAATTTGGTTGATTTAATGTCCCCCACTCTCCTATTTTTGTTGGAAAATCGATGTTAATGGAGTGATTTCAGTAGAAAATAATATAAATATTTTCATAATTTGTTTTGAATTTTCCAGATAGAGTGCTCAGCTAAATGAAATTTATGTATTATAATACGGGCTACCTGAACTTGTGAGTTTCAATAAGTTTCATTTAATGATCAGTCTTGAAACGTTTGCTTTCTTATGCTCGTCTCAATTTACTATATTTCGCAATCGAAATATAAGAAATTCCCTCTTCATGAAAATAGTCTTCCTAGTGAAATCATCGAAGTATCAAACTGAAAGAAGAAAAATAAGAGGATTGAATCAATCGAAAATTCTAACCGTATCAATGTTTATTGCAAAATGTACCCAAGTCAGCTTCGGATATGCTCACATCTAGCCATATTATAGAGATTCTGCTCACGTAGCATGGCGTGTTCAATTTTGTTAGAGAGATGACGGGATGTTGTTTTATTATAGACATCCGCATTGAGACTTAGGGATAATGCCGGGATCAGACGACTATTTGCTCTTTTATACAGCATTATTTCTGAAACGGTTGTTAATACTAAGGGAAATCCGATTACCAGACATCTTGAGATGGTACTTAAAGAAATGAAAGGGGTCAGTATGAACATAAAGCCTGAATTATGCACAGATCTGGAATAGTTTATATAAAGTTACACTATATTAAACTGGAGATAATCAGACATAGACGATGAAAGTTTATTGTTTGTAACTTTGAAATCAATGATTGAAATTGAAATGAGATATTGATTCTATATTTCCATAACGAGTTTGACACTCATCCTGAATTATTCCCATAAGTTCTGACAGATAGAACGAATGTTTGTTTGGTCAATATTATGGTCTCTGCAATTTCAGCTTCAAGAGGACTGTGGTTCAACTTAACTTCTATCCTTAGAAGCCCGCCACATGAATGCATTCAAGACTGAAGTTTCGACAAGTTCGATCGGCCACGTAATTTGCTTATATGTAGCCAGGAGTGAGTGTCGATTCTGGTAAGTAAGCGTTGTATTATTCAGTATTTTAGGTGATCGCTGAATACATGCATACATAGAAGTGTACAACTGTTCGCTTTGCTCAGTATTAGATTTCAATTTTTGTGATTTTGTAGTCGCCTGAAAATTGTAGTTTTTTAGACAGAATTTCAATCAGGTGCATGAGTTCATATTATTCTGGAGGTTGACCCTAATAGTGTACTCGCATTGAAGATATGCAGTTTTTCTTGTGCAAATCTTTCTAGAATAATAAAGAATATTGCTCATCCCTTCTTCAATACATTATCGGTGTCTCTTGGTGTGTTTTATTTTGTTTTCCACCGTCTCTTCTCATTTCCGCCCAATAGATATGTCTACGTACAGCTGTTCACGATGTAATCAGCGGTCGATCCTGATATTGCTCATGTATGTAAATGTTGCAGTGTTATATTCCATGATGGATACTCAGCCCTGAGCACCCATTATTTGTTCTAAGGGAGCGAAAAATTTTGAATATTCGTGGAAGAACGATTCTCTTCTTTTGCGAAGAATGTGTTGATAGCTTTAAGCAAGTACCTAACCTGACTGAAAAGTTCTCCGATATGAAGGCGCAGATTGATTGACTTAAATCGAATGAGAACGCAACGCTTGAAATGTGGAAGTCATTAGTGCGGAATTTAATGATAGAATTATCCAATCAAAAAATATTATGTTATACGATCTGACAGAGTCTTCTAAAGCGGAGGTGGCGGATAGAATCGATGATTATAGGCGAGAGGTACAGAAATTGCTAACAGGGAACGACATTAAACCTGACGAGTGAGTAGATATTGTTAGGGTAGGAAAGAAGAATGGAAGAGATGGCCAGTCTCGACCAGGCTAGGCTGTTTTCAGTGGGCCAGATAAGGTTGCTGCAATACTAAAAAATAAAAAGAAAAAAGTTGAATCGTCAACTCAGAAACTTCTATTGGTCCTGATCAAACTCCCCTTCAAAGAAAGACACTCAGTGGTCTACGTCAGCAGATTGAAGACAAAAGATCTAATGATGAAAGAGATTTTAACCTCAGATATGTCAATGGGGTGCCTTCAATAACTAAAGTAAAGACAAAAAACTAGACATACCCCCATCAAATACTCTCCCAATCTACTACCAGAATGTTGGTGGTATGAAGTCCAAATAAAAGCAGCTCTTCAACACCATTTCACAACACAATTATGACATTATCGTAATAACGTAGAGTTGGCTAAGTGAATCGATATTGGATGCAGAGATTGTTCCCTCGTCATATTCAGTCTTTCGATGTGACACAAGTGCGGCTACAAATTCAAAAGCGAACGGCGACGGAGTTCTTATTCTAGTTCGTCTATCCATAGAAGCTCATGTTGTCAAGCAATCGGTAGACACTGTGAAACACTTATTTGTACTGTTAAGTTCGGAAAAATTCAGATTCATCGTTAGCGGGACTCATATTCCTCCTAGATCAAGTGAAGCTTGCACACAGTCAGACAATAGAAGAGACTTCTGTGGCCTATCCGGATACTAAGTTTAGCTCGTGTGGGGATTTCAATCTTCCTGAAGCAGAATTCATTGTCTTACTGCTCAAGTTTTCTCAATTTGAGTCAGGTAAATAAAATTGAGAATAGTCCTGATGTTTTGTTGGATTTTGTATTTACTGATATCGAGTGTGTGAGTATCTGACCAACAAATGACTTAATTTTTTGGAGTATTTGGTCCACTGCTGGCGTGGTTGAGCAGTTTTCATTGTGGTCAAATACGAATTGCAAAATATAAGAACTATTTCTCGAGTCCTTTACCAGTAACATCTGGTGTTCCTCAAGAGTCACACTTGGGTCCCATTTTATTCAATATTTTCGTTAATAAGAAACAAGAACTGTGTTTCAAGGAATTTTACTTAATAATTGCGATTCGTAACGCGTTTCACTACACCGTAGCTTCTTCAGACGAATGAATGTACAGAAAATAGGAATGAGAATATAAATATAAATGTTTTTGAGTAATTTAAAGCTTATTGGGTTGCTTCTTCTTAAGTGGTTATTTATGATTAGATTGCCCATAATCAAGCCGTCTTCAATAGTATAATATTTGTTATTGAAGTGGAAATAATTTTGATCTAAACATATTTGTAACAATGAAATAATATCTGATTAAATGATAGTATTGACATGATTTTTTCTAATAACTCTTCAACTAAGTAATACGTATCTTTCGGAGGAATGTTGGGAAATAGTTGAAGAATTATCAAAAGGAATCATGTCAATACTATCATTAAATCAGATATTTTTTCATTATTACAAATTTGTTTAGATCAAAATATCTCCAATTCAATAACAAATATTATACTATTGAAGACGGATTGATTATGGTCAAACCGTTAAGTCCTTTGTTAGCAGAAATATTCATGAATTAATTCATAATCATCCACTCAGTAAATATTCTTTATACTGGTATCGCTATGTAGACGATATAATTATTTGCTTCACAGGAACAGATAGACAGTTAAAAATTTTCGAAAATCATATAAATTCATTACATCCAAAAATTGGATTCACAACCGAAATAGAAAGCAATAATTCGATAAATTTCTTAGACGTAACAATTTCGAATGAAAATGGAAAACATGTTTTCGCAATTTACCATAAGCCGTCACATACAGATATAATAACACATAACTCGTCGTGTCATCCGTATTAACATAAAACGTCAGCATGCAATAGTTTCATTCATAGATTGATTAACATCCCGCTATCACCAGAAAATTGCAACAAAGAATTAAATTCGATTAAACAAATAGCCAAAAATAATGGTTACAATCCCAAACTAAAAAATAATATTTTAAATAAAAAGAAACGTAGAATCGCATTAAATGAAGTTTACCCTGTCGATAAATTGTAACGAAAACACCTTAACCTACGTTGGCTTCAAAGGTGAGAAACTGAATACATTCTTGCGTAGCAATAATTTCAACATAGCTTTCCAAACTAATAATAATTTAGGCAAATATATAAAAATAATAAAACCAAACCAAGTAAAAACAATAAATAAGGTGTTTATAGATTGAATAGAAAAGACTGTGATAATTTCTACATTGGTATAACACATAGAAATTTCAATATTAGAAAATCGGAACATAAACGAAGTTTTTCAAATAAAAATCAGATTTAAATTACGAATCATCTCTTAGAAAATAATCACTCTTTCGACCCACAGTTTGAAATTTTGCATACAGATAATAAATATTGGAAGGTAGATCTTTAAAAAACTTCAGAAATCAATAAATACAAACACTCAGGTAGACTCATCAATGAACAAGTCGATTTGAGCCCTTCACCTCTATTGATTCTCTTCGGGGAGCAATCTATTCCTTAATTTTATTGGATATACCTGTCATAAATTACCACTTTAGAAGAAGCAACCCAGTAAGCTTTTAATTACTCAAGAACATTCATATTTATACTCTCATTCTTATTTTCTATACATTCATTCGTCTGAAGAAGTAGTGAAACGCGTTACGAATCGCAATTATTAAGTAAAATTCCTTAAAACACAGTTCTTGTTTCTTATTATTGTTAATGGAATTTTACCAATTAAAAGCCTCCTAAATTCAAATATTTTCGTTAACGACTAAGCTTTCCTTTTTGAACTAATAAACGACCTTGTGGACTACTCTGATCTTCTGCAGTGCATTCCCTTCAACCTGCTTGGTAGACTAACAAAAAAACTCCCTTATTCAAAGTCACTACTAATAAAACAAATTATGCTTATGGATCATTCTTGCATCGCACATTGTCAGTCGCAAATTCAGTCTGTGATGGCGTAAATTTTTTTTCCGGGTCATTGGCTAATTTTAGGACATCTGTTGCTCTACGGCTTGGAGAATGTTAGGAAGTTGTTATTCTCAATTTTCTGTTTAAAAATATTAGGTCCTTATTTGTTGTGTCTTTTCTGTTTTACATTCGGAATCTATCGTACTATAATTATTTAAGTTTATAATAATAAGGTATTGCAAGGTGTTGATTTTTAAATGGGGGTATCCCGTATAAATTATCTACTCTACAAACATTCTTCACAAAAAAATGTATGAAGTAGTTAAATAAATAAAATAAAGTTATTTCGAGTTTCGTGAATAAGATTATTCTTCTTGAATAGTTTGCTTTTTTTGCGGAAGAAAAAACTTTTCAGTTACAAATTAGTTCATCATCTTCACTTGTGACAGATAGGATTCATGTCCAAATAGCCTCAATCTACCCCATGAACATGATGCCTGACTTAATCTTTTTTTTGCTGAAAATGATATCATTAGAATAGACAAAAAGAAAACTAACCGATTCACCTTATTAAAGGAAAATATAGTTGCTTCTGTAGATGGTGCAATCACACTACATAAAAAAGAAATATATGGTTTAATAAAATCTACTGTAGCTTATAGAACAAATTAAGTCGAGCCGAGGGAATACAAATTACTCAAGCGGTAAAGTTTTTTATACATACAACTAACTAATCATCACTGTCTTCATAAAAATAAACTTCACAGTAAGTGTTCCTAGCGAATCAAGAATTGAACAGATACTTGAAGTTCAAAATTGAAATATGGTACAACAAATGAACTAAAACATGAGACCTTAATAATGCAGCCTGCATAGATTAATAATGGAGGAGGTTGGATAAAATTACCAATGAAAAGGAAAATTACGCTTACTACGCTGTATATTTTGAGATACGAGAAATAGGAGGTGTATGATATAAATTGGTAATCCCCTTCGAGTCAATGTTATTTATAACCGAAGCTTTCACAACTGTGGACATGAAGCTTATCAAAAAATAGAGGCTGATCCAACAAATATTTTTCTAGGTCAGGGAACAACTATAAATCACACATGCCCAAGTCCAACGGGCCGTGTGTGATAATGCATTATCGTGATGCGACCTTATCTTGCGAATCCTGACAGATTCAAGGTAAACGTTTTGTGATTTACCAGTTGGCTGTCACTGCATGTTGATTTTAAAGACTATTTGCATTTTCTCATCCTTTGCTCAGAAAGAGAACTAAGTATATAAATTTTCAGACAGATCTTTGCTTTTTTACAATGGCTGGATTTGTGTAATCTTCGAGAATCTACTACTGTGACAAAAAATTATCAAGAAATTTTCATTTAAATTGCCCACGCTGAGTATTTTTAAGTATTTTAAGTTTCTGTATGTTAGTAGAATGGTCCTACCTACTCTGCCAAACATAAGATCGAGCTGTTTAAATCAGTTGATCTCAGTGGTACCCTGCGAATTTTACAATGGAAAAAAATATTGGCAGAGAGTTATTATTATTATTATTATTGAAGTAGTTTAAGTCCTATAAAAGCCTAATAACAAAAAACTAATTTCTATAGTATTGCAAGCACAGCTTAGCTATAATTAAATATGCACACATATATAATAACTAAATCCACTTATGTCAAAAAGAAATCTAATTATAAACAAGAAATAAGTCCAATTTATTTTCGAATTCATTAACCGAATTTGAGTCCATCACATCACTAGATGTTCCAATCATCGAACACCCTATTCACAAGAAAATACTGTTTTGTCTCGACGGAAATTTTGCTTTTTTCAGCTTCAGATGATGACCACAGAAATTTCGTGATTTGGATGGGATTCCGTGTGCTCAATTCCTGCGAATGTTGGAAAAGGCTTATGGAGACTCTATTCAATCGAAAACCTAAGTGAACGAGTGGTGCCAAGCTTTTAAAGACCGTCGGAAGAAAATTTGCCCTGCTTCAGATGATCTTCGACCTTTTAATTCGACGATAACGTCCAAAAAATCATAAAAAGGTGCTCGAAAATCGTCATGCCAGTGTTAGAGATATAGCCCGTGATCTCAACATCTCTCATGAAACCGCTCGTTTGATTTTAATGTACCGATTGGGCATGCGGCGCGTCGCCGCATGCACATTCTGATAAAGATAAATTTTTTTCAAAAACAGTACCGAATGCAGGTAGCTGCAGACATGCTAGATCGTGTGAATTCTGATCCCAGATTGGAGGGAACATAATTGGTGACGAGACATGTGTCTATGAATACGACACATTAACGAGCCAACAATAATTGGAATGGGTAAAAAATATGAGCCAAAACTGAAAAAAACCTCGCCAAAGTCATGCGAAAATCATAACAATACTGATTGCTTTCTTCGATATTCGTGGTGTGGTTCATCATGAATTCGTTCCGCAAGGTCAAACTGTCAATAAGAACTCCATTCGTTTTGAAATGTTTGCGTAAAATTATTCGCCGTAAACGGAAGGATTTGTGGCAAAACGATTCGTGGGATTTTTCATGACGATAACGCATCATCTCATCGATTCAATGTTATTAACGACTTTAAGACCAAACACTCGCTAAATACCATCGAGCAGCCACCTTATTCGCCTGATCTAGCTCCATGTGACTCTTTTCCTTTCTCCAGACTGAAATGTTGCTCCGGGGAACCAGATTCGATTAAATAGACGTTATAAAAAAAAATTCGTAGAAGGAGCTTAAGGTCATCTCTAAAAGCGCCTGTGAAAATATTTCGATGGAAAAAACATTTGCACATGTGCATCGCTTCAAATGGAGCATATTTGCAAGAAGATTCAATAAATATTAAAGTGGATTAAGATTTAAGACATTTCAAATTTTTTGTTAATTTTTTGTCACAGAGTACACAAAGCTCTCTTGGAAGATAGGAACATCGAAAAATTAAATGTATGTTACTTTTTTGGTTCATGGCACGATACAATGATCACAAATTTTCCAATATTTTCAACGTTTCTCACAGTATTTTTTACTTGTACAGTTTCTTAGAAATCGTTCAGAGAATGAGGCAACTTGGAACTAAGAGTTATTTTCAATTGTAGATGCTCTTGAAATATTGAATTGACTCCAAAACCAAATGTTGTCTCAATCAATTTATATGTTCATCTTGGATCTTCTTCGATCATATGTCGCACTCGCTCAATGTTGTTGATAGTCACGTGACTCATTCCCAAGCGATATCAGTCCTCTTTCTAATTCACAATACCACCTAAACGAAGTTGCCCGTCATGGAATTCAATCATAAAATGTGCGCTGCAACCGTTCAATAGTTTGTTCTTCAGTTAAATCAACATTAAAATCGTAGTAGAAAATTCTGCGCACATGTTCTCTGGATAGCCCCATGTTCTGCCATGTGTCGAAAAAATAAGTGCAAGCTATGTATAACGCTGCTCGAATCGCAAATCGTTGACAGGTGGTGATGTTCTTTCATTGTTATGCGTTGCTGGGATTACTTGGCAGATAATTTTTGTCAAAAATACAATTAAGTTGAAAGCCAGAACTAGTTATTCTCATGAACTGACCAGGCAATAAACAGAACCCCAGATTCAGATACGGCGGGTGTCAAACAATAATGGAGGTCCAGTGAATGAAACGCAAGAAAATGGTATAACTCCTGTGCTACAAGGAAATGGGGAAATTTCGAGAAAACCAAAAGATCTGACGCGTGTTTTTCATAAACTAAAAAATTTCGCCTAATGAAATTCTTCTGTGTAAAAGGTTCTAAAATAAATATTTATGAAACTTTCAATTCGGATAGAAATATTTGAATGTTAATTTGTTTTTGTCAGGTTATTAATTCACTTAGGTTTAGTTTGTGCAAGTTTTATGGCGCAGTAAAGGAAATCGAAGCGTGTATTACCACTTGCTAGTGAAATTGGAATGTTTCATGTTGAAAGCGACAAGATGCAGAAAAATTGATGTTAGACAAAAATGTATAAGCTAAAAATGTACCATCACGATGTGATAAAACAGCTCAAAGCGATCGATAGATTAATTTTTCAGTTAGATAGATAAACCTAATAAAAAATTTTTTATCACAGATTTAAATTTTTTGTTTGACACTGATCTAATAGATAATGGTAGTTTATTATATAATTTATGTGAAATAAAAAATGGACCGTTTTGCGACCTGCTCAGTCTGGCAAAAGGCGTATATATATTATCTCTGTTACGTGTATTGTAATCATGAATATCACTGCGTAATTTCATTGAATAGAAATTGTTATGAATATAACAGAGGCATTCGAGTATGAGAAGACTGGGCAATGTTAAAATTCCTAACTGTTTAGGCATATCTTTGCAGCATTCCCTATATCCTATTCCGCTAACTATTCTCAGTGCACGTCTTTGGAGACGGAAAATTCTATGAAGTTCACAACCAACGCCCCAGGCCAAGAGGCCATATTTTAAGTTGGATTCACAAAGTGCGTAGTAAGCTGTTTTAAGTACATTCAAGGATACAGTGTTCTTCAAACTCCTCAGCACAAAAATATTCTTACTTAGTTTTTTAGCCAGGTAATCGATATGGACCCTCCAGTTGAGCCCCGTATATAAATAGATGCGCCGAAGATTCTGCATGTCTCAGACTAAAAATCACCTTCTCAGTTTTCCCAGCATTCATACTTAACCTATTTCCCGAGAACCATTCCAAGGCCTTCAACCGCGCTCTCTCAGCCAGCTCAGTCAGCTCAGATGAAATTAATTTCCACCTGTTTTCCAAGGAGGAAATACTTTTGGTGTTTTTCAATATGTGTCCATACATAAATATCTGTATGATATCTGCTTCCGTAATAGAAGTTATGGAGCCATCCATCACTCTATCCAGTGATTCCCAAAGTGGTCTATATCGACCTCCAGGGGTCTATAACAACTTGCAAGAGGTCTACGTCAGCGAAAAACAAAAATTGGGGGTCTATGCAATGAAAAATGGGGGTCTACGATAGTGGATCTCAACACATACACGGATAGTACCTATTTACTTACATCATACTATCTTATAATATAAAGACATTTACATTATTTATAAAAGTACCTGTGAAGTAAAAGATATATTATATTTGTTCATAAAACTGTGTAAGTTGAAGGATGAAGGCATTCGCTTTGTGGTCGCAATACATTTTGAACTTGTAAAAACCTGCACATAATTAAATATCAATATCATCTAGTACGAGCAGCCTCAGAGCTTCGCTAACTTGCACTGAATTGTTCAATTCGTCACTCTATAAATACGAATGTGGGACGAATATATTTATTCGTTTCCTGAACCTTGAAAAGTAAAGTGCTAAAAAAATATTTGAAAAATATGAACAGGTAGTTTATCACACAAATAACAGTCAATCAGTGTTATTTGTTTAAGAGTGTAAGTACCTTAATTTTTATCAAATTTCAGTTTTGTACTCTTAGTTAGAAAAGTTTGATAAATTACGCCAATCATGACTTCAGTTATAGTAGTTTAATATGCAATCATGCAGAATTACACGAGTACTCCTCAATAATTTAGTTTTGAAAGTACTAGTGATCGGGTATTATAATTACAGTGCAATCTCCGTAATCCGAACTAATTGCTGCATGGAGATGTTCGGATTATGGAATGTTTTCAGAAAAATCTAAAAAATTTAAAAATTTTTTTCAATATTCAACTGCTGGTATTTATTTTTTATTCAAATAATGTAATTTTGTCCACAGATGACTGATGCCATATTCGAATCTAAAAAGAAATGTAGACAGTACAGTGTTGATTATTTGAAAGTTTTGGGCAATGACGCTATGAAACCATCTAAGCTGCAGGATCATCTGAGAAGAAGTCAGCCTAATGAAACAGATAAAGATGTGAAATACTTTCAAACACTCAAGATACACTTCAGAAGAGAACCACCCTGGACAGAATGTTCGCAATATCTCGCTACTTATAGCAAAATCCGGGAAACCGCATACTATCGGAGAGAAGTAAATTTTTACAGCCGTTGAAAAGGTTTTAAAAACTGTTCTACACAAACCTGCATCTGATATTATTAAGAGAATTTCCTTGAGCAATAATACTGTTCAAAGACGTGTTGATAAAATGAGCTCTGATATTGAAAGCTTATTGTGTAATTATTTGCAAACGACCCATTATTCTATACAACTGGACGAGTCAACTTTACCTGGTAATGCAGCATTGTTATTGGCATATGTTCGTCTTTTTATGAATCTAGAAATCAACGAGGAACTGTTCTCCGCAAGAACTTTGATAACCGACACTGAATCAATATTTCACGTTTTGAAGGATTACATCGTTGAAAAAGCAATCCCTTCATTAAACATAATATCAATAGCTACAAATAGAGCTCCTGCCATGGTTGGACGTTATCGTGGATATATAAGCTATTAAAACAAAATGTGTCATGGGTGTTAGCAATGCATTGCGTCATCCATCGACAACATTTGGTTGCGAAAAATTTGAGTGTTAGATTGCATGAATCTCTTCAATTAGTCATTGATGCAGTAAACCGAATCCGAAGCACGCGTTGAATACGCGATTATTTGCACAGTTGAAGAAAATGACGAACACTTCCATCAATTACAAGACAAGATGAAATTTTAAAAGAAAATGCAATGAAGTGGAAAACAGACATCGCCTATTTATCAGATTTGTTTCCAAACTTTAATATGGTTAATTTTCAGTTACAAGGCAGACAGTTTAAATTTGATTAAAACAAAGTCCATCTCATACACGTTTCTTGTCAGAGTTAAAATAATGAAGCAAAATATTAGACGAGGCGAATTTTCTTAATTCCCCAGTTTGTCACAGACAAACTGCCAGGAAGACGACGTTTCAACCCACGTTCAACATTTAAAAGCCTTCTATTCTGATTTTGAAACTAGGTTTGAGGATGTTTTGACCATAGTTATACCACCGTGGATGATTAATCCATATGGTAACATAGACGAAACGAATGTCATAATACAAGAGGAATTGACTGAACGAAGTACAAACGAAGAACTTGAGATTCAGTGTAAAAACGGATATCAGCAACTCTGGCTGCAAAACAACACAGCCGTTACATATCCCGTATTATGGAATATAGCAAGTAAATTTTTAATTTCTTTTCTATCGTCATACCTAGTGGAAAGGGGGCTCAGCGCTGTAACCAATCTCCTAACGAAAACAAGAAACAGACTGGACATCATTAGCAGGGGAGATTTAAGATTAACCCTTACAAAATTGACGCCAAATGTTGACAATTTATTATAAAAGCATCATGTTCATCCTTCTCACCGAAAATATTCACATATTGCTCAGTTTATTTTATGTTACGTATATTTTAACGTATGTCACGAAAGTCTTGGGAAAAAGTTTTTTCATGCATTGTTCCCGCAATTTCTGGAAGATATAGTTGCCGTGATCGACAGATGTCATTTATGATTTATATTGAGTATTCCTTCTGTCAAAAGTATTTACAATTTAGGTGGGTGAGTTCCTAAGCGTGAAATCATTAACATCTTTCGTGGTCAGAATATTTCTCAGACAACTATTTATCGGGTAATAAGTGAATGTGAGCAAAGAATACTATGCTTGAATTTGCCAAAAAGTGGTCGACCGAAGGCGCTGAATGAAATTCGTAGAAACAGGCTCTTAGAAAGAACAAGAGACACAGTAGGAACATCATTACGAAAATTATTCAGAAGATTTCGTACTTCGCATGAGACAATAGAGCGAGAATTACTGAATGCGGGATGTAAATATCTTAGAAGGCGGAACTGTCCAAAATACACCCAGAATCAATAGAAAAATATCCCCAGATGTTGCCGTGCCTTGAGAAGAATTCACTTCGCAAATGAAAGAACCATAATTTTGGATGATGAAAAATATTTTACATTATCCCATTTTTAGCATTTGGTATGCTATTCCTGAAGCTGGGGTTTCAAGACCATATGTAGGTTAGATTAGATGTGAGAGGCGAAAGATGTCTTCCAATTGTTAGATTACATCAAAACCTATCACGCTGATGTCGAAATAATGTTTTGGCCACACTTGGCGTCTTCCCATTGTGCGCGAGTTACGAGAGATTGGTTAGAGGCTAATAACATTCCATTTGTACCTCGCGGTGATAACCCCCCAAGCGTTTCACAAGCAAGACCAATCGAAGATTTTTGTGGTTTACTGACAAAAAAAGTCTATGACAATGGATGGGAAGTCCAAAACGAAGAAGGTTTGAGACAGAGAATCTTTCAGAAGATACGAGAAATCGATGTGGATGTCGTCCAAAGACTGATGGGAAGTGTTCGGAGAAAATTGCGCGCCATTGAGCAGGAGTGGCACCTATCAATCCTTTAAATATGATTTTATAGAGTTTAGATATTAGGTGAAATCCTAGTGATATAATGAATTCAATGAAGTTTTTTTCAGTAACTAAGTTATCTATTAGAACTTTTTCCCAACACTTTTGTAACATACGTAATATAACAGATACAAAATTTTAATTTGAGTAGTTTAAATTCAAATTCAATTAATAAATGTATGAATTAACATGAGTTTTAACTTTAAGTTTGCGACACTAAACTTCACTACAGTTATAAGTTCACAAAAATCAATATCAGGTTAGTAGGGGGTCTACCCAAATCCGAAAAATATGGCAAGGGGTCTACGACACAAAAAAGTTTGGGAACCTATGCTGTACACCAAGCACCAAAGCATTCGAATGCAGATCATGCAGGTAATTTACAATATGCGCGAGGACACAGACATTGGCAAGAAGAATGGAGGTCATACTCCTGGTAGACGAATCAAAAAATATTTAGTGTATTGTATTGTTATGGTTATATTCAGTCTGGAGTAAATGAGAAAAAAAGGTATCAATACCGGCTTATGTAGAGAAAGGTTTCACTTCTGGTCTATGCTAGCATATTTTAAGAGGGACATACAGATTAAAGTAATTTTGTTGGCCCAATTATTGGTAAGAACATTTTTTAGAGAGAAAAGCTTACTCTTATGGTGAACAGAAAGTTATCAACGCACTGATGGATTATCGAAATGATTATAATACGCTTCCACTTCCTTTTACAGTTCGAGATTCTTAAATTACAGCTGAGATATACTAGAACGAGGTCTTCGTAACCAATATTCACTACCAAAAAAAATGATATAGTGACCTTCATTTTAGGAGGCTCTAATTCCACATTATTATCTATATATCCTTACTTGCTTAGTGTAAGGAAGAACTATTTACTGTTGTTGGAATAAAAATATTCGATATTCAATAATATGATAGAATGCAATGTCCACTTTTTACTCTGCCACTTCTTGATCTCGCCCTCCTTTCTTGTCTTTTCTTAACCCGTTCACTTGATTTTTCAAATGTAACTATCGATTCTAATTTAATTTATATTCAATACTCATTAAATCAAGCTTTGTTGTAAATTTCACACTAAATTATGAAGTTATGAATACAGTTTTGGGTGTAAGTTCACCTGTGTGTATCCATAATTGGTAAATGTAAATTAAAAGGATAAAGATATCTTTATTCTATTTCCACATAAAAATCTTCGATTTGTTACAAAACATCAACTCTTCAAGAATTGGAAACATATATAAAAGCAATAATTGACGAAATGCGACCAGGTTCATTAGGAAAATAGGTTGAAAATAGGAGTGATCGAATAGAACGCTGGTAGACATATTCCTGAAATCATATTCTCAAAAAAAAAATTGAACAACTATCATTCCCATAATGTTCTTAATCTTGTTTTGGTACAAAGTTCTCAAGCTTTTAACAACTCACCCAGTATATCGAAATATTCAATGTATTTCACCAAGGTTACCTCATTTGCGTTATTGGAAAATATCTCGAAAGCCAGATATTGATTTGGTGGTTTTACTCATATGAAGGAATACCCATTTTGTTTATGATATATGTACTTCTATGATTAGAGCTATTCGACATTTAGAGGTATTTTTGCATACTTCAGTATGTATGAATCTTCACAAATTCTAGTTTGTTTATTTAAGTTCCAGCACTCACATTTCTATTTATCTTTCTCTTCATCTTCAATAGAGACTGTCTCACTGTTATCGCGGCAAGAAGTTGTCAACACACTGCTGGATAACGGAATAGATCATAATACATTTCCACTACGTTCTTCAGTTCTGGATTCTTACATTACAGCTAGAATTTTTAGGACTCTTCCCAACCAATATTCACCAAAACAAAATTTCATACTGCAAATTTCATTTTCAGGGGCTCTAATTCCACATGAATATTTATATCTCTTTATTTGCTTAGTATCAGGAAGACTTAATGCTATTATCCAATATTCATATTTCAATAACATTATATTTCTGTTTTACACTCTGCAACTTAATGATATGTTGTGTTTATTCAATTTTTACATAAGGAGTCTTCTGTTTGTTACTTCAAATAGTGAAACATTTAACATACACTCACTTAACCCTAGAACTTTGGACAATAGTAAAATTTTGAAGGTTCGTGTGATGTCATACCAGTTCGTTATATGTAGTGAATAGTGTAGTAAAATCCATTACCTGTACTATTAATTGAAAGAAACTTTGTTTAGGTCTAGTTTTATTTCAAATAATAATAATATAGGAACAGAAATTCCTATATAAATCATAATTCAATTTTACTCAAAACTGCTACAAATTAATATTGGCATTCACCTCACAACTTCAATTTTATCTAAAGATGATATTATTTATCTCAGAATGATGAGAGAACTGAATTTCATCAAAAAAACAAACCAACTACTTCTTTGTTTCAATTTCCTATATTCCCATGGATATTTTTCAATAAACCGACGGCCACGAGACGCTACTGGTTGTCAACGAATTCAATAAACAACTGGGATGATGTTATTGCCGTTCCGGATGACAGAAAATGATAATTGTCTCTCACGAGGAAAATTGAAAACGCTATTGTATATTTTGAATGTTTGCCTGATGTTTTTGTTTCATTTCAGATGAGGTGTAATTTACCAACGGCAGGCTCGGATTAATGTTATGTTTGTTTATTCTCTTATATTTTGCTTGACAACATAAACACAAGGATTGAAATGTTTCAGTTTATATTCATGAAAATTCTTTATCAAATTAATATAAACTGTTATTTTCACAGAAATATTTGTTTCCTATATTGACATAATTATCGTCTTCAGAAATATTGTTTAGCATTCTGAGGCAACCAAGACCAGAAAGCTCGAAATTGTTTTCCCTAATATTATAATACTCTGTACACTGAAAGGCAACATTGAAATATTCATTTAAAACAAAGGAAAATTACCTCATAGCCCTAGAACACGGAACTACAAAATTATATGTTTACACTGGAATAAATATAATTTTCGACTTTTCTCAAAACTCAATTTGAAGAAAGCATGTACTCAAAATATTTTTCGCAGAAGTACTTCATATTGAAACCCATTTTGGAAATGATTGAAAATATTTCGATGGAGCAAATTCTCATTATGTTGCGCAAAAAGTACTTGAAATTCCCGGATGTTCATCACCAATGGCTTGCATGCACTTGAAGCAATATATTACTGTAACTTGATTTTCATTCCTAAAACAGTAACAACATATTTTCCTCTATTTATTATCATACTCAGGAGCCACATCTTCTCTTGAAAATCAACATCAACGTCTTGCCTACTATCACACTTTAAAATTTTAGTACAGAATCTCTCAATCGACTTTAGTATAATGGAACATCGACTTACCTCTACCACATATTTATATCTTTCCAATGGTTTTTGGCTTAGTTTTTATTATATTTGAAGTGATCATAAAGATCCCGAAATTGTAACTTAGTCATTTTATTCAAGTTTTATTACTTTTGTTTGGTTGCAATATCTGATATTCCCTCCGCATTTCAGCGTCATAGCTTGCCATTTGTAAAAGCTCTGCCCTTTTAAATACATCATGGTTATATAAAAATGGCTGGGTACCCACAGGCATTCAGTTTTATAACCCAAGTTTTTCGCTTCTGCAAATCTATTCTGCACCTCTATGGTCAGGATGGTGGTGTTTCTATTTACCAAGTTGTTCTTCAGGATTTCTGAGGCACTACAGGAATCGAATATAATTAAAGTATATTTAATTTTCCAGATTAATATTTCCGTGATGGCTCTACCGATTGCATATAATTCCGCTGTCCATAAGGACCAGTGATCTGGTAGTCTACCTTTGATTTTAAGGGACAGGTCTGCACAATACACTCCATATCCTACAAAGGCTGGGTCCATTGATAGGGGTGGATTGTTGTGAAGTCCTTGAATCTATTATGTAGCCATAAGTGAAAATCAGTCGCATTACTTACAGTATTCTTTGGGAGACCTGAATCATATACCTGAATGTTATTGATTTTGGCTTGTTCACTGATATTAAAGAGAGGCAGCTGTGGGGCACTGAATATTTTCTTCCTGACAATATATATCGTTTGGAACGCTTTCACAAAAGTTGGTATATTCTGGAATGGCCTCCAAAGATCGATGGACGATTTAATAAGTTTACCCAAGGGATGATTAGTCAATCTTAATATTTTTGAAATGTATTTTATTTCCTGGATTTCCCACCCATATTTTATGAAAGTGATACCTGCTTCTCGTAATAGAATTTAAATAGGTGTAGAGTTCATGAATCCTAAAGCTAACCTAATAGCAGCATTCTGGATTCTTTCCAGTCTGAGGTATGAGCTCTGAGCGCGAAACCCGTATAATGTGGCGCCGTCATCCAGGAGGGGAAGGACGACTGTTTTAAATAGAAGGAGTAAGTTTCTAGGTTGTTCTCCCCAGTGCGTCCTACTAAGCGCTTTAAAGATAGAAAATGTCTTGGTAGTTTTACCTGCTGATGTCTCCATTTGTTCCCGCCACTTGAGTTTTGAGTTCAAGTTAACCCCTAAATACATTATTTTATTTTTCCACGGTAACTGTATCTGTTCTATTTGTAATGCTGGTAGTTGGGGGGGAGCTCTAATTCTGGAAAATAGGATAGCCTCAGATTTACTGGGAGATATGTAAAAATTTTTGTTTCTGAATCAGGCATTTAAGTTGTTTAGTGTATAATTCATGCAGTTGCTCATATTGTTTATATTTGTGCCTCTGCACAGTAGCACCAAGTCATCTGCGTATTGTAGGGGGATTACATTGTCTCCGAGGATTTCAGTAGGAAGTACTGAATATAGATTGTACAGGATAGGGCTTAGGACTGATCCCTGGGGTAGACCTAAATTGGTAATCCTCAGTCCCATTACCCAATTGTTGTTGGGATCAAAGCTGTACCTTCTTCTTCCTTGAAGCATCTCGAAAATGAGGTTATTCATATTATCCGGTATCCCAGCCATGCTCATGTCCTCTCTAAGTGTGTTTGGACTTACTGAGTTGTACGACCCTTTGATGTCTTTAACCACAGCAATAACTACTTGTTTGAGTAAGAATGTTTCCTGGATATAGAATGTAAGAAAGGTGAGACCATCCAAAGTGGAATGACGTCTCCTAAGCCCAAACATCGGAGCCTCTTGACCTAACTTCTTTTCTATGATTGGTTCGATGCGTTCTTTTATGATAAACTCCAGGATTTTCGTAACGCATTGTATAAGTGCGATAGGTCTATAGCTATTCACTAGATAAGGGGGTTTATTTTGTTTTTGGAACAGGAGGATTGCGCTTTTCTTCATTTCTACAGGATGTAGTGGATTGGCAAGGAAGTTATTCTACAGTTCATATAAGGTGAGTTTAGCTGATAGCAGAAGATGAGGAAACAAGCGAAAATCCAGTCCATCCAACACTGGAGCAGTATTTTTTTTTGCTTTGAGTAATGCCAGAGTTAGTTCTGCCACGGTAAATGTAGGGGCTGAAAGTTCATTTTCGATGATATTGGTCGTCATTGGATCTGGTTTAGCCAGATCCTTGAGTATGTCTTCCACCACTTGACTTGATGGGGTCACTCCGTTAGCCATGTGACCTCTGTTGAGCTTCTTAACCGCTCGCCACGCCCACTTGATGAAATTAAGGTTTTCGAAAAATTCATTGAAAGACTTCTATTTTCTGTTTTTGATCAGTCTTGCCACACTGGCTGTCATATTGATCTTTTTTATGAAGTTAGGGAAGTTAGGTTTTGTCCTATCGTCCTATCGTCAAATCAGTTACACTTTTGTTAATATTTGGTGTGATTCTAGTTGCAGATCCGTCGTTCAAAATGACCATTCACTCTACCTTTCATGTTATTTTACCGGATCCCTATTCTGAGCGTTTAAATCACCTAGTCAGATACTAGGAGGTATAAGGACGGGAATTCAATTTTCTATGTTCTCATGTAAGTTAAACTCAGGTGGAATATGAGTCGAAATTATACGGATGTTTTCTATTATTAAACCTAGGCATTGAATCCATCCTGCGCCATCTATAGGACGTTTATTCTTCTGAACGGCCCGGAGAAGGCTCCTTACAGTTACGGCTACGCCTCCGTACCCATCTAACCGATCATCCCTGAAGACGGCATAACCTTGAATAGTAGCATTTTGGTATGGTTTGAAGAAGGTTTCATTCAGAAATATCATATCGGGCATAACATCTCTAATAAGGAGCTTTAATTCTTCGAAGTTAGCCTTAAATGAACTTGTGTTCCATTGTATTAACATAATTTTGTAAGCGAATTTGAGAGAAAAAGAAAAGAAAATAAAATATAAAAAGAAAGAAAAGGTGAAGTAAAGAAGATATATATATATATATATATATATATATATATATATATATATATATATATATATATATATATATATATATATATATATATATATATATATATATATATATATATATTAATTAATCAGTGAAATTATGTGATGAGTTAAAAAAAAAATAAACCAGGGTGAAATTATGTGATGAGTCCAAACATCGTTATCTGATACTAAAAAAAGGTCAAAAAAAAATAAACCAGGGATGGCATCAATAAATCAAGAAGGTTTATCTATCATTATCGAATCAAAATATGCAAGTTCTTTTGGGTATTTATGTTCATTCTCATTACATGTTTCCTCATTGGGGGTGTGAGTCTTCGCAATGTTTACATTTAAATTTAGCACGGCAAATATTCTTCGTATGTCCAAATCTAAAGCAATTATAACATTGGATAACTGGAGGGATATGAATGGTAACTTCCATACGAGACTTAAATAATTAGAAATGCTTAGGTAAAGTATTGCCTTCGAAGGTGATAACACATGTGTTACTTTTTACGTATTCGAAAGTTGACCCTGATTGTACCCTACGAGAGAATGTACAAACTCTTATAATTTTGCACTCTGGATCAATACATGTACCAAAGTTAATGATTTCCTCCTCGGTGATATCCTCACCTAACGATACCCATAACAGAAATTAGTCTTGCTGGTATATAAATGTTATAATTCATTTTATCCAAATCATTATTGGCATCTATTCCCGATTTGAATTCTATACCGATAATATTTCTGCCTTTTCTGTGGATGTTTTTGATGTCTAAGTATTTATATTTGTTATTCTTATATAATAATTTGCCTATGCTCATTGGGTTCAAATTCCCAATATTTTGTTCGGAAGATTCAATAATCACTATAAACGGTCCCCTACGTGAATTGTTGTACCGATACGAATTCTCTTGTATACTATCAGATTTTTTGTTATTTTTATCATTGTCTACATATTGCACAAGTTTTCGATTTCATTGACTAATTCGTTATTATTACCAGCCGCAGCTTCACGACCTATAATTACCAGTTCTTTGTTAAGGAGAAGGCTATTCTTCTTTAGTAACAATTTCTTCACTTTTAATATTTTAACTAAATAATAATTAAGAAGGGAAGAATAAACCAGCAAATGTAATATATTTATTAGTGCGGTTCACCTTTAGTATTTTAAATTTCACAGACACGAAGGAAAACAGAGCGGGAAGACACCTGTTCACTCTTCGATATCTAGAACCAAATCAGACTTGGGTGTATACAATAACACGTCGTTCATAACATGCGAGTAGATGGCGTGGACTTGATAAGCCAAAACTAAGATAACCATACCATTTTCAGCCATACAAAGATAAAACAATTCTCACTAATGAATACTAAGGTATCGTGCAGAACCATCTAAATTGAATCTCTTTATGGAGTAATCTATATTATTGGATAAACCTGTCATCAATAACCATTCAAGAAGAAGCAACTCAATAAGCTTTTCATTACTTAAGAACATTTGTATTTATATTCTCATTTTTATCTATATATAAGTGTCATAATTTCTGTACATTCATTCGTCCGAAGAAGCTACGGTATAGTGAAACGCGTTACGAATCACAATTATCCAGTAATATTCCTCAAAAAGCATTACTTGTTTTTATTATTGATAATGGAATTTTACCAAGTAAAATTCAAAATAAAAATAGTTTCGGTTCGTTCCGCAAAGTATACATCCAAAATCTTAAATATAAAATGAAAAATCCAACTAGAAACGGTTTCCTGTCACAAAAAATCCACATTAATTTTTTATATACCATATTAAGTCTGCTCAGCAGATTTACATTTCAGATAAAAGTAGTTAAAGAAAATCGTTTCAATTTCCATAATTTTCACATCGAAAAATTTTGCACATACCTATCGCATCAATAATTCAATGTAGAAATCTCAGGTGAGGAGATTCGCTTCGAAAATGGCTGGGCTGAAATGGGGGTGATAACCGTATAACAGGGACTATTATGTCACGTGATAATCACTTAATAAAACTTGTGGTTGAGATCGTCGGTTTGGGAAAGACGCTGAAACCGCTCTTTCAAGATTATTGCGTGCAGCTTGGTGGTGCGCTCCGCGAATTGTGGATGTCAACAAAATTCGTAATATAGGGCTTGAATAATGTCCTCAGTTTATTAACTCAATAAATGATATATTACTTTAATATGTTCATCTCAGACTGCAAATTATTGAAGGATTTTATGAATTGATCATTGAAAATATCTTAAAATGATCGGAACAGTCTCTACTTATGCAATAAAGGTTATTTTAGATAGAAAACATTTTTCGGACTTGCAGGAAAGCTCGATGAAGACACTATAGACATATACATTATATTTCTCAGTACTTTTACATTACCGCAAGAAATGTTGAAATGTTGTCTTTTCTAGGTGATTAATAAATTTGTAATTTGATGGATTTCATTATTTCTATGACTAAAGCGTAGATATAATTAGTCTAATGTATATATGCTTATGGTGCCGAGAACATATGCATAAACTCTGCCGTTTATCGTCTTTGAGACTTGACATTCCACTAAACTAATAATAAAAATTTGATTTCATTTATTCAAACCAATAATGCAAATGCAAGTTCAGAAAAAATATATGCCGTTGCCGTTGAACAATTCTGCGACGAGGAATTCATGATAATGAACTGAGAAGTCCCTCATCATTCCAAATAATAATAATCGAAGGCTTTGCTAACAGGTATCCGAATTATCTCAAAAATAACATAATAGACATAACAATCACTCACTTACTGCGAGCGGGATTCACCTTTCCATCAATAGAGCGGAGATTGCTCTCCTCGTAACCATAGTTGTATTCATCAGAACTTTCCGAAAAAACTTCACTGGTAAAATAGGTCTCAAGCCAGCTCTGAGGCACTGAAATCGCATCTGGTAATTAATAGGCCATATAGAATATTTAGACAAAAACAGCTCCATGCCAAAATTCTATCGGGATACAACTCACCTCACAAATATACCAGTGCCGCTAAACAGTCTGGGCATCGTGCTGTTCAATACGAAAGAAAACAGAGCGATTATTCTTGGTGCCATTAATTTTTTGATGGGCGCTTCTCAGGTATAGGCGAACCTGCTACACCACATGAGTGTGCGCTTGAGAAGAATGGAGTCTGTTTAGTCGTTTCTTGAAGAGAGCCAATTTGTAGGATGTTGAGAAGATGTTGAGTTCCACAGCTCACCGACCCTGTAAACAAAGGAATTCTTATAGAGAGAGGTACGAGGTGTAATGAAATGTACCGCCATATGATGAGAACTGTTGCGGCAAAACATGGGTTTTCCCGGAACGTGGTTTTTCAGCTCCTTGGAACATCTTCTGTGGAAGTATCTGTCAAACAGGGAAAGTTCCGCAACTTTTCTTCTGAGATCCAGCGGTTGGAGATCGCGGGTTAGATCAATGAGGTGTATAGCCGTTTTTTGAACACTATCCAATATATGCAACGAACGTTTGGGTGCGGATCCCCATACATGGGGACAATATTCCAAAGCTGGTTGAATCTGCGCCTCATATAGAAATAACAGCTGAGATGACATTCAGTATCGCTTGGCTCTGAAAAAAAGACTAAGTTTAGCTGATGCCGACTATTGCTGATACATAATCATGCCAGCAAAATCCGGAGTTGACCGTTATTTCGAGATATTGTATCGAATCTTTGGATGCAATTTGTTGGCTTTGCATTGTTAGAGGAGATTATCCAGCGGGGATCTTTCTAGAAAACGTAGTTTCTTGCATCTTGCTCGAGTAGAAGCTTACCCGGTTCAACTCATCCCACTCAGATATCCTTTGTAAGTCAAAGTTTAAGTTATTAATTTGTTGATATCTCTGACGCTGAGATTCCGCAGCTGTTATCGGCCATAGACTACTGAAAGACGAAACCAGGGTACAGTTGTCTGCAAAACCGAGAATCTTGTTCTCTGAAGATGACAAAGGAACTGTATCTGAAACAGAAACAAGGTTGGCGAAAGAATGGACCCCTGAGGTACTCCTGCTTGCAACTAGAATCAACCATATGTTATACCGTCGACCACAACTCTATTGATCTCATGCAATATAGCATCAATTGGAGAATTGGTCGCTGTGTGCTGGGATCGTGGATGTACCTCAGATACATTTTGATGCGGAATTGTCTGTCAGGATCTTACTCCAAAAGTAACCCAAATTCATGTTCTCATTATCAAAGTGATTAGATTGAAAGATATGAATCCACGAGCGGGTAATCAATATTATTCTTTATTCTCATTATTAATATGGTCATAACCATAATATACTCAGCAAGGCAGAAATGATTATCTTTCACGATAACATTGATTGTTTCGAAAATAGAACTAGTAGAATACGAATGATATGATAGTATTGGATTCTGACTTTTGGCGTTTGACTGTTCGAATTGGACACTTATGATTAGACATCAATTCATTAGTCAAATTGGGAAACACATTAAACTGGTTTGAATATCGACTCAAGCTTCAGACATGTGGCTCGACTCTTCAAACCGTAAGTAGTACAAACAAAAGTCGAGTGGCATCCCAGATTGCACCCTTATCATTCTTACATCTGTAATGAAAAAAAATTGTACGCTAGTTACTTTTTATATTTGTTGATTGTTTTCATATTGACCAAGTACAACTGTTAAGTATTTTCAGTATATTGCACATTTTCGGGAGTAGTAAAGCAAACCAGTCTGTGGTTTGTTTCTGGGAAAACACAATGAGAAATTAAGACTATCAAACTAATATGAAAATATTGAGAGAGTTACTTAGAAGATGCATGTATCGGCTTATGAGTCTTGAAAAACAAATGATCCGTATAGATAATATATAATATCAACCAGTTCATGGATAAATCTCATGAGATCGAGAACTTCGAATTTGTTTCATAGCATTAAAGAAAACTTTCACAAATTCAACAGGTACTCGACAAGAATAATTATTTTTGAAAATATTGATAAAACGGGCTGATGTCAAGTTTCTCCGATTTCAAGGTTCTTGAAATCTTGGTTACAACTAACCTAACCTTGAAATGAATTGACTGGGTATACATTTTTCCTCTTGAAAATGTGCAATTTTTGAAAAAACAAGAGGATTCTTCTGAAAAATAAGTTTTTGAATGCTCGAAAAAGTTCTAATTGAAATAGATGTTGGGAATTTCTGTCATTTCGAGAATACGTGGGTGAATGAAACAATACTCAGTTAAGAGCTTCTGTTTACTATACGATTTCAAGCTGATTGCTTCTTTCCATTGCGGGGAAAAAATTGAAAATCATATTTTATGACTACACTTTGAGCAGCCATACTTTGAAGAGGAAGTAAAAGTAGGTCTGCGTACTTAGATATCAGATTTTTTTAGTTCATAGGAAGTTTCAACGCTATCAATGAGAGATAATCAATTTTGTTTTCAACGTGAATGTTGTGTTTCATCGAAAATGTCTTTGGAAAATTGGAATATTTATTCCAATTTTCCTTGGAAAAGTGAGATGACTTTTTTCTCTACCGATAATATTTTATTGACACCGAATTTCATTCAGAATGAGGGACTTTGAGGGTGAAAATTTCATTTAGTCCAGCTGAATATTACAAAATTGAAGCCAAACAGTGAAAAATGTTAGGGTTGAAAAATCCTTGAAATATATGTATAGAAAAACTCAATGCTGCAATGTACCTTTAACGCATTAGATTCACAAGAGCAGTATGATGTTCAAAAGTAAAAAGTGTAACATTTGCCTCCCAGAAAATATCAAATTTGAAGTGACTAGGCTAGGCATACTATTGAAATTTTGATAGAAGACGTCACCCAACGGCTTCATCAAAATATAGCTACATCACACGTCCAGTTGTAATAGTCGATATAATACTGAGGTACTTTCTGCCGTTAACCCTTTTCATATGAAATAGTTTTCTGCAATAGAAAAACCACAATTCCTTACCCAACGTGTTAATCATTAATCGCTGTGTGTATAATCAGCATAACGTATGTCACGAAAGTCTTGGGAGAAAGTTTTCTCGTGCATAGCTCTCGCAATTCGTGGAAGATCTATTTGCCGTGATCAAAAGATTTCATTTATGATTTATATTGAGTATTTCTTCTGTCAAAAGTCTGAATAAGTTCGCTAAAATGGCTTACAAAATAGAACTTCGAAGAAGTATTTACAATTCAGTTGGGCGAGTTCGTAAGCGTGAAATCATCAACATTTTTCGTGGTCAGAATATTTCTAAGACAACTATTGATATAATAAGTGAATGTGAGCAAGGAATACCATGCTCGACTTTGCCAAAAAGTGGTCGACCGAAGGCTCTGAATGAAATCCGTAGAAACAGGCTTTTAGAAAGAGCAAGTGACACAGTAGGAACATCATTACGAAAATTATCCAGAAGATTTCGTTCTTCTCATGAGACAATAAGGCGCGAATTACTGAATGCGGGATGTCAATATCGTAAAAAGCGTGAGTGTCAAAAATACACCCAGAATCAATTGGAAAATATCCCCAGATATTGCCGTGCCTTGAGAAGAATTCACTTCGCAAATGACAGATCCATTATTTTGGATGATGAAAACTATTTTACATTATCCCATTCTGCAGTAAACTGTAATGCTGGTTTCTATACAACTAAAATAGAAGACTGTCCAAACGAAGTAAAATTCAAAACAAAGAAAAAATTTGAAGACAAGGTTTCGGTTTGGTGTGCTATTTCTGAACCTGGGGTTTCAAGACCATATGTAGGGCATGTGAGAGGCGAAGCTGTCGATGCAAACCTATATACTGGAAGATGTCTCCCAAAATTGTTAGATTTCATCAATACCTATCACCCTGATGACGAAATAATGTTATGGTCGGACTTAGCGTTTTCCCATTATGTGCGAGCTACGAGAGATTGGTTAGAGGCTAATAACATCCCATTTGTACCTGGCGGAGATAACCCCCCAAACGTTCCACAAGCAAGACCAATCGAAGATTTTTGGGGTTAACTGACAAGGAAAGTCTATGACAATGAAGAAGAAGAAGGTTTGAGACAGAGAATCTTTCAGAAGATACGAGAATTCGATGTGGATGTCATCCAAAGACTGATGGGAGGTGTTCGCAGAAGATTGCGCGCTATTGAGCAGAACGGGCCCCTATCAATCCTTTAAATACGATTTTATAGAGTTTAGGTATGAGGAGAAATCTTAATGATATAATCAATTCAATAATTTTTCTTTCTGTAATTAATTTATCTATTCGAATTTTTTCCCAAGGCTTTGGTGACATACGTTTGCATTGGTCTCGTTCATTCTCTCAAAAAGAAAATCAAACTTATTCGACATTTTGAAGAGTCTAGTTGAATTATAACATTCTACAACAAGCCTCAATATTTTATTAGAATTAATTTAATCTTAATAATTATAAAATTAATTATTTTTGATAGTAATAACGCTGTTCAGAAATAAATTGTAATTTGAATTAACTTTACCTGGTAAGAATTAAACGTATTAGCTTCTTTCTTCAAATGAGACACGAGATGTGACGACATAATGCGAGGTAAAAAAGTAAGACAGAATCAAAAAAATTCGTTTTAAAAATTCGAGCTTCTGGCTAGGAAAATAATATTGCTTTCTACCCCTGTTACAAACTCTTCGAACCTTTACTGTGAAACCTATTAATAATAATTTAAACTTTCTGGAAAATTAAAAAGAGATTACATTTCATTCTATTTATGTAATAAAACAAACTTGGCTCGCTTTGCTTATAAACCCCATTCTATCTAATATCAGTCTGCCATCTAAACTAGTTTGTTGTGAACAATCTTTCGTTGGAATTATAGATTATCGCTCAACAGTTTCGACATCTACAAGTTTCCTTCCGATACCGCAAGCGCCGCTGCCTAAATGTTACTGCTATTGCTAATTTATTGCGCTTGCTTTGGATCCATATTCTGCAGCCAACTGACTGAAAGTTCCATCAATGTTATATTAATTCAGACGATCAACCGAAACTCTGCACCTGATTGCTTATTAATTGATCCTTGAGTTAACGCCATATGTATCAGCTAATTGCGTTCAGAAACTGCAAATTGACTGAGATCAATTTCGATGGGTGCTTTCTCAGGGTACGTTCAATTAATGTCAATGGATGCTTTGGCAACATGTAATGCATATTTGTCTGATATAGAAAATTCGAAGCAAGTTTGTATGAGTGATTTATTCAGAAAACTAAGCGATTTTAGTCTAATGTTCTCTGGGTTCAATTTAGATGTCTCATCGTTAAACCAGATTGTGAGTTAATTATACTTATACATATATATACATAATTATACTTTATGGTAGGAAATTGGCTTCATTCATGATATTTTCAATCAGCAATAAGTCTTGAGCTGATTTTTGGACTAGTCAATGGTAACTGTGTATAGAGCAGATTATTAGGTTCAAATTATGAAATCCATTGAAATGCTTTCAAGGAAAATCCATCGCAGATCTGACTTTTTCAAGAGAGTCATCGTTCACTAGTACAGCTGCTGCTGTGAAGAGAGACAAATTACAGGAATATGTATTCTCTGAAACGATATTATTGTCTTCTTATTGTTGCCCTCCAGTAGCTAAGCAGAAATGAATTCTCAGTATTTTCGTGTCGAAAAAGATGCTTCTGAGTTAAAATGTTAGCTAAATAACCAAACGAAATACCTATGAACATGACGTTCTACTTCAAATAATTAATCAATCTAGACTCTAGATAAAAAAATTTGGATCGAAGGACAGATGCTAAAATTGCATTATGTAGATTATAAAAGCAAAAATAATTTGAAAGAATTGCTCTACAGTTGAAAACATTTATGCGAGTTGTACAAGGTAACCCGAATTGGTTGTCCTTGAATGGTAATGGAGATAGTAATATATTTTTGATGAAAAACTAGTTTTCGAGATACAGGGTGATTTTCAAGTTATCCAATAACATGGCGCAATGATGGAAAGTACATTTTACAGAATTTTTAGTGGACAAATTGTGGTGTCACCAGATTTTGTACATTGTTTTCCGTACAGTCATACAGTTTTTAAGGTACATACTTAACTTGTGATTTTTTGGATATCCAATATTTATGTTTTCACGTAATCTAATTCTATTTGTTAAACTTTCATAAATATATGCGACACTTAGGCCTTTAATTTTTTGGAAGACAAAGAATGCTATTTTGTTGTTACCAATAAGATTTTTCAACATTTTTTAGGAGAGCGGATGTGAAAAATCGATGCAATAGCGGTTTCGAACCTTCGTTCATCGCGCGCACATCATGAAAACTAAGTTCAAAGAGATATGAAATATATGAGTAGATAGAATTTGATCGTTATTTTGATTAAAAAAAACCAAATATAAGGCATGCCTATTTGAAGGGAGTTATTATTCGAATATCGATTATCTGAAAGTTTTCATTAAAAATTAATTCGAAAATTTCAACTGATTCTAGGTAGCTGAGTTTCCTACCCTTTGGGGCAGTGTGTAGAACTTTTAGATTATTGATACAGAGAGAAAACTGGCAACTTTTGAATATAGTGATCGGTTACTGTTGGGTTTTGTTCATTTTTAGTAAATGAAGTTTGATGTTCTTCATGTCTAATTTTGAAGAAACGAGCAGTCTGACCCATATAGAAATTATTGCACTCTGGACGAAATAACGTATAAACTCCTAATTTATTTGAATACTACATAGAATTTTTGATTTAAATAAGAGTGATAACAATTAATTTTAAGGTCTGAATGCAAGTTCAAAATTCAAGTTGAAACGGATACTTGCGACATTTTCACCTACCCGTCCAATAGTTATCTATTTAGCTTATTAAGTTTTCGGATTCTTAGGTACTTAAAATTAGATATTTTCATCGAGTAGCTATATGTTATTGAGTTTTCTTCAATATTTTGTCGAATAAGTCAAGACTAAAACCATTGATTTTAGCTATAGGCTCAGTGGTAATTCCATCGCAAGACCTTTAGGTTGTTCATAATCTTTTCATAAAATTGTTGCGTACATTTCAACTATCTTCAATTAAATCTTCAATTGAATCTTTAACTGAATTTGACTGTAAGAATAAATTTTGTAATATATACATCCATGATATACGTATTTATCTAATGGGTTCACCTAGACAATTCAATCATTTTCTGAAACTTCCGAATAGTATCTATATGAAAATAAAATTTATATTCCAAACACTATCAAAAATCATTTTGAGATATCTCAATTTTTCACTAAAATAGCAAAATTTAAGTCCAACTTTTTAGAAAATTTATAAATTCCAATATATGTATTTCCAGAATTTAAGCATACAACTCAATGTTTAACAAAGCCTTTTTCAGTATGTTCATCATAATAAAATCATAAAAATTAAATCGAGAAAATAGTGAAACAGAAATAATAACATGCAGGGTACTTCAACGAAAACTAAATAGAGGCTTTATCTACCAAGATATTCATTTTTGATCGAAACTCAAAAACATATCAATTTAAGTTTCAAGAGGGACATCTTTTGCGGTACAATACTTGCCTGAAATATCAACCCCCTAAGCGGGGGTTGCAATCCTTGAACATTTTGAATAGGGAAAATGGGTCGAGTAATAACTCAAAGGAAAAGTGGTAACTTTGTCTATATTGCCTCGAACGAATTATCATTTTTTATTGAAAACTGTAAAAGATACTGGGTGAGCAACTGAGAGATAGGAAAGATTATTTCCTTGAGACTATTCAAGTTTAAGTGACGTAAAATGGAACAGATTCATGCTGATCAATGGCAGTCATCATTAAGTACCACCATCATCTCGAATTTCAACCCCTGGAGCAGGGGTTGAAAATTTGGAAGAGGGTAGATGGGTCGTGTGATAACTCGAAAGAAAGGTATTATCTTTGTCTGAATTCCCGTCAAAGAATTTTTATTTTTGATTGAAAACTGTGAAAGATACAGAGCGAGCCACTGAAAAATAGAGAAGACTATCGCCCCAAGACTATTGGAGTATTAGTGCGAAAAACTGGAATAGATTCATTTTAGATCAAAAGCTGTCATCTTACGAAATCACCCTCATCTCGAATTTCAACCCCTAGAGCAGGTGTAATATTTCGATCCAGTGATACCTTTCAAGTTAAGCATTTCAATTGCCTTCATGACTGCTCGCAATAATTCCATTCTCATTGAGTTTCATAGGAGTTAGAGGATGCAAAACGGAAAAGTGACTAAAGATGCAATGCATGGTATACCATCTATCTTCAACCAGTATCAAACAGGGGTTGATTTTTCACTGAATAAGCACCTTTTGAAAGACAGTTACTCGCTTGAGACATCCGGTTTCAAATGTAATAGATAAGAAAACTAATACAAAAGCTGAAAATGAGGAGGTGAATAAACGAAAGGAGAAAATTAGCGAGTAGAAGTTGTACTTTATTACCCGATAAAATGAATCGAACTGAAGTCACTAAAACTCAACGTAAATGTTCGAATTGTTGGCCACTAATCTCCATGCACCTAAACAAATTTTGAGTGAAACGTTCACGGACATTCTGTAAAATTTCAGGTGTGATCTGGTTACACTCATTGACGATGCGCTGTCTCACGTCGTTGAAATCAGCAGGTTCAGTTTCATAGATTATAATTTTGAGGAGGCCCCATAGGAAAAAGT
The DNA here is from genome assembly GCA_013387265.2 of Cryptolaemus montrouzieri. Taxonomy (NCBI): domain Eukaryota; kingdom Metazoa; phylum Arthropoda; class Insecta; order Coleoptera; family Coccinellidae; genus Cryptolaemus; species Cryptolaemus montrouzieri. Next base: position 42,073,743 of record JABFTP020000124.1, on the reverse strand, counting down.
CTGATGGACTGAGATCCAGAGACCGTTGGGGGTATTCCGTTGGGCCTCTCCTTCCAATCCAACGACCAGGAAAATGATCATCCAAAAATACTCTAACTTGTTGTGCGAAAAGCGGGGGCGCTCTATCCTGCTGAAATACAACCTCGTTCTCCGAATAGCGAGGGTCATTCTCAATGATCTCCGTTGTTGCTGGGTCGATAAATTCTTACAATAGTTGATGATACAACTGTCCGGTAAGATTTCCAGGAATGAAAAACGATCCAACGAGGTGATCGCCATAAATACCAACCAAAACATTTAGTTTTTGAGGCTGCTGAGTGTGAATTTCGTGGAATATTTGCGGCTTAGAATCTGCACAATAACGTCAATTATGGCGGTTTACGCCATAATTGCAATGAGGATTGTTCATGACTCTCACTTATTACCTGGCAGAATTGAAGTCTTCGATCGAAATCATCTTCGTTCAGTTCTTGAACTAATTTGATTTTATATACATGAAACTTATGCCCCTTCAGAATGCGGAAAATACTCGTTTGGTTTACATCACTTACATCTGCCAATTTCCGCCGGCTTAGGGTAGGATCAACCACCGCTTGACCAAGCACCGCCACTTCCACAGCTTCACTTCTTACTGGCCGCTCAATTACGCGCTTCCTATTTTGCACCGATCCAGTTTCATAAAATTTAGCAACTAATTCTAGTACATACTTCGAAGCCTCTTTAGCACCTTCGTGGCGTTGTTTGAAGGTATTGGCTGTTCTGTTCGCGCAACTATCAGAACTGAAAAATAGTTCAATCATTTCAACCCTCTCAGATATCGAGTGAAACATGACGATTTCATGAAAACTAAATTTCGAATAGGAGAGAAACTATTGTGATAAATGCGACAGAACTTTCACAACTAACGTAGAATAAAATTGGGACGATGAAATTGAACACAAAAAGTACGAAAATATTGAGAATCAATTTTTTTGTTGAAGAAATCTGATCATTGTAACATCTGCGTTCCTGATTCGTAGTGTTGATTCGTATCGTCAAATAAGAGTCATTTCACATGAGGACGATGATCATACAGTATCACCTGTGAAACCATAAAAGTTTTCTTTCAGTCAACTGATAAAAACGCATGTACATGTGAACCCAACTCTAGATGCATTGCTAGCATATCGTACAACGAATGTTCAAAGATCAATGGAGTTACTATGACTGATCATTTCATTGTTTCAGCTGCTAATTCAGTAATTTTGATGGAGAACGAAAACTTGCACACCATTGTGGAGGCAAAAAAAAATCCTTTCTCAGAAGGTTATAACTGGACCTATCTTCTGCTTTAATAATAATACAGGGTGGTCACCCCTGCTCTAGGGGTTGAAATTTGAGATGTGAATGGTGTTTCTGAAGATGAAAGCCTTTGATCTGGAATGAATCTGTTCCATTGTTTTGCACTAATACTTGAATAGCTCAGGGCGATAGATAGTCTCCTCTATTTCTCAGTAGCTCACCCTGTATCTTCTACAGTTTTCAATCAAAATCAAAAATCAAAATTCATGCACGGGGATGCAGAAAAAGATAATACCTTTCTTTCAAGGTATCACTCGACCCATCTACCCTCTTTCAAATTTTCAAGGGTGGTCACCCCTGTTCTAGGGGTTGAAATTCGAGATGAGGGTGGTACTTGATGATGACTGCCATTGACCAGCATGAATCTGTTTCATTTTACTTCACTGACACTTGAATAGTCTCAGGGAAATAGTCTTGCCTATCTTTCAGCTTCTCGTCCTGTATCTTTTACAGTTTTCAATTAAGAATGAAGATTTGATGAAGGCGATGTAGACAAAGATACCACCTTTCTTTTGAGTCATCACTCGACGCATCTTCCCTATTCAAAATGTTCAAGGATTGCAACCCCCGTTTAGAGTGTTGATATTTCAGGCAAGTTTTGTACCCCAAAAGATGTCCCCCTTGAAACAAAAATTGATCTGTTTTTTGCGTTTTGATCAGAAATCAATGTCTTGGTAGATATAGCCTCTGTATAGTTTTCGTTGAAGCACCCTGTATGGCTATTAACCAAAAATTTCCAATTTAAAGCCAGAAAAATTCATGTTTTCAACATATTTTGAATACATAAATGAGAATGATGTGAATAATCGGGTTAAATTGATTTCAGAAATTTTTCATCACAATTATCCAGAGCTAGAAGTCCCATAAAGAGTTTGAATTAGTTAGGAATGTATAGGTTATCTTGTCAAGATTTTAATAATATCAACACAGGTCAGATCGTTTCTTCAAAATTGGACATAAAAAATATTAAACTTCAGTCATTAAAAATAAACAAGATTCAACATTAGCCAACCAGTGCATTCAAAACGGTCACTATTTTCCTAGTTTTATAAATTGAAAGTTCGACACAGTCTCAAAAAGTATAAAACTCAACAAAAATTAGTTTAAATTGTTAAATCACATTTCATTGACAAGTTTCAGATAATGAATGACCAGACTAATCTCTGTCAATCCCAAAATTTCGATGTGTTCAAAATGGTTACTCTCTTTCAATAGTTTATGAACTGCATACCTACTATCTAGTTGTTCCAAATCCAAATAACGACTTGATCTTCCATATTTTATGTTACTTCGCACTTGGGTTTCATTCTATTCGATTATGACCGAGAGTTCCAATCAGCGGTAACAGTAATCTATTACTTAATTTATACAAGGCAGCAAAAACATGTTGAAAATATATAGTTGTGTTTGAATCATTTCATGTCGTGACGAAACATTAATTCATGAATATGAGATTGTAGTAATCTTATGAGGCTCTTCCAATACGAACAAAATCCAATCAAAGTTAATTGCGCTCGAAGTTCCTGAAATCAACCGACCGCTTATTTTTTTCGAAGAAAAAATGGTCATGTGGTAAAACCATCTTTAGAAGAACGTTCAAAAGATTTTTCTTGATTTGATTTACATTTAGTTCATTCCTTAATCAAATTATAATTTAAATAAGTCCTCAAAATCATTTTCCACAAACCAATGTTCCCTAAAGTGGAACAAAATCCATCAATTTTCATTTTTACCATAAATAATAAGTAGCTGAATAATTAATTTCCATCAGTTCGAAGAGTTATTATACAAAATATAGGCTACAGAAAAAAAATGATCTGCTGTAACTCCTCTTCCCTTATACTTTTATAACAGAGTGTCGCCAACAAAATTGATGTATATTTGGTAAAGATTTAAGTTTATGAGGGTAAAGTTGATAATAATTCTAGTCCCTATTTTTATTGTTTCTTTTTTTATTCGTGCAGCTCATGGGTTTTACTGAGAGGCAATTTTGTCCGAATACATTTTGTTTGAAACCTACTCTTTCTTACTCGTTTGGATCAATGAATGATTCAAAGTATTGATGCGAGGTCAGATAGTTTATGCTCCATCATTTCTTCTTTAGTTTCACAATTCGGCCGTCGAATTTGAGTATATGTACTGGGTCTCAATTCAGTGCATAATCAAACCAATTATGTTATTATTGAAAATATTGAACAGAAATATAAAGAACGAAGTTAGGTGCAAATTTGCTGCACGACCAAAAGCTATTTTATCTCTATGCGATTATAGATATTTATATCAAAGTAATGTTTTTTAAATAGGATTCCCCATACTTCCATCATATTGGAACCTGCTAACCCAAATTGGTTGCATTTTGTCATATCAATCGAACTTACGTGCATATATGACTTTATCGAACTTCTACCGGATCTACTGAAATTGTCTTAGTCAATTCCAATACTGAAGTAAAATCATAAACCTAATACTGATGAACTCTAATGTTGCTATACTGATCAGTAATGCATGTAAAATTTTGTTTGAGTTCAAACGTCATTAATTTTCTCAGTTCAAATTGAACAGCCCGTATTTAATAACTGCCATTGTATAACTGATTTACCTACTCAAAAGTATTAGCTCTATAATGAAAACGAGTAATGTGTTTTTTGGAATTTTACTCGATAATTATGATTCGTAACGCGTTTCACTACACCGTAGCTTCTTCAGACAAATGAATGTACAGAAAATAAGAATGAGAAAATTAATATCAATGTTGTTGAGTAATTAACAGCTTATTGGGTTTATTTTTCTTGAGTGGTTATGTTTGACAGGTATATCCAATAAAATTAACGAAGATATTGCTCCCCGAAGATATTCAATAGAGGTGAAGGGCTTAAATCGACTGGTTCATTGATGAGTTTACCTGAATGTTTGTATTTTTCGATTTCTAAAGTTTCCCAAAGACCTACCTTTCAATATTTATTATCTGTTTGCAAATTTTCAAACTGTGGGTCGAAAGAGTGATTATTTTCTAAGAGATGATTCGCGTAATTTGAATCTGATTTATTATTTGAAAAACTGCGTTTATGTTCCGATATTCTAACATTGAAATTTCTGGTAGAACACCAATGTAGAAATTATCACAGTTATTGCAATTCAATTTATAAACACCTGATTTATTGTTTTCACCTGATTTGGTTTTATTATTTTTATATATTTGCCTAAATTATTATTAGTTCGGAAAGCTATGTTGAAATTATGATTTCAGTTTCTCACTTGTAATGCCAACGTAGGTTAAGGTGTTGAATTTTTGTTTCAATTTATCGACAGGGTAAACTTCATTCAATGCGATTCTACTTTTGTTTTTATTTAAAATATTATTTATTAGTTTGGGATTGTAACCATCATTTTTGGCTATTTGTTTGATCAAATTTAATTCTTTGTTGAAATTTTCTGGTGATAACGGGATGTTAATCAATCTATGAATAAAACTATTGAAGGCTGACATCTTATGTTAATACAGATGACGCGACGAGTTATGTATTATAATATCTGTATGTGACGATTTATGGTAAATTGCGAATACATGTTTTCCATTTTCATTTGAAATTTTCAAGTCTAAGAAATTTATCGAAATATTGCTTTCTATTTCGGTTGTGAATCCAATTTTCGGACATAATGAATTCATATGATTCCGAAAATTTTTAACTGTCTATCTGTTCCTGTGAAGCAAATAATGATATCGACTACATAGCGATATCTCTTGGGGGAGCTATCTGTTCCTGAATTTTATTTAATATACCTGTCATAAATAACCACTGAAGAAAAATCAACCCAATAATGCTGTTAGTTTTTGAAGAACATTTATATTTATATTCATATTCTCGTTCTTATTTTCAGTACATTCATTCGTCTGAAGAAGCTACGGTGTAATGAAACGCGTTACGAATTCATAAGTTCATATTCAGACTATACCGGCTTTTTGGCGGTACTTTACTACATATCAGAACATGCTTGAGGAACAGATTGACTCCCAATTATAAACGGTTGAGGACACATAACAACAGTGGACCAGCAATAAGAGCAATCGAGAAAGGTCAACGCAAATGGATCAAAGAGGATATAAAGATCTAGTACAACAGGAGGACGTTAGCAACATATATTTGAAGATAATCCATACGGAATTATTTTTTAGATTGCACCCTGTTGAGTTTGATATTTTAGACTCTGAATCCAGATACGATGTCTATGTTTTAATTCATAAAAGTTTCAGCAACAACAGAAAAAGTTAAATTCACTTAAATTCAAAACTTCTCCACCCAAACCTTCAATTGATAAATTTTCAGACCATTAATTTTTGACAGATTCACTAATTTAACTGATACCGATTTTACACAACCACAAAAAATCTATTAGAAAAAGGATTCAGACATAATTTACATCCAAAACATAATAAAACTAATTTTGAACAGTTAGGCATAGACTCCGAAATCATTCCCAAAAACTCCAAAGTTAATATTTCAGCCAAACATCAAACAGCAAAAGTGATCAAAGAAGACTTTTCGAAATTATCACTTCATTGCAATTCCGATTATAAAATAATAAAAACAATTCGTGAAAATAGAACTAAGAACGATTTAGTATTCACTAAAGCAGATAATAATAACACCGTCATCGCGATTAGTAAAACCGATTATATTTCAAAAACAGAAGAATTCTAAACAGCCGGAAACCATATAACATCAACTAAGGATCCTACCGCAAAATTTCAGAAAAAGTTAAAAACATAATTTCGACAGCAAAATCATTAATAACAGACCACGAAAAATATAAGTTCATTAACTCCATTCCACAATCCCCGAATTATATTCGTTGATGAAACTTCATAAACCTAATTACCCTATTAGACCTGTTGTTTCTTATGTAACGGCAACTTCTTTCAAACTTTCAAAATTCCTCAACGATTTGCTAATAAAACATTGCAATTTTAAATGTAAATTTTCAGTCAAAAATTCATACCAACTAATTGCCAATATCAAAGATACTATTATACCACCTAATTCCAAACTCATTTCTTCCGATGTTGAGAATTTATTTCCTACATTCCTCCGAAAGATACGTATTACTTAGGTGAAGAATTATTAGAAAAAAATCATGTCAATACTATCATTGAATCAGATATTCTTTCATTATTACAAATTTGTTTAGATCAAAATTATTTCCGTTTCAATAACAAATATTATACTACTGAAGACGGCTTGATTATGGGCAAGTCCTTTGTTAGTAGAAATATTCATGAATAATTTGGATAAATTAATTCATAATCATCCACTCAGTAAATATTGTTTATACTGGTATCGCTATGTAGACGATATCATTATTTGCTTCACAGGAATAGATAGTTAAAAATTTTCGAAAATCATATAAATTCATTACATCCAAAATTGGATTCACAACCGAAATAGAAAGCAATAATTCGATAAATTTCTTAGTCGTAACAATTTCAATGAAAATGGAAAACATGTTTTCGCAATTGACCATAAGCCGTCACATACAGATATTATAATACATAACTCGTCGTGTCATCCGTATCAACATAAAATGTCATCATTCAATAGTTTAATTCATAGATTGATTAACATCCTGTTATCGCATTGAACGAAGTTTACCCTGTCGACGAATTGAAACAAAAATTCAGCACCTTAACCTACGTTGGCATTACAAGTGAGAAACTGAAATCGTTCTTGAGTATCAATAATTTCAACATAGCTTACCAAACTAATAATAATTTAGGCAAATATATAAAAATAATAAAACCAAATCAGATAAAAACAATAAATCAAGTGTTTATAGATGGAATTGCAATGACTGTGGTAATTTCTACATTGGTGTTCTACCAGAAATTTTAATATTAGAATATCGGAACATAAACTCAGTTTTTCAAATAAAAAATCAGATTCAAATTACGCGAATCATCTCTTAGAAAATAATCACTCTTTCGACCCACAGTTTGAAATTTGGATACAGATAATAAATATTGGATGGGAAACTTTAGAAATCAACAAATACAAACACTCAGGTAGATTCATCAATGAACAAGTTGATTTAAGCCCTTCACCTCTATTGAATCTCTTCGGGGAGCAATCTATTCCTTAATTTTATTGAATATACCTGTCATAAATAGCCACTTGAGAAGAATCAACCCAATAAGCTGTTAATTACTTAAGAACATTTATATTTATCTTCTCATTATTATTTTCTGTACATTCATTCGTCTGAAGAAGCTACGGTGTAGTGAAACGCGTTACGAACCATAATTATTAAGTAAAATTCTAAAAAACATATTACTTGTTTCTATTATTGATGATGGAATTTTATCGAGTAAAAGCCTCCCAAATTCAAAAGTATTAGTTCTATTCGGACCTATTTGCAATGGATTCAGATTTAAAATTAATTTTGTATTTTATGCTAGAATATCCACACAATCTCCTCAAAGTTTCCACTTAATTTCTCAAACAGCTTCCAGATAGAAATAACATTCGAGCAAAGGAAAATTTATACAATCTATAAAATATATTCAAAGTGTTAGCCTCCTTGTCGCATGCACGAATCTGTAGTATCAAATGCATCTCGAATTTTTTTCATCTATCATACCACCCATTGTAGTTACTTTAGTTTCGTAAGCTTCAGTTTTTGGTGCTACCCATAACTATGAGTCCATTGACGTTTAAGCTGGAGACTTTGGGGGTCATTGAACATTCTCAAACAATATTGGACAATTTCAATGGCCTATCGATGAAATAGGTTCCTACTCAGTCAGAAACAATCCCCACTCAAACATTTAGTACTATTGATATTGAGAATTATTCATGCTATCAAACTGTAGATTTTCACGACTATAGTTGTGTTTATTGACGAATCCGTTCTAATGCAATGATCGGTAAACAGAATAAATCTCACGAAATTTTCCTACTGTATCTATTTATTTTGGATCCATTCGCAAATCCCAATTCTTCTAACATAATCCACCTCAACTAATTCTTCAAGAAATTGAATATAGTACAGATGATACTATTTGTTGTTTAAAATTTAAATTAAGTGAACTAAGTTTGGATTTTCTCTCAAAACAATTTTCTTTCGCGTTGTTTTTCCATAGGTAATATCCAGTTGACTCAAATCGTAGTTATTAACTTTCTAAGGACGTCGATACCTTGTTTCCAAAAAAGCAAAACCATGAATAAATCGAAGAAATAAATCCTATAACTTAAAATGGACAATTATATCTTAATAACGTAAAATCAGAAAATACTCAAAATGAACAAAAAAAGGGAAAGATAATCGCGCTTTACCTCTCCGAAAGCAAGAATGTTCAGATCGAATTTAATAATTAGCATTTTGAAAGTATTTTTTGTTCATTTTATGATCTCGTTGACAGTATTGCAAACCAAAAAAAGGCAAAATTACTTTTTTTCTGTATCTGTTGAAAACATCTATTGGAAAAAAAATTTATTTCAATGAACAACGAAATTGTCTTTCCTTTGTAGAACTAAAAACAACATCTTTGAATTATTTCTCAGCATTATAATATGCGAAGAATTCGAGTTGCATTCCATGATAGTACTCCGGACCAACTCAATAATATGAGGAAAAATTTTGTGCGTCGAATTCAAATGTACATTCGAGATAAAGACAATAAACAGTTTTCATAGCGTGTCTAAGTTACACTTTTCCCAAATATTCTTCCTAGTTAGAGCATGTTGAGAATTGAAGTTCAAAATGTGATAAAGTTATGTGAAAATTGAAGCATTAGATACGAAATCATTCTAAACTCTGAATCTGTTGAAAATGACTATTGAGATCTACTACTTTTCAATAGATATTGGAATTACTTTTCGTTTGCAGTTACTGAATATTGGGTGTTTCATTCGAGATATAACAACAAGAAATTGAGAGGTTCTAACCTGAACAAAATTTGATATAAAGACAGTGTATATCTGTATTAACAATCAGGTATTGTTCATGGATAACTAAATTCATGACGTCAGTTAAATATCAAAATTGAGACTCTAAGACGATGCCAGTCAGATTTTCCCAAATGTCGAATTATAGCAAAACACATTATATGTCATTAACTGATCTGAAAATATCATCTTATTTTGATCGAATAATTAATTGATTCCAATGTTACTAGATGAAAGTTAATCATGATGATAATAAGATATTGAACTATGTATTATACTATCACAAGAGATTTTAATCAGGATTGCAATTTCGGTATCTCGACCATGTTCAGTTGACAACAAGTACTGAGCTGGAGTTGAAAGTGCATACATACATAAATAGGCAGATAGAAAATTAAAAAAGGTGCAATTAAGAGGAGAAACAAATTATGATAATATCAGGTATTATTCGAAGATATCGAATGAGGACGAATAAGGTGGGCCACACTGGTCCTTCAGAAGATTTGTGGTTTGTTGGAGTTTGAACACTTGAATAGATTCTAAGAAATCTAACTTTCGTCATTTATATTATTATTCACAGAGAACTTGAAGGACGAAAGTTTGATTTCTAGAATGCATCAAAATCTTCAAAATCCAAGAAACCCACCATAGAGATAATACTCTGAACGACCAGTATGGCTCGGTTCATTAGTCCTTTTGATATCTTTAATTAATACCTCCTCTTATCATAAAAAGATTATCACTTCTTGTTTGCACCTCTATTAATATTTCATCTACTTGTTTATGTATGTATGTATTTTCAACTTTAGTTCAATACTTGTCAGCTGAAGTTGATCGAGAGACCGAACTTGCAATCCTGATTTTAAAAATATCTCTTGTGATAGTATAAAATATAGTATAATTTCTTATTATCATCATTATTTTAATCAAAAATGCTCACCAAGTTGGGAAAATGTTGAACACCTTCACCAAGTTACCCAGACACTTGTTTCTGTTATATTTTCTGTGCTTTGAGGTTATTGAAATTTTCATAGCAAAATATTGTTGAGATTTTGGACACACTTGATTTTTTCCACCAAAAACTCAGAGATCTGTACCGAGTGTCTCATTTTATAGTTCTAGTAGGGCAACCATATGAAATATTGCGAATAAGAATAAATGATTTCACGCTCTGCTATCTATATTCGAGAAAAATTGACTTCTGAAAACACATCGCAGCTTTTTTTGTTTGTTCTCGAGTTCTCACGAGATTTCCGAGAATTCAGTATACAGGGAGTTACTTAATAGTATGTCACAACTTGAGGGGGTAAATCTACGTGCAATATTGAGAACAGAAGTTCATATAAACATAGGTAAGCAAATTGTTCGTTACGGAGCTACAGGGTGTTGAAATTTCCGGAAAAAATTGGTTTTTTCTTCAAAACTCCTGCAGTTTTTGAGATATTCAGCCTAATCTAACCCAAATTTTCAATGCAAGCTATTTTTCACAGCCTCCATTATTACACGTCCTAGATTATAACTGAAATTCACAAGGTGTTTTCTTTTCCAAGGCCATGTCTCCTTTTGCCTTTTCAAACTTTTTTGCAGTACGCCACTGTTCAGCGTACAATCAATTTTCGTCATGTTCGTTCAATTTAGAAACTTGTAATTTTTTCGTATCTCCAACCGTTCCCGAGTGAAAACTGAATGAATTTGAATTATTTGAATTGTATGTTATTCGCTAAATAAAATATAATAATGGAAATACTCGATAGATATGCCCAAAATTTGCTTTTATTTTGATAGCTCATCTTATGAGACTCAATTTGTACAAACTAAAAAAAACAATTAAAAACTAAATTAATTGCTGGAAGTGTCCTCCACCTGCAAGCAAAAATAATTAATAACAAAGAACAAATTGTAACTCTCTTTAAATATTTCAATTGACCTACCTTTGCTTTTCAAAAAAAAAATTTTTCAGGATTGAATCTCTATCTATCTATTTGGAAATAGGAATGATGTTGGGGTAGCCACATATCTCAGATAAATGTTCCACTTTAACTAATATTCTGCCCCTATTTTGTTTTCAATGTAAACTGGAGAACCTTTGGAGTTCTTGACTGTTTCAGGCCACTTTTGATCATATATCTTTATCAAATTGAGGTTGAATAAAAAGTCTTCTCCAGACGTATAGAGCAATACAAAATAGTATTCCAATAACTCGACCTACAAAATAGTATTCCAATAACTCGACCTTCCTTTTTTAAATTCAAATAACTATGGAATTGCATCTTATGCTGATAGACATCTAAATCCACAATCAAGAATCGACCTGTTTTCGTGTTTTGTCCAGAAATGAAGATTTGCTGTTGTAGAATCTGTTTCGTTATCGTTTGCCGCACCAAGTTTACTTCTTTTGTAATTATTTGCCATCATCCAGGTACAATTCCGTCAGATTCCCAACTTGTTTTCGAGATTTATTTTCGATGAAATCAAGGGGAGCTTGTCGTTTCATCAAATTGAGTGGTGTGAGGTAGGGGCGGATTCAGGTCCTAATATAAGGGGATATGATCAAGACATGACAAGAAAAAGTAATATTTTATCAATTCCTGATTAGATGAATACTTCGGTTCTAGGGAAGGAGGACAAGAAAACATCTCTGTCGACCCCTTTCCTCCTACTATATGATATGGGATTGTTGTATCCACTCATAATACATCGTAATTCAGACGTTCTCTTATTTTTATGAGAATTTATCAATATTTTTATTCTAATGCCGTAGACAGTTCCTAGAGAAATTGGAAGTCTACATGAATTACGCTATTATATCAAATTCTGAATCAAAAAAAAAACCGGATCGTAGGAAAGCAGAGTATGTAGAATGGATAAATACTCAAAACACGCCAAGCCTACAAGTTTAGTAAAATAAGAAGAAACAATACGTGATTTCTTATTATGTGCAAGAGAACAAGGAGAAAAAACCCATTCTTCACTATCGCTGATGCTTCAACAACAGGTAGTGTGTGAATTGTGAACAAATCAATAATGTGATCAGAAAAACGTATTGGTATTGTGTACTGGTATTGATCCTTAGTCCAATATATTCAAAGGATTGAAAACTATGCCGCATGATCATGAACAGGAATAAAAAGATAATCAAATAGTATGAATAGTCTTCTTAATATGCTTATCCACTGTCTGTTTGTTGCAAAGCAAATACATCCGCCCCATGGAATTTTGCTAATTTAGTATCAAAAAAAAATTAAAACGCAGAAGCATAATATGTAGATTCTTTAAACTAGTCCTAGGAATATCTGTAGTGTAACTATCTGCTGACTTTGAGCTATATTCAAGATATTGCCCAAGCAGAATTTTCTCATGATGCTTTTTATCCATATTTTTTTTCCAGTAGCATCACTGCTATTGTCTTGAATACACACAACCAAATTTATATAGAATCATCCAATATTTTGAATATTAATTCAGGGATTTGATGAATTTCGAAGGATTGTTAGAATTGATCCTTTTTGAGATATTTCAATTGAAAAAAGAAATGAACTGAGGTTCATTCAAGACAGAAATAAATAACAAAATAAGAGACTCTTTCCGCATGTAGTAAAAAAATTGAAATTGTTTTCTCAAAGAGTATATGTTTTTTTCCCGACCTCAGTAGCTTATTTTACCTGTTCTTGCCCTGATACAAGCCTTGATCTGTCTAGGCATGCTTTGGACTAGGTTTTCGACCTCCCCTGGGTTGATATTCTCTTACTCTTCTGTGACCGCTTGGATGAGCTGTTGTGAGGTTCTTAGATTATCCTGGCGCGATCTAATTTTCCATTTGAAAATGAAATTCTCACCGTGGGCATCTTGCCAGATTCTCACTTTGGGTTCCAGAATTAGGTCCATCTAATTTCTAGAAGTTACACCAGAAGGAAAATAAATCTGTTTTGCCTTCCAGCAAAATGCCATCACACTGCCACCTTGGTATTTCGAAATTTGTTTAGCTGCTCGGAGTCTAGCTTGTCTTCAACGGCCCCTTAAGACCCGCATCCGGCGGTCATATGATCTGGTCCCATCCGAAAGGAGAAAATTTCGCCAATTTAGAATGTTACTGGGTATGCGAAATTGACTGTAACTTTTTCACAGTGAAACCTATGCGAATATAAATACACAATTTTTTGTTTCATGCCAAAATATCAAGTAGTTTAGATTTTATAGACATTTAAAAATTCCGTTAATTTAAAATCGCCCCGCGTTGGCACAGTCTTAGTTTGACGTCACACAGGTCATACAGCTCCTACCGCCCATGCGCGCATTATACGGCCGGAGACATAACCTAACGCTTGTCAGTAAATTCTTGCTTCATTTCGTTTCTGATTCAAGTATATTAGGTACTGTTATCTTCATAGTAAAATTCACAACATGGATGAGGGATATGAAAAAGGGCAATCGGATAATTCAACCAAAATAGATGGTTGCCATCTATTTTGCAAAAAATAGTTATTTTGCTGCTGCCGAAATGCGAGGAGTAAAAATGAAAAAGTAAGTAAACATTATTTTTGTCACTCAAGCAACTATTTCGAAAATAGTATTGATATAATAACTCATTATGTTTGCTTACAAAGTATTAAGGTAGGTTAGGTTAGATCTATCCTAACCCAATGTAACCTCACAGCCGCGGCGCAGCCCCTACTTTCCAAAGCATTTTGTCGCTTTGAATATAAATCTATATATTGTTTAATCACACGCATCTTATGTTATATCTATATAAATACTCGTAGTTAGATACATAGAATATGATACATGAATTTATTAGCTTGCTACCTATTGTTATTACGAATTTAGTTCGGACAGGTATACTAAACCTTTTTTTTTTGATATCGCACTTATTACAAATAATATGTATACATACACTTTATAACATTTTGTGACTGTTTCCTATTTCAGATCGGCACGAGACAACTATTGTGATGATGCCGCAGGTTACGTTCAAATAAAAAAACAGGTAACACTTGTACCGCGAAGTATGTAATCACACCAGAACACCGAGTACGTACAAAAACGTATCATGCGATTAAAATGAAGAAGAAATTTTAAATGTAACCTGTGATGATTGTGCCGCCAGTAAAGGTGGGTGTAAACATGCGGTAGTACTTTTAATGTGGTTGCACCGTTGCAGCTAGGAGACTTCAACCACCTCAGTGAAGTGTTACTGGACAAAATCGTAGCTCTCCGGTGTCAGCACTACATTAAAAATGATAAAAGCTAAAGATTTTGTCCCAACATCTAAGAAACTACAAGTACAGCCAAATAAAAATTATTTTTTCGACAAAGTAGTACCAAACTTCGAGAGCTTCAAATACAGTGCTCGTACATTCTTATATAAACCGAATACGAACTAGATATAAGAGATACTAACCTACTACAAAATATAGTACAATAAATATAATACAAAAAACATAATAGATTCTTAATGTACTTACGTCAAAATGATCTTTTTTACATTTTGGCACAGCACATGATTTTTTGTATTTGAAATCGACATTTCGAATAATATTTGCGTTATTTCGTAGTAAACCGTACTGGAGCGCATAACGTACTGAGTGAGTGTATGACCTGTGACGTCACCGCACCGAGCACCGGCCGGCTGTCACTCGCGCCCTTTAAAATTCAATATCTTTGGAATGAGTGCCATATCGACATAACTTTTACACGCCCTTTTTTATTCTATATGGACTATAGGAAACGTAAAAAATCGAAAATAGTGAACATTCTTCATTCTCAATATTCCAATTTAGGTGCTCGATATACCAATTGAGTCTGTTAATTTTTTGTTGTCTTGTTAGCTCTGGAACTCATAAGGGCCTTTTGCTGTATAAACCCTTTGAACGAAGTCTTTGACGTATCGTTTCGACTGATAAACTGATGCCTGTTGCTTCCAGAAATTGCCTTTGGAGAATGGGGTGCGACGCACTAGGGTCTCTTCTTGAAATTTGGCTCAAAAAGCGTTCTTGTTATTCAGAATTCATCTTTTTACGACTTCTTTTAGGCCATTTTTTCAGAGATTGTAGCTCCACGCATTGGGCGTGGGTTTTTGAAATCACCCCCTGTGATACCCTATTGTGGCCGCTATATCCCTCTGTGTTACCCCTCTGCACTTCGGACCAATCAACGTAAAGCATTTTCCGTTATGACTATATTTTTTTGAATTTTGAAATTCACAGTTTCAAATCTTAGTGACGACTGAGTACAATATCCCGAACATTTGGTGATAATTCAACATTTCTTATCATACTATATAGCTTTTTCACAAAAAAAACTTCATTCTTCACAAGTGGTTGAAGATCTATGGTTAGAAACAATCAATAATGTGAAATACCGAGTAATTCCATATAAATTTGATTGTGTGTAGTAACTTGTGCTGAGCTGATCAATTTTATTGGATTTTCATTATTTTATGAAGTGTTCATTTCAAAATTTGAATACCTAGTACACATAAATAATATGGATTGATATATTTCACTTATATTAACTAGGTAATATTAAGTTTCAATAAATTTTCACTATCGAAACTTTATTCCTACATCAAGAAATCTTAACACCTTTAGCGAACATATCACTTTTCAAGTATACAACAACTACCGAACTACAAAACGATAAAATACGAGACTGCAATATTGTAAATAACCATAAACTCCGGAATGCGACCTTTTATCAACATATGTTCGGCTGTTACGACCAATTTCGGGATATAATACGCCCGACTGAACAATGCAGCATGCACTGTGTTTCTCAAATCTGTTTATTTTTCGAATGCATGAGCAACTTTTTGCAAGCTGAGTTACGGTAATATTTGGTAAAGCTGGGTCTCAATCTCTTGTTATTCTTGTTTGTGACACTTTTATTTCCTTATAGGGAAATATACATCTAAGAATAAACTCATATAGTGAGAGTATATGTCATATCAGAAATTAAAATAAAAAGTTTTGAACATAGTTTCAGTAATCCAGACAATTTTATTTGATTGGTGAATTTTAAGAACTAAATATCTGGTGAAATTTTGTCTCGAAATTCGTCAATGCGGCTTGCTATTGGAGTGAAGTAATTCACTTTGAAACGAAAGCTATATATTCCATACAACTTACTAGTATAATCATCGGTAGCGCCCTAGAACTCATCGCAAGAAACAAGAAACAAGAAACATGGTGGTACGTAAATAAAAATGTTTCAACACAGACAGCATATTCAATGGATCTCTAACCGAACCTAACCTAAAACATTGGTAATATTGAGAAAGACGGTTTTCCACGAATAAAAATATACTGAAGCTCCTAATGAATGTTATTAAATAATATTATATCAGATTTTGAAATAAAATATAGTTAAAAAACTCGATCGCTACAGTTTGTTTTATATAGGACATATAGATAATCTCTTGAATCGGTACTTTTTGCGAATGTTTTGAAACCTATTATTTGCTCGCAGCAAACCTATATAAAACATTCTTTTGAAATTATACGATTATGAAAAGTTTTTGATGTATGTAAATTCTTCGAAAACTGGAGCGCTTTCGAAAATCAGAAGAAAATTTTTATATAAATGTGATGAAGATCGATTTCTGTTAATGAGGTTATCGGAACGTAAATATCATGTGGGAAATCAGTACCGCGAAAATGTGAATTTGTGTCATATTCTTTTTCCGGCACAATTAGTTAGATGATGTTTTTTGTCATGAGGATATCTCTTTGAAAAAAATTTAATTAGAATTTGGTTCTGACTAACACTTACGTTTTGAAGCATTGTTTTATCTCGAATAAATATCTTTCGATTTGGCAAAAAGTACTTTTGAGGTTCACGTTTACTACGTCTAGCTGCTTGGGAAACATTTATTTGCGAAAAATACGTCAAAACCAACACTACTTCATTTCGACAGATCTTGAGATATATCTCTTGTGATCGAACATCGCAATTCGATATTCTTCTCAGTGAGCCCTTTTTTTCCACTTATGGAAAAGTCTTTTCAGTTTCAAGAATAATTTAAAATACACTCGATAAAGAGCCAATCTTTCCTGAATTCTTAGGATTTTATAAGACCAACAAAGTTATATAAACAAAAATGTTTCAAGGAAAATATATTTTGTTAAAGAATCTCTAATGCCCTTCGTGAGCTGAAACATTCGTGAAACTAATGAAGGTGTTTTGACACAAATGAAAGATATACTGAAGCACGAAATGAATGCTATTGAACTGTAATGAAGATTATAGATTAATTGTCAAGATTTCACAAGGGATAGGCCGTTTTATTTCTTCGAAGACACATGCGGCTTCGAAAATCAGCTGTTTAAATCCAACAACAAGTACTAGAAAAGGAAACTTGGCCAGTAGCTGTATTACGCAGTATCAATTTTACGTGCTCGACATCAACTTCGAAAGTTTGAATTTCGTTGTTTTGTAACCTTACGTGATTCAATAAGCCAAATTAGTTAGAAGTATAGCATAATTCCACCGTCAGCTTGGATGGTGTAAAGTACTAGTTAGCCCTGAAAAGAGAACTGAGTTTAACAGAAGCAGATTTGGCAATAGCTGACACATGATCGGTGTTGACTGTGGTGCCTAGTGAGTGCATATTCGTTTCTAAGGAACTTCGATATCATAGTATGATTAGAGGAGGTTTTCCAGTAGTGACTTTTTTGGATAACGTTGTTGATTGCATCTTGTTCGCGACAAAATTGACCTGGCCTCTATCTGATATCTTCTCCAAGTCTGCATTCAGTGGCATGCTCAATCAGGCACCACGGTACAGTCATCAGCAAACCCCAATGTTCTGTTTTCGGTGGAGTGATTCAGATTATTAACCTGAAACAGAAAAGTAGTTCGGAAGAGTATGGACTTTTGGGGTACTCTTGCATTAACCACCACCTGAATCCATGTACAGAAGACAAAGCTATTAATCCAAGTACGTATTTCGCCATTTGTTTATTCATCAAGATGCGTGCATACCCTGTCGAGGGCATTTATATATATATATATATATATATATATATATATATATATATATATATATATATATATATATATATATATATATATATATATATATATATATATATATAGGGTTTTACCCTACGAGTTGCCCATATATCTGTTCATGCAATCAAACTGATTTCATGAAAAATATAAATCCACCACCCGGTAATTGATACCATTGCCAGGCAATGATTATAATCAAAACATATCCTGGAGTAATTGTATATTAGGATAACGTTAAATGTTATGAGAATATATCAATCTACAAGAATATATACATACTATAGCATCATCAGACAATGATATCAATGTACCAACGAGTAGTGTCAGAGGCTTTCTCCCCGGAAAAATCCAGTGTACGGACCTTAGTCAAGTAACACTGAATGTTACTCATTAATAGTTTCCTTTGTGTGAAGTGGTGAACGATCGAATAGAATACTGCTCTGAATATAAATATGACAAAATTGTCAGTTAATTATATTACATTTATATAAACAAATAAATAAAATATGAAATGAGATTCTGAGCAGTATAAACTAAAGAAAACCTATGACTCTACCTCATTATTATTTTCGGAAAGAAACCTACGAAGAATATTACAAGATTTGATGACTGTTATCTTTTGTAACTGTTCAAACAAATTTTCTTCAGACCCAAAATCTCAATACTTTTGTGAAGATTTCTAGGAATAACGCCTGTTGTAGAAATAATAATCGGTAGAATAAATATTTTCTTCATTTTCCACATTTTTTAATCTCGTCGCCAAGCATCATATATTTAGAAATTTTTCATTGTATTTATTTTGTAAATTATGTGTGTCGGGTATAGCAATATCAATTATATATGTTATTTGATTCTGTTTATCATTAAGAACGATATCTGGTCTATTGTGTTTTACAGCTCTGTTGCAAAGAATTGTTTTATCAAAATAAAGTTTATATTTGTCATTTTCACAAATAAACTCAGGTTCATATTTGTGAAATTTTTTCTTTTAGGAATTAGGTCATGTTTAATTCCTAGATTAAAGTGAATAATATTAGCGACGGCATTATGTCTTTCTAAATAATCTGTTGAAGCAAGGACTGAGCAAGATGATAATATATGAAAAACTGTTTCTGAAGAACAGAAACATCTACGGCAAGAATCATCTTTATTTTGTTTGATGATGTGTTTTCTATAATTCCTCGTGAAAATAACCTGATCCTGGATCGCAATAGCCCCAAGCCTTCTGTTTCAGCAAACAATTCTCCAGATACTAACCATTTATTCGATGCAATTTCATCAATGTAATCATTTTTCAATTATTTAGGGTGCTTTCCGTGTAATTTCTTCTGCATCCAACTTTCTCTTTTAGAATTATCATCAAATATATCAAAATCTACCTTTTGCATTGTCAAGTTCAGAGGTGTAAGATTATAATCTGAAGCAACAACAATATCATGTAATTTAGACGTTCTCTGTTTATCATGAAAATGGGAACGTAGATGAAAAATCTGTTTACTATGAAGGTTATTCAAATCAATTGATCCACGACCTCCAAGATGTCTAGGTAGTGTAACTCTCTGAACAGCTGACTTTGGGTGGTGCTTATGATATTGACAGAGCATTTTCCTCGTTTGACATTGTAATTCATTTAGATCAGTTTTAGACCATTTAATAATTCCAAAAGAAGATGTAAGAATAGGAACAGCATAGGAGTTGATAGCTCTGAAAAGGTTTTTACTAGTTAAATAACTCTTTCTTAATGATAATTCTAAGTCTTTTGTAATATGAACTTCTAATATTTTCTTTAGTGCTGCTATGGTTAATTGTCTTCTCTTGACAAAATCCAAGATATTTATATGTATCTCCTTGATGCATTGGCTCGATTTCGATATTGGAAATCTTTATATAATCAGAGGTGATCTTTCCTTTTTCAATAGAAAGATTTTTACATTTTGGAAGCCCAAATTTCATATGAATATCATTGGAATAGTTGAAAGTAATCTCAAGTAGACTTTTTAAATGAGATCTGGTTCCGGCATATAATTTAATATCATCTAAATAAATTAAGTGACTTAATTTGAATTCAGTTAATAGACTCTTTATTTTGAAGCCGAAACTAGTAGCATTTAATTCATGAGATAATGGATTGAGGCAAAGACAAAACCAAAGAGCACTTAAAGAATCACCTTGAAAAATGCCTCTTTTGATTGGAATTACTTCGGATTTTAACGATTGTTTTGAAATATTTAAATGAAGATTGGTTCTCCAATTTTTCATTACAAATTCAAGAAAATGACGAAGTGTCATCAATTTTATAAATTTCAAAATTTCTTGAAGCCATGAATATATATATATATATATATATATATATATATATATATATATATATATATTATATATATATATATATATATATATATATATATATATATATATATATATATATATATATATATATATATATATATATATATATATATATATATATATATATATATATATATATATATATATATATATATATATATATATATATACATATATCCAAAGCAATGGCTCATAGCGGCTTTTATATTGTTGATTTCCGCGTAACGTATGTAAGGGGATTACCAGATGATCGTTGTCTATAGAAACCGTATTGCAACTCGAGATATTTTATAAGCTCATCGTTCATCACTCTTCCATAATGATGGACATAATGGACAACAGTTCGATTTAACGGTAATCTTGGGGTAGGCATCTTTTTTCTTTCTTTGAAATCGAATTTACTCTTGTAACTCTTCAATATTCCTGAAACGTCCGGCTCTCATAGGAAATCTGAAACAGACGATTAAAAACAGGTATTTACTCTGGACCACATTTCTTCAGATCAGTTGGTGGTATTCCATCAAGATCAACTTTTTTCCTACAGTTCAGCTGTTAAAAAATGTGCCTTACCGTACGCATTTTAAAGTTTAAGACTTAAGGCATATTCGACTGATCATGTGGGATGCATAATGGCATTGCATTAGATGTATCTAAAATAGAATTTTGCGAAAATATTTTTGCAAAGAGATCTGCCTGTACTTTTGGCGATGATGAGAAAGAACCATCATCTCTAATCAATTGGGAGAAGGATGATTTGCAAGAGTTGTTGCTGACTGCTTTTGCCAGACCAGAGCTGACGAGTTCCACTGACCAGCTTCAAGTATTTATTCTTAACTCTTTCATTGAAGTAGGTTTTCACTTTATCAATCGCTGAGTTACAAATCTTTCCGAAACGCACATATTCAGCTTTATCTTCGTGTGTTGGATTCTGCTTTTACTTTTGATGAGCTCTATTTTTAACTCTGGCAGCTTTTACACAGTTCTTAGTGTGGATGCTTTTTTCGTAGAGTCTGGATGTTGAAGTCCACATCTACAAAAATACCATTAGTGACGAAAGCAGTGCCCATATTAATGTCAGGATCTGAAGAACTGCCTAATGAAAGAGGAACGATGAGAGAAACTCGCGCAGCTTCTCCTAACTGGTTCTGTTTTAATGATATATGTTCCTGGAAGGCGTTGGATATTTATTGGGTGACCGTACGAAGTTACCAGTGGAAGACATAAGGTTGCGGTCAGAGTTGCCTGAGGGTGCTGAGACCTGTGACCAGAAAATCATCTGAAACTGAAACAAGAAAGTGATCGAGAGTTTTGGGAAAATCAGTTAATCATCAGTTCTAGTCGGCTCATCGACAAGTTGAGGCTGATCGCAAGGGCTTCCGTTTGCCTTCCTGCTTCATCGTTGCAAGAACTACAGCACAAACAAAAATCATCAAATCTAAGCATTTCCTTTTGAAATTATTAGAGGGGTGTTTTTGCTACATCCATTATTATAAATTAATATTCTTCTTATTTTTCTGTTTATGTTTTTTCAATTTTAGGAATTCCTCAGGTTATGAAGATGATTAGAAAAACACTTGAGAAAAACTATCTTTCTTTACGACAATATATTATATTTTTCATCGAGACTGTTGCAAAACTCCCATACCTATTGGACTATCTGTCGAATACGAATGTGTACGTGTGTGTGTGTGTATGTCAGTATCCAGATTCCAACAACATTAAAAAAGGGAACGACAACAAAACTGCGTTAAATCGTATTTGTCATCTTTTCCCTTTGGTTCCGTTTTTATGTTTCTGTTGCCATTAAGTTTTTAGATATGGAAAATGCAGTTAGTTGGTGTATGTATTTGAAAATCGGGATATCAAGTTTCGTTCAATATTTGTGGTGAAATTAGTAAACATAAGAAGGTTCAGTTATTCGTAAAACAGAAATCTATATTGAAAATTGTAAATGTGGATATTGTGAAGATATTCGCAATAAATTTGAATTCAAATTAAATAATTCGATAAGGATTAGGCAGAATGAAATTATAGAGTTTTTCATTCAGAGGATGGTGAAAATTATATTTCTGATACGTGTGAAATTGAAGGCATTCCTTTAATTTTTCAAATGATAAAAAAGATGAATAGATTGGAAAAACTGCCAAAACTGAGGAAGATAATGGGTTTCAGGAACACGTACTTAACTAATATGGAATATGTTCATATTCGGTTTGAATGACAGCTGGACATTTTCTCTCTATGCTCAAAAGGTCACCGATAGAATAAATTGGCTTCTACGGTTTACCTCGAAACCTCCGACTCAGGTGTCTACTCTAATTGGATTTTCAATTCTGCAGCAGTTGATTCACGATTCAACGGGTTGACAATTGTACCAAATGATCCATGGTTGGTGTTCAGAATTGTAGTCGTCCTGCACGTCTCTCTCTTACACTACCTTTTACACGATGCCTATCCTACATAAGCAAAACGATACTTTAAATGGTTTCTATGGTTTCGGTGGCCCAGGGTTGAAAAAGGCCTGTTTGTAGCATTGAAATTGCCGTAATTTATCATTTTCGTGCAACTAATATCTCGATATGAAAGAGAAAGTCTAAATAACTTGAGTCCACATCTTTGTGATGATATAATAAAAAATGGATAGCAATGTTTGTAAAATAAATTTGAAACATACTGCTGACTGCATAAATTGTATATCCCAAGATTATGCCTTTGAATTTACTCATTACACCCATTAATAAATCCAAAAATCAGTAAGACAATATAAATGAAATTACATCAGAGGAAAGTAGAATAAAATATTCATGAACTTTTTCGCATTTTGGCTAGAGAATTTAATAATGATAAAAGCACAAAGCACAAAGCACTAAGTCTTATGCATTCTCTTATATTATTAAGGATGATTTCACGAAGTAGATAGCAAAATACTGTCTTACAGAAGATGATGACTTATAACTTCTCTATATGACACAACGTATCGTTCGACCTCCAATCTTTCTCCATTTTTTTATATTGAGATGTATGAGTAAATGCTGAATTGATTTCAGTATTGTGATTAATGAACGAAGAGGAGAATCAGCAAGTGAAGAATGCGGTTCATATAGTTCTGAACTCCAAGGACAAATTGGTTCTGTCCTCAACATTTTGAAACAAAAATTGAAAATTCGATAAAAAGGCATACGAGTTGTACATGAGGACATGATCGTTATATTTTTTGATTGTGAGGGCACAGTTTATTCTAATTTTACAAGGGAATTTCATAATACTAGCGAAACCATGTGCGAAGAAAGAGACCGCAAAAATGAAACAGTAACTTTTCTCTGGATCAAGACACTGCATCATGTCAAAAATCGTTTGCTTTGTAAACTTTTATCTTATAGACGTATTCTTTTCTATTCACATCCACTCTACTCAACTGATTTGGAACCACACAAACTCTTATTCTTCTCAAAAATAAAAAATATTTCCACAAATGCATTCAACGTGCATTGTTGGTGGAGAACAGAATTATAAAGAAAATTGATTTCAATTTCATGTAGTATGTATGAATTACCTTGTTTCTAACAAAATAATTCACAAAATGTTTCTATCGCGCCTCTCATATTCCACTTCAATTCCAGAACAATTTTTTCGATCCACTCAGTTTCAAGGGCTGATGGAAACAATTCAATGTCCTTCATTCGTGACTTGTAAACTTCAAAATTACCGAAATGTCAATATCAAAATATGCAGTATAGTCTTCATTTTCATTAAGGTGAAGTACACGCTGAACAACGTTCACAAACAAAAATTACCACCGAAATGACTAGCCGATGATTGCAACTTTTCGACCGTAATTCTTTTCTCAGTAGACGATCAATCCATAGTCTAGCTCTAGAGGAAGAATTGATATATTGTATATTTGTTGCTTGATGTTTTCATACCAGGCAACTATGTAGCCACATCATGGCGACTTTTATGTAAGGATCTTGGCCTACACTCTAGCTAGTTGATCTTATTGAGTGAAGTGTATTTTAAAATTCGGCTCAAAAAATGGTGAAAGAAAATGAAGAAAAATCGCCACTAAGGGGACCATTATTTGCAGATGATTTAGTGATATTTGGAAAAAGCAAAGATATCCAAAACATCTTTACTATGATGCAGCACTATCTAAGTAGTTCAGAAAATTGGTCAAAGGAAACAACTTTCAAAACCTTCACAGCAAAAACTCAGTACATAGTTTTGTCTAACAAAAGTATCGATACACCCCAACTCTCGCTCGTTAATAAAAACCTACCAAAGAAATACAGCATAAAGTTTTCAGGGATGATTCTAGATAAAGAACTCACTTGGAAATAGCATACAAAGGAGCTGTCTGTAGAATGCAATGATAGACTGAAGGCAATATCGAACAAGAACTGGGGATCCGATAGGCAAACCATGCTGACTATCTATAGGACCTTAGTAAGATCTAAGCTAGATTATGGTTCAATAGCATATTCTTCCGCAAACAGCTCCACACTCAAAATTCTAAACACAATACACAACAACACATTAAGGTTAATACTAGGAGCATTCAGAAAATTCTTTATTGAGACCTTATACTGCGAAGCAGGTGAACCATCTCTCCATGATAGAAGAATGCACCTTAGAATCACATACGCAATGAAAAGTCAATTAGATCTGAAAGATACAACATACAAATATGAAGACAATGCATAAACTTATTTTCCAACAAACCACGAACACCTAAACCTTTTCACAATCAAGTCCGATCTCTCATTACTTAACATCATTCTTCCTACCTGTCTCTGTTTAAGGCGTAAAATCTCTCCTCCTTGGACTATAAAACAGCCAAAAATAATTACCACCCTGACACAATTCGACAAATTTTTAACCGATAGTAACATCATTATACAAAATCTGCGAAGCATAATGAATCGGTACGAGGCTTATACCGAAGTATATACAGACACATCCAAATCCGAGGCTGGCGTAGGAACAGCGGTTGTGGCATCTTATTCTTTGCTAACCTAACCGATTCACCTAGCTTCCTTCAGACACTCCTGAAAATATTCTCCAATAACACCATCGCAAATAAAATAAAATAAGAACTAGAAAAGTCCCGAATGGAAGAAATAATTTCCATCTGGGTGCCATCACACATAGGAATTCTAGACAACGAGGAAACTGACAAACACGATCGTGAATCCATCAATGACGAAAACGCAGTTCGGGTGAAAGACTTAATGACTAGTGACGTGAAGAAGTTTATAAAATCAAAAGTGAATTCTGCATGGCAATTTGAGTGCTCGAACACGACCACAAAACTCCAGTCAGTGAAACCATTCGTGAATCCATTGCGAAATTACCACTTGATCGAAAATCACAAATAAAATTCGCGCGGCTTAGACTTGGACACACGATCTTCACCCACAGTTATTTAATGAGTAGGGAGCCACAGCCCCAATGTAACAACTGTAGCGTAAGACAATCAGTGGAATAACATCATGGCAATATGACCCAGATTCTCTGAAGAGAGAAGACTATATCATATTCCCGATAATATTGAAGACGCACTTAGACCAAATTGCAACAACTTTGAAAATACAATCAAGTATCTACAAGCTGTAAGCATTGAAAATATTTAAATATTCTGTTATACTATTGTACCACATATATCGCTAATAACCCTCGGGTTGATGCGATCTTTGTTCAATGAAAAAAAATCGCGAATTTGTCTTCAACAATGAATCGCATTTTCGATTGAACGGCTTGGTCAATATGCAAAAAATTACGTCATGGTAAAAAAAGAGTCGCATGATGGTAAATAATGTTAGGTCCGGGGACTTGCTGCATAATTATTTCTCCATTGGATGAATTCGATATCAGTGATATGTTGGTCCAACAAGAAGATTCCACAAGCCACACATTGGATACAAAAATCGTATTATTAAAGTCTTTGTTCGGTAAACTTGTTATCACGATAAACGGCCACGTCGATAAGCCGCCTATATCATGTGATTCAAGGACTATTTTTTCATGATGCTACAAGTCGGTTGGAGTAACTCAGAGAAAATATTGAACGATAAATTGCAGCCAAATCGGTCGATATATGTATTCGGGTCATAACAGATTTGGTCCAAATCTACCGCTGTAATCTTTCTCATGGTGGATATATTAACGAAATCAGATTCCAATCATGCATATTTTGATAGTACTTCTAACCAAAAGAATTATTTTGGGTATCTTAAGTGGTTTTCAGTTGAAATTAAGTTGTCAAGTCCCTAATGAAAGACCCTTTATAATACCTCTTTACAATTTTGGCGACTTGAAATCTGGAACCGCAAAAGCAAAACTATCTTCAAGTAACGAATAATACTAATGACGATATTACTGTATAACTATAGAAATGTATACTTTTATGGCGAGCGTAGTATGTAGCTAAAAGATATTTTAAGATAAAGAGAAACAATTCATGACGTCTTTAATTTATGCATATATATATATATATATATATATATATATATATATATATATATATATATATATATATATATATATATATATATATATATCGGCTCTGAAGCATATCAGACTCATAGACCCAAATGTAAATAATAATGCTCTTTCCGAAAAATTTTCCAGTTTGAGAAGCGGAAGCTCATATTCTCTTTAGGAGATTGATAGTAATTATAACAGAATATATTTACCCTGAAATTGGGTCATTTTCAAGTGAATATCTTGACAGCTCTATAAATGACTTTCCAGTGCAATATGTGTGCAATAGTCAATACAATATAATCTTTCATACAAAGAAAAGGAAAATATCTGCATTTCGCACTAGATGCTCAATATACCTGCCACCTATAAATGACTTTCACGCGGAAAGTAATCATTGCTCAATTTATCTCTAACTCAAATGAAAAAGTCAACATTATTCAATCAGTTTCCTCGATACAGTATATTTAGTTTAGGTTTCTTATCGAAGTGATTTTCTGACGATTTCCCGTGCTGCATCCACAAATTATTTCCATTACATTCTGAGCCAGTTTATAAAATAAATTCTTATTTGCAACATACTATTTTCGGTACCCCAAAATAAAATGGGCGAAGGAAAAAAAATAGTAATCTTAGTAGTGAAATACAAGTAACAAATGCATATGATGCAATATCATGAGTATCAGTGAGTTTACGGTATACACAACATGACAGCGAATCTCCCCATCTCCCCTAGCATATAAATGTCTTATGTAATATACTATGTTCACTGTGTGAGTCATCAGAATCATATGTGTGGATTTTCTAATGGATAGCTATTAGTCTGGCTTAGTCTCTTGGGTTACAAAGTTCATTCGTGTTCTTTATCGATAATGATAATCTGTCTATTTTGAACTTCATGAAGATCTGTAGTTGCATGAGGAAGTCATAAATACAATACATTACTCCTATCTACCCATTATATACTATAACTGTCTGTGTTCAGCATCCAAGACATTATCCAATAGGAATGTATGGTGACATCCCAAATGTTCTTTTGCTTTGGAAAATTCCAAGGAACAGAAGACCCGTGTTATATGTGCAGATATTCAAACTGTCCTACCCTCGTTCTGCAAGTACCGTAACATGATAATATCTTTTTTTATTGAGGTATGTCTTCATTCTCTGGATTCACCCTATAAGATATGTGCAACTAATATTTTGAACTTTATTCAAATTTATATATTATTATTATTCTATTTTAGTCACTCAAGAAACAATGCTCGAGAATGAACTGCACTCATTAAATGAACTGGCCGAACAAGGGGTATTGCTATAGTCGACAGAGTTTATGACGATGTTGAAAATCAACTAAGGTATCTTTGATATTCCTGTAGTATTCCTTTAACCTTGAGTTTTGAGGAGCGACATCTTTCTACAGAAGATGCAATCAAAGCACATCGAACTACAAAACTCGTTGGATTCTAAAAGAGAAATAGAAGAAATGAAGCACGAAATAGATTTAGTATCAAAATGAAGTAACTTCGATCACTCGTGCCATAAAGAATAGCTTCTGCCAACATTATTGAATACAGAGCAAAATTATAGGATGAAAAAGCGAATGCCAAACCTGCTACAGATATATTGAGGAAAGCATAAAAATATAATCCCATGCAAGTCAGAATTAAAGAAATTTAGAAACAGACATTAAATAAATGAATGTTAACACAAACTGAATGCCCTTTTTCTCCATTTTCGAACTTGGAATGTTTGCGGGAACAGATTAATGAGGGAGTTTGATCGAGATTTTGCGAACTACAGAATATCAATTGTTGATATTTTGTAGGGTGAAAAAACAGAGAGTGGGCGAAAATCAAGACTTACCTGTACAAAAATAATATTAGCATATCATTCCGCCGAGGTCAGTGGGATATGTGCATATGAAACTTGTATTTATATGGAAGTTGATTTGCTGTCATATTTTATATACAATAAACTCGTTGACAATGACAATTTTTATTATATTACACCGTTATTCGTTTATTCCTATATTCAAAATTAATATACTCCACCACCAGGTTTACGATTTTCTTTTTTCCTCGGTATATTGTGAAATGGGAAATTATGTTTTATGGCAAATACGATAGGGTTATTCATTAATGAGGAACACAACTGATAATAATGGTTAGAATGCACTTACCTAATTCTAAGAACTCCCTTCGAGGACTGTGTGAATCAAACAGCCTTATGTGATAAACTAATCGTTTATGTTGATTTTTCCATGTTGATCTGGGATCACTAGACCAAACACTTCTCAGCAAAATTTGAAAAGCTTAAGGCAATTTTCAGTTTATTGTGAGCGGTGTCTTTTAATTCATAGATACTAAGAGTATATATATTTTTCTCAACCGTTGAAATTAATTATAAACACTATTAGCATATTCACAACGATGGATTATGACCATTCTGATTGTATTTGGATAATTTTACCGCGGAGCTCAGTGCAAAAGAATAGTTCAGTTGAATTATGAAGGTATGTTAGATTCTACCAATTACGGAAATTTTAGCATCGGTAAATATGAAAGCAAAATACAAAATTGAAAAACGCAACGAAACAGTAACTGAGCTATTATTTGAAACTGGCTGATCAGTTCAGTTCAGTTCGTTAGATTGTGTATTCAGTTGAATGAACTAACTTGCCGATTGACCTGCTTGATGCTGGCGTTGCTAAATTAACCCCTCTGTTTAAATACATCGGTTGCATCCCAACAACATATTTGAATATTATAATCATCTGTTCGTTTATTCTCCAAGCGACTGGCAAAAACAAACATATTGGAAACATTTTCCAACAAGAGTGACATATTCGAATCAATGAGTGCTGATATATTACCTTCCTCGTGGAATATCGTTTATCCAATCTTTATTTCTAAAATCTTATTAACTATTTTATTTCCTAAATTAGAATGAAGATTCATTTTGAAGGAAGAGGTACTTGCTATAATAATACATTTATTTATTTGATTATTGAATTTTGACCTTCCTGAATAACTTCGTTGGTTCCATTTTTTTGGGAATTTCATGTACAGGTCGCTCTTTTGTTCCGAGTTCATCTTTAAAAATAACATGTGATGAATTCAAATGCAAAAAAGTCTGGATGAATTCAAAGCTTTTATCAATCCGTTCGATCTCCTTATGAGGAAAACAATTCATCAAAATCGTTCTCGTTGATTTTCTCTTTCATTTGAAACTTTGGGCATCATTCCCCTACACCTCTCAATTACCTACTCGAAATTTTCCATATGAGAAAGATGTTGTGTAGCATCCGTTCGAAAGTTTGTTCAATTTACTGCATTTTTTTAAATTCTTCGATGATCGAGTAAATCATGTAAATTCATGTAAAGATCTATCGAGTCGATTTGGTTTTGAAGAGTGAATAATTCTGCAGACCTAGAATAGAAAACAGGAAACTTGCGACAAAATGAAGCTACAACCAATCAATAAATGCAAACGATGTTTCATTAGGAAGGTATGTGTTGGATTGTTATCAATATTCCCAGATCTGTCAGATTCAGTTACTTTTGGTTATTGATGAAAACACTGGAGAAAACTGAAATAAATGTGATCCAGTTTAAGATAAAGTTCACACTGTTGGAACCGGATTATATGAATTATTAATGGCTATCTGTTTGATGATGTTTAACTCTTTATTATAATCTTCTACTGATAAAGGTAAATTGAGTAACCGATGTACCATGCTGTTTAAAGCTGCAACTTTGTGTTGAATTGGATGTAATGAGTAGTTATGTATAATTGTATCAGTATGTGTTGGTTTACGAAAGACCGAAAAACATGATTATTATTTTGTTTAGTGATTTTAAGTCCAAAAATTTATGGAATCGTTCTGTTCAATTTCTATCGTGAATTTAATGTTCAAATGGATGGAATTAATGAAATTAAGAAATAAGTCTAATTGACGAGTAGTTTTTATGAAACATACTAAGATGTCGTCAACATATCTATACCAATAAAGAAATTTGGAAATGAGTGGATGTGTATGAATTTTCTGTTCAATATTATTCATAAAAATCTCTGCTAAAAGTGGACACAAAGGATTTCCCATGATCAAACCATTTTCACTACTGTAATAGATGTTGTTGAAAGAAAAATAATTTTGTTCAATGCAAACGTCTAACAGATTCAATATTTCTGATTTGATTATGTGGTTAACATGATTCGAATTCAACATGTTTTCGATTAATATTTTGACATCACCTGGAGGAACACTTGGGTATAAATTCTCAACATCAAACGAAATAAGTTTTGCGTTAGGTGGTAGGTTAAGGTTTTTTATGTTATTTATCAATTAGAAAGAATTTTTTATAGAAAATTTTGATTTGAATGAACAATAATTTTTAATGATATCTATAAGGTAGTGCGACAATTTCACGGCTGGGGCTGTAACGTAAGATACGACTGGTCTAACGGGGTTATTTACTTTATGCAATTTAATGAGTGAATACTGTTGAGGTGGTTGAGGGTTTGGTAAAATTAATTTGTATTTATCTATTGCTTTAATTAAAGATTTTGCGTCATTTATTGCAATTTTAATATTTTTCTGGAATTTAATAGTTGGATCTTTGTTTAAAATTGTATAGTTTCCGGACGAAATGAAATTTAGAGTTTTAAATAGGTAGTCATTTTATTTAACGCAATAACAGTATTACCCTTATCTGCTTTTGTAAAAATAACTTCATTTAGTTGAGATTTTTGTTTGATGGCCTTTAAAATATTTTGTTCTTTACTCGGTTTAAAGTCAGCTAATGATTCATTTTTATAATGTTAGATGCTAAATATTTAAGGTGAGTGTTATTAGGAATATTTTTCAGAGAAAATAATAATATATATAATAATAATAAAAATCTCGTGTTGAAAAATCAAGTAAATCAGGAATCTATAAACTCAATTGCGGTTCTTGTGATAAAATTTATATCGGTAGGACCTATAGGAGTTTTGGCATAAGAACATCTGAACATGAACGTAGCTTCGATAAAAATAAATCTGATTCAAATTATTCAAACCACCTAATAAAAGAAAACCATTCATTCAATAAAAACTTCGACATATTACATATAAAATCAAAAGTTCAAAATTAGATCGTTATGAAATTCTGAATTTATTTTTAAAAATGATATCCTTGATAGAGAAACTGGGAGCATTTTCAAAATATATCCTGAAAATAAATTTGGGGCACAAATACGTTCTTGAGTTAACGAGCAAAGTCATGTTAACTGGATGCGCTATTAATGAAATATACAATCCCATCATTGTTTCAAATAATGAGGGAATTGGTATGATCGTTTCGCATAAAATTGCCATGACAGAGATTATATACGTATTTTCTGGTTTCTTCACAAGTACAACCTTCAACAATGTAAAATTTGACTCGTACACGAGCCGAATCGAGTTTATTTCGATCATGAATGAAGAGTTCCTTCTTCATAACTGTAGAGTCTGTAGTAACACTAATCTTCATTTAGAGAGTTGTGTTCCTCATTAATGAATAACTTTATCGTATTTGCCATAAAACATAATTCCTAGCATTTCACAATATACTGAGAGAAAAAGATAAATCGTAAACTTGGTGGTGAAGTATAACAAAGTCATGTTAACTGGATGCGCTATTAATGAAATATACAATCCTATCATTGTTGCAAATGATGAGGGAATTGGTATGATCGTTTCGCATAAAATTGCCATGACAGAGATTATATACGTATTTTCTGGATTCTTCACATGTACAAACTTCAACAATGTAAAATTTGACTCGTACACGAGCCGAATCGAGTTTATTTCGATCATGAATGAAGAGTTCCTTCTTCATAACTGTAGAGTCTGTAGTAACACTAATCTTCATTTAGAGAGACCTCACAATCTTGATGTTTGGGTGACCGTAGGAAACTTATTCATATAGAAAAACTGGGACGGTGTAACATATTCGAACAGGCTTGATAATTTGATTGAAATGTTAGAATAGTTATCATCGAAGGAGATACAAATTTGCCTGAACATTTTGGATCAAAATGATGAAGCATCGCTTCAATATTCTGCCGCTGTGCGACTATCTGGACAATAGATTTCTGGGTAGTTAGATAGGTACAAAAGGTGCTACATAATGGCGGCTAGATCGTTTGTTCCAACAACAACTGATTTCTGCTTGTGGGTCTATCTCAAATCTGAAGTCTTTGCTACGTCACCTAAATCGCTAAAAGTACTACAAGAACGGATTGTTCAAGCTTGTCAGCAGATAACACCACAAATGTTGCAAACTATTAGGCAATCATTTGAATCTCAGTTGCATCAATGGGGTCCTCTTCGAACATTCATGATAGAAATTTGCCACGATCAAAAGATTGGAAATTGAATTTAATTTAATTGTAATAGATTCTCATGACGATCATAGAAGTCCATTCAGTGTTTCTTTTCAATTAATGGCACTTCAAAAAAAAACTGATATTAAGGAGCAGACACCCTTTCTAATGAGGTATCGCTCAACCTCTTTCTCATTATAAAATTTTCGGGAAAGTTCATAAGGGTAAGGATCGATGAAAAAAAATTAGATAAAGTAGATAATTTTTTTGATTCATCGAAATTGATCTCGATCGAATGTTTTCCTCGAACGGGAAACGGACGGATTCATGAAAACCTAGAATTTTATCAAACACTTCTGCATTTCTATTCAGATGTTATATAAGAAAATGAATATTTACGTATTAGTACAGAAAATGGAATCACTTCTTTCTGAAAAGTATCATACGAGCGAATCATGTTGATACAAAATGTTCGGATAAATTTGGATCTCCTTCGATGATAAATATTATGACTTTTCAATCAAACTATCAAGTTCCAGTTTCCCTATATAAATAAGTTTCTCATGGTCACCCAATCATTAAGACTTTGAGGTCTCTCTAAATGAAGATAAGTGTTACTACAGACTCTACAGTTATGAAGAAGGACCTCTTCATTCATGATCGAAATCAACTCAATTTGGCTTGTGAACAAGTCAATATTTATATGGTTGAAGTTAGTACTTGTAAAGAATACAGAAAATATTTGTCCGCCATCATCGAAATATTTGCGGCAATCTCCTCACAGAGTATGTAATACCTGTTATGGCAATTTTACATGAAACGACTATACCAATTCTCTCATTATTTGCAACACTGATGATTTGAAAGATATGTATCATCTTGAAATATACCGAAACCGATGGAAATACAGGCACAAGTATTCTAAAATTTGAAGTTTTTATTAAATATCACTAATATTCAAATATGAGCTCAATATGATTAAAGAATTTTTTCTTTGTCATTGCTAAACGTTCTAACAAAAATAGTTAATTGATGTTCTTGAGAAATGCTCAACAATATATAAGATATCAACATTGATATTTCGAAAATGGTGTAAAACTGTATCTTCTTCAATAGAAATGTTCCAGTAAAACGCTACGTTATTTCCATAACTATCAATTTGGCAACAAATTCCAAGCAATCACTTCTCTGAAAAAAATGTAGTTCATAACTGTAAACTTTGGAAATTGAAATATTTGAACGAAGCATAAAATTTATTTTGTTTTCAATTCCCCCTGTATTTTTCTGAATTCATGTTGATAGGTGTGACAAAGAGAACTGTCAAAAAATTACTGAATTTAATTAAACTTGACAATAACTTTTCTACTTGTTTATGAAAATTTATACAGAAAACGCTTATTCCCTTTCAAATTTGAATTGAAAAGTTGAAGAGCATGCTTCCTCTTGGATTAACTGAAACAAGAAGCCGGCTCGGTGGTGCATGGGATATGATGCTCGTCTCCTACGCAGAGTTACCTGGGTTCAATCCCCACAAAGTCGGATTTTTGATCCTGTAAATGATATCCATATTTCGGAGGAGAGGTTGTCGGTCCTGTCTAACAGAGATTGATATTAAAGATCCCTTCCCTCGACACGAGAGGGGTTCGGCAAAATTTCCGGGTTAATGAGGTGACAGAATTTCCTGGCGTGTCATTAGCCGAAATGCAGAAATAAAGCACGTTGAAGGAAAAACAAACAAACTGAAACAAGAAATAATAAAGTCAAATCAGACATACTGGTACCTACTTCAAAATATTTTATACAATCTTGGCTCTTGTTTTATTTGAAGTCTGAAACAATAAATACACCTGGTTTATTTCTAAATTCATAATTATGAATTTTTGTAGCTTATAACAATATGAAGATCATGGATGCAACGAATATTGTGAATAACTTTCATTTTTCATACGAAACCAAATGTCAGTGAATTCCTTCTTAGTGAAAATATACATAGCAAAGCCTATTGCCAGTCAATAGCGTCCTGAATGCTTTTCCACTATTTTATGTTTTATTTAAATTCAGAAATAATATCACACATTTATTTCTTAAA
Organism: Cryptolaemus montrouzieri; assembly: GCA_013387265.2. NCBI lineage: Eukaryota > Metazoa > Arthropoda > Insecta > Coleoptera > Coccinellidae > Cryptolaemus > Cryptolaemus montrouzieri. The sequence goes on along the minus strand of JABFTP020000124.1, from coordinate 42,038,185 downwards.
TAGGTGAAATTAGCATAGTTTTGAATAATTTCATACACCCTCGTACATTGCTGAATTCATTAACGCTCTATATCTTTTAACACTTATAGCAACAGATGCACAATAGATACAGGGTGCTTCAACGAAAACTAAACAGAGGCTATATCTAAAAAGATATTCATTTCTGATCAAAACGCAAAAATAGGTCAATTCAAGGGGGACATCTTTTGGGGTACAAAACTTGCCTGAAATATCAACCCCCTAAGCAGGGGTTGCAATCCTTTAACGAATTTTCATTTTTAATTGAAAACTGTTAAAGATCCAGGGTGAGAAACTGAAGAATAAGGAAAACTATTTCCCTGAGACTATTCAAGTTTTAGTGAAGTAAAATGACTACTATCTATCGCCCTGAGCTATTAAAGTATTTGTGCGAAAAAATGGAACAGATTTATTCCAGATCAAAGGCTGTCATCTTCCGAAACACCATTCACAACTCAAATTTCAACTGTTCCATGTTTTTGCACTAATACTTGAATAGCTGAGGGCGATAGATAGTCTCCTCTATTTTTTAGTAGCGCATCTACCCTCTTAGAAATTTTCAAGGGTGGTCACCCCTACTCTAGGGGTTGAAATTCGAGATGAGGATGGTACTTGATGATGACTGCCATTGATCAGCATGGATCTGTTCCATTTTACTTCACTGAAACTTGAATAGTCTCAGGGAAATAGTGTTCCCTATCTTTCAGTTGCTCACCCTGTATCTTTTACACTTTTCAATTAAAAATGGAAATTCGTTCAAGGCGATGTGGACAAAGATACCACTTTTCTTTAGAGTCATCATTCGACCCATCTTCCTCATTCAAAATGTTCAAGGATTGCAACCCGCGCTTATGGGGTTGATATTTCAGGCAAGTTTTGTGCCCCAAAAGATGTTTTCTTTGAAACAAAAATTGACCTGTTTTTGCGTTTCGATCTGAAATTAATATCTTGGTAGATACAGCCTCTGTTTAGTTTTCGTTGAAGCACCCTGTATAAACCATGTTGTGCATAACTTTTAATACTCATATCATACTTAATGCATTATCGTAAACAGAGTGAATTTCTTTGAAAGATAAATATATACAAAAGATCCTTCCACCTGTCAATAGCCTTTCGAAGGATATCCCTTTTTATGAAGATAATCTTGATTTATTTCATACAAAATCCTAAATATTTTTAGTTCAACATTCCAGGAATCCCTGAAGAGAATTTCATAGGTTAGGTTGCTTTGTTTGAATTCAGGAATAGTAACACACATAACTATGAATTTTTCTGAATCTTACTACAGTAATAAGAACAGATAGATAACGGATGAATGACATTAGTGAAAACCTTTCAATATTCCTATCGTACGAAAACATAATGAACTTCCTTCGAGAAGAAATATATACAGAAGAAGTTTTACCTCTTCATAGCGTCTTGAATCTCACTCTTTTCTCTTGGATCGTCTTGATTTATTGCATACGTAATACTCATTATTATAAGTTCAATATTCCAGGGCTCTCAGAATCACAAAATCAGTTAGAGTAACCTCAAATTGTGAAAGTTATTTCCTTAGCACTATATTCTATATATTCGTCATACTAATTTTCGGTAGAACTCATCTCATGAAGAGAAAGAGCTGAAGAGTTTCGGTTTCTGATCCCTCTTTGAAATTCTAGGTCTCAAAGATAGTTCCATATTCAAAAATTAAGTCGTAAAATGAAGGTTTGTTTTTACAGATCTATTGCCGAGATATGTACGAATCTTATGATATGCGAATCATACCTTCAGGTAACCACATATGAGTAGCACGAATGAAGGAATGACAGCTCAATTATGCTTAATTTCGTCAAATACTTGACTTGAACGTGCGGCAATATTGGGTGGCGGGGTTAAATTCGAGCTAGTTCGATTTTTGGAGGAGATTACTTGAACGTTAATTTATCGATTAAAACTTGGATTTGAGAAAAAAAGCATAAAGTTTCTAATAGGAAAGACATCTAGACATATGTCGATGCAGGATTGCGCAGAAAATTCGATCTAGAAACAGCTCAAAATCGATTTTCGCAGGAAGAAAGTAGGTTCCGTCTCTATATGCCCTGGTGAAAGACACCGTTTTCGTCTATTCCTGTGGTCTCTTGAAAAGGACTAACTCTGGAGACGGATGTCTCCGAAACAGTTAGGAATATCGAAATGAGACTACGCTATGGGAACAGGAAAATTCTCACCTAGCGTTTCTCCTCCAGAAACCACTACTCAAAGTCCGGCCGTTGAGGCCAACCAGACACCCCCTCCCCCCAATTCGGTCTATCTTCCGTGGAAAATATGGAGTTTTTCTCGAGATCCTCTCAGGGACGCGTTTTTTAGAAATGTTCTACCGGATAAAGGTGTAATCCTCGTTAAAAAGGATGGAATTCTCGTTTTCCGGCATAATTTTCTGCCAATTTGACTTGGTGCAGCCCCGGCGCGCTTTCATCGCCTTATTTTGAGTGCCCCTAGCGCCGCCCCCAGATGATACTCGGACGCGAACTGGGCGTCGTCTCCCAACGAATTCTTTTATTTTTCTACGCCCATTCCTTGCGGTTTTAGTATAGTTAAATGACAATACTAATTATCAATCTATATTGGAAACATGCAACAACGGTAATACAGCCAGTATATTAAAATAGCAAAACACTCTGCAATGTTTAATTCAATTGAAATCGTAGAGCCGAAAATAAATTCCATTCACGAATTCAAGTTGGTGACTAAGGTGTGAGGAAACAATATTTGTTATACTTTGAGCAAATTGTCAAAATCACAATGGCTATTGTGGTCGATTACGATTATCACAAGCACAAGCTCATGCTGTTTAGTACTCATCCACTCATCATAGTTGTGTTTTAGTCATGAAATTATGATAATGGGGAAAATTACTTCCGTTGTTTACTTGTTATTTAATTCATATATGTTTAATGCTAATTTTGTGGGTAAAATGTAGAACGTGCATTATAATGTAACATCCATTATCTTAAATTTGAATTTTTGTTTCATAAATTTTTGTTATCGAAATATTTACATGCGTATATAGGACCAAGAAAATAATTGTAAAAATAGTAATTGTTTTGTTTTTCTTAAATACCAATTTCTGTCACTGTCCTTGGTGGTACATTCATCACCATTTACTAAAGGAGCCACTAATTTGTATTGTATACAACAATTTTTGCCTGCTTCAAAATGAACTCTATTTTGAATAGTATACTAATACACATTATATTTGGTTTCAAATAACAGTTGGTAGTTTCTGAATTACAATTAATATTTTTAATCTAATTTGATGAGATTTGAATTTGGGAGGCTTTTACTTGGTAAAGTTCCATTATAAATAAAAAATAAGTAATGTGTTATTAGAAATTTTACTTAATAATTGTGATTCGTAACGAGTTTCACTACACCGTAGCTTTTTCAGACCAATGAATGTACACAAAACAAAATGAGAATATAAATACAAATGTTCTTAAGTATTTAAAAGCCTATTGTGTTACTCCTTCTCAACTGGTTATTTATGACAGGTATATCCAACAAAATTGAGGAACAGATTACTCCCTGAAGAGATTCAATAGAGGTGAAGAGCTTAAATCGACTTGTTCATTGATGAGTCTACCTGAGTGTTTGTGTTTGTTGATTTCTAAAGTTTCCCAAAGATCTACCTTACAATATTTATTATCTGTATGCAAAATTTCAAACTGTGGGTCGAAAAAGTGACTATTTTCTAGTAGATGATTCGCGTAATTTGAATCTGATTTTTTATTTGAAAAACTGCGTTTATGTTCCGATTTTCTAATATTAAAATTTCTATGTGTTCTACCAATGTAGAAATTATCACAGTCATTGGTATTCAATCTATAAACACCTGATTTATGGTTTTTATCTGAGTTGGTTTTATTATTTCTTATATATTTGCCTCAACTATTATTAGTTTGGAAAGCTATGTTGAAATTATTGCTACTCAAGAATGATTTCATTTTCTCACTTGTAATGCCAACGTAGTTTAAGGTGTTGAATTTTTGTTTCAATTTATCGACAGGTTAAACTTCATTCAATGCGATTGTACTTTGTTTTTATATAAAATATTATTGATTAGTTGACATTTTCTGGTGATAACGGGATGTTAATCAATCTATGAATAAAACTATTGAATGCTGACATTTTATGTTGGTATGGATGACACGACGAATTATGTATTATAATATCTGTATGTGAGGGCTTATGGTAAATTGCGAAAACATGTTTTCCATTTTCATTGGAAATTGTTACGTCCAAGAAATTGTTTGAATTATTGCTTTCTATTTCGGTTGTGAATACAATTTTTGGATGTAATGAATTTATATGATTTTCGAGAATTTTTAACTGTCTATCTGTTCCTGTGAAGGAAGATATCGTCTACATAGCAATACCAATATAATCAATATTGACTAAGTGGATGATTATGAATTAATTTCTCTAAATTTTTCATGAATATTTCTGCTAAAAACGACTTAACAGATTGTCCATAACTAGTATAATATTTGTTATTGAAATGGAAATAATTTTGATCTAAACAAATTTGTAATAATGAAAGAATATCTGATTTAATGATCGTATTGACATGATTCTTTTCTAATAATTCTTCATATAAGTAGTACGTATCTTTCGGAGCTATGTTGGGAAATAGATTTTAACATCGAAAGAAATGAGTTTGGAATTAAGTGGTATAATGGTATCTTTGATATTGGCTATTAGTTCATATGAATTTTGAGCGAAAATTTTGATTTAAAATTGCAATGTTTTATTAGCAAGTCGTTGAGGAATTCTGAAAGTTTGAAAGAAGGTACCTTTACATAAGAAACAACTGGTCTAATAGGCTGATTAGGTTTATGAAGTTTAATCAAAGAATATAATTCGGGGGATTGTGGATTGAAGTTAATGAATTTATATTTTTCGTGGTCTGTAATTAATGATTTTGCTGTCGAAATTACGTTTTTAACCTCTTTCTGAAATTAAGCGGTATGGTCCTTAGTTGATATTATATAGTTTCCGTCTGTTAAAAATTGTGCAGTTTTTGAAATATAATCGGTTTTACTAATCGCGATGACGGTGTTACCTTTATCTGCTTTAGTGAATACTAAATCGTTCTTGGTACTATTTTCACGAATTGTTTTTATTATTTTATAATCGGAATTGCAATGAGGTGATAATTTCGAAAAGTCTTCTCTGATGATTGATTTTTGCTGTTTGATGTATGGCTGAAATACAGATTCACTAATTCAACTGATACCGATTTCACACAACCACAAAAAGATCTATTGGAAGAAGGATTCAAACATAATTTACATCCAAAACATACTCAAGTTAATTTTGACCAGTTAGGCATAGACTCCGCAATCAAAAACTCCAAAGAAAATATTTAAGCCAAGCATCAAACAGCAAAAATCATCAAGGAAGTCTTTTCGAAATTATCACCTCATAGCAATTCCGATTATAAAATAAAAATATTTTCTTCAGAATAAATTTCAGGAAGAGGTTAAAAACGTAATTTCGACAGCAAAATCATTAATTACAGACCACGGAAAATATAAATTCATTAACTCCAATCCACAATCCCCCGAATTATATTCTTTGACAAAACTTCATAAATCTAATTACCCTATCAGACCTGTTGTTTCTAATGCAATGGCACCTTCTTTCAAACTTTCAAAATTCTTCAACGACTTGCTAATAAAACATTGCAATTTCAAATCTAAATTTTCGGTCAAAAATTCATACGAACTAATTGCCAATATCAAAACGCCTAATTCGAAATTCATTACTTTCGATGTTGTAAATCTATTTCCCAACATTCCTCGGGAAGATATTTAGTACTTAGTTGAAGAATTATCAGAAAAGAATCATGTCAATACGATCATTAAATTAGATAAATTTTTATAATTACAATTTTTTTATATCAAAATTATTTTCATTTCAATAACAAATATTATACTAGTGTTGACGACTTGATTATGAGCAATTCGTTAAGTCCTTTGTTAGCAGAAATATTCATGAATAATTTTGAGAAATTAATTCATAATCATCCACTTAGCAAATATTGTTTATACTGGTATCGCTATGTAGACGATATCATTATTTGCTTCACAGGAACAGACAGACAGTTGAAAATTCTCGAAAATCATATAAATTTATCACATCCAAGAATTTGATTCACAACCGAAAAAGAAAGCAATAATTCAATGAATCTCTTGGACGTAACAATTTTCAATGAAAATGGAAAACCATGTTTTCGCCCTCACATACAGATATTATAATACATAACTCGTCATGTCATCCGTATCAACATAAAATGTCAGCATTCAACAGTTTTATTCAAAGATTGATTAACATCCCGGTATCACCAGAAAATTTCAACAAAGAATTAAATTTGATTAAACAATAACCAATAATAATGGTTACAATCCCAAACTAATAAATAATATTTTAAATAAAAACAAAGTACAATCCCTTTGAATGAAGTTTACCCTGTCGATAAACTGAAACAAAAATTCAACAGCTTAACCTACGTTGGCATTACAAGTGAGAAACTGAAATCATTCTTGAGTAGCAATAATTTCAACATGGCTGTCCAAACTAATAATAGTTTAGGCAAATATATAAAATATAATGAAACCAAATCAGATTAAAACAATAAATCAGGTGTTTATAGATTGAATTGCAATGACTGTGATAATTTCTTCATTGGTAGAACACATAGAAATTTTAATATTAGAATATCGGAACATAAACGCAGTTTTTCAAATAAAAAATCAGACTCAAATTACGCGAATCATCTCCTAGAAAATAGTCACTCTTTCGACCCACAGTTTGAAAATTTCGCATACAGATAATAGATATTGGAAGGTAGATCTTTGGGAAACTTTAGAAATCAACAAACACAAACACTGAGGTAGACTCATCAATGAACAAGTCGATTTAAGCCCTTCACCTCCATTGGATCTCTTCAGGATATAATCTGTTCCTTAATTCTATTGGATATACCTGTCATCAATAACCACTTGAGGGCAACCCAATAAGCTTTTAATTACTCAAGAACATTTGTATTTATATTATCATTTTCATTTTCTGTACAATCATTTGTCTGTAGTGAAACGCGTATTGAATCACAATTATTAAGTAAAATTCCTAAAAACACGTTACTCTCTTCTTATTATTGATATTCAATGCGCTCTTAATGAAAGATTGTAAAGTTGTGTGGTATTATCTTAAATGCAATTGACTATTCAGAATTTTATTTGAGATTTTTAAGAGAGAGAGTGGGAAAACACGAACACAACGGTTCTGTTGTGTTAGAAGGAAATAGTCATATTTCACTTGACACCATCTCGGAGATCACGCCACCGCAATTATTGAGGAATGCATTTTGTTATATTTAGCAAGAATTTGATGTAATCTTTTCGTAAATTCAACTTGACTCTACTTGATTCTTACTAACAATATCTATTTAACTTTTAATTACTGAAACACATATATTTTAAGCTGCTAAATAACAATGGCGCAATCGGAAAAATCAATTCAACCGAAAATGTTCATTTCCATATTTTTTTCCAGTTGGCGAGGTGAAGGCGAACACTCCATGTCTTGTAATCAGGAACCTTTGTCATTACGCCATCATTTTGTTGATTTCCAGTTAATCTATTTCAATTAATGTTCCAGATTCCTCGTGATTACAAAACTAAAACAGTAAGGAGATACGGTCTAGAAGGTCCCGAAGAGGCAATAGATGATCTTCGAACCAATAAACTCACCATCGAGAAAGCTGCAGAAACTTATAATGTTCCAAAAACTAACCCTTTTGATCACCTAAAGAAGCCAGTGATTTAATGGCTGAGAGCTGGTCGACAAATTTTATTCACAGACGTGCAAGACGCGGAACTCGTGGATTATATCATAAAATTCAGTAAACTTTATTACGACCTAACCAGTACGAAAAAATTCTCCAAATTGCATACCAATATGCTGATGAGAACAAACTTCCTCACAATTTCGACCCAGTAAAACAGCTAGCCGGGAAAGACTAGTATTACAGCTTCATGAAAAGACATCCCAGCCTATCTCTCAGGACACCTAAGACGATTCCACTTAATCATGTCACAGCATTTAATGAAACTGACGTTCAAACTTTTTATGATAACCATACAAGAGAATTATCATATTCAACCTAATAAAATTTTTCGTCGATGAGACAGGTATATCAACAGTCCAGTAAAATCAGAGAATAGTTGCAGTAAGAGGCCAGACAGAAGTCGGTTAGGCAACGAGTGCCGAAAGGGGGTCTACAACAACAGTGGTTTGTGAATTTAGTACAGCCGCTTAATATATTTCATCATTTTTCATAGTTAAAAGAAAGCGCATGAATCCACTATTACTGAAACCTAACCTTTACATGGTTGAAGCTGGGTCAGACTCTGGATGGATAAATGAAAGCCTTTTCGCTTTTGTTGATTGGCTACACCACTTCATTTCATATGCGAAGCCTTAGGAAGAAGATCTAGTGTTGCTCATATTGGATAATCTAAAAGCCACATGAGTCTTGATGCTGATTCAATGTGCAGAGATTATGGAATCATTATGCTGAGTTCGCCACCACACACCTCACATAAACTCCAACCATTAGACTCGACATATTTCGGCCCTATCAAGATAGCGTACAATCAAGAATGTGAGAATCACGGGCAGATCGATCTGGAAAGCCCATCACACAATACGACATAGTAGAATTGTTAACGAATGCTTTTGACCGATGCAGTATCCTTCGAAAAGCAGCAAGTGGTTTCCAATTGAGCCAAATATATCCCAAAATAACACACAGACAACAATGGACCCACCACGAACCATTTATACGAATACCCTACTCTCAAATAACCAAGAAACAGAAGTTCAACAGGTTCATAATGCTGATACGACTGCTGTAACCCAAGTTCCCAGTGTTGAAGATTTTTATGTCCAGGCATCCGATACAGGTTTTGCTAATTCACAAAGCGAAAATACGAGCACACATGAACTTCATCGAACCGATATTGTTGAATTGCCTGTGATTCCTCCAAAAGTAATAAAACGCAATATTAGGAAGAGAAAATCTACTATTCTGACGAGAACACCTATAAAAAGCAATGGGAAGAAAAGGAAACCAGAAAAAGAGCAAAGGCAGAAGAAGGCAAGGAAAACTAAAAAAAACTAAATAAAGGATCTTCTCAAATAAAAAGTCTGAAATGTAGTGATGGGAAACATTTGAATGAAGAAATTGAACGAGTATTAAGGAATTTCAAGAATATAATACAATTTAATGACCCTCGTCAAAATACAATAAAAAAAGGAAAAGAGGAAGGGAAATGAAGACTTCTTTTGTATTTTTTGTGAGGAAAAATATATAGATCCCTCCGTTGGAAACTGAATAATGTGTTCTGTGTGCTAAAAATGGGCTCACGAGAATTGTACCGACGGACAGTCAACATCGGGGGGTTATAAATGTGATCCCTGTCGTTATTAGTGTTACGCAAATACGCACGTAATTACCCCACTTGTGTTCGTGTTTACCCGACTAATGTCGGGGAGAACCGAATACTAAACGTTTCGTTTTTTATTTATATTTTATCAATAAAATATAAATGTTGTCTAGTAAATTCGTTACATAGATTAGTAAACTTTATAATTAAACAATTAAAGAATATCTGCGATTTAATTTCGCTATTTCATTTGAGTTTTTTTAGGTATTCGTATTTCCCCCATTTTTTCCTACCTATTTTGACAAACATTTGTCTCAGTTCAAAATAGAATAGGTTGTTTTGCTACTTTCTGAAGTACAAATGATGCCTCTCGAATAATATTTGGAAAAGGCCTAGTATCACTATAACCACTATAACTGACCAAGTGCCTTTGATGAGGAAAACTAGAATTAACACTGGCTCTTGTAGTATCAATGTACGCCACTTCAAGAAACGTGCTGATAAAATTCCAAATTAGTTCAGATGTACACAGAAAAGAGCAAACTTCTTTATGGACCATTTATACTTCTGCAGAAATTTATAGCAGGTTATCATGAAATGAGTGAAAATATATTCTTCAATTCTCTTCGGTAAGCTGTCTCATTCCTATCCAACAAGCGTATCTAAGTGATAAGCTTCCGCTAAAAGTCACGAACAAACTAAACTTGTTGAGACGTAAACTTGTTACACCAATGAGTATTATTTCCAATTAAGGATTGTGTTTCTTTATGTGAATACACAAACAGAATTATTTTGTACAAAAAATATTTTAAGAATCTTAAGCTAATTTCAGATGCGAGTAATTGTAAATTGATACTTCCTTTTCTATGACATCCAGATCCATCCAAATTGTTTGAATGTGTATGAAAAATATATTACTCTCATGATATACAGATTATGTTAGAGAAGTGATTTATATTCTTCAATATGATAAGTCCTCATCGTGTTTATTAATTACCATAATATCTGGCGGACAATCCCGTTTTCACTCAGCTGACATTATTAATCTTAGCTTACATGCCAGAGCCTAGTGATAGATCCTAAACACTAAGTTATTGCCTTGGCACTCGAACATTTCCTAAATTAATCCGCTGGAATATTTACGTCACTGATCTTCATAAATTTTTTTGAGAATAACCTGAACACCATTTGTAAAAACAGATATATATATATATAGGGGGTTTTACCCCGACGAGTTGCCCATATATCTGTTCATGCAATCAAACTGATTTCATGAAAAAATATATATCCACCACCCGGTAATTAATACCATTGCCAGGCAATGCTTATAATCAAAACATATCCTGGAATAATTATATATAAGGATAACGTTAAATGTTATCAATGTACCAACGAGTAGTGTCAGAGGCTTTCTCCCCGGTAAAATCCAGTGTACGGACCTTAGTCAAGTAACCCTGAATGTTACTCATTAATAGTTTCCTATGTGTGAAGTGGTGAACGATCGAATAGAATACTGCTCTGAATATAAATATGACAAAATTGTCAGTTAATTATATTACATTTATATAGACAAATAAATAAAATATGAAATGAGATTCTGAGCAGTATAAGCTAAAGAGAAAACCCATGACTCTACCTCATTATTATTTTCGGAAAGAAACCTACGAAGAATATTACAAGATTTGATGACTGTTATCTTCTGTAACTGTTCAAACAAATTTTTCTTCAGACCCAAAATCTCAATACTTTTGTGAAGATTTCTAGGAATAACACCTGTTGTGGAAATAATAATCGGTAGAATAAATATTTTCTTCATTTTCCACATTTTTTTAATCTCGTCGCCAAGCATCATATATTTAGAAATTTTTTCATTGTATTTATTTTGTATATTATGTGTGTCGGGTATAGCAATATCAATTATATATGTTATTTGATTCTGTTTATCATTAAGAACGATATCAGCTCTGTTGCAAAGAATTGTTTCATCAAAATAAAGCTTATATTTGTCATTTTCACAAATAATCTCAGGTTCATATTTGTAAAATTTCATATATATATATATATATATATATATATATATATATATATATATATATATATATATATATATATATATATATATATATATATATATATATATATATATATATATATATATATATAATTCAATAGTAGAGTACGTCCTAAGGATCATTTCTTTATGAAGAGTTTAGATGAATTCAGCCGTTATGGAATAAACACTTATTCTCATTCTGAAATAGATGCTCGCAGGTTGAAGACAAATCTATAATGCATTGTTATCGTGTTCACTACGCTATTCCACTATAGATCGCTCTAGGCCCCACTGACCAAGACGCTTTATAACCCCAGATCGCCTAGTGGGTACTCTCCGACCAAGCTAAGCACAGATTGTACTCTTTGCCTACCTAAATCGAGGGTTTGAATTTTCGTGAATTATTGAAACTCGCTCTCTATTTCTTCGCCGACCTCATCTTTTTCTCCGTAGATTGTCTGCAGCACGCGTTGCCATGAGTCCATTCTACGGACCCACTCGTCAGCCATATTTCCAATTCGTCGTTGTCTACCAGTGAACCAAGTTTTTCATTCAATCTTACTTTTACGTTAACAACGAGTATTTAGTGTTATTTATCGACATTTTTCTTCATGTGTGTGACCCCAACCCGGTAGCAAGTGGCGCCACACGTGGTTCGCTGGTAGACAACGACGGTTTGGCAATATGGCCGATGGCGTAGACCCGTAGAGTCGACTCGTGGCAACACGTGCTACAGACGATCTACGCAGACGAAGTAAAGTCGATGAGGTCGATGTCTCTTTTTTTCAAACAAAAAGAAGAAGAATTTTCGAAGGGCGCACCCCGAAAACGGATTTTTTCAGACTAAAAACCTCCTCCTGGGGTTTCAACCTGACGACAATAGTACCCACTCAAAGAGAAAGAAAGTGGCGGAAGAAGCAGGATAACTCGGATGGGATGTCCGAGAGGAAAGCTGGGAGAGAATGCCCAATGTTCCGGAACAGCCGATTTTCAATTGTTCTACTAAAAAGTACAAATTTCCTCAATAGATGGTGGTCCACTTTATTCAGCCGACGTCAACGGTGGTGCACGGGTAGACGCATAGAATGGCTGCGACGGTAACCTATGCCAAACCCCTCTCAAACCGCGCTGAACTGAAAATCCAAGCTATGCTGAAAGGAATCCGCTCTCGCTGGAGGACGGCCTCCTCGTGATAGCTTTCAACGGGAGTGCACCTGCATCTCATAAAATGGACCTGCGTGGGTACAGATGCCTGTGTCCCGCCTCGCGAGGATCCACAGTCGAGTATCTGCTGGAGCTGCTGAGACGACTTCTCTAAACGGCTGCTCGCTTCGGAATGAATTGGAGCGAGTTACAGAAATGCACGGATATTCAAGCCCTCGGTCCAGATACGCACAAAGTACGTGTGCTTAGCATGGTCGCAGTGGCCTACTAGGCGAACTGCGGTAAAAAAGCGTAATTAATACAGTAATGCGCTGTAAAATTTAAGAGAATGGGCTTAGAACTAACCAGAAAATCTTTCTTACCTACTGGAAGAGTTTAGTTCTCAGTATATTCGTCTCTTTTATTGATTCTATTTTCAATGCTTGTGAGATTCCTTCTTCTTTAAAAGGTATTTCTCCAGGTTCCTTAACCTTGTGTAGTAGTACAATTCATAATCAGTTTGTTCAGAATCATGGCTTTACCTAACATCTCTCGATAGCCTAGAAATTGTATCATTAGAAGTATGAATGTTTGAATTGATACTTCAATTTTTCTTCTGACTGCAGTGAAATCATGATCTTATCATTTTGTAATAGATTTTTGCATAATGTATCTTTCTCACACAATTATTGTAGGAAAAAACATTTAGAAATGATTAAATTTTCTAACTTTCGAATTATTATGTCTTTTGAATAATAAAATTCATTCGACGTTAGGCTTTCGACATGAAATTGTCAAAAAATGCAGCCAATTTCGAAATGAGTCAAATTCAGTAATGTTTTTACACTGAATTATGTGCCAAACGCTTTTGCGACATGTTACCGGAATCAGTGAAATAAAAGTATTATATCTACTACTCTGTACACCATAAACTGTCTCATTATGGTCGGTAACTTTGTCAATATATTGAGCATTTCGATATTGACAACCAAAATATTCAAGTTCAATACCGACCTTCATTTTCGATTATTGTTTTTACTTCCTAAACATTAGATTCAATATCTGATGTCTACATATTTCATAACAATATCGGTAAGTGTTTCAATCAATCAGTTCAAGTTGTAGTTGAGGTCGCTTCTTTTAAGCGAGTGAAAGTGCGTATTTTCCACAATTGACAGCAATTATGAATACTCTAGTGAAAAAATTATGAATGTGTTCTTCATTCATGGTCAGAGCAAATAAATTCAGACAAATGAAACAAAATTTCTCTATCATGGAAGTCACTATATGCATAAAGGAACTAGAACTAAACTTAAGGCAAACACTGATAATGATATTATCAGCGTTCTCAAGTATTTGGATAACCACAAGTTTTCTTCAATTTGTGCCAGGAATATGCAACCAGTATTTTAGACTTTTACGAAATGATTGAATTTGTTCGAATTCAATACAATTCAGCATTCTTCAGTAATCTGAAATGAAATAGTTAATTAATTCCTTCGTTACTTCGTGATAGTTAATCATGATAATAGTAAGAAATTGAATTATGTGTTATACTTTCGCAAGTGTTCATCGACTTTCAGGATTGCAATCTCGATCTGTCCAACAACTTCAGCTGATAACAAGTACTAAACTAAAGATGAAATACATTTATACATAAAGAGGTACATACAAAATTCATAAGATTGCCAACAAGAAATAAAAATCGAATTAAAGATATCAAATATGGACGAGAGAGCCAGGGGCCACTCGGGACGTTTAGAAGATCATCTCTATGATAATCTTATTAGAGTTTGAAATGTTCGATGGTCTAGCGGTTTCTGAAAAATAATTAGACCACTAGATCAATGTTTAACTTACATCGGTAGCATTAATTTCAAAAATTGAATTATAAAGGAGAGAAGTCGATAATCAGATTTACTTTCTAGACCTAACAATCGCTCATAAGAATAACACAGTTTACTAATATTTGCATCCCCTATTTCTCAATATACCCAAAATCTCATGAATATGCTTCATAGAGCTTTATCTCTGCCATCATCCGCGGAAATTTGTCCAAGGAAATGTCAACTATTAAGGAAATAGCTAATAACAATGATTATCCCACAAATACAGGGTGTAACATAATAGTATGTCACAACATGAGGAGGTAAATTCACGTGCAATTTCAAGAAAAAAATATTCGTAACGGAGCTACAAGGTGTTGAAATTTTCGGAAAAAATTGGATATTTCTTCAAAACTCCTGCAGTTTGGAGTGCGAGCTATATTTTACAGCCTCCATCATTACACGTGCTAGATTTCAACTAGAATTCACAAATTGTTTTCTGTTCCGAGGCCATGTCTCTTTTTGCAATTTCAAAATTTTTTGCATTACGCCGTTGATCAGCGTACAATCGATTTTCGTCATCTTTGTTTAATTTAGAAACTTTTTTGAGAATTGTAGTTTTTTCTCTAACAGTTCTCGAATGAAAAATGATTGAATTTGAATTATTTGAATTGTATGTTATTCTCTTAGTAAAAATAAAATTAAAATACTGGATAGGTATACCCAAAATTCGCTTCTATTTTGATAGCTCGTCTTCTGAGACTCAACTTATACTCAGTTATAATTATAATATAATAAATAATAATTTATTTAAGTCTGAAGACCTAGGAGGCCATGGTTCTTGTCCACTCCGACCTATCTAACGGTTGTTGAATGTATTATTCAAGAATTCCCTAGCTTATCCACTAAAATGTGGTGGTGCCCCGAGTTACGTTCCTGGAAACGATGCTTCCCACAGGAAATGCTGGATCAGCGGATCCTATAGTTACGTTCCTGAAAACGATGCTTCCCACAGGAAATGCTGGATCAGCGGATCCTATTTCACGTACACAGCTTCACCGTGTTCACTAATGTTATAAATCATGTTTGTATATCTCATATTATTCAGTCTGACAATAGCTCCCATTTAATTCAGTTTGTAATAAAATAAATGTTTTTAAAAGACTTTTCCTTAAGTGAAAAACATAAGTGGCTTAGTGCGGTAGGATCTCGACGGCATCTCAACCAGATATCCGTGAGTTTCAACTCTTCATCGAGAAGGACCAAAGACGAAAAAATTGCAGCCAATTCATCAACCGGAGAATGAAGTTAACGAAAATCTTGTAAGTTACTCATTGTTCCTTTATGTCAGACTCCTCGAATTCTCCTGATCCATATAGAGATACTTGTCCAGAAATCGAGTCAATTTTAATTCAATCAATTTCAAAATTATCTTTAATTTCAACAGAGCCGAATCAATCTAACACAGATAATTCGAATTCTGAGAATATTTCTTTATTTAATCAAAATAAAACAGTTAATTTCAATAGTGAATATATCACAATGCCTAATCAAATACCAGTTTTTGATATGAAATTGCTACAAATCGTACCCGAATTTGATGGCAATCCGTGTAGGTTATTTCGTTACATTTCTACAGTAAACGAATTACTACAAGAATATTATAATGCGGCTGAACCAAATTGTTCACAAAATAAATTTCTTAAATTTGGTATTTTATCAAAATTAACAGGACCGGCTGAAGAAGTTGTTTCTTTGAGCGGCAGTAACGAGTGGCCGACAATAAAAAATATTTTAATAACACATTTTGGTGACCAGCGAAATGAAAGTAGTTTAATTTCAGATCTTGGTTCGTTGCGTCAAGGCAACAACGAAAATTCATTATCATTTTATTCTCGAGTTATTTCAACCCTCAATCTTCTCCATAATCATTTGAATATTCATGAAGATAATGAGGCAGTAAAAGCTTCAAAAAAATCGCTATATGATTCACATGCTCTTCATACTTTATTAGTGGGATTGAAAGAACCCCAAAGTTCCATGATCAGAGCAATGAAACCAAAAGATTTAGCGGAAGCGCAAACGTACATCATTGAAGATAATAACATACGTTATTTGCAAAAATCTTCTAATTCAGTGAAAATCTTGCCCTCACAAAATTTTCCAAATACTTCTTTTCACAAAAATTCTTATCAGACAAATATTTCTAATTTACCAGCTCCAAGATTTTCACAAAATCATTTTCCAAGTACCCCAATTCAATTACAACAACGTTCAAACCAACCACATCCAAGGTTTCCTACGAACAGCCAAGTTTTCGGGAAGGTTCAAAACGTTTGGAAAAATCCGTCTAACGGACAGTCTCCTTCGAAACCAACCCCTATGAGCATTGTTCATACTAGGAATAGTTCTAGACCGACCCCATGAGTGTTGTTACTCAATCATTGAATGTACCGAGAAATTATCAAAACTATAAACCCAATAACTATTACAGAAATAATACCAATCACCCTATAAATTTCATTTCCGAAGAATTGAATAATGTTGGTTATGATGAAGATCAATGCATGCCCAATTCTTCATATTATTGTGATGAATTCGACGAACAAAATTTCATTCAAAATAATGTTCAAATTTCTGAAATAGAAAATGCTGAAAATTTCGAAGACCAAAATTTTCAGGAGGTTTCATCGGAAACCAATACAACATAATTGACCTTAACACTATTTACGACAAAAGGGAACTTCCTTATATACAAATAGAAAATCCCTCACTAAAACTTCTTTTAGATACAGGGGCCACAAAATCATTCTTGAACCCCGAAATTGCCGAAAGATATTTCAATGACAAAATTTTCAAAGAACCATTCGTAGTTAAGTCTGTTTTCCAACAATCAAAACGAGATTTTGTGTCGAGATTCCAGCATTTAAGGAATTCAGCACCTGTTCGAATCTCAAATTTCATCTGTTCAAATTTCATCAATATTTCGATGGATTAATAGGCCTAGATACACTCAAACAATTGAAAGCTCAAATAAATATTAAAAATTCAATTTTGTCAACAGCTACGGCACGAGTTCCTATTAAGTATTACGAAAGCACCAGAAAAGTATTATTCTTTGCTGAAATCGATCCTTTTACCTCAACAAAAATGAAAATTCCTGTCAATTCAAATGATGGCGATGTACTTATATCACATCGAAAATTAAATAATTGCATTCTTCAAGAAACTCTTACGACCTGTAAAAATGGATATGCCTGGGTAGAAATTCAAAACCCCGATGATTCTTCTTGTCAAATTCAACTTTACGACCCTTTATTACCAAATTCTTTTCCGCTCGACCACTATGAACTTTTCAATATGTATATAACCCCCGAAGAATCTGATTTAAAAAACGACATATGTTCTCATATACGTACCGACCATTTGAATGACGAAGAAAAATTTCATATAGAAAAATTGTGTAAGAAATATTCAGATATTTTTCATATTGAAGGACGAAATTTAACTTTCACTAATCAAATCAAACATAATATAAGAACTAGAGATGAAATACCAGTATATACGAAATCCTATAAATATCCTTATATCTACAAGGACGAAGTTCGAAGACAAATTGATTCCATGCTGAAACAGAACATCATTCGCCCAAGTAATTCCCCTTGGTCATCTCCGATTTGGGTAGTACCAAAGAAAGCAGATGCCAGCGGTAAGAGGAAATTTCGAATCGTGGTCGATTTTCGTAAAGTTAACGAAAAGACCATCGACGACAGATACCCTCTTCCAAACATTTCTGAGATTCTCGACAAACTAGGAAAATGTCGCTATTTTTCAACCCTCGACTTAGCTAGTGGGTTCCACCAGATAGAAATGGCTCCTGAGGATATCCAGAAAACCGCCTTTTCTGTCGACAATGGGCATTACGAATATCTGAGAATGCCCTTTGGGTTGAAAAACGCTCCAAGCACCCTGCAGAGAGTGATGGACGACGTGTTAAGAGGTTTACAAAATGATATTTGTCTTGTATATATGGACGATATCATTGTCTATTCGACGTCATTACAAGAGCATATGGTAAATCTCAAAAGAGTATTTCAACGTCTTCGTGAAACGAATTTTAAAATCCAGCTCGATAAAACAGAATTTTTAAGGAAAGAGGTTGCATTTTTAGGGCATATTGTCACTCCCGAAGGTGTCAAACCTAATCCCGATAAGATAAAGGCAATCATGGAATATCCGATTCCTAGAACAGTCAAAGAAATCAGAGGATTTATTGGATTGTTAGGTTATTATCGCAAATTCATAAAAGACTTCGCAAAAATAACTAAACCGTTCACGCAATGTCTCAAAGCCAAAGCAAAAATCGTACACGATGATGCTTTCCTAAGAGCATTTGACTACTGCAGATCTCTTCTTTGTAATGCCCCTATATTACAATTTCCCAACTTCGAAATACCATTTATTCTTACTACTGATGCAAGTAACGTATCAGTTGCAGCTGTTTTATCGCAGGGACCCATTGGTAACGACCGGCCAATTGCATATGCTTCACGCACATTGAACGATAGTGAAAGAAATTACAGTACTATCGAAAAGAACTCTTAGGGATAATCTATGGAACTAGCCATTTTCGACCATATCTATATGGGAGAAAATTCAAAATAGTGACCGATCATAAACCTCTTCAGTGGCTTATGTCTCTCAAAGAGGGCTGTAATCCTAGACTTACACGTTGGAGACTCAAACTAGAAGAGTATGATTATGAGATATGCTATAAAAAGGGCAAGGCTAATACTAACGCCGATGCTTTATCTAGGATTGAGATTCACCCTACAGAAGCAGATAATTCTTCATCAGACGATGATTTACCAATCTTTCAGTATATGAAACAGGTAAATCGGGATATGGAAACAGCTTCCATGTCAAACAACATAAATGACATCCCAGATCCGGACGAAATCGAAGATCAGAACCCGGAAGCAGAAGAAAAAATAACTGACGATGGACAAACCGTGCATACAAATGCTGAGGACCCTATTTTAGGAATAAGCCCAACGGAATCTCCAATTAATATCTTTCAGAATCAGTTGCACATAATTCCTTCACTGATTAACCGAAAAGCAACAAAAAATGTTTATGGGATCGAAACAAAAGAATATTTGGAATATTTATATTCTTAAGAACGATCTTACCCCATCATTTCATTTTTAGAGACTTTGGTGAACCGAAAAGACCTATGCATTTTATTTCGAAAGTAATGGCAACGATGAAACATATAAACAACTTTCAAATCTCATGAGACAAACATTCAAAAGTCTCGCCTTCAAGCTTTTGAAGTGCAATAAAAGGTTAGAAAATATTATAAATGAAGATCGACAAAAGGAATTGATTTGCTATAGCCATGAGACAAAAACTAATCACCGAGGTATAGTAGAAACTATTGAACAACTCAAACGAAAATATTATTGGCCAAATTTATCAAATGATGTCAGATTTTACATAATAACAATTTTGGACAAATTCTCAAAATTCGGTCAAGCCTTTCCATTAATAGGTGCTAACGCTCCTGCAATTGTACAAGCGTTAATATCCTTCATGTCATTTTATGGATTACCTTTACAAATAGTCACTGACTCTGGCACAGAATTCAACAATTCGACAATCATGGATTTTGCCAATCTTCATAAAATCAAAATTCACATAACCACCTCTAAAAATTCAAATAGCAATTCACCTGTAGAACGTTTTCATTCGACCATTCTGGAACATTTGAGAGTATTGAAAATCGAAAACCAAATATTCCAGTTGCCGATTTAATGCCATATGCAATTTTGGATACAACCATAGTATTCATTCTACAACACAACAAAACCAATCGATATTATCAGCGGTCATCTAAACACCAAAGACCCTTCGAAATTGACGTAGACAAAGAAATTATGAACAATTACATGCAAAACCACAAAGAACGAACCCAACTAATTTATAACTCTATTCACGAAATTAGCGAGAGAAAGAAGGAAAATATATAGGTAAAGCAAACGAAGAGCGTGAAAACCAATTGATTACCATGAACAATCGACAGTTTTTCGAAAAAACGTCAAAACTCGCGGTAACAAACTAAAAGCGCCCTTCATCAAAGAAAAGTTCAAGAAAATGAAGAACTTAAAATAAAAACTGAACGCAGTACTTATCACAAAAACATTTTTAAGAAACCGAGAGCTAAAAGACCTCAAAATTTGTTGCAGGAACCTGATCCTGATGATGATCCACCGGTCCATGTTGGAACCGATCAAAATAGTGGATCTTAAACAAAACCCTGGTATCCTCCCTTTCTTGTTGGCGAAACTAAAGTCAAAATCGGAACTCGTAAATTCCTCCATTATGTCGATCTGTACCCCATTGAAAACGAAATAAAAGTTCTCGTCAAACAATACAGAAATTTTAAATCTTCTCTTTCAAATCGATTTAATACATCCGAATACCCTACAGAAACTTTGGAACAACATATACAATATCAAATCAACTACATTTGGAATAAATTCAAATCTGTATATCCTTCGAAGATAGAAAACGGAAGAAACGCGGATTAGTTAATGGTCTGGGCAATATTATTAAAGCCATTTCAGGAAATTTAGACGCCGATGATGCCGAGCGCTACGATAAAGCTATTGAAAAATTACAAGCTAATAAGGAACGGATAATCTCTACTGTCAATCACCAAATTTCATTAACTCACGAAATTCTTGAGAATAATAATAAAACTCTTTCATTAATGCTGCATAACCAAAACATAATTTCTAGAAGAATTCAAGAGATCAAAATGATAACACCCAGTATTTTTCTATTATAGACACTTTCGCCCAAATGAAATTTAACTTAGACACAATCGGATCTATTCTTGAAGATTTGGAAAATTCAATTACTCTAGCTAAATTAGGCTCTCTTCATCGTAGTCTTATCTCAAAAATCGATTTAGGCCATATTCTTACGATTCTCTTAGAGAACCATTCGAAAAATCAATTGATATTTTCTGACGAAAAAATATTCACAATTATTATGATCTAATTGAAGTCGAAGCTTACTAATCAAAAACAAGGATCATTTTCGTATTGAATATTCCCTTGTACACCCCGATCGATTCAACCATTACCATTTATATTCCATTCCATCCAAAAACTTTACAACTATAATTCCTAAAATACCTACCTTACAATGAGTAGCAATCTATTCCAATACGATGACGACCAATGCAGATATCTCAACCCTGGTTACCTTTGCGAAGAGAACAAGCTTGCCAACCACGCCGACCAAGACGATTGCCTATTGTCAATTCTTCAGATCAAAAATTCTTCAACTGTTCCTGACTGTAAAATAGTACCAGTAAAAGTGAAGAAATCCTTTGTAGAAGAAGTTGATGAAAGCCACTATATTGGAATCTTCCCAGAACAAGAAAAATAAGGATGAACTGCAAAAACAGATTTCACAACCCTCAAGGGAACATTCCTCTTCCAAATTCCGTATGGATGCAGTATTCAAACAGTTGACTTCATTTATACCAACACAAAAGGTACCTCTTATCAAGTACCCTTATTTTTACCCGAAATAAAAATACCTACAGGGATCATCATTCAGAAGCCCTCAAAATTCAAGAAATTTCACTGGATAAGTTACACCACCTTCAGAAGGAAGTCGAGAAACTCCAACCGATTCCAGAAGAAACTGAAGAACCAGCTTATTCGCATCTTTACTTGACCACCCCCGTATACATCATAATTTTTCTGGTAATTGTTTGGAAAATTAGTTCAAGATTGCGTCGAAGAAATGCAGTACCAGAAAAGAATCCAGAAGAAGAATCTCCGAGAGTTCCACAAGATTTCAGTCAATCGCCAGACCAAGTCAAAGAACGAGTTTCCCGTCCAAAACTCTTCCCTAAGGATGGAGGAGTTACGTTCCTGGAAACGATGCTTCCCACAGGAAATGCTGGATCAGCGGATCCTATTTCACGTACACAGCTTCACCGTGTTCACTAATGTTATAAATCATGTTTGTATATCTCATATTATTCAGTCTGACAATAGCTCCCATTTAATTCAGTTTGTAATAAAATAAATGTTTTTAAAAAGACTTTTCCTTAAGTGAAAAACATAAGTGGCTTAGTGCGGTAGGATTTCGACGGCATCTCAACCAGATATCCGTGAGTTTCAACTCTTCATCGAGAAGGACCAAAGACGAAAAAATTGCAGCCAATTCATCAACCGGAGAATGAAGATAACGAACCACATCATGCATGAACCACATCATGTTTCTCATCAAAACTGTCACCTCCTCTAAGAATAAAGGTAACTCCTCAAGAAACTGCCGATAAGCGGGACCGTTTAGTCGATTAGGAAAAAAAATGGCCCGGTCAAATAATTTCCAATTACTCCGACCCAGACATTCAGTGAGAATTATTCTTGATGATGAGAATCTTCAATCAAATGGGGTTCTCACTATCAAAATGAGCATTTTCTCTAATTCTACCTAAGAACCTTCGGCAGAAGTTCAGTCTTGAAGGAAAATCTCTAGGAAGTAGAGTTTGGACGCTTTGAATATGAAAAGGGTACAATAAAAAGTCGTGGAGAATCTTCCAAATTAGAACATGTGACATATTCAACTGATTTCCAAGTTTTCTTAAACTCACATGAGGATTCCAATCAATACAATTCAAAACTGCCTCCTCAATATCTGGAGTTCTCATAGTTTGAGTTGCACCTTTTAAATGATTATTTGCAGTAAAAGTACCAGTTTCCCTCAACCTTCTGTGGATATTTGAAAATGTTCGCCTGTCTGGTGTCACTCGATTTGGAAAGCGCACCTGATATAATCGCCTAGTTTCTGTTGTGTTTCCGCAGGCCAGACCGAACATGTAATGGATATCAGCCAATTCGGCGTTAGTAAAATAAGCATTTTTTCATACAGCAATAACTTCAAATGTCTAAAAACTAATTATTTATTTAATAAACACTTCAAGCAGACACTGGTTTGACTTTAGGAACTGCCAAAATAAATAAATAAATGAAAAAAATTGGAGCCTACTAGTCGTTTTTTTAATTAGAAGTTCTTTCAATTCAGCGAATGCATACATTCGTTTAATAATTTTTTCTCGAGAACGGACGGAGATACGAAAAAATTACATGTGCCAAAAAAGTTTCTAAATTGAAGAAACATGACGAAAATTGATTGTACCATGATCAGTGGTGTACAGCAGAAAAGTTTGAAAGGGCAAAAGTAGACATGGATCTGGAAAAGAAAACACATCGTAGATTCTAGTTGAAATTTAGGACTAGTAATGATTGGGGCTGTAGAAATTAGTTTGCATTCCAAATTTGGGCTGACTAACCTAACCCTGTATCCTCGAAACAAAGCTTTTGCGGACCTATGTTTATATAAACTTTTTTTTTAAATTGAACGTAAATTTATCGCCTCAAGTTGTAACATACTAATATCTTACACCCTGTATAATAAAGATAATGAACAGAAAGAAACGAAAATAAATAGATAATCATAATATGCACCCACGTATAGAATCAACTAATATAGATAATACATAATATTAACTTATTTTCGCCCAATGAAGGAAAAGATTGCAAATGTCATTTTAAAAGAGCATAAAAACGTTGCTTTCAAAACCCGCATGAAAGTCTACCAGGAATTTTTCAAATGTAAAGATAAGACTGATAGATTTGACAATACTGGACTTTATAAGTTTACCTGTATGGATTGTCATGCCCGACTGATCGTTCATTCAAAACCAGATACAAACAGCATCTATCAGATTATAAAAAGTAGAGAACTGGCGAATCTACTTTCGCATCATATTTAGTAGAAAATGGCCACCATTCTCTATTTGAAAACATGGAAACATAATGAAACATTCGACAGTTTAATTTTTCGCATCTAATAGAAAAGTTGACAGAAACTGTAACGGATTCTAGTTTCTTCATAACTCATAGTTCTCTTGATGAAAAATTGATATAATTTTTGGTTCTTCTGAAGTTATTATTGTTTAATAGAAGTATTTTGAATATTTTCCTTGATAATTAATTTTTTTTGGCATTGGCCATCAAGGGCGCATAAATTATACATATCTTTATATGATCTTCATTTGCCATTCAATAATCTAATAATCGATAAATATTTCAGTACACATCACTTCACGAAAGATACGTCGCTTCGAATTTTTTCCATGCCCTTTGTTGTGTCCTTACAAATTTAAATTTCAAGTAATGCTAAATTTAAGTTTCATTTCTTTTCTCTTACATGTTTGCATTCACAATTGAGCGAAATAGTTTTCTTTATTTATCTATAATATTTCACTTTAGTACTTTGCTATTCAGAATAATATTCCTTTTCCCATCCCATTTTTCCCGCCCCTCGTACTTCGAGTAGGTGTTTCTGAGAATCGCGAAAACTTTAGGATAACCGTGGGAAACAAGACGGTCGGTTTTAAACTCAAATTCGATAATTCTGTACGAGACTAATATAAATGGTGCTCTAATCTTGGAATGACTATAGAACTCACGTCGAGTTCGGGGTAAGTCTCAAGAGTTTCATTCATACTGAATTCATATATAATTTTTTCGCGAATACAGTCACGGGTGATAATGAAAGTGCTGTTAAATTGATCATATAAGGACTCGAAAATGGGTGTAACCTATACAAAATTCACAGTCCACTTCAGTTACCCAACATTTTAATACTTTCGAGCCCGATACAATTCTGGATAGTCCACTTCAGTTACCCAACACTGTTCCTACCAAAACTTTGAAAATACATTTTAGCAACATAAATTTATCGAAGCAGTGGAAAATTTGAGGTTTCGAAAGTGAAGCGATATTCTTGGTAACTGGGGATACTAGACAGAATTATGAAAATAACGAAGACAAGGTATATATATTTAATCGATTGTTATTAAAATGAATGAGATTTTAATAACAATCGATGTCACTATTTTTCATTTTGTTTTCCGATTTCGACCAGTATCGTCGTATAGGTCGGAATGATTGATTTGCATTATTCGATGTCGTGCAAGAAAAAGTCGATTTTGAAAAAACGGACTTTTGTATTTTCGAATGTACAACAAATAACCATATGATTTGATAACATCCTGTATACAGCAAAGATCCAGTCTACATAATTTTTGTGAAATCAGCATTTTTTCAAGTACAAAACTAAAACAATTGATTCTAAAAGATTTGGAATAATTCATCAATGCCATCTATCAAAGTGGCAAAATCCCAAAATTCTGATAACTTATATCTTCTTGTTGATTGATTTCAGGTAGGAATGATTTGCGTTAAGGACGTTGAAAACTTTTATTATCTACCATTGAAATAATAGAAATGTACATTACACTATTTAGAATAACAACGATGATGTCCACTTATGGTATAACCGGCATTTATAATATCTTTAGAATTCAGTACAAATGCCACTCAAATAAACAGAAAAATAAATTTACCATAATATAAATAAGATGAAATACTTTTGTCTGATTTCCACAATTTTTATTTTGAACAAATAGTCTGGTTTCGATAGTTACGTCAATTGGAACTATTCAAAGATAACAGTTATGAGCAAAAATGTGCTTTCAATAACTGTTTAGGAAATCAATTTAATTCTAGCTGGCTATTGAGAGTGGTAAACTTTTGGTTTTCACAAAGCTTATTAATTTCCAAACTTTCCAACAGATTCAAATTTCAGATTCAATATGTTGGAAACCTGCGGATTTGTTACCTGGGGAGAGACGTTCTTTGAATCTAATTCAAAATTTCGTCCTGTTTGTCCTACGTGAGCAGGTAGGCATTCCCTGCATTCAATTCAGTACATTCCAGAATTTATTATTATTTTTATTTATTTATGTAAGTAATTAGCTTACGTTGTAATCACTGGAACAGAAGGTCGTTAAATTAAATTTGGAAAGATAATTGCTGACCGTAGTAGAGAGGAGGTCAATGAAGTTGACTTGCGTAATTATTTTCTTTCTTTTTATGAAGGAATATAGTATTTAGGAAACTTGTGCTTTTTCTTTTCGTTTAATAGTACTGTTTAAGCAAGAGACAGGATTTCTTAATTTTATTGATTTTCATATTGAAGTCTGTTATGGATAGGTCGAGGAAAATGCTCTATAAATGAAAACAATTCCTCAAAGAAATTATATAAGAATTGGAACAATCAAATTATATAGCACATTCAAAATGAGACAAGAACAAACTCATTCCAATGAATCTTCAACATATATAAATATGTGGTTCTATCACTGCAATGGAAAAAATCGCGCTAGCCCAAAACTATCTTACATAAACACACCTACAGATAAATTAGCAAGCTTCTCAAACCACACATTCATAGAACGCATCAACTTTTATTCACATTATACCATTTCAAATTCTAAAGACCTGATAGATGAACTTTTGACACTCGACAATTTTAATTTTGAATTTGTTTCTTCTGATAAGAGAAATATGTATCTAAACATTCTAACAGATGAATGTTTTTAATAAAGTAAATCCCTAAACAAAATAATACCACACATCATAGATGAACTTTGTAACCTTCTAGAGACCTGTTTGTCACGAAATTATTTTCAATTGGACTTAAATCTTCTCAAACAAAACTCAGGGCCTCCCATGGGTTCCCCACTTGGCTCTCTATTAAAAGAAATTTTTATATACAATCGTGTAAAAACTTTAATGAATAATTAGATAGCATCAAAAAAATATTTTTCGGTACAGATACGTTGGTGATAATATTAAGGGTTCAACTCTCAAACAGACAAATAGACCATCATTTACATTATCTGAATAAAATGCATAATGAAATAACTTTCAGTGCTAATATTGAACGCAAGAATTAAATAAATTTCCCAGACATAACCATCATTGAACCCAATAATAATCTCACCTATAACATATATAGAAGAGGAACATTCTCCGACTCAACCATTACAATGGATTATTTTAACCACACTACACATACTGCACATAGCCTCATATAATTCAATGACTCATAGAGCCTTCTCATTCCCCTTCCCATAACAGACTTCAATACAAAAGTCGATATCATTAAGAGAGTTGCATCAAATAATGATAATCCATTCTCATACATGAACAGTATTGTTGAACGTAAAGAGCAAACATTTCTTACTTACTTTATCTCATCATCAAAAAACCGGAAAATTAATTCGGCCACTCTCTAATAACATCAGCAATTGTGTCTCCAAATTTAATTCTAACAATTCCTACTTCATGGGCAAATTACTATTCAATGTTAAACAAAAACTAAATAAAAAAACTTATCATTGCAAACTGTCTGGAATATACAGAACTGAATGCAACGAACAGCTTACGTAGGACTAACAAGTCGAAATTTGCAATCTAGATCCAAAGAACTAGATATTTCCTCAGATTACATTGGATTATACATAACACATGATTACTTTTGATTATTTAAAAAATTCTCCACAAATGCAATAGTGGGTTGAAATTCTATATTTTTGAAGATTTGGAAATTGACAAATACTATAAAAACCCAAATTTCATCATTCGCAATAGCCACATAGAATGAACTAATTCACTCCTCACTACTAAACATTCAAGATAGTTATATTCTGCTCATTCCTGCTCTTAGACACCTGATGATATAACTTTCAGAACCGGTCTTGTGTATTGAAAATTAGCATTGTAGAGATCAGACAAAAGAGTTTAATTTTATTTATAATGAAGTGAATTTTCATAAATTGAATCAGTCAACAATTTCATTAATAATTTCACCAATCGCTAAACGCTTTCTCAAAATACTTCTTAAGTCCCACCTTGTGGCGATATTCGTTTTACGTTGTATAGCCCATAACTTTTTCGTTTTTTTTTCTTCTGGCAAGAAGATAAATCTGTCCTCATAATGAAGGTCTCTCAGAAAAAATTTAACATAAGTTCACCCCCAAAAATTAGATGTAAAAAAGTTTCTCTATATCATAAATTTTGAGTCTCCTTCATTTATTATAACTGTCAATTACACAATTGATAGTGAATATGTTCACGATCTTGGACATTTCACTTTCTCAACGCTTAATATTTATTATGCTGATTGAATGACATGATCATTTTCTGAATGAATTATGTTGCGTTACAAATTCAATTCAATAATACTTTCCGATTTGAATATGAATATATATAAATAAAATGGAACATGTTGCCTGAAATGTTTTCCAATTCTTCAACGATAAAGAAGTTTTCGAATTGAATATATATCTATCCTAACCTAGTTTCTCTTATGAATCATGTAAGCCGAAGATGTTCATATTTTTTACTCCCTAACCAGAAAAAGAATATCTCGATCATCTCTGTTTTTGCTAATAAATAATAGCGCAAATAGGAGGCGCCATATACGAGTATCTGGATGTGGCATCAAACGCTACGGAATATATTGCAGGGTGTGGATGTTTACTGATGTTCCAGGCACGATCGTGGGCGTTGGGGCATATTTTATACACGCGAACGGAACACTTGTACGAATGCATGAAGATGAACTCTCCATCCAAATACTAATGTCGAAAGTGTTCATCGATTTATATCTTCCTTTTTTTCATCTGATCGGTTCAAAACATGCACCAATCAATTCTAATTGAGATTTGATTTGTACATAAAAAAAAAGTTTTAATTGCAAATCGTCAAATTGAAGATTATTCACCGAAAATGTGTATTCATTTACGAACTGAATTTCACGTTTTGTTTTCTCGTAATAGTCAATTCAATATTCATGGTTAATAAGTGAAGTAACTCAAAACAGTTTTCAGCTCTCTCTACTATTTTCCTATTGATATCATCAATATTCCAAAAAACAAGTATTGCTCATTTTCCATAATCAGCAGCTCTCAACGAAAAAAGGTAGAGCTCCCTCCGAATTTCCTCAAAATTACAGATTGTGTTATCGAAGATTTCAAAAAGATAAAACAAAATATTATGTTTTCAAGAAGTGGGGCATGCCAAAACAAGATGTACCTGAAAAGTAAGTAGGTGATAACATGAAACAGTTTTCATTAAATGGACGATGCAATTATTAATGCATCATGAAATTATCATTTTGCACACCGAATTTAACACAAAATTAAGTTTTCGAAACATAAGAATTTGAATTTGGGAGGCTTTTACTTGGTAAAATTCCTTTATCAATAATAAAAACAAGTACTGTGTTTTAAGGAATTTTACTTAATAATTGCGATTCGTAACGCGTTTCACTACACCGTAGCTTCTTGAGACGAATGAATATACAGCAAAAATATAAATGAGAATATAACTATAAATGTTCTTGAGTAATTAAAAGCTTATTGGGTTGCTTCTTCTTAAGTGGTTATTTATGACAGGTATAACCAATAAAATTAAGGGATAGATTGCCCTCCGAAGAGATTCATTAGAGGTGAAGGGCTTAAATCGACTTGTTCATTGATGAATCTACCTCAGTGTTTGTATTTATTGATTTCTAAAGTTTCTCAAATTTATTATTTGTATGCAAAATTTCAAACTGTGGGTCGAAAGAATGATTATTTTCTAAGAGATGATTCGCGTAATTTGAATCTGATTTTTATTTGAAAAACTGCGTTTATGTTCCGTTATTGTAATATAAAAATTTCTATGTGTTTTACCAATGTAGATATTATCACAGTCATTGCAATTCAATCTATAAACACCTGATTCATTGTTTTTTTGGTTTGGTTTAATTTTTTTATATATTTGCCTAAATTATTATTAGTTTGGAAAGCTATGTTGAAATTATTGCTACTTAAGAATGACTTTAGTTTCTCACTTGTAATGCCAACGTAGGTTAAGGTGTTGAATTTTTGTTTCAATTTATCGACAGGGTAAACTTCATTCAATGCGATTCTACTTTGTTTTTATTTAAAATATTTTTATTAGTTTGGGATTGTAGCCATTATTTTTGGCTATTTGCTTAATCAAATTTAGTTCTTTGTTCAAATTTTCTGGTAATAAAGGGATGTTAATCAATCTATGAATAAAAAATAGATGACACGACGAGTTATGTATTATAATATCTGTATGTGACGGCTTATGGTAAATTGCGGTATAATACCATTATAACACCTAATTCCAAACTCATTTCTTTCGATGCTAAGAATCTATTTCCCAACATTCCTCCGAAAGATACGTATTACTTATTTGAAGAATTATTAAAAAGAATCATGTCAATACTATCATTAAATCAGATATTTTTTCATTATTACAAACTTGTTTAGATCAAAATTATTTCCATTTCAATAACAAACATTATACTATTGTAGACGGCTTGTTATGGTCAATCCGTTAAGTCCTTTGTTAGCAGAAATATTCATGAATAATGAGAGAAATTAATTCATAATCATTCACTCAGTTAATATTGTTTATACTGGTATTGCTATGTAGACGATATCCTTATTTGCTTCGCAAGAACAGAAAGACAGTTGAAAATTTTCGAAAATCATATAAATTACTTACATCCGAAAATTGCATTTACAACCGAAATAGAAAGCAATAATTAGATAAATTTCTTAGAGGTAACAATTTCGAATGAAAAAGGAAAACATGTTTTCGCAATTTACCATAAGCCGTTACATACAGATATTATAATACATAACTCGTCGTGTCATCCATATCAACATAAAATGTCAGCATTCAATAGTTTTATTCATAGATTGATTAACATCCCGTTATCACCAGAAAATTTCATCATAGAACTAAATTTGATTAAACAAATAGCCAAAAATAATGGTTACAATCCCAAACTAATAAATAATATATTAAATAAAAACAAAATAGAATCGCATTGAATGAAGTTTACCCTGTCGATAAATTGAAACAAAAATTCAACATCTTAACCTACGTTGGCATTACAGTGAGAAACTAAAATCATTCTTAAGTAGCAATAATTTCAACATAGCTTTCCAAACTAATAATAATTTAGGCAAATATATAAAAAAATAAACCGAAACCAGGTAAAAACAATAAATCAGGTGTTTATAGATTGAATTGCAATGACTGTGATAATTTCTACATTGGTAGAACACATAGAAATTTTAATATTAGAATATCGGAACATAAACACAGTTTTTCAAATAAAAATCAGATTCAAATTACGCGAATCATCTCTTTCGACCCACAGTTTGAAATTTTGCATACAGATAATAAATATTGGATGGTAGATCTTTGGGAAACTTTAGAAATCAATAAATACAAACACTCAGGTAGACTCATCAAAGAACAAGTCGATTTAAGCCCTTCACCTCTATTGAATCTCTTCGGGGAGCAATCTATCCCTTAATTTTATTGGATATACCTGTCATAAATAACCACATAAGAATTGAATAAAAATTTGAAACAACTAAATATTTCAAGCTAAAATTTCATTGATGCAGGTCATAAGGTTGTTACTGAGGTATCACTTGCACATGATAAACTAAATCTACTTTCGAACTGATTGCTACAACCTCGGTAATAATTTGAATTTTATAATGTTTATTTGTCTAAATTGTTCTGAGAAGTATCAAGAATAATTTATTTCGACTAAAATAAAGAAATTAATGATTTTTTGAAATTTTCTAATTTGTATCTAATTGTAAAACGCTTTGATATATACTAGTAAAGGTCTCTTTTTTCCAGCATTCACAATATTTTCAATCCGATCATTGAGAATATTTGGCATTGCGCATATTTCCTGTTTCAATAATCGTTAAAGCATTATCGAGTGCGAAGAATGTGTGTATGAATATAACAAGCACAACTTGCCTCTTGTTTTGCTTGCAGTTCTTTGACAACACGGTTTATTTCTTTCCATCTGTTAATGAAAAGCTTGTATTGACAAGAGACTAACTGATTAGATCACTTCTACTCAACGAGACTTTCTACCTGTTCAGTTAATGCAGTATCTAATTGGACTTTAGTAGACACATATGTCGATAATGTGCCAACTTGCGGAGAGTAAAGACCAGGAGAACAAACTGCTTTGGCTAGGGATATGGTACAATATAATACAGGTTGGCGGAATCCGTACGTTTGCCCGCTAAAATCGTTAGGATTTTCTCTGAGTAAATCTGCTATTCGTGATAGTCTCCTAGATTTCGGAAGTAACTAAATTGTTTTTACGGAATTCCATTTTCAAACAAATACAGGGAAATTGTCATTAACAGCGTAGGTGTATCCAGTTGAAATTAATAAATCATTGTTGTAGTCCAAACTCAAACAAATTCTACAAGATGTATGTCTTCAAAAGCAAGCAGAGAAACAAATCCGAAAACCCTTAATTCGCAGAAACATAACAGAAAAAATCATTGAATAGCTTTAGAGAAATAATTATGTTCCGGTGAATAGGATGATTTCCAAGATGAAAATTCATAGATATAAAAATCGTGTTGAACTGCATGTTTGAATCATTCAAATTAGCTCGTTTTTTTTCGATATCAGTACTTAAGGACGTTAATTGACAGGATAAATCAAATATCTTTGATTTATTGGATTTCATCGAAGAATTTTAAGGTTGACATCAATTATCTCTCATTTTTCTTCAGTATGAACGCCTACTTAATTGTTTTGATATATAAATGGCGAAAACGATGGATACTCAAGTAACAAAATAAACTTCAATTTCTATTTGTGGTGGGAACTGCCACTAAATACACAAATAATGTGAATAAACGCTTCGAGTCAGAATATTCGGAAAAGAAACACAAACATGAAGTATACTAGGAAAAGATAAGAACGAACCATCCATATACCAATTAGCTTTCACAGAACTGTCAGTGCTCTAGCCCTATTCGCAACTGACAGATATTTTTACTAGTTTCTCCGGTAGATCTATATTCCCTGTCTATTATTCCTATGTTCAATCACCCCATGTATCCTCCTTTCTTTGATTATATTTATCTTCACTATCTACTTCTATATAGCCTCCGAGGCCGTTCAATAGAATATAAAATAAATATCTGCAATATTGATATTACCCATTTCACAATTTGTCTATTCAGAAATTTATTTGCATAATAGTAATATCCTCCATTCAATTTAGTGCACGACTTGTTTTGGAAGTAGGTAGGACAGTCATTACAATAGGCTTAATCATTATGAGATGAATGTTAAACACGCTTTTGTTTGGCACTACTTTTTCTACTAGTTTAATTATAACTTTAAGTGCTTATCAAACCTTAAAAGAGGAAAACTGTTTTAAGTCTTCCAATCTGAATTTATGTGTCAAGAATATTTAAATTTATTTCGAAATGTGATATGTGTTGTTGTTTCGGCAGATGATCATTTCTGAGATTTAGGGAGATTGATCTGAATGTCTCGAGATTGAGGACATATAAGGACTATCTTAAAAGCATCTTATAATATAGATCTATTCAACATAGTATAGGAACAGTGAAAATTTTCAAATAATCCAAGCATTTGAATCGAGGAGGGTGTAAATTTTTTCCAGTGCGCAAGTCTAATAATATTCTGTTATAATATCTAATCAATAATTACTCACAAGTGAAAGATGTTAATAAAAAGTTTACTGCATGACAAAATATGATGAAAGAGTATAATCGCATTATTTAATTTATATTCTAGACGGCAACTAACATTCAGCTGTCTGGCATACTCAGAACATAATTCATTTACTTTTATGAATGTAATTGATATAATGATCATAGTCAGGACACATAATTTAAAAATATACTCGTTAAGGGTTGAGAATTTGAGAAGTGGATAAACCTTAAGAATTTAATTCGCTATCTTTATGTCTCTCAAGATCTTCTTCTTGGTACAGCAACAGATTATAGAGTTTAAACTGATATCGAACATTCAGTTCAGCAGATCCTCAATATAGTGCCAATTGCTAATCAACGCAATCAAAATATGTGACTATTAATGCTATTCTAATTATGCTTTGACAATGGCAAAAGGAATCCAGAAATCCTTTTAATACTTGGCGTTGAGCTAGAATCATGAAAATTAACAAGAAACAATATCTCATAGCGCACATGAAAGATTTTTAGTTCATTTCACTTTGGACGTTTTTGTTGGGTTTATGCCTTTTACTAATTTTCCTACCTAGTCAATCGATACTAGTCAGTTTCTTTATTATTGGAGTATATCATCATATCATATATAGAATATATTGGGTTAGCTATAGGGGATAGCGCCCAATATTGAAAAAATTAGTCAACGCGTCAGTACCAGGTGGATAGATTCTGACCTTGAGTATTACAGCTGTGTGAAATATTGTGATTAGAGAAGGATGACGCTCCCCCCTCCCTTGTTCTTTCTGGGTGAGGAATTCATTGTCGCAAACAGATTCACCATAGCTTTTTTCGTTTTCGAGTTATTTGGAAATTTTGATAATTTCTTAGAAGTTCCAATATCTTGGTTGTTTTTGAAGTTTTGAAAGAAACAACCTGCGGAAATGTTTTTTGTCTGAGGGTTTTGGAATTGAAGAGCAAACTTTCGGTTTCTTGATATGAATTATTGATGAGTTTAAATTCGTTGAATGAAGTTCTCAGAATTATATCATATGTGCACTTAATTTTTCGCGTTTTCATGAAAAACAAAAAGTTGCATAACTTCTCCTTGTTTTTATTTAGTAACTCTATGCCCATTCACAGAATTAGCACGGGATGATTGAAATAGATTAAGTATGTTCTGTGCCTCCATCATAACAGTTCTGAAATTAATTCTTGTAGAAAAAATTAAGATAAACTTTTCATTATCATAATAAATTTGTCAAGTTCAATATGATCGAATTTTAATTTCGAAATGAAAATAATGTAGATGCTGCAGAAGCTGCTCTATAAATTGACTGAAAACCTCATGAATTAAAGGACATTAAACGATGCAGGGAAAAAGGAATATGAGAAGGCGAAGGCATAACAATTAATGTTATATTATGTACTGTAAATGCCAACTCATCGATTTCAAGCAGGCAAATTGAAATTGAAACAGGAATACCTAAAACACGAGCGCTCAGTATTCCTAATAAGAATAGATTCAAACCTTATGAAATGAGAATATCCCTGTTCTTGCAGTCAGAAGATTTCCAACGTCGACTCATTCTGAGCTAAAAGAACTGCAAATTCTCAGAGGAATAATTTTGACTAATGAAGCTCACTGAGGTTGTGATAGATTATTCAACCATCGAATTGAACAATAGTGTGAAAATCTCACCTACAGTGCCTCATTATTATTCAACGTCAAGAACCATAAGGGTTAAATGTATGTTGTGCTTTGAAAGATAATAGCATAAGAGTTTGTGATTTTTCATGAAAATATTTCTGCTGAATCATATCATGAAATTATTGATAACAATATTATCCAAGGATATTTTGATGATCTGGCTCTTGCTGAAAAGGAAATATCTAGTTTCAACATGAGGAATATGCTTCTCATCAAATCATGGCATTTGAAGATTTACTTGCCACTGAAAATTTGGTAATATTTTGATTAAAACTAGGGGACCAAGAATATGGCCGCATGGTTTCCCAGATTTGTCGCCGCTAAATATATTGAGAATGTGTTATATAGAAGAGTTGAGGCAAAACTTCAAACGTTATGTTGTTTCGGTTACCAATATTCAAATCTGCAATGCGTGTGGGAGTAACCTCACGCGTTATGAATTATGCTGACAGAAAAATAGTTATATATAGGAATACCTACATTCATTATTTCTATTGAATTTTTTTCATGGAATAGAATATCTCGTGATTGCATGTTTGTTTTCAAAATTTTCGTGCATCATGGTCATTTAGTAATCTCAACTCCGGGTTTTGCTGGCATGAACATGTATCAGCAATACCCAAGTCGGCATCAGCTAAACTTAGGTTTCTTGTCAGAGTCAACGATACTTCACGTCATCTCAGCTGTTGGTTCTATTTGAGGAGCAGATTCGACCTGCTTTAGAATATTGTTCCCATGTATGGGGATCTGTGCCCAAAGATTCGTTACGGATGTTGGATAGTATGCAAAAACGGGCTGTGCGCCTCATCGACCACCCGGAGATCACCCGCGATCTCCAACTGTTGGCTCTCAGAAGACAAGTTGCTGACCTTTTGGTTTTACATATACTTTCACGGAAGATGCTCCAAGGAGCTGAAAGATCTGTTAAGGAAAAAATCATGTTTTTCCGCAACACTGGGCTGACAAGGAGTTCGCATCATATGGCGGTACATTTAACTACCCCTCGAACCTCTCTCTATAAGAATTCCTACGTTTACAGGGCCAGTGAGCTGTGAAACTCGCTTCCGTCCAACATCTTCTCAATATTTTACAATTTGGCCCTCCTCAAGAAGCGTGTAAACAAACACCTAAATTCTTCCCAGGCGCCCACTCATGTGGTGTAAAAGGTTCGCCTATTCCTGGGAATCGCGCATAAAGAAAAACAAATTACAAAGGATATTCACACAAAAACTGTAACTGGTTGAAAAAAAAATCAAATATTTATTGAAGTTGTCGGTAATATAGTTTATTTTGGAACTGTCATAATGAGAGAACAGAACATCGCTAGATAAAATTAATGAAGAAGTTATATAATTTTCCTTCTTCCAAGAAAACATGCCATGAATAAAAAAATTTAAAGCATACGTGATGAATTTTTGTGAAGGAAAAAATTTTCTATTCAATCAGAAATTCCAATGGTGTATATTACGAAAACGCAACTTCGCATTATAACCTAAAAAGTATTCGAGAAGAAAACAAATTCATTCACGTAGTTCGATGATCGATAAAAAGTGTCTATAGAATCTCCAAACCGTTTTCCTCTTTTCACAATATTTCATATAGCTCTAGTACTAAAACGTCGAAATGTGTACACTCTGTACAAAGTATCTTCATGGAGACGAGAAAATCTCCTAACAAATCAAAAATTAAGATTGCACTATTCAGACAGAAGCGTTTAACTCCTTCTCCTGTCGTCTCCAATAACGCCATTTGTTTATTTTTATAGCTCTAGCGAATAACCATCGGAATACCACCAGGCCCGCCGTAAGCGGGCGTGCAAGGCGTGCAATGCACGCGGGCGGCGCATTCAGGGGGGCGGCAAATCAGACAATCATCGACTAAAATTCAGACATTGTTACCTCACAATACTAAAAAGATTATCCTTATAAAAATAATATGATGAACGGCGCCCAAATATTTCTTTTATATCGTAGCATTACATAGCGCCATCTATTGAAATTTATGAGAACAAAGTTAATCCGTATCGTGCTCATTGCGAAATAGGGAAATCCCATAGATATCAGGGGAAATCCCCTAAATACTATATACTCTTTGTTTTATTTATTTAACACAAATGCGAAAGTGATGTGAGTGAACAACAAACTTCAATTATTTGGTTATAGCCCTAATGTGAAATCCGGAAACGGTCCAGGGTACTTAAAATTAATAATATTCTGTATATTTTTGTGCGAAGTGTGACTATAAAAATAATTTAGAAAATTATTTATATTATCCGTCGGCGCAAAAATCATAATTATGGTAAGTGTCTTTGTTTAATTAATCATCATATGGGCGCATTCATATAAACAGCAGGTATTCATGTAAAATTTAAAGGTTATTTTACTGAAAAACTTAAAGTAAAGATTCATTAAAAAAATGTATTGAAATTAATACAGAGTGTAACAAAAGTAACTTAAGTAACGAAAGGGGACATTCCATCTAATCAATAAGAACAACTTTTACTATGGGGTCAACTCTGAAGTCGCGAAAAAAAATTAGTTATTCCATTACATTTGTGTGCAGTAGGTATGAACATTTTTTTTCGCAGTAGTATTGTGATTATTATTGTGATTTAAAGGGTATTTTTTCTGTTATACAACTTAAGAGTGAAGATTTATAAAAAAATATTAAAATTATACCTATACAGGGTGTAACAAAAGAAACTTAAATCCCGAAAGGAGTCATTCTACATATAAATACGAACAACTTTTACTATAGGGTCAACGGTGAAATCGCGAAAAAATAACTATTCCATAAAAATGTATGGAAAAGCTGATTTTTTTCGCGATTTCAGTGTTGACCCCTAGTAAAGGTTGTTCGCAATAATGGGTGGAATGATCGATCCCTTTGGGATTTAAGTTACTTTTGTACAACCGTATACTAAACTTTTCAAAAAATTCCAGGAACCGCAAAAAGAAAAAAATTTCAGGAGCTCAATTTCGACGGCAAAAACGAGAAAAAGATACAGAGAAAAAAACTAGCGGGATCTCTTGAGAAAGTTTTAGCTAACCAGAAAATAGGGACTCTGAATGTCAAGAGAATGTTGACGTAGATGTAGCTTCAACAAGCGCAGCTTTAAATCTAGAAGTTATGGTGGTATCTGAAGAGAAAATGTTAGTCCTTCAGAAGGAGACTCCAGTGAAACTAAAAAAGAGAAAGTAGTGCTGAAGAACCTGTAAGCACATTATCATCATCAAGTAGCTGTTTAGATTGTGGTGATGATCCCGGTTCGTATGACTAATGATATTGTTAATATTTTGGTTAGCCGTGGTCCCGTGCAGCTGTTTAACCACAATTTTCCTGCTAATATCGATGGAAGAAAATTTGCAAACAGTTATTACTCTAGAAATCTTCCTAATGGAGAAAAAATTAACAGAGAATGGCTTGTTTACTCTACGTCAAAAGATTCAGTCTATTGTTTTTGTTGTAAAATATTCAGTAAAACTGTAAGTAGTCTGTCAGCTCCAAGCGGTTTTCCCGATTGGCAACGTCTGTCATCTACCTTAAAACGACACGAAACAAGCATTTCCCATAGCGAAAATTTAAAATGTTGGGTCCAACTAAATCATATGTTAAAAAATAAAACTACTGTAAATCAAATGCAACTGAGACTATTAGAATCTGAAAAAAACAATGGTGTGATGTATTGGAAAGGATCATAGCTGTTATAAAATTTTTATCTCGTCAATGTCTGGCGTTTAGAGGCTCGTCCAAAATATTATATGAGCATGATAATGGTAATTTTCTCAAAGCAATAGAAATGATAGCTTCCTTTGGTTCAGTTATGCGGGAACATATTCACTGAATTCAAGCCTCGAAATTCGATTCAACCCGCATGACTCACTATTTAGGAGATCAGATTCAGAATGAAATCATTGATTTACTCGGCACGACCATAAAAATTATATCCTGAACAAAGTCAGAGAATCAAAATATTTCTCTATCATATTAGATTACACACCAGATGTAAGTCACACAGAACAAATTACAGTTATACTAAGGTATGTTGTTTTAAACAGTGAAAAAAATGTTACAATATGCGAAAGTTTTATTGGCATCTGTCCGATAACCAGCTCCACAGGTGAAGGACTATTAAATTTTGTTTTAGATTTATTTTCGCAATTAAACCTTGATATTAAAAACTTACGTGGCCAAGGTTATGACAATGGTTCTAATATGCGTGGAAAACACAATGGATTACAAAAAAATATTGGAAATGAATAATCGTGCATTTTACGTTCCATGCTCGACGCATAGTCTCAATTTGGTCGTTAACGATGCGGCAAATATAACGCACGACACGGTCAACTTTTTCAACTTAATTCAAGAAATTTACGTTTTCTTTTCGTCTTCTACCAAAAGGTGGTCCATAATTTGCAAGCATTTACCTGATTTAAAACTAAAGGCATTGAGTGCCACGCGATGGTCTAGCAGAATCGATGCAGTCAAACCTTTACGGTATCACCTCGAAAAAATATTTGACGCTTTACTTGAAATATCAGATAACAATTCGTCGGAATGGGATTGTACAACAACTCACAAAGCACATTCGCTTGCTTTGAATATTCAAAATTATAGATTGATTTGCTTAGTTGTAATTTGGTATGATATTTTAAACGAAATTAATGCTATTAGCAAAATGATGCAAAACCCCACAATAAATACTCAAATCTGCATAAATTTGCTAAATAAATTGATTCATAAATTCACCGAATATCGCACAGAGGACCATTTCGAAAGGGTGTTAGAAGAAGCTACCACTGTGGCTCGGGAACTTAATGTAGATGCAGATTTTCCGCCTATAGATACCGTTCCTCCACGAAGAAAACCAACTCAATTTCAGTATGAACAGAGTGATGAAGTCTTACTAGACCCTAAAACAAGTACAAGGTAGATGTTTTTTTAGGATCCTGGACCAAACCTTAACTTCTTTAGAACGTAGATTCGATGAGTTGGAAAATTTTACCGACGTTTTTGGCTTTTTCACCAATAATAACTTGTTTAGTTACTCCAAAGATGATTTAATGAAACATTGTAAAGATTTGAATGTGAAGCTAAAAGATAGTTCAAGTAGTGACGCAGATATTGACGGTATAGATATGTTTAATGAAATCAATGCTTTAAAGTTGCATTTAACTGAAAACCAGTCTAATGATCCACAAACCCTATTGCAATACATTTTGCTAATGAATTAATGTCAACATTTCCGAATACAGCAATAGCGCTAAGGATATTACTTACATTGCCGTTTTCAGTTGCATCTGGTGAAAGGTCATTTTCAAAGTTGAAAATAATAAAAACTATTTGAGATCAACTATGCACCAGCAAAGACTAAGTAATTTAGCAATAATTTCAATTGAACATGAGATTCTAAATAGACTAGACACCAAAAAATTATAGCTGATTTTGCCAACATGAAGGCAAGAAAGGTGCAGTTTCTGTAAAATAACTTAATAACTATACCTACCTATATAATATGTATAAACTGCACCTTTCCTGCCTTCATTTTTCATTTAATGTCGTATTAGTGTATCTATCTTGTATAAAATAACCTAATATAATATAGTTTTTCACTGTACAGCTTTTTTTCTCACATTTTATAAACACCTAGGTTTTGTAATTAGATAGGGACGGCACGATAGGAATTGCACACCGGCGTTCAAACCGCTAGTGGCGGGCCTGAATACCACACGTACTAACCATAGCGCAGGTGTCGAAAATACACAAAATTACGTGTTAAGTCGTCAGTTGTGTACCTATTTGTCATTACGTGAGTTAAGTTCGAGAGTAGTTTTAGCTCATCTTCAGCCTCCTTCTCTCATCGTCTGATCCACCTTCGAAATCCACAAGCTATCACTGATGTCGAGTATTATACAGGACACTTGTACCCACATAAAAATGAACAAAATCGAAACTACTCAACAATACAGCTGGTGAAACTTAAAACGTTAACCTTTTTGTGTGATCAGAGTGAATACCGTAAGACACTTTTATGGAAATCATTCAAATAACATCATAAAGTACCCTTCGAATGTTGAAGTTGAATAGAGAATATCAGGAGACTCCAAAAGTATAAGAGACAAGCATATTCCTAACTTCATAAAGAAATTTTAGATCATATACATGTACAACATACAGGAATACATACCGAATTTTCTGTTTTTGGTATTTGAATTCAATTCAAACTGATGGAAGTGGTGAATTCAAATGTTGTGGTAATAAAATGAAATTTAACATTGCGAATTCTAATATTCTAATGCCTACAACATGTACAATTTCACATTATGTATGAACTCATTTATCTGAAAGCATGTATATTTATTATCGTGGCATATGACACACATGCAAAAACCTCATTAGTGCCTATTGTTATAATTACACATTTCCTAAATAATGTTCATCTGACTGGCAATATAATTCGCAATTGATATTTTCATTATCCACAAACCAAATGCATCCCATATATTAGAAAGGTGAACATTTTATCAGTTTCTACAATGTGAATTGCAATTTAATCTATTACTTTTAGAACATGAATATTAGATGGTAAATCTGAGTTAAAGAAAGAATATGTGATCGCCTTAATCTAAAGCATGCTAGCGAATGAATTGTCTGCCATTCATCCTTTTTTTCTTCCTTCTGAAGACTGTAGACAACTATTCCGCTACCGGTGATCAAAACGAGGATGAGTATAAGCTCCTAAAACACTCTAAAGCCCTGGCGTGGTAATATACATTTATACAGCTGCAGAAAAGTTCATCACTCGACCAACCAACCTACGAGCATCATGTCATATCATAGCGACGCAAATATCCACAATCGGAACTCTAAATCAGAACTTCTGATAGCTATGGTTCGTGTCTCTATAGTACTAAATGCTTGAATTATAAACTGGTATATTTTAATCCTTATTTGAATTGAGGAGAATAACTCTAGTAGGCTGAAATAAGGAAAGTCAGTGCCTTGATCAAAAGAAACTACTGCTCTCGTTATGATCAGCCTATGCTGTATCATTCTAAAGATGGAATGCGATACTGCCATATATTTGAAGATATTGCACAACGAAGCTAGTTACGGAAACATTCAATAATACATTCTTCGAAAAGATATAGGATTCATCTTTAGAATTGAAGAATGAATCTTATTTTTTAACGGGATTTCTCTGAATTTTTTGTGATTTGTTGTATTGTCGATAGAAACATTCATTATGATTTTTGTTAAATTAGAAAACACAGTATAATAGCACAAAGATTTTGAACCAACTATTCGCCTATCAGACAGATAATTAGAACATAAATTAGAAGAAACATCCTCTCAGCGAACGAGTAGAGTGATCGGGAGTACAGTGGTCTAGTTTGAAGATATGATCCATTTCTTGAGAACTGACAATGTAAATGAGACTCCAGTTAGGATGATACTAAGAAAACCAGTAATTAGTGCTACAAAAAACATGAAGTGAAAGAATAATTGAAATTTTCTTTGCTTGACCCTTGGGAAGCCGCCCAAGGCGATTCAATGTGTTCGTTAACCCGCTTCTTGAAAAGGGCCGAATTATAAGTTATTAGAAAGATGTTCGATGGAAGAGCCTCACAGTACACTAGCACTGTTAACAAATAAATTTTTATCGAAAGGGGTACGAGGCGTTGCTAGTTAGACCGTTCACTGATGAGATTTTTCTGCAAACCTGGTTTTCCTCTGGTACTGCATTCTTTCCGGAACCAAGCCTCTCAGTTTTTCAGAGCAATTATCATGGAAGTATCTGTAAAAAAAAGAAAGACCAGCAACCATACACCTTTGGGAGAGGGCTTGAAATCATGTGTGATTTCCAGGAGTCGATGAGGTACATTGCTCTCTTCTGGACACAATCTAATAGATGTAATGAGTGTTTCGGTGTGGATCCCTTCACATGAAAACAGTATTCCAGAGCTGGTAGCACCTTTACCTTGAATACAAGCTGTGATGGCGTGGAGTACTACTTTGCGCTGTAAAGAAAACTTAGCTTAGCAAAAGTAAAATTTGCAATGGCTGACACAGAAACCTGTTGATTGCGATGTGTTCGAATCAGAATTGGTCTAGTTCAACCGGCACCACTTTGTCGATGTAACTTCTCAGCAGTTATAGGACAATGATCATAAAATGAGGACAACTGGCTTACATTGGTCTGTAAATTCAAACATTCTGTTTTCAAGGGAGTCGAGCAGGTGATTTATATAAAAATTAAAAGAACGGCGAGAAGATGGAACCCTGGGGTAATCCTGCATTAACCTGACAAAATTGACTCGTTACACTATCAACAACCACCTGAATCGATCTAGTGAGGAGAAAGCTACTAATCCACACAATAAATTCGTCCAGAATTTTTTATGCGATCAGTTTATTCATCAAGGCTGCGTGCGAAACCCTGTCAAAGGCAGTTGTGTTATCAAGAGCAACGGCTCTTGATTCGCCTCGCTTTTAAAATGTTATAATACACAAATGCGTGAATTATGCAAGGAGGTCACCAGTTGATCATTATCTACGGAAACCGTATTATCGATCAGTGATAATACCTTGTAACTCGAATTATTTTATGAGCCCACTCTTTCCTTGACTATTGATATAATGGGCAAATGACAGTCAATAATTTCGATTTTCATAAACATCCTGATAAATTGACAAGGGTACCCCATAAAATACACTGAATACTTTATGTGAGTGTGATGATTGTTAATCCAATTTCAAGAAACGTTGCATTTGGATAAATCCACATTGAATTATAATGATCCAGTTGTTTCACTAGTAGAAAGTGAAACTAGAACA
This sequence comes from Cryptolaemus montrouzieri, assembly GCA_013387265.2. NCBI lineage: Eukaryota > Metazoa > Arthropoda > Insecta > Coleoptera > Coccinellidae > Cryptolaemus > Cryptolaemus montrouzieri. The sequence goes on along the minus strand of JABFTP020000124.1, from coordinate 41,993,577 downwards.
TGTAGGACAACATTATTCGTATCTGATATGGTTTCATCCTTCATTTATGCAAACAAATTTATTTTGTCTGACTCCTTCTTCCTTCTTCATTCCTCATTTTGAAAAGCAGTAATTCGCCCAACAAAATGTCGGACTATTTTCTTTGTCTAAACTGCCTAATACAAGATCAGATAAATCTGGAATTTCATTCTCTGAAAACCCATTTTATTTTCAGTTTCTAATAAATTGAATGTTTCATCGGAGTCTATTGATGCACCAACATTCTCATTAGCAGTATTCTTTAAAGTAAGAACTTTTTGTGTAAAATTCTCTTCTTTTTACTAGCAATCCTTTTCTTTCAAAATATTCGTACTGTATACTTTAAAGAATCGGATTATCAGTGAAGACTTCTGTTATTTTTATTTTGCGGCTGTATTTCGTACTTGGCTTACACTTTGCCTTCAGGAATAGCCCTATTTTTCAGAATGAAAATTTGATATCTTGAGATGGAGTTCTTTCACGTGCGGAATAATCAACATCAGGGTTTATTTCTGAAAAAGAGTGATGAGATTGTGACGTTGGTAATCACACTGTCTAATCCCTTGCTTCGAATATTTCCACATCTGTAATACCAGCTGGTAAAAACTCGTTGACATGCCATTTCGAATGGCCAAATAACAACAACTCTGAAAGATGGCACACAAGTTTTCATATACAAAGAAACTGGATATGCTTCACCTACCAGTTTTGATATTTCGAGTAAAGAGATCTAATTACCATTATCAACCAATAAGCAAGATATGCACATTTCATTATGAAACCTTTTAGTGGTCTATATACTCCTCCATTTAGGGGTTGAAGTTTGGCGTCACAGAATGGTACTAGCGTCAGAAAGACTACATATTTTTTCTGAGCATCTTTATAAGTGTTTGTGAACAAGGCTTTCTCAATTATCCATCATTAAAATTTTTGTGTCCTCTTCACTCTGCATAGTATGCTTCATAAAACGATGAACCCTGTTGAAAACATTTCTGATATTATTCTTCCTGATTTTGATGCAGTGCTGTTACAACCTGGAAAAGCTCATTTGAAATATATGATCAAAGATCTCAGTTGAAAAAATATGAGAAGAGGTGGAATACTATCTCCGATTGAATTCATTGCCCATCACATCGTGAATAAAGTGCCACGTTTGGCTGAGATTACCTGAAGTACTCATATTTCTCCTTGAGTTGCCACAACCCTACAAGGTTCTTAAATAACCGTAAGAGTGGTCTTGTCAACAATAAAAATTGTACAGCTAAATTCTAAGCCAGATCTCTTGGTGCTTTTGTTGGGGCATTTTGCTACAGAATATATATGCCGAACGTTATAATTTGACTCCGTTTTAGGTAGATCAGCTAATATCACAATTTTTATATATTTGCATTCAGTAATGTAGATCTAAGAATTCCGTACTTGATTAATGAAGCTTTCATCCATTCAAAATAGATTTTACTGTATCCAACATTGCATTCGGATTAGTAGGTCCAATATTTGTAGTTCTGTTTATGTTTTTTACCATAGGTGCTTTTTGCATTTCATTCAAATGACTGTACAGAAATCATTTGTCTTTGAAGAAAATAACTAGTTCCTTCTCAAACCAAACATTGCTCGACCACTCTACTAAGTTAGCCCACTTTCATAATTGTCATGAAAGAAATGTTAACATGAAAGCATTCCTACAAAAATTATCATATGTACCTGAATGCCATTTACTACCAAATTAAAATAAAAATTGTTTTGTTCCATATTTTAAAATTCATTATGAGTTTATTGATTCGAAGTCAGTAAGTAAATGGAATATATTGATTCAAATAGTTCATTGAAGTGGGTCCAGAGGATTCGTGTTATTCACGTATGAAAAATTTTAATGAAGAAATATACTTTTTTACAGTTGTTTGTGGCGTTCATATTGTGCATCGTCTGCAGTACAGTAAATTTTGCTGTCCGGCTGCTGCGGTAGCATAGTCCAAGTTACTCGAGAGTTGAAGCACTCAATCAGTCCCATTTATTCAACGACAATCAATAAGAAGCAGTTTCTGGTACAGCAATTATTGAACTGGCAAGTAGACTTTGACTATTGCCTTGTGAAGTCTGCAACTGAAAGTAGCAAGAAGAGGAACAGCTATTTCGTTGCGATGTAGTTTATGAAAGTTAAATAAGGCTTAGTTGTTAGAAGAACATACGGAATTATCCACGAATTCCCCTTTTGTGATTTGATTGACCAAATACATTCCGATCACTTAAGCACTTGGGATGAATATATTAATAACACAAGTCTGCAAAAAAAAAATTTGAGAGCTGTTTTGGTTTTTTTGTGTAATTCTTATGTTTTGGGTGTGCTGAATTCGAAAATAACTTTCAATTTGTCCTAGCACGTCACGTTTTCTGACAATGTAGGTGTCTATGATAAACAAGTTATTATCTTAAAATAAAACATTTTTTTTTAAATGAAGTCATTTATAATTGCGTATCAAAACACAGTTATTTTTCCCAGTGAGACTCCTTTTGGTACATTTTCGCTTGTAGGAAGCATCGGGAAGGTCTCTTTAAAGCGTCCAACAGTAGTCTGCCATCATTGATACGTTCCATCTTCCTGGTATCCTTTTTCCATCTCCTCAATATCTTGGTGAAATCGTTCACCTTGATCTTCACTCGCGTCCCCTAAATATTCTGGAAAATAGTCGAGGTGGGAATGAAGAAAATGTACTTTTGAACTTATTAAGCAACCTGAAGGTTGAAATGCTCTCAACATTCTTTTGACGATTTGTTTGTAGTAAGGGTCTTTGTTATTGCCTGGAAATTCTGTTATAACTTCCTTAAAGGCAATCCACCCTTCCCTTTGAGGTTGTGACGAATAGTGGATCAGCCATAAGCCGTCTAATATCTGGTCCAACGAAAACACTTCCCTTCAACTTTGCCTCCGAGAGGCCAGGAAACTTTGATATTAAGTATTTGAAGCGATTTCCATCTCTTGGAAGTGACTTCACAAATTCCTCCATCAATTCCAGCTTTATGTGAAGCGGTGGTAAAAGAACTTTATGAGGAGGCACCAAAGTTTCATGCAAGACATTCTTTTCGTGAACTTCAAGCTCCCTCGCAGGCCACCACTTTTTGGTCCAGTGATTTGTTCGGTCTCTACTATCCCATAGACAAAAACAGCAAGGAAATTTGGTAAACCCAGATTGCTGTCCGAGCCACGCCCAAGACTTTGAAATCACCGCACACATGCCAACCGTGGTCTTTATATTTCAATTTATAAAGAATAAATTCCAAGTTCTTGTAGGTTCCTTTGAGGTGAACGGAATGGCCGACAGGAATGGAAGCATAGAAACCGACGTTGTGAAGCACAACTGCTTTATGGGTTCTTCTTGAAAAATCTATAAAAATAAGCCACTTTTCTGGGTCTTATGAGATCTTAAATGTATTTATCGAACCTTCAATATTGTTGCAATAAACCAGCTCGTCCTCTTGAGCAAAGTAGGAAGTGAACTGCTCCTCACGATATCTAAGCCAGGAGGAAGACACTTCCGGCAAAAGTGAGTTCCTGCTTTTGAGCCTTGATCCAAGCAACTCAGCATCGTTTTTGGGAAGATTCAAGTCTCTTAACAAATCATTATGCTCGACTTGGGAAAACAATTTTGGACTTCTGTCATCTTCAAATTCAAAAGTTGACTTGTCATCGGGTGTAGGTACAGCACCATCTTCGTCAGAACTTGGAACCTCTTGAAAGGTAGCAGGGACCTTGGGCACTGGTATTTCGGTCCCATGAGGGATGGGACGAATAGCTGATTGCAGATTGGGGTATGAAATTGACTGTTTCCGTTTTGAATTATACCCTTTCACATTACACGAACAAAAGTAGCAATCATCACTATGGTTCTTTTGCTCGCGCCATACCATAGAAAACGCAAATCGTAAAGCTTTTTTCTTGCCCTTAAATCAATTTCGAAGGTCTTCAACACATCGTTTGCAGACTTTATGAGGTGCCCATACTTTATCCTGATCTCCAAGTTTGAAGCCAAAATACGCGAAGTATACTTTCTTCACAAATTTGTAATATTAACTTGTTGCTTTAATGTCATATATTCTCCAAAAATATAACAGAAACTATCCGAAGAGTTCACAGACTTCCGCACAGACGACATTGCACTGTGTTGAACCAAGATCTATAAAACAATGATGAGTTAACACGTAATTGTCCTGCGCCACTTCTACACTATCGGAGTGCGCACGTTCAGGTTACAACATGTTTATACTTGTTAATGTAGGTCAAACAGAGTGTTCCTTATTTAGAAATTAATGATAGTTATGTCCTGTAAACATTTTAAAACAGTGATCAAAATAAAACTATACCTATCATTTATACCACAAGTTAATCCCGTTTTAGCCTAAAAAATCCGTTTTTTGTAATAAAATTTTGCGTTTTGTAAAATAACTTTACGCTCTGGAATTTTTTGATTATGTTTTTTGTTTTCAGAACACCTAAATGCATAGAAATCAGTTGAAAATATTCAGACAGCATTTTTGTTGTACACCTGTGTAATCGAATTGGAAGTTGATATTGTAAGTTTTGAACAGGAAAGTGGGAGAATTTGTGATTAATGTTGCTCATTTGAGTTCTTTAACTCGTAACGTATTACTTCCTGTAGACCAATGCCTTGCATCAATTTTTTGATATTAATATGTATTTTCTTATATGAAATTTTTAAGAAAGAAACATACAGAAAGGATACTAACACCCCTCACCCCTCCAATGAAAAGTATTTTCCCTTCGAATCTTAGGGACTTTTGGAAAAATATACCAAAGAGGCAAAATGACTCAAAGCTCAATATTTCCAAACCATACAGGTGAAAGTGAAAAGAAGGGCTTGGAAGAATTTCGATCACTGAAAGTAATAATTTGATCAGCATCAAGTATCATGAAGCTCACAGTTTGGAACCCGCAAGATATGGGATTTATAGGTCCATTTTGTGAGGAGTATTTTCAGTTAGTATGGAGCATATAGAGTACTTTCATTTATCAGTCATATTTTCCGAGACATTAGCAATATTCTCCAGTAGGAAAAGTTCGGAGGAAGGTTCCTGCGAAATTTGGAGCTCCTAGCTTAAACGACAGAACCCTGAAGGTTCTTCAAAAAATTTCGCTAAAACGTCGCCGAGAGCGAACGAAAGATCTCGGAGTTGGAAACTTCGGTCTTACGGAAGGCGATCGGAATGATTTATCGAGCGGAAATTCCGAGGAAATAAGCCGTAAAAGCGAAAAGAAAAAAGTCTCCGATTTTTCGCGACTGGAGGGGATAAGTTCATCGGAACTTTATGTCTATGCAAATTTTTGTATCGCGTTCGATTGTTTCAAACACGGGAAGAAGGGAAAGCCTCGCGTTTTGCATGATGCGTTACAATGTTTAAATTCCCTTATAACCACGGAAAAAGTGGAAAATATTCAATCAGACGGAGGGCTATCGGCGGACTTTTGTAAAATTTTGCTCTATTGTCCTCATTCGGAGAACCTCTGTCGGCCAGAAAATTCATTATTATTATAAATTTATTCTAGTGGACGTCTGGATGTCAAAATGAAGGTTTTTCTTTCATCCAACATACTTATACGGGGTTTGCAGGAGAAAGGATTCGGATATCGAATGATTCCAACATATCTCGAGATCAAATCCCCGAAGAAAAGTCGTCACTATTCTGCTTAATTTTCGAATTTGGGGCGATTTTTAAGACCTTGTTTTTCGGTGAAAAAAAACAGAAAACACGTGGGCTGGGTCAGTGACCTCTCCTACCGTCCCTACGACCTCTATTCCAGCTCGGTCGGCAGTCTGCCTAATAAACGTGCCAAAGATGAAGTCGCAGGCACAGTTGCTGATTTCTTTGGAGTTAGTATTCAGGAAGTCAGTTTCACAAACGTAAAGAATTCAAAGCTCTCTCTTATGAATGAAAATAATCAGTAACTTTCAGTTTCACCAACATAATTTTGGTACAACATCTGAAATATAGTGCTTTCTCTCTTCTGAATCAGAATATGAGATGGAATAAAATATTCATGTGTACAAACATAATTACAATTAGTCTTACATTCAATAAGTCAAAACGAATTAGTCTTAATTTTTTCATTGATAAGTTTAACTTAACTCAAAATAAACTTTTGAAGGTAACTTAATGTAGTTTGATGCTTATTTTGTCAATCCTTCAAAATTTTTCCAAGCAAAGATATAACAAACTCTCAAAATTCATAAATTTAATGTTTTGACGTTATTCAAACCTAAATAATGCGATCCAAACGAAATGTTCTAATAATAAGAAGCTAAGGAGACTTAAAATAATGTTTAAAAGGTTAGTGAATGAAATTTGACGTTTAGTTATGTATGTATTGCAATGTATATTTTTTCAGCATCCTGACGAAATAAACTCAGAATTCACATATTGCATAATTGCATACATAGGTATTCAAAGCTCTATCGTTGAAAGAGTTCCTGGGATTAGTAGGACTCTTCAGCGAATCAAATGAGACTATCTTACAAAATGACCGAAGATCATTTAAGAGGCTATCTACAGGTATTGAGCTCTTTTGTATTTATTTTTCTGAAAGGAACTCGATTAAGTTTACATTTGGTAATTTGGAGCATGAGATATATGAATATTGAGAGGTTTTTACTGAAGGCCATACCTGTAACAAGATATTTCGTTTCAGTTCATTCAAGAAGAAATAGGCTTCTATTTTACAATTATCCAAATATAAAAGTGAATGAGATTTTAGGTTCTTGAGAAAGTTAAAGTTTGAACCAAAGAAAGTAAGGTTGGATTGTTTTGTGGCTATGTTTATACTTTATTTATTTGAAAAATAAGAAAACTATATAAAAGTGTGAATCATATATTTTTCAGAAGACTTATCTTTTGCCAGTGATTGGAAGGTGAATTTTCACTTTCAATGCATATTTAGTAGTTATTATTTCTGAAATACTTATTTTTGGTTACAATCCACCTGATGAAAGGAAGCATAAAATGAATCTACTGTAAAATGGTTGTAAAATAAAATGGAGAATAAAATTCAACTTACTATCTGGGACTATTGAACAAACCAATCGTGAAAATAAGCAAAGACAATATCAAGTAATAACACGAAAGTTGCATGTGAATGTAAATGTTATATATCCTTGTCCTCTGGTAATAATCTATGGAGATATTATTGTGTATGTGGAAAGTACATCAGTCTGATTAGTAATAGTTATGGATTAGGTTGATTGATAATCTGGAAAAGATATCAATCACCAATTAACAAGTTACTGACTTGTTGGAAAGAGATGGATTAGAGCGCTTGAAATTTACCTGCGATTCTTACCATCAGAATCTATTTTCCGACCTACTGTTTTCATAGTTGGCATCAGAACTTGATTGGCTTCCGAAAAAAATATATTCTTCTATGTAAGCTCAATTTGTACGAAAGGTAATTAATATGAGTCCCTTCTATTCACAATGTTACTGTTCCTCAGGAAATTTTATCAAGGCTGTGGAATAAATAGCAGGTATTCCCCATTGTTTTGAAATTGAAGGTTTCTATTTTATAGATGTCTCATGTTTGTGGGAAACATGATGTTCAAATCTGTAGAACTTGGATACCAAGTTTAATTTTGTGCAACCACAATATTCAATCCAATATTTATGAAAATCACAATAAACATTGCTGGTACTTATTCTGGGGAAAATTCAACTACTACTTAGAGAATTCTATGTATATTCGACAATTTTGATAAAAGTAATTTAGGATTTCATGATATAATTGTACTATAGGTAACATATTTCATATAATTGAGTAAAATGTGTACGTTCGTGACGTAATATGGAAATTTGAAGTTGTTTTAATGCAATTTCTTACTTTCTTTTCCATTTTGGATTCTATTATGAAGTTTCACAAGACTATGGATTGGACAAAGTGAAGTTGAAGAATAGAATATTCAATTATGAGGGCATATTCACGCAGATTTCTATATACTCAGTCTAGACATTTTTAATATTTCTCGGATGTAGAATATGAAAATTAGAGATATAGGCAAAACATCAGATGAAGAACATGTGGAAGAGATATTGCTTTAATTGAAAGGAAAAACACTGAGCACAGTGGCACAGATTTTGGGAACATTAGTAAGAGGTAGTTCCATAAAGTAAAACATGTTGCAATTAGGAAATCAAGGATCAAATAGCAAAGAAAAAAGTACTGGAAAGAATACTTCAGACAAAATTCATAAAAATTATATGCAATACAAGAAACAGAAGCTAGAAGTAGAGGAAATAGTAGAGCAGGCAAATGAAAATTGTGCGAAGATTTTAGTGGGAAAATGAAGATGAAAAGCAAATAATATTCTTTGATTTACTTAGAAACCACTGGAAAGGGTATTAATAATAGGAAAATAAATTTAAGAAAGAAAGAGAAATTTTAGAGGAAAAAAATGGAAAGAGGTAGAGAATATTTCAATGAGTTACTGAACTCAGATGAAAGCAACTAACAAGAAATCGATAGTAATCTTGATGACCAAGATTACTCAATAGTAACGCTTGAGCAATAAATGATATAAGTAACAAAGATGTAATAGCAGAAATCTAAAAAATTTTAATGAGCAAATCAAAAGGATAAGATACTATAACACAGATGATGAAATGTATGGCGGGATAGAGGAAGGAGAATTCAAAGAGAAATCTTTAAATGGGCTTGGAAAAACGACACAGCTCCTCATGGTTGGAGAATTGGTATTATAGTTCCAATAGAAAATAAGACAACAGTATTTGGGCACATTATGGATAACTCTATAGAGAGTCCTTGCAGAATTATTTGAAAGGATTCTAGGAACCAAACTGAAAAAACAACTTGAGAACCACACATCTGGAAAGGTAGAAGTGTTCAAGAACACATTTTCACTATCAATTTTCAACTATAGCGAAGTACTAATCAAAGCACAAGAATATATTTATGGAAAAATCAGATAAGGAATGCGTATTTGATATTTAACTCATTTTCAGTAAATGAAGAGCTCAGATAAGGTAGGACGTTGAGTAAATTGGTATTTATCGCAATTATAGATGATTTACTGAAAGCAGTGGGGAAAAATCACACAGGATACGGAAGCCTGCAATCAGTTAGAATCTCAGAGTATATTGGCTGATGGTGTGATGGTATGTACTAAAAACAAAACGAAGCTTCAGGATAATTAGCAAGTATGGAAAAAAGAGTTGGAAAAAAGGATAATTGGAAAATAACAAAAATAATGGTCATGAAAAGATATAACAATCATGGGTATATGAAGTTTTTAGCAGTAATGATACAAGAAGATGGTGATTTTTATTTATTTATTCATTCAAGTACAATATAAGGAATGTCCACAGCCGATGCCAAAATGACATTCACTAGATGAATATTAGTTACATAGAATCTAGTACTCTAAAAAAACTAATATATAAGGCAGTAATAGTAAGTTGTATTCACAGAAAGAACAAAAAGAAAAATACAAAATGAATATTACAAAACGAACGATTGAATAAAACTGATGTTGGTGAACGAAAGAGCAAGCGTAATGTTCTCTTCAAAGAGGCCAATGTGACCCCAAACAAACTGATAATCCTGTGCATATTGCAGACACGTAGCATCCTATCGATAGGGGGAGTTCTGTGCACTATTGGCAGGAAGCGGAGTATATAGTGGAGACAGCTGAATCGATCACAGTGCTCGATGTGGTCAAATTATCGTTAAATCATGCTTTTATCATAAATAAACACGTTAACATTAACTAAAAAATGATCCATAATAGTTGTTGTGTTGTTGATTGCAAAAATACAGCTAGAAACAGTAAATGTAAATTTTACACATTTCCAGTGGCCAAGTGGAAATAAATGGATGGAAGACATAAATGGATGGAAGAAATGAATAGATAAAAGAAATAAATGGATAAATGGTGTTAAAAGAAAAAACAAAGTAGTGTGTAAAATCATTCAGTAACAATGCAACTAGGGTAATGTATGTTCAAATTACGATTCGCAATTACATTGCCATTAATTTTTCATTTTATTTCTGAAAATCATATTAACAATCAACACTAATTGTAATTTTCATTATTGCAGTTGTCATGTATTAAATTTGTTTACATTTCACAGGTTAACCCCATGGGATTCTAAAAACTCCTTTTAGTTATTTATGAACATATTTACAAGCTTTTATTTAACTTGCAATGTATGTATGTTTGTATGTTCGGGTGAAATCTTACAACTCAATTTTAAGGCACTTGATCTCAACCGACTGAGCTGAAATTTTGTATACACGTTGAGTTTGAATGACAATGCATGATTAACTATGTGACGTCATTCTAAATCCAACATGGCGGCGTACCCAAGATGGTGGACCAATTATTCTTAATGCAAAACGAAATGGCGTATAATTTTTTTTATTCGTTCCTACAATATGGGTACCGAATGAAAGATTGCCAAGAATAACTAGAAAATAAAATTAAGTTAAAAAAATTCTTTAAAAACAAGCTTTTATTTAAATGCGCTAAATAGAAAAAAATTAACTTTCACGCAAAATCGTTTATTGTTAACTTATAACGTCATTTCAAATTTAACACAATTTATATGTTATGCCTGCTTAATCCAACATGGCGGCGTACCGAAAATGGTGGACCAATTATTCTTAATGCAAAACGAAATGGCGGATAATTTTCTTTTATTCGTTCCTACAATATGCCTACCTGTTAAAATTTCAAACTGATAAAAAAGTAAATACGAGTATTGTTATATCTCGCGACAATTTAATGTTATGCCTACCTGTTTTCGAACTGATTAAATTATATCTCGCGACAACATATAAATTAAATTGTGTCAAATATGTTAAATTTGAAATGACCTTATAAATTAACGGTAAAAGTTTCAGTTCAAAAGTTTATTTTTTTTTTTTAGGACAATAAATGAAAGCTTGTTTTCAAAGAATTTTTTTTCCTTATTTTTTTTATACTCAATTTTTCCATCGTAATGAGTTTTTTCAATTTAAAAACACGATCACAGATTTTTATGACACATATTCATTTTTAAATTCATTTTTTGAAACAATTCACTGTTATTTGTACGGATCTTTCACTTGTCATACCATTGCCGAGCATGATTTTACGCTACCATCAGATGTCGCTTTCGTCGTGCTCCCTGCGAAGTAGTTTTTCTAAAAGTTATAGAAAATAGGCCGTGGTGCCTCAAAGATTTCATAGGAACATTAAAAGTAACCATGTTCAAGATCTCAGGTACCTGAAGTACGCAGTTCAATATTTTAAACAAAACCAAAATATCAGATATAGTTCTACGATTTTCGAGTGACAATAAACTTAAATATTTCCGAGCAGGAGCGTAGTCGTGATTCACGATAACAAAGTTAGTTTTGAAGCATATGAACCATTTGAATCTATTCTGAATGGGTTCAAGCCGGTTGGAATAACAATCATAACGAGGGTTCCAAATATATGAAGCAGAATTCAATTTACTGTAGATGTAAGCATAATACAAAGTGATAAGTGATTTTACATATTTAAATTTCTTACTTCTCTTGAAAATATAACCCATCATTCGACTCGAACTATTTGCTATGCGATCTATGTGTGTATCGAAGAGCAACTTCGAATCGAAAGTGAGACCCAGATCAAAAGCCGTAGACACACGTCACAACAATGATATAAAATATAAGAGGTTAGAAAATTGTTGTAGCACTTCTCGATACCAGGCTTATTTGAGCGAATTAAGAAAATGAGTATTAGAACAAAAATATCCTCATGTGTGGCATGAATTAGATCTGTCCTCACATAGGGTAGCAAAAGTACACCAAAAGTGTGAAGGATGTCATATAAGAAAGAGATTGACTGAAAAAGTGAGACATAAAAAATGAACTGGAAGTAGAATCTGTACTTGAATATTTCGAAAGACATCTGTTGATATGGCTTGGACGTTTAATGAGAATGAAAGGACAGACCTATGAAGCGCATATGGCAAACATAAGTCAGGAACTGCTGGCGAAGAAGAAGAAGACACGGATTTCAGAAATTTTTCAGTTTTGGCAAACCATGCCTAACCTAAAGAAACTGGGTGCCAAAAATTGACTGCCAACTTGAAAGTTAAGGATCTATTAAATTAAGAGATACATGCAAAAGTTATACCGAGAATGATATATACTTAATATCATTGTGTTATATATACATACAGAGTGCTTCAACGAAAACTAAACAGAGGCTATATCTACCATGATATTCATTTCTGATCAAAACGCAAAAACAAATCAAATTTTGCTTCAAGAATGACATCTTTTGGGGTACAAAACTTTCCTGAAATATCAACCCCCTAAGCGGGGGTGGCAATCCTTTAACATTTTGAATAGGGAAAATGGGTCGAGTGATAACTCAAAAGAAAGGTGATATCTTCGTCTACATCGCTTTGAACGAATTTATATTTTCAATTGAAAACTGTAAAAGATACAGAGTGAGCAACTGAAAGATAGGAAGACTATTTCTCTGAGACAATTCAAGTTTCAGTGGAGTGAAATGGAACAGATCCATGGTGATCAATGACACTCATCATAAAGTATCATCCTCATCTCGAATTTAAACCTCTATGGCAGGGGTGACTACCCTTGAAAATTTGGAAGAGGGTAGATGGGTCGAGTGATACCTCGAAAGAAAGATATTATAGAGGAGATGATGTCTCGAGCGTAGCTGATGTAACATTGGTAACGCTAAAGACATCGTCTATCGAACGCCTGAAGATGACAAGAGACAACTTGTCGAAACGACGCTTCAATCAAAATGGACAACGGAATAAAACCCGTAACACATGTGGAGATTTGTATGGTTGATGAGTATCCATAAAACAATATTGTAAGGCAATATCTGTGAGAGTTCCATATATTAATATAACATAAAGGACTATAGAGTATGAATATCAGTGATAATAATGGGAAGTTCAGTATAGATAGAGGAAAGTCGTTCAGTATATTTGGTTTTCAGTATATTAGGCGTATAGTATATTAAGCGATTCGTTTATTAGGCGTTTTTGGTTATTAGGCGTTTAGTATATTAGCTGTTTAGATGTATAAAGACGATTTAAATGGGCTCACTAGTATTGATTAAATAAATTGATACTATAATTATATTATCAACCCAAAAGAATAACGCCAAATTTTATTATCAATAGTATAATTCAACATAATATATGTAATTCTTTGATAAACAAAAATCGGAAATAAATCTGATGATACTGTTTTATCATACAAGATACATATATTTTTCTCTACCATACAAGGTGTAGAAAACTCTTTGATCACGGAGTATTTTGAATAAATGGTAGTACAGATTCTTGTCAGTTTTGAGGCAAATGTCTAAGCATGTTGGTTTGAAAGTGTAAGGATCAATAGCCTACCCTCAGCAACCCTAACCTTGAATCGCAAAGAGTATCATGATTTCCATAATTTAAATATTCTCTGGATGCTGTGCATGAATTCGGTCAACACTGTTTGTTCCAATCGAAATATTCATTCCGTTAGGTAGCTGGGTATATCGGATCGATAGATTCAATTTGCTTTTACACTAGAATCAAAAACTGCCGACATATGATATAGAAAGACTTCTGTTCGAAGGTGATCCATTTTATTGAAATGGTAAGAATCATTACAATCAACACATCAGTTTCTTATGTATGTTCTAAAATTTTTCCCCAAGTCAGTATTTTCATGGTTCATATCATACTATTGTTCTAATCTGAGCTACACTACTTTGATTCCATAATTAAGAGAGACACTTGAAAATGGTTTATTCAGTTGAGGATATAGTAGAGTTCAGGTCACTTTGATTTCGAAACAACAGCTGCGCAAAAGAATCAGCAAGAAGATTGAACACAAATCATTTAGAGGGAAAAATGGGTCATCAATATGTCAAATCGCTATATAAAACTTCCAGGTAACTTGTTCAGTGGCGAACAGAAAGCATGAAATAGCATGTCCTGTGAGAAAAATTAAGCAGATGAAGTTGCGGTATTGGGTTATCCACAAATAGATAACTTTCAGTCCATTAGAAGATTATTCCATCAAATTGGTGTATCAATCGAACTGGTATCTGCAGTAAAATGTAGAATAATAAATTTCATCCCTACAAAATAAGATTGCACCATGAACTAAATGAGGATTTCTATGATCGTCGCCTACAATTTCCCAAAAACTTGAAAATATGAATATTGACGCCAATTTTCTTCAAATTACTGTCTCTGACGAGAGTACCTTCAAAGTTAATGAAAAGATGAATAGGCGCAATTGGAGATACTGGGTCACACAGAATCCTGTGCAGGAAAATACATACACAAACTTTATCAGAATTGAATGTTCCAGCTGTTTTATAGGATTTTACAGCAACCATCTTGTTGGACTGATGTTTATCGGGGGTAACGCCAGTGGAACTAGCTATCTGCATTTGCTAGAAGAATTTATTGGTACTCTCTGCATTTTGATATTCGAGTGTGAGAATATTTATATAATAATTTTCTAGGAAACTGCATCGGTTCATAGGGGATCAATTGAGTGGCAAGCAAGGTAACCGGATTTGAAATCTCAGGATTTTTAAATGGATCATCCAAAATCGAATACACTCTAGTAACATGTAATGTTTTTGAGATGGTAAGTAGGGAATTTGAGAACCGTTTATACCATTGTATGGAGGTGGGAAGGAGTCTTTCTCAATTGCTTCACTATTCGTAGATGTTCAAAATATTGTAGACTTGTTTTTCTGGCACAACTGTTATTTTGATGATAAATTGAGAAAATATCCACTTTGTCGCTTGATGAAGCAAGCAGCACTCTAATAGAATGAATTCCTTTGTTTGGACAAACTGTATGTACCGCTAACAAAAAGTGTTAACAAAATTCGTTCACAGCATCGAGAAGTCTTTTCAATGTAGTGCCTCATGTCCGATCGAAATTCCCAAATTTTTGGGATGCTGATGAAAGGAGTTCGGTCTGTACTCTTTCAAATGAATGTGCAGAAATATCTTCTTTAACAGTGATCCCAATTTTTACTATCATTCATTCCAGATATTTCGGTATCAAAGAGCTGCCTAATGAATATATAACATTTTTTTTCCGGTGGAACACCCAGAATCGAAAATTTATCCTAATGAAAGAAACAGTTGATATTGAAAATAGATAGCCTTTCTAAAGATGTGTCACCGGACCCATATTCCCTATGATCATTCTGTTGAGAGGTGATGGTAGGTAGGAGATTGATCAGACATGCTCCAAAATGGCACGAACACTAACCCCTTTTCAAACAAAAATTGGTTTCCGTTGACACTATCTCTTTTAAGTTAAATGAAAGGTAAAGTTTTCGTTGAAGCATCCTGTAAACAGATTCCTATTTTCTTTCCAGCATGGCATAATGTTTGTCCCTAGAATGATTTGAGAAAGAACAAATGGAAATGAAATTTAAATAAATCTTGAGTCTTGAATGAAATACGAAGATTGAATAAAATATGGGTTTTAAATCTCCAGTGAATCGTGAATGAATGAAAATTCTAATTGGGCATTCTTATATACCTGACTTACGAAGTTGAAAGTTCAATTTCAGATCGAAGTAGCCGCGAGAAATTTCAACTCAGCGGAGTGTCATTAAATATTTTTTTGACAAGTTTCTATGGAAATATGAGATGTGAATTTTGATATGGTTAGGTTGTTGCACTCCAGTAAAATGAATTCGATTTTTGATATGTTTAATGAATTTGGGATAACGCTTAATTTCAAGGATGGTGCAAATATATCAAACTTTATAAACATTGTTATGAAACTGTATAAACATTGAAATAAAGTAGAAACTCCTTTCTCAAATTAAGTTCATTTGCTACTTTCTGAACATATAGGCTTTTTTCATTCTCTATGAAAATGTTTTATATCTATTCTGTTATTATATCCATTTCTACCGAAACCATATTCTTTTCTTCGAAATTCAAATAAATAAGGCAAAAATATTTAAATACACAGGGAAACGAAAGCTCTGTGGAGTAAAGAAGTGAAGTTACATTATTTTATATATAACCATCATCAAAAACAGCCTATTTCCAGCTCATAATCTGAACCGAAAGCATAACCTTTCAGCACACTACGGGAAAATGTGAAGGCATGGTGACCACCAATAAAAATCTTGACTTACTTTTTCCCAGAAACTATGCTTAACACTAGAGTTGGCGAGTCGTCTCCCATCTCGTTGAATCTCAAAAGTAGAAAATAATATCAACATCAACTCATTGTGTTCAAGTTTAGAGTAAAAAGAAATTCATAATATAGTTGACTAATTCACTTATGCTTTTCAGAAATTGATGATGTCGAGTAACTGAGAAGATGCAGAAATTATTGGAGAGTACTCCGCCTGATGTAGAATTGAAACTCCACATGCCACAAAGCATTCGCTGCCTGATTAGTCTAGCAAGCGAT
This sequence comes from Cryptolaemus montrouzieri, assembly GCA_013387265.2. Classification (NCBI taxonomy): domain Eukaryota; kingdom Metazoa; phylum Arthropoda; class Insecta; order Coleoptera; family Coccinellidae; genus Cryptolaemus; species Cryptolaemus montrouzieri. Next base: position 41,977,067 of record JABFTP020000124.1, on the reverse strand, counting down.
ACGATCTCCTGTACATTAAATTGATGAATTGGACTATACGAAAAAATATCAAACCATCTTTGGACAAAGATATTCTATTCGAAAGCTGCCTGAGGAATGATGAGATCATCACTTCATATTTACGAAAAAAAAAAGCATTTTCGAATCAATTAGCTTCTCTTAAAAGGATATCAGATGATTTCAATAGGAAACAGACTCATGAAACTACTCAATTTCTGAAAAATGCAACAGACGAAAAAAATCAATGAGGCTTATTCTATTATGCAATTTATAATAATTATATATGGTCCTAGTCATTCAATATTCAGCATAGATGGTGCTTGTAGAAGACAAGAATAATTCAGCATGGAAGTAACGCGAATTGAGAATGGTAGAAAATAATAAGTAATTGAAATACTATATTCATAAACGAAAACACTACGTTTCTTAATCCTATCAAAACTCTTTTATGGTCATCTATCATTTTCTAATAATATCAATACTTCGGGAAATACATCGGTGTATCTATATGTGAAGTGTTGAAGACTTTATTCAGATGACACTATTCATCCTAGTAAATTAAGTCTGTCATCTGATATTCTCTTAGTTTCTATTCAATAATAGTTTTCATCGTTTCACTGGTGACCTCTGGTAGCTCTTCTTTTATTTTTCGTTGGGTAGGCGCCACACGTATACTTATTAGCTATAGCTTCCACCGAAACAATAGGCAGTTTAGTTGCTGCCCAGCTGGTTGTAGAAATTGGTTTGATTGTATGGACCACTCGGGAGTTCGAATGATGAATACGCTGCAATTTGCTTCCTCATGACATCCAAGTGAATTGTACCACTTCTTTTGTGGCTCTTGTTGATCATTATGTTGATCAGTTCACAGAACTTGCTGCTTCAGAGAGGGTGTGAATAGATTTAAGTTTATTTTGTGCATTCGGGTTGAAGAGTCATAGTTCGGAGAGGCCTTTGAATTATTTGAAAGCAATTCATCTCTTCCTTTATTATTTTGGAGATAACATGTTTCTTGTAACCATTAACAGTTCATGAACACCCTTGAGAAGAATAGGTGATTCAGTTTTATAAAGTTTTAGTGAAATTCCCATACAATTAGGACAGCAAATTAAAACATCTGTTTATTCTTCACCAAATTGGGCGTTTCCCCTCTCCCCACAAGGTCATGCTTGAACCGTTTAGCTATTGTTGGACTTAAGATTGTTGAAGTTGTTTGCTTGAGATAAAATAGTATACTTCAATTCATACCATCAGAGACTTCAGAAACTCTGATCATAAAGACGTACAATTGTACCATACTCAGAATCACAACTTTTGCACGTGTCACGATATTGTCTATATCCGTTAACTAAATTAATATATAGGGTGCGCCAGAGAAAACTGGACAATTTTTTTAGAACCAGCTATTTCAGAAATTGTATCGAAATTTCACTTCTGGGGAAATCCAATATGGGTGACTCTTTCGAGAATGAGGCAATATTTCGACATCGTTGGAACGTTACTTTTTCACTAAAAATTTCGAATGGGGCATTCAGTCCATAATTCAGTCTTTTCTGAACAATTTGACATATTTATCTTGTAATTATTCTAAGAATTGGTAAAAAAGTAGCGTGAAGAATTTTTCTCATTCTGATTTTCAGGTGAAATCAAAATATATTTTTCACCTCAGGTGTGCCAACGCCAAGTTGTTGTGTTTTTCATGGATGTTCTAAGAAGACAAAAAAACCATATTTTACTAAAACTAACCTAAACTTTGATTTCTGTTCGAATTCAAAATGGCCGACTTCCCCAAATATCAACAAAAATTTTTCGCGGTCGTAATTAATCAACTGCGTAATTCAATCACTAGATTAAACCTTTCCCACCATTTTGAGGGGTCGAACTCGAATATTGATTCAGAATTGTGCCAATTGTCGTCAATAATGTTTATCTTTTCCACCCTCATATGCACCTCACGTTGTGAAACCTCTGAACATAGACTGCATGCATTATTTCTATGATAAACAAATAATAATGAAATGTCATCGAGCTTTAGACGTTATCTGGTTTGAACTCGAATTTTATCTTGGTGTTGCTTGTTTTTGACGTTTGAAATTATTAACAATGGTTTTAACAAATGAATATAAGCGTTTCATTGAATGATTATTTGTGCGTGGCTATACTTCTAGGCAAATATTACGCCAATTCCTAGCCCCTTATCACAAAAGAAAAACAATTTAAAAATTTCGGACAACAGGGTAATTAGGAAGAAGATCTGGATGACTGTTTTCCAAATATCTCAGAGATGCCAACTGGTATAAATATCTGCGAGAATGATAATACAACATGACTTTGTTCAACAAATTACATGAGTAGAAACATTCAAAGAAAAGAATCAAGTACTCAGAATGGAATATGAACTCCATTGGCATCCACAACCATCTGCACCCGACTCCTCCAGCTCTCTATGGATCTCGAAATTACTTCTTGATCAAAATTGTTACAACATTCTTGAATTTTTTTGCCTTAGCTCCACACAGTTATTGAAAATATTACCATTATAATTCACCATTACTTCCAAATGACCTCACATAAAATAGTAGTACGGATTAAGATCTGGTTCTGATTCGATGATATCGTCTACGCGTTGTTTTATATAATCCATAGTTCATTTACTGATATCTAAAATCAAATTGAAATAGATTTCATTTTGATACATCTAATTTGGGACATCCTGTACACTGACGGTCAGTTGAGACTAAGTAGTGTTTTTTCTGTGTTATAGTACTGGTTGTTCATATCTTTGGCAAACGTTGTCAGAAGAAAATGGAAAAAAATTGTAGACTTCCTAAGAAGATTTGAACCAATAAAAATCATCCAAAAATCTACTCAATTTATTTTCAGCTAGTGGCAACTGTATTTATTCATGTCATACAAAAAACAGAAATCATTCACCTGCATAAAAGTGAACTGAGGAGTTGACGCCTTGATAGTTGTTAACATGTGATCAAAAATTAATTGACAATAATTTTCCGAATCTGATCTTATGCCTTGTTCTATAAAAATGATATTTAATTTAAAGCTTCCCGAAAAACCGGCAGAGACCATCACATGCCTGGAAAATTTTTGTCCTTCCCTCTGCAGATGAATGAAAGGCACATTCCTTTTGATTTCATTCGTCGAAACACAAATTTTGTCATTCTGGCTGTTTTTTGGTGGGGCAACACTGGAAATTTTTTCGTCTGTGAACCAGATATTTTCAATTTGTCTACGTGTTTTAAATCTATTTAATTAATTTCTGCATCGCTCGAATATGCGCTCTTTGACAGCATGAGTAAATTGAAAATTATAGTGCCTCCGAAGATACTTAAAACCCAAATTGTGTCTCACTATTCTTCTCACCAAGGTTTTTGAGATTCGGCATCTCTGAGACATTTGAGAAACAGTCAATCTGGTTCCTAGAGTTCTGTTAGGGCTGACTGCTATTGCAGAAATTCGCTGAATGTTATCCTGAAATTATCAATTGAGTTTGTAATACAAAAAATGTAAAGCTGATGCTCGAAACAGATTATGAAAAAGGCGGGTACCTGTGTTCTAACAGTTCTAACTGTACCAGTACCTAGTCTTTTTCCTTATGACCATGTTTTCCGAAATTTTTCCTCAAGATCATAAATTGAACTTCTTCTGTAAATAGGGGCTGATAATTGGAGTAATATCTGCCTAGCAGCATAGCCACGCACGAATAAACATTCAATGGAACACTTATTCTCATTTGTTAAAATCATTGTTAACAATTTCAAACGTCAAAAACAAGCAACAACAAAATAAAATTCGGAGTTCAAACCAGATGTTGTCTTAAACTCGATGACATTTCATTATTTTTCGTTTATCATAGACTTAATACATGCAGTCTATGTTCAGAGGTTTCACAACGGGATGTGCATTTGATGGTGGAAAAGTGAGAGCTTATTGACGACAATTGGCACAATTCAGAATCACTATTCGAGTTCGATCCTTCAAAATGATGGGAAAGGTTCAGTTTAGTGTTTGAATTACGCAGTTGATTCATTACGACTGCGAAAACTGTTTTAATGCGCAGGAAAAATTGTTAATATTTGAGGAAGTTGTTATTCTTGAATTCGAACGGAAATAAAATTTGAGATTGGTTTCAGTAAGAAACGATTTTATGTATCCTCGAACATCGATGAAAACACAACTTCAGGAGTGCCAACGCCATGAGGTGAAAAAATATTTCGATTTCAGCTGAAAGGCAGAATGAAAAAAATTCTTCACGCCACTTTTTTACCAATGCTAGGAATATTTTTGAGATCAATATGTCAAATTGTTCAGAAACGACTGAATTATCGACTGAATGCCCCTTTCGAATTCTTTAGTGAAGAAAAACCGTTTCAGCGATCTTGAAATATTGTTCATTTTCGAATGAGTCAGCCATATTGTTTTTCACCGGAAGTTAAATTTCTATACAATTTCTGGAAATACCTGGTGCTTCGGCTTTCTACTGAAACAAGAAAGAATGATCTAGCTCTAAAATTGCCAAAGTTGAAATTGGGTGATCGCTGAGTCTTTCACTTGAAAACTGAAGAAATCGAATCAATCGAAGATAGATATATTTAACATTCTATGGAAAATTGAATGTTATCTGAATATGCATACACAAATCGATACATCATTAGAGATGCAAGAGAAAATCTTATCATCCGACAAATTTAACAAGTACTTCAGTTAATATCTATACTGACATAAGGCATATTGTTCGACTTTTCTCATACGTTTTGAAAACTTTATGTAATTCTGCTTCAACATACATCCTTAATCAATGTCAATATCATATTGAGATGAAACTCGAATTTCCTGAAATAATTCTCTTGGTCGTCGAAAAGTCAACCACAAAACTCGTGACACTATACCACTGTCGGTACTTTTTCACTAATTTCCTATTATGTTCTTGTTCTCTATGTTAGTTTCAAACAAATCCAACGATATTGCACCCCCTCATATAATAAAATATTTCTCACTTCGAAGTGTTGTCCAGTGTGACATATTTGTTATTATTAGTGTGAGCACTTGAAAATGACAAATCTGGAAATCACAAAATCGATAAACAGTTCAAAAGATTATAGTTACTTAAAAGTTATCAAACGTAGTACAAAATTGTTTTTAGTGCATCAGTAATATTAAAATTACTAAGAGCACATATGTTTCGGTCGAAGGTGACAATTTTTCATATCAACGGACATAGTTAAAAGCTCGAATAAATGATACTACTTTTTTCTCAATTAATTTATTATCAGCTTTAAACTTATAGCATCGTTGTTGGTAAATATATCCACTACAGAAGGTTAATTGAATAAAAATTTTTCAACCGAAGACTTCGGAAGTGCTGGCCTCTGAATCAATGGAATCGCTCCAACACATTACCATCAGCTCTACAACTTGTCTTCTGGAAAAAGAAAAATTAATGAGAATATTACACTATTTATCAATGAATCTCAGATTGATGAAAATTCAGATTAGAGAGGAGTATTTCTTCGGACAATATGTAGCAGAACAAATCAAATCCAATCTATTTTGTCGAAGAACACAGCTCTTTTTACTGAATCCATTTCAATCGCCAATCAATTAAGTAGGAAATCGTCTCTATTCATACTTCATCTTAAGAGGGTATTCTGGTCTAGAACCCTACGTTTTGGATATTTTTTAAACTACGATGAAAAAAAATTGAAGAAATTTTTTTGAAATATATAAAAGAAATCAAAAATAAAGTCGAAAATTCATCCAGTAACAGGCCGGTGTAGGGGGGGTTGCCAGTCAAACGGTGCTCCCTGGTTGACATGTTTCCAACCCTTGTTGTGATCTAAATCGAACAAACAAAAAAAATTCTTACTCAGTAAAAATGTCGCTATCTCATGGACCTTTTCCAAGGAAAAAATTCACAAAATGGCGTCCACTTGCAAAAAACAATTTTTTACCCCTCTTTTTCGACATTTACGAATTTTGTAAGAATACTTCAAATTAAAATTTTTCAACGTCCAAGGTCCTAGTGATAAAAAGATGTATTAAGTAGATTCTCACTAAATTTCTAAGGAATCGGTCAGATAGAACTTGAGATATCGTGTCAACCACCCCTACAAAAAGAGTTTTAAGAAATACGCGTTTGAAGTTTGAGAAAGATTTTCAGTAGAATAACTCAGATAATAATATTCGATACTCGGATTGGATTAATCGACGATCCCATATCCATAGATTGGACCTTCATCTTTCTCAAAATCGAAATTTTGTTAGAAAGAAGTTCTTTCTTCTAATCGAGCTGTTCAGCCTGCGTTTGAAGCAGCAGAAGCTCGTACTTCAGAGCGAATAATCCTCGGCTGGCTTAAGTGCCGCATCACAAATCCGCTGTATATATCAAAATAATTCGAATTTTGGAAAATTCTTTTGAGAGCATATTTTATAATGTCTAAGCTTTGAAAATATGCAGAAAAAACGATTTTTTCAATTTTCTCTAGCATGATAACGCTCACAATGGGAATCACAAGATTTTTTTCTGAAAGAACAAAATAATAGTTCTTTGACTTGTCTGCTAAATCTCCTGATCGTAACTAATCTCTTCAAGCATGGTTTGGCTATTCATCAAAGAAGAGTTAGATGAGACCACAGTCATTCATTTTCAAAACTGAAATCAGATATTCCAGGCTCTACAACAGATTCTCTTAGGGAAGCGCAATTCCTCAAGATAATCTTTATGAAGAGGCACTTGAGTTACAGATTTTTCCTGTTCCAAACCCCCTTCGTTTTTACCCAGCTTTTTTTTAGGCAGCTTTTGTCTGGTGACCAACTTGACATATATTGCTTATTTCTCTGCTAAATATTTCAACTAGCGATAAGAAATATGTAATGTAAATGCCGGAAGAAGGAATCTGTTCGGACTATTTCCAGGATTCTGAACATACTACCGGGTCTACTAAAGGCGAAACGATTGGTGGTGAAGAGTTTTCGTCCCGCGGGAGCTCTCTGCCCATGCATTTGATCTTCTAATAGCTTCCTGATGTTGACAGGAATAACTGTTTCGGGATGGTGGTAACTTCTTTTTAGCGTCTTCTGTGATTGTTTTCACTTAAGCAGGTTGAAGCAATCCATAGATATACCCCTGGCTAGCATTGAAATGTAGTATTTTCCCGAATAGGTCTTGTGCTCTTTGAATGAAGTTTGAATTTAGATAACGGATAGTGAATGAAAACGACTCGTTTCTCAAATTCCCCTGTAGATGGTTCGGACGTTGATGGGTGTCTTGGATTTTGGATTTCCCTTGTATGGAATTTTCCATTACGTGTACGTAAGGGTACGGATGATTTCCGTTGCTCAACGGAGGTGCTGCTTTCTGGATGTCCAGTATATTGAATCCTTTTGTCGTCGGAGTTTCTCATGTGGAACCCTGCAGATAGTTTGCTGATGACTGTGTGGAAGCGTCGCTTCCTGGATGCCCTCTGTATTGAATCGTCTCTTCGTCGGAATTTGTCGTGTGGAGCCTCTGCAGATGAATTCCCTGATGACTATGTGAAAGGGTCGCTTTCTGGAGATTCCCGGTATGGAATCGTTTGGTCGTCGGAGTTTCTCGTGCGGAACTCCTGCAGATGAGTTCGCTGGTACTGGGTAGACGTATCGTTTTAGGATGCCTCCTACATGTGTATCCCTTACCCTCCATTGGTCGCAGATGAATTCGCTGATGAATATGTGGAAACGTCGTTTTCTGGATGCTCCCTGTAGGGAATCCTCGGGTCGTCGGAGTTTCTCGTGTGGAACCTATGCAGATGAATTCGCTAGTACTTGGTGCGGGTGTCGCTTTTGAATGCCCCCTGTATGTGGAATCCTCTTGTAGCAGGACTTTCTCGTGCGGCAGATCCCTATAGAAGAATATACTGATACAGTCTTGAATGTTTACTAGGCGGCTGGTTCAAGTGTAGCTCGAGGGACCATGAATAAAGATCTGTTGTGATCTTTCTGATGTGTGTTGATGTCGACTAGATCTCAATCAGCCTATTCCTAGTTGAAAGTTTATCGTGCCTAAATCCTCCTACTCCTGGTTAAGTGTGTGTGTGGGTGTGCGTGTATTGCAAACTGGGCTACAATCTGCCTACCCCTAGTTGGAGGGTGAGGAAATGACTTGAGAAATATTGTTCAGCAAGTACTTTATTAATAAAGTCGAATTCCTTTTATACGAAAAAAAATTAGATGGTTTAAATGGAATCATGCTAACGTTGTCTTCGTCCAGTCATCTGCCTCAAATTATTATTTGTAGATGGAAAAATATCTCGCTGACTCACCGGTACTGAATGGATGTCTCAAATTAATTAAATAAACACCTTCTGTCTAATGACATACTTAACGTAGGTAGTAGGTCCTTCTCTGCTGAATATTTCAACAAGCAAAGTGAAATATGTAATGTAAATGCCGTATAGAGAAATCCGTTCGGAATAATTCTAGGAGTTTGAACAGTATCACAAATACGTTTTTGAGTTAACAAGCTAACCTAAAAAACATTAATTTGAAACATTCTTCAAAATCTAAGATCCATGACGGAGTCCTAAATTTATCTGACCATAAGGTTGTGTATCGACATGATGCAGCACTGCCACATTATGCTGCAGCTGTGTGAAACTATCTGTATAATAGATTTCTGGGTCGCCAGATAGATAGGAGATGGCCGACTAGATCACCCGATCTAACGTCTTTCGATTTCTTCTTGTGGGGATATCTCAAGTCTGAAGTGTATGTTGCGTCAACCGAATCATTGGAAGAACTACGAGAAAGCATTATCGAAGATATAATTCTCATCTGTAAGTAATTTAGTAACATAGTCCACTTAAGATTCAAATGATTTTTATCATTCAATCGCTTAGTCATTAGTGAATCCCGAGGTGAATTGAAGTCATATTATGGTTGAAATCTATTATTTTCAAGGAACTGAATGTAGTGTAATTTCAATGCTTGAACGTAACTGACCTCTAAATTCAATATCTGAAAGAAATTATGGTTCGTAAGCACCTGTAGGGGAGACAGGTACACAGTGGGACGAAGTACACAGTGGGTCATTATTTATATTTCGCACTATTTTGTAACTAGCTCAGTCATATGGTACACCCACAATGTAAGGATATGAACTATACTAAAGGCAGAGGCAGTTGAGTGAGAAGACTGCACGCTGTGCAAAGGTATGTACTTTAGTCTTGTCAAAGTTTTTCTTTAAGAAAATTTTTAAAAGTATTTGTGAACAAGGTTATTGCTTCGATTTTTTGACATATCCTCTTGGAACTTTAGGCAGTCCTTAATATACAAAATTAAAAGTGGTTGTAGGCGTTTGGATGAATGGTGCAAACAGTTTGAAGGCACAAATTTTAAGATGTTGGGTGATACACATTAGGACACCTGTTGGTAGTACACAGTGCGACGTCGCAATTAACTTTTCCAAGAAAGGAGACAAACAGTACACATTCCTTTCTGTTGAAGATGGCGGAACTATTGATCTGTGTCAAGTCAGGAAAGTGCTTCCAGATCCATCTGTCCGAAGAGGACTATACAACTTCAACTGTTTGTTTCCGCAAAACTTAATATATGTTCAGATCTTAAAATTACAAAAACCTTGTATAATTATGCAGTTACTATTTGTTTTACTCTTTTAGTTAATAAAATAAATTAAAAAGTACAGCTTGTATACTTTTCTCTGTGCCCGGACCCCCTGGTACACAGTGGGACACTATTCATGATTTTAAAGAAAAATTAATAACACACAAATGTATTTGAATAAATCAAATGTGTATACTTCAGGTAGCAGCCTCTCTCAGTCAAACAGAGAGGGAATTTGAGGAAACATCACAGGTTATGTATTTTTTTTATTATCTTCTTAGTCCTTTTTATGACCTTGCTTGCTATGTGAAATCTTTTCATAGATTTGTTTAGACATATAAGAAGTATGATTGTTGAAATATTTTCTGCTGGTGTTTCTTTTTCCATTGTTACAGATTCCTGTCCCAAACCCCCTTCCTTTCACCCTTGTCTTTGGAAATCATGGAATGCAAGAGAGAATGAATTGGCTAAGCAGAAAAATCTTTGGTATTCTTTATGAACACACGACACTAACACAACATAAACAGACAAGCTATTGCTAGTGCAATAGCGACAGGGAAACGAGTTTTTTCCTCAGTAGTTTTTTCGTAGGTTATGTTTATGAATTAAAAGATTTTCAATAAATCTTATCTCTTGCTCCGGCTACCTGAATGTGAAATTTGGGTTTGTGTGAAATCTAAGAAATGCTTTTCTTATACAAGGTTCTGAAGGACCAGTTTTTCATTAATTATGAAATATAGATTTTCTATGCTCGGTTTTCTGATATTAATAGAAAGACCATTTTGACGTATAGAAAAACAGAATAATCATTTCAATATAATTTATATAAACGTTTTCTTTCACTTGTGCCAAATCTATCTTTGGCATTGAGATTGAATTAATATAGATTTCTCATATTAATCTCATTACATATTGAAATATTTTATTATTTTTAATTTATCGCATTAATTAGTACTTATTTGTAAAACATAAATTCTGTGATAATTAATTGTGGCGTGAACCTAAAGAGTGGAATAAAATGAGGATTGAAATAATTTGTGTAGATTTTAGGTATTATTTAGTGTATGATGTGGTCATACCCGTTATTTGACGATGATGTTTCCTGAATGCTTATTTCTTTTTCAGTGTTTTCGTGAAAGAGAACAGTGAATATTTGCGTTCACATGTGTATAAAACGCAGATATTTTTATTTTATGCAGATGGAAACTACCATTATAAATCGTTAGTTTTTGATGAATGTCAACTCAAGAAAATCTGTTCTCATGATTGAAAAACTTGAGAACTTATGTGTTTTATGCATATACCAATTTCCATAGTGAATTGGATCACAAAATGAATTAAAGAGTTTTGAAAAGAGATTAAATTTCCTAACAGTACCTTTCCAAATACAAAATTATTTATCGTCATTTCTGTTTCAGTGAAGAAAGTTCTTCAAACTTTGATAAAATCCGAAACATATGTCAAACATATTTCTATTCATCATATTTTGTGGAACTTAAGCCTTGTGTCATTTCTTCAACTGTTCAACTAGTTTTTGAAAATGTCTCAACAAACGATTAGCGAGACCTCTTTATCAACTTGCACATATTCCAGTACTTAGGAACACTCAAAAGACTCATATTATCACCTCTTTATAGCAAATTTTGCATCTGATTTTGACCAAAAATTTTCATTCTTTTCAATATAACAATTTGCTAGAATGAAATGGTTCACGTTTAATATAGTTGGATTAATTATGTAATTTTCGAGATTTCATATCTAATTTTATTGGTGGAAGCTTAAATTCTTCCGAATTTCTTTGAGTTTTCATTTTTTAAATTGGGAGTGTTTACATGAGGAATGATAGTGTATATTTTGATGAATCAGTTGGCTACTAATTGAATTCACGACCTTAATAATCGAGGGTTGCCCTTTGAGTTGCCAACACTAGCAATAAAAATTACTATATTTACGTGACATATTTAGATAATGGATTTATGTTTTTGCACTTAATACATATCTAATACAAATCTAAGATGAATTTTTGAAAACATGATAGAAGAGCATATGCCCTCACTTCGAGAACACTCCTAAAACTCTTTCTGCATATAAATCTGGAATATTATATGTTTTGTATTTCAGAGTAAGAAAATAGGTGAAAGTATATTTGTGAGAATTAACGGGATTTTTCGAAGATGATCATTTAAATCTGACATCAACATAAATAAAAAGTTCGATATGTTTTTATGAGAGTGAAAATAATTTATCTACGGGTTTGATATGATTGAAGTCCTAACACGGAAGAAATGTGTTATTATTCGGTAAGTTTGTGCAATTTTTACGTATGTGAGAAATATTGTAATGATCTAATTCTAAGCTTCTGATACGATAATGTATTTTCTTGATGGAAGTATGCACATTTATTTATTGCAACTGACTAAATGACACAGAAATATTTCCAACCCTTCCCCCTGCATTTCAACTGAATTTGCAATTACCTGGGCAAAAAGTCATGAATGTGTTCCAGTTTGGTCTATCCGTGATGTGACAAAATAATGCTTAAAGCTACGTGCTTGCAAATTGCTTGCAATTGACAGAATCGATGCAATTAATGCAGGCGCCAGATGATTTTATCCAGAGCGAAGACAATATCGAATTCAACTGATGAAATCGGTGCATTCATTCGAAGCAAATAATCAATTTGCGAAACGAAGCAAGGCGGAAATGTAGCGTGTTTTATATCGGGTATACATGTCTATTTCAGTCTCAAAACGAACCCATTAAAACACTGCCAATTACGTTCTCGTCGAATAACGCATATTGATTCTTGTTAATAACACCATGTAACAATATCCAATATTTCGATATTAAAATTTTTGCTTATTTCAAAACTCCTGACAATGAATCGAGTTATTTAGAAAATCGCAAAAATTTTCCAACTGTATTTCTATTGTAAACACGTTCAGTTATATTTGCTGCATTCAATTTCATATCCAATTCAATAAAAAAGAAATCTAAATTAAGTCATAGTGTTTTCTCAAGCAATATATATATATATATATATATATATATATATATATATATATATATATATATATATATATATATATATATATATATATATATATATATATATATATATATATATATATATATATATATATATATATATATATATATATATATATATATATAATTATCAGCAATATATTTGTTTATATATGTGTCATAGTGTTTTCTGGTATATATATATATATATATATATATATATATATATATATATATATATATATATATATATATATATATATATATATATATATATATATATATATATATATATATATATATATATATATATATATATATATATATATATATATATATATATATATATATATATATATATATATATATATATATATATATATATATATATATATATATATATATAACCACATAAGCGAACAGACATATTGCTTGATGATAATTTACCAGAAAACGGTATTGTATTTAGAAAGTAAAAATATACTTCAGCAATTTACTTTGAAGTCAACAGGGTGTTCTTATCTTCAATAAAAAAATTTTGTGACGTTTATTCAGATTGGAAGATCACTTTTTTGTTGAAGATTCGTCCTAAACTCTGCTATAATGTCTTTAAGTGATAATTTTTTTCTTCCGTAAAAATTCATGAAACTAGGCTCTCACATCATCGCATGTTGCTTCGGCCAGAGAGGATGAATACTTTTTTCCTTTCGTTTTCTTATTGCCCAAGGATAGCTTTATTGATGAATTGAAATAGATTATCCTCATTTTATACAGGAGTGACTCAAAAAAATTATTGAATAATGTATAAATATAATATTTTATAATTATAATAAATTGCTGAAGTAGATTCTTACTTTCTAAATACAATACCGTTCGAACAGAAATGAAATCTTGAAGTGCGTACAAGCTACCGAACACTCGATTTTCTGGTTTTAGAAAAAAAATATGGAGAATCGTCCGGATCAACTTTTCCGATTTCCACATCCCGTAACTTCAATTCAAATTATCCGGTGTGAGCACAACCCCCTTTTGATTTTGAATAGGGATGAGGGGTCATACCTCATTTTGAATAGCTTATCGAGTACTATCGGACCCCTAAATTTTCATCGTTAACGAAATGGCAGCTAAAAAAGTGGAAGACCACTTACTTTTGTGATTAGTTGATTGAGTGCTGAGAATGGGCACCATTCACTTTCATGCAGTAAAGAACGCTGGAGTATGGCTAGCTTATGTTGAATTTACCTCGAGTTATGGATTTTTCTTTTTAATGTTTTGTTCGAAAAAGTAGACGCATAATGTGTTTGATTTACCTTAGTCTCTTGTTTATCTATCGTGAAATATCAGGATTGTTGAAATTGTGCCAAAGTGATTGTAAATTTTGAGTAGGATTAAAATGGAATATTTCGTAAAAGAAAGGGTGGAACTGATTTAATTATTATTAAGAAATAACGACTCTGCGCGATTAACAGCTGCTTTATTTAACGAACGAGATCCTGAATCGAATGTATCCGCTGCTTACGTTGTGCAACTGGTCGCTAAATTTGACCCTACTGGTTCAGTTGGCAATAAGAAGAAGGTGTATGAAGGAGACAAAGCTGGGAAAGTTTCTATCTTAGGTCCAATGTGTCTGGTGTTTCACGCACAACAATCATGAGAATTTCAAGAAAACATAAGATAAGTTTCATCCTTTCAAGAAACGATTGGTTCAGGAACTGATTGAGGATCATTTTGATCGCCGACTCATCTTCTGTGAAGTGGTCAGTGAAATTATTAACAATAATCCAAACTACATGTTCAATATCTGTTTTTCGAATGAGTGTTCATTTTATCTTAAGGGTACTGTAACTGTCGGTACTAGTCAGATGAAAATCCAAGATTATTTAGAGAAGAGCATACTCCGCATCACGAAAAGTCAAATAATTGGGCGGATATTTATGGAAATCACATCATCGGCCCTTTTTTATACCCGGTAATATGACAAATTTATTCAGAACTATTACAGAACACTATTTATCCAGCCCCCGTGCAAGTATTGGAGAATGAAAAAGACCATGAAACGATAATTTCACAACAAGATGGCGCAGCACCTCATTTCGTTCAACCTGTGCGTCATTTCTTAGATGAAAATTTTCCAGGATTGGAAGTAGAGGACATATTGGGTGGCCACCCAGATCACCTGATCGGACGCCACTGGACTTTTTTCTATGTGGTCACATGAAATCTAAGATTTACGCTACCCAACCTGAGTCACTGAATGATTTTCGAATTCGGACCATTAGTGAATGCCGACAAATTGAACCAGAAATATGGAGTTATGTAATTGAACGATTTGAGCAACACTTATTTTACTGCGTGGAAGTGAATGGTGACCATTTTCAGCTATTAATAAACTAATCAGAAAGTTAGTATTCTTCAACTTTATTAGCTGCCATTTTGTTAACGATGTAAATTTTGAAGCGAAAATTCAGGGTCAGATAGTGCTCGATATGATCTTCAGAATAAGGTATCTCAAAATACCTTATCCCTATTCACAACCAGGGTGTTGTGCTTTCACTCGGTAGAGAATTGAAATTACGGGTATGAACAAATTGGAAAAGTTGTTCCCCTTCGAAGCAGAAATCGACGGGTACGAGCGATTTTCCATATTTCATTTTAAAACCAGATTATAGAGGTTTTAAATTAGGTTGCACCACCCTGTATATGTAAATTTCTGACAAGAAAAATCCTTCAAAAACCCGTAGATCAATGAATAATCCTTCCAGACAAGAGCTAGTTCTCAAATCTACCCGCCATGCACGCAGCCCCCAAGAGCCACAATGGTGCAATTAAGCAGGATGCCTAGCAACAAAGCGGGAGACTGCAGTTTCGTTCTCATTAGGAGCTCATCAGTATCGCATATCGCTTCTCAGAATCTTAACCAGCTACATCGGGGTACCTTAACGATTCCAGAAAGGACGTTTCTCGTAAATACGTACCAGATTCGCCCTTTATGGACCGAAACGGTGAACCCGCTACCGGTCTTCGAGAAAGATACGAACAATAAGAAACAGATGTGAGAGTTAGATTTCCAAAACATGAGGAAAATCAGCACCTCTAAGAAATAAATATTTCAGTAAGTTTCTCAGGTGTGACACGCTGCAATGCGTTAAGAACATTAGATCTACCATTCCTTTTTGAAACGTTTTATAATCATGAAATAAATTTTTACTGAAATGCGAAATATACATAGATTCTTTATTCAAAATCTGATTATTTTCAGGATCAATAATATCTTCAGTTTTTCCAACAGCATCAAGTTCGTACATAAAATTCTCTTTATCTAATTTTGTATATATTAAGTTGCCTGAATTAGATTTGAGTTCGATGAGCTACCTCAATAGCGAGGGGGTAGATTTCGGGATCATAATTTACCGGAAGGCAATGAATTGGATCAATTTTGCGTTTACCTTCTTTGTAGTATCGAAGATATTTGCATAAGATTATTCAAATTATGCCATCCTTATACGAAATGGGAATCACATTTATCCTACATAATTTTATATTATTTATGTACGTAGTATTCGACATGAGAATCTCGATGACAAAATCTCAGGTTTCTGGAACTTTCAGTTCAGTAATGTATATACATCATCGCACATTCTACTTCCTTTTTTGCTCAGCTCTGTAATTCTGGAGTGCAATCAATGATCCATCAAATTAATTCAATTTCTAATCATTCCAACACAAATGAGTGAGAAAATGTAAAAGTGAACTCGCTCATCGAAGTATTCCACCTGAAGACATTAATAGTGAGTTGTATTCACTGAAAGAACGAAAAGAGAAATACAAAATGAATATTATAAAAACGAACGATTGAATGAATTTGATGTTAGTCAGTAAAGAGCAAGCGTAATGTTCTCTTCAAAGAGGTCAATGTGACCCCAAACAAATTGATACTCCTATGCGTGTTGCAGACATATAGCATCCAATCGATAGGGGAGTTCTGTGCACTATTCGTTTTTCTAAAAGTTATAGAGAAGAGTCATGGTGCCTCAAAGATTTCATAGGAATATTAAAAGTAACCATGTGCAAGATCATAGGTACCTGAAGTACGCAGTTCAGTATTTTAATCAAAACCAAAATATCAGATATAGTTATACGATTTTCAAGTGACAATCAATTGAAAATTGAAATATTTACGGGTAGGAGCGTAGTCGTGATTCAGGATAACAAAAATAGTTTTGAAGCATATGAACTGTATGAATCTATTCTGAATGCGTTCAAGTCGGTTGGAATAACAATCATAACGAGGGTTCCAAATACATGAGGCAAATTTTAGTTTACTGTAGATGTAAGCATAAGTGATTTTACATAGTTGAATTCCTTACTTTTCCTGAAAATATAACCCATCATTCGACTTGAACTATTTACTATGCGATCTATGTGTGCATCGACGAGCAACTTCGAATCGAAAGTGGCACCCAGATCAAAAACCGTGGACACACGTAGCAACAATGAATTTCCAATTGAGTACTGAAAAGTGATAGGGGAATGGTTTCTTGTAAAAGTTATCGTGAAACATTTATTTAAATTCAAAAATAATTGGTTTTCTCTACAGTACTCAACCAAGTTATTCAAATCTAGTTCAAGATCAAGGCAGTCCCTTAAGCATCTGATAGATATAATAACTTTCAGATGGTCTGCATAGTGCAAGATTCTGGAATGCCGGAAACATTCATCTATGTCATTTATATAAATTAAGATAAGGAAAGGACCGAGATGAGTTCCTTGTGGTACCCCAGAAGTACTAATGAAAGATTCAGATTTAAAACCATTTAAACTAACGAAATGTGACCTATTCAGAAGATACGATTGGATCCACTCAAGCAACCCACCACTTACACCTGCTTCGGCTAGTCTAAAAATGAGAATATAGAAACTTATTTTGTCGAAGGCTTTAGAAAAGTCTGTGTAAGTAGTATAGTCTGAATTTGAGAATCCATTGCACTCTGCAGGTACTCACTATAAATTAACAAATTAGTTTCCAGAGTCCTACCCTTAAAAAATCCGTGCGTTGTGGGATAATGAAATTTTTCACATAAGAGAAAAGATAGTTATAAATTATACGTTCAAATACTTTAGCAATGATCGAAAGCTTGTTAATAGGTCTATAATTAGAAATATCATTCTTATCTCCACTTTTGAAAATTGGGACAACGGCGGACTCCTTCCTTTAGAAAAGTCTCTTTTGAGAAATACAGGTACTCACTATTAACAAATTAGTTTCAGAGTCCTACCCTTAAAAATCCGTGCTGATAATGAACATAAGAGAAAAGATAAAACATAGCATGATCGAAAGGTTTAGGTCTATAATTAGAAATATCATTCTTATCTCCACTTTTGTGACAAGCGACTCCTTCCACTTTTTGGAAATTTTCAGAGACTGATTGAACAAAAATTGGTGAGCGCAATTTTGAGTCAAGAAAATTGCTGTCTGGACCTGAACCCTTCGACACGTCAAGGGATAAGAGAACCTCTCGAACCTCTTTCTCTTCTATGTGAATATTTGATAGTACATCATTATTGCAGTTTTTAACAGTTACACTACGACTAGGCTGCTGACTTACACGAACATATACACTCTCGAAATAACGGGCAAAAAGATTGCATATCTCTTTTCCATCTGATGAAAAACTATCCCCATACCTCATTTCATTAGGTAGTTTAGAGCCGCCCTGTCCCAGAGACACATACTTTCAAAATGATTTGCTGTTCGTTGGCAGTTCCCGCTCAATGTTACAGGTGAATTTATTCAAATCAAGTTCAATAAGTTCCTCTGAATGAGCACGAATCTGTTTGAATATATTTAGATCATTGACATTTTTACTTATTTTCCTTTTTTTATGAAATTTTTGCTTTTCTCTTATTGTAGCAATAGTACCTTTCGAAGAGAATGAAGAAAAACACTTGATGACTCTTTTCTTAGGAACAACAGAACTGATTATGTCATTGATTCTCTCATAAAAAATATCCAGATTTTCATCAATTCCCTTAGAGCTGCTGTTAAGCAGATACTCCAAATTCATCAGCGATAATGAAGCATTAACAGCTTCATAATTCACATTTTTAAAATCGTAATAACAATTTTGAATTTTCGAATTTATCATCTTCTCTTTAGACAATGCAACTATAAACTCCAGTGTGGGATGATGTGTGTCCTCGTTTACAAACAGATGAGCACTTTTATCTATATTCGAGACAATTTCTTTATTACACAAGACTAAGTCAAGAATTTTATCGTTACTATTCTTCACATGATTGTATTGATTCAGTCCGACAAATGCAAGTGTATCTAACATATCTGAATATTTATTTTCAATGTAAGAAGGTATCAAGTAACTCTTATCAGAGCTCACCCAATCAACCTAGGGACAATTAAAGTCACCACACACAAGAAATGGACATTTTATGTTCACTATATTGCTCTCTAATTTACTAGCGAACACATCACTTGCCACAAAATCCCCAGGGGGCAAATACACAAAGCAAATACATAACTTCGTACTATTCACGTTCAGAGATACCCAGATATCCTCCGCGTCTCTTCCGAAATCACTCAAAAGTCGTGGACCGAATTTGTTGCGAACGTCAATGAAAACTCCACCCCCATCCTTCTTAGAAGAATATTCACAAGTATTCAATTAATTGTCGAAAACGGTATCGTTCAGAAATGATTCGGTAACACACATTACATCAGAAAAACCTGCCATTGAGCTCAACCTGAAGTTATTTAGTTTGTTACGACGTCCTCGTACGTTTTGGCAGTAAATATGTAAGGACATATCAGGTGAATGAAAAACACGACGGTCTTTGCATAAGTAGCGAAGAGAATGAGAATTGATTTTTATAAATTGGCTATTTCGGATTCAGATGCAATACGACATATCTTACTTGTGTCATCTTTCTTCACTAAAACATTCCCTCCCTGTATCCAAACGAATTTGTAACCTTTGGCCTTTGCAGCCGTGCAAACTTCCTTGAGTAAAAGCTTTACAGCAGAAGTATTGTGCTCATTAATATACAGCCTGTCCGAAACACCATCTATACTAAAGCCCGGATCGCCCCCCCTGTTGAGAAGACGCTTAGCTCTCGCAGCCTGAAGAGAATTATTTGGTTAAGATTTGAATTTGGGAGGCTTTACTTGGTAAAATTCCATTATCAATAATAAAAAACAAGTACTGTGTCTTAAGGAATTTTACTTAATAATTGCGATTCGTAACGCGTTTCACTACACCGTAGCTTCTTCAGACGAATGATTATGCAGAAAAATGTAAATGAGAATATAACTATAAATGTTCTTGAGTAATTAAAAGCTTATTGGTCGCCTCCTCCTAAGTGGTTATTTATGACAGGTATATCCAATAAAATTAAGGAATAGATTGCTCCCCGAAAAGATTCAATAGAGGTGAAGGGCTTAAATCGACTTGTTCATTGATGAGTCTACCTGACTGTTTGTATTTATTTATTTCTAAAGTTTCCCAAAGATCTACCTTCAATATTTATTATCTGTATGCAAAATTTCAAACTGTGGGTCGAAAGAATGATTATTTTCTAAGAGATGATTCGCGTAATTTGAATCTGATTTTTATTTGAAAAACTGCGTTTATGTTCCGATATTCTAATATTAAAATTTCTATGTGTTCTACCAATGTAGAAATTATCACAGTCATTGCAATTCAATCTATAAACACCTGATTTATTGTTTTTACCTGGTTTGGTTTTATTATTTTTATATATTTGCCTAAATTATTATTAGTTTGGAAAGCTATGTTGAAATTATTGCTACTTAAGAATGATTTCAGTTTCTCACTTGTAATGCCAACGTAGGTTAAGGTGTTGAATTTTGTTTCAATTTATCGACAGGGTAAACTTCATTCAATGCGATTCTACTTTGTTTTTATTTAAAATAGTATTTATTAGTTTGGGATTGTAACCATTATTTTGGCTATTTCTTTAATCAAATTTAGTTCTTTGTTGAAATTTTCTGGTGATAGCGGGATGTTAATCAATCTATGAATAAAACTATTGAATGCTGACATTTTATGTTGATATGGATGACACGACGAGTTATGTATTATAATATCTGTATGTGACGGCTTATGGTAAAATGCGAAAACATGTTTTCCATTTTCATTCGAAATTGTTACGTCTAAGAAATTTATCGAATTATTGCTTTCTATTTCGGTTGTGAATGCAATTTTTGGATGTAATGAATTTATATGATTTTCGAAAAATTTTCAACTGTCTATCTGTTCCTGTGAAGCAAATAATGATATCGTCTACATAGCGATACCAGTATAAACAATATTTACTGAGTGGATGATTATGAATTAATTTCTCTAAGTTATTCATGAAAATTTCTGCTAACAAAGGACTCAACGGATTGCCCATAATCAAACCGTCTTCAATAGTATAATATTTGTAATTGAAATGGAAATAATTTTGATCTAAACAAATTTCTAATAATGAAAGAATATCTGATTTAATGATAGTATTGACATGATTCCTTTCTGATAATTCTTCAACTAAGTAATACGTATCTTTTGGAGGAATGTTGGGAAATAGATTCTTAACATCGAAAGAAATAAGTTTGGAATTAGGTGGTATAGTGGTATCTTTGATATTGGCAATAAGTTCGTAGTATACGAACTTATTGCATGTTAAGAATCTATTTCCCAACATTCCTCCAAAAGATACGTATTACTTAGTTGAAGAATTATTAGAAAGGAATCATGTCAATACTATCATTAAATCAGATATTCTTTCATTATTTGAAATTTGTTTAGATCAAAATTATTTCCATTTCAATTACAAATATTATACTATTGAAGACGGCTTGATTATGGGCAATCCGTTGAGTCCTTTGTTAGCAGAAATTTTCATGAATAACTTAGAGAAATTAATTCATAATCATCCACTCAGTAAATATTGTTTATACTGGTATCGCTATGTAGACGATATCATTATTTGCTTCACAGGAACAGATAGACAGTTGAAAATTTTTCGAAAATCATATAAATTCATTACATCCAAAATTGCATTCACAACCGAAATAGAAAGCAATAATTCGATAAATTTCTTAGACGTAACAATTTCGAATGAAAATGGAAAACATGTTTTCGCAATTTACCATATGCCGTCACATACAGATATTATAATACATAACTCGTCGTGTCATCCATATCAACATAAAATGTCAGCATTCAATAGTTTTATTCATAGATTGATTAACATCCCGCTATCACCAGAAAATTTCAACAAAGAACTAAATTTGATTAAAGAAATAGCCAAAAATAATGGTTACAATCCCAAACTAATAAATAATATTTTAAATAAAAAACAAAGTAGAATCGCATTGAATGAACTTTACCCTCTCGATAAATTGAAACAAAAATTCAACACCTTAACCTACGTAGGCATTACAAGTGAGAAACTGAAATCATTCTTAAGTAGCAATAATTTCAACATAGCTTTCCAAACTAATAATAATTTAGGCAAATATATGAAAAATAATAAAACCAAACCAGGTAAAAACAATAAATCAGGTGTTTATAGATTGAATTGCAATGACTGTGATAATTTCTACATTGGTAGAACACAGAAATTTTAATATTAGAATATCGGAACATAAACGCAGTTTTTCAAATAAAAATCAGATTCAAATTACGCGAATCATCTCTTAGAAAATAATCATTCTTTCGACCCACAGTTTGAAATTTTGCATACAGATAATAAATATTGAAGGTAGATCTTTGGGAAACTTTAGAAATAAATAAATACAAACAGTCAGGTAGACTCATCAATGAACAAGTCGATTTAAGCCCTTCACCTCTATTGAATCTTTTCGGGAGCAATCTATTCTTAATTTCATTGGATATACCTGTCATAAATAACCACTTAGGAGGAGGCGACCAATAAGCTTTTAATTACTCAAGAACATTTATAGTTATATTCTCATTTACATTTTTCTGCATAATCATTCGTCTGAAGAAGCTACGGTGTAGTGAAACGCGTTACGAATCGCAATTATTAAGTAAAATTCCTTAAAACACAGTACTTGTTTTTTATTATATCTGGTTAAGAATACAGAATAATCTATTTTTGTGTGAAAATCCCAATTCAAACTTTACCATCAGCAATGATATAAATTTTGATAACAATTTTAGGAACCTTTGTAGGCTCTTCTCTCGATATGGTCTACATAAATGTCTGACGAAAACACTTTCAGTAACCTGTCGTACTCTTGCTCATTCGTTTACTTTCTTTACTTTACAAAACTAGTCTTTTCGTTACTGAGTGCATCAGTTCACCGGGAGTGCAGATGTTTTTGACACATTCTTAGATTCAGACAATTGGTATTAGGTTAGGTTAGATTACCGATATTCTCATTTTTCAGAACAGAAACAAAAGAACAATGACTTTATCTGCCCCCGTTACCTCAGCCAGGCCACTCACAACCCTTTGACTTTTACAAATGACTATATTCGTCAGGGACGAGACGGATCGCTACTACTCTGGACGAGTATACTCGTCGAGCGCTAGTCAAAAGAAAAACAAAAGGAATTAAATTATTCGGGAACGAGATCACTAGAAAGACGGGATAAGAAAACATGTGCGCAGTTGTGGAGAAACGGAACAAAAGAGACGGGAGCAAAGCAAGGCCGGCTCCGCCAACTCAGCTTGGACAAGTAAAAGGTTAAGAAACATCGAATCATGAAAACTATATCCCTGTACATCATCTGTGCTATCAGATAAGAAAGTATTTATTCAGCAAACTATTTGTAAAGAAGAAATTGTCAGAGTTGAGTGGTAAGAATATGTGAAATAACTACCCTGCAACCGTCCCTAACACAGAGCCACGATAACTGCAGGCATGTTCATAAGACTCTAAAATAGGTTGCCAGATGAAACAGAAGGAATAGATCTAACTAGTCTATTTTCAAATAAGGTCAGATAGTTTTTTTAGTAGAACTAATTTTATTGTCAAAACACCTAATCTTTAAGAAAGTTATATGATTGAAATATTAGTTTTTCGGTTGTTTACATTTTGCATATAAATAATTAAACAATTGAGAAGAAACGCTTGGCTTTAATTTCACTCAATATAGCGAATGAAAATACGTTAGACATAATACGATTCTGGTTCCATTCCATTTCCGAAACCTATGAGAAAATTAAAATATTATGTCATCTCTATCCAATGAACAGGTGGGAGAAGTGGAGCCAAACGGAAATGAAATTGGTCGTTAGTTATTGGTGGGTCATGTTTGTGAACTGAAGAAATTTCTTCAAATTCTAATATCTAATCTCGTGCTTTTGTTACCTGAATGCAACATTTGGATTTATGTGAAATCTAAGAAATAAATCTCGTTGATACAATATTCCGAGAAGTCAGTTGTTAATTTAAAATGAATTATTGATTTTTTACGCTCATCAACGCTAATATTGATTAAACAACCAATTTTACTTCTATAAAATGCAGGAGAATCATTATAATATAATTTATATGGTAAACATACATGTATGTAGTCGATCTTCGTTACTGATCGAGAATGAACAGAGATTTGTTTTACTCGTGTATACTGTGTTGATTTTATTATGATCATTTATAATTTTGTCAAACTGAGGCACGATTTTTTCCTTTTCTTCAATTGATTGATTATTCAGTGAAAATGATTCACCTTATGATTAGAGAGACTTATATATTCATTTTGCTATTGTTGTTTGTGACTTAACTAAATATTCTAATCTGCTATTGAGCAGTGTAATGGAAATAAATATTATGAGTTGTTTCGCACTCCCTCTAAGGAAACATTCATTGATCCCAGATATCTTCGATATTAAAAGGACCCTTTCCAGGTTATCAGATCATGGTGGCCTACTCCAGTGTTGACGCGTTGTTTTATTGTCCATATATTTCCTGACGGTTCTAGCTGTCGCCAACAGTACCGCTTTCTGCATGGGTTTGTACAGATGTTCCCAGTTTCTTGATGTTCGTTTGTAAGTTCTTTGGTATAATTCCAGTTGTGGACATTATCATTGGAGGAAGTGTTCAAAAGGATTCCATTCTCGATAATTCCCAATTGTTTCAGATGCAAACTGTTGTTGTTGGGAATGGCTACGTCTTTCAAAGTTGCCGCCCTAGAAAATTTATTCATAAGTGTGATGTCAGGTCTATTGTGCGCGACACGTTGATCGGTGAGAGCTGTACGGTCCTAGTACAGTTTAGAGTATTTGTTTTGAAGAATTGGCTCTGGAATGTATTTGTAGTATGAGGCCTTAGTTAATTGCGTGAGCTTATGCTTTTGTGCCAATGCTTGTGTACGATTTTGGCCATAGCATCATCTGAAATCCTCCTGTTATGTGTATTATCATTAATATCGTGGATTTGTGCACTATCTAAGCTTTTAGGTGGATTTAATTTACCTTACCCAGATTCAGCAATCAAAGGAAATAGGCTCGATTTCAATATACTTAACATAGATTTTCTTACTATCCTACATGTATTGAGAATTACAGCTTTTTGTATTTCTATATAAGTATTCTTATGCAATTCTAATATCTTAAGGCTATCATGCAAGTTTTTGGGTATTGACCAAGTAGAAAAAATGATGACAGGAACGATATTTCTTTTATCTAGGTGCCACATCTGCTTGATCTCAGTAGCAAGGTCTGTGTAGTTGGACTTCTCTCCTGGAACTTGTTCAGCACGTTGTTATTATTTGCTGTTCTGGATCTTTTATCATACACCACTATGTCTGGCTTATTATACGTCACCATTCTGTCAGTCATAACAGCCTATCATTCAAAAGTCCGTACTTGTGTACAAGTGTCTTATGAATAATGCTGCACCCTTGATTATGTCTGAGAAGATAGTCTGTATTGGCCAGTTGTTCGCAGCCGGACGTAATATGCTGTATAGTCTCTGATCTAATATGGCATTTTCTGCACTTATATAAGGAATCCTTCTGTTTCAGCGAATAGTTCTCCTTTCATCAAATTTGTCGGAAGCTTTTTTGTCGATGTGCGTTTGATTAATCTCATGGTAATGTATTCCATTCAATTCCTTTCTTGACTATTGCTCCTGTTTTTCAGTATCTGATAGGAACGGTAGATTCAGCAGGTCATAACTAGTAGCAAGATTCAGAGTGTATATTCCTTATCAGCCAACGATACCACCTTGTGGAAGTCAGAAGTACAAGCATTTGCAGAGAAGAATTGTCTGAGATTTTTTAACTGTTAAGTTGACAATATACATCAATCCGCGTCAAGTTGTTCTTATCACAGACAGTTTTGGATAGTGATTGTTGTATTTTGTCAGCATCGTTCGAATCTGCCTTTGAGAATATCATCCAGTTCTGTCTTAGTCCACCTGATTATTCCAAATTAGTAAATCAACACTGGAATGGCGTAGGTATTAATTGCTTTGACTAGATTTCCCGAGTTGAGAATTGACTTCAGCACAGTCTTCAGACGCTGACGTTACTCTGAACGAATCTTCTCTTTTGACTGTTTTTTGAGTGCAATATGGCTTTTTGGTATTCCAGATATTCGTACATTTCGACATACCTCATGTATGACTTTCCTCTTCGAATGTCCCAGGTCTTACATTTTCAATCTCGAATTTCATATGAACATCTGCCGAGAATATACTGAAAGTTTTCAGCAGATCATCCAATTGCTTCTTGTTCGAAGTAATAATTTGATGTCATCCATATACAGCAGGTGGGAAATGATATGAACAGTTCCTATCTGTTTTTATCATAAATTTGTATCCTGTTCTATTGAGCATTGAAGACAATGGGTTCATAGCTAAACAGAACCGTAGTGGACTCAAGAGTCTCCTTGAAAAATGCCGACGTATGTTTATCTCGCCGGTTTTAATTGAATTATTGTTCATATTGACCTGCAGACATGTGCGCCAGTGTATCATTGTTGTCTTCAGAAATTCTTTGAGAACTGGATGAATTTCGTATATTTCTGTAATACTTCGACAAGCAAAGAATATTGGCAATTCATAACTGTTCTCTGTGTAACTTTTAAGCAATATAGCTGTCGCAAGTCTAGGATTTTTGATTCCATATATAATTGATTCCATGAAAGAGCAGCAGTCCTACTCAGCATAATCTTCAAGTAGCTCCCCTGCAAAATTTCTAGTTTGCGCTGGTACACATTTTCTACAACACCCCATACCAGAATTCCATAGCACAATACAGATTGGACAAGGGCGTAATAAATTGTCTATTTATATATTTATTGTACAAAAACCCTTACACAGAACGAACAGAGGTAAAAGACACCTTATCTTCCCCACCAATACTTCAAGATAACCGTCCTATCTTAAGTGACCATCTATCGTCACTTCGAGATATTTAACTCTTTCCGCTTGACTTATTTCCACTATGTCATGTTCCATATTTACTGATAGCTTGCTGAATGAAGGCAAATTGGAAACATAACTAGTGAGAGGCAGATAAGTTGTTTTTTATGGACTGGTAAGCAAATTACCCATGAAAAAGTCGGGGATCATTCTGGAGTCATTCTCTGCCTTAAGTTTCAATGATAGCCATGAATTAGCCTTATAAAACACTGCCGTGTCGTCCACCAAAGATCTCACCACATGTGGGTAAGTAAACGAAGTCATTTATATAAATGCAAAATGAAACTGGGCCCAACACAGAGCCCTGTGGTACACCATACTCAACAGGTTGCTTTGAACTTTCCACATCATCGATCACGACTATCTGTTCTCTTTTTTTTTAATAACTTTTCGTCAATTTGAGTGTATTTCCTCTGAACCCAATATTCTCTAGCGCTTGGATTAGACCGACGTGAGAGAATGTGTATACCGTTACAAATATCATCTTCGCGTCTGAGTTCCATTATGATCTCTTGTCGAATGCTTTTCAGCGTTTCTGAAGCAAGTAGCCTATTCTTCGTTGATGCGAAATTCTTTGCTCAGATATGTGCTGCAATTCCGAATATTTTCCAACGATTTCAGGATTTAACGCGTATCTGTATGGTGTCATTTCCGATTCCAAGTTTGTAATCTTGTAAGAGGAACGCATAATGAAGGAATTCATTTCTGGGGTCCACTTCATACGTTTTCTAGGAAATCTGGCTCTCGTGGTCGTAGGAATAATGGCATGCGCCTCCGTTGAAACATCAAGAATCGGTTGGGGAGTATTGATGTTGTTTCCCATTTGGTTTTGTGTTTCAATATCCCTACTCGATATCACGCTGCTTCCGTCGCTAACCGAGGGAGACTGTGACTCACTTTTCGAAGAAGCCCCTCTTCCTAAAACTTGAACGTCACAAGAGGTTATGGTGGTACAATGTCGATTCACCCATTTACTCCGTAAATTGTCCATCATTGGATAATTTGCATTTTATACTTACTGCCAGATTGAGATAGCGTACCTCAGGTTCGCTAAGCTCGTACTCAGAAATAATGTTTCTTAGCCGCCTGAGGTTTTATCATTATTATTTTTATTAATATTAGTAAAATCTTCACCATTTTTATTGTTATTATCAATATTAGTATTATTATTGAAGATATTAGCAGGTCTATAGGTTAATCGATTTCTTCAAAAACTCGAACTGACTTATTGTCTTAGTAACAGCTTCATATTATGAAGAAAAATGCATTTTTTGTTCCTTGATCCTTTCGTTTTTCCTGACTGTTTATCCCTTCTATATATTTTTTCACCGTTTTTGTTTTTTCTCACTTTGTTATTCTACAAGTAACATGTCATTCTCGATGAAGTTTATTTTTTGCTATGAATGGTTTACTTTCTCGATATTTTCAACCTAGAGTAATATATGTACGAACTTGAAAATGACTTGTCACTCGTCACTCATCTGATTTTTATAGATTGAGATCTCTCCAGTGCAAGACTACTTTTTTCTCGAATTTTATATCGAGAAACATATATTTTCCATGAATTTTTGAATTAATCAAATTTAAAACGGTTTGATGATAAGGTAAACAACTTAACTGAAAGTAGGAATCTTAATTTGAAAACTATACATTCATATAATACACGAAGTACCTCTAAGGTTTCTGATATCTACTTGTTCTGTCTATTCTTCAAGCAACAAAAGATTTGATGACTGTTATCATAATTATGTAGAATCACCTTGTTCCTCTATTTTAATCACATCTTCATAACCTAATTCAGATCTTTACAAATCTAATGAAAAATAAAACGTTTGAGATGGATGAAATGAATAAATTTATAATAATTTGTTATTACAAAATAACAAATAATGGAACTAATGAAAAAGTCTAAAGTATACAATATGTTCAAAGGAAAATTCCCAATTGCAATATTTCAGAACAAAGCGTTGCGAATCAAAGACGGTATATTGAAAGTAGAAATTTTATATCTGAATCAAAATTAAAATCAATTAAAAAAACATTCAACAAGTAGAACATTTAAATACTGAAATTTCATATGAAAATTCAGTTCCATTCATCAAAAGAATCGAAATATAAAGCAGAAAATTCGTCTGAAAATATTGATAACAAAGATATAGAGAATTCATTTTCAATCAAATGAATTCATCTAAGAATATTGGCCCAACTGACCTAAGCTTCCTAAAATTCATTAATGATTGTAATTGATTCTATTGCTTTGAATAAAATTGAGAATAAATAGTCTATCATTTGAATTCAAATTAAGTCACCTAATTTATTTAGATGATATTAAATTCTGTGCCGGAACTAGATCTCATTTGAAAAGTCTATAGAGTACTTTCAACTATTTCAATGATTTTCATAAAAATTTGTGCTTCCAAAATGTAAAAATCCTTCTTTTGAATAGCGAAAGATCACCTCTGATTATTTAATGATTTCCAATATCGAAATCAAGCCAATGCATCAAGGAGATACATATAAATATCCTGGATTTGTTCAAGAGAATACAATCAATCATAGCAGTACTAAAAAAATATTAGAAATTTATATTACAACAGACATAGAAATATTAACAAGAGTCTTTTAACTAGTAAAAACATTTTCACAGCTATCAACTCCTATGCAGTTCCTATTCTTACATCTTCTTTTGGAATTATTAAATGGTCTAAAACTGATCTAAATGAATTACAATGTCAAAAAGGAAAATGCTTTGTAAATATCATAAGCACCACCCAAAGTCAGCTGTTCAGAGAGTTACACTACCTAGACATCTTGGAGGTCGTGGATTAACTGATTTGAATAATCTTCATAGTAAACAGATTTTTCATTTACGTTTCCATTTTCATGATAAACAGAGAACGTCTAAATTACATGATATTGTTGTTGCTTCAGATTATAATCTTATACCTCTGAACTTGACAATGCAAAAGGTAGATTTTGGTATATTTGAAAGTAATTCTAGAAGAGAAAGTTAGATGCTGAAGGAATTACACGGAAAGCACCCTAAACAATTGAAGATTGATTATACTGATCAAATCGCATCGAAAAGATGGTTAATATCTGGAGCATTATTCGCTGAAACCGAAGGTTTGGCAATTGTAATCCAGGATCAGGTTGTTTTTAATATAATTCTTGCCGTAGATGTTTTTGTTCTTCAGAAACAGTTTTTCATATAGTATCATCTTGCTCAGTCCTTCCCCAACAGATTATTTGGAAAGACATAATGCTGTCTCTGATATTATTCATTTTAATCTAGGAATTAAACAGGACCCCATTCCCAAAAGAAAGAAATGTTACAAATATGAACCTGAGATTATTTGTGAGAACGAGAAATATAAACTTTTCTTTGATAAAACAAATATAAATCATGAACAGAATATAACATATATAATTGATATTGCTATACCCGACATACATGAAATACAAAATAAATACAATGAAAAGATATCTAAATACGTATATAATGCTTGCCGACAAGATTGAAAAGATGTGGAAAATGTAGAAAATATTTATTCTACCGATTAATATTTCTACAGCAGGTGTTATTTCTAGGAATCTTCACAAAAATATTGAAATTTTAGGTCCAAAGAAACATTTATTTGAACAGTTACAGAAGATAACAGTCATCAAATCTTGTAAGATTCTTCGTAGGTTTCTTTTCGAAAAAATGAGTTAGAGTCATAGGTTTTTTCATTAGTTTATACTGCTAAGAATCTCATTTCATATTTTATTTATTCTTATATATAAATGTAATATAATTACCTGACAATTGCATCATATTTATATTCAATGCAGTATTCTATTTGATCGTTCATCACTTCACACAAAAAAACTATGAATGAGTAACATTCAGTGTTACTTGACTAAGCTCCATACACTGAATTTTTCCGGGCAGAAAGCCTCAAACACTACTCATTGGTACATTGATAACGTTGTCTGATGATGCTATGGTTTGTATATATTCTGGTAGATTGATATATTCTCATAACATTTAACGTTTTCCTAATTTATAAAGATTTCAGTATTTGTTTTGATTATAATCATTGCCTGGCAATAGTATCGATTACCGTGTGGTGGATTTATATTTTTTCATGAAATCAGTTTAATTGCATGAACAAATATATTGCAACTTGTCGGGATGAAACCCCTGTTTATATATGGATAATAAGTAATTGAACTATGCATTATACTATCACAAGAGTTTTATTGAGAATGAGGATTGCGATTTCGGTCTCTCGACCATCTTCACCTGACCACAAGTAATGAACTGAAGTTGAAAAGACATACATACATAAACAGGTAGATACAAAATTTATATTGGTGCAAACAAAAGGTAATGAAACTAATTATTATAAATATATCAAATATCAAATATAGACGAATAAGCAGGGCCATACTTATCGTTCAGATGATTATTTCCATGAGGAGTTATTGAAAAATTTTGATGTATTCTAAGAAATCTAACTTTCTTTAAATAATTTGAAGTTGATCTATAGGTAGCAAATGATGGTCATTTTCGATACAATGTGAAGCGAATATAGATTCGTCGGTTTTCTGGTTACTGTAATCTGGGTGATACTCTTTGAATCTTGTTTTGAATGAACGACTAGTCTGACCTATATAGATGCCCTCAAAATCTATACAAGACAACATGTGAACTCTAGTATTGTCAAATCCATCAGTTTTACCTTTAGATTTAAAAAAATTTTGGGAGAGTTTCATTTGGGGTTTGAAAACTAATTTTTCATGCTGTTTTGAAATGATATTTGCAATATTTGCATCACTGATTAATGAAATGTATTTATCTGTATTAGTTGATTTCATACGTGGTTGAATATGCAATTTGTGTTTATTTCTTTCTGGTCATTCCGCTTAGCTATTTCTTCAATATTTAACACTTCCCTAGACATATTTTCTTGGAATAATGGCGGAGACAGAGAGAAAGAGAGCCCTATGAATCATTGAATTTAACACAGCGTATTCATGAGATTTTGGATATGTTGATTCACAAGATATGCAAATATCAGGATGGGTTGGTTTTAGATATATATTACAACTTAATGTGTCATTTTTTTGAGTGATTGTCAGGTTTAAGAAGTGAAACTGATAATCAACTTCTCTCTCTATTTTGAATTTAATTTTCGGATGAATGCTATTGATGTATTCTAACAAGTTGACTAGACTAGTTGTCTAGTGATTCCCATAAAAAATGCTGGAAGACGATGTACTACCTACTTTAATCATAATTAGTTTATTACCTGTTGTCTGCACCCTTATTAATTTTGTGTCTATCTGTTTATGTACGTATGTATTTGCTACTTTAGTGCAGTACTTGTTGTCAGCAATTGCAATACTGACTTCCAATAAAATTCTTGTGATAGTGTAATACATAGTTTGATTTCTTATTATCATCAAGATTAACTATCACGTAGTAATGGCGGAATCAGTTAACTAGATTTTGTGATCCGAAACTACTATCAATAATTTTCATAGTATTTGAAAGTCCTTTGAAGAAGTGTTTTAAGTATAGAACAAATGAAAAAAGGTGGGGGAAAAATATCTTTAAAATGTTAAGAATCACTGGAAAAGAGTACACCATAGTCAAAGTAGGGTAAATGATTAGAGCCGGCAAAAAAGTAAAGCCAGCCTGTACAGATGAACTTCAACTTAAATGTTACACTTAATTCTGTGACGAAGACATTTTTTCAGCTTCTCCGATCACAGGTTAGGTGAGAATTCACAGATTTCATAAGAGGTTGAAAATGTATGCTTATAAATCATTCAGTTATTTTCGCTTGTTCGAGCAACCATTCTATAACTTACGGGGTTTATCCATATCAATATCGCACAGTGATATCTTTTCATGTAGAAATGTTATCAGTTTGTCGCTGTGCATTCATTATTTTCAGTTAATTAAGGTGCACAGGCTATGTGACATTTTCTCCCAGCTAGCTTACACAACTAAAAAGTATAGAAAGAAACTGTTACATGCAGCCACAGTACTGAACTATCAAATATAAATAATATATCGATTTGGAATGAAGAAATTCGAAAGTGAACAGAACTTATTCGTCCGTAAGGTGTAAGAGTAGGCGAGGCGTCATTTTTCTGTTGTAAACAGATGCTACAAGAATAACAGATACGTTATTATTCAAAAATTTCTTGAAAATTTCGTGAAGTAAATAATCCTTCCTGCAACTCGTACCGATAAATATCTTCAACTTTGTGGCAAGTAAACGCAATGTGTGGTTGATCCCATTTGATTCTGTGTTTTATTTCTTCCTGTGAGAGGATGTTACCGCAACAATGAAACCTGCCTATTACCACCAAACTATTTGATTTCTACACAATGGAGGTTGTGTGTTCGCACCTATAAGTTGATGTTTATTGTGCTTCGATTATCTGATTGCACCGGAGGCGTAATCGGACAAACGTCGGTTGGTCAAGCTATATATGGTTGGAGCTTAGATCAAAAGTGTTGTGCGTTTTCCACGACGCATGTCAATTCTATACGCTTAGTTGAACTAATTTAATACCCGCAATTTATGGTGCTGGTCTTCCTGAAGCTTCTGTGTTTTCTTCTACGTTATGCAATATTCAATATTATGATCTACTCAAAAATTCCCGATGCCTTTGTTATAAACGACATAATTTCAATAATACATGGAACCGCGTTGTAAATTATCGAGTGCTCATATAAACGTACGAGTCCCAATTTAAACACCATATCTCAAAATGGTACCGCAAAAGCAAACAATATTTTCATATGGTATCCTTATCTACGCCATCAGAACATATGTGAGGAATTTCTTATTGTCACCCCGCATGTCATATTGCGTTAGAACCTCGCCACATGGTCTTTGCTCTAACTGACTCTGAGCTAAAACACAAAAATATTCTTGATATTAACCTAGACAGATCATGTTTTCTAGTAATTGATTAGGTTCTCTACCACGTCTCCTTTACCAAAAACGTTTCTGACTTGAGTCACTTTTCCTCTTCTCCAATAATTTGTTTTTCTTAAATAGAGGCTATAGCGTCCAGAATGGAATTCCTATAAAAAGTTTAAAGTCGGTTAGATATAATTAGCATTTGAAGAAGGGGAAGTACTAAAATTAACATCAAATATTTAATCAGGATGCACAGCCGTGTTTTCGCCAAATTGAAAGCACACAACATAAAATCATAGAAAAAATTGGAACATTCCAAAATTTTAGTTTCGTTTTCATAATTTAGGTTTTAATTTTTTTCTGTTGAGAACAAATACCTTCACAATAGATTGCGTAGCGAGACTCGGCTGTTTGGTCTATTTTATGTTTTTTTTTGCGAGCGGGATTGCACCATACGACGTTTCTCGCAACCTGGCTTCCATATCTTTCTATCTTGCCAGTCATTTTCTTGAAGCTTTCTTTCTTTCATGGCTTTATCGACGGCTTAGTTCCTACTTGTTCTTGGTCTACCTCTCCTTCTTCTCTGTGCTGGCTGCCATTTCCATATTCTAAAAGGCCATATTTCTTGTGTCCTGCTTCTCAGGTGTTTATACCACTTAAGTCTTTTTGCCTCTATTGTATTTATTATGTCTAAGTCCACTTCTGCTCTCTCCCTAATTTCTGTATTTCTTACAAGATCAAATTTTTTGAGGCTGCAGCTTCTGCGCCAATAGTCCATCTCCATTGTTTGTAGTGGTTTTTTTATATTTCTTTGTCATTTCTCATACCTCTGATCCATATGTAGCCACTGATTCTGCAATAGTTTCATATATCCTTCTTTTAACAGGTTTACTGATATTCCGGTTCCAAATAACGCTGTGTAGTTGTCTACTCACTATTTTCCCCTTTATTATTTTGTCATTTACATCCTCTTCACTCCCTTTACATCCTCTTCACTCCCTCCTTCCTTTGAAATCTATGTTCCCAGATCACGGTATTTACTACAGTTTTTCACTGTAGCTCCATCCACCATGGTCAAATCAGTTCCATTTCCCACCACGAGACACCCAGTTTCGTTAAAGTTTATCTGCAGACCCCATTTCGTGTATTCTTCGTTGTGCTTCCGCAACATATAATGGGCGTCATCTTCATCCCCAGCAAATATGACCTGGTCGTCTGCAAAGTTGAGCGAAAAAAGCATATCATGATCTACCTCTATCCCAATATTTCCACATTTTCGCTTCCACTCCTTCACCACTTCATTCAGGTATAGTTTGAACAGGGTCGGAACGATACAGCATTCCTGGCTTAGACCCTTGGAAACCTCGACTCCTCGAGAAAGCAACGATCCTTTTATGTTTTTGATAAAATATAATTTCATTTGATGAAACTGAAATTTATTGAAAATTAATCGACCAAATATTTTTCTACTTTCAATGAAACGTGCCATATCTTGATATCAATTTGAACAATATCATCAAAGCGACCAGTGATATATTTCGCAACTTCTTCAAAGGAGCATACTGATAAACTGAACGAAGCTTCTTTAATGTTTCATAATTGCTAATGAAGAATGATGATGATTTGTTTAATAAGATATTCGCCTCAGTGATTTCGCAAACGCAAATCAGATTTAAGCTTTTTTTGATAGAAAATATAATACGTTCTAGGAATATCATATTTTCATGTCAGATTGTTTCCCCTTGCATTGCTGTGACATTTCCTTGAAAATAATCTCCTCAGTAATATCTCGTTCTCAATACTTTTGCTGAAAAGAAGAACGTAGAACCACTTGGCTTGTTGACATATAATATCTATGTTTCTTGTAGGCTTTCCATAATTATTTTCACTTTTCTTCGAATAAATCTATATTGAAATCGCGAGTTCTCTCTTCAGATTGACTCAGTGAAGTTATTGAATTTATGTAGTTTTCTAAGAGCTATGGCTCTCATTATTTCCCATTTATAGTTCTTATTGTAGCTATGATTTCTCAAATTACAACTTGATTGTTGTCTTATTGCCATTCATCAACGTTTTGTGTTAGTCTTTGTGATTCAGTGGACTGTAGTCATATCACATTAAAAGTTATTTTTGAGATTCAAAACTTCCACGTTTTGCTTCATCCTCCTTTTAGTATACTGCATTTTTAATAACTTCTTTCGCATAAATTCTGACAAATAATTTGTTCTATCTAAACTTCACTAAAGGCCAATTTTTATTAGTCATTCACTGAAAGAGAATCAAAGTTCTCGTTCAAACTTAGAGCAATCAATGTGATCCCAATTTCGAATGGAAATAAAAACTCAATTTAATTATTAAATAGTCCTAATCTTTCTTCAATTTTACGGCAGATCTATTAGTTTTCTTCGATTTTCAAATTCCTGTATGTGGTAAATATGTTTTCGATTGCTTCCGACCTAGGTGAAAGGGTTAGAACATATTAGATGATGAGAGGTGAAATCTTAGATGACTGAATCGACCAATATTATATACTCATATAGTGTGCCGGTTGGACACTTGTTCTGAACAGCATTTTCAGAATGTAACATTCACAGGTTAGAGATATCACATAACCAGTTAGCAAAATAAACATGAAAATATCTCTCTGTCGCCGACAAGAACTTCATGAATGACCTGAATATAACTTGAGTCTCATTCTCAAACTACAACAAAAATGGACAATTTTAAGGAATTTCTCTATTTTATGATGCTTTGATAAATAATTAAAATTAAGAATTTCCAGGATATTTTCTAGTAGACTGATATAAAATAATGTATAGCGTTCCCATTTT
This sequence comes from Cryptolaemus montrouzieri, assembly GCA_013387265.2. Classification (NCBI taxonomy): domain Eukaryota; kingdom Metazoa; phylum Arthropoda; class Insecta; order Coleoptera; family Coccinellidae; genus Cryptolaemus; species Cryptolaemus montrouzieri. The sequence continues at coordinate 41,940,243 of JABFTP020000124.1, read as the reverse complement.
GTGACCAAGTATCTTTCACGGTTTTAGTGGGTAGGTTTTCCTGTACACTTCATAAAAATCTCTAAAATGTCCATCGCAGAATGTCGAAATACCCCTACTGAAGGAGCTAGTTCTTCAATCTTTTAATGATGATCATTGTCAACCAGGACCACAACAAGAATGATACAATTCTAGCGGACGTATGGAATAGCAGCAACTAACGGCAGTATCGGTCTCGTTTGACCTCATCATTGTTGCATACCATGCATAGAAATCTGGAAGCAAATATCATTAATAATCACAGAGAAATCTTCAAAGAATTATAACAGATGTCATAAGTAATTATTAACGACACAGATTTTGCACCTGCCTGCTAATTCTTGTTACTGTTTCGTTTCGAGTCTTTTTCACATAAAATTGATTAGTATAGAAGACGAAAATCAAGTGAGTGTGAATATGATGCAAGTTTAAATTTAATCTGTTAAAAATTTTGCTGGAGCATTTCGATTCTTTCGGAAACGATAGAACTATGAATGGTGGCAGTTTTTCTAAGCAAATTGAATTGAGAAATAAATTATGTCGAGAAATGATTTTAGCGAAATTTGTTCATACTTTCGTGATCTTCAGTTTTGGAAATGAACAATTCTAGAATCAATAATCCGAAAATTTCAAAACCTGTTTTCCATAACGGTTGTCCTCATTTAAGGTAGCAGTATTTTGCTCATATTCTGAAGGTCTCCTCTTATATTCGAATTCTCCAAAACTTGGATAATAATGTTCTAAATTTTCTTCTATTTTCAAGCTGGTTCGACAGGACTACTACTCATTTTTATTTGAATCATTTTGATGGGTAATAATCGAATGAAATCAAATAAATTCGATAATAATCATCATTGCTTTGCCTTTTTATGCTGATAAGTATTTAGAAATCGCTGTTGTGCATACTATTTCGTATTATTCAACTTAATTGATGAATAATCAGTGAATACTCATGAAAGTTTAAGAAATATTATAGTTCAAAGTGATCTGAATACTGAAATAACCAGAGAACGTCCGCGATATCAAAGTAAGATTTCAACAAATTGACGTTAGAAACGAATAAATATCATAATAATGAATTACTAGGTATTCTGTGACATTACCGCGAATGAGTTCAGTATTATATTTAAAAGCATTAGCTAATGCTATTTGCACGCAAATTAATTCATTGCGTAAGGTTCCTTTTCCATTAGGCACAGCCCAAAACATCGAAAGTGCCGTTCTCATGGATTTGAGAAATTTCTGTGGAAATTGGCGGTATAAATTAATAGGAACGAAATGAGCTACGTATGACGGTATTTCTCCTAGCGAACATATTTATATTTCCGCGAAAATAAATTTTATGTATGTTTTGGCAATCTAATGCACTTCAAGTAGTATTCGGTATGCCTATCCCCACTCTGTGATACCAATTTGAAAAATATCATAGGTATTGAAGATTTATCATTATCACTGAAAAACTTCTTTTTTTGACCTATCATTCTGTTTATTTACTTTTTAAGACTATCGTATGGCATGCCAAAATTCCCAGAACCACCTGCAACAACTATACTATTCAGATAATGAACTTTTCGATTGAATATCTTTGACATGACGTCGTATTATTCGATGGAGCCTGCTGCACGCTCAAAAAACATGACTCATGCGGCGTTACCTCGCTATGAGGAATTCCATTTGAGGCTTGAAGTGCAAGCGAGAGCGGTGGAACTACAACCGAGGGCAACAGGAAAGAGGACATCCCTAGTACAATGGAAGAGAAAATAACAGGCCAGCATAAATGCTCCAGAACATAAAAGATGGAGGATAACCAACCAGTAGAATCCCAGGACAGACCAAGGAGATGTAAAACAAGCGAGATGAAGAGGAAAAAGGATAGAAATTCGACCCTCACCAAAATTCAAGGATCTACGCGCGAGAGCGCGGAACCAGGGACAAAGAAGCACAATAGGCCTCCACGTTCGGCAGCACATCATAACAACGTGTCTGAAATGAGAGGTTGGACCAGCCAGCCGTCAAAGGGAACAATGTTCTCTTATATCAATCACATGGTGGGCTTGTTGAAAGCTAGCGTTACAAAAATTTTTATGATATTTCCAAACTTCGAATTTTAAATTTCAGATTAAGGAACAATAATCTTATAATAGTTTATTCTTATAATAAATTATTCAAAATTATTACTTTTTTACAATAAATTAGAATTAAATTTGCAAAAATAAATTAAGTAACTAATTGAATAACTTATTTTATTCAGTTTACTTGCTGAGAGAAATAATGTCAATACAAAATTTATTATTACAAAATAATAAAATCAAAAATCAAATTTTAACAGTCAATTTAAAATTTCAAACAATAAATTTTATTCAAGTGTTTTGTAAATTTAGAACGATTTTCTGAACGAAGACTTTCATGAAAAAATTTTCTAAATCGTTTACAATCGCACCATGGAAAAGCAACCTGACGAATCAGAGGATTTCACGAATGAGCCACTACCTTCGATGAGTGAACCCATGTACGTTCAAGATGCTCTAGCATCTACTTCATCAACACCATTCGCGCAGCCAATAATCGCTGCTTCAAAATCGAAAGCACAAAAACAACGTGAGTACAGACAGCGTACCGCAGGATCTAGAACTCCTGCTCAAGAAACATCACACTCGAAACACTCCCTTTTATTTCCTTCTTTACCTATCATCGTCCTTTTCTCAATAGCTCCTGCTCCAGACACATTACAATCAAAACACGCCCTTTCATTTCCTCCTTTTCTTATCATCGTTCTATTCTCAACAGAATAACACAAATTGTAAAAAGTTTAATATCACATACGTTCAAAAAATGTGAATAAAAGGTGTAAAACAATAGCTTAAAGCACATTCATACTTGTAAAAACTATGTCTATTGTGAAAAAATGAATAAAAATTAACATCATTGTATTTATACGTACAAATAAATGTAACTTGATCAATTCAATTGTGATTTCCGTTTACCCCTTCTCTATATCCATAAAAATATCTATTAAACAAATCAAATTAAAATTTTCTTTTAAAAATGCAACGATTCCATCGGTATTTTCTTATGACGTTGTTACGTTCAACTATCGTCAACCGACTCTACAGACAACGGATTTCTTTTTTTAAAGGGTCATATTCAAAATTTTCAACGTAGTTAAGGAACAAATGAGTTTTGTCTATTCAAATATCTTTCATTATATCTAAAGCTTGTTTATTCAAATCAATAAAATTGAGAATTCAATCAATCGAGCATTTATATTGCATATAAATCAAACCTTATTGTAATATATTGATTTCTATTTTCTAGAAAATACTAATTCTCTAGATAATATTTAATAATGATGTATTACTTGATGTCCAATAAATAAAACCTTTACATTATATTTGAGTTGATGAAGTATATATAATTTTTTTCTCGCTTGTTTGTTCGTTTTTCTAAAGTTTCTATCTTTATTATGAGTGTCCTAGAAATTCTTGGCATATGTATCATAGAGATGTAGTGTATGAAACATTTTGTTATTATAAAATTGAAGATAAATATCCTATAATATTTGGTTGAATGTAAGTCCAAAATTCAATTCCTGAAGATTTTAATAAAAGTAAAGACTTTGTAAGGACTGTTATTGTGATCGCACGATTATACTCAACGTAATTAGCCTAAAACTAAATAACATTTTGATCGAAAAGAATATGTTAATAGATATCATATTCATTGTTCAATAAAAAAATCAATATTTTCTGATCTCAATGCCAGTACTGCATATTCTTGCAAATCTATACAGTCTTTCGGATAATTAAACAAATGGCTACTGCTATACAGAAAACGCTGGTTCGATGTATCTTCTACTAGAGCAGGAAAATCCCTAAAGATAAGATAACATCTCATTTTTAGTTTCGGTTCTTCCATCTTGATTTCAGTGCACTCAGAAAAGTAGTATATTTTTTTTGTTATGAAGTTTTGCAAAATACATGCTGCAAGGACAGCTCAGGTTTCATCAAATTTTCCTCGCAACCTTCACGAAAATATTGGGAATTTCTGTTGTGAAATTCCATTTACCCTCATAACCCTGCTCAACCTGTTATTGTAAATAGACTTAACATCGATCATATTTCTCTCAGAATATGGTCTTAACATATAATTTTCACATGAAATGCTCTTTTGTTGAGCATACGGTTTAACCTTTAACAATGATTTACCGAAATTAAAATCACATAAAATTCCTCTTTGTGAGTTTTTTTCCGTAGCCTCCTACCTCGTATATAATAGGTGTAATTAGGATCAACTAGAGCCAAAAGATCAATTGAATTAATTTTGTTGGATTTCCCTGAATTTGCTGCTTGTATCGTTTCGTACTTTCCATCTAAAGTCTCAAAGGAGTTTGGAAACTCCAATTTTCCCAAATTTCATGTGCTATAACATCAATTATATTCTTTTAGAAATTAAATAATTCTGCTTAAAAACCATTCACTATCATTCTGCACGTATCATGAACAATAACCGTTTCTGTTGATTTGCTCAATTTATGGTTGAAAGAAGAAGGTAACCGGAAATTTAGAAAAAAAATTATTTTTTATTCAAAACATTACATTAGAAATCACAAATACACTCCCTACAAAAATTGTCGCATCACCCTACTTTTACGACAATGCTATATAAATTTTGAGGTTTGTTTGTTTGTTTGTTTTTCCTTTAACGTGCTCTATTTCTGCCTTTCGGCTAATGACACGCCGGGGAATTCTGTCACCTCACTAACCCGGGAATTTTGCCGAACCCCTCTCGTGTCGAGGGAAGGGATCTTTAATGACCAACACATCTCTGTTAGACAGGACCGACAGCTTTACATCTCCTCCGAAAGATGGACACTCAAGCGATTCCCAGAATCCGAAAAATCGCACCGACTTTGTGGGGATTGAACCCAGGTAACTCTGCGTAGGAGACGAGCATCATATCCCATACGCCACCGAGCCGGCTAAACTTTGAGGTTGGTCATTAAAGAGTCGCTTGATAACTTTCAGAAGTGTGAACTAAGAAGATATCATTCAAAGGAGATGAGTTTATGATGGAAAATATCAACAATTTTCGAGTTAATGAAAAATTAAAAAATTCTACCATCTTCAAACATTCGCGAAGAGACCAATCAACTAGCATCGAGTAGTTATTAATCATTTTCATATTCAAGTGTTTCCTCCCCGGGCCCTAATTACTGCCAGTATACGTCTCGGAAGCACCTCAAACAAATTTTGGATGTACTCTTGAATCACTGAGTTTCGAATTTCAGGAAGCAAATTTTCTAGTTGTTGAATTGTTCTACAAGGCTTCCTACGTTGCTGAATTTGCCACCCCATGTTATCCAAAACATGTTCTATGGGATTCAAGTCGGGACTTCTGGCTAACCATCCTAAAATATCAATTTCCGCGTTCTACAGAAATTCTGTAACTACTCTAGCTGCATGAGGCCGAGCATTATTCTGCATATAAATGAAGTTTTCGACAATCAAAGTCCCAAAGGGTACAACATGGGGTTCAAGAATATCTGAGATGTATCTGGCTGCTGTCATTCTTCCATTATTCACTATATTAACTCAGTTCGACCTTGGAAAGAAATGCCTCGCAACACAATTACTGAGCCCACTTCGAAGGGTTTGCCGAATATTGCATTGCTGATACCGTTCCCCAGGTCGTCTGTATACAGGCATGCGTCTATCATTTGGTACTAGACAGAACCCGGACTCGCCGGAAAAGAGAACATTCGACCATTCTGTGATTGGGGTAGTTGCATGTTCCCTTGAAACTGAAGTCTTGCAACTTGTGCACTCTGGTGAGACGCGGGCCGGTAGAAGCCACCTTTGGTCTGATATCGTGTTCTCTGAGCCTTTTTCTAACAGTTTGCAATAAAATATGAACATTTCTGGAAGGTGCAAGTTCATTTTGTAGCATTCTAGCCGTACGGTGCCGAACTCTTAGTGCAGCTAGACGAAGCCAACGATCATCAACTGGTGTTGTTATCCGATTTCTCCCATGTCTGGCCCTTCTTTTCCCCTGTTTCGTGGTACCGATTAATTGCTTTTGAAATAGTGCTTCGGTTAACATTCAACAAGCTACCCACGTGACGTTGGCATCGCTCCTCCTCTAGAAGTCGTACAATTCTCACCACTTCATGATAACTCAAATAGCGTCCAGATCGTTCAGCAGCCATTACAATAAATTTTAAGATTCGAAAATCAACAAGAAACACGGAAAAATTGCATTAATTTAGCGTGGAAACTGAAGATGAATTGAATGAATACTGATAGTCAAATAAATTCATTCTTGTTTCAAACGTGTTTGAGATCATATGGAAACAAATGTTACTATATAGGTAATATTTTTTCCCCCATTTGTTCAAAAACATATGTTGACAAAGAAACTGCAATCATGCTGCTTAATCGATTGTGGAATTCAGAATACCAAGTGATGCGACAATTTTTGTGGTGTGTGTATGAAGATGAGGACGTTCTTACATTTCTCAAACCTTATACTATGAAGCGGCAACAGCTCTCTAATGTTCTTAGAGCACAATTCAAAAACTATATGATTTCAGAATCTTATCCCCACCGAATAGGTATGAGGATGCCGAAAGCAATTTTCGATCCTTGTAGGCACAATAGTTGTCCAACGAACCAACAATGTATAGTGTTCACAAGGAAGTCATATCAATTTGCAAAACGGAAAGCAATGAAACTATAGATAGCACTTCCTCTGGATGTATAAAATCCACTCTCGCAACAGCTTATTACATATGCTAGCTGATGAATAAGCTGCAAACCCAACTATTCATCCAGTTGATGTCTTTTTATAAATTATTGCACTTTCGCTAAATCAATGAGATCTCCCCTAGCCAAAGCCAGGTAATATCTATCTTCGCAATATCTAATTGGCGTCCAAATCATCAGAATAATTTGCTTCGAAAAATGATCGGACAAGAATACAAGCTCAGGTTTCCGATAACTGGACAACTGACTTTATAATTAATCGAAATATTTTCAGTGTTAAACCTCTAAAATTTTCTTGATAGATTTGTCACTCTCCTAAACACACCGGTTAACGTTCTGTTGCGGTTTTCGATGGCCTCCAAAATGAATTTTCCCTCAAATTTTTTTGCAGGTTGAGAAGATGAGAATTCGATATTGTCATTCTAAAATATTTATGAAATTTTGGTCCATCGTTGATGAGATGAGGCATCGGCGTGCTAAACTAGCCTTCTTCCGAACTCAATGAACCCACTCTCTTTACAAATTTTAGTGTGTTTTCCTCCAATCAACTTCGAGATGTCGTTTTCTAAATCACTGTTGTTTAAGTTCCAAACATTTTGTCGCCGATCCATCTTCAAGTTTCAAGCGATTACCAAAATAAGGGGGTGATCTCAGAGAAAAGTACGCGCATACGAGAACGGTGCGAAAGAGACGCTGACAAGTTGTGGTTCCATTGGGCACGAGACGTAACTTAGTCCTGACCTTTTATGATTGTGTTCTGATTTAAGGTTTGATTGATAGAGGTAAACAAGGTACATTATTCGAAGATCGGGTAGCGTAGATGAATGATTACAATAATTCTGGATACTACCAAATCTACTAACTGGCTGTTTTGGCGAACGTTGTACCGCCTATTAGTCAATGAATGTCGAGTTACCTTTTCATCGAACTTAATTACAGATTTTATAAAAGTAATACAATGAATACAAAATAAATATTATTATCAGTAATTTATTAACATAATAACAAATAAATAAATTGAAAAGTTCAGAGATCTAATCGTGTGTCAGGAAGACATGATTGAATTAAACTACATACAACCAAATTTGAATGGAATTACCTGATATTTTGAATATTACCTCAGGGATTTCAGAAATTTCAGAGGATTGTTAAAATTGATACTTTTTGAGATATTCCAATTGCAAAAAGAAATAAATTAAGGTTCGCACTAAGAAAGAAACAAATAAAAGAAAATCAGGGACTCTTTCCTTTTCTTTCTTTTCTACTGAAAAAATTGAGAAATAATTGTTTTCTCATTGAGTTGCAGTTTTTGGACCTCAGTAGCTTGTGTTACCTCCTCTTGCCTTAATATAATCCTGAATCCGTCTAGGTATGCTTTGGATTAGGTTTTCTACCTCCTCTGGGGTAATATTCTGCCACTCTTCTGTGGCTGCTTGAATGAGCTGTTGTGGGGTTTTTGGATTATCCTGGCGCAATCTAGTTTTCTATTTGTGATTATCTCATAAATGTTCAATAGGATTTAGGTCTGGAGAGTAAGCTGGCCATTCCAAAATAGCGATTCCTTCTGTTTCAAGATAATGTCGCGCGAAGTTGCTGGTATGCGAAGGTGCATTATCTTGCATGAAATTGGAATTCTCACTGTGGGCACCTCGTCTCATTATGGACTCTAGCACTAGGTCCACGTTATTTCCAGCCGTTACCCTCGAAGGAAACGAAATCAAATCTGCTTTGCTTTTAGCTTGTCTTCCACGATCCCTTGAAACTTGAATCCGGCGTGCATCTGATCAAACACCAATTCTGGTCTCATCCGAAAAAGAACATTTCGCAAATTCCCAATATTCCAATTTTGGTGCTCCATGCACCAGTTCTGTTAATTTTTTGATGTCTGGTTAGCTTTGGAAGTCTTAGCGGCCATCTGCTGTATAAACGAAGTCTTTGACGTATCGTTTCGACTGATACACTGATGCCTGTTGCTTCCAGAAATTGACTTTGGAGTATGGGGTGCGACGCACTAGGATCTCTTCTTGCAATTTGGCACTGAAAGCAGTCTTGTTCTTTGGATGTGATCTTCCTACGACTTCTTTTAGGCCTATTTTGCAGAGTTGTAGCTCCACGTATCAGGCATAGGTCACCCTATCTTCAACGAGCGAAATTATTCCCTCTGCACATTGGACAATCCAACGTAAGGCATTTTCAATTACGATTATAGGCTTTTTCAAATTTTAAAATTCACAGTTTGTAATTTCAATGACGACTGAGTACAATATCCCATTTTTGTTTTCAACAAAAAACTCCTTTCATCACAAGTAGTTAAAGATTCATGGATGAAAACAATCAATATTGTGTGATACCGAGTAATTCCATATAAATTTGGTTATGTGTATGTACATAATATGCAGCATGGGATACCCTCAGATTCATTCTTGTTATTGAAGAACCTCGTAATGTAGGATATTTTCTTCATTAAGCCTAAGAACAAACAGTCAACGATAGTCCTACGATTTCTCGTTTCTAACCTATCCGTTTCACAGGATACCTCTATTTGCTCTTGTGTTTAAAAAAAACCAAGTAGGTTAAAAACCTCAAAAAATAAAATTATTGCTCATGTAACAAATTCGTAATGTATCATATAGAAAAATATTGTATATGCTGCTATTAGAAATCAAAAACACAACGATGAACATTTTCTTGCATATCGCACACCTCATGTTTGCATCATGCATCAACAGCTTCTTATGTGCGGAAAGCTTATGATTATAAGAAAGATAATGAATATGGGTCGTTCATGAAAAAAATACCCAAGACTAAAATTAAGGGAATTATAAATCGTAAAAACCAAAATTGACTTTAGCAAATTAAATTATTTTTCGGTCAATATGGATACATCCCATGATTCGAGATAATAGAAATATTTTCCAAGATTTTTCATCTCTTGAAAACTCAAGCAGCAGCGATATAGCTTTTTCGGAAGGTATAATTTTTCTAGGCAATCGTGGAGCAATTTGAAACTAATAAACTAAGTGTTCATTGATCATATGACCACAACAAAAATATTACTAAGAAAATGGCTTTATACTTTTATCACTAAAAGTATATTGGTGGCAATTGTTCATGGTCGGCTGAGGATATACTTTCATAAAATCTTCATCCCTAATGAAATAATATATTCAAATGATTTAGTTTAATGTTGTTGCGAGTTATGAATGTTCGTGATAAAGGGAATGACTTTCTTTCATCTGATTCACAGCAAGAGGAAGAATACACATCTACAACTAGAAGATTTGTTTTTAAATGTACCTCCATCATCTAAAAAGTAAGTTAATAATTCAATGATTTCAATTATATTAGTTCTTATTTTTCTGAGACTTCTTCAGGTAAGTTTTGCACATAAATGAATTACCGGAAAACTTAACCGTGAGGTATGAGTGTGTGCAAAAATAAGGATGTTTGCTTGAATTGAATATGTGCATGAGTTTTGTTTTGAAGGGTACTTTCAGGCAAGGCGACTTAGATGGTGCTAATACCAGAATGCTTGCTCTCTCAGCTAGCAGCAAAAATGTAACAGTCTAATTTGTTTGCTGGTGAAATGTCTTTGATTTATTCAGACCCAGTAATCTGATGGATTTGTATGGTACCTTTGAATAGGACTTTATCAATATTTTTCATAAATTGCTCAATATAGATGAAGTCTTCATAAATTTCTAAAAGATTCATGCCCTTACAATGATCCTCAACGGCTTAATACAATTTTCAAAAGTGTTAATATCTTTGTCTGCTAGAGAGTCAGCTACTCTTTTGACACAACCTCCAACTTCATTTGGAGCACCTTCTCCGTGCCCACTAATTCCAAATGAAATTCTGATACCGAACTAAGGGGTACTAACTACCATACTACAAGTTTAAACATTATTCACTTACTGTGTGATAGGTCTGTGGCTCGCAAAAATAATATCTAGTTTTAATAGCTGGTATAAAGCTCTATGAAATCTAAATGGTCCCAAATGGAAACGGTATGCTGCCGTTAAAGGGTGCAGTAACATTCATGTCCTTAGGCATGATAAACCACCACAGTATGTAGTGTAATTTGTGGCTTTGAACTACCGAAATGAACCGACTCATAATTTTCCATATGAGTTAATGTCATATTATGATTTAATTTTTTTTATGTCCTTTTACTGCCCCATGAAAATGAATAACGGTATTGGAATGCTTAGTTAAATTTAATATAATATCGACTAATTTTTGCCATATATTCTTCATTGGTGGATATATTTTCTCTTATACTTTCTACACACTCAACCTGCCAATTCATTGAAATTTCAACACTTCCGGTAACCAATATCTCACATATGACATTACACACTTATTGAAATAATTAAAAGAAACAACTTTTGATTTGTATATTTCGCACAACCTCTCTGAACATTCATCCTTGTCTTCCTCACAGTATAGTGTTTCAACTACTTCAGTAGAAGAATTTTCGGTAATGATTTTTTCCGATTTTAATTCTTTCATTAACAAAGATATATTTTGTGTGAATTTTATACAAACATTGGTTGCCTTATAAATCAAATACAAGTAAACGATGATTTTTACTAAAATATGTCATTAAATGCTCGACGCGTTTCGATACACAGTATCTTTATCAAGAGCGAATTAATACTACGAATATATCTTACTAACAAATTTTTTCATGAATACTAAGGAGGCAATCCTTCAACTAATTTTGAACTTGAACTAATGTTTAGGAAATAAATTCAATAAGAGTGACTTATTTATGTCAACCTGATCATAAAGAATTTCCGGTGAATTCCTAAATCTGTTAAATTCAAGTGCTTCCAGAAGGTTAAGTTTTATACCTTTCTACTCAGAATTCAGGATTTTAATTTCTGAATTGAAAGAGTGACCATTTTCCTTAAGATGATTTGAATAATTTGAATCAGTTTTTTCATTGATAGAACTGCGTTTGTGTTCAGAGATTCTAATATTAAAATTGCTTCCTGTGCTACCTAAATAAGAACAATTGCAATCTGCACTATCCAATCTATAAACACCAGATCTATTTTGTTTATTAATTGGAGATTTATAATTCCTGATAAATGAACCCAAATTTGTTGATGTTTTGAACCTATATTTAAATTTGAATTTTTAAGAAGGGATTTCACATTATTGCTAATATTGCCTATACAGGGTGCTTCAACGAAAACTAAACAGAGGCTATATCTACCAAGATAATTATTTCTGATCAAAACACAAAAACAAATCAATTTTTGTTTTAATGGGGACATCTTTTGGGGTACAAAACTTATCTGAAATATTAACCCCCTAAGCGGGGGTTGCAATCCTTGAACATTTTGAATAAGGAAAATGGGTCGAGTGATGACTCAAAAGAAAGGTGGTATCTACATCACCTTGAATGAATTTCCATTTTCAATTGAAAAGTGTAAAATATACAGGGGGAGCAACTGAAATATAGAGAAGACTGTTTCCCTGAGACTATTCAAGTTTCGGTGAAGTGAAATGGAACAGATCCATGCTAATCAATGGCAGTCATCATCAAGTACCATCCTCATCTCGAATTTCAACCGCTAGAGCAGGGGTGACCACCCTTGAAAATTTGGAAGAGGGTACATGTGTCGGGTGATACCACGAAAGAAAAGTATTATCTTTGTATGCATCCCCGTGAACGAATTTTCAGTTTTGATTGAAAACTGTAGAAGATACAGATTGAGCTGATCTAACTCTTATGGATCTCAATGAGAATAGAATTATTGCGAGCAGTCATGAAACCAATCGAAATCCTTTACTTGAAAAGTACCACTGGATCGAAATATTACCCCTGCTCTAGGGGTTGAAATTCGAGATTAGGGTGATTTCGGAAGATGACAGCTTTTGATCTAAAATGAATCTATTCCAGTTTTTTGCACTAAAACTCCAATAGTCTTGGGGCGATAGTCTTCTCTATTTTTCAGTGGCTCACTCTGAATCTTCCACAGTTTTCAATCAAAAATGTAAATTCTTTCGCGGGAATGCAGACAAAGATAATACCTTTCTTTCGAGTTATCACTTGACCCATCTACCCTGTTCCAAATTTTCAAGGGTGGTCACCCCTGCTCTAGGGGTTGAAATTCGAGATGAGGATAGTACTTGATGATGACTGCCATTGATCAGCATGGATCTGTCCCATACTACTTCACTGAAACTTGAATAGTCTCAGGGAAATAGTCTTCCCTATCTTTCAGTTGCTCACCCTGTATCTTTTGAAGTTTTCAATTAAAAATAAAAATTCGGTCAAGGCAATGTAGACAAAGATACCACCTTTTGTTTGAGTCATCACTCGACCCATCTTCCCTATTAAAAATGTTCAAAGATTGCAACCCCCGCTTAGGGGGTTGATATTAAAGGCAAGTTTTGTACTCCAAAAGATGTCCCATTTGAAACAAAAATTAACCTGTTTCTGCGTTTTGATCAGAAATAAATATCTTAGTAGATAGAGCCTATGTTTAGTTTTCGTTGAACCACCCTGTATATATGAAACTATTGAATTTCTTGTCTTGGTGTTCACCAATTGGATATATATGTTGTAAAGCTAATTTTTATTTTTTCTTATGTAGTATGCTGCTAACTAAATTTTCATCATAACCATTATTTAATGTGATCTGTTTTATCAAATTCAATTCTTTGAAATAATTATCATTAGACATCGGTGTGTTCTAGAGTCTATGTATATAGCTGTTTATTGCTGCAATTTCATGTTGGTAATGATGTGTCGATGTATAACGAATTGTGATATCTGTATGAGATATACAGATCATACAGATATCACAGTTCATTATATATATCCAATCGGTGAACACCAAGACAAGAAATTCAATAGTTTAACATATATAGGCAATATTAGCAATAATGTGAAATCCTTCTTAAAATTCAAATTTAAATATAGCTTTCAAAACATCAACAAATTTAGGCTCATTTATCAGGAATTATAAATCTCCCATTAATGAAGAAAATAAATAAGGTGTTTATAGATTGGATTGTGCAGATTGCAATTGTTTTTATATAGGTAGAACAGGAAGAAATTTCAATGTTGTAATCTCCGAACATAAACGCAGTTTCATCAATGAAAAAATCGATTCAATTTATTCAAATCATCTTAAAGAAAATGGTCACTCTTTCAATTCAAAATTCAAAATCCTACATTCTGAGAAGAGAGGTATAAGACCCAACCTTCTGGAAGCACTTGAAATTAACAGATTTAGGAATTCACCGGAAATTCTTAATGATCAGGTAGACATAAATAATTCACCCTTATTAAATTTATTTCCTAAACATTAGTTCAAGAACGAAAAGCTCTGAGTGGATTGCCTCTTTAGTGTATATAAAAAAAAATTGTAAGTAAGATATATTTGGAGTATTCATTCGCTCATGTTAAAGATACTGTGTATCGAAACGCGTCGAGAGTTTAATAATATATTTTAGTAGAAATCATCGTTTAATTGTATTTGTGAAAATAGATTTCTATCACGTAAAAGCCTCGTCAATTGAATGCCTTTTAAATTTTGCGCCTCTGGTACTTCTACTGTTGACAGCTCCCAGCCGTCAACTGCGTCGTGTATTTTCACATTTTTTAACCTAAACGTTCTTACAACACTTTGACGTACAAGTGAGGTTTGTTTTGTTTATAATCATTTGACAAATTCAACTAAGACAAACAAAGAAATCAAAACGTGACTATTTTCGTGCGATGTGTTTTCATCATAATTACCAAAAGATTAACGGGAAAAATAGATTTCCAGCAACCCCGTGAACAAGCTGGATTTAGATCTGGGTTCAGTACGCTGGATCATATTCATGCAATTAAACACCTAATAGAAAAGTGCAATGAGTATAATTTAGATCTTTATATAGCCTTTATAGACTACCAAAAGGCCTTTGACAGTATAGAAATTTGGGCAGTCCATAATTCTCTTAATGCATGTAGAGTGGACAGCAGATACACGAACCTGATAAAAAACATCTATTCTTCCGCCATAATGCATGTCCAGTTATGGAATAAAACCAACGACATTCCAATAAAACGAGGTTTTCGACAAGGAGATACAGTGTCACCGGGGCTATTTATTGCAGCTTTGAACAAAATCTTTAGAGAAACGGATTGGCATAAGAAAGGAATCAACATTGATGGCGAACTTCTACATCATCTACGCTTTGCCGATGATATTGTACTAATAAGTAGTAACGTCCAAGAATTACAAGATATGATCCTAGACTTGAAAAACCATTCAAAAAATGTTGGCCTAGAAATGAACATCAGCAAGACGAAGATAATGACTAACACAAACAATAACCCCGTAATCCACGTAGAAGGTCAACAACTAGAGAATGTCGAAAACTACATATACCTGGGACAAAAACTAATTACTAAAAAAGACAACATGACTGACGGGATTACACGAAGATTGTCCCTTTCGTGGGCGGCATTTGGCAAATTAAAACATGTCCTGACATCAGACATACCCCACAACCTCAAGAAAAACCTCTACAACCAATGCATTCTTCCTGTGCTTACATATGAAGCCGAAACATGGTGTCCTACTAAGAAGTTCGCCCAAAAATTGACGAAAACCCAAAGAGCCCACGGGAGAATAATATTAAATATTAAACTATCAGATCGCATAAGAAATACTTGGATAAGAGAACAAACCAAGCTGACAGATGTCAAGGAGAGGGCAGCTCAACTAAAGTGGTCATGGGCAGGTCACGTAGCTCGAAGAAATGACAATCGATGGACCATGAGGCTCATGGAATGGAGGCCAAGAGTGGGGCATAGGAGTATCGGCAGGCCAAACACAAGGTGGAGAGACGATATTAAAAAATCAGCGGGTCTTCTTTGGATGAGAGAAGCTATTAGCAGAAAGAAATGGTTCAATATGGGAAAAGCCTACATCCAGCATTGGATTGAAATAGGCAGATCGTGATCGTGATCGTGAGTTTTCATGATTTTTGACGTGGGTTAACTCGACTACAGTGCTGCAAATAGCTTGCTCCGACTTTTGGTGATGAAGCTCCAGATTTGGCCACTGTAAAACACTGGCAAAACGAATTGTATCGTATCCGTTCATCACTCAGTAACGAACTTTGTGGAAGGTACTCTCCGTGGCGCAGTGGTGAGAAGTCCCTGCTGTGACACGGCAGGTCGCCGGTTCGATTCCGGCAAATGCCTGGATATTCTGTTACTTCCATATCTGGTTTACAGGAATTACTCTGTTGGAAAAATGTCGTACAGGACAAATGCATAGCCTATAAGGTCGAAGAAGGACGGGCGTGGAAAGTATGTCCACGTCCCTCCTTCCTTAAAAAAAAAAAAAGCTTTGTGAAGGTCAACCCAAATCAGTCGTTTCGCCACAAACTATCGATGCAGTGCGCGAACTAGCAATGTGACTTACCGTGAGATTGAAACAACTCTTAACATTAATTCCAACAGCGTACATTCAATATTGCATGAACATTTGGCAGTCGAAATGACTTGTTCGCGTTAGATCCCACACAACTTAACAATTGCTTAAAAGTTGCAGGTGTAGTTTTGTACAAAACAATGTGGAATACATCGACCGCGTTGTGTCAAAAGACGTTTACAATACCGTTATATGCAAAGAATCTTGAAAATGCAGAATACCCTTCCAAATCTTTGTAATTTATATTTGAGATTGATTTCTGAAAAAGAACCTTTATATATTTTCCTCAGTTTACCATAAATAAATTTCTGAACGCACGTATAAATATTTGATAACTAATAAATATGTCAATCTCTTTGTCATTGCAGGCACGGTTCATTATTTTCATAATCTAAAATACGGTTTAATCTGGATATAACGTGTCGATTTGAAACCTTCATTTAATTGCCTTTTTTAATCTGAGGGAATGTTTTACCAGTAAAAAACCGATGAACATTTTGTATGAGAAATATTCTTTCTTTAATTTCGTTCCTCTTCAATTTTCCAATATTTTCAATACTTATTCTGCTATTCAGAATGAAGATAAATTCAGCAAAACTGTGCAAGCCGATCCAGCTTTTCTCGAGTCATATGTTCGAAGAAACCCAACTTCGTTTTATATATTGAGATTCGAGAAAAAGCAACTTCTTAGTTGAAATTAAAATATGTATGCTCTTGATAAGGTTTAAGTCTAATTTATACCTTCCTATGGTTCAACTCGGTGAACAAGAGAATTTGTATTCGCAATTTTAATTTCAAGGGAAGTAAGGAATGTGGACTTGAGATTTCTTGGAATCACCACGCCTAAGGGCGCTAAATGTCCTCTGTTCTGAGCCTTGAGACATACAGAATACGATAGTATTTCAGGATTCTTATTGAAACCTCACCTAAGACTGGGGAGTAGAGCAACAAGTTTGTATTGAATAAAACTCGAAGCTAGTATTAAAAAGCAAAATATTCATTCGGGAAAGGGGAATCGTAGAATATTTAGTGCTCGAATATTAGGTAGATTACGCATGAGTCGCCTGTCGTCGTCGTTAGGTTTGTAAGCCAAGTATTCAATAAGTTGTTGAAATCATTAAGAATTGTACCAGAAAAACATATTACACTTTCCTTAGTAGAACAATGCCACTCTTCAACTAGTGTTTATATGAAACCCGTTCGTTCTATTACAGAAGTATTTCCTTAAAAAAAAAGCTGAAAACTACGAGTGTAGTCAATTATAGCCATTATTATTTCAGCAACATGAACTTGATTTTCATATTTGTTAGTTTCTAGTAAAACCATCCAAAAATACCTACCTTACAGAATTATTATGTCCACGAAAAGAAAAATCATTTTAATATAATAGTGTGTTGTCATTTTAAACATCTCCATATATATATATATATATATATATATATATATATATATATATATATATATATATATATATATATATATATATATATATATATATATATATATATATATATATATATATATATATATATATATATATATATATATATATATATATATATATTCGTAGTTCAATATAGTTAATGATAATTTCTTCAACTTCAATAAAATGTTGCATAAAATTGAGGATATTCCATTTAAATATTCTTTTCCAAATTTGGTGTCCCTGAAGAGATTTGTTCTTCAGATTGCTGAAACATGAAGAAAGAATATGAACGAATAATTAAGATTCCATTATTCAAAGCAGAGACTTAATGAATGAACCATACATATTTCCTAAGGTACATCATAATATGGATAATATCAAGTATCACATTGAAATAAATCCTGAAATCTACGGTAAAAAGCAGCAATTTTTATGAGTGAAAAACGAGTCATTGGGTTTCAGCCGTTACTGTATATATTATAACTTCCATCTGATCTTTCGATTCGTCGGTATGGACTTGAATTCTAGATTGAAAATATGGTCGCGCTCTCCTGACTTCAATATTCAGAAGATCAAAGGGGAATATATTGAGTTTATTCATTGTAAGTTATGTTTTCTGTTATAGTAGGATTCTACCGAAATACATACCGACTGATGCGATACAGAGCAGTTCTAGTTTCCTAATTGTTCCTGTTGTGGAAAAACATTCCCCCATGATTGTTTCATTTAATTTTTATCTAACTCAAATGGATTAAGTGTTGACGAAGAAAGATACTTAGAAAAAGACTTAGAAAAAACAGCAAGTAAAATTGGTTGTGAGATCGTTCATTCGATTGTCTTGTAAGTTTTTTTGAAAAAATCACAAATTACAATTATAATGTCCAACTTAACCCCGGACATACCAATAGAACTATTTTCTATCTGTAGAGTTATGGAGTTTGGTGAATTTATCACTTTTGAAACAGTGAGACAAAAATGCATTTTCCAAATTCAGTTTTTAATCAACAATGATGTTGTCAAGATTGTTAAATATAAAAATGCACAGAATAATAACTGTCCATTTAGTGTGTGGATGAAAAGAAGTTGTATTACCATTCATCGAATGAAGCCATTTTCTCTATAGGCTAATAAAGATATAAATTATACTCATTTTGATTATTCAGTAAACTGAAATAGTTTTATGCTAAAATACAAGTATTTTTCGGAATTCAATTTCGAAACATATCTTATTGTAGTTTCATGAATGAAAAATTCTTTCAACCATTCATTTTATTGTAACCATTCTGTAGACTCATATGTCAATATTCTGCATATATTGAAGATTAGGATTTTGGGGAGCTAATTCTCCTGAATATTCGAAGATTAATATAAACTGATACGTAAGGAAAGTAAAAATCAAACTTCCAGTATTGGCAGATAGTATTAATTTTTCAGGCAATGAAATATGTTGGATAGTTTTAGTATTTACTTTGAGTGTATGCATATTGGTAGCATGGCTACCAGGAGTTAAAAGTAAGAGAAAAATTAACTCTCATGTCAGGAAGTGTGGAGACTGATTTTTATGTATATTTCAGAAAATATTTCTATGATTCAATGATCAGTATTGCGATAACCTCTTCCTGAACGACAACTTTTGCCAGATAAGCTGTTCCCCACCCGGATTTCATGCAAACACTGGATGCAATTATAATCCCGTCTTTTTCAAAAAACAAGAATGAAGGCCTTCCAATGTAGTCAACTTATAAGTACAGTACAACTTCACTAATCCGGACACTCGCTATATCGGACACTCCAGTAACTCGGGCACGCGACTCATTCGGGCACGGCGACGCCACCTGATATACAAACAATAATAATTTTCCTGTCTTTACTTGTACTATCTGAGAGTGGCGAGTATCGTTCTACAGTTGCATTTTGCGTTTCAATCTCGTCGGTGGTGTGAATAATGACTCCAACCAAGAAAAATCATAAAACGCTCACACTGGCAGAGAAATAAAAAATAATAGATTTTATTGATGATGGAATGAGTACTCGTTTAATAGCAGCAAAGTTCACTATTCCAAAATCAACAGTATTCGACATAAAAAAGAACAAGGACAGAATAAGGAGATTTATATCCAAATCGTATCAAGGAACAGATAGGAATCAGGGATGCACCAAGTAAGGGCTTTCACAAAGAGCCTAGTACCGAGCTCGACTCGGCCTTAGTGCATCACTAGTAGGAGTATTTATTCTATTATTAGAGAAGCTGAGAATCCTGATGTTGAAATCGCATTGTATAACTGGTATCTTCAACAACGTAACGCACACGTACCAATTTCGTCAGACATATTGAGAACAAAAGCCAAACAGTTTTATGAAAAAATCACAGGAAAACAGGTTTCCTGGCAAGTTCGGGATGGTATAATAAATTCAAGCTTAGATGTGGAATTCGTTTCTTGAAGGTGTGTGGTGAGAAACTTTATAGTGATGTTTTCGCTGTGACACCATTTAAGGAAAAACTTCTATCGGTTGTTGAACAGATGGAATTAAGCAAAGAACAGGTGTATAATACTGAGGAATCTTCCATTTTTTGTGGATGTTCACCAGACACAACTTAGGTTCATCAAGGGGAAAAATCAGCAACAGGTCAAAAAGTGTCAAAAGACCGCTTAATATTCATGCTTTGCTGCAACGCGGCTGGAACTCACCTATTACCTTTACTAGTCTTGAGAAAAGCGGCAAATTCACGATCATTCAAAAACAAAAGGTCGCTGCGTGTTGTCTACAAAGCATCTACCAAAGGGTGGATGACCAGACCATTATTTAATGAATGGTTTAAAACATCTTTTATCCCCGAGGTGAAGAATTTTTTAATTAAGATTAACAAGCCCTCTAAAGCTCTGTCGTTGGAAGACAATGCACCATCGCACCCACCTGAGGGAGAGCTTAATACTGATCCAAACTTCAGAGTTATGTTTTTGCCACCCAACTTTACTGCCGTTCTACAACCTATGGATCAGAAATTAATTCAAAACATTCAATTGTCGTTTAGATCTTAATCATATCATTTCGCATGAAGGGGAATAAATAACTCCCATTTTGAAGCAGTATAATTTGAAAGATGCCAGGAACAATCTTGCCCAATGTTGGAAAGCTATTACCTCAAAAAATATGAGAAAAATTTCGAAGCATTGTGGCATGCCACTACAGAAGTAGAAGAATCAGATGATGCAAAAATTCCACTCTCAGAGCTTCAGAAGAGACTTCGTCCAATCAGTGAAACTGATTTGAAAGATATCGCCGAATGATTAAGGGTCATCGATCCAGAAAATGACTTAACTATTGAGAACATTACCAACTGGACTGAGAGTTCGTTATCGATTTGACTAAAGAAGAGCTTATACAGGATGCTTTAGGAAGGAATATTGAAAACGTAGAGGAATCTTTTGACTCAGAGGATGGTTTCAATTGGATTGGAAAAGTGGAACATGGAGATACTGTCAATGCGTTCTCCCTGATTATCAGTTGGGCAGAACAGAATAATCTTCCTATAGAAGACGTATTGCTCCTGGAAAAATCGGTTCAGATGGTAGCATCGAGAAAGGTTCCGAGTAAACTCGCTGGATATTTTAAACGTCATAAGTAATAGCATGTTGTTTATGTACATAGCTCATATTTAATTTCTATATTTTCTTTGAGGAAAGATTATAATGAATGTAAATTCTATAATTTGACTCTTTTTTATAATAGAAACTATTTTTTGTTCAACTTTTCGATATTTTCATAATAAACTTGGCTTTAACAGATCTTAGGTTATTTCTATTTTGAAAATGAAACAAAATCAAGTCAGTTCAGAAATTCGGTCATTTCGATAGTCTGGGCATTTCCAGAACGATATCTGCCCGGACTTGTGAAGTTGTTCTGTATTAGGAAACATTTGTTAGGTTCGGTAAGTTAAACCTATCCAGTCATTTAGACTAAGAACAAAATGTATTCAACCGATTACTAATTTTTTTTCTGTAACGTGTAAAACGTGACTAGAATAATATAATTAGATGTTACTATACTCATAATATGTAACAAACCGTTACAGATAAAAGTGATTTGCCTTTTTGTTAAGTTGTGAAATTACAGCGATGGTAAAATGAAGACTTGTACATATTCATGAATAAATAATGTTTATTGTTCCAATTTATTTTCACATTTGAACTACATTAGAAATATCTATATTATAGGATATGAAAGACAATAAACTCTATGATAATAATAATAAAGTCTGAAATCGATTACTTGAAAAACATTAATTTTTAAATATATCCAATAGAAATAACCTTCCGTAAATCATTTTTATTTCTTAACTGATTCCATATTTTATATTACCATAATTATCTCTAAAATTAAGAGCATGAATATTGAAAGTATTGGTTGAAATGAGTTATTTTCAAGACCTTCTATTTAACATCAACAATATTGATGACATATTCATTTTGTAAAAATCTGTTTCAAAATATGAAAGAGGAAAAACACTTTTGTTGTCTTTCCAGGTTCATTTGTTAATACACGACCGATTTACACCCTTCAGTGATCTTCAAGTGTCGAATACTAAATAAGTAACGAAGATGATTACAAGATATATTTTCTCCTCAAATATTAATTAGAGGGAGTTATTTATTTCAGGATGGCTATTGAGAGTATTATTATATGGGGTATCCTGAGTTTATTAATTTCCAAGGTTTTCAACAACTCATTTTGCTAAGATTTGGAACAAGAATGAGATGTTTAATTTGAATTTTGAAAATTAATAATTTATTTGATAAGAAAGTGGGCCGACATAGTTGAAACTTCCCTTTTTCTTGAATGCAATATGAATATTGTGTTGTTTGATTTTCTTTTAATGATTTTATTATTTATTATTTATTCATTTCATTAGAGTGCGTCGTCAACTATGGCCATTGGCACATGTACAATATAAATTTCAAGACAGAAAAAATCATTTTTTTAATATATACAAATATTTCTTATGAGAAAAATTGAGAACTTAAATACTAGTGAAGAGATCTGTTTCCTTGAGAAAATCAATTACATTTCTGAAGTTGTTCGTTAGTATTTCCTTGAAATCATAATTTATGTAGTAATTCTGTCGGCATTCTATGAATATCTGTTTCACAATGGGGCTGCTGTTGCATTGATGACAATATGAAGGGGCGGTAAAGTCCAACAGATAAATATGGATTGAATGGGTATGTCCAATTCTTAGGCGACGAATAACAATTTTTTCTCTTCTTGTCATTTTAGATGGTTGATGTGAATTTATCGAAGGCGTTATATTACAGAGTTCACAATCTGAACTGCTCCAGATATCCTGCATTTGGTTTTGATGATCTCTTTCAAGTGACATTTTAAGTCTTTAGGCAGTTGAATATTTTGAATTGGGAGGTCCGAATCTAAGGCTTCTCTTGCACCTTCGTCAGCTTTTTCGTTCCCTGCTATTTCTGTGTGTGATGGTACCCCAAATTCAAATATTCTTGGTATTGTAGAGTTAGGTGATGATCTCTTGGATTTTCAGCACAAAAATATTCTGCGAGTAGATGTTTTTAATGGATTGCATTGAGCCTAATGAGTCTGTGCAGATGGCAATATTTTTGTTCGTGCCCGAGATGTGATCGAATGTTTTTAAAATACCGTACAGTTCTCCAGTGTAAATGCTGCTGAAAGAAGGGAGAAGTGTTGTGATATGATATCGTTCCAAGAGGCTACTAAGCAGCTGATGTTGCCATCAGTCTCAGATGCGTCTGTACAAAATACTTCATTATGTTGTTCTGAATTCATCAGTTCTAAAAAAGCTTGTTGTAGCAGGGTATTTGGAGTATCTTCTTTTCTGTATTTTATAGGTCGGTGTTTATTGTGAACAATACTATTGTCCAAAGGGGAGTGTTCTTACGAGAATTGGAGGTTGTCTTGTGTAGATTCACGTTTCCGAGTAGAGGTTGTAGAATTTGCGGAATTGGTTTTGGTTCTTTCGAAGGATTTGGTGAATTTATTTCAGTTGGTTTGAAGATGTCGTATATAGGATGATATAGATTTCCTTCTCAACGTAATGCTAGGGAAAGTTCGTTTGCCTCGCAATAAAGTGATTTCATGAAGCTGGTTCGAAAATCTGTGTTGTGAACGGTGTCTATATTCTTCAATACAGAAATGCTAGATGTCGAGTTTACTATGCTGGCGTAGTCGAGCTTAGAGCGTATAAGTGCTCTTTAAATTCTCAAGAAGGCTTCTTCTTTGGATCCCCATTTATTGTATATAACGTGTTTGACTGGCTCTATGACAGACGAGCATATATCGTTTGTAGATAGCATGAACAAACTAATGCTCAGGGCAGAGCCCTGTGGAACTCCATTCTCCACGGTGAAAGACTGCGAGAATTTTCCATTCAAAAGAACCTTAGAGCTTTTTTCTGATCGGAAGTTTTCGATGAATCATATCATATTGCATGGCAGGTTGATTTCATCTAATTAATTGAAGATAACTGCTATCCAAGTCATATCGAATGCACTGCCTATATCGCGCGCAGCAGCAACTACATGTTTTCTATTAGCTATGGAGGGGGAAATATCTGTTTGAAGCAATACAAGATTATCTGTCGTATTTCGGTGTTGTCTAAAGCCAAACTGTAGTTGGTCAAGGAGTTGATGCCTTTCAAGATGCCATAATAGACGATTTATCATCTTTTCCAGGATCTTGCACATTGTGCACGCCAGTGAGATTGGGCGATAAGATTCAGGTTTTCTTGGAAGCTTATTGCTTTTCTTCAAGACAAGATTGTCGCAAAAGGTTTGGAAAGTCTTTCTTTGTCCAAATGTTGTTGAACAATTCTAAGAGCTTCTTATGGGAGCTTTCGGAGACATTTTTGAGGAAGATGGATGGTATATCGTCAGGCCCCGCCGCAGAGATTTTACAGGAGGAGATCGCATTATGGACCTCATGCTCTATGAAAGGAAGATCAAGGGCATTTGCGTCTTGAGGTACAGATGGGTACATTGTTGGTGTATTTCGGGGATTTTTCTCGAAAAAAGTCGGCGAGAACATTTTTTATTTCCTGACTGTCAGTAATGATTCCATCATTTTTATTTATGGCTGGTATGGTGTAACTGGTTTTACTCCCTGCATGTGCTTGATCTTCGTCCAGAATTGGGTGGGCGGAGTATCTATAGTGATACTGCTGAGGTAGTTACTCCAGGATTGTTTCTTACTTTCTTCCACAGATCACTTAGAATTTGGTTCAAGTTTCTTGAAGTTGATGAGGTCCTCTTGTGTTTGAAATCTGCGATATTTGCTTAGGGCCTTTTTTGTTTCCTTGAATCCGGCTTGGCAGGCATCATTCCACCACGGGACTGTTCGTTTATGATGTTTCGTCTCGAATTTCTCTACGTATTTTTCGGCTGATAATGTGAAGCAGTCTATAAATTGTTGTATGGCTGTGTTGATGTCATCTGAGAGTTCGAGGGGCCTAAGTTTGTGATGTGAAATGTGCTCTGAAACTTTCCCAGTCAGCTTGATTCATTCTCCATTTGGTTTTTAATGAGTTTGGGAGCGTTAATATTAAAAACAGATAGTGATCACTGTCATAGGGACTATCGAAGGTTTGCCCATTCAATGAAGGAAAAGATACTGGATCACTGAAGCTAAGATCAATGGAAAAAATTTAAAGGTAACGATATTGAAGCGGTGCTGCTGCCTGTATTTAGGAGGCATACGTTGCTATTATTGATGACATTCTATACTGTTTTTCCTCTCGAATATTGATTCTGATCAACAAAGGACGTTGAGCATTAAAGTCACCAATAAGAATAAATGGAGCAGGTAGTTGATTAATCAAGTCGTATAGCTGAACTTCGTTTAGATCATAGTTTGGTGGAGGGTAAACATTGCAGATGGTGATTTTATCTGGGCACCAGATATTCACTGCAATTGATTCTATTTCTGTTGTCAGTTGCAATTCTTGAGAAAAAAGGTTGTTAGATACAAATATTGATGCTCGTCTAATGGGATCTGATGTCTTCGGTTAATTCTTTATCATATTGTTTTTTTTGTCATATGTATTTTGTAAGAATGCAGAAAAGTGGTCGACCGGTATAATGAATTTTTCGGGTTGATCTTCGTACATTTCTTTGATGATATATTTGGTATTTTCTGAGAGCATATATTTCGCTTTGTCATAGTTTCTTTGACTGGATTTATGATCGCTGCGGAGTTATCGGGGAAGCATAGTAACTGTTGAAGCATTAGAAGATGCTTCACTCACCTGGCTGTTGGTGTTGCTGGTTGTTAATATCAAAAGGTTTTTTTTTGAGGATCGTCTGACCGATGGTTTGGGCTACGCCCCTGTTCCTGAAAATTCTTCATTGGTAGTGATTTGCTCATGGATTTCTGTATTGCAGTTCTGACTCATTTCGCTGTGAAATATTAATGATTTTGATATTGAAGAAGGATGGTATGTTAATGTTGGAGGCTATCCCTCCTATGGTATTTCCATTCTGAAATCTTGAACTGAGAGAGGAATAGTAAAAGCCACCTAACCTAACCTACCTCTTTGTGGACCATAGGTCCACAGAGAGGTAGGTGGCTAGTTTATGATTTGAATGGTTGAATTAGTCCTTGGAGATTGTTGGTCTGTTAACGATTCTTCTCTGTAGATATTATCTTTCAATCATCTTTGCGCCTTGGTATTTAGTACTCAAAAATAACCAAACGATCGAAACCGTTCGTGTATTAACAAATGAAGTGGATAAGAGACAAAGCTGTATTTTCTCCTCCATATTCTCTATTGAACACATTAACGTCAGTACTCACACCGACATATTAATTATGTCTGGATGACGTTTTGATTGAACGAATGGTCTAACTTCTTGCAGAAAGTTGGAAAATATTTTCAGGAAGTATTTGGTAGTAGTAATCATCGATTCTCATGAGTGTTCTCCAAACCATACAAAAAGTTAGCCTAGGCAATGAAATGGGTAATGTCCTTACAAGCTTCAAGAAAATAATATTGCTTACACTGTCTACCCAAGCTAGCTAGGAAACACTCAATAGATGTACCTAAGCTCCCTATACTTTATCTCACTTAATTGAATATATGAAAAAATAAGTAAGGTTTAAGAGATCTACAATTTCTTCAAATATCTCAATAAATATCGGTGCATGAATTTCACTATCCATCGGAGTTTCAATGTGAATGATTTCATTTTCACATCGGCGAATGAGAACTGTTTTTACAAGTTTAGAAGCTGTCGCGGAGCTTACATTCTGAACAAATAAAATTTATCATTTATTTGGACAATATGCACATCAATCAATCATGTTTATTCATCATGTTACAATTATGATTGCATATGATATGTGAACAAATAAATAGATACAAATTAAACACACATAATATAAGTTGAAATACTCAGCTTGACACATATAACACAATAAGAGCTAAGTAGATTACGTTTTTTAATTTAGAGGGCAAAATGTAAAATGACCTATTCACTGTAAAATTAACTTTTTTCGAGTAGTAGGATTTTGAGTTGTCTTCTGAACGCTTGGAAACTGAGTGTGGAGAATCTCCTATCCAGTTGTAGTAGCTCGCTATAGCATCTTATGCCAACAAAGGAAGGATTTTTTTGACCAAGGGTCAGTCGTTGCCTCAGTTCATCTAGCACAAGGTTTAGGAGTGTCGCATGATCATGGGTATCACCTCCTTTGATCATTTTACTAAGATTGTGTTTCATTTTAAGAAGTAACCTGAACAAGTATAAACTTGTTACTGTTAGAATGCCTATTTGTTTGAAGTGAGTTCGGCATGATTCGCTCGGTGCAACGTTCAACATGTATCGAATAGCTTTTTTCTGAATGATCAGTACTTTGGGTGCATCGGTGGCAAGTTCCCAGTATTTTATTCCGTAACTCATTCTGGGTTGAAATAATTCGAAATAGGCCAGTTTCAGTACCTCTAAGGATACAGTGTTTCTCAGGTTACGGATAAGAAGCAGCATGAGCTAAGCTGCCGATTAAGTTCATTGATATGCGGACTCCATGTCAGCTTTCTGTCTAAGAGTACTCCAGGAAATTTTGTATTCGGGTTACATATAATAGACTTCTTCTGTTCTTTCACCAATAATGATTTTTCCACTGCCATGTTTTTGGGGTATATTTCCAAGATAGTGGTCTTAGCAGCATTGAGTTTCAATCCATTAACAGCACACCATTCGGACATAGCCCCAACACACCCCTGACGCTTGTCTCTCATTTCCGTATCCTTTTTTGCTGTGGTAATGACTGTAGTATCATCTGCATGAAGGATTGGGTGACCAGAAGTGCCACAGCATTGCAATCCAATATTGCAATATATATGGCACTTCTGGTCATACCGGAAGTTGACAACATCTTTGTTATTTCAAATGGCATTATGTATTTCTTGTACTTTCTTCTCTAGAATTTTACTATAAATTTTTTTATTGTAGAAAATTTAATTCTGAACAATTTTTTTTCTCAGATTATTGCCACCTAAAATCAACCGAAAGGAAGATATGAATTTTTTAATCGGAATATTGCGGTTTTTGGTTGTCTCTTAGAAGACATCATAAGATACTGAAGATCATTCAATATTTTATTTGAGTATCTACTAACTAATAGTTTGAAAAACAATCAGAAATTCTATTATAGATACAGAAAAGGTGACTACAAAGCTATTAATCTAGCTAGACCGCCGCTAGGTGTACTGAGCTTCTCAATAATAATCAGGTTGGTGCCGATTCACAGACTTGGAGAATTTGTTAACATTATCGAATCTCACGTACCTAAGAAATGCAAGAAGAGCTTTTCCTTATAATTTTCAATAGTTACGGTTTAAGCAACTAAACGGAATAACAATTATCCTAATAAATGGAAAACGAATAAACATCCTAATGGCTTTAGGTTTTTCGGATTGTTAAAGACAAAATCCAAACAGCTTCTAAAGAGATACTTTGCACGTTATCTGAATTCAATTGAGACAGAATTGAAAAAGTTTTGGAGTTTTACCTTATATGAAAATAATAATAAAAGGCTTCCCAATAACAAGATTTATGGCGATGAATCTGCTAGTTCAATTGAAGATATCTGCAACTTATTCACGGCATTATTTGAGTGTTCAAGGAGCAAGATCTTCCATTGATGGAAGTAAAAATTTCGTCAAGTGTGTCAGTTGTAGCGTATATAATCTTACATAGACCGGGTGTCCACGCAAGATGAGATATTAAAATTATACGGAGAAAGGAATGACCGATGGGAGAAATTTTTGTTGTTGTCTTGAATGTTACTCGAACTTGGTTCTGAAAATATTTACATTCTGGTTCACACCATCTTTGTTATTTCAAATAGCATAGTGTATGTTTCTATTCTTTTTATCGCAGAAAATTAAATTAGGAACAAATTTTCTCCATATAGTTTCCACCTGAAATCAACCGAAAGGAAGATATGAATTTTTCAATCGGAATTTTGAGTTTTTCGGTTGTCTCTTAGAAAGCATCAAAAAAATACTAGGGATCATTCAATATCGATTATCACTTGCTCGTTCTGAGTAGAGAGATCAATTCAGCAGAATTCAATGTATTTGAAGCCTTCACATTATACGGGGTATTTCAAAAGTATGTGGATAATCGTAATACCTTCAATGGTACAAAAGTTTTGTTTTTTCAAATTGGACTACCTATTTTTGCATACACCATTCAACTCGTAATATCGATTTGTTATAGGTTTCTCCGTACCTACAATGCGTTTTATCCCAAAAAATATGATTTTTTGCGCGAGGACCTTGAAATCTGCAGGTTATAAGAAATTTTTCGAATAATGCATTTCGATGTTCAATACAAGGACCCATCCCAAAATTTTCATTGAATTAATTCTGGTCAGAATTCCGAGAGAAAAAGTGCATAATCAATTACTATTGAAATGGAATAAATCTAACTTCTCGTTTCTCTTCTTTTTTAGTAGGTATTCTCGATTACATCAGTTACTCGTCAAGAGAAAGTTATCAATTTAGATCTAGATATGTCCAACTCCATGAATTGTTCTGAAACAGAATATTTCAAATATTATTTCACAAGTTAAAATTCTGTTACTTTTCAGCATAATTGAAGGAATACGTCCATTGTTTTTTTCGGTTGGCAATATTTTGAAGAGTACCTGTATTTAACCATAGAAAAATTAGAAATGCTACATTCAGCGAGGTTTCTGTTAATTCGAAGATGACTTTTCTGACAAGTAACTGATGTAATCGAGAAAACCTACCAGAAAAGAAGAAAAATGAGAAGTCAGATTCAATCCATTTCAATAAAAATTGATTTCACACTTTTATTCTCGGAAATCTGACCAGAATTACTTTGAAGAAGATTTTGAGATCTCATATTGAGAAATCGAAGTGCATTATTTGAAAGATTTTTGGTCATACTGTATGCGAATTTCAGGCTCCTCGCACGAAAAATCGTAATTTTTGGAATGAAATCGCGAATAACTCGGAAACGATGCATTGTAGATACAGGGAAACCTATGACAGATCAATGCCTGTTAATATTACAAGTTAAATCGTATGTACAATAATAGGTAGTTTAATTAGAAAAAACAGACTTTTGTACCTTTGAATTTACTACGATTTGCCACATGCTTTGTCAACACCCTGTATACTGTAAAGCCTCTAAATGCATTGAATTCTGCTGGATGGACCTCTCTAATTACAATGAGCTAGAAAAGATCGATATTGAATGATCTTTAGTATTTTTATGATGCCTTCTAAGAGACAACCACAAATCGCAAAATTCGCAGTTTCTCTTAAGTAGCTGTTTGGATTATGTCTTGAACAATCTGAAAAACCTAATGTCATTCGGTTATTTATTCTTTTTCCATTTGAAAGGATAATTGTTTCTCCTTTTAATTGCTTAAATTGTATCTATTTAAAATTATATGGAAAAGTTCTCTAGCCTCAGATACACCGGCGAACTCTCTAACAAAATCAGTAACTACTTTTCCAAATTGCACATAACTACTTCATTCTCAAGCGGCCCTAACTTAAGCAGATTATTATTCAATGCTAAACAAAAGAACGATAAATTCAAGCAATCAGGAATTTATCAAATCAAATGCAATGGATGTCAGGTAGCCTATGTCGGACAAACAGGGAGTAGTTCTGAAGCTAGATCCAAGGAACATATTTCCTCAGATAAAATTTCGCTAATATTTGAACACATAAAATCAACTAAACACTCGATATCATTGAACAATCTTAAAATCCTTCATAAATGTACGAAGGGAGAGAGATGAATTTGTTGGAAAGTTTGGAGATTATCAAACTATATGCCAAAATCCACAATTTATTACCTTCAACAGCCAACTAGAGCATAATGGATACCCTCGGTTGGGACACCTGTCCCCATTGCTCAATATTTAGGATAAATTTCATTCTATACTTGTACTTGCCTACTCATGTATTATATTGTTGTTCACTTGAAAATGACCGTAGGGTCGAAACCGGTCGTGATTATTGAATGAATTGCGGAAAATAAACAAAATTGCCTCATTTCGTTTTATTTTAAAGATTTTTGAGTTTGGGGACGGTAAGGGTTGATCACACATGCTCCAAATCATTCTAACTAATGGTCCACTTCGATTCAAAACTTCAATTAATCCAGCGTTTTTCGCGAGTGTTACTTTTTCCGGAGTTTGAAAATTTCCATTTTCATTGGAAAACAGCGTATATATACGATTTGTTCGTTATTAATATTAAACCAAAACAGAGTGCACGGAATTAAACCACCTGAAGTTATTCTAACACCAGTTTCCTTGGAATTATATCCAATTCCTCCTCTTTCATTTGTAGTCGAATGAATTGGGGAAGGATATTTCAAACTCCCATATTTTGAAGTTGGGTTAAACATTTGCGGAATTTCCAAATCAGAGAAATATATACGTACGTCATAAACTTTATACGAGTCTAGCATCATTTGCAAGCAATAACCTTTCCAAGATCGACGGAAACACTCCGCAAAAACCCGATACTTTGAACCCATAAAATTTTATGAAGAGTAAATTTAGAGTTCATCATATCTTCAACTAGCTGAACGCAATATTTCAGGAAATATTTATTTCAGGACCATTTTATATCAATCATTCTTCCTGAACGTTTCGAATATTAGATATAATTATATGGAAAATGCATGAATTGAGTTCAAAATGAGAATGAGTCTTTGAATGGGAACAATATGTATTAATATGAAATATGTATAAAGTCGTCTGTATTGTTTGAAATATATAAAACATATATTTTTTTCTAGAATCGACATTTTTAAAATACAAGGATAGCCTATACTATCTTTCAGTTCACGAAGCGTAGGTTGCATTAATATACTGGGGATTCCCCAGTGGCGCTGTGCTCTGTAGTTCGTACACTCTTGAAGATTTCATTTTTGTTCGAACGGTATTGTATTAAGAAAGTGAGAATGTACTTCTGCAATTTATTTTGCAGTAAACAGGGTGTCCCTAATTTCTATACTAAAGTCTCAGGTGGTTTCTTCAGATTGTAAGACCACTTTTTTGTTTCAGGAGCGGCCTAAACTCTGATATAATGTCTTTAAGTAATAGTTTTTTTTGGTGAGTAGTTTCGTCACAATATTTTTCTCGTACAAATCCATGAAAATAGGCTCCCACATCATTGCATGCTCCTTCGACCAGAGAGGATGACTACTACCAAGGCTAGCTTCATTGATGAATTGAAATAGATTATCCTCATTTTATACAGAAACGACTCAAAAAAATTATTGAATATTGTAATTTTAAATATAACATATCTTGATTCTTTCAAATAAAACCCCCTGTACTTTATTATTCATGTCAACGCAAAAAATATTGTGCTATATATTTTTGCAAAAGTAACCCTATCTTTATCTTCGATCATTCTCGAAACATTCGATTATTTGTAAAAATTTTTGATGAAAATTCTACAAACCGTATCAAACTCATCAACATGCATCATTATTCATACAGAAGTTTTTTTTTTCTGTAATCATTCAAGTAGTAAAAAAATGAAACCTAAACAAGTTAATTCTTTTAACGAATGATATAATCAAGATGATTGAAACGTAAATCGAGGTATGTGTTGATATTTTTTGTATTTGTGCCGTCTGTCAGGTGTCCGGACATATCATATTCTGCATTTTACATGGTGAAATTATCAGTGTTTCGTTATTAAACATTGTTAAAGTGAGGATTGAACTTAATTTTCTCAATTGATTGCCATGAAGTTCTCCAAAGAAAATAGATTGATATGATTTTTATTCTGGGTAAGTGTGATAGAAATTTTTTGTTTTGGCAAGTAGAGTTTATGCATAAAGGTTTCATGATAAGAGGCATCCTGATGCAAGATGCTTTGAAAAACTTCTAATTAGATTTATCGAAACGGGTAATATCGCTTACAAAAATCATGAAAAACCAAAAACTGCTACAGCTCTATTCAACCAGTTATCAGTTTTGTTGACAGTGACAGAGCACCCATATAAAAGCCAAAGAGAGATTCCTCAATTAACAGATTTCTAAGTCTAACTTGCGTCCAGAGAATCTTGAAAGTGAATAAATTTCATAAATATCATGTACAGCTGCACCAGAAATGAACAATCAATACTGTGGAAATCGAATCAATTTTTGCAATTTGGTAAGTGACAAAGTAGCGGAAAATCCAAATATATTTAGCACAGTTTTTTTTTCGGACGAGGCTATTTTCCACAAGAATGCGCTTGTTAACAGGCTCAACTTTCATTATAACACCACGGAAAGTCCACACCTCATGAGTCAAATATATCAGCACGATCGTTCGGGCCGCTAAAGTAGATGGATTCTAATTGGGCCGCACTTTTTCGACTTTTTCAATAGTGAAATGTATTTAGATATTCTGCAAAATCATCAACCAATGTTACTTGCTGATGTACCAGAGCATATAAGAAAATATTAGTGGTTTCAACATAATGGAGCACCGACACATTACTCACTTCAGGTTAGGGAGCATTTGAATCATGTATTTCCAAACAAATGTATAGGACGTGGAGGTCCTGTTAGATGGCCAGCTAGGTCTCCGGACCTTACACGTCTAGAGTTTTTTCGTATGGGGTTATATTAAGGGCATCTCATTTACCAGATTTCTTCTTCAACACAATTGGATATGAGACAGATTAGTCGACCCCTTTCAGTCAGTTAATCTGCAAATGTTGTAGAGAATTCAACGGTCTTTCCTCAGAAAGATTGAGTCGTGTCTACAAAGAAACGGGCAACATTTCAAACACTTGTTGAAATAGTTCAACACCTTGTTGATCATCTCTCACCGAAAACCATTCTATTACGTATTTCATACACGAATACCTTAAAATATCTTTATTTCTCTAATCAAGTATGATGATATGTACTTATAAACTCTTCTTTGGCAAACTCTGATTTTATTATTTTTGTTCATTTCTTTTCATTTCGAAAATGGTGGAAGATAAAGGTAAGGTAACTTCTGCAAAAATATGGCACAATATTTCATGCGTTGACATAAATAATAAAATACAGGATGTTCCATTTGAAAAAATCGAGATATGAAATTTTTAAAATTACAATATTCATATGAACTGCACGGTCTTTTTATGTCTTCTTGACTTTGAGAAAGCTTTCGATAAAGTACAGCATGATGAACTGTTCAGAACTGAAACACCCCCAACACCATTCAATGAAAGACGATTCAAAAAGCATCGCTTTTACGTAAATTGCAATACCTGAATTATCTTATTTTCTTCCCCATATTAATTACACCTGAGACCGACTGAAATCGGTCAAATGAAAAGCCATGTGATCGTATAGTACCTGAACTTGTCTTGAAGTTCTCTTATATAAAATAGGACCCTTTTCTTTGTTGTGTTGTGTATTTGTAGTAACTTACTCAAGTTCTTTTATGTGAGTTTTGATGTGATAAGACCAATCTTCGTCGCTTAGACGAAGGATATTAGAAAATCAAAAACAGATTCCGTCACAATGTGTATTTGATCTTTGTAGCATTTGTATTGAAATCTTATCCTTGCATTCTTTGGGCTCTTTTAATGAATTTAATGAAATATCAGATCATTTAGATAGAGGCCCAATTTGCCCTCACCCATATTTTGAGTGGAAGTTGATACATAAGATTATTATATACAGACCTAATTTGTCCTCACCCATATTACGAGTATAAGTTGGAATATTCAATTATTATGAACAGACCTAATTGGTCCTCACCCATATTTCGAGTGGAAGTTAGAATATTTGATTATTATAAACAGGCTTAATCGGCCCTCATCCATATTCTGTATGGAATTCGGATATGAGATCATTTTAGACAGGCCTAACCGGCCCTCACACATCTTTTGAGTGGTTACTGACCCTATTTAAGGGTTTTGGTAATATGATATGTTTTCTGAAGAAGTCGTTGCCCTGATACTCCAAACTCTGGAAGATTTGCTTTTAAAATTTCAAG
Source organism: Cryptolaemus montrouzieri (assembly GCA_013387265.2). Taxonomy (NCBI): domain Eukaryota; kingdom Metazoa; phylum Arthropoda; class Insecta; order Coleoptera; family Coccinellidae; genus Cryptolaemus; species Cryptolaemus montrouzieri. Next base: position 41,905,053 of record JABFTP020000124.1, on the reverse strand, counting down.
GAACACGTCCACAGCTGACAACTTGCAAGCGTTTATTCGATCGCGTATTCTTAATCGAATTCAGTAATTCGTATAGTATTAAAACGTTATATATGGAACTAGAGGTTAGGTTAGATAGTTGGATACAATGAAACATCTTCGTTACAGTTTAAGTATGTTCTGCTAAGTTATAAAATGAGATAAATAGAAATACTGAATAGAAGGACTATGATATTTCAAATAGATAATTGGCCATTTATAGAAGCAAAGATGAGAATCAATATTAAATGTTCTCACATTCATTCATCAGATTATAAACAAAAGATTTCTACTGGCGAAATGGTTGAGTAACATTTCACTGAGATAAATTTTCTGAGCTATAAAAGTGAAATCCCAAATCAATATTGAACTTCATAACATTTCAAATTCAAATTGTTATGAAGTTATTGGAATCAGTACACAATAGCTTAATTACGTTTCAATGAAAAATGTTGAAATCACTACTAAAGAATTCTAGTATACTTCAAAATAATGTGTCAAGTTAAAACAAATGTGGAAATCAATATAAAATAAATTCAGTTTTCAATAAGTCTATGAAAATAACTTTTCAAAATAAATATTAAAAAATGTCAATGCAGTTCAAATAGATCATTCGCCAAGAAGAAAAAATATGTGAAAATAATTTCAACTCGCCCTTAGTGAGTTTAGAGATTACGTAGCATATACTTCAAGAAATCCGTGAAAATTAAATGGTGAGCAGAAATATTAAAAGAAATTCAGAAAGTAATCTCCTGTGGGATACAGCGGAACGGCGAATAATGCGTTAAGTTAAAACAGCTGTTGAAATCAATATAAAATAAATTCAGTACATTTCATATTATTACCAAGTTACGAAAGCAACGTTTTAAATAAGTGCATGAAAATAACTCCTCAAAATAAATATTAGAAAATGTCAGTGTAGTTCAAATAGATCATTTGCCAAAAAGAAAAAAATATGTGAAAATAATTGGGAATTTGAGAAATGATTATTTCAGCTCGTCCTCAGTGCGTTCAGAAATTACGTAGCATATACTTCGAGAAATTCGTGAAAATTAAATAGTGAGCAGAAATATTAAAAGAAATTCAGAAAGTAATCACCTGTGGGACACAGCGGGAACGGTGCTTCTTCTTCCCCTGTCCGGCTTCTCGGAGAAGAACAATCTGCGTCTTTCATTCTTCTGGACTCATGTTATGCACGATTAATTAAATTAAATTTAATTCCGGTTCACACGAATGAGTAAATTCCATGAGCTCCGAAAACTGGATAACTGAATAATAAGGGTAACTGCAGCTCGGAAGAAAATAACTCAATAATAATAATAATCATAATAATCCTCATCAATTTACAAACCGAACAGATAAGAAATCTCAGAGAATTCTTCTCAGCAAAATCTCTCACTTCTGACCTACATAGAGTGGTATCGTTGGCCGATAAGGGATATACACCTCTAAATCTTGCTACCAGAGATGACCTGCTGAATCTACCATTCCTATCAGATACTGAAAAACAAGAGCAATGGTCAAGAAAGGAATTGCATGGACGACATCACCATGAGATTAATCAACCACACATCGACAAAGAAGCCTCCAACAAATGGTTGATGAAAGGAGAATTATTCGCGGAAACAGAGGATTCCTTATGGCCATCCAAGACCAAGTGATCGCTACAAACAACTACAAAAATTTATTATGAAGGACGGAACATTACAAACAGATAGGTGCAGAAAATGCCATATAAGATCGGAGACGATACAGCATATTACGTCCAGATGCGAACAACTGGCCAATACAGACTATCTTCACAGGCATAATCAAGTGTGCAACATTATCCATCAGAAACTTGCACACAAGTACGGACTTCTGAATACATTCCAGCCATATTACAAGTATCAACCGGCGCCCGTATTGGAAAATGACTCTATCAGATTATACTACGATAGGCCTATTATCACTGACAGAATGGTGACGAATAACAGGCCGGACATAGTGGTGTATGATAAAAGAGCCAAGACAGCAATGCTGGTGGATGTCGCCATACCAAATAATAACAACGTGCTGAATAAGTTCCAGGAGAAAAAGTCCAAATACACAGACCTTGCTATTGAGATCAAGCAGATGTGGCACCTCGACAAAATAGATATCGTTCCTGTCATCGTATCCTCGACTGGTTTAATACCCAAAACTTTGCATGATAGCCTTAAGAAATTAGAATTGCATAAGAATACCTATATAGAAATGCAAAAGCTGTAATTCTTAATACATGTAGGATAGTTAGGAAATTTATGTCAAGTATATTGTAATCGAGCCTATTCCCTTTGATTGCTAAATCTGGGAAAGGTAAATTATATCCAGCTACTAGCTGAGATAGTGCATAAGTCCACGATAATAAATAATCCTCGATACCTCAGGGGCTCAGGAACATTGTTTCTGAGTACGGGCTTAGCGAACCCGAGGTACCCAAGCTGAACCTGGCAGTAGGTATAAAATGCAACTTATCCAATGATGTACAATCTAAGGAATAAACGGGTGAATCGACATTGTACCACCATAACCTCTTGTCGCGTTCAAGATTTAGGAAGAGGGTCTTGTTCGGAAAGTGAGTTACAGTCTCCCTCGGTTAGCGACGGAAGCAGCGTGATATCGAGTAGGGATACTGCAACACAAAACCAAGTGGGAAATATCATCAACACCTCCCAACCGACTCTTGATGTTTCAACGGCGGCGCAAGCCATTATGCCTACGACCACGAGAGCCGGACTCCCTAGGAAACGCATGAAGTGGTCTCCAGAAACGAATACCTTCATTATGCGTTCCTATTACAAGATTACAAACTTTGAATTGGAAATGGCAGCATACAGATACGCGTTACATCTTGCGTTCATAGAAAAATATCCTGAATTACAGCACATATCCCAGCAGAGAATTTCGGATCAACGAAGAACAATCGTTAAAAACAGGCTAATTTCTTCAGAAACGCTGCAAAGCTTACGAGAAGAGGTCATAAAGGAACTCAGAAGAGAAAATGATACTCATAACGGTATACCTGCTGGAGTCAATGAAAGTGTTACAGATAACATCGAAGCCACGGAAACGAATATTAACATGGAACGCCCTCTTGAGCCGAATCAGCAGAACGAATATATGTATTTAGCGAGATCAGAACTCAACAGAGCAATAACTGAATTCAGTGGTGGTAACACAACTAAAAGACCTAAACTGCCCAAACTCAAGACAAACAAGAACACCAATATCATCCTAGCAAGCGTAAACTTAGTATTTGAAGAATATACGGACCAGAACACCTTGGAGAAGATTCACACTTTGATTTACTGTGGAGCAGTAGCGGTTCTTCGACTTCACAAACAACAAATCTCCACAACTCTGATTCAAGCTGAGCCAAAAAGTGTCAGAAAACCACCATGGAAAAAACGACTGGAGAAGGATATTGAGAAACAGAAAACCCTCAAGGCGCTTGAAATCACATATATGCAAAATTTATAGGAAAATTGGTACGAACACAAAACACCTGATCACATACAACACATAGACGTGTATATGGACACTTTGAAACAGAAACTCCAAGCAAAAGCAAAGAGGCTTTCAAGATACGTCAAGTGTACTGAAAGGAAACACCAAAACCTAAGGTTCCTCGAAAACGCAGCAAATTTCCATAAGGGAAATAAAAAACTGCGACCAACAATAATAGAAAAGTACCTAACGCACAGTGCTTGACCGACTATTGGTCATCACTATGGTCGAACCCCAAAGAACACAATAGAGATGCGGAATGGATCACGAATGGAAAATAACTCCTCGATATCAGACATATGGACTTCGATGGAATAACGGAGGAAGAAATCACAACAGTAGTTCGAGCGACCAACAATTGGAAACAGGTATAGATAATATCCACAACTACTGGTACAAGAAGTTTGATAAGCTCCATGGAGCCCTAGCGAAACAGCTCACGTATGTTCTTCAACATCCCATGAAAACACCCACTTTCCTAACGCAAGCCTTTACATATATGCTACCTAAGAGCGATAGAACACAGGATCCGTCTCAATATAGGCCAATCACTTGCCTGCCAACACTCTACAAAATACTGACCTCATGCATATCCAATCGAATAATAACACCTTGACGACAACAATATATTAGCAGAGAAGCAGAAAGGATGCAGAAAGAAACACCACGGGTGCAAGGAACAACTTATCATCGATTCTGTGATAATGAAACAGGCACACGTAGAGCATCGGAATGTTCATTCAGCTTTTCTGGATCATCTGAAGGCATTCGATAGTACCGCTCATTCTTGGCTTGTTGAAGTATTGCAGATATACAAAATTCACCCAGCCCTGGTAGAGTTCTTGAAGACAACAAAGATACACTGGCGCACGTCTCTGCAGGTCAACATGATTAATAAAACAATTAAAACTGACGAGATACCCATACGTCGTGGAATTGTTCAAGGAGACTCTTTGAGTCCACTATGGTTCTGTTGAGCAATGAACCCATTGTCCTCAATGCTCAATAGAACAGAATACGGATTCAGGATAAAAGCAGAAAGGAATTATCATACAATCTCCAACCTTCTGTATATGGATGACATCAAATTATATGCTTCAAACAAGAAGCAATTGGATGATTTGCTGAAAACTGTCTGTGAGTTCTCGGCAGATGTTCATATGAAATTCGGGATTGAAAAATTTAAGACCCTGAACATTCAAAGTGGGAAAGTCATAGATGGTGAAATACAACTTCCAAACGGTAATATTATACAGTGCGTGAGAGATGGCGAAACATACAGATTTCTGGGGTACCAACAAGCCAGATTCCTAGACCAAAAACAATCAAAGGAGAAGATCCGTTCAGAATACAGTCAGCGTCTGAAGTCTGTGCTGAAATCGATGTTGAACTCGGGGAATTTAGTCAAGGCAATTAACACCTACGCCATTCCAGTGTTGCTTTACTCATTTGGAATAATCAGATTGACTAAGACAGAACTGGATGATATTCAATGGCAGACCCGGACGATGCTGACAAAGTACAACAATCATCATCCAAAATCGCCTGTGATACGAACAACTTTGAAGCGGAAAGAAGGAGGACGCGGATTAATAGATATTGTCAATTTACACACCGAACAGATAAAAAATCTCAGAGAATACTTCTCAGCAAAAGCTCTCACTTCTGACCTCCATAGAGTGGTATCGTTGGCTGATAAGGGATATACACCTCTAAATCTTGCTACCAGAGATGACCTTCTGAATCTACCATTCCTATCAGATACTGAAAAACAAGAGCAATGGTCAAGAAAGGAATTGCATGGACGACATCACCATGAGATTAATCAACCACACATCGACAAAGAAGCCTTCAACAAATGGTTGATGAAAGGAGAATTATTCGCATAAACAGAGGGATTCCTTATGGCCATCCAAGACCAAGTGATCGCTACAAACAATTACAAATAATTCGTCGCGACGTGGGAATTACTGTTTTAGAAAATACCAGATGTGTAGAATCGTGGATATACGCAAGGGTGCTAAGAGCTTAGGTATTAATGGCGAATAATGTTTTCGCTGGATTTCTTATCTGAGTTTAGATAAATTCCTACGCCTCGATATTTACGCTTTTGGGTGATTTTAAGCTGCTTTAAAGATACGTAATATTCTACCATATGGAGAATTTGAAATTAAATTATTGAATCATTCTGGCAAATGACCGTCTTTTCACTGTAATTGTGAATTCAGATGAACAATATGAAATGTTATGTAGGAAGATATACAAAATACAGTTATCACAATTGTTAGTAAAATTCAATTTGATGAAAACCAAGAAATATATGGATAGTTTTAGCAAATTAACAAAAAAAAATAGACCCCGAATCTGGGTCATCTCAAAACCCTACAAAAGGCAGGCCTAGACAGCAAAGATTCCAGAATAATAACTAACTTATACCTTAAACAAAAAGCCAGATTTCGAATGAGTGGAAACTTTTTGGACCTCTTTCGAATAAAAAGAGGTGTAAGACAAGGGTGTGTTATATCTTCGATACTTTTCAATGCCTACTCAGAGAAGCTTTAGATGGAATGAATGACGGAGAAGTGATCAATGGTGAAATTGTTAACAACTTGAGGTATGCAGATGACGCCGTTTCTTTGGCAGACAGTGCAGAAGGACTTCAACGTGATCGCATCACCTCTATCAGTGAAAGGTATGTTCAAAGACTGAATAAAAATAAGACGAAGATCATGATTGTTAGTAAGGAAAACACAGACGCACAGATCAATATTGATAACCATTGAGCGAACGAAGACATTTACTTACCTAAGATGTAGAATAAGAGAAGACTGGTACCATACACATGAAATAAGAAACCGCATCGAAATGGCCAGGAATGTGTTCAACAGACTCAAAAGAATATTATGTGACATGTCTTTGAATATTGACATCCGAATTCGAACACTTAGATGTTATGTCTTTTCTACCCTCTTATATGGGCCTGAGGCTTATACACTCACGGAAGCGGCATGTCGGCGACTGAATTTTGGTGTTAAAGACGAATTTTGAGAGTCTCTTGGACGCATCACGTGACAAATGAGACTATAATTCAACACATGAGAAAGGAGTTGGAGATCCTGAAAACTGTTAAATAAAGGAAACTGTCGTACTTTGATCGCGTTCTGCTTAATGATAAATATCGGCTATTACAACTGATTATGCAGGGAAAGATAAACAGCAGGAGGGGACCTGGACGTCGGAGAATTTCATGGCTGCATAACCTGAGACAGTGGACAGGGATGACATCAGCGACACTATTCCGAACAGCTGTGAATAGAGTCATGTGGGCCAATGTGATTGCCAACATCCACAGAGGACAGGCACAAGAAGCAGAAGACAATATTCAATAATTTTTTGAGACACTCCTGTATAAAATAGGAAAATCTATTTCAATTCATCAATAAAGCTATTCTTATGCATCAGTATTAAAGTAGACAAGCATAAAAATTCAATCATTTATAATGAATGAACAACTGGTGTTTAAGAACTACGTACAAACGAATATTTTTTCTTTGTTTTCACAAAAACACAAATTTTTCAATCAGGTAGCAAAAGCAAGATATTAGATTTATCAGGATGACTTGGAATTTCTAGCTAAAAACAAAATCTACGAATATACTAACTAACGAAGAGCTTGATTTCCGTCTCCACTTCTTAGATATAAATGATATTGCAATGTTCTAGATTTCTCTTAGTTTTTCAGAATGGAGAAAATCCAAAACACTTTCCTAACATATTTTCATTCAATATGTTTAGTGATACTCAAGTCTAGAGTTCTTTCGCCAGTTGTTTAATTACTGATTAAAATTAGTCTACCAAGTGATCAGCGAAACTTCTATATCAACCCAGTTTTAGGTCACACTTTAAGCAGCCGTATCTTGAAGGGCTTAAGAAAACAAAAATAATTTGACAAATTTTGCTCACTTCAGCAGGAAATCACCACCTACAGTAGGTTAGCATACTTAGGTAACGCCCTCCATAGAATTTTTTCGATTTCGTATCAAGAAACTATGGGCTAAACTTTAACTGGAATCCATGTAATATGGATAACTTAAGCGGTTTCGAAGAAGTATCGATAAGAGTTTTATTTCTAATTTTATTCTTTTTTTCTTGATCAGCATTTTTATGTACATTCTACTACATGGATGATTCTCGTATAGTCGCCATGACAACTGCCGATCCTAAAAATGTAAAACGAATTAGATTCTATCATTTTCTCCCAGTTGCAACTTTGGTAGCTATTAATTGACATAAGATTGAAATCCAAAAATGACGTTAGCTGACTGTGAGGTGATGCAATATACGTCAGCTGCTTATACGAACATTTAAAAGAAGAAAATGTGTTCGAATTCCGTCAGGCTGAAATTTTATCTGATACTAGTTTGCATAATATCCTGAACAAAATGTCAGCTGGATGTAAGATGATGGAAAATCTATCAACTGACTTATTGAAATTAGAAGTACCGAAAACGATCATGAGTGCTGCTCGTCAGTTTATGTTTAAATTCACCAGCTGAAATGTTTTTTCTAGGTGTAAGAGCTTCATATCCCTCTAGATATAACATAAGGAGATAGTTATGCAATGTTCGAGGTAAATCCGTTTCACGTTTTTCTCCAAAAAATATTTTCTTATAGACGCTTAATTTTGGGTCTTTTTCAGATCGGAAGACAACTTTTTTACTCAAGATTCAGGAGCGGACCAAACTCTGCTATAATGTCTTCAAGTAATAAGTTTTTTTTGGCTAGTTGTTTCGACACAATGTGTTTTTTTCCGTGAAAATTCATGAATCTAGGCTCTCACATCATCGCATGCTCCTTCGGCCAAAGAGGAAGAATACTTTTTTTTCTTTCGTTTTCTTATTGCCAAGGATAGCTTTATTGATGAATTGAAATAGATTATCCTCATTTTATACAGAAACGACTCAAAGAAATTAATGAATATCGTAATTTTAAATATGACATATCTTGATTTTTTCAAATAGAACACCCTGTATTTTATTATTTATGTCAACGCATAAAATATTGTGCTATATTTCTGCAGAATAACCTTATCTTTATCTTTTATCATTTTCGAAATATTCGATTATTTGTAAAAATTTTTGATGAAAAATCTACAAACCGTTTCTTTTCTGTAATGATTCAGGTAGTGAAAAATGAAACCTAAACAAGATAATTCTCTTGATGAATGATAAAATCAAGATGATTAAAACGTAAATCGAGGTATGTGTTGACATTTTTTGTATTTGTACCTTCTGTCAGGTGTCATGACATATTCTGCATTTTACATGGTGAACTTATCAGTGTTTCGTTATTAAACATTGTTGAAGTGAGGTTTGAACCCAATTTTCTCAAATGACTGCCATGAAGTTGAAATGATTGATATGATTTTTATTCTGGGTGAGTGTGATAGAAATTCTTTGTTGGCAAGTAGAGGTTCTGCAAAATTATGGCACAATATTTTATACGTTTACATAAATACCAAAATACACAATGTTCCATTTGAAAAATCAAGATATGATATTTTAAAAATTACAATATTCAATCATTTTTTCTAATCACTCCTGTATAAAATGAGGATAATCTATTTCAATTCATCAATAGAGCTATCCTTGCACATTAAGAAAACGAAAGCTTAGAAGTATTCATCCTCTCTGACCGAAGGAGCATGCCTAATTTCATAAATTTTTTAAATTTTTACGGAAAAAAAAAATTTGTGACCAAACTACTCACCAAAACACTTATTACTTAAAGACATTATAGTAGAGTTTAGTACGCTCTTCAATCTTCAAAAAGTGGTCTTCCGATCTGAAAAAAACTCCTAAGCTATTTTATAGAAAATTTGGACACCCTGTTTACTTCAAAATAAATTGCTGAAGTAAATTTCCACTTTCTAAATACATACCGTTCGAAAAAATGAAATCTTCAAGAGTGTACGAGATATATATATATATATATATATATATATATATATATATATATATATATATATATATATATATATATATATATATATATATATGGGAAAGATTGTGAAGACTATTTCCTGAGATTTCAGTGAACAAAGTGGAACAGATCCATGCTGATCAATGGCAGTCATCATCAAGTACCATCCTCATCTCGAATTTCAACCCCTAGAGTAGGAGTGACAACCCTTGAAAATTTGGAAGAGGGTAGATTGGTCGAGTGATACCTCGAAAAAAAGATATTATCTTCGTCTGCACCCATGTGAACGAATTTTCATTTTTTGTTGAAACTGTAGAAGATACAGAGTGAGCTACTGAAAAATAGATGCGACTATCTATCGCCCTGAGCTATTCAAGTATTAGTGCAACAAAAATGGAACAGTTGAAATTTGAGATGTGAATGGTGTTCCAGAGATGAGGAAGATGACAGCTTTTGATCTGGAATGCATCTGATTTTTTATTCACATTAGGACGAGCCTAATAAAAGTGTGAAATTTCTTAAATTATGGTCCACGGATTTTCATGTTATGAACATTTAATCCAAAAAAAAAACAATAATTCACCGTGTATCTTGAGAAACTGGAAGCTTTGATGACCATTTCTGAAAGGCCTGAAGTTACTCTATCCCCCCTCATAGTATGACATTTTCGTCAGAAAACACATTGTTTATAGATTTATAATCTCAATGAATTCAACTTTTCTGTTGAAAAACTCTTATGTTAGTCATAATTTTTCATCAATACTTCCAGGTTTACCCACTTCTATAATCCTATACTGAATTGTGTTCCCAACTTTGTGGACATGGCAACATATATTGTTCATATTCATAATCTACTTTAGTTCCAAAACGATATAGGATATTTCGGTCCCAGCGGATCATTTGAAGTTAATAACATTTCCCTGTAAAACTGAAACCGACTAATAAAAGTTTTCGAATTATATGAATATCAAAGAGCTATTATTACGTTGGTTACATTTCCTTGAGGAAATAATATGAAAGTTTTTTTTCATTTGTTAAAATGGACTACGTCACGAATTTGGTGGATTGCGATTGGGAAGTGTGAAGGGAAAAGAGGAAATAAGAATTTTGAGTTAAATTTTCGAATTATTATTTCATTTGAATTTGTGTGAATTGGTTCACACTTGAATTTCATCAAAATATATGCAATAACACTTTTGTTGTGAATTTTGTTATGAGTCAACTAGCCTTTTAGTTTTCATACATAAGTTTAACTCATTTGTGTACGGACGCTGACCAAAATCTTGCAATAATGTGGTAGTGATCGCAAATTTTACTAACCAAGAATTTATCGAATGCATATGACGCCTATTCACAATGTGATAGAATCTCATGGTATTCGAATAAAACTAATGTACTAAGCACGTAAGTATTGGACAGAAAAAGAAAAGGAAGGAATGGCAAGCATTCCTGAAATTGTGAAATCCATTCTAAGCCATTATCTTGGTATACCACTCTTTTATCTAAACACATTTATCGAGGGTAAGGAATTGGGATCCAGCTGTTCATTAACAAGATTTCCGGAAAGTTTATCTTTATTGATATAGAACTCTTTCATTTAGCTTTTTATAAGTTATCACCATTTTTATCGAAGCTATATCAAAAGATTGGCATAATTTTAGACAGAATCGTTAATAAGATATTGATTTATCAAGTTCTAAACGTAGTGTGATATTTATGTGCATTTTACATGAATATATCTTTTCTGCAATTACTTAATAAATTGGGTTCTAACGTTCGCTATAAAAAGAGCACAAGGGACGTTTTATGATAAGCGTCTCTCTACTTCTTCAAACCGACAAAATATGAAATTCGCTCGCTTCAGTACTTAGATTGTATTAAATCGTTGACATGTAACTTATCCATATTTTTTTTTAATAATTTATTAAATTGAATGAAGTAAAGTCAATATTGACTGTGATACTGTGATACCCTGATACTCCTCCGGATATTGCTACAAGGTAAAAAGTCATCCATGGATGAATTTCCTCGAAAATTCGGGCAAAAATATGAGAAACCGTATGAGAGTTTCGAAATAGTAAGAAGAGGAAAGATACTCACAGAATGTACTCTTACGTGAGAGCAAAAGTACAGAAATTATCAAGCCTATGGCTAGCCAATCCAAAGAACTGCTCAATGTTTTCCTTAAAGAAAAACGTTGACCTAAGAGAATACAATACACTGATTATTCTTCAAAGTATCAGGCGCCTGTTGTTTATAGAGCTAAAAAGACAAAGCTTTTGTTGAAAATGCTTCACAACAATTTTTAAATGCAGCGCGTGATGAAAAAAGTGCATGTAAGAGAGAAACTTGTGAAAATGAATATTAGTGATGTCGAAGAAGAAAAGTCGCTATTAGTCGTGTATAAATCCAGAACCGAAACTGTGTATTCATAATAACTAATGGTGAAGAAAATAGGATCGATTATTCTGTGTCCGGTATTGCGACCAGATGCGGAAAACCACCCAGAACAACTTATTCAAAATATTTCAATGTAAAGTGAACTGAACAATCAGTTTGGATAAGTGTAATTGGGAAATCGCCAAAAAATACAGCCGACTATTTAAAACTACCAGTTTTCGAATTGTTTAAATGCCCCTTTTTTCGCGGAACATCGAAAAATTTTTTTTTTCATTAACAGCAATTTACATTTTACGCGACTTGGGAGGTGAAGGAGCTCCATTGTATAGTTAAATCGAATATTCTATCAATGAAATGCATAGATATTTAATCAATTGAAGATAAAATACTTAACTTATGCTTCACAAAATATAATGAATGAAAATATGTTTGACATATATTTCGGGGTTGATCCCACTTTCAAAAACTGAGAGGAAATTAAAAGATTACAAAGTACTTCATGTCGTAGAGGGAGATGAGAGAAATAGAGACAAACGGAAATTAGGATTTATGCCCTTCGCTCTCTTCCGAAAATGCACAAAGCGGGTTGTGGTAAATTATGTTCTGAATACTTCATCCAAATAATTCCATCAAATAATACTCTTCCGAAAATATTTACATAAGGTTGTCTGAATAAGCCAATTGTTTCATATACTAAGGCACCCGCCTCAAAACGGTCCACAGATCTTAAAACAATAGTACCAAATTGAACTGAACATCATCCAGCATACTCAGTCTAAGGAAAACTTTACAACTAACAGAAGAGCTGAAAGTACTCAACATCCCCTCTATTGTAAAATGAATTTTATTTGACGTCGAAAATGTGTTGCTATCAAGACCGAAAAAAAGGACTCAAAATAAGTAACAACTAATTACTTAAGAATACAATACTGACCCCTCAAATGAGACTAGAAACTACGCTGTTAGTTAAGTTGTTTGAAACAAAATTTTTTTAAATTCGACAATAACACTTACCAATAACTAGATGGTCTTCTTCCAATGGATCCCCCTCTTTAGTGCGGAATGTTCATGAACAATCATGAAAATAAACTTCTCTCTTCAACTAATATTTTAATTAATAACCTTTCTTACTGGAAAGGTGATAGATTTTAAAATTGCACAGGTACTGATAGAAAGTTGAGTCCATCACTAGCGAAATTGAAATATGCATGAAAAACCTAATTTTTTCGACATTTAAATTATGAGATAATCATCTTGAATTTGACATCTATCGAAAACCAATGTTGTTCACTGATACCTCAATCCATATTAGTAGTTCCCATCAGCATGAAATGAAAATATTATAATATATATATCGCCCAATAAAATCAATATACAAGATGAATACAATACCCCGACAAGTTGCCTTATATATCTGTTCATGCAATCAAATTTTCTGAATATATGAAGCTACCATTGACAATGAGAACATCAAAACATATCCTGGAATAATTATATATTAGGATAACGTTAAATGTTATGAGAATATATCAATCTACCAGAATATATACATACTATAGCATCATCAGACAAAGATATAAATGTACCAACGAGTAGTGTCAGAGGCTTTCTCCTCGGAAAAATCCAGTGTACGGACCTTAGTCAAGTAACTCTGAATGTTACTCATTAATAGTTTCCTTTGTGTGAAGTGGTGAACGATCGAATAGAATACTGCTCTGAATATAAATATGACAAAATTGTCAGTTTATTATATTAAATTTATATAAACAAATAAATAAAATATGAAATGAGATTCTGAGCAGTATAAACTAAAGAGAAACCTATGACTCTACCTCATTATTTTCGGAAAGAAACCTACGAAGAATATTACAAGATTTGATGACTGTTATCTTTCGTAACTGTTCAAACAAATTTTCTTCAAACCCAAAATCTCAATACTTTTGTGAAGATTTCTAGAATAACACCTGTTGTGGAAATAATAATCGTTAGAATAAATATTTTCTTCATTTTCCACATTTTTTAATCTCGTCGCCAAGCATCATATATTTGGAAATTTTTCATTGTATTTATTTTGTATATTATGTGTGTCGGGTATAGCAAGATCAATTATATACGTTATTTGATTCTGTTTATCATTAAGAATGATATCTGGTCTATTGTGTTTTACAGCTCTGTTGCAAAGAATTGTTTTATCAAAATAAAGTTTATATTTGTCATTTTCACAAATAATCATATTTGTGAAATTTTTTTTTTGAAATTAGGAATTATATATATATATATATATATATATATATATATATATATATATATATATATATATATATATATATATATATATATATATATATATATATATATATATATATATATATATATATATATATATATATATATATATATATATATATATATATATCTTCTTGGTTTTCTGGTTCCACGCACTGTGGAGTAAGAACCTCCTCATAATCCTCACCGTACCCAGCAGCAACTACTTTTGAGCGTTCGAGACAACCCTCCGATCCAAGCCCAAATTCTCGGTGTTTCTTAAGAGATGACTTTCCATCAGACTGTTGGTTGTAATCACTAAAGGAATCACTGGCACAGATTCGAGTCGATACACCTCCTTCATTTCGAAAGCCAGATGCTGATATTTCTCGATCTTCTCAGTGTACACCTTCCTTAAATTGTCGTCTGTAGAAATCGTCACATCAATAAGAGCAGCTCTATTCTCTTTCTTATAGAATATTACGATATCGGGCCTATTGTGCTGCACTGCACGGTCAGTGATAACAGTGTTGTCCCAGTACATTTTGTAGCCTTCGTTTTCAAGTCCTCTTGTGGATTGATAAAGATGATGCTTAACCCCAATTTTAGTGCTGTTTCTTGGTGGTATATTTTGGCTACAGCGTTATGCCTTTCCAGGTAATACTTGGGTGTCAGTATTGGACATGAAGACGTCAAGTGTTTTTCTCCGAGAGAAGATATCCAGCGGTAAGGTAAGTGAGAGACTCCTTTTTATCAACACGTGTGCTTTAGTGCATTTGGGTATCTTTCATGTAGGTTCATAGACTCCCACTCACCAGTCAACTCCTCCGTTGTGTGGTTTTTCAGTTGTAGGTCCTCGCTCGCCAGTTGAAGCGGTGAAATGTCGTCTATCTCACAGATAGTCTTGTGGAACCGCGTGTTTTTAACACGGAGATATTTTCTGCGGCCAACCATACAACCTTCATGGACGCTCCATTGTGCCTTGGTAGGTAAAATCTGTTGACTGATGCGTGAGGATGATGAAATTCATATTTCGTTAGCTTGGTTCTAATCTTAGGGTCCACGCTGTGTAGTTCTGTGGAGGACCAGTTCACCACACCGAAAGAATATGACACATTTTTACAGCCCAGGTGTTTAGTACCATGAACATCGCCTTTGAGTTGAGCTTCGACTGTAACACTTGTTTCACTCGTCGAAATAGTTTTTTCCTATAGGCTTTCCCCACCTCAGCCGTCTTGAACTCAAGCGTTTGCTGGCTGCCAAGGTATGTCTCTTCATGTCCCAGAGTTGGAATTGTAGTGCCATTGAAAAGAGCCATATCATCATTCCCTTCCCAAAATGTTCCCCTTACCATATTCAAAACAGCGCATTTCTCAATTCCCAGTTCCATGTTCATCGCATCACTGAAAGACGCTACCGTCTCGAGTTGTATTTTCATTTGCTCTTGGCCATTTGTGTATAGCTTGAGGTCATCCATATAAAACTGATGACTGAGTCCGATGTTTTCATTCCTATCGAGATTGTAAGTATTTCTACTATTATTGAGGGGTCGACTCAAAGGGTTGAGGTCCAAGTGAAACCAGAGTGGGCCGCGAGGGTGTCCCCTTGAAATATACCCCTCTGGATTTTTATTTCACCTGTTCTCACCTCACCCGCACTTCTTTAAAGACACAATGATGTACGCCAAGTACTCATCAGCTGCTGAAGGAGGTTGACGATTGAGTAGGAAATGCCATACAGTTTCAACACTTTTAGCAACCAAGAGTGGGGCACCGAGTCGAAAGCCTTACGATAGTCGATCCAGGCCACGGACATATTCCGTAGTTTTTTCCGAGCATGCTTCGTTATTATGAAGTCTGCAACGAGGAGTTTCTTGCATTACCTCGCACCTTTTCGGCACCCATTCTGTTTGTGCGCCAGTATGTTGTTTGCCTTCACATGCTTATTGATATACAGAGCAAGTATACCCGTCAGTATCTTATGAAGCGTGGGAAGGCAACTGATTGGCCTGTATTTTTTTGGGTCTTTAGTCACACCATCTTGTGGCATCATAAATGTTATACCCATGGTAAGGCATTGAGAGATTGTTGAAGGGTCCGTTAATGCTTTCTGAAACAGCGTTGCCAAGATACTGTGGGTTTTAGTGAAATACTTCCACCAGTAGTTGTGGACCCTGCCTGGCCCTGGCTCCGCCCAGTTATTTGCTGTTTTTAGAACAGATGCCATATCTACTGACGATATAGTGATTGGTTCCATATGAGTTTTAGGTGTTTTCTGTTCCACTTCTGCCATCAAGTGGGCGTCGTCATCATGAGGAGCATTTTTGGACCATATACTTTTCCAATACTCTTGCATATTTTCTGGTCTGGGTGGAGAACCAATCCCTTTCTCTGTCCCGTCCAGGATGCGAAAGAACTGCTTTTGGTTCTTTTAGTATAGGTTGTTATTCCTGAATCTCTAGGTTCTCTCGTTGTACCTACGTGTTCGGTTACCCATAACTTTTAGCTTTTGTTTCAGTCTCTCTCAAATGGTGTTGATTTTATCTTTAAAATCTGGATCTCTGGCCTTTATACGAAACTCTGAGGCTACCTTGCGTACGGATTTCATTACTTTATTTGATGGCTCGCTAGTATTCTGGTAAGTGTGCATTATGCCTATCTTCTTTTTAGCGGTAACGATATTTTTTTCTAGGCAAACCCTCCACGGCGGCACCTAATCTTCAACGGCCGTTCTTCTTTCGGACGTAGGTATAGTTCCATGCCTCTCACATTCAGTGACGGCGCCCACGTACACGATATCTAAGAGGTAAGTTAGAGATGCGACATCTTGGATGGAGTCTGCGATCAAGTTGTTAACTTGACTCACGGTCTTTTCCATTGCACGCGATTGACTCATTCGAGGGATCTTGGGTCACTTTTCTGGGGCCATTCCTGCATACATCAGAAGGTTCTTCCGGTATATATTCCTTATATGTTATATTTCTCTATCATTGGACATGTTTTCAGAGCTATCTGGACTCGCTGGGGGTTGGATGAATTCGGCCAGGTTGTTCTGTTGTATAACGTGTGGCCAGCAGTTTTTTTTAATCACATCAAGTTCCGCTTTTGATATCTTTTCATTGTCTCTAATCCATCTTACTCTATTGGCAAGCAACTGAGCCTAGGCAGGCCTTTGTGGGTATATATCGTTCCAAATTTCAGTTATTAGCTGATGGTAGGTCTAATTACTCTCATTTTCCAGGTGAATTATAATGAAATGTGCTCGCATTATTGAAACATTCTCTTGGTCTGTCCAACGGGTGCGCCGATTCTGCCTCTGTGGGGTCCCGGTGGAGCCTTTCTGCGAAGAGTTCAAACCCTGAACTTCTTCTCTAGATCAGGGTGCGGGATCCGGCCTCACAGTACCATCTCAAAGGGGAGCGCTGCTTGGTCCGCTTACCCCTTCCACAGGCAGATCCTCCTGACGGCTCCGAGAGGGTCAGCCCGCACCCCTCTCCGCCCTGTTTATTTTTTCTTGTTACTGAATGAGCTACTATGATTCATTCCCTGAATGGGGGAGGTTGAAGTTAATTCCTCGGTGGGGAATATATATATATATATATATATATATATATATATATATATATATATATATATATATATATATATATATATATATATATATATATATATATATATATATATATATATATATATATCTTCATCTTCAATCAAATTGATTTCATGAAAAATATAAATCCACCACCCGGTAGTTAACACCATTGCCAGGCAAGGATTACAATCAAAATATATCCTGGAATAATTATATATTAGGAAAACGTTAAATGTTATGAGAATACATCAATCTACCAGAATATTTACATACTACAGCATCATCAGACAATGATATCAATGTACCAACGAGTAGTGTCAGGGGCTTTCTCCCCGGAAAAATCCAGTGTACGGACCTTAGTCAAGTAACACTTAATGTTACTCATCAATAGTTTCCTTTGTGTGAAGTGGTGAACTCTGAATATAAATATGACAAAATTATCAGTTAGTTATATTACATTTATATAAACAAATAAAAAAATATGAAATGAGATTCTGACCAGTATAAACTAAAGAGAAAACCTATGTAAATATATATATATATATATATATATATATATATATATATATATATATATATATATATATATATATATATATATATATATATATATATATATATATATATATATATATATATATATATATATATATATATATATATATATATATATATATATATATATATATATATATATATATATATATATATATATATATATATATATATATATATATATATATATATATATATATATATATATATATATATATATATATATATATATATATATATATATATATTATATATATACATATCAAACATTATATTACTATACGTAGTTATATTATATTTATATACAAATAAAAAATATGAAATGAGATTCTGACCAGTATAAACTAAAGAAAACCTATGACTCTACCTCATTATTTTTTCGGAAAGAAACCTACGAAGAATATAGGTTTATATATATATATATATATATATATATATATATATATATATTATATATTATATATATTATATATATTATATATTAGGATAACGTTAAATGTTATGAGAATATATCAATCTACCAGAATATATACATACTATAGCATCATCAGATTAATGATATCATAAATTTATATATATATATATATATATATATATATATATATATATATATATATATATATATATATATATATATATATATATATATATATATATATATATATATATATATATATATATATATATATATATCAAACCTTGTAATAAATTTATGATAAACAAAATATAGTTTATATTGAAAAAGTATTCGATCACATGATATCTTTCTTCAGCAACACTGTCCGCCAAAACATTTATGATTTTGTTAACCTGTTTGAGATTTGATAATATTGAAGATATAAAAGAAAGACAAGGAATCGATGAACTTGCCCCTATAAAATCTGCTTGTGGATAATTTATCAATAATTACAAATCTGTTTATATGCCTAATGAGTTTGTAAGTTAAGACAAAAAGTTTTAATCGTTTCGAGGACATTCCGCGTTTCGACATTACATTCCAAATAAGCTAACACAATACGGCTAAAATAACATACTTTGGTTAACTCAGAAAGTTTTAATACCATAATCCTGGAAGTATACGCAAGGAAATAGCCAGAGGAACCTTATATATATATATATATATATATATATATATATATATATATATATATATATATATATATATATATATATATATATATATATATATATATATATATATATATATATATATAATCAAGAACGGGCATATATATATATATATATATATATATATATATATATATATATATATATATATATATATATATATATATATATATATATATATATATATATATATATATATATATATATATATATATATATATATATATATATATATATATATATATATATATATATATATATATATATATATATATATATATATATATATATATATATATATATATATATATATATATATATATATATATATATATATATATATATATATATATATATATATATATATATATATATATATATATATATATATATATATATATATATGATATATATATATATATATATATATATATATCGATATATTGGATGATGATTCTAAATTACACGAAAGAATTACACTTAAAGAATTGAAAATGATTATATTGATGAAATTGCATCGAATAAATGGTTAGTATCTGGAGAATTGTTTGCTGAAACAGAAGGCTTGGCAATTGCGATCCAGGACCAGGTTGTTTTCACAGGAATTATAGAAAACATATCATCAAACAAAATATAGATGATTCTTGCCGTAGATGTTTCTGTTCTTCAGAAACAGTTTTTCATATATTATCATCTTGCTCAGTCCTTGCTTCAACAGATTATTTAGAAAGACATAATGCCGTCGCTAATATTATTCACTTCAATCTAGGAATTAAACATGACCTAATTCCCAAAAGAAAAAATTTTACAAATATGAACCTGAGATTATTTGTGAAAATGACAAATATAAACTTTATTTTGATAAAACAATTCTGCAACAGAGCTGTAAAACACAATAGACCAGATATCGTTCTTATTGATAAACAGAATCAAATAACATATATAATTGATATTGCTATACCTGACACACATAATATACAAAATAAATACAATGAAAAATTTCTAAATATATGATGCTTTGACGAGATTAAAAAATGTGGAAAATGAAGAAAATATTTATTCTACTGATTATTATTTCACAACAGGCGTTATTCCTAGAAATCTTCACAAAAGTATTGAGATTTTGGGTCTGAAGAAAAATTTGTTTGAACAGTTACAAAAGATAACAGTCATCAAATCTTGTAATATTCTTCGTAGGTTTCTTTCCGAAAAAATAATAATGAGGTAGAGTCATAGGTTTTCTCTTTAGTTTATACTGCTCAGAATCTCATTTCATATTTTATTTATTTGTTTATATAAATGTAATATAATTAACTGACAATTTTGTCATATTTATATTCAGAGCAGTATTCTATTCGATCGTTCACCACTTCACACAAAGGAAACTATTAATGAGTAACATTCAGTGTTACTTGACTAAGGTCCGTACACTGGATTTTTCCGGGAGAAAGCCTCTGACACTACTCGTTGGTACATTGATATCATTGTCTGATGATGCTATAGTATGTATATATTCTGGTAGATTGATATATTCTCATAACATTTAACGTTATCCTAATATATAATTACTCCAGGATATGTTTTGATTATAATCATTGCCTGGCAATGGTATTAATTACTGGGTGGTGGATTTATATTTTTCATGAAATCAGTTTGATTGCATGAACAGATATATGGGCAAACCAAGTTTCAGGCTATATATATATATATATATATATATATATATATATATATATATATATATATATATATATATATATATATATATATATATATATATATATATATATATATATATATATATATATATATATATATATATATATATATATATATATATATATATATATATATATATATATATATATATATATATATATATATATATATATATATATATATATATATATATATATATATATATATATATATATATATATATATATATATATATATATATATATATATATATATATATATATATATATATATATATATATATATATATATATATATATATATATATATATATATATATATAAATCAAACTTCTCGTTTTTATTTTATAACTCAAGAACGGCGCACGTATCCAAACCAAGTTTCAGGCTTTGTTCGGACCATTTAGTAGATGGTTTATGTGAAGTTTGCACAAAATCGCGCAAGTGGTTCTTGATTTATCACGTATTTTGTAACATTGTAACAAATGAATTCAACCAATGGCGGATCCATTTGTTAATGTGGATACTGCTGCCAAAAAGAAACTTTCTTCAGACGGGGATTCTGAGGTCAAATTGAAAATTTTTCAGTGTTGACAGTACAAGCCTGTTGTTGTGTAATTCATGTGGTCATTTCATTTTCGACGTACTTCGATTTAAGCAAATTGTCAGCGATAATTATTTTTTGTGCTTATATTTTTGAAATTTTGTTGAGTGCATTCATAAAAACAGTGAGTCTTGAAGTGATAGAATGTACTATGTTTATGGGCGCGTGCACTTTTCTCAGTTTTTAGTGAGCCGTCGGTGTTTCATATCGTTTACAGGTTTTATTTGAATTAATTAAATTGTTAAACGCATTTCCAAAAACGGTAAGTATTGAACTGTTGGATTACATGTATGTAAACATATTGTGTGCATACGGGTGTTTTATTCTTTCTTAACAGATGGAAGCACATCGATTAAAAAATGAATTATTCAATGATATTTTTATGTACATGTATAAATACTGATACAACACTATTAATGCATCAATTTGTTTTTATATTGATTTATACTTCTTTATATGAAGGAAAAATGCCACGAGCTAGACTAGCAAATATAGATCGGCGAATGCGTAATGATGTGGTATTACTAAGACGATCACACACTGCAGGTGACCGCGCACAAGCTAATGCATCGCAGTGTGAACGTAATGCATAAAATGGATCCATTGATCCTGTACCTGTACTGAATATTGCACGGCGATCACGAATACCTCGTTCTGTTTTGGCTAAAGTGATGCATGCTGCTTTTAATTACAACAGTCAGATTGATTGAAGTATGTACGTATACATTGGAAAGATGGACGCAATAAGTCCACAGTGTGATGCGGCTAACTTCCTAGGTGAAACGCCTGGCATGTGTTGTGCTAATACCAAAGTGAGATTGCCAGCATTAAAAACTCCACAGGAACCATTGTATTCATTTATTTATGGGACATCTCAAACTTCAAAGCACTTTTTGGGTCATATTCAACAATACAATTCGGCATTTCAAACGACTTCTTCTGGTGCTACTAATATTATTAGATTATTTAATAATATCAATTATATTGATTATATCAATCTGAATCACATAATCGTAATAAGGGCTGATAGAACACCTTTTGGAGAGCATGCAAGGCGATCCAATGCACCGACAATTAATGAGGTTGCAATGGTTATTCTTGGCGGTCATTACAATACCCAATATTGCATTGGAAAGGTCATGACGGCTACCATTGAAGAATACGACAGTTTAAAAAATTCTGATCCAATATCTACCTAATTGCATATATGTTACAGATTCAGGACCAGATTTATCATCGAGCTGGCTCGTTATTGCCATACCCCTACGGTGATCATCAATTTTATGCAAATTTATTTTATTGGTGTTAATCGTGAATTGGATCAACGTTGTGCAATTGTTTCGAATACAAGATGGCTGCTACATTATTAGTTTTCACTTTATACGTAACGGAGCACGTACCGGGTCGCCAGTATTTTATAATAAGTAATTATACTGCATGTAATCGCAATTGAAAAAAAGTTTAGTAAATTTTCCATAAATTTAATCACAATGATAAGTCTGTTACTTCCAAAGCTACTTTTCATTTGTTTCAGTCTCACAAGGCGGTAGAATTACTAATGGATATATGTCTGTACTTCTCAAATAAATGAATGAAATGCTATTTTCTTCAATTTTCATTGAAAATTTGAAAAAGCAAACAACTTCATTAACGGTTATCAAATATGAACAGTTGATTCTTCAACTTTCATTATATCAACGATAACGTTCATTTGCAGTGCGATAATGACAGCACTACCGATTGTGCGTTAGTTAATTGCGTTCGATTCAAATTGGGGCATTCAGTTGGATGTTCATTAGTCATGTTGTTTTCTATGATTAGGTTAGGTATGAGTTGATTAATAATAATCCCTGCTTATCTACACTGTATTGCAAAAATACATTTCTATTACATATTCTTATCTATTGTGTTTCTAACCTTATTAACGTAGAACCTTTTAATGATACACAAGAAATGTCAACCATTTGCTGTAAAAACTAAATGAGATGTAATTAACTCATTACAGCCCACTGTACCCACTGACATGTGCATCAAACTTGCGATCGCATATATTTTTGTCGACAGTGAGTATGTACTCCAAGATGTATAATGAGGTGTATATTTTTTAATATTTCCATATTGAATTAGTTACAGATAAACTCTGCCCTACAAAGCAAAAACCAAGTAACTCTTATTTCCAACTTTTTAGCAGAGTTATTTTCATGATGCAAATAAGAGAGATTACGCTTACTCAAAAAGTGCTCTAACTAGAAGCTTCGAACTTGAACATTTTCTACTTCCGAATTCTAGAAATTCACTGAGAATACTAAATTCAAAACTCTTCGCGCCAAATTCAAAATGGACGCTCACTTTCAATTACTAGATTTCGGATAATCACATCTGCACGAAGCTTTACAAAACATAAAACAAGTAAGTCAAAAAATTCAAGTCACAGTTCAAGTAAGTCAATTAACATTTGTGTATTTCATGATTTCGACAAATATCACAGTTCGCATCATCTCTTTCATTTACGTTTTCATGGTGGACATGATTCTTATGCAATGGACATGATGGGCATTCATCTTGTGATGGTTTAGTGAAGCCAATATTCTCCTGATAAAAAATATTTCTGTGGGTTTCATATGAAACTTTCTTTTCAGATGTTTTCACATTCAACTCTTCCCACATCTTATACACCAAGATGTCGCTTCTAAGATACCGTCTGTTAGGAGCATTATTCATGTTTGTCTGACAATTTTCAACTCTATGCTAAACTCATACTTGGGTTGCATAAAACATTCAACAAGATGTTACTGATAATTCAGCTAACTATGTGTCAAACCAATGTTAGTTAAGTATTTGGGTTGCATACAATTTCACAGAGTGTAAACTTTCTATTAAGTCCAGGTCAACTGTTTGTCATCTAATTGATCAATATCCTTTGATTAACTACATGTTAAATTACGTTTTGGTATTCTTAGAGCCAGGTTAGCATAAAATATAAGTGTGAATTCATATTTATTCAAATAAACAATTAATGTCCAATACTTTAATTGAATACTTTGGAAGTTGACGTTAAGTAATATCGTATTATGCACTATCTCAGCTATTAGCTGGATATAGATGTACTGAAATAGTATTTCAGTATTGAAATTTATTATTCTTAATTACTCAGTAAATTCAATAGATTCCTATAAATTACAAAATCATTTTATTCAACCAATGTTATACAGATGACACTACCGGTATCATATCAGGAATTTAAAACTATTACTGCTTAATATGTTTTCTGTTCAACACTTGTGAGACTCTTTCACACGACATCGCTTGAGGAAGCTACATCGTAGTAAATTACAATTGTTTACGATATCTATAGTGTTTAATTGAAATTCGTATCCCTTAGGCGATTCAGTAAATTCTATCTTATAGAATCAACCCTGATTAGCTTGGTACAGGTAAGAATGGTATAACACTTTGTAACAGAATAGTTTTATATAGAATATTTTTTGTCCTTTACAGATTTTATATTATTCTACTTTAAATCATTAAACACGTCTACTTCCCCGAAAGCTTGCTGTGGTATTTTTCTCAACCTCCTAAACCCACTCAGTACAACTTGGCGCCCAACGTGGGGCCAGCAGCTATCAAGGGTAGCAGTGAAAAAAAAAATGTCATTCCAAGGAACACCAAATAATCACGATGAAGAAAACAAATCGACGGGATATAATCTAAGAAGAAGAACAGTGACTACAGGGACAGGTGCTGTGTCAAAAACAACTATGACGAATGTACACCAAAACACACCCGTGAGTTCCAGAAACAATCATAGAGGTACAAACGACAATCCTGTCAAACCGAACAATGAAGGTAGGATGAATTTGGGTCATTCCTTCAATAATCCACCACCGAATTTTTTGTCAAAGACTAATTCATCTAATATGCCGTTAAATGTAGGATTGAATAATCAAAATAAAGATGAGAGGGTGAATTCACATTCGGTGTTGAATCCACATTTTCCTGTTTACAATATAAGAAGGCCACCACAACAACATCGCAACGAGAACATCAGAGCTACACATCCTTTGTCTCCGTCAAGAGATATCCTGATAAATAATTTTAATTTAAATAATAACATACCATTCAGATATAATAATGTAAATGCAGGTTCCTCAAACGATTCGGACTTAGAAAATCTGATTAGACATCTGGTTCACAGTATGCAAATAAATAACGAAAATCATGTTTTAAATTTTAATCGGTTGAATGAAATCAGCTGTTCTGATAAAAATTTCAGTTTGCCTAATTTTGATAATTCTGGGGAATTGCACCCAATGGATTTCATTGCGCAAATAGAATATGGTTATAATTTAGAAAGATGTTCATTTCAACAATTCAAATTTAAACTTTCAAATCTTTTCAAAGGTTCGGCGGCCTTGTGGAGTAGAGCATATCTAGATTTTTTTATGGATTTCCCATCTTTCAAAAAATCCTTTATTAGTCAATTTTGGGATGAAACGAAGCAACTTGAAACTAAATTAGCTCTACAATCAGCACGCTATAAAGAATCGGAAGGGTCATTTGTGGAACATTTTATGAAATTTGTAGCCATGTCTAAGCACTTAGAACCTAATTATTCTGAACAACTTTTGATAAAAACAATCGCCAGGCATTACCCTCCAAATATTTCGTCAGTTTTAGTCGGAACACATAGTTTGGCAGATGCCATGGATAAGTTACGGCAAGCCGATTATTATTTTCGTTTCGAAATGAAAATCAACACTGATTTAGGATCTCAGGTGAGATCATCAGATCCTATTGAACGTAATAAAAATAGCCATAATTTCAATTTTAGAAATAACACTAGGAGGGAATTTCAAAAAACACCTACTAAAACAGTAGCTCAAATTGGACTTGATACTCCTGAAAATTTTAAATTATCTCAGGATTCGGAAAACGATGGCACTCCTCACAATGTTTAGGTCCCATTGTAGGAGCAGTTTTAAGTAGGGCCTCCACTGTAAATAATCCTAGAGAAGATCTCCTAGAAGAATGTAATTTTGATCACGCACAGCTCGACAGTCGCTCACCTACTATATTAGTGAAAATTTTTAGTTTTTAGTACTTAGCACTTCTCGATACAGGTAGTGAAATATGCGCACTTAGTGAACAAATTTGGGGTGAACTGAGTCAGTTTCACTCGGAAATACCGACCTTTCCATGTACAGGTGTAAAAGTCAGTGGCGCATTTAAAAATAAACAAAGAAGGATTAAACAACAGTCAATGCTTCCTTGTTTAGTTCAAAATATTAACTTTTGTCATGAATTTCTCATGACACCAGATTTAGTTTATCCAATAATAATTGGTAACGATTTTCTTCGCAAATATAAAGCACGAATATGAGTTTCCAGATTCTGCGGGATTAAAACATATACAAACAATTAAAAATGAAAATTTCATGGGAATACGAAAAGTACGTGAGGATATCAAAAATTAAGAATTAATTTCAAAATTTGTAGACGAGGCAGATCTATCTCCTCGAAACAAAATCCTTTTTCTTAAATTACTTGAGGAAAACGAATCGATTTTTTCAGATAGGCCTGGGTGCACGGCTGAGTATTTTCATGAAATAAAATTAAAAGATGATTCGGAGTTCTGTTTGAAACAATATCCTGTTCCAATTCATCAACGAGACGTAGTTCAAAAAGAACTTGATAAAATGGAAGAGTGGGGTGTTATTAAACGTATGGCCACTCCATATATTTCTCCCATTATGCCGGTCATTAAAAAAGACAATTCTGTCAAAATCGTACTCGATGCTAGACATCTTAATCAAGTTATGGAAAAGGAACATGAAGTTCCTAGTTCAGTAGAGGAAATTTTTCGATCATTTTCCAATATAGGGTTTATGAGTTCCATTGATCTTACACACGGATATTGGCAAGTGCCTTTATCACCAAATTGCCAAAAATACACAGGATTCAGATTCAATGGGAAAACATATTGCTTTTTAGTTTTGCCTTTCGGTTTGTCAACAAGCATTAGTACTTTCTCACGTTGTTTGTCAGTAGATGTACAACGGTGGTTCTGGACCACTTCCTATGTGATGTAGTGCGCATGCGTCCCCGAGCTGACCAGCATCGAACCATGTGACCTACGTGACCTATATGCAATGGTCAGAGGGTCTGGATGACCAGCGGATCATCCAGGGATAAGGTTTAAAGTCTAGATAAAAGATAAGAGTGTCCGATAAGCAGTTTTTGTTGGAATTGTTGAAAGGGGTCACCTGGAGGCGTGGAAAGCGGGCTGCATGGGGGGTTGGGGACGGTGGGGCCCGGGATGATGTTGGGTTAAGTGAATATGGTCAGGAAGGTCCTAAATTAGGGGATGATGTTAATTATCGTTATTTGTTGTTGTTATTTTATCGAAAATATCTTAACGAGTTCATATTTACGATTCTGTAATTAGAGTTGATATCTGTCTCATTATTCTGTGATTACGATAATTAGTGCATTCAAATATTTTTGGGTATTCGTTTAATGCATTAGTTTTATCATTGTCAAGAGAATCATGGTAGTCTATGAATTTAATGAGTTTTCAGGAAAAATGATAAAATCATACCAGTTCAGCTTAGAAACAACGTTCAATATAAGACTAGTAACAGATCATCACTGGAGAGAGAAAGATGTCTAGTGAAATACTATCGCAATTTTATAACCTTTTAGTGGGTAATACTAGTATATTAGATTGGAATAAGAGTGATTTAAGTCAATTGCCGTTATGTTACTTTCAAGAAATTGTGAAACCTCACGAATTGGAACTTATTTGGAAGAAGTTACCAGAAATATATCGTAAACATCTAAAAAATAATTTACCCTGTTACGTTCATCACAATATTGGAGAAGATCATGTAGATGGTCCAGCACCAAGTAAAAGTAATTGCTATCTTTGTATTAAAGCCAAGAAATAATCAGATAAGTTCAAAGAAGAATCGTTCTGCTCATAAATATCAGTATAATGCTAACTTCCGTTACTGGTGGTGGCCTAGTGAATAGTTTAATTAATCAGCTCCCCTTTGAAGCCCATTTGCCTGGATATTCCTACTGTGGTCCAGGTACAAGATTAGAACGAAGATTAGCCCGAGGTGATCCTGGTATAAATAAATTGGATGCTGCGTGCAAGGAGCACGATATTGCGTACTCCAAAAGTACCGATCTCGGTGAAAGACATTCTGCTGATGAGCTGCTATCACAAAGAGCTTGGGAACGTGCTAAGTCAAAGGACGCTAAATTGAACGAGAGAACAGCTGCATTATTTGTTACTGGAGCAATGAAATTAAAACGTAAATTTGGTATGGGAGTCCAGAAGAAGACAAAGAAATCATTTAGAACTTCAATTCTTTCACCTATCAGTAAAATACTCAAGAAAACAGAAATACTGGCAACTTAGTCAAAACATCGTTGTTAGCCTTACGTGCTGCTAGAGCTGCTATGAAAAAGCTGGAGGAAAACGAAATATACGCGTACCAAGAATAATTCCATTTGAATCGAAATCAGGTGGAGTTTTACCTCTAGTACCAATATTTGCAGGACTGTCAGCCCTTGGAATGTTACTGGGTGGAGGTAGCTCAGTTGCCAAAACTGTTATCGATGCAAACAATGCGAGAAAGAAACTTGAAGAAGATAAACGTCATAATCTTGCAATGGAAGCTGTAGGTCACGGACTTTATGTTCGAAGGTCTAAACGTGGATATGGACTCTACTTAGAAAAGCAAAAAAACTACTAATGCTACCCAAAAGAGCACTTTTCGATTATGAGATTCAAAAATATGCTGCAAATATTCCACATTTTAGAGGTGTATTCATGCGAGATACATTACCAAGGAAGCCGTGGAAGGTCGAATGCGCAGTCATCAACTTGGATAGTTCAAGTGGACCTGGAACTCATTGAGTAGCATTTGTAAAAAAAGGGAAAATTGCTGAATACTTTGACCCTTTTGGTAATTTAAAACCACCTAAGGAATTAGTAGCTTATTTGAATTGTAAAATAGTGTACAATAGAGAGCCGTATCAGAATTATAATACTAGTATATGCGGACAATTATGTTTAAAGTTTTTGTTGCAAAAAATGATATAAATATAGAATAAAAAATTTATATTTTATCTTGTTTTTCACAGGGAACATCATCAAATATGAACACCGAGTTTTCCGATGCTTCTGAAGGATCAATTATATCTTCATTCTCTTTGTATGAATGGTAACCAATTTCTGGAACGTTCTTCAACACTTCTTCCAACAACTGATACTTTGGTTGATATAAACTTCTCGAGAAAATATATACGTTTTCATAACAAAGTCCATTGACACTAAAAAGTAGAGTTAATAGAGCGTTTGACTTTCCACAACCACTTGGCCCAGCAAAAGGAATCTGCAACTGGTTGGAAATAATGAACTATGCTTTTTGGTGGCTCATCTTCAAAAATATCGAGATTTTCGATAGGTAACTGAGTACTGTGTTGCTCAAAGTGCATCGTGGAGATGACTGTGGGTGAAGAGATCGGAAAATGCTATAAAAATTAAACGCAATAAGTTTTAATCAACTATATTAAGAAGTTTATTATATATATATATATATATATATATATATATATATATATATATATATATATATATATATATATATATATATAATTTACAGTGGTATGTATTGCATAAGCCATTCATATAAGTCTTTACAGTTGGAAACACTGCACATGCTCAAAGTTGTAGTATGGCTCAAACATAATGGACGTTTTGGTTCCAATTTGGGAGGGGTCCAACCATGGTTTTCAAGATTCACTACAGTAGTCGGCTGATTCCACTCACTAACTTTTTTCACGAGAAAATTGTACTTTTGATGACCACATACATAAACTACATCCACTGACTCCAAATGTGAGCGTAAGATTCCATCTATTTCTTCATAAGGCACAACTCCACTCGAGAACTTGATTCCATGATACTTTTCTACAAATCTAACGGTGGTTCGGTCAGCAGCTGATAAAGTTGAAAATAAACACGGAGCTTTGAAAACATAATGCGCACATTGACGGCCACTGGTAATTCCAAGTTCTTTCACACAAAATTCGTTCGAAACAACAAAGCCTTGTACATCAACCACAACAAACTTCATCCTTGACGATTGAACATCAACTGAAGGTCTAGGCTATCTTTCTTACTGATTCACTCAATGGTAAATATTCTAACACATAATCATGTACAATTATACAATGCGCGCGTGTCTTGGGGAATCCTGTTCGCGATTCAATTTCTAACTTTATATCAACCATTGAGGATTTGAACGTTTCATCACGTCTTGAACAATCAATTACGAACAAAGCCCTATCTTTGTACTGTGCATAATCCAGAGCTGCAATTTTTCGGTGACCGCTGTACATTTCCATGAATTTCACGTAATTTATGTAGGTTTCTGCATAATCATTTTCTCCAAACTTTAAACGTGATTGCTCTTGTGTAATGTTGGATATATCAATATTATCAAAAAAATTAGGGTCTGCCTCGCTATTATATTTTTTATTTGTTTGAAAACAACAAATTACAAAGCGAGGACAATCTACTGCAGCGGTAGTCTTTACGTTCCACACTTCCTTGGTGGAATTTTCTGTTAAAGAGGGTAGCTCAAAAGACTCCCACCTTCGAGATGGAATTAAGATTGGTCTATCAGACTTGATTGATTCCAATAAGGTTAATTTTAAAACGTCGTTTGGATAAACATGTTTCACCTTCAACTGCATACTACTTATCGTAATTCTACCCGTAGTAGGGACTACTGTTTCTCCTGCTATGGGTTTCTTTTGAACTATTTTCATAGCATTATCATCATTCCTTGCTCTTACGTATCGCAGCAGCTGGCGGCCAATAAGGGATACCTTGTAATCGTTGAATATCGGTAATATATGACACATTGGTATAGTTACATGAAAGTTTCCATTTACATCGATAACTGGTTTAGAAGGAAAAGTCCATCCAGCAATTGAGAGCTCCTGACTTGCATTTTTGTCATATGTTAAAAAGCCTCGAACTGTACTATTAATTCCAGGATCTCTCACATTATCTACTTCAAATCCACACAACTCATATTGTATCGAATCGAAGAGAAAAGCACCGAAATTATTTACTAATTCCACAGTTCCAGGTCCTGTTTTTATCACTTTTCCATGTATAACTAATGCAGAATCATACATAAGTAGCCAAACATCAGGTCGATTGATTGAAATTTCTATTGTATCATTATTCTCAAAGGACGTACGGTAAGTAAGTCCTACTTTCCACTTTGATGATTGAATCATCGTTGTTTATTGGCTGGTATAGATTGAATGTTTTCGCGGACAACATATCCAATTGATTTCAGGAATAGTTTATCTTGAATGGACAATTTACCAACAAACTTCTTCGTTGTCTGCTTGAGAGCTACTGGTTTTCTAATGCTGATATCGTCATTTTTATACTGAGGGAACACTAGGACCATCGTTTCAGCTCCAATCTTATTATTATTTCTTCTCCTCGAAAATTAACTGGTTTGAACTCTTGGTCTACAATGTTCAAGGTAATATTAGATATTTGATTTTTGTTACAGGTAAGTAGATTAAATTCCTAGGAGTTTCATCTATTGCGTAACCTGGATCGGCACTAACTGCAAATTCGTAGATATTATGCGACTGCTTTCCGTTGTAATATGATCCTTCCGTGATGTTGGAAGTGATATGTATTGTTCGCACGTTGATTATTTTGACTGGTAAATCAGAGCGGTGAACTACTCCAGGCTCTAAAATTTTTCAGAAAAGCCTAGTAGGCGTCCAATTGAATTTTTCTTCGTGAAATCAATAGAAAATGTTTACTATATAGTTCACACTGAAGGGTATTATTGTTTGCTTTCAAAAAAATACATTTTATCCTCTTCTTTGTTGGTAGCAATTGTTTCTTTAAAACGTTAGCTATATCAGTAATTTCATACGTTCCGATAGGTATGTTTATACTTTTCTCAACAACGTCTTTATAATAGACATATGTCCCCTCTTCAATGTTTGGTATAGTATTGTATGAATAAAATCCAATTAAGGCTAGACCGTAACTATATCGCGAATCTAACTCAATAGCAGGTATGAAATCAATGGAAAGAGTGGATGTGGTACCTTTCACAGTGAATATTAGAGACATGACTGACAAAATATAAATTTTTTATTCTATATTTATATCATTTTTTTCAACAAAAACTTTAAACATAATTGTCCGCATATACTAGTATTATAATTCTGATACGGCTCTCTATTGTACACTATTTTACAATTCAAATAAGCTACTAATTCCTTAGGTGGTTTTAAATTACCAAAAGAGTCAAAGTATTCAGCAATTTTCCTTTTTACAAATGCTACCCAATGAGTTCCAGGTCCACTTGAACTATCCAAGTTGATGACTGCGCATTCGACCTTCCACGGCTTCCTTGGTAATGTATCTCGCATGAATACACCTCTAAAATGTGGAATATTTGCAGCATATTTTTGAATCTCATAATCGAAAAGTGCTCTTTTGGGTAGCATTAGTAGTTTTTTTGCTTTTCTAAGTAGAGTCCATATCCACGTTTAGACCTTCGAACATAAAGTCCGTGACCTACAGCTTCCATTGCAAGATTATGACGTTTATCTTCTTCAAGTTTCTTTCTCGCATTGTTTGCATCGATAACAGTTTTGGCAACTGAGCTACCTCCACCCAGTAACATTCCAAGGGCTGACAGTCCTGCAAATATTGGTACTAGAGGTAAAACTCCACCTGATTTCGATTCAAATGGAATTATTCTTGGTACGCGTATATTTCGTTTTCCTCCAGCTTTTTCATAGCAGCTCTAGCAGCACGTAAGGCTAACAACGATGTTTTGACTAAGTTGCCAGTATTTCTGTTTTTCTTGAGTATTTTACTGATAGGTGAAAGAATTGAAGTTCTAAATGATTTCTTTGTCTTCTTCTGGACTCCCATACCAAATTTACGTTTTAATTTCATTGCTCCAGTAACAAATAATGCAGCTGTTCTCTCGTTCAATTTAGCGTCCTTTGACTTAGCACGTTCCCAAGCTCTTTGTGATAGCAGCTCATCAGCAGAATGTCTTTCACCGAGATCGGTACTTTTGGAGTACGCAATATCGTGCTCCTTGCACGCAGCATCCAATTTATTTATACCAGGATCACCTCGGGCTAATCTTCGTTCTAATCTTGTACCTGGACCACAGTAGGAATATCCAGGCAAATGGGCTTCAAAGGGGAGCTGATTAATTAAACTATTCACTAGGCCACCACCAGTAACGGAAGTTAGCATTATACTGATATTTATGAGCAGAACGATTCTTCTTTGAACTTATCTGATTATTTCTTGGCTTTAATACAAAGATAGCAATTACTTTTACTTGGTGCTGGACCATCTACATGATCTTCTCCAATATTGTGATGAACGTAACAGGGTAAATTATTGTTTAGATGTTTACGATATATTTCTGGTAACTTCTTCCAAATAAGTTCCAATTCGTGAGGTTTCACAATTTCTTGAAAGTAACATAACGGCAATTGACTTAAATCACTCTTATTCCAATCTAATATACTAGTATTACCCACTAAAAGGTTATAAAATTGCGATAGTATTTCACTAGACATCTTTCTCTCTCCAGTGATGATCTGTTACTAGTCTTATATTGAACGTTGTTTCTAAGCTGAACTGGTATGATTTTATCATTTTTCTGAAAACTCATTAAATTCATAGACTACCATGATTCTCTTGACAATGATAAAACTAATGCATTAAACGAATACCCAAAAATATTTGAATGCACTAATTATCGTAATCACAGAATAATGAGACAGATATCAACTCTAATTACAGAATCGTAAATATGAACTCGTTAAGATATCTTCGATAAAATAACAACAACAAATAACGATAATTAACATCATCCCCCTAATTTAGGGACCTTCCTGACCATATTCACTTAACCCAACATCATCCCGGGCCCCACCGTCCCCAACCCCCCATGCAGCCCGCTTTCCACGCCTCCAGGTGACCCCTTTCAACAATTTCAACAAAAACTGCTTATCGGACACTCTTATCTTTTATCTAGACTTTAAACCTTATCCCTGGATGATCCGCTGGTCATCCAGACCTTCTGACCATTGCATATAGGTCACGTAGGTCACATGGTTCGATGCTGGTCAGCTCGGGGACGCATGCGCACTACATCACATAGGAAGTGGTCCAGAACCACCGTTGTACATCTACTTTTGTCCAAAATTTTTGACTCAAAATTTGATACTTTTTTGAAGAGATATGTGGACGATTTATTGGTGGTTTCCGTGACTTTCGAACAGCATTTGCATTATTTACAATTGGTATTTTCTCGCTGGGCTCGAGCTGGTTTTACCTTACGTCTAAAAAAATGCAATTTCTTTCGAAAACAAATTTCGTTTTTGGGTTATATTCTCGATTCAACAGGATATTTTCCGGACGAAAATCGCATTCAGGCTATTGCTGACTATCGGGCACCTAGGAATCCTAAAGAATTGCAAAAATTTCTTGGCTTAGCAAATTTTGATAGGTCATTTTGTCCAAACTTTTCTACATCTGCGGCACCACTTACACTTCTTCTGAAAAAAAAGTCTAAGTGGAGATGGACCGATATTGAGCAAGCAGCATTCGATGAAATAAAAGGTAAATTGAAAAAAGCCACGCTCCTATATCACCCTGAACCACGATTACCTTTCTGCTTACAAACAGACGCAAGTGACGTCGGTTTAGGAGCACAACTCTTTCAAATGATTAACGGTGTACGAAAAGTAATCGCATGGGCCAGTCGTCTTTTATTGGCGAGGGAAAGAAATTACACTATTTATGAGCGAGAAGCTTTGGCTGTTGTTTTTGCACTGGAAAAGTTTCGCATCTATCTTTTGGGGAAAAAATTCACAATATACACCGATAATAGCTCTATAACATATCTCCAAACTTGTAGATTGCTTTCGTCACGGATCGCTAGATACGCTCTAGTAATACAAGAGTATGATTTCGAACTGAAACATATTCCAGGCTCAAAAAATCTAGTAGCCGATGCTCTCTCAGGATATGCTGCTATAAGACCGCCCACACCTCTAGCTAAAACATTTAGCTTACTTTCTTTATTCACATTACCAAAAGATCTACACACAGATTTCAAAATATTCGGAAATTACAGCGAGAAGATCCGAAATTAGGAGATATTATTAAAAACTTCCAGAGAGTCAAAATTTACTAACAAAATTTGTCATATTGAATGATCTCCTTTACATGCGTGATTCAGATGATAAAAATTTTATTTATGTATTCCAAAAGTATTGATTATTAAAGTAACAAAACCTATCATGAAATTTTCGGACATTTCGGATGTTATAAGACCTGGGTGATGCTGAAAGATGAAGTTTGGTGGTCAAATATGTATAAAGACGTAAAGTATGTCATAAAAAGGTGTGAAAATGTCAGAAAACAAAACAATCATCTATGTTTAATCCGCCTTTGCATG
This sequence comes from Cryptolaemus montrouzieri, assembly GCA_013387265.2. Lineage (NCBI taxonomy): Eukaryota > Metazoa > Arthropoda > Insecta > Coleoptera > Coccinellidae > Cryptolaemus > Cryptolaemus montrouzieri. Next base: position 41,868,700 of record JABFTP020000124.1, on the reverse strand, counting down.
CTATTATTCCTTCAAAAAGAACGAACTGTTGGCTTTAGATTTGTTCGGTCCACTACCTCGTAGCCGTGGCGGTGTCACATTTATATGCGTTATAATAGATTGTTTCACTAAATGGGTGTCATTTTATCCACTAAAACGAGCGACTACCTGATCTATTCTACATCGATTAACAAATGATTTGTTTCCGAGAATGGGGATTCCGGAGAGTATACTGAATGATCATGGAACGCAGTTTACGGCCAAACGTTGGAAAGAAACTTTAAATAGCATGGGCGTGAAAGTTATTTTTTCGTCGATTCGAAGACCGCAGTCGAACCCATCAGAACGCGTGATGAAAGAAATTGGTCGCCTCTGTAGAACATATTGTAATGAACAGCATACGAGGTGGGCTTATGAATTAAATAAATTTTCTAAGTTTTCAAATTCTTTAGTCCATGAATCTACGGGCTTTAGTCCTAGAGAACTTCAAATCGATGCGAGTAGGGTGTCCCTTTTACCTACAGCGTTACAGGTACCACACATAACTGAAGACTTAGAAAAAAAGTTGATATTGGCTAAAGTAACTTTGCATAGTAGAGCAGCTCGTCGAGCTTTGCGCAAATCTGCAAGGCCGTATCCTAAATTGGAACCTGGAGACTTGGTTTTACTGAGGTCTAACCCTATATCCTCTGTCTTGAAACAGGAAACGAAGAAATTTTTATTGTTATTTGAAGGTCCTTACCGTATAAAAAAGGCTATTTCTTTCGATACTTATATTCTAGTAGATGTAAAATCCAATAAGGAGAGAGGCTCATTTCATGTGTGTCATTTAAAAAAATATCCATCCATTATGAGCTTATTTCCTCATTATTGTTGTTTTCAATAAGCTAGAGGGGGGTAGATGTAATGAAATAGTATTTCAGTATTGAAATTTATTATTCTTTATTATTCAGTAAATTCAATAGATTCCTATAAATTACAAAATCATTTTATTCAACCAATGTTATACAGATGACACTATCGGTATCATATCAGGAATTTACAACTATTACTGCTTAATATGTTTTTCTGTTCAACACTTGTGAGACTCTTTCACACGACATCGCTTGAGGAAGCTACATCGTAGTAAATTACAATTGTTTACGATATCTATAGTGTTTAATTGAAATTCGTAGCCCTAAGGCGATTCAGTAAATTCTATCTTATAGAATCAACCCTGATTAGCTTGGTACAGGTAAGAATGGTATAACACTTTGTAACAGAATAGTTTTATATAGAATATTTTTTTCCTTTACAGATTTTATATTATTCTACTATAAATCATTAAACACGTCTACTTCCCCGAAAGCTTGCTGTGGTATTTTTCTCAACCTCCTAAACCCACTCAGTACATAGTTTACCTTTCCCAGATTCAGCAATCAAAGGGAATAGGCTCGATTACAATATACTTGACATAAATTTCCTAACTATCCTTCATGTATTAATAATTACAGCTTTTTGCATTTCTGTAAAGGTATTCTTATGCAATTCTAATTTCTTAAGGCTATCATGCAAAGTTTTGGGTAATAACCCAGTCGAGGATACGATGACAGGAAAAATATCCATTTTCTCGAGGTGCCACATCTGCTTGATCTCAATGGCAAGGTCTGTGTATTTGGACTTTTTCCCCTGGAACTTGTTCAGCAAGTTGTTATTATTCGGTATGGCGACATCCACCAGCATTGCTGTTCTGGCTCTCTTATCATACACCACTATGTCCGGCCTATTATTCGTCACCATTCTGTCAGTGATAACAGGCCTGTCGTAGTATAATCTGATAGAGTAATTTTCCAATACGGGCGCCGGTTGATACTTGTAATATGGCTGGAAGGTATTCAGAAGTCCGTACTTGTGTGCATGTTTCTGATGGATAATGTTGAACACTTGATTATGCCTGTGAAGATAGTCCGTATTGGCCAGTTGTTCGCATCCGGACGTAATATGCTGTATAGTCTCCGATCTTATATGGCATTTTCTGCACTTATCTGTTTGTAATGTTACCTCCTTCATTATAAATTTTTTGTAATTGTTTGTAGCGATCATTTGGTCTTGGATGGCCATGAAGAATCCCTCTGTTTCTGCGAATAATTCTCCTTTCGTCAACCATTTGTTGGAGGCTTCTTTGTCGATGTGTGGTTGATTAATCTCATGGTGATGTCGTCCATGCAATTCCTTTCTTGACCATTGCTCTTGTTTTTCATTATCTGATAGGAACGGTATATTCAGCAGGTCATCTCTGGTAGCAAGATTTAGAGGTGTATATACCTTACCAGCCAACGATACCACTCTATGGAGGTCAGAAGTGGAACCTTTTGCTGAGAAGAATTCTCTGAGATTTTTTATCTGTTCGGTATGTAAATTAACAACATCTTTTAATCCGCGTTCTCCTTCTTTCCGCTTCAAAGTTGTTCGTATCACAGACGATTTTGGATGATGATTGTTGTACTTTGTCAGCATCGTTCGGGTCTGCCTTTGAATATCATCCAGTTCTGTCTTAGTCCATCTGATTATTCCAAATGACTAAAGCAACACTGGAATGGCGTAGGTGTTAATTGCCTTGACTAGATTCCCCGAGTTCAACATCGATTTCAGCACAGACTTCAGACGCTGACTGTATTCTGAACGAATCTTCTCCTTTGAGATTATTATTGTTATGATTACTATTATTACAAATAAACAAAAGTTGGGGACTAGCCTATATATCTCGATAATCTCAAAAAATTACGTTTGAAAGTTGTGAAATACTAACATTACATCCCACCTTGCCGGCTCGGTGGCATAGAGGATATGATGCTCGTCTCCTGCGCAGAGTTACCTGCGCTCAATCCTCACAAAGTCGGTGCGATTTTTCGGATTCTGCGAATTGCTTTCGGATGAGATGTAAAGGTATCGGTCCGGTCTAAAAGAGATGTGTTAGACATTAAAGATCCTTTTCCTCGGCACGAGAGGGGTTCGTCAAAATTCCCGGGTTAGTGAGGTGACAGAATTCCCCGGCGCGTCATTAGCCGAAAAGGCAGAAATAGAGCAACTCAAAGGAAAAACAAACAAACAAACATCCCACCATTAGACTTATATTAATAAACGCTTAAAATATATATAAACATAGAACAGAGGATAATGAAGAAGAAATTCTTGTTATGCAGCCAACACATGCAAATTTGTTCTTGAATTAGTTCATAGAGCTAGGGTTGATGACATCACAGTGCATTTTATTTCATGTATAGAAAACTCGGTTGGTCAAAAAATCTTGACGTTGCAGTATCTTAAAGTTTTCTCCATGTAACTTAAAATTATGACCACGAAGAACATTTTCATTCATAGTAAATACTGCGAGAAGACCACAGCTGAACAAACCTCGAAGAATCTTAAATGTTACAATTAGGTTACCCCGAAGCCAATGTTCAGAAGGTGGAAGGTCGAATATTCTCAATAGGTTATTTAGTCTGGTCTAATGCGGGCGTACGGTATACTGATTATTCTCTTGGATTTGGAAAAGCTAATTCAAATATTGGTCTGATATAAGTCTCGTATAGAAAGCTCCAAAGAGCTGGATCGCATCAGTTGAAGCATCTTTGGAATATTATGAGAAAGTCTTGGAGTAGATGTTTTGAATATGAACTGATCACGTCAGATCCTCAGTGACTGTAACTCCCATTTCAAACTGCTTATCCATAATAACAATTGCAACGTTGCACCAGCAATATGATATTGAATTCTTGGGTTATTTATAACCAATATGGAGCATCTAGCACTCGCCTGGATTTCATCTCAGAAGCCAATCTGAACATAAGCGATTGATGAGGATGAGGTTTTCTTGAAACTGATTCGAATAGGTTAGGGGTTTGTTATTTATTTTTGCGTAATCATCTAAGAATGAGGATGAAGAGCGAAGGAGGGCAGGTAAGTCTGCATTTTATATTTAGAACAAAAATGACCAAGCAGCTGAGGTACACCACTTGTATTCCAGCTGGACATATGCGAGATCTTGCTTCCCCGATTCTAACCTAACCAAATAATGATGATTACTGAGATATATATCGCTCTACAGCCATATAGAATATGCTCATTTATGACAAAATGTTTCAATTTTAACATAAAAAGTTCAAGCAATACCCTTTCGAATGCCCTTGCTGAATGTAGGTAAATTACATCAATCAGAGTTTCGCTTTTCAATGACTCTGTTCAAATATTGAAGCAGTCCCTCTCAGGGATGAAGCCATATTGATTGCTTTGAAGCATATTTCCCCCAATCATGAATTCAATCAGTTTGCTTGTAATATTCGCTCACAAACCCTTCGAACTATCGAGGTAATACTGATTGGCTGATAGTTGTCATGTGAGAATTTATCCCTTTTTTTGTAAATTGGCGTAACCGAACGTACCAACTATTCTATGGAATGATTTGTGCCCGAAAAAAAAGCAGTAAATATTAACGACTGGGGAAGGGCCAATAAGTCTTCTCCTAAATTTTATCCAAAATCCAATGAGCACCTGGAGCAAGGGTGGTTTTCAGATTTAAAAGTTGCTGCTTTACGACCACAGGGTTGAAGGTAATGTCAGAGAGAGGCAGTTTAGGATGCAATGCAGCTGTACTGCAAGCAGTAGGCCAGGTGCGTCTACGGTAAATGAACCTGTTAACATTTTCTGCTGAAACTTCGACAGTTTCCTGATGGACGTTTCATATCACACTCGTTACATTACGCTGTGGTGTCGAGACTTTAGTAATCACGTTCGAATGGATATACCAAACCTTTTCTCATATTTTGATTCCGCCTATGTGTTTTCAAATAATCATTTGGACTCGGTTAGTATGTTAAAGTAGTCTCGATAGAATTTGTAATCATCTGCTGACTCACTTTTCAGGTACTTTTGCTATATTGCTTTTTTGCGATGTGTCATATCATACAGCTAACCTAACGTAGGTTTAGTCCAGTGACAGCACTTGTGGATGAACTGTCCAATATCGAAGAATATTACAAGATTTGATGATTTGATATATATATATATATATATATATATATATATATATATATATATATATATATATATATATATATATATATATATATATATATATATATATATATATATATATATATATATATATATATATGTGTTCCAACGAAAATTTGACCCCCTATATCTCCGAAATGAGTAACATTAGCGAAAAACACCAAGACACGTCGATTTTTGTTTCTAGGGGAGCATTTTCGAAATAATTCGAAACTTGTCAGATCAACCCCTATCCCCAGCAACCCTAATTTCGAAATTCATCATAGGAATAAGGGTCGAGTGGCACCTTACTGTAAAGGTCTGTCAATTCTTCATTCTGATTTGTCATTTTAGAATTTTAAATTAACATACAGGGTGTCCCAACCGAGGGTAAAGTTGAATTCCTGCAAATCCCAAATACTAAATGAAATCGATTTATTTTGGCATAATGCAAGCGCAGGTTTATGCTCGGTCTAGAAAAACGACCTACACTTGTGAATTTGGAGTTGGTGCAATCAACCCCTATTTCCAGCATCCCCAACTCAAAGATCATTCGATCGAAAATAGGTCAAGTGGCACCTCGTTGGAAAGGTATTTCAATTTTCTCTTCGAATTTGGTATTTTCGAAATTCAGAATCAGCATACAGGGTGTCCCGGAGCAGGAACACTGAAAACCCAAATAACTTTTTGAAACTGGTTCATTTCGGTATAATACGAGAACATGTTTATGTTTGATTCGAGAATAAGACTCTCTTGCGTGAATATGGAATTTTGCAATCAATCTCTTCCATTCAGCATCCCCAACTCAAAAAATCATACAAGTGATTACAGGTTGAGTGGCAAAGTTCCAGAAAGATTTTTCTATTTTCTGAATCACTGAGGCATTGGTTTCAGTTTGGCAATCGAGGTTTTCTGGCGTGAGGATCAGGATGAGGGGATGATGGAGAAACTGATTGGATGCTCATCTAAACAGGAAAACGAGATTTATTGAACTTGTATTCAATTGAAAACAAAAAACTAACTTGATTATTACAACAATTGTTCAAAATGACCTCCGCCCACCTCCATACAGTTATACAGACGATTTTCGAACTCTCTTCTCACATTAGCGAAAACTTCAGGAGTCAAAAGTCGGCATTCTGTGATAATCCTCATCCGCAGCTCCTCCAGGTTTTCTGGTCTTGTGGCATAAACTTTAGATTTTAGATGGCCCCACAAAAAAAATCTAGGGATTTAAATCTGGTGACCTGGCTGGCCACTCAACAGGTCCTCTTCTACCAATCCACCTTCCTGGGAAATTTTCGTCTAAATATTGGCGCACCCGAGCATCATAATGCGGAGGAGCACCGTCTTGTTGAAAACGCATTTCGTCCTCAGAAAGAGTTGGATCGTTCTGTAAAATTTCTGTCAATCTAGGATGTATGTGTTCCTCTAACAACTGTAGGTAGCCATTTCCATTCAGATTACCCTCAATAAAGAAAGGCCCAACTAGATGATTGCCAAAAATTCCTGCCCAAACGTTCAACTTCTGAGGCCTTTGCGTGTGGGCCTCTCTAAACCAATGAGGATTCTGTGTGTCCCAATATCGACAATTATGTCTATTCACTTCACCACTGAGCATAAAGGTGCTTTCATCAGAAAAACAGATGTTATTCAGAAAATTTGGATTAGCGTTTAGGTTTTCACTTAGATTTTCACAAAACTGTAAACGACGATCTGGATCATCTTCGTTTATTTCATGCACTAATTTTGCCTTGTAGGGTGAAATTTGTGATGTTTCACGATTCTATGGACAGTTGTAGCTGATACACCAGTCAGACGAGATAGTTTTCTGATCGAAGTAGTATTCTCCATTTGTAGATGACCCACTACTGCCACTTCCGTTGCCTCATTTCTGACAGGACATGCCACTTCATGTTTTTGTTTGCCACCGAACCCGTAGCTAGGAATTTGTCAACCAAATATTTAACGTACTGGTGACTGACTCCTTTCTCTTTCAGGATGGTTCCTATCGAATATCCTTGCCGTTTCTTTGGCACAACTGTTATTTCGAAAATACGTCGATACAATTTCGACCCTTTCCTCAGTGGAATAAACCATTTTCAGATTAATTTCAACTGACGAACAACAACAATAATGAGGAACTAATCTGAATAATAATAATATTTCATTGCAAAAATGAGAAATAACAGATGACTGCACGCCAGATGGAAATGAAAAAAATGTGAACATTTTCAATGCAGAAATCAGCTTTATTTCTTCGTAATTGATGCTCAACACATCGTACCCCAATACTTTTAACAGTTTCGAATTAATTTTAGTTGATAATTTCAAATGACGATATTGAATTTTTCGAAAGCGACATCCTGTATGGAGAGCCGAACTGAATGAAATGCTTTAATCATTCTGGAATTCAAAAACCTTTCTGAAGATATGCCACTTGAATTATTTGTATGATTTTCAAGTTGGGGATGCTGAATGGAAGGGGTTGATTGCAAAATTCTATAACCACACAAGAAAGTCCTATTCTCGGATCAAACATGTTCTCGTATACCGAAATGAACCAGTTTCAAAAAGTTATTTGGATTTTCAATGTTCCTGCTTCGGGACACCCTGTATGATGATTCTGAATTTCGAAAATACCAAATTCGAAGAGAAAATTGCAGTACCTTTCCAACGAGGTGTCACTTGACCTATTATCGATCGAATGATTTTTGAGTTGGGGATGCTGGAAATAGGGGGTTGATTGCACCAACTCCAAATTCACAAGTGTAGGTTGTTTTTCTAGACCGAGCATAAACCTGCGCTTGCATTATGCCAAAATAAATCTATTTCATTTAGTATTTGGGATTTCCAGGAATTCAACTTCACCCTTGGTTGGGACACCCTGTATGTTAATTTAAAATTCTAAAAATGACAAATCAAGGTGGAGAATTGACAGACCTTTTCAGTAAGGTGCCACTCGACCCTTATTCCCTATGATGAATTTCAAAGTTAGGGTTGCTGGGGGTAAGGGGTTGATCTGAGAAGTTTCGAATTATTTCGAAAAATGCTCCCCCTCGAAACAAAAATCGACGTGTCTTGGTGTTTTCGTTGAACACACTGTATATATATATATATATATATATATATATATATATATATATATATATATATATATATATATATATATATATATATATATATATATATATAAAATGGCTTAAAAGCCAAGTTCTACTAATAGTTTATATTACGAATATCTAGAATATAGTGCTCTACCTCACTACATTATGAAGGATAAAATTGAAAAGATAATAGAAACATAATATAAACATAAACTCTAGAGTCATACAAATACATTCATTCTGTCACAATAATCTATATAATTGGAATATCACAATATGATCTACGTTATTTTTTGTTATAGAAACTTGAAGTTTTGAGAGTTGATCGTAATTTCATGTATGTTTCTTTTGTCAATTTTAATGATTATCTCGTTTTAGAACTCCGAAGGAATAATCTTTCATAATTTATTTATTTAAAGTTCTTTAATTTGAGGTTACTCTAACTGATTCTGAGGGCCCTGGAATGTTTAACTTATAATAGTAGATATTCTGTATGGAATAAATCAATAGTATCCCAGAGCAGATAATAATGTTCACGACGCTATTAGCAGGTGAAACTTTTTCTATATATATTTCTTTTCAAAGGAACTTCATAGTGTCTTCGTATAAAGACTTTTAGTATGAGAGAAATATTGAAAGTTATTCACTACATGTCATTAATTCGTTATCAATCTGTTCTCATAACTGCAATATTATTCAGGAAAATTCATAATTATGTGTAGTCTTATTTCTGAATTCAAATGAAGCAATCTAACCTATGAAATTCTTTTCTAGAATTGTTATTGTTCATCTTTTAACAATGTGATCGGGCTTTTCTAAAATTCCTATTATGTTGAACTTTTAATAATTAGGATACTGTATGAAATGAATCAAGACCATTCTATCTATCTATCTTCAATTTGTCTTGCTTCGGATAATACTGACACAAACATACAGGACAACTGAGCTTCATAAAACGGAAGAAGCGTATTTTGTTCTATTCTGTGAGTGTACAAAAACAAGTGGAGAACTTATAAGTCTGAAGTTATTGTCAAGTTAAATTAAATTCAGTAATATTTTGATAGTGCCTTTAGTTCAATATCTGCCAACGTGAATTCAGGGAGAAGAAAGAAAAAAGTTTAATTTCATACTTCAGGGTATAATTTCATTCTTCTCTTAAATATTTAAATTTCTTCAGTTTACACTTATGAACTGTATATTTTGAGAAGAGTGATTGCCCGAAATTTTTATGAAATTGATATTTATGCGAACATAGAGTTGTACTTGAACATTTGTACTGTAGAAAATATATATTTTACACCATTCTCTCAAATATATATGTTGATATGTTTTACATAGTTGTGCTTTTCACAAGAACATGAATTGGGGATGAGTAAAATCGAATTTAAGAAAGCAACCATAGACATATATATTTACATAGATTGTTTCTGTCACATAATGGAAAATGTCAAGTGCGAGATCAATTTTGCTCAATCTAGTAAGTAATTAGATAATGATTATAACCTTTCAAGAAAAATTTTCACTCTTCTTAGGACTGATGTTGAATTCGAGTAGTATAGAATGTGGTACAGTAGCAATATTCTGATTAAAATCTCCAATTTTCGTGGAAAAAGTGTCTTAAAAACTTTCTTCGATTTTGAATTTAAATACGAATGTAATTGATTTTTCAAACATATAAAGAGTAGAGTTAATCCACGAATTCTGAAAGAAGTTTCAAGAATTTTCATAAACTTTCTGTCCTGAAAGAATATCAGGTGTAACTGCCATAAAAAATCTGAAATTTTTACATTATTTGTCGAGTAAAACTGAATTGCACAATCATGTGATGGTGTTCAGTTTGTTCAGCTCCAATTAGTATGAATTGAGTATACATAGAGAATTAAAAATGGAATGAACTGAATTCCCTAGAATGCTGCAATCTCCAACATTTTTTTTTCTGAGAAGACTTACTGTTATTAAATAATTGGAAGATTTTAAATCAGTAACTTCTGAAGGAAAATTAGAAGGAACGTCCGAGATAAAGGTTCCCAGAAATTTAATGGAGTGAATCCTTTCATCTTGACGTTTCGATACTTTTTTTCTGTTTTTTTTACTTCGGGTTGAGAATTGAGAATCTAGGTTCTTATTTGAATCAGAACAGCTAAGTACGGAGGGAAATCGAAAAGATTGAAACTTCTGATTTGACATAGTCGAACTCGAATTTGGAGTTCCTTCTCAGTTATTTGTGCTACTCATTTCACAGATTTGGCTTCTGGCAACTGGTAGAATATTTTCCTGGAAACCTTTAAAAACATTTTCCTACGCTTGGAAATTAATGTGAGTTGTTTTGAGTTATCATTTGCATTCCTGATAATTACATTACTATGCCTAAAGGGTGATGGAATTAATTGAATGTTGAATATATGCTTAAATTATTTCTTTCTCGAAGCTGCTTCAACCTAACAATGTACGAAGTAATATATAAAGGGGTTCTATATAATATAAAGATCAATGGAGTATGAATGACAGCGAATATGAGGCGGGCAATATGGATAGAGTTTAATATGAAGGAAGTTCAGTATATTAAGCGTTTAGTATTTTGGACGTTTGGAATATGAGGCGTTAAGTATAGAATACGTTGGATACATAAGTACAAGTTCAGTGAAAGAACTAGCGTAGATTCTAAGCGCTACGCACTCCTTACATAATTGACAGTATCTCGAGCTGAGACGTGGTTACATCGAGCAATTCATCTATATTCGTTTAATGAGGTACTGTTTAATATTCCTATGAATAATTCGAATATTTTGAGATCACTCGAAACATTTCAAATGATATTGATAATATAGAAATAAATCTTCCTGATAAAAGTAACCTCCGTTTTGTAGGCGCATTGGAGGTGTGCAGTATGTCACAAGGATAATGTGACCATATTTGGATGATCATGGCAAAAGAAAAAAATAAGAAAAGTGTCTACTTTCTAAAACAGTTGCGTAGACAAACTTTTTCTGTGAATTGAATATTTTGCCAAACTTCATATTGGTGATGACTTCCATTATTTTTTTTTCGAATGGCTCACTAACATTGCTGTTAACTACCTAATTTCTGAGAAAATGTTGAGAAAGTATTATTTCTACTTAGATAACGAAGATCTTTAGGTTTTAACTTTTATGAATAGATTTACTCCAATAAACTCCAAAAAGATTTTAATTCTTTGGTAATTGTGTTTTTCTATCCTTCTCCAAAACATAAGTTCGATAGAACTACTCATTGGTAGCGCGTAGATACTCATCTATGATCCCGATAGTTCACAGATCTACTTCAGGGACATACCCCTGCCTAAGCGAGCCTGGGTTTATCTCCCGAACCCATTTTGGGGGGAACCATTGTCATATTTACCATCTTCCCACCTAACCCTAAATCCCTTTCGAACATCCTACCATATTCCAATCCGCCTGGCCAACGTGAAAGATTATGGCTGAGACCCCTAAGATATGAAGACACGATGAATTTCGAAACAATTGGATATGGTCCCCAGGTGGTTACAAACAAATCCCACACCTTCAAGAAGGGCTGCCTTATGGAATCTAGGGGAGGCAGAAATTCATATTTAATGAATCAACGACACAAAAATAAAACGAAGAGAAGAAAACAACTAGCTGTCAAGGTTGCTACCTACAACGCAACATCCCTACTCTCAAATGAAATGTTCATCAAGATGGAGCAGGAACTAGAAAGCATAAAATGGGATGTTTTCAGAATAAGTGGAAGTAGAAGGTATGGAGAAGGCTTGGAAACTTTAAAATCTTGCCATATTCTACCATAACGGTTCAAATGACTTTTTCGGTGGAGTAGACTTTCTCATAAATAGAAGACTATCCAGATACCTGATAGCAACAAAATCTATATCAATAAGGAAAATACTTAAAGTTTCACGCCTAAACCCTAGAAACACTTTAAAGATCATTCAAGTGTATGCACCAACATCGATGCATTCTGATAAAGAAATAGACATATATTTTACGAGGACTTATTGTCTGCTATTCAGGAAAAGCCTGCCCAATCCACTGTTATTTGTTGTGACTTTAATGCTTAAGTAAAAGTTAAAGCCGATTCGTCTGAAATAGCAATTGGAAACTTTGGTAGCCAAGGTAGAAATGAAAGAGGAGAGACACTTTTGACATTTTTCCTAGAAAATAACATATTCCACAGGAGTAGCTTCTTCCAAAGGAAGACAAATAGGAGATGTACATGGAAAAGTAGATTATTTCATTACTTATAAACGGTCCATCTTCAAAGACGTGACGGTTCTGCATAGGTTTACAACATCCAGTCACCAAAGATTGATTAGGGATACTATTGAAATGGTTAAAAATAAGAATCGATGATAAAATGGAAAACATGTCGGCTCCAACTGATATAAACGAACTAAACGACAAAATAGTCAAATCCATCAGACAGGCAAAAAACAAATTCTGTCAGAAAAATGAAAGGAGCAGAGAATATGTCCAGAAACTAAGGAAATAGTGGAAGAACGGAGAAACAAGGCTAGCCATAATAACATGGAACCACATGAGGTGAAGGCCATCAATAAGGAGATATCGAAAGCTATTCGGAAGGACATAAGACAATACAAAAATAAACAAATACTACGAACTATTGAGAAAAAACAAAGGTGTGAAGGTCATGAGGAAGAAAATCACAAATGGCAAGAAAGAAATATTTCAGCTTAAACGAGAACGAGAAATACATCAGGCAAGAGAGGAACCACTACAAAAGATAGAAAACCAAATATCCGAAGAAATACCCGATCTTTCCTGTGATGAATTATACTACGCACTTCATAAAATGAAAAATAACAGGGGTCCTGGACAGGATGAGGTGGAAATGGAGGCTATAAAGCTGAGAGGACCAATATTGATGAAAAAGATCCTAGAATCCTTCAATCTATGCCTACACTATCAGAAAACCCAACCTCATGGAACGACCCACTTACGATACTGCTCTATAAAATACTATACAATACAAGGCTAGAAAACTACAGGCCAATCAGCTTGCTTAATCATGTCTACAAGTAGTACACCAGAATTCTTACAAATAGACCATAATCGAAATTTTATCCCTACCAACCAAGAGAGCAGGCTGGATTTCGAGCTCTAGCGACCACCTAAAAAGCTTGAAAACCTCGATGGAAAAGACTATTGAATATGATAGTCCTTAAGTCCTGACATTTGTTGATTTCCAAAAAGCGTTTGATACGGTAGAATTAACGGTCAACATAAAAGCATTGATCAACCTTCACTCTCGGACAAAGAAAATCAAAATAGGTAGAGGCGTAAGACAAGGTGATACTTTATCGCCTAAACTATTCATCACTGTCCTAGAATATGATCTTAAAAGGTTAGAAAGGGAAAACAAGGGCATCAGCATCGATGGATAAATACTCAATTATCTCGGATTTGCTGACGATATCGTACTCATCTCTGAAAATATAAGAGAAGCCGCTTTTATGATCCAAGAACTAAAAAACGCAATACAGGTGATCGAACTGAGGATAAATTTCGAAAAAACAAAGATGATGACCAATAAGCTACTAAGTGTTATGAACAATCAGTTACAAATGGACCATAGCTACATATATCTTGGGCATGAAATGAGTATTGATAGAGGCAACCAAAAAGCAGAACTACTCAGAAGAACAACATAGGATGGACAGCATATGGCAAACTTCGTGATGTCTTCAAGAGTGACATACCGATCAAACTGAAGAGAGAGACTTTCAACATGTATGTTCTATCTGTTCTAACCAAAGCATCGGCACGAAAACTACAAAAAAAAACACAACGCAGGATGGAACGATCGATGCTGGGAATGAGTCTGAGAGATAGAATTCGAAACGAGGAGATTCGCAAAAGGACAGGTGTGGACAATGTTTTTGAGAGTGAAAGGAGCTAAGTGGAGGTGGGCAGGACATATTGCAAGATCGAACGACGGAAGGTGGACGAGAAAAATTCTGGAATGGTGATCAAGAGCAGATAAGTGAAGCCGAGGCCGACCTCCAACCAGATGGACCGATGACCTGATCAGAATCCACACCAATTTGATGGCAACCGCACAGAACAGAGAAAGATATAAATGCCTTAGGGAGGCCTATGTTCAGAAATAGAGTATTCGATTTGAATGATGATAATGATGATGATGAGAACTGCTTCACGGCCTGTATGAAAGGATCGAAAAAACTAGTAAAATGCGGTCAGCAATAACTGATGCCACCCAAACAGATGGTCTAGCTGTCGACCATCACTAGCTGACGCGGCCTTAACGAGAAGAAGTATTTTTTTCTTGGTATCCAACATGTAACGGTTTCCTGTGAAAATTGGCCCAGTCATCGAAGGAGTTTACTCAAAGTCAGTGGTTACAATGGCCACCCCTTTTTCAATCTGAGTTGAAGACAACTTTTCAGTGATCGTGTTACGCACTCTTCATGGAGGCTCAATCTCTTAAGCGCTTGTCTTGATATCAAATCAACTTGACGTATCAGAATAAACCTTATGCTGCAGAAAAGCAGCGATATTTCTCGTGACAAATATGCAAATCAGAAAAAGTAAATGAACAAAAATATGAGAAAAATTGCAAGGAAGATAAATATAATTAAGGACAATGTGGTGTGTCTAGAAGATAATCAGTGATCTCTCAATAAATCAAAAATTCACCCTTATAACATACGTGTAGAATTCAAAACCATTAGCAATGAGAAAAAGAAAGACATCGCCGGATATTGAGGACCAATTAAATTCAGCGGGAAAAACATGCCAATTTGACCTGACATATGGACCAAAATATGATTGAACATTCCTGTGTTTATTGGCAAGAGCTATTAATGAAGAAGTTGCACCACTAGATAAATCTTTTTTTATATCAATCACAAGATTATCGAAATAACAGTACTCATAAAATACAAATAGAATTGTATCTTCGCTGCTTTTCTTTACTTTTATTGTTTTCCTTGAGATAGACATCCCAGTACGTATAACTTGGAAAGGAAGTATATTCAAATATGCAAGTTTAATTATTTGAAGGGTGATGGTTCTATCGTGCTACTTTTTATCATGTATCCAGAAGTCAGGTATCTCCATATGAGCATTCACGTCATATGTTTATCATACTCAATTTGAAAATGTCATCGTGAGAAGAACATTACCTCAACACTATTTGAAAACTATATCCATAATTTCATAATACAGAAACGGAAGTCTTTTTCAAATCTCAGACAGTGAATCATTTAATGACACAGTCAAAAAAAATGGGTTATCAAACATCTTCCGAAACAATTACATAAAGAAACCAGCATATAAATCATACACAACGTGAACATCGAACAAACTAATTCACATACATATAATTTGTTGTGGTGCGCTATGACTTTCAGCTCGTCATATTTACTTAACTATTTACTTTTCATGAGAAATCTAGAATATTCCGTTCTTCTCCTTCTAGTTCTATGCCGTATTTTAATGACAGTTGTTTTTTTATTTCGTCATCATGAAATTGCCATATTTCTCCTATGAGTGATGTACTAGATGTTTCGCAAAGTGTTGTATAACCTTTTCGATTATTTTGTGCAGCGTGCCACATCCATATCTAGTCACAACTAGACATTATATTACATTCCTTTTTTTTTAACTTTGTTCATATGAACCTTCACGCATAAAAGAAGGACTATAGATTAACTACACATATTTAGGTATTGATTAACCCCATTGTCATTAGCTTATCTCTGTAGTAGTATGACAAATAATGAAAACTTGCCTCTAATTCCAGCGCTAATATTGAACTAGTATTTATAGTGGTAATTAGTCTATCCATAACTCTGTGTATTGAACTCCCACATGCAGTTAAATTGCAACCTGATTGTCTTTCAGTTGGAGAACAATAGGAAAGCTCTCATATTTGGAAAATTTTCAATTAATTTCAGACTTTTTCAAAATATTTTTCATTCTTCAGTTAGAATAGAAGGAAACCATTGCTATTGTAGTTAAAATTATTGAGATTCAACGTTCAAATATTCCAACAATGTGGAGTGAAGGATTGAGTGATTATCAGATTGAAGACTTTTAGTTCTCTATTTTATACCATATATAAGATCCCAAATCTCAATTCGCTGACTTAAGACTTAGAGTCACTTTTACTTATAACAGACATGCATCACACATACTTGCAGCCTCTCAGAGTCGATCATGAGTAGTCTGAAATTATTGAGGTAGCACCCCAGCCCTAGAAAAATAACTTTGGAACTAACGAAATCTACTTACACTCGTTTCAAGTCAATTGTGAAACTAGATATCTTTTTTCAACATCATATATTTTGCTTCTGAAAGGTTTTCTTCGAGGGACATTAAACGCGAAAAGCAAATCTTCGTTCAACTATAGAAAATAATTTTTTTTGTAATAATGTAATATAATACAAAGTTTGATTAAAATCTCATTGAACAATAATCACTAAATATTAGTTATATTATAAAATATACCTCAACTTGAAATTGTTTTACTTATCACAAACTAATGAATGCTCACTTACAAAACATGATTATTTCTTATCTAATTAACAGAACTAAGTAGGACAGCGTTATGAAACGAAAAACCAACGGTATCTTGAACATGCTGTTTGCCGCACCATTTGCAATAACTGAAACAAAGAGAGAATAACTTTAATATATGATAGTGAACTTCAATGAAAAAAGTACTTATGAAAAATTCATATTATGGAAATGAACAAACCAAACATACTCTACTAACTTTGAGCTAGCTAAAAAGTCCAATCAGAGATATACAGGATATAACCTGAGAACGCATAATTTCTGCTGAAACCTTCGAAATTTGAGAACGGCTTTTATGTAAAACTTTTTGCTTTCATTCATCTTGTCCAGCAATTGCCGAAATGAGCAATCCTTTTTTTTATTTGAACTCTTTTGGAAGATACATTTCAATCATGATAAACCTAATTTCTCGAGCTACGTTGTGATCGAAAACAATTATTTCTTTAATAATTTTCACGAAAAAAGCTTATTTTTAGAATGAAATAAATATTGCAAGAACCTGTACACCCAACATTTTAAGAAACTCTGACTCGCAAATATTCAGGTGGAGTGCGTCGTTCATAACGATTTCAATATCTTGTGACTTTTCCCTAATAACTAAGTCATTTATTTTCATAATAGTATGGTTAAAACAAAAACTCTAGGGAAATGAGTGGTATTCTATTATATTCAATTAGAATCTCTTCTTCTAATATATTGGCAAATTTTCAAAAAAATCATGGACCATAAGTAATATTTTCTCCACCTTCAATAATGCGGGTTCTAAGATCTAAGTTCATTTACGCATTTCACGATTTTATGATCAGGTGATCTGGCTGGAATATCAAAGAAGACCTAGTCCTCCTGGGATCAAATGATGGTGAACCAATAAAATACAATGGAATATTCAAATATGTCACAAAAAAGTATCCGACATTTTGAAATAAAACGCAAAACTCTTAATCTACAGTATTTATTGAATCTCCTTTAGAAAATGCTCCATTAGAAGCGATTCACATGTGCCAACGTTTTTTCGAATGATCCAAACATTTTTTGTGGGCGCTTTCAGGGATGGCCTCCAGCTCCTTCAGCCAATTTCCTTTTATGACTTCTATGGGGTCAGATCTGGTTCCCCGGAGCGGCAATTTCACTCTGGAGAAAAAGAAGTCATATGGAGCTAGATCGGGTGAATAAAGTGGCTGTTCGATGGTATTTATCGATTTGTTGGTCTTAATGTTGTTAATAACCGTGGCTCGATGAGATGGTACGTTATCGTCATGCAAAATCCACTAATTTTTCAACCACAAGTCCGGCCGTTTACAGCGAATATTTTCACGCAAATGTTTCAGTTTGTCCTTATTGACCTTACGGTATGATTTCATGGTGAACCACGCCACCAGTATCGAAGAACACAATGAGTATTTTCTTGATTTCCACACGTCTTGGGCGAGGTTTTTTCGGTTTTGGCCCATTTTTTCCACATTCCGATTATAGTTGGCTCGTTAGTGTGTCGTATTTATAGAACCATGTCTCGTCACTAGTTATGATCCTTCCCATGAACGTGGGATCAGAATTCGCACGATCCAGCATGTCTGCAGCTACCTGCGTCCGGTACTGTTTTTGGAGAAAATTGAGCTCTATCGGAACGAGCCGAGCGGCGACGCGCCGCATGCCCAATTGGTTAACCAAATCAAACGAGCGGTTTCACGAGAGATGTTGAGATCACGAGCTATTTCTCCAACACCGGCATGACGATTTTCTAGTATCATGTCCTCGATGTTTTTGGACATATTCGTCCATTGAAGAGGTCAAAGGTCGAGACAAATCTTTCACGATCTCCGGAGCTTCTTTAGAGGCTTTGTACTACTGGTACACTTGGGTTTTCGATAAAACAGAGACTCCATAAGCCTTCATTTTTCAGACAATTGGATAAGAACCAAATATTCTGAGTATTTGTAGGACATCGTCAAAGTATATTGAAATAACAAATGAGCAGAAAGTTTATATCAGCTTCTTTCAGTGATTTGATTGAGGAATTCGTTATTTCATGAAGATTAATATACATATTTTAATTAAATAAAACTATCATATTCAAATTTTTTCTATATAGACAAATTTATGACTCGTTTCATTTCACTGTTGCTTCTTCAGATAAGTAGTATACTTACATTCAATATTTATTCAGAAAAAATGATGAGTATGTGTTTTCCAAATATTTTTTCCAATCGTGTTTATTCCATTTCACACTAAATGGAAAACGTCATGCTCATTTTTTCTCTTTTTACCTTATCCAAATTACAATCTCACGTATAATAATCCTCATAAAAAACAACATAGTAATGTCTGAACCTTTATAACCTGAATTCAAGAACGCAGCGATATTGGATATAAAAAGATTATGCTCTTGCTGCGAAACGTATGGAGTACACTAAAAGTAAATTGAAATATATAACGTCCATAAGCGCATGGGAGAAACGTTAACACACAATTGTATGCTTCCTTGCATTTCTATTCATGTCGAATCGCGGAAAACACAGCTAAAAAGGCCTGAGGTACGGGCCTACTTTTGTGCGGATTCCGCGTTTTAGGATCGGAATGGGAATTTTCCTCATTCGCTTGACGTTATTCGAATGCTCTGTGCCGCTTTTTCTTCATCACAGGAGTGAAAATTCAACTTTGATTTAGCGTATGGAAAAAATCTCTTTGTTCGTAGTTTATCATTTGTTGACTTATTTTTAAGTTTTATGTGGCTTCAGTAAGTATAATTAGCACTTAGTGTACTTTCTCCAGATTTGCGTGAAGCTCATATAATTGAAATTTAACTCTTGCATGTTTTTATCTTCTGGAAAAACTCATTCCAACAACAAATTATTCATTTTTACAAACTTATGCATATTAGTCAGCCAGATATTAATATTTACCTAATCGTTATTCAATATATGGTTCGTAAAACGATCGTCATCAATTACGCCAATGTAGATCTTTTATAGGTTGAGAGTGGCTGAAGCAGACAAAGAAGTGCGAACCTGCAATCAATTTTGAAACTGAGTCGCTGTATGATGGGAACAACCACCTGATACAATTTTGAAGACGCTGGTCGTGTGATGGATACATTGAGTTGTACCAGCAGTGCCACATGTAACTATTTTTCAACTATAAGCCTCAAGGTTTGGCATTTACATGTTTATCTTTCCACGTCGAATGATCTTTGATCGTGCCAATTAATTTATCAAATGAGGCTGTTAACGCTGAGTGAAATTAAGTTTTGGTTTTAATTATTAGTTTTAGTTGAATACTACATACACAAAAAAATCAATCAGAACCAAAGACATGATTCTATCAATTTATAGCTTTCTTATGGAGGTTGTATTGAAATTTATATTCTTAGAAATTTTAAATTCAGATTATCAGAGCACGAACGGAATTTTTCGATCCCAAAATCTTTTTCACAATATTCCTATCATTCACTTCAAGAAGACCATAATTTTGAAAATAATTCGGATATTTTACATAATCGAAATAATAGATTGAAACTGCATTTTTGGGAAGCATTGGAAATCAGTTAACAGAAAACTTTTAACGATTAATTTTAAAAGAGGAAACCCTGTCTGAATTTTCGTCCTAAGAATTGACCTATGAACCCGCTATTAAAAATAATTTTGAAGGATCATATAGTTTTGTTACATTTTCATCCATTTTATTTTTATTCAGTTGGTAACAGGCTTCAGTATAGTATTTCAAAGTTTATTTTTGAAGATTCAAACCCTAACCTAACCTAAATTGAATACCTTCATATAACAAAGTGAAATAATTCACGAATATTTTCTGTCTCTCTTCCACGTGTATGTTTTGCATAATTATTTATATTATTATATGCAGTACGAAGAATAAATATTCCGTTCTTTTTGGTGAAATTTATTTCATTTGAAGCAAAACAAAACTATTGTTCTTGAATGAAAATTTCCATTCGGTCGTAGAAAATTGCTTCAATATTTATCTGAAAGTTTTTACATCTAAGAGTAATTAAAACAAAGTTTGATCGAATATAAAAATATATTTGAAATAAAATCTGTATGCAATATTGTTCAAATCAAACCATTTATTTTAAAGAAGTTCCATTGAACCTTCTGATTCGGTTGATTTTGAATATTCAAATGGAACGAAAGAAGATTGTTATAAACCAGAACGTAATACATTAATCAACTTTAATTTCTTTCGACAAGAATATGGTGAGGTTGTAGTATTTTATGTTATTGATTCAACGAAAAAGTTGTCAAAGAAAAGTTTTGTTCATTGCAGTTTATTGCATATAGCTGTCAATTTGTAATACACACGCAAGTTATGAATATAAAGTCAAGTGGTTGTGTGCGTTAGTCATTTTCGTTTGTTATTTAGTGAGATATAGTTCAGTTCATTTTACTTTCAGTAATCTGTGATGATAGAAAGGTATGTCTATTTTTATTAAATTCACAAATATATAAGCGAAAGTTTTTTTTAATATTAAAAGTGATATTAATTCCAATGAATAGTTTCAGTTTATAATGAAAGTATTTTTAAAAACAAAATGTCAAATAAAAGACAAATAAACGGTTTCACTTGGAGGACAAAGCAACAAAGAAGTGTTTGAATCAGTGGGGATTTAAAGACTTAGTAGATATATTTTCAGGTTGATCGAATCCGAAAGATGAATATGCAATCGCAAATGGACAAAATCATATACTTTGTTAAGATAAATACAATTAAGGTTTATATTTATATTCTAGATATAAGATGAAAAGATTATTGGTAATTATAATTAACAGTCAAACTATACTGATGAATATATAAAAGGAATTAACAGATAATACCTTTGTATTATTTATATTTCGAATAATTGACCTCAACTAATATTTTGTTTTGTTGCATGGACCTACAGTTTATAGTGGACTCCGAACCCTCACCTAGACCCCGTGCAATAATAACTGATTACAAGTTATCTGGCCTTCGATGGCATATGGGTTCAGCCAGTAGCCATATGCCCAACTCAATGTTTCTCTTTGTCGAGACGGTCTAACCTCAAATAACAATATGATCTTTCTCCAACCGAATTAATTATCTATAATTTAGTATAACTTCATATTCCAACTAAACTATGAATACATTGAACCTACTATCTACACACTTTCATTGAATAATAATTTAATTATAAAATGATTAATTAATATACATGAAGTATTAATTATTTTTCTATAATCCAAAAAGATTTCGAATAAACTTTCAATTTGGTCACATTAAATTATGTTGTAGTTATGTTAATAACTATAGACTTGGGTTGAACTACACATTCTCTCTTGCCGACTCGGTGGCGTAGAGGATATAATGCTCGTCCCCTGCGCAGAGTTACCTGGGCTCAATCCCCACAAAGTCGGTGCGATTTTTCGGATTCTGCGAATCGCTTTTGCATGAGATGTAAAGGTGTCGGTCCTGTCTAAAAGAGATGTGTTAGAAATTAAAGATCCTTTCCCTCGACACGGGAGAAGTTCGACAAAATTCCCTGGTTAGTGAGGTGTCTGAATTCACCGGCGTCTTATTGGCCGGAAGGCAGCATTATGGCACGTTAAAGGAATAAAAAACGAACTCATTCTCTCTACTCAAGATACTTTCATCTAGAATGAACAAAATCGGCAATTGTAGAGGGCGGTAAACTCAAGTACCCTGCATATTTGGCCGTATTGAAACGTACGGAATATATGGGCCAAATGAATTTGATTTGACGTCAGACTTCTTAACAGCGTATCAAACTTGTAAAATCAACTCAAAATATTATTAGCTAGCTGATCTGACAAAGGTTCTGCGTCGAATTTTCAATAAGAAGACTCACCTCCACATTTTAAATTTTTTTCTCAATAGAGTTATTAATAAAGCTGCGTTCAACTTATAAACTACGCACTATGATGACTATTATTCATTTTCAAAAACCTATCGCGATATAAAACCTTTTTTTATTCATTGATCTATTCATCAAAGACTAGTAGTAATTATGGTGAAATACGTAGAATGATACCGTATTTATTCCAAAACGTTCAAATTATATTTCATCATAGCTAATTCCGGATATCATTACAATGGTCTTTAACAGATTTATACAGAATACCACGCTTTTCCATACGAAGATAACTCGACCAACCGACTCGAAATACACAGAGTAGTGATGTAGCATGAGGAAAATCAATTAAAAACAGTAAATATATGAGAAACTAACGATTTTTGATACGTTTTGTTTATCGTCAAGTGGGTTTAAGTAATGTAAAAGCAACATTTCAGCTACTTAGAGGCTCTAATACTTTACCTTTAGATCAGCGTCAAAGCGCCAATAGTATTTACATACTATTGTACTTAAATATAGATAACATTCAACAAAGCTCAAACATGCGCGCCGACCTATTGAAGTCGATATAAGCTTCAGCAATGCAAGTGCTAATCATCTTCAATGTCATGAAATGATAAAGGTTATTTGAAGTCATGATATTCTCTGTCGAATTAAAGACATTAGACAGGCATTCAGTTCCTCAATGGACGAATACTCCATTATGTAGATTGCTTTATACTGTGCGTTTCAATGAAAACGAACCACCCTGAATAGATCGGCTGGTTCGATTTTTCTGTAAGTTTCCTGAACAGGTCGATTCTTGATTAACGCGGAACGGTCTTTCTTATATGTTTCGTTTTCTTCCTGCCAAACCCCTCCCCTAGCAGCTTCCATACCAAATTCTTGAATGAGGAAAAGAGGTCGTAGGACATCTTTGTGAAGGTGATTCCATTATCTTTACTACCACAAAATTATTTATTTTCAAAATAGCATGTGACGAGTTGAGATCGCAAATTGGTTTTATTATCTCTAAGTTTTCATCAATCTGTTTGATCTCCGTGAAGAAAACTCTTGATCAAGGTTGATTCTTTTAATTTCGGAAAATCTTCCTCTCATTTGTAAGTTTAGGCATCATCTCTCTACCGCTGTCAACTACAACACCGGGAATTTCCATATGAGAAATTGGTTATGTGATACCATCTGGAGGGTTGTTCAATTTACTACATTTTTAAAATTAATCGGCGATCGATCAACTCCTTACATTTGATGTGAAATTTTGTTTCGATGAGTTAACAATTCTGCTGATCGGAAATGAAAAACAGGGAGCATGCAATATCATTCTCTTTAGAAAATAATTGATTTTTTCCGTTTGAATCAGTAAATTGGAACGATGTTTCATTTTGATGAAATATGGTTGTTTGTTATCAATAACACAGGGACTTGCGTTGGTAGGATTTTGCATAGTTTTGACAACCTGAAATAACAATGGTTTAGTTGAAACTAACCAAACCATTGCTATTGTGAGTTTACTTCCCAAAAATCATAAATTCGCTAGAACAAACGCGCACATTTTAAACGAAAATTACTTCGGCAGAAATTTGGGGCTCCAATGCGTTCTTGAATTAAAGCAAATTTATGGAAACTGGCTACGTTATTAATAAAAACACATTCCCAACAGAGTTGGAAATGACGAAGCCACTGGTTTGGCCTTTTTCGGTGAAAGCGTTATAATATAGTGTACGCAATCTGTGAGATGAATATTGCAAATATCTGAAATAAACACCTCAAAAAAGTCTAGGGAACACTTACCAATATCTTTAAAATATGAATTTGATGATTCGAATTTATAGAAATCGTTCGGTTTTTGTTAGGATGTATTTTATATAATATATTCTCAAGAAAACAAAATATTATTTGACTTCTCCAAAGCACCTATTATAAAAAAAGATTTGAAAATGACGAAATTTGGTAAAACACAAAAAAAATCCTGAACTAATATTTTCGAAACGATATGGCAGCACTTATATTTATCAGTACCCAGAAGGTCCACCTCTGTTATTGATGACACTTCGGCATCATCGCGGCATGCTCAATGTTAAATTGTCTATTACATTTTGGCCTTAGTCATTCCAAGCCCCCTGAATTGCTAATCGAAGCTCCTGTTCATGATGGAAAACGTTTTGACGCAGGAGATTTCTTTTTAGGGTGTCCCACACACTCGATGGGATTCAGATCTGGGGAGCAGGATGGCCACGGTAGAAGATCGATATCATTCTCTTCAAGAACGTTCAAGACAACTCTTGCACGATGAGGAGGGGCATTATCTTGTTGAAAGAGTGGATTTTGACCCATTGTTTGGAGATACGGTACCACTACAGGTGAAACTATCTCATTTGCGTAAGAATTTCCCGTGAGGTTTTTCTGTATGAAAACGAAGTCAGTTCTTCCACCAAGGCGTATACCTGCCCAAAACGTCACTGATCCGCCTCCCTGTCTAACATTTACTCGAGCATGCTGGAGACGGTTTCGCTTTTCAGGTTCCCTCCATATTCGAATTCTTCCCGAATCGAGATAATAACTAAATCTAGATTCATCACTGAAGAGAACTGTGGCCCACCTCTCTTGATCCCAGTTTACGTGTTCTTGGCACCAAGCTAAACGAGCAGCGCGATTTCCATAAGTCAGTTGTGGAACTCTTAAGGAACGTCTGGAGTGGATTTGACCTTCGTGCAGTCGATTTCTGACAGTTTGGTCGGAAATTTGTACATTATGAACTCGTGATAGCTCTTGAGCTTATTGAGATGCTGTGGTAGTACGATCTCTTCTGGCATGTAAAACCAAAAATCGGTCTTCGGCGACTGTAGTAATCCTGAAACGACCTGTATTTCGCTCTTCTACGCTACTTGTTTCATTGAAACGCGACCATAAACGGTTTATGACACTTGGGCTACTTCCTAGAACCCTGGATACTTCCCGTTGTGAGCTCCCAGCTTGGAGCATGCCAACGGCTCGTAACATCTCTTCTCTAGTCAAATGTCGTCTTTCCATGGTCGAATCACTTAACTTGAATCTTTTATTTGTGCTTACAACAGAAACAAAGTGCCAACTAACTGATTTCAAACACTGAATACATGAAATGATTATAAAGCAGCGTTGCATCTGCTGCATTTTTAGTTTTTCATAAAAAAAACTGAAATCTGTTGCGGCACTCTACATAATTTGGTGAGGCATTGATACAGGTGTTCATTTCTTTAAAAAAATCATCCATATTGATCGTTCTGGATACGATATATCGATATTCAGAAGTGTTCCCTAAACTTTTTTCACGTGTTTATGCCAGATCAGCATTTCCCGGATTCTTCACAATTCCATTCATATAATATTTGACTCGTACACGAGCTAAATGAAGATGATTTCGATCGTTATTTAGAGAACAGTTAAGATTGCTGTGAGCGATACAATTATGATAAGAATATACTTGAGATGTTTGTTTTTCAGACCAATCGAGTTTTTTCAATGCTTCGCAACTTTGGAGTCAGGAGTGACACTAAATACCATTTAAAGATATAGAATTATACTGAAAGACTACGATAACTTTATGTTTTGCTGGAATTTCGGGAGACCATATTGTAGGACCATTTTTCATACAGAAAAACATGGACAGCAAAACGTAGTTGACGATGCTGTGAATTTGATTGATATTCTCATAACAGATATCATCGAAGGGGATGCAAATTTATTAGAACATAACATTATGTGTTTGGAATTCTCGCCTAACACTTGGTGAAACATAATGAATAAATGATTCGTTTATCACTTGGCAAATGTTTCACAAATATTTATTAAAATACTCGACATATGTTTCGGGTTGTTAGCCCATTATCAATACAAAATTCAAAATGAGTGATTTCACATATGTATAACGGCATTCACAACAGGAATTGAAGTCTAATTGGTCGTTGCAATTTGGCTGGTTTTTCCTATGAGCGGCCGTAATTTCAATAATCTCCAAGATATCCATCCTTTTTCCTTTACTACCTGGATGCATGAGTTCGATATTCTCGAAATCTATGATTTTCAATGAAAATGATTTTTGATGATGCAGTGGTCCGAAAAACACGTTGAATTTTTATTTTGTAGAATAGATATTTTATGTTCTTTAACTCTCTTCTCGATGCATCTTCCGGTTTGGCCTTTATAGAATGTCACATTCATTGTAGTGTATTTTATATACTCCGCTTTTATCCAATAATTTTGTTTATCTTTATTATTAACCAATAATGAACCCAAATATTTTTATTAGCGCTGATGGTATTAATATTATATCTGTGTAATCTGTTACATATTTTGCCGCTAATATTGCTAATATTAAGACTATAGTTAATTGGAATTTTCTGTTAGATTTCTCAATATGTAACGGATAAATGCTGTTCAATAAAAGTTTATGTCATGTTTTTGTCTTATTAAGGTATCAATTGGCTTTGGTTCATATCCGTTGTTCATAGCGATCAATTATAAGACTTGAACTTCGTTCTCAAAATCGACAGCTGACAGAGGAATAGAAAGCAATCAGTGCACAAATAAATAAAAAGCACTCAATGTGATACTCTGGGATTGGAAACTACTGTTATGAATAGGGGTATCGGAATAGGCTGGTTTTCTGTATTTTTTCGAGGCGAGTGAGTCATGGGACCTACTAATCGACAAGTCCAAGAAGTTCAAAGATTTTTCATTATTTTCATTTTTCATTGTAAATTGAATCGATTGATGAAAAGAATTCGAAAAATGTAAGAAACTATTGAGTTGTCTGTTTGTGCCAATCCAAATACTGAAGATATCATCTACATATCTTTTCCATGAATATACATTATTGATAAGGATGTTGGGGAAACCAAGAATTCTATTTTCTAGATTTGCCATGAATATTTCACTTAATAAAGGAGACAATGGAGAGCCCATAAGTAATTCATCTAATTGTTGATATATTTTATTATTGAACCGAAAATAACTTTGTTCGGGACATAGGTTTGCAGCTGACATCGTTTCTTCTATATGAGTGAGGCATTAATGTACTATCGGATTGAAGTTGTTGATTAATTGTGGCTTTGACATCACTGCAGGGTGTAGACGTATATAGATTGATTATATCAAAGGATACTAATTTAGAATTTATCGGAAGTTTTAGAGATCTCAAGTGACTGGTTAATTCTATAGAGTTTTGTATTGAGTAAATTGGATTGTGTTGTATCAAATTTGGAAGTAAGTTGTTCAAATATTTACATAATTTAGTAGCTGGAGCACCTACATATGGAACAACAGATCTCATGGGACAATCTACCTTGTGAATTTCGGGTAATGAATATAAAATTGGTGCTTTCGGATTCATAACAGTCAATTTCAATCCATCTTTTTGCAATAAATTCGTACACTTTTTAATTAGAGATACGACTTGGGTTTGAAATTTGTTAGTAGGATCAAAATGTAATTCTATAGATATTTCTGGAATAAATAGTCTTTTTATTTTTTCAATATGCATATCAGTTTCTAGAATCGTAATAGTGTAACCTTTGTCAACTTTGCAAAGGGTTAAATTATGGAATTTAAGTTTTCTTTGTATGGATCTAACAATTACTATCGGAGTATATAAAAACACTGCTATGAATGTGAGACATTCTATATAGGCAAAACCGGAAGATGCATCGAGAAGAGAGTTGAGGAACATAAAAGATCTATTCTCCAAAATAAAAATTCTACGGGTTTTTCGGACCACAGCATCAACAAAAATCATTTCATAGATTTAGAGAATATCGAACGCAATCATCAAAGTAATGAAGGAAAAAGGATAGACATCTTGGAGATTATTGAAATTACGTCCGCATAGGAGAAACCAGCCAATTTGCAACGACCAACTAGACTTCAATACACCTCCTGTTGTGAATGCCGTTATACATAAGTGAAATCACTCATTTTGAATTTAGTATTGTATTACTCTTGATAATGGGCTAACAACCCGAAACATATGTCGAGTATTTTTAATAAATATTTGTGAAACGTTTGCCAAGTTATAAGCGAATCATTTATACATAACGCTATGTATCAACATGATCTAGCACCACCCCATTTTGCTTCTTCTGTGAGAGACTTACTTGAGAATAGATTTCGTGAATTTTGCATAGGAAAAGCGCTACAGAGAATGGACGACTAGTTCGCTTGATCCATTGCTTCTCGATTTTTTTCTTGTGGGGCTATTTCAAGTTTGAAGTCTTTGTTACGCCACCCAATTCGTTGCGGGAACGACGACAAGGAATTATTCAAGCATGTCAGCAGATAATACCACAACTGTTTCAAAATATTAACTAATCATTCGAATCTCGATGGCACCAATGCATGGCAGTAAATGATAGTTGTTTCGAACATTTGCGATAAAGATGTACTACGATTGAAAAACTGAAAACTCGATTATATATTTTATTCATAATAGATTCTTATGAGAATCATAGAATTACAAGCAGTATTACTTCTAGAAGTTGATACAAGAAGAGAGGCTCTCTGGTAACAGAGATTTTTCCCATTCATCCCAATCCGTTTTGATCGAATGTTTACTTCAAACGGAAATTCACAAAATTATGAAAATCCCGAATTTCTCCAAAAAATTCTCGATTTCAATTCGTTATATGCTATTTCAGAGAGGAGGGGGGGTAGAAGGAATCATGTAAAACAAAATGTTCCCCTCAAATTGAAGAGCCTGTCACCAGATATTAACAGAAAAATCAATTTAGCCGAGTTATTCAGGGAAGTTCATTTTCATTTGAACGCACTATATGAAAAAAATGATAACTCGTATTCTTGATATGAATGAGAAATGTACACTATATTGATTCGAAAGTCACACTGACACAACTGCCACAATAACCCTGATGAACCTTACTCTGAAGAACTATGTATTTGTAACTTCAATCTAACCAACGTAAGAATTGGAAACGAAAAATGATAAAGATTTATGGATCAAGACGTTATTTATACAATTTACAAGGCTAGCTAAAGGTCTCCTAGTGAATTATTTGTTGTCGCAAACCTTATAAAAGAAAAAAATGAAAAATTGTGGATGAATATAGTATTCATACTATGACTAGGGCTAACTAAATGACGTGTAGCGATTAATTCGTTGAACTAACTTCAATATCCGAACTCTTCATGTTTCGAATACTTCAAGAATTATACGTCATATTAAAGCACAAATTTTATTTGAAATTGAAGACAATATGAATCGTTTATACATCTAATAGATTGGGAAAATTAATAAACAGAAAATGGAATCGCCCAAATTTTAAATACGTATTCTTCTGACAGTGCGCGAAAATGTGACTCACTAACGATACAAAAACTTCACAGACTGGAGCCAACTTAGATGTCATACCATTTTTCTTATTGTACACTACTTTTCTGATCCACTCTTCATAAACATCGTCAACCAGAGACACACAGCAGAGGTACAGTCCGGTCGGATATCATTAATTGGAGCAATAGACTGCAATTTTGGTCTCGTTAGATCTCCTCAGTATCGCACACTCATTCATAACACCTGGCCACACTGCGACCCACGCATCTCAATAGAGCGCATCAAGACATATAAATGTATTGGCGCCCTCCAACGAACTGACTTTTCACCTTTGTACACAAAATGACTCGATTTCCAAATCCTTTGAGTCCCTCAAATCTAGTTTTTCACATCACTTAGACCTACTAAACGATAAATAATACGAACTTAACCAAAAATCGTAAGATAGTCACATTAAAAATATCTATTCAGGGAACAATGCTCAATCTTTCGTAGAATACTAAATATTCCTCATTAAAGGAGCTAATTTTCCGATCTATACATCACAATCAGCAATATCCAGAGCCACAATAGCTGTGGATGTCATGAATAGGGCCAGAAAGTCTTGTTTCAAATGGTATATGTATGGTATGTACACATATACGCGTGGTACCCTACGAAGAACTTACATGGAGACTACCAGAGCCACCTGGGAATCGATAAAAACAAAGAGTCCATCAAAACGAAGACGACGTTGGAGTACAAAGAAAGCAAAGAAATCAAGAAGACGAACTGAATACGATTTCAATCAATTCAACCAATAATTTTAGGAAGAAAAATTTCACCTCCATTAAAGATAAAGTTCAATTTCTCTCACTCTTTTCACTTCCACATTACAATTATGACTTTTCGTCCCCAAATATAATCTTGGTTACATGATTATCAAATTTTTTTTTCTCAACCTATATAAATTTGCTGTATTCATCATCACAGCTGCCTCATTTTTATCCTTTTCTCCTTGAGAATTATAACTTTGGCATCCTCATCAAGAAATTTTAAATCGGCAGTTTTCTAGGATAGTTTAATTTTATCAAAGAAGTAACTGAATTGATTGAATGAGTTATTCTTCTGCTATCTTACTGACTTGACATGAAGTTTTAGGAGCAATCTCGCCGTTATACGCACCCAATGTTGGAGTAAGGTTCTCATTCATCATTTGGAAGACATTTTCATTACCAATGAATGTAGTGTGGTTTAACATGGTGAGGAGTTAGAACGATTTATTATACCTGAGGTATAAAACCGTTTGAAAATTAGAGAAAGATAAACATCAGTTACCGCAAAACCTTCTAAAGAAATCTCTCCATATTTCTCAACCTTATTTTGTCAACCGCTCACTTAAGCAGGATAGTTTTAGCCTTTCTTAACTTTTCTTATTCAAGTAAAAAGATATTGGCATGGTTGTAGTTGAATAAATTCAAATAATTGAATTATAATATAAAGCATGTAGTCCTTATCCTAATTGAAACTTAGAATGAAAGTTAAATGTTTCTATGGGAGCAAATGAAACACAGAACGACGTGAAATTGTGACATAACTAAGAAGAAAAATAAATTTGATGTATTTCATGTAGTTCCTTTTATTAGGCTTTATTTTAATTGAGGAGGAAACGTAAGTGGTTCGTGTTCATTTATTTGAAGCAGATTTTCTCATTTCTGTTATTATTGCTTCGGTGCTTTAGTGCCACAGGAACAGAAATATGTGTTTCTTAATACAATAAGTTAATTTGAAAATGAGGAATGTGATCAAATACCATCGGAATATCTACTTCAATCCGGGCTGCAGTTGAGGAATCCGCTTCAACAACTAAAGTAACATATATCCTTAATTCTATTAATTTTCTTTTCCACTGCGTGGACTTATTGTTTGATAAGCAAATCGTCCTTATTGAAGGATATTCCTGAGAAATTGGTGCTTGTTTACCGATATTTCCTTTGTATAATCGTATCAATGCTGTTTTTAGTTCCAATCAAGTTCAAGTCATTACCCTGAAGATATACGATAACATCATTAAAAAAAAGTTATTGGTACCCAACATAATTCATTGATGAGAGATGAGAGAGGCGAGGTTGTTAGGCAATTCCGGGTCTTTGTTTTCAAGGAACCTCATCACTTAAGCAAACTCATTGTTTGCTGATGAACAGCTAGTGTATCATTTATGTAAAGTAATGATCGGTTGATATTTACGTCAATGACAATGCAAAAATCATCAAACGAATGACTTTTGATCTTACAGCAGCTAGATCTAATGACACTCAGATATTTCGTGATCAAATGCTTGCATTGAACTAGGAAGTACACGCCAGGCATGTCAGGAAATGAGGCCATAGTGACGTTCTTTCATAGCAGGAGCTCTACCCACACAAATGATGAAAAATCATTTCGAGAAATTTTATTTCGCCACAAAACTTTTTCATAATATAAGATAAAGTGAAATTTATTTGGCACACGATGCTTTCGACCCTCGTGGTTTAAACTATGTTCGCTGGATAAAACACTGTTCTTTATATATATATATATATATATATATATATATATATATATATATATATATATATATATATATATATATATATATATATATATCGCTCGCTAAACAATCTTCATTTCCATAAACTGTTTCAGTATCTAGGTGATAGGATGGATTGGATTCAGACACATCATCCGGTAGCTGAGGTCATTGTACTAAGTGAGTTCAACGTGCAACACATCAACTGGCTTCACCACTCATTCACCACATGAAGCGGAAAGGCAGGCTGAAACTTTCGCAATCAACCATAAGCTAACGCAGTTAGTCGACGAACTGACAAGAATACCTGATCACCCAACCGACTGCCAGAACACCTTGGATTTTTTTTGATTTCAGATCCAGATGATTTTGGAGTGGAGGTCTGAGCACCACTAGGCAACTCAGACCACAACCTTATATCTGCTACTGGAATGATTGCGCTGCTGCTAAACCAAGAATTCAAACCACCCAGACGCATTTGGCACTATAACCGTACTAAATGGGATGAGCTACATGAATTCTTTTCGCGCTTTCCTTTCAGTGATGTATGCCTTTCAGATCCTGACATCAATGTGTGCACTAAATCTGTTACAGATATCATTCATGCAGGAATGGATCTCTACAACCCTCATACCACGAAAAGAACAACAGCACAAATGCCATGCTTCAACAAAGACTTCGAAAGAGCCTCTGCAGCCTAGAATAGAGGTTTCAAGTCATGGAAGATAAATCCAACAGAGGAAACAAGAACAACTTTCGTACGAATACAGAACGTATGCAACCTAACAACTGCAAGAGCAAAGGCCAATTTGAACGAAGGGGTATCTAACAAACTCCTTGAACAGGCAAGTGGGACTAGACAGTTGTATGGCGAAGACTGTTAGTGCCAATTTCTGAAAATCTGCGTTTCCGCCTATTGTTAGAGAAGCATCATCTCTGAAAGAGAAAGCCGATCTCTTTGCTCTCTTGTTCTGAAGGAAATCTGTGCTTGATTAATCTAACGCCATACCACCGATCATTACACCTACAAATTCTTCCATGGCAGGAATCAATATCAGAGTTCGCACTGTGAAAAGGGTTCTCGAGTAGCTGAAATGCAAGAAGGCAAATAATCTAGACGAAATACTTCCACTCGTCCTGAGAAAGTGTGCTCCCGAATTGACAATTGACAATTGTCAGTTTCAGATTTGTATGAAAGCCGGACTTTTCCGAGCAGCTGGAAAATAGCGATAATTCAACCAAAGCCAAAGAGAAGAAAGAAGTCCTTACCCCAAAACTACCACCCTATTGCACTTCTTCCCATTTTGTCCAAAGTAATGGCGAGAGTCACAAAAGATGAACTCATTAAATATCCTGAGTTGCAGGGAATTATTAACGACGGTCAGTTTTCGCAGGTAGAGATTGACAGGAGATCTGCTTGCCTACGTCACTCATGTTTGAACATCAACGATAGAAAAGCATGGAGAATCTAGCACAATAGCACTCGACATCTCTAAAGCCTACGATAGGTGTTGGGATGCCAACTTGTTAAATGAACTTGCTGCATATTGGCTTTCCGAAAAATTGCGGGATTAGATGAGTACCTTTCTTTCAAATAGATCAATACAAGTTGTGATCGAAGGTGTTACATTTGATTGTTTCTTGTTGCAAACAGGAGTACCTCAGGGATCCATTATTTCGATAACCTTGTTTTTGTTGCAGAGTAAAGATCTTCTGACATCCACAGGGAACAAGATCTTCGGATTTGCAGACGATTTTACCCTGGTTTCGTCTTTCAGTAGTCTGCGGCCGATTACAGCTGCGTAATCTCAGCATCAGAGATGTCAAGAAATCAATAACTCAAACTCTGACCTACAGAGGATATCCGAATGGGGTCAGTTGAACCTGGTGTTGAACCTCCTCTAACGATATAAGGACAACAAATTGCATCTAAAGATTCGATGCACCTTCTCGCAATAACGGTAAACTCCAGGTTTTGCTGGCATGAACATGTATCAGCAATAGCTGAGTCTGCATTAGCTAAAATTAGTTTTCTTTTCAGTGCCACGTGATACTTCACGTCATCTCAGCTGTAGCTTTAATATAAGATGTAGATTCAACTTGCTTTGGAATATTCTTCCCATGTATGGGGATCTGTGCCCAAACATTCGTTGCTGATGTTGGATAGTGTGCAAAATCGGGCTGTGCGCCTCATCAACCACCCGGAGATCACCCGCGATCTCCAACCGCTGGCTCTCAGAAGATGAGTTGCTGACCTTTCTCTGTTTCGCAGATACTTCCGCGGAAGATGCTCCAAGTGGCTGAAAGACCTTGTTCAGGGAAAACTCATATTTTGCTACAACACTAGGGTAGCAAGGAGTTCTCATCATATGACGGTACATTTAGCCACCCCTCGAACCTCTCTCTATAAGAATTCTTTTGTTTACAGGGCCGGTGAGCTGTTGAACTAGCTTCCGTTCAACATCTTCCCAACATCCTACAATTTGGCCCTCTTCAAGAAGCGAATAAACAGACACCTCAATTATTCTCAGTTGGCCACTCATGTGGTGTAACAGGTTCGCCTATTACTGGTAAGCGTGCATAAATAAGAAAAAATATTAATTTATGTCTATCCCATGCAGTGTATGCTTGACTAAATATCAATTTTATCATATGCTACTGTAGCAATCTTATTTCGAAGCAACAGTAAGATGAAGCTACAGTATAAAATTTTCTGTGATTAGAAAAATATACAATACCTTGATATTTTATACTATTGAACAATTAAATAAGTTATAATAATATTCTTTTTTATGTCATTGACATACCATCCGATCTTCAAAATTCTCACGTTCTACTAGCGAACGCACGAATTTAAAAATTTGAAATTAGTTAATGTTACATATTACTTCATTATATTATGCAATAAAAAGTATACATTCTAATTTAATTTCAATGAAAAACCCTCACATTTAAATAATGCACAACGATTGAATTTGCTTTATGGAGAAATGAAATAATAAAATGAAGATAAGAAATAATGATGAATTAGCCAAAATAGTGAGATTTTCATTTTAGGAATTGATTGGTGATATGTGTGATAACTGAAAGGCCTATTTATTATATGTTTCCTGATATTATTCAAAACAAAATTTCTGGCAGCTACACTCACCAAATATGTTTATCATTCAGTGAATACAATTAACTGTTGAAATTAAATCTTCAGAAGGATATGATATTTGATTAAAAATATAATTTACTAACCAGTATTTGTGTTGACTGTGTCAGAACTAGACAGCAACATAATCAACTATGTGAAATATGTATGTCCTTCTGAATAGCATTGTTTTAACTTATTTAACAATCGAAATTATAATATTCGAGAAACTTTGTGTTTTATATATTACGTTCTAATAAAGTCATTTCACAGTTTTTAGTCGTCGCTACATACTGATTAAACTTTATTTTACATATAATGTAGAAGTCCTTGAACAAAAAGTAAACTAAAAGATCTTAATTCCAATAGATTCGTATGATTTTATAATACCTATCAATTCAACCTTTTGAAAGAAAGGGTGTGTTCTGAGAAACCTGGATCCCAATAAATGCGTATTTTTTGATCCGGTCGGAAAAATTTAAACACATGGTTAAATTATTCCTAAGGTGTTATTCAATGAATTCACCACACGTTTTTCACAAAGGTGATGTCAGGTGAAAAAACATCCTTTTTTGAAATTGGGACATGAATATTTCCATTATTTTTATGAAAAGAATATTTTGTTGAATACATTGAGAGAGTTACTTTCTTTTCAGATTTTATACACACCATAATATTTTAAAAATCATTCATATATTTCAGAGCTTGCTGACGGACACTTATATCGTAATCAGAACATAGATAATAGATCAATTATTGTTGATCTCATATAATTCAGCAAGAATTTCAATTCGTATAATGAATATAGAGTTATTTTAAGTTGTTTGATCAATCGTAATGAAAAAGTGAGGACACCGACAAACGACAAATACTATAATATTATTAGTTAAAGTTCCATTTATGTGTCAAAAACACTAATAATGTCCGTATGTATGTATATCAGATTTTTTTAAAATATTTCACAAAGTTCAAAATATATGGAACTTTTGAAAAGCCATAGCTATAGAACGGTCATTCAATGAAGACAATGAATTGAATATGCTTTCACATGCACAAAAGAATAAACGATATTATCTAACCGCACAGTGTACAAGATAAGAGAAAACATAAAAGCAGCTTAATAGTGTTGATGATTTTGTGGAATTTCATCTTCAAAGTGAAACGAAATAAGACACTTTATCACACTTTATTTAATAATCACGACCGGTTTCGACCTTATGGTCATTTTCAAGTGAAAATAGTATAACAGATGAGTAGGTAAGTACAAGTACAGAGTGAAAGTTATCCTAGATATTGAATAGTGGGATGCATTAAGCTCTAATTGGCTGTAGAGTTCTATGAACCATGGAGTTATATGCAGCTAGTTTGTGGCTCAACTGAGCGTACGACTCCAAAGGGATTGATGCGTCTGTGAATGTTTCCTTTATGTAAATTTTATGAAAATAATAATAATAACCATCTCACTTAACAAACTATGTGAAAACCCACAATTCACTACCCCCATAGCCAACTAGAGCTTAATGCATCCCTGTTACTCAATATCTAGTATAACTTTCACTCTGTACTTTTACTTATATACTCATTTGTAATATTGGTCGAAAGGTCAAAACCGGTCAAGATTATTGAATGAATTGTGACTAATGGACACATTAGTCACAATTTATTCAATAATCTTGACCGGTTCTGACCTTTCGACCAATATTACAAATGAGTATATAAGTACAAGTACAGAGTGAAAGTTAAACGAAATAAGACATTATTTCGAGAAATTTATTATCAATCCTTTATCTCAAACTTTCTAGATTGTTCAATGCTTTACAGAAAAATCGATCTCGTAGATTTCCCCCAAACCTGAAATCAAAGAACGTCAGATCAGACGAACGATCAAGCCAATACACGGGACGATTTGTCAAGATACAACAATAATTATATGCTGGAGGATGCGGAGGGGGGTGCACTATCTTGGAAGTGTACTCTCAACAATTCCACCAACAGAATATTGATATAATATATTATTGTACTTAATTTGATCTAAAATTCCTTCTATCAAATATGGACCTAAAATTTTAATGGCACAACAATCGTTAAATTTTCCTTGAATATTTTTACTACGGCATATCTCGGATTCTTTTAACTCGAGCATCGATGAGCAATAAGTGCCATTATTTGCAAATGAATAAATATCGGTGCAGATAATTTTTTTCGAAATTATGGTTTTGTAATGGTGCTCTTGAATAAAAACTACAACAGCAATGGAACTTTGATTATCATTGCGTGCATGGTCCGTACTAAAATTCTATATTTAGGGCTATCTCTGTATCTGATCTCTTTGGATTTCTTTGTAAATATAAAAAACATCAAATTCTTCATCTTCGTTGAATTTTAATTGCCTAATTTCGAAATTTGTAAAGGCTTCATATATTTTCAACTTTTCCTCAAGCATTTCAAACTTTTGGACAAGTTGCGGGATTCTACCAAGAAAACGTATTCAGTGATGTTACTTCATCACTATGTTCTTGCCTTCGTGTCTTTTGGACACCCTTTGAAAGTTTTAGTTAGAGAACTTGTTTTTCATTTAATTAACATACTTGAGAAGTAATTCCTCCTTCCTGTGTAAAACAGTAACTTTTTATTCATCAATACATGAAAAGAAAAGAAAAAAATATATGCTTCAAGTTAATGAAATATTTTTCACACAAATTTCACATTTGTTTATAGAGTAAGACCAAAGCTCTATGAAAAAATGTTTTTGAAGGGATACCTTCGAAAAACATTTAACCATGATAAAGCAATTTTTTCAATCGGATGCAAAACAGTGGATATATTCGATTCATGCATTACTTAACCATTCATTGGATCGTCGAGAAGCTTTGAAAAATTGAAATATAGACATCCTCGAAGATTTCTGGCTTAGTGAATTCACGGGAATCGAATGCTGAATGATTTCATTAATCTATTTCCGTATATGAGAAATAAAATCGTTTATATTCATTGTGGATTTCAATCGCAGATACAAATACACAACTATTTTGGTGCATTTTATACTCAAGTCGAATGGAGTGATGATTCGAAATGTATTTTTAATTAATTTACCTAATGTGCGAGTATAGTCTATAGTTTAATTCTTTTCAGAAGGTTATCGTCTTGGTCTTTGGTTCGTACAAGAACCAAGAGTGTGAACCAATACACTACAGGTAAACGATCACCGGATACTCAAAAAGAATAGTGTAATCCATAAAACATTTATACGTTTGTTATGCTCGGTATCTTCTACCAGTTTATTTGTAAATTGTTGGTCTACTAAATTAGTAATAGCTAAAGGGAACCTATCAGAACATGGTGGTACAGCCACTGGTTCTTTTAGAATCAAATTCGAATAGTCAACCAAGTGGTCCCCACCGTGAAATGCTTCCCATATGATGAAATCATACTTTCTTTCCTCATACATAATGGAGGCTTTTGAGTCTTTTTCTCATAACCATTGCTCAAAGTGTCACCCACTTTCTTGTATACAAATATGGCACCGCTTTGCCATAAGAGAAGTAGTTGATCCACACTTTGAAAGGTTTGATTTTTCTACAAGCTGCCTCAATTTGTTGTTTTCTCAAAATTTGATATCAAGAACCGGTGCAGTGCATGCTCGTTTTTGATACGACCATGATTCGAAACAATCAGTTGGAGTAGGATCTGGCAAACGGAATATTCGATTCATTCCGTTTCCTGCAGCAGTTGCTATTCAACAGTTATTCTACCTATGATAACCTATAAGAAAGTGAGGAAGGTAACCAAAACAATCAATCAAAAATATATTCCGACATTGTTGCAGAGCGATTTTCTCTAGAATATTCCTCAAACCAGTGTAGAAAATTGTTAGTTTCCATTTCATCCGTAAATCTCGGCAAGACGTCATATTGAATCTAATGTTGAAAATGATGTTCCCTGATGGTATAAGGATTGCATGAATTACGAATCCCTAGCCGATTACACTGGTCTTCACCGATCCATAGAATTGACTGATACATTATTCAATTATTTATTAACGACAATCTTTTCGACATGGTAGATCTGTCTGCATTTTTGCACTCTCCGCATATAGTATGGCTGGTAACTGTCAACCATATTAGTGTCGCCATAGATTACTGGTTGAAACTCTTAACAGTATTTTTTCTATCGTATTCTTAAATCATTGAGCGTTGTTGTCAAAATGCTCCATTTCTTGGTCTCTTGATCTTTTCATTTTGCAGAAATATTAATGCCGGTATTGTTCGAGTTGTTATTGAAGTACTTTTTGCACCGCAAAGCTATTGGGTGGTAGTTTCAAAAACTTCCAGACTGTGAAGTCTTTGATTCTGAAATCGCCTGGCCAACTCACGTCAAGTGGTCATTGAATTTCCATAGCAAAAGTGGTAAGCAAATACGACTTCCGCATATTTAGCAGTAGGGAAATTGGTGAAAGTTTTCCCGGCTACTCATGTGGGATATTAGATTTCCTCTAAAATATTTGATCTGAAGGCGGTAGCAGATATGATGAAATTTCAAGTGACAGAAGTCTCCCAAAAACATAAATTTCCTCAAATTATTTCAAAATAACTACTAGAGGAGTACAGGAAAAAGGCTGAAAGGCTGAGTGGACCGAACCTATAGGAAAAATTAACATAGTTTCTCGAACTGAGACTAGATCCAATAAAATAATCGATATTCCGAATATAAGCCTAATAAGTCGAAAACTATGAAAAACATCCTTCAGTTCGAAAATGACATATTATAGGCTACATAGGTTCATAGGACTGAAAATAATAATTGCACCTGACCTATCAATTCTAAGAATTCTGCGAATAATCCTGGAACACCCTCTATATAAAGATTCATATATACACAACTGGAGAAAATTCAACGACTACGACTTAATGACAAGGGTAGTTATCAGATAACTGAAACAAAATAGTGAACAGAAAGAAGAAGATAAACATGTTAAAAATATAATAAAATATTCATGATAATTTCCGAAAGGTCGATTCTTGATTATACATCTTTTGTTACTTAGTTCGTTCTTCACCAATCATCCAACCCCTGGAAACTTCTACCACTTTTTGAATAGGGAAAGAGGTAATGTAATAACTTTTTGAAAGTAAGATCCCTTTCCCTATACGACTACGTAATTATTATAACATATAATGAATTTAAATCGAGAACTGTTCGAAGAAATTCTAGGTTTTCATGAATCCACTCAATAATGCGTATGAGGAAAACATTCGATCAAAATCGAATTCGGTTGAATTGGAAAAATTTTGATACGTTTTATCTACTTACATGCTTGAACCATCCTTTCTCGTAATTCTTCCAACGATTTAGGTGACCTAATATAGACTTCAGACTTGAGATAGCTCCACAAGAGAAATCGAGAGGAATTAGATCAAGCAATCTAGCTAGCTATTCTATAACGCCTCTCCTACCTATCCACCGACGAGGGAATCTATTGCTCAGATAGTACCACATAGCGGCAGTATTATCAGTGGTCCTCTATCGTGTTGATGAATAATGTTATGTGCAGATAAATTCGGATCTCCTTCGACGATAAATACTTGGAAAAGATCAATCGAATTATGTTCAAAGAGGTATAATTCTCCCTCTTCAAATTAGGTTTAGTGGCAGACTCTACAGCTATGGCGATGCTTTAAATAAACTTGATTCGTCAGAAGTGTTACCGTATCCACTACGGTATCTAACCATAGATTACTCTAGGCCCCTCCGAATAAGCGTGGTACCGTGTTAACCACGCTTCCTTAATCACAGATCGCCTAGTAGCCCCTTCAACAGGGCTACGCACACAACGTACTCTGGGCCTACCTGGACCGAGGGTTTAAATATCCGTGAATTTCGGAGACTCCCGGCTCTCTTTCTTCAACGACCTCTTCGAATTCACACTGTTTTAGAAAACCGACTGCAGCACGCGTTGCCACGAGCCGGCTTTTCCGTACCCACGCCACCGACCATATTGCCAAACCGCCGTTGTTCACCAACGAACCACGTGTTTTTATTTCATTTTAAATTTACGTTTATAAAAAGTGTTTGTGTTAGCCATCAGTGTTTCATCGTGTGGGTGACCCCATCCCGGTAGCAGAAGAACAAACAGTTTGAAGCAAATTCGGATCTTTATCGATCTGCTTACTGAAATGTTGACAGAAGTCCAGACGGCGATCAAAATCATCTCCATTCAACTCTTCTCCTAGTCTAACTTCATGTGGTTGAAATTTGTACTTGTGAAAAATCCTGAAATTACTCCAAATATTTGCGATAGTCTACACACAGACCGTGTATTTTCCATCATAGCACCAATTCCTTCTTCAACCACAGCTTTGTTGAATTTGTCTTTTCTATCAATATGGCATCCAGTTTTTATGAATTGCTCTTTAACTCGACGACGTATTAGTATCCAAAGTTTCTTCCAGCATGGTATTTGTTCAAAATGTGCGCTGTTGCTCCAGTTTTTATTCTTGAAAATTAATATCATAAGGTTTTTGTAATCCGGCAGTTTTCATACCATCTTAATTTAAATCACTCTAATTTCAGCTCATCAAAACTATGGAAAATACAACAAACGAAAATCATCTTTGTTTTCCACCGAAAAACCAAAAGTACCTAGATCTAGAAAAAAAATTTCAATGTAGACAAGATTAAAAACAGATCGACACATGCCTCCAGATTGAATCGTCGTTTTTGTTCATGGATTTAAAAGTAAGAAATTAATATTATCCTTGAGAGATTCATATTGCACGCTCGATATTTTCTGTGTCAGTAGAATTTTAAACTCTTCGAAAAAAGTCGACTCGATGAAAACTAACTAAATTCGAATAAAAAATACTACGATTCCGTGACATTGTCCACATTTATCCTCGTCATATTTCCTGTAGCATATAGGCTCCTGTCTAAAAGATAACTCTTACCTTCTTCATGGACGGGATTATTCACACTGACCAACTCCAACGTTGCTTCTTCTCGATATATGTCATCTATCTCTGCCTTACACTGCAATATCAACCTTCCCGCGGCGAAGTGGAATTCGGTAAGGAGAATTTCGAGTGAAAGGTCGCTCCAAGCCATTTCTTGGGTTTGCCGTGGGGTGAGAGGATCGCTTTTTGCCACCTGGAAGGAGAAAATGAGGACTTGAAGTTTAGCTCAATTTTATGGCAAGGGAAATTGCGAAGGGAAACACTGCTATTAATGTCTTTCCGGTAAAGGAAATATGGAAGAAATATGATAATATATCATGTTTAGTAGGGTAATTTATATTCATAATGAGTTCGTTCGTATTAAGCTATCATTTCTAATTAGATAATAAAGCTTATATATATATATATATATATATATATATATATATATATATATATATATATATATATATATATATATATATATATATATATATATATATATAATAATAATAATAATGAAATAAATACTGAAAAACAAGAGCAATGGTCAAGAAAGGAATTGCATGGACGACATCACCATGAGATTAATCAACCACACATCGACAAAGAAGCCTCCAACAAATGGTTGATGAAAGGAGAATTCTTCGCGGAAACAGAGGGATTCCTTATGGCCATCCAAGACCAAGTGATCGCTACAAACAACTACAAAAAATTTATTATGAAGGACGGAACATTACAAACAGATAGGTGCAGAAAATGCCATATAAGATCGGAGACGATACAGCATATTACGTCCGGATGCGAACAACTGGCCAATACAGACTATCTTCACAGGCATAATCAAGTGTGCAACATTATCCATCAGAAACTTGCACACAAGT
Organism: Cryptolaemus montrouzieri; assembly: GCA_013387265.2. Classification (NCBI taxonomy): domain Eukaryota; kingdom Metazoa; phylum Arthropoda; class Insecta; order Coleoptera; family Coccinellidae; genus Cryptolaemus; species Cryptolaemus montrouzieri. The sequence continues at coordinate 41,825,344 of JABFTP020000124.1, read as the reverse complement.
ACGGACTTCTGAATACATTCCAGCCATATTACAAGTATCAACCGGCGCCCGTATTGGAAAATGACTCTATCAGATTATACTACGATAGACCTATTATGACTGGCAGAATGGTGACGAATAATAGGCCGGACATAGTGGTGTATGATAAGAGAGCCAAAACAGCAATGCTGGTGGATGTCGCCATACCAAATAATAACAACGTGCTGAATAAGTTCCAGGAGAAAAAGTCCAAATACACAGACCTTGCCATTGAGATCAAGCAGATGTGGCACCTCGAGAAAATAGATATTGTTCCTGTCATCGTATCCTCCACTGGGTTAATACCCAAAACTTTGCACGATAGCCTTAAGAAATTAGAATTGCATAAGAATACCTATGTAGAAATGCAAAAAGCTGTAATTCTTAATACATCTAGAATAGTTAGGAAATTTATGTCAAGTATATTGAAATCGAGCCTATTCCCTTTGATTGCTGAATCTGGGAAAGGTAAATTATATCCAGCTAACAGGTGAGATAGTGCATAAGTCCACGATAATAAATGATAATAATAATTTCTTTATTTCAATCACTCTACAGCATACGTATCAATAATATTCTAGTATGTTTACATAGAATATGGAACAACTAATACAATGAAACAAGGACGTAAAATTGAACTTGATATTATTCTTTATACCTAATTAAGCAATAGAAAACCATTGAAGGTAGCCCTTGTGCATGGTTTTATATGCGGTAAGTATTTAACAAAGAAGCCTTAGTAAGAGAAATACAAAAGAAAAATTCGACCAATACAGAACACGAAAGAAGAAAATAACCATTCCCAGTGAAAACAATACAATTTTTTTGTAGGCGGTTGGTTTTGATTGATCTATCTGATTGGAGCATTTTTAATGTCGACCATAGATAACATCAATGAGCGTGGATTCGATAGTAGCCACTTTTTAACTTTTTCTTGAACAAATTTATAGAGACTAAATTTCTTAACTTTAAAGGTAGCATATTAAAGCTCTGGGCGCCAGAAATGTGAAACATCTCTGACCCACTGTTTTAGCCATTCTAGGAAGCAAATAACTTCCTGTTGCATATCGGGTCCGAAAACCATGAGAAATTAAATGATCCTCACTTTTATTGCTTACAAAATACACAAGCATTCTACTACAAAAAGCTGCCTCAAATCCAGTAGCTCAGCTTCATGAAATAATTCGTCTGAGGGTAAGTAATATTTCTTCCCAATATACATTTAATGACTCTTTTATGTAATACTTCTACTTTCTTTAGGTAGCAAGTATCTACACCACCCCATACAAGGATCCCATAAACCAACAAAGACTGAACCAATGCCGAGTAGAGGACCCTCAATTGAGTCACATCACAGAATTCCCTACAGTATTTGAACAAAGGTAAGAGACCTCGTACCTTCCTTGACACTAACAATACGTGAGAGTCCCATCGAAGATGAGAATCCAACACCACCCCGAGGTACTTGACTGATCTTGTCTGTCTTATTTGAATAATATCATTCTCCACTTGAATATTTAAATGATTGTAATCTGGCAATGGATTATATAACTCGCAAAAGGTACATATACAGTCTTTTCAGGATTATAAGTGAGACCCTTCTCCCTCATATATATATATATATATATATATATATATATATATATATATATATATATATATATATATATATATATATATATATATATATATATATATATATATATATATTTCCTGAGACTGTTCAAGTTTCAGTGAAGTAAAATGGAACAAATCCATGCTGATTAATGGCAGTCATCATAAAGTACCATCCTCATCTCGAATTTCAACCCCTACAGCAGTGGTGACCACCCTTGAAAATTTGGTAGAGGGTAGATGGGTTGAATGATACCTCGAAAGAAAGGTATTATCTTTGTCTGCATCTCCGTGAACGAATTTTTATTTTTGATTAAAAACTGTAGAAGATACAGAGTGAGCTACTGAAAAATAGGGAAGACTATCTATCGCCCTGAGCTATTCAAGTATTAGTGCAAAAAAATGGAACAGATACATTCCACATCGAAGGCTGTCATCTTTCATCTGAATGAATCTATTCCAGTTTTTCACACTAATACTCCAATAGTCTTGGGGCGATAGTCTTCTCTAATTTTCAGTAGTTCACTCTATATCTTCTACAGTTTTCAATCAAAAATGACAATTCTTTTACGGGAACGCAGACAAAAATAATACCTTTCTGTCGAGTTATCACTCGACCCATCTACTCTCTTTTCAATTTTCAAGGATTGTCATCTCTGCTCCAGGGGTTGAAATTCGAGATGAGGATTGTACTTGACGATGACTGCCATTGATCAGCATGGTCTGTTCCATTCTACCTCACTGAAACTTGAATAGTCTCGGGGAAATAGTCTTCCCTATCTTTCAGTTGCTCACCCTGTATCTTTCACAGTTTTCAATTAAAAATGAAAATTCGTTGAAGGAAATGTAGACAAAGATACCACCTCTCTTATGTGTCATCACTCGACCCATCTTCCCTATTCAAAGAGTTCAAGGATTGCAACCCCCGCTTAGGAGATTGATAATTCAGGCAAGTGTACCCCAAAAGATGTCTCCCTTCAAACAAAAATTTACCTACTTTTGCGTTTTGATCAGAAATTAATACATTGGTAGATACAGCCTCTTTTTAGTTTTCGTTGAAGCACCCTGTATATATATACAAATAAATACGAAGATGGAGTTCATACTCAATTTTGTATATTATTAATGTTGTATGGTAACCTTCGTATTCCTCTTACGAAAACTATACTGGGAAAGCACTGCATGTGCCATTCTTCACTTAGGTGTTTTTATCTCACACAAACAAATGACAGCTAACCCAAATATCATTTCATCAACTCAATATTAAAATAAAATTATATCATTAGTTTATGTTGCTCTATAAATTCAACTAGTTGTGAAAACCACTTATATTAAGAATAATGAATTCAACAGTGCAGTGCCCTTTTGATTAGATACCAAGTGAAAAACCATTGTAAAATCTTGTTTTCATCTGGGTTCCAAAAAAAAACGTCCTTTCCTCACATTTTACTGAAACCTATATTGCACTTATCGATCGGATCGTAGGTTGCCGTGCTTATAAATTTTTAACAGTTGGCAACATTGTCAATGAAGCCATAATATCAATGTTGCAAGGCGCGAAGCGATTTAATGTTATCATACGGTTTTGAGTTAGTTATTTAAATGTTAGACTTTTATGTCTCATTGCCTCACACCATCTAACTATAAGGTAATCATTTCATTACTAATAATTATTATGCTGTTTCACATGTTTAAAGGATAGAAAACATTTTGCCTGGAATCGTAATTCGTTTTGAGGTTAATGTTTGACTAGATTTCGTAGGTACTGTTTGATTTTATGATTTCCTCACTATAATTCCCTTACTTCATTCGATTCGAAATGGAATTCTAATTTATGTTTTGATAACTCTTATTTGTTGTAAATGATTGTAGTTTTAATATCATTTCATAGCTACTTTCTACTTTTTAGAAACAATGAATTAGAATGATTAAAAGATGCATGAGAGAATCAAAGCTGATCCTGAAGCATTAGGAAAGGCTTCGTGAAAAGGAACATCAAGAGTACTTAAAAAATTCAACAAGAGCAAATTAAAACGAAATCTCTGATGAGTTTCAGAGAAAAACGAAAGAAGAGGAAAAACTGGGAAAGAAACAATAGATCATATTATCACAGTCCCAGAAAACGAAAGAATCATCCAAGACAACGAATCAAGTTAAAAATAAAAAAGAATTAGTAGCTACTCGTCGTGAACGTCATTTAAGGAACCCTCAGGACATTTTGTAGGCTAGAATATCGAACGTAGAACAAAATTTGAAAGACGAAAAACGGCGAAGTGAAAAGAGGTGTTTTAGAAATACTGAAATCAATGATCCGTCTTCTCCCCAAGTTGAGGTATTGACACTTTTAAAAATTATGAATGTTACGCCAATAGTGAAAAATGTTTGCTGTTTTGTGAAGTTCTGACTCAGCAACAAAAAGTTATAAAAATTCGAAAACAAAAGAGAAGCAGAATTATTATTGATTATTTAAACCTGATATTTAAAGAGAAAAAGAAATTACTATCCGCGTCAAGAACTTTTTTAAACATGACACTTGTAAAAGAAGTGGTCTACGAAAAGAAAATGTCAAGATGTTGCGTATGAAAAGAGAAAATATTGAATTTTTAGAATAGAACCAAAATTGAAGATGTACCTCGGTAAAAATGACTATTTCACATCAAAAGGAGAAACTCAACACAAACGTTTGTAATGTGATACGATAAGGAATTTACATAAGAGATTTTTGACCAGTGTCAGTTATAAATTCAGTTTCTCCACCTTTTGTAGATTCGAAACTTTCTGGATTATTATAATTTATGCTAATATTGAATTAATGCTTAAATCACTTCACGAACAAAAAGTACTATGATTTTGCACCCTAACCATTCTTCTGACAACTGTTACATGCAATATTCATTCAGAAATATGTTTGTTTAGAGAATATTCGGAATGTGAAGATAAATCTCTTGAATATTTTTTTCCGCATCTGACTAAAAAGTAGCTTATCATAAATGGTTGTATGAAACTAATTCATATGAAAAGATGGAAAACCAAGTATGTAAACCATTACAGAAAGAAATGAATGCTCCTATCACTGAACTTGTCAAAAATCTAGAAGAACGTCTGCCATCATTTTTACATGTTGCGACTATAGCACATCAATTCCAAACTGTGTCTTATTTAAAAAACAATTGACTGAAAATGATGCACTCATCCACATAGACTTCCGCGAAAACTACTCTTGCAAGTATAATAAAGAGATCTAAGCTCATACAGAAGTTTTGAACTATCGAGATAATTACTTTATTGTGGCTCAACCATTTTGTTCGCTGTCTGAAAATATTTGACATGACATCTGAAACCTGTCCTTGAATGGCTAAAAGCCAAAATGCCAAGTATATCCCATGTTCATATCCTCAGTGACAGTACAGTTAATCAATATAAATAAGTACATGTTCCACATGGTATCCTATCATTTGAAACCTCCACATCCATGGATTTGATTTTTCTCGTCGCATTCTCCCGAACCAGGTCTTGGTAAAGGAGCTGCTGATGGTGTAGGTGGTGTAGTTACAAAAACTGCTGATAAGGCATTGGCTGAAGGTAAAGATATAACAAATTTAAATTAACTCAAAAATATCTTGGAGTCCAGATGCCCTTCTATAATTCTGTTTGTTTTTACAAGCGATGATATTTCTCAAATGGATAAAATAAGAAATCAGTCAAAAACAATTGCCCATTCACAAGCACTCAGAAAGTTTGTCGATTCGTATTTGCTAAAAATTATTTAGAATTGAGAAGTTTTTCATTCTAACAATACGGAGTTGAATGTAGTCATATTTAGGATATCATCAATGCCCTATTGACAATTCGATTAAGAAAACACATATATATATATATATATATATATATATATATATATATATATATATATATATATATATATATCGCCCCATCAGGGCTCTTTCTGTCAAACAGAAACGGAATTGTTTTGTTGAGTTTGAATATTGAAGGGATTTTGCGGGATTATACTTCAAAATTGGCAAGCAAGAACAAGAAAGTGGATACTCACACTGCGACGGAAGAACATCACCGCGATAGAAGAAATATCGCAGGTTATCTATTTTTGATTATCTCCATAGTTTTCACTCGTTTCTTGAATCATACGCAAGATAGTATGGTTACCATGTTACATTTTTCCTGAGCTCACACTTGTGTTTTCTGACACACACAAGCGTTTATTGCAAATACAATTATTCGAATTTTGTAAATTCCATCTTCTTCAAAAGAATATATATATATATATATATATATATATATATATATATATATATATATATATATATATATATATATATATATATATATATATATATATATATAAAAAAGAACAAAAAAAACACAATCAAATAACATATATAATTGATATTGCTATACCCGACACACATAATATACAAAATAAATGCAATGAAAAATTTCTAAATATATGATGCTTGGCGACGAGATTAAAAAATGTGGAAAATGAAAAAATATTCATTCTACCGATTATTATTTCCACAACAGGTGTTATTCCTAGGAATCTTCACAAAAGTATTGAGATTTTGGGTCTGAAGAAAAATTGGTTTGAACAGTTACAAAAGATAACAGTCATCAAATCTTGTAATATTCTTCGTAGGTTTCTTTCGGAAAAATTATGAGGTAGAGTCATAGGTTTTCTCTTTAGTTTATACTGCTCAGAATCTCAATCAATCATTAACTGACAAATTTGTCATATTTATATTCAGAGCAGTATTCTATCCGATTGTTCACCACTTCACAAAAAGAAAAATATTAATGAGTAACATTCAGTGTTACTTGACTAAGGTACGTACACTGGATTTTTCCGGAGAAAGCCTCTGACACTACTTGTTGGTACATTGATATCATTGTCTGATGATGCTATAGTATGTATATATTCTGGTAAATTGATATATTCTCATAACATTTAACGTTTTTCTAATATATAATTATTCTAGGATATGTTTTGATTATAATCATTGCCTGGCAATGGTATTAATTACCGGGTGGTGGATTTATATTTTTCATGAAATCAGTTTGATTGCATGATTAGATATATGGGCAACTCGTCAGGGTGAAACTCTATATATATATATATATATATATATATATATATATATATATATATATATATATATATATATATATATATATATATATATATATATATATATATATATATATATATATATATATATATATATATATATATATATATATATATATATATATATATATATATCGGAGGAGAGTAGGAGGAGGGTGCAATGTATTTCAGAAAAATCTTCAGTATTAATTTGTTACGACTTCATATCCGACTACATTACCACTTTTCCCGAAAGGTGCTATCTACTGATGCGTTGGCGTGTTTTTTCGGTAATGGGGCATCATCGCTTTCAGCCCTACTTAGTCAATATCTTTGAATAACTAGAAATATACTAATAACAAATCATAAAATGATCATAAAATAATAACTCTGTAGAAAATACTAATTAAAAGAAATTGTGATGATAAAATTCTAGAAAAACAAAAATAAAGAACTCTTCTTGAACAAATACTTCAACCCTGAACACCAATTACTCATTTTTATGAGGTCGATTATACTTAGTTTTGAAGCTGCAAAGTTTTTTAATTGTTTCGAATTAACAGCATCTATGTTACAGAATCAAAATTGAGAAACCTGCATTATTTAAGTAGTTTTTGAAGCAATGCTTCGAACTTAATGGAAAATTGAGTAAGCGTTACTGAAGAAAATGCTACTTTGGAACAAAAAGATCATCACATTTTTTGGAAAGCTATTCAGAAAACTGCTAGGCATCTACGTTTTATGATCTTCCGAATAATATATACATATAGCCAGTTGAGTCTAACGAAAGAGATATTATTACTCGATCAATAAGATCCACTCATATGAGATTGATTGGATAACAGATTGGAGTTGACACTTTGAATTCATGAAAATTTTAATATTTTGATTTCAAGAACTACTGAAACAAATCTCATCAAAATTAACACCTAGATTTCGAATTTATATGTATTCTCATTACATATCGTATTAGCCATGCCTATGATTCGTTCTCTGAATTCCTCGGAGTTCGGAACAGGTTGTGCTCTCAGACATAATAGTACAATAGTGTTAAATTTGGGCTCCTGAATGGCCAGAAGATTTATTCCCTTTGCCAATCCGCCTGTTTGAAAATTTTCATACACCAATTTTTTTACGGATAATCTGTTATGACATCCGTTGTGTTGGAATATCATATTCCGTCTGATGTCGATGAATTCTGACTGTACGTCATCTATTAAATTGAAGAAATTATTTCTAAAAAGCTTTTCATAATCGGCGCCATTCAAAGACTCTACCAATTGAATGAATATTTATACAACTGCCTTTCATACGCTCAACAGAAATCTTCTTTGGGAACATTTGGGTCGCTTTAGCTGAGGTTCTTAAACTGTTTTGATTTTCCAGTAAATTGTACTCATTTCCTTTCATTTCCTTCAAATTTGGTACTTAGGTTATAACCTTTGTTCACGTATACAATCATTTGGCATTTATAAATGCAATAATAACAACAAGATCAGTCTGTGAAACGGAAAAATGAATTAGGTTCACAAGCAAACTTGGAACGAGATCTCTGATTCTTCTAATACATCTTTTGTTCGACTGATATCATTTTCTTTACTTTCATTAATAGTGGGAAAAAACTTGGATGATTTTTCGATTCAAAGTAGCATTTTCATGTCTAACGTTTACCTAATTTATCGTTATCTCAAGTTTATTAATTAATGAAATAGATTACAATTAATGTAGAATTTATTCCAAATTGATGGAAAAATTCTTTACAATATCAAAACTTGCTTCATGTCAACGTTTAAAAAGGACAAAAGAGTTTTTTTTTGGCATTCCTTGAAACAAGAGAAAGTCTGAAACGATTAATTTTCGGTAGCAGTAAATACCATTCACAATTTCTTGAAAATGGTTCATACTCTCACCTTGTCGATAAAACATATCACAATTCAGACATGTGAAGAAATGTTAGAATCCTTACCAATTAATAGAATGAATAGAATTGTGTTACAAATTTCCAGTTCGCCGTTAAGAACCGGTATTATGGTCGTTCGATTTCACAAATCCCGCTATCTAATTTTGGATCATCCCAATCTCAAGTGATGCTCACTTTTTCGCTCAACGGATTAGAGATCGATCTTTTCCACTTAGAAAATTTGACGAGGGTCCACATTCTCGGTCTGTCCAATTTAGAATTGTTGGAGAAAGGTTTGTCTTGTCTTTCAGTTACGAAAAAAATGGTATTTTAACTTATAAGTAGGTTTAGGATCACATGGAAGTCATAGTCTTGAAAATATCATGAATTTTAATTATCATTTTCAAAATTTGTTTTTCTCTCAATTGAAAATTTAGTTTTACTTCAAGTGAAGTATATTACATGAATCTTAAACGTTAATAGTAAAACTAATATTGAAATTTTGTGTTCTGCTGAGTATTAATTTCTTTATCATATTTCTTATTTACCTATTACATCAGCCTCCCTTGTCCCTACCACATCACAACTTTGCTTGAAGTCTCTAGATAAGCTTTCAACCTAGGACAACTATTCTGCCTCTCAAGGGATATCTTCTGAAAGAGATATTCGGTTTTTCTAAAATCATATGGTTATAACAATATCTTGTGGTTAAGAAATCTTAATAATATATTAGGTTGCATATCCTTTCCGCAGCAAAGTTGAAGCTCTAGCAGTTTTCGTTATGAATAAAATATGTTAGACGAGATTCACAATTTAAATGTACAATGTTCACGAGTCTTGCAAGTGGTGAGCAAAAGAAGTAATAAATTGAATTGATTGGTTTCAAATTCATTGAAACACCTCTCAGAGCACTCCGCATATGTTTAAGTTCACCAAATTTTGTTGAGAAGTAATTCTTGATCCACTGCTCTCAAATCCACATAAAAATCAATATTGATGTATAAGTCTTTCACATATAGGCTGTTGGCTGTTTTAATACATTGTTCGAGTCCTTTTCTCGTGCTTCCTCAATTAATTATGTTCATTGCTTTCAAACCGGTATATATATATATATATATATATATATATATATATATATATATATATATATATTCTTTTGAAAAGAGAGGGTTTACAAAAATTTGAATAATTGTATTTACAATAAGTGCTTATTCATATCTATAATTTTGGTGTGTGTCAGAATAACACAAGTGTGAGCTCGGGAAATGTAACAGGGGAACCATACTATCTCGTATATGATACAATAAACGAGTGAAAAAAAACCTGAGGTAAAAACTCGTTTCCCTGTCGCTATTGCATTAGCAATAGCTTGTCTGTTTATGATGTGTTAGTGTCGTGCGTACAAAAAGAGTACCAAAGATTTTTCTGCTTAGCCGCTTCATTCTCTCTTGTATTCCATGATTTCCAAAAACAAGGGTGAAAGGAAGGGGTTTTGGGACAGGAATATGTAACAATGGAAAAAGAAAACCAGCAGAAAAATATATCAACAATCAAACTTCTTATATGTCTAATCAAATCTAAGAAAAGATTTTACATAGCAAGCAAGGTCATGAAAGCGACTAAGGAGATAAGAAAACAAATACATAACCTGCGATATTTCCTCAAATTCCATCTCTGTTTGATCGAGAGAGCCCCGATGGCTAGGTTCAGTCTTCCAAGTGATGCCGATTATGATCTATAGATGTTTTAGAATCATTATGGACCCAATAATCTGGGTTGACATCGCCCATATAATATTTCTTCGTGAAACTTGTTTAATATAAAAAAAAAAATTGCGAAAAAATTTTGACAGTCGTTCGAAAATTATGATAAATGTCATAAAAAAAATTATAATAAAATTGATTCAAGCTTACAACATATCAATTTTTCACTGAACATTGTGGCAACTCACAATATAATGGTTAAGAAGAAAAAGTCGTAAACTTAGTAGTGAAAAATAAAACTAAATATAAACAAATGCAAATCGGTTAAATATAATAAAATTGTCACTTTCAGTGAGTTCATGGTATACTAAACATTACTGCAAATTTTCTCGCATATACTCGGTTTCTCATATAAAATCTTCACTGAGATATAAAACCTTTATGTAGATTCTTCTAATGAAAAAGTAATATCCCCCAGGATGATGGTACTCTTTCCGTTTCAAAAATCATAAAGTTATATGTATTCACTATGAACAAATCAGTTGTATTTGATTTCATCATGGGAGGGAATGTAAAAATCGAATTGTTTTTCCCGGGACAGTGAGATATGTTCGTACGTCAATTTCTCATCGATCGGAGTTAGCAAGTTTATAGGTTTTTCGCTTATATTAGAAACTTTAAATGTTTTCATTCAATATTCAGAGTTCCGGCAGGTGAAACTTAGTAAGTAGATTTTGTTCGATACCACTTCTCAAAACTTGTGCAATAACTCTTCTCTCAGAGGGATATAGCTACTCGGTTACTTCTTTAAGTGTAAAGAACATCCATAGAGGATTAATGCACTTCTTGAACATCTCCTTTGAACTCCGAAAGCACATGATAAACTTATATAAACTGGAATCGAATACCATATTCAGGTACAGCAAGTTGAATCTTGAATATTTAAATGGCCAATTATAACATAAAGTTTTATTTATGTGGAAAGAAATGAATCAGTTCGTTTTGAATTCTCAGTAACCAAGATCGTTTCAATTGAAATAAGTCCCATTTTCAGTATTGAGTTTATAATATCAAGCAGATAATATTTCCTTGCATCAAAATTAAATTTAACTTCAACTTGCTCAAACTCCCATGTACTTTAAATTTATTGAGATATACGGTGCATTCTGATGAAAACGAACCACCCCGAATAACTTAATTGATTTGATTTTTCTCTGAATTTCTTGAAACAAATCGAATATTGAGTAGATGGGGACATTTTTTCTTAAATGTTTAGTTTTCCCTCCATTTTCGATTGAAGGGAAACATTTTTTGTTACACGTTTCGTTTTCCTCTATTAACCCGCAACACATTACAGCTTCCACCTCTAACTTATAGATAGAGGAGAAAGGGGTCGTGTGATACCTTTTTCGAAAAGCGATTCCTGTTTCGATTCTACTACTTCAATTTTCACTTTCTGAATTAACATGTAACAAAATGAAAACGGTAATGAAAAACTTTGTTTTCATGAATCCATTCGACCTCTGTTTGAGGAAAACATTCCATTGAAATCGATTCGGTTGAATCGGAAAAATGTTGTTGTCATATCAAGCCCTACAGATATAAGCTACAATCCAGAACATTTTTATTACGGGCAAGGAGTTATGTGAAACCTCTTTGGGAAGATGAAATTGATCCTCAATATCACTGAGCTTTTTGAAGTGCCATCATCAAGAAGTACTTAAACGGAACTATATGAATCTCATCAAAATCATTATTAGTACTCCATGAGCGTCTCATAGACCACTCGAATTCAAATTGAAGTGACCTCGGACGCAAAAAGCGTCAAGAGGTCGGGGTCAGACCAGAACCCAGAACGAACGAGATACCCTCGGACAATCCTCGCGGTACCCAGTAACACCTACTTCTGTGCGGTGGAGATTATTCTTTAATCAAGGCCAAGGAATAGGGTATTTTCTATCAATCGCTTATGAACTAGGACATTAACACTTATTATAAGAGATAGAACCACAACAGAGTTGAGGCTATACATCTTCTTCAGCTGGACAGCCAAATTCTGGTACTTTCATTAACACCGCTCGTTTTACCCACCATAGAAAAAGAGCAATGTCGAGCTTGTTATGCGCTGCACCTCTATCCGTTATAAGAGTAAAGTTTTAGATTGCTATTTTCAAGGACATCTACAAGTGAGTGTTTGTAATTCTCAACGCTTTTTTTTATCAAGCTATATTTTAGCGCTAACTCTTGATGAAATGCCTTTGCCATAGCGTTGTATCTTTGCAGGTATCCAACAGAAGCCTCCAGGTGTTTCCCACATTTTTTTATATATATATATATATATATATATATATATATATATATATATATATATATATATATATATATATATATATATATATACACAATAAAAGCAGCTACAAGGGACACTCTCACTGGTCGAAACACGATATGCACAGAAGAACAAAAGAACACAACTGTTTTACCATATATCAAAGAAGTACCAGATAAAATAGGAAGAACATTGAGGAAATATAAAATTCGAACGGCATACAAACCATACTTAACTATCGGAAAAATTCTCAGAAACCCGAAAAACAACATTCCTTTGAAAAATCAGGGAGTTTACTCTATACCATGCGGGGATTGTGACGAGATATACATAGGCCTAACTAATAGACGAATAAAAGAAATAATAGAGAAACATAAAAGACCATTAAAGAATAAATCCATCTCATTTGCCAATTATCCACATATATTACATACAGGTCATAAAATAGATTTTGATAACTCAAAACAAATCAGCACCACACAACAACTTAAGAAACGTCTTATCAGAGAAGCAGTGGAAATTGAACAAGGAAGTTATTTTACCTTCTAGGAAACCGATATAAACAACAAGAAACCACCATCAGTTACGCTCGAGACATCGTCTACCGAACGCCTGAAGATGACAAGGACAATATATATATATATATATATATATATATATATATATATATATATATATATATATATATATATATATATATATATATATATATATATATATATATATATATATATATATATATATATATATATATATATATATATATATATAAGAAAAACATTCATCTCTGCACAATTATTATCTAATACAAAATCATAAACTCAGAAACTCAGTAAAACACATAACACAATTCCTATGTTGAAAGATATTGACGATAAATATCAAGAGAGAATGTGTAAGGTGAATATCTTTTAACATAGGAATTGTGTTATGTGTTTTACTGAGATATATATATATATATATATATATATATATATATATATATATATATATATATATATATATATATATATATATATATATATATATATATATATATATATATATATATTTATAAAGCTTTCTATTACATTGAAATTTATTTCGGTGTTCCATAGATTTTGATATTTTATTTTGATATTTTTCCATCCAAAATCATCACCTTGTAACATGTATGTGGTGAGTACCTAAATAACTTCACATTTCTAGTTTTGTATCCTGACCAGGACCGTAAAAAAAAAAGCAGTTGATATAGTAATGTGAGTTCCTGTGCAATTTCCCAAGCAAGCATGGCTGTTTAGAGATGAACACTAGTGAATGAAAGAATCTAACTTGACTTCGACAAAATATAAACAATGATTGAACTCATGTACAAAATGTTCGCTCGCTTCAACTATGAACCTAGAAACTAATATATTTCATACGGCTCCCGAATATTTAACGTATCTTCAGAATTAATATCCGAATCTATGCAGTGAACATTTCTACCTAATTTGATGCGAATCGATCAAACAATTCAAGAGTTATCGTAGATAGAAAATTCGGTTCAGATTCATGAATCCGCCATTTCTCGGAATAGAATGGGTTTTACTATATTTTGAAGCTTCATTTTCGTGTCTCCTTGGTAGGGGTTACCATGGAGACTCCTAAATGGATGGAAAATGGATAGGGGGATCCAACGTTGAAAGTGGTGAAACACCATGTATTTGTATGAGATCGAGATGAGTTTAGGAATATATCTGTATTTAAACAGTTCAAATTGTTAGATTTCTACTTGCACTAGGCTGTTGAAGTTTCTTTAGAATTGGAATATGAAAATTCTGAAATTCGACAATTAAAGGTCAGCTATTCAAACAAATTGGTGTAAAATCTAGTTCAGCTTCGGCTACGGCAATGAGAAGAGTATGCCTAGCGATTGCACTTGATTCATTTGGCTCTCTTTATAGATCCTTGTGGACTTGACATATCCTTAATAAAGAGTATGATATATGTATGCTTATATTTCTTCGTTGCTATTAAATACGTCTAAGTGCTTGCTTGCTGTTATATGCAGTATAAGATATATCGTCAATAATGGAGAGCAAAATCTTGCTCGTTGTGGAATACTTTATAGTTGACATCACGATATCAAAGTAAACACCTCAACATGAAAAAGAACGTCCATTGTTCAAAGACGTTTATATTACTTAACTGTACATTTCAAATTTTTTTATCTGAAGATTTCTATACATATAATAAAAATATCAAGATTGAATTCAATATTTCGTTTGAATCGTTTGAATCGTTTGACTATCGTAGATGGTATTTGATAGGTTTGATATTCCTTTATACTTTTGCTGCTATTTACATTGTACGGTGGAGGTGAATTTCATCTTCATGAGAGTCCATTGAGGTTTTAAATAATTTAATTGAATTTCATCTTCATGAGATTCAATAGAGATTATCACATAATTTAATGAGATAAGTTTATGATAATGATAATTTAATGAGATTAGTTTTCGAGTTATTCCGAAATAATGAACCAATAGCCAATATCTCGGTCTCGTGTGAAAATTTGTTTTCCATCGGTTTATTAGTTAAAATGTCAACTTTTTGTCTTTAAATTTGAACCTTGTTAACTTTGTCTAGAGTTTTTCCTATTCAAGAGCAAACCACACTTGTAATCGATTTGCAAAGAAAACCGAGAATTTAACGTTCCCTACCCTCATTATGACAGTTCGAAAATAAGTTCTTGCAATGACAATTTGGATAAACAATTTCTTCTATCATCAAGTAAAACTTTTGTGTGAATGAAGTATCGTTAGTAATAACGATATATATATATATATATATATATATATATATATATATATATATATATATATATATATATATATATATATATATATATATATATATATATATATATATATATATATATATATATATATATATATATATATATATATATATATATATATATTTATAAAGCTTTCTATTACATTGAAATTTATTTCGGTGTTCCTATAGATTTTGATATTTTATTTTGATATTTTTCCATCCAAAAATCATCACCTTGTAACATGTATGTGGTGAGTACCTAAATAACTTCACATTTCTAGTTTTGTATCCTGACCAGGACCGTAAAAAAAAAAGCAGTTGATATAGTAATGTGAGTTCCTGTGCAATTTCCCAAGCAAGCATGGCTGTTTAGAGATGAACACTAGTGAATGAAAGAATCTAACTTGACTTCGACAAAATATAAACAATGATTGAACTCATGTACAAAATGTTCGCTCGCTTCAACTATGAACCTAGAAACTAATATATTTCATACGGCTCCCGAATATTTAACGTATCTTCAGAATTAATATCCGAATCTATGCAGTGAACATTTCTACCTAATTTGATGCGAATCGATCAAACAATTCAAGAGTTATCGTAGATAGAAAATTCGGTTCAGATTCATGAATCCGCCATTTCTCGGAATAGAATGGGTTTTACTATATTTTGAAGCTTCATTTTCGTGTCTCCTTGGTAGGGGTTACCATGGAGACTCCTAAATGGATGGAAAATGGATAGGGGGATCCAACGTTGAAAGTGGTGAAACACCATGTATTTGTATGAGATCGAGATGAGTTTAGGAATATATCTGTATTTAAACAGTTCAAATTGTTAGATTTCTACTTGCACTAGGCTGTTGAAGTTTCTTTAGAATTGGAATATGAAAATTCTGAAATTCGACAATTAAAGGTCAGCTATTCAAACAAATTGGTGTAAAATCTAGTTCAGCTTCGGCTACGGCAATGAGAAGAGTATGCCTAGCGATTGCACTTGATTCATTTGGCTCTCTTTTATAGATCCCTTGTGGACTTGACATATCCTTAATAAAGAGTATGATATATGTATGCTTATATTTCTTCGTTGCTATTAAATACGTCTAAGTGCTTGCTTGCTGTTATATGCAGTATAAGATATATCGTCAATAATGGAGAGCAAAATCTTGCTCGTTGTGGAATACTTTATAGTTGACATCACGATATCAAAGTAAACACCTCAACATGAAAAGAACGTCCATTGTTCAAAGACGTTTATATTACTTAACTGTACATTTCAAATTTTTTTATCTGAAGATTTCTATACATATAATAAAAATATCAAGATTGAATTCAATATTTCGTTTGAATCGTTTGAATCGTTTGACTATCGTAGATGGTATTTGATAGGTTTGATATTCCTTTATACTTTTGCTGCTATTTACATTGTACGGTGGAGGTGAATTTCATCTTCATGAGAGTCCATTGAGGTTTTAAATAATTTAATTGAATTTCATCTTCATGAGATTCAATAGAGATTATCACATAATTTAATGAGATAAGTTTATGATAATGATAATTTAATGAGATTAGTTTTCGAGTTATTCCGAAATAATGAACCAATAGCCAATATCTCGGTCTCGTGTGAAAATTTGTTTTCCATCGGTTTATTAGTTAAAATGTCAACTTTTTTGTCTTTAAATTTGAACCTTGTTAACTTTGTCTAGAGTTTTTTCCTATTCAAGAGCAAACCACACTTGTAATCGATTTGCAAAGAAAACCGAGAATTTAACGTTCCCTACCCTCATTATGACAGTTCGAAAATAAGTTCTTGCAATGACAATTTGGATAAACAATTTCTTCTATCATCAAGTAAAACTTTTGTGTGAATGAAGTATCGTTAGTAATAACGAAGCAGCCATGTCGTACGATATTTTTGAAAGAGAAATCTAAACTAAATACTCTTTTACATGGAATGCAATTTAATGGAAATAATCAAAACAGGTAGTTGTATAAATAGTATGGCCATTATTCGGTATGCATAAATCACAAAGCTTAATGATATTCTGCCTCGTTTTGCGAACTTGAACCGAAGCAAAATAATATCTGAAACTTTGCTTCAACTCTTCAATATTTCGACTCTCTCTTCCATATAGTAGATCCGTGATATATACCCAAAGAAAGAAGTACTGCAGCGATAACTACGGGGAGCGTGCCGGCCATCCTACTGGCCTCCTAGTTCCAATCCAAAGGATTGGCAACTGCCACAGTTGGATGAGGAGGAGCTCCGCTATGTTGAAAATAGATATTCCTTCTCCAGTAAATGATAGTTCAAAACAACAGAAAAATTTCAATCGATAATGTTGAATATAATATAATTAATAAACATGATAATCTATGCTAGCGTTTGTTTTTGATTGAAATATTTCAATTCGATGATAGCTTTGACTTTCTAAAAACATCAATGAGAATATGATTAATAAAACACAAAGAATTGAGCTCAATTTGAAGTAGGATAATTCGAATTTGATAACATTTGCCAATGTTTAAAATGAGTTTGTTAACTCTATACCAGGGGTGCTTAGACTTGAACTGCTGTCGATCTACCCAATATTTTTTGACTACTTACGATCGACTCTAAGAGGCTGGGAGTATGTGTGATGCAGGTTTGTCGTACATACACGATACACCTTACGTACCTACCTTCTTAGGTAGACTGTACCGTAGCATATATAGATGATAGCTTTCCGCACAATATACATTATTTCAGTCAAGATTTCGTTTAGGTTTTGTTACTTTCTTCTCTATATTATCAATGAGAAAACTCATAGTTATTCAAAATTGCGAGTAAGTTGGATGTTAAGATGGTACGTAACCACTGAGTGAGTAAAAACAAGCATGGTCACATGATCGTCAGTTAGTCGATTGCGATCGTTTGACTTACTTATCTTTATTTCATAAAATGCAGACTCGCACAAGTAAGTTGACCTAAACATTGCCGTCAGTTGAAGGGAAATTTGACTTAGATTCGGATATTTATCTTCAGACACAAAAAACCAGAAATTAGTATCAGATGCTGAAGCTTTGAGACGAATATCTGATATAATCTGCACCCACTTATTCTCAACAGAACATGAGTTCATATTGAACTAACTTGCTATTGCAGTATCTATTTGCTCAATAATTTCTCATGAATAAGGATAACTCATAAATGATTCTATATTTGCCAATTTTTTGTAATCATAAAAACCCATTTGGAATAGTGCCAAAACATTTGATAATTCAGCCTCATACGTATCATAATTCAACTGAAGAACCCTTGCTTTCAAAGACGAAATTGTTTTAGATCCTTTCATTTCAGTTGATCTATCATAAGTTGCAATTTACTTTTGAATACTGCGCTAATCAACTCAATAATAGTTTTTCCTTTACCTTGAAGCTCCAAGTTAATAGTGTTTAAGTGTATTGTGATGTAGTAAAAAATGCCAAATCAGTCAGCCATTTTTCGTTTTTCACCTCTTTCGTCCAGAAAAGCAGTTATTTCAGGCAATAATTCTTGAAACCTTTCTTGGAAATTTTCGCGACTCAACCACATGACGTCCGTGTGAAGAACTAAATCAGTGTGTTCAGCTGACTCCCTATCTTCCAACTGCAACTTAAGGAGTCGCCTTTGCAAGCTACGTGCACAGATGAAATTCACAATTTTTGTAGCAATGCCCATAATTTCCTCTGTATTTAAAACTTTTTAATGCAGAACTTGTTGATGTATAATGCAATGGAATGAAAAAGTGAAGAGAAATCTTCATTAGCTTGACATAATGCCACAAAACCGTTTTTGTTTCCAGTCTTTGCTGGTGCTCCATCGGTTGTAATTCACACTAATTTATATATTGGTAGCTTCTATATTTTCACAAAATTGAAGAAAACGTTATTTATATCTTCGCCACGGGTCTTCCTCTCCAGAGGAATGATTGTCAAAAATTCATCCTATGCCAACATGTCATTGAATACCATCCGAATAGAAATACACAGCCGAGCAGTGTCTGTCATATCGGTGGAATCATCAAACTGTAAAAAATAGTACGTACATTTCATGATATACTTTAGTTTATCTGCCATGTCCTGACTCATGACATTAATACACCTTGTGACAGTCGGACGAGATAACTGAAGTTTTCTCATAGCAGACATGATTTCTGTTTTATTTTTAAAATCTTCAAATGAAGTTTCACCCGCTTCAATAAATGCTTCCTTCACAACCGATCCATCTTCGAATCGTTTCAGGTGTTTCGCTAATATATGGGATATTTTAAATTACGCGATCGTAGCAGCTTTTGATTTTTCGGTTGGTCTTGTGAACATGGTTTGTTCTTTTTTCAAACAAGATATCAAATCACGTACTTGTCGTTTCCTTAATTTACTCTGTGGCGGGAAATCCTTTTCATAGTTTTTATGATCCATTTTATGATGCCTCCCTAAGTTACCACGCTTAGGTATTGCAACTGACGCACGACAAATAAGACGAATGCACTTACCCTTCACCATACAAAGGGAATATTCTTCCTCCCAATCGTTATTAAAACGATACGTTTTAGATTTCTTCGCTGCACTCATTTTGTACTATTAAGTAATAAATTCTGTATTGACGTAGTATTGCCTTCAAGTTAGAATTCATAATGACTCCAACTCCGGCAGGCGCAACATTTATATCGGCGTGAACGAAAGTCTTGTATGTTCCGGTCTAACGCGCCGCCCGAAATATCTAGAAAAGCGGCAAGAATAAAAAACGCGTCTCTCCTTTGACAAGTTTCGCGCGTTCCTTTGATAAAGCCGCCTTTTTCCGCTAGCAGAGTGTTATTTTAATACGTAATAAATTTTGTAGTTTAGTTACCTACTCATTAAAAAATTTTTTCTTCTCGAGATCTACTCAAAAAGCACTCACGATCGACCGTTTGAGCACTCCTGATCTATACCAAAACGAAATCATTCACAATTGTATGTAAAACTGTCAAGTCTTCAGGATAAAGAAATTATTTGGAATATCTAGGACACGATAAAATATCGTTCTTAAAGTTTATGAGTAAGAGGAGACCTCGATGACTTCCTTGGTGTAGGCCACAGAATACTGAAATTTCATGAGACGTAGACACAGAATCACGCGCATTGACTACTTGCCTTCTAGAGGTCAAATATGATGAGAACCAGTAATTAGCTCTAAATGCCTATAGATAAAAGTTTTTTGATTAAGATAGTATAATGAATATGGTCAAGGGCTCCTGAAAACTCAGTATAAATAACATCAACATGTAAACTGTTTTCCGAAGCCTCGGTGCTAAAGCTGCTGTTGTGAATAAATGTAAGAAAATTTGTCTCTATGCTTCTACTTCGATTATACTGATTTTGCTATTAGGTCTATAGTTCGTTATATCTGGTTTGTTACCAGATGTAAAAATTGGTTCAAACAAATTCCTCAGTTTGTAGAAAGAACGCTACTATGTTGTGATCTATTAATAATAATTTCAACGGTAAGGCTAAAGCGGAACTACACTGCTTGAACAGAAAAGACGGAACTATTTCGGGTCTAGAACCCTTATTATAGTCCAAATCACCAAACATTTAATAAATGCATAAAATGAGACCCATTAAATCCTAGCCACTTGCAATGACATCATATGAACTCAGAATCTCTTACTCATAGTCCGCAAGTGACTAAAAATACTAAGAAAAATATGCGAAGCAATTAGCTATTTCGAAATCGGTATTGCAATCAGTACCATGAATAACCAGTTTTATGGGTAATTTTTTGTCATTTCTTCTTGAGAATACAGAAGTCTTGATATTCCTGTGGATACCCTTCTCACTTTTATCTGTATAACCATAATAATCGATATAAGCCAATTTTCAACAGTCAGTTCTTAGAAAATGAAAAAAAAAAGTCATTCAAATCAATAACACCATCGTTTTTCTCATGACTTTTCAAACACAATTTTCTTGAATTCGTTGAAATACCAAACTCGAAATATCTTTTTTCTGTTCAGATCAGAACAAACTTCTCCGTGCCTAATAAGAATACTATAGAAAGTTCAGTCACAATATCAACATCTACACTATCATTTAAATGTTTATCTCAATAATATTAGAGTTAAGCTAATTCGGTTTATAGTATGCTGCTGACTTGAACGATATGCTATGAAGTCATAGTCTAGGGAAGGTATCAAAGGTACAAGAAAAGACTCAAGCTTAGAAAGAATCTAACCAAACCAGGCTTATGGAACGTTCATTACAAACAATCCGCAATCTCAAATAGGTCAGTATCCTTACCAGTTGGAAAAAACATATCAAGTCGTTTATCATTTGCGTTATCAATGAAATGCAGATACAAGTGAGCCAAAGCAGAAAAAAAACACATCAAAAGATGTGTAATATGGAATTGGGCCTACGTTGACAGTTTGAGTCCACTGCCACTATGAATTTCTTTTTTTCAATCGAATCGAACATAAGAAATATCATTTGACTATTGAGCGTCGTTTTCGTTGAACAATGCAAGCCAAGAGGACAAATTTGGGGTGCACCACCTCAAACAGTCTGGTTGTTTGCGACGTTTTCTAAAAAAATTCCACTTGTATGGATCAAAAGTCGCTCTTCCCGATGATGCTTCATCTGATTTCCAGTATATCGAGTTTATTGTAATACAAAACAGGAAATTTTGTTTTTTGGTATTCAGATCTGAGGAATGATAGTCTCCACAAACCTCATAATAATATTTTGAAAAATGCAATCCTAATATCAATACCTACACCAACAGCTTTTTATAATCAACATTAGTCAGAAATAAATTCTGCTCAGATTAATTTGCAGAATTGAAATCATGGGTCATGAAGTCAAACTCTCCTGAAGGTTCGCACCGAAGGTTAAAAAAAAATATAGAGCCAGATAGTGAGTATCTGGTTTAGAAAAATTAACATTGTTGATGAAACCCAATCGGTGCAAATTCAAATATCACACCTGAACTGAGCCAAGGCTGAAAAAAATACATCAAATGAAGTATAATCTGATATTTGTCATTCGTTAACACTCTTAGGCCATTCTCACTATGAATTCCTTTTTTCGGGTCTAACTGATCATATGAAATATTATATGAGCGTTACACGTCGTTTGCGTGCAATACAAGCCTGGAGGCCAGATTTGTGGGCAAACAGCTCTTTGCTCTCCTCACCACGATAATGCGTCATCACAAACAGTTTAGTTGTGTGCGACTTTTTCAATGAAAATTCCACTTGTATGGCTCACAATCGCTCTATTCTGATTGTTTTGTCTGGCTCAACTCTAGGAATGTTCTTTGTTTGCATCGTTAACACGATTCAATGTGTTTGATATGCTCTTAATCTGCGAATAAATCGCTCAGCAAAATGACAGTCCAGCACTACTTACTTAAAGAAGAAGATGTTCAGGAGTTCCTTTAAATCTAATAAATCTAATTGAAATTCTATGAATGAAGTTGAATAGAGCAGAAATAACTCAAAGCAGGAGTCATTTTCTTTAGTGAATTGTAAGAATTGAGATCTCACTTATTTGAAATACTCCTGAATACTAAATCTTACTGAACTGTAAATCAAAGCTTTTTTTTTGTATGATTATAATTCACTCTGCAAAATCTAACACACCAATTTTGTAAAGTAAAAATCTGTTTACCGAAATGAACACTATTATTTAAGGGAACAAATTATATTTCTAAGACATTGCTGCATTTCGAAGCGAGAATATGTATTCTATAATGCACTGCTTCAACTTTCGTCTCCTAAAGTTTGAGTGAACATTTATCCAACGCTAGTAATCATACTTTTCGATATAAAATGAAACTTTCCCTAAAATGGTGAGAAAGGAAATTATATTTACCACTAGATCGTTGAGAACGAGGGTCAGTCTAGCAGGGGGACGGGCTGGCTGAGAGGTACAATTGGCCCTCAGAGTATCTCCACAATCCAGAGGTTCCCCCTCGACACTTATAGTCGGAGGGAATTCCGGCAATTCTGAAACAGAATAAAAGAAATCACACTCCTGTATTCTTGGAAGAGCCTTAATTTTTTGTATTTCTCTATAATCATGGAAAGCAGATCGATAACCTTGAAAACTGAACACGAGTAATTATCAATATTTGTTAGCAGCACGAAAAGAACATATTGGAATATGTATACAAATTGCAATGAAAACGAAATCAAAAATCAGTTTTCCATTTAACATTGTTTTGGGATGAATTTCATTCAGTTCTTAAATAATAACGACAATCGTTGTCAAAAAATTAATGCTACACTTAATTGAAGGGATTAAGAAAAATGAACTGAAATGTCCGGCCTATTATTTGTCACCAATCTGTCAGTGATAACAGGCCCATCGTAGTATAATCTGATAGAGTCATTTTCCAATACTTTTAGGCTTTTCTGGACTTAATTAATTCAAGAGTTTATCCAAAAGATATGTGTCCTCGTATCTTGATTAAGTCTTTGTTCTCACATATGTTTCGCAAATTTCATTACGAAATATTGCTCCACCAAGCATTGTATTAATGAACGAAA
The DNA here is from genome assembly GCA_013387265.2 of Cryptolaemus montrouzieri. Lineage (NCBI taxonomy): Eukaryota > Metazoa > Arthropoda > Insecta > Coleoptera > Coccinellidae > Cryptolaemus > Cryptolaemus montrouzieri. The sequence continues at coordinate 41,801,311 of JABFTP020000124.1, read as the reverse complement.
GTATTTAAAACACCAACACATTGTTCGATTACACCAATTTCACCCAGTTCAAAGGGAATAAGCAGAATTTATCCTCATGAAAAGACAAGAAAGGCGTATTATTATTCTGAAATATGCCATTGAAAGTCTTGCTTAATTAGTGCAGAATGAAATTCAAACAAGCCTTGTATCCATCGAACGACTTAGTGTTAGAAACGGGAATTTGTGAAATCTCATTATTTGAATTCGTAATATTATAGTAATACAAAAACAATTTTCAGGGGGAGTGGAATATAGAATTTTTGGTTTGATCACACAAATTTTTTTGTCTTCCTTTTTTTCGTTAGTATTGATCAAAAATGTTATTCAACAAGAGATATAAGATCAAATCTACAAAATGCTATCATCAATGTCACATCAGTTAAGATATCAACGCTATCATTTGCATCCCGATAATAATAAAGTTGCTATTAGTAAATCAATGTGAGCGATCTATGTTTCCAATAAATCGAAATTAATATTTCATACCAATAAAATTGTACCACCCGAAACTGTTCTAAAGAACCTACCAACGTACGCCTCTATTTCTGTAATTAATTACTTCAATTTCTTCAATGTCAAATCTGCAGCGAATCTGAGCACACTAAAGATTCATAAAACAAAATATAGGTACACGACATGTCATTTGAAGTAGGTCTATGATATTTCGAATGCTTGAAAGGTAAGATTATCAATAAGGTATTAAATCAAATAAGAGAAAGTTGATTCTGGCCAGTGTTACATGACAGGATTCCGTATAAAAAATTTTGCAGAAAAAATCTGAACACATGGGTACCAATGGGCTTGCTCGAGTGTATTTGAACACATCTTCATTTATTCATTACCAAGTCCATTCTTCATAGCTGATACGCATGTTATCTGAAAAACAGGACACTCCTGTTCAAACATTTGCCATTTGAGAATTCTTTAATTTGTATGCTCCCTAGGGCTTATGAAAAGATAATTCAGGTCGAAAAAACTAGTATTAAAGCATGAATCCAATTGAATCATCAGGTTGTAAGGCATACAGAATCCTCTCCGATTTCAGTATGCCCAAAAGTGTGGATGTGAAATGCAGAAACGCTGTTTTCAGTTTCTAGTGGCTGGCGTGAGGTTAGGTACCGTGCATACGGAATTTTCATATCAGTTCCTTACTGTCCAATCTAAGTTACGGCCCTCGAAGAGTTCAATCTAGTCGAGGTGTAATTCATTCATCACCAGAGTAAACTAGCTTTCTTGGAACTTAATTGCTAACAATCATTGTTTTATACCATGGGCATGTACTAGCCTTGGAGTGACGGTTAGAGCAGAATATCTTGACAGAAATCCTCGCAGGCTATAAGTTGAGTCAGAACTATTCTAGAGGCAAGATTCTGGTACTCAAAATTTTTTCAAACTGTGGAAACTCGCGAAGGTGACTAGAAATACTAGAAGTGACACAGAAGAAGATCAGAAAAGTGCTTAAATTCACCTACTTCGAACGTCAGTTCAGTAGAAAGAGAGAGGTGGCTAATGGGGAACTATAACTTTTCTATAAATATTACCTGGTAATCTAGCTCACCCCAAAGTTGAAGAATAGCATGGAGTACCTATCGGCAAGCTCTAACGTAATACAATTAAGTAATATAACTAAGAAAATCCAAACGTGAATCACACAGATTCTCTCCTAAATAGGTCATAAATCTTAACCCAATTCAGAAAGTCCAAGCAAAAGGCACCTAATATGCATTAGATTTAGTTGAGGAGCAAAAATGAGTGTATTGCAATGATTTTGGCAGTAGCTTGAAGATCATTGCGAATGTCCACTTCCACTCTTCAAAGATATTCTGTTTTAAAACGGAGCATGGAACGTTATATATGCACCAGAGAAGTCAAAAGTTTAACAGAATAATTTTTTCCAAAAGAAGATGAAGCGTGGCTCCAAAAGTTTCTAATGCGCTTCATCGGTTGACGGAATGAATCGAATGAAATTGCAAAAAGGCAACTTATATGAATTCTCTTGTCTGATAGTTAAATTTCAAGCTACTCACTGATTTGAGATTGATAAAAGTTTTACGGTAAAAGATCAAAATCATATCGCTAGATAAAGTTAACCTCCATCTAACCTGTTCTAAAAACATTCGGAAAGTACTCCCTTGGGAAATAACATTTTTCTTCATACATTTGTCTAACAATAGGCAAATTCACGTTTAATGCATGGCTCTTTGGTCAAAGAAAAGCAAGAAGTACTAAAAGCCGAATAAATGACCTTGGTCCTTTGAATATACAAAAAAAGCATTCAACAACAGAGGTGAAAGGATGCCCACATAAATCGCTTCTACTATGATCAATAGTTGTTGATGGAACTTTGGGAAGATGGAACAATGCGAACTATAATGCACATGTTTATGCTGATGACTTAGTTACTGTCATGTCATCAGAGGACCGTATGATAGTTTCATATCGATGCTTATGTGAAAGAAAACTTGAATATCCTGAATGAAAGATGCTGAAAAAGGACACTGTCTCCATACATATAAAACCGTTCTGATTACATTCACAAAGAGCAAGAAACGGACTTTTGAATGGACTATAAGGTGCTTGGATGTGACACACTATCTGTGGGTACCCCTAGATGAACGACTCAACTGAAACTCGTATGCTGATAAATCTCCTTCTGAGGCTGCCTCGTGTCAATTGACATCATACATTTTTTGGATTTGGGCTATGACCAGGAATAGCTTATCGATTAGATACTGAGGTTATGAAATATCATCATATGATCTTCCGTATCGGGCACGAAAACAACTTTAGTTGCCACTATGAACAAACTACGCTAATAGAATCGTTAAATCAGTGCAGATATAATAGGTGCTATGAGGATTACACTCACCACTGCCTTAAATGGTCGAGAATCTAACTTTTCCTTCGAATATAAGTGAAAAAGAGAAGCTTCATTCAGCATTATGTCTCCAACACACGAAAAAAATACTACATGGTGATTTGAAGGAGAGTTTTGAAGCACCAGAATTCATAGCCCAAACATCGGTTGGTATTAGTTTCAGACCGCCTCTGAAGTGACCATAGAAGACCTCACTATAGCAACATGGAAAAATAAGTCAATCGGACCAGACCCTCTATCAGACACATAGATGGATCCAAAACAATCGAGAAGGCGTGGGCATATTCAGCGCAAACCATAAAACATCAATACTCTATAAGCTCCTCCTCAACAGTTATGGAAACAGAAGACTAGTGAAATATTTGTTCTATACAGAAGAAGCTACCAACGTTTATTGGTATTCGTTTCATACCACCTCTAAAGTGACCATAGAAAACCTCACAATAGCAAAAATAAAATCAATTCAATGAGAATAGACCCTCTATCAGGCACATAGACGAATCCAAAACAATTGAGTAGGCCTGGGCACTTTTAGCGCAAACCATAAATCATCAGTCCCCTCTGAGTTCTTTCCCTACAATTATGTATTAGTCTAGTAAAAATATTGATGTACGCAGAAAGGACTATAAAGAAGATTTAAGGGAGCACAGATTCATAGAGACAAACAGATGATTATTCAAGCTCTGAACTTTTGTAGTTTAATCATATCATTCAACCGTGAAGTTACTTGCTAAGTGAAATAAACTTAACCTCTGATGGGTGCCATGTGACGAATATATAGAAGTCATGGGATTATTCATGCAACTGATATCGGCAATTAAGAATACTCCTATAAATTAGTATATGTTATGCGATTTGAACATATCACTCGAGGATAAGAACTAAAACGCGGGAAAGAACATAGAAAGAAATACATTTGGGGAAAAACTCAAGGTCTTATGCAAGTGGAAAAGTTCATTGACAGTTCGCTAAGAAGCACTTCTCGACCTATTCAGGGACCAATTGAGGACCAATACTGGCTCTTCATTACTCACTGAGATTCCATCTCAGCATATTGGGAAATTCGGCAGCTGAATACGAGAAATGAAGGGAATGAGATCGAAACTTGTTAAGCCGAGTCTCAAATCTGCAGAAGTACCATAGATCAACTCTGGTCGAAGTTCGGAAAGGCACTAGTATAAACGACCCGTCTCACTGTGAAATAATTGGATGGAAAATCGATTACTTTGAGGAGATTGGCCATATTCGATTATTTTTTCATAAACAATTACTTTACAGAGATACATTATCTATAACTTCGGTAGATGGTTCTGAGACTCACAGAAATACATGACCAATTGTTTTCTTGATTTAACCAAAATTATTGCTCCTCATGGTCAATTTTTTCTTTCAACGGACATCCTGTATTGCTTTGCTAAATTTTTAAGGACTTCCAAAATACATAACCGTGTTGCTTTCCTTTAGAACAGATACCTATCCTACTGAATTAATAATTCATTTTAAATGGTGCTGAAAATCTTATGCGTTCACTTTCTGATAGTAACAAGTTTTGTATAAATAATGCTTTCATCAAATTTTAAGTAACCTCTACTGCGCACTAATCTCTTCTTTGACTCCTCAGAACCTGAATAAAAGTGTAGGGGATTAAGATCCGAAGACGTTCAGGAATATTTCATTCAATTCTTTTCGCAAATCAAACTAGTAGAAGGAATCGATGAATAGATTTGATTGAGATAATAACATTGAGGTTTCGCATGAAATGGAGGCGACCACTCTTCCTTTTTCTTCAGAAGAGAAGTATCGCACCTCAGTTAAAAATATGGGCCCCATCACCCTAATAATAATATTTGGGGTCCCCTGGTATGCACTTCACTTCTCCTAAGAGGACTCAGATCCGCTGAATAACGGAAATTTTATCGATTAGCACGTTCATCTAACGTAAACGCAGCATCATCAGAAAATAATATGTTTTCCTGCTTTACGAGCTTTCTATCAATTCAATTCATTATTTTCATCATAAAATACTCTCCGATCTGGTTCATGATCATCGTGTCCAAATTCCTGAATGAACAGCATTTTGTCAAAATAATATTTGTATTGTAGAAGGATTAAATTGGGGACTGAAACCTTTGGCGTTGAAAAACACTAAAAAACACTGTACACCACTACACCGAAACTTTATTTCGAATACTCGACGCGCTTTTCGCCATCTAAGTTGCCATCATTAAGATATGATAGTACACCAAAATTTTTACATTGCTCTATATTTTATACTTAATCTATCTCTTCTACTAAACACGTTTGACAAATCAAGCGCCCTGATTGGTCAAACGCGCTATTAGGGGGAGTGTCTAATCTAACAAACTGTAGAGTACGCTGGACGGAACGGACTGTTATCCCTGTTTAGTGAATGTTTGCATTTCATTATGTGGATACTCTCAAAATCATTCAGTATACTCTCGTTTTTAACACAATTTAACATTCTCAAAATCTATTCCATAGTCTTAATCAAAAGCATTTTGGGTAACACTAGATTTATCTGTTCGTCCGTTTCTTAAATGTGCCTCATATTCTCGTCTTATCAGATCGTTTAGTTTGTCCAACATACTTCTTCTCACAATCTTCATAACTAATTTCATATATGTCACTTTTATCCAACGCGTTAACTTTGTCTTTTGGGTTACCGAGTAAGATTTTCAAAGTTGAATTCGAATTGTAGGCTACTCTGATGTTGATATTTTTAAATATTTTTTCCAATCCTTTGGTGTATCGTGGATCGAAAGGTAGAGAAACGAATTGTTATTTTCTGTTCTTCTGGTTGGAGAAGAGTGGCATTGGACAATTTTCTTTATATATGTATCTATTGATTAACTCTCAACTATACTATCATCCTAACCATTTAAACTAGCTACCTTCCTTATGAAAGCTTTTCGTTGTGGACATTGGAAAGAGTCCGAAGGAATGTACCTACTTGTAGCAGTGCTCTTTCAAGTGTGTCCAAGAAAGCCAACTGGTTATCTTTTTCTACTTCATATGGGAATTCAATCGAATCGTGTTGATCATTTAACTTCTCAAGGAAAATGTCCAGGTTAGCTTTCTTGGTATCAAAAACAATAAATATATCATCGACATACCTGTACCACCACACTCTAGGAAAATATTCAAAGTTTTGACCTATATTTGTTTCGAATTTGCTCATGAATATGTTGGCAATAAAAGGCGACAATTTTCCATGTATTCCTTTGTATTGTTTATTGAATTGATTTTTGTATTAAATTTTGTTTTCTACAATACAATTTTTTTCACTACAAAAATCAATCAAGGCACAGCCATGGAAAATCTTTCGCCTTTTATTGTACTATGTTTCATATGTTGTTTTCATCTACTTATGACCTTATAACAATGAAAATATTCTTCAGAGTTTTTTCAACATCATTTTAATATAGTATTGTTCTTTAGTGCATTTCGTCTTTTGGTAGATAAATATTAAAATTCCAAATAATCGGAGTTCTTCCTAATGAATCTTGATGAAACTCTTTATCCGAGCATTATCAAACTCTCAATATAATGCGTTCGAATACAGGGAACAACCTGGTAACTATATAATTGTTGAAAATGAATAACCAATTGAATCATGAAGTTTTAGTATGCTGGATCTGATGTAACCAATAAAACTTGGGAAAAATGCTGCTGCATACCTTAAAATATCGAGTAAATGTTCGGCAGACTGAGGAAGAACCATGTGTCTTGAGGGCTTATGGAGAAAAACCCGGTAACTATTAATGGCTTCTTGCGTTTCATTAACCCCTCCTATGATGATGTGAATTATAAGTGTTTGACATAAAGTTTTTGCTCTTTTATCTTCGTTCTGGGATAATAGCCAAAAGCATAATATCGATTTCGACTGACAGTAGTGTGTAGTGCTTTAGTTCATAGTGTCATTTTACATCACGGATGTACGGATGAGGTGTAACACTTCATTCAAAAAGCAAGAAATAGTAGGTGACCAGTTAGAACGGGATCCTTTTGCAATTAATTTGCCATCTATGTTCTCAATTAATTTCAGAAAACGAAAGAGAGATGCACAAAAACTAGCCTCAGAAAATTTTCAACCAAGGTATATCTTGTATGAAATATCACATTGTTTTCCTGGTAGCTTGAGTCACTATTTTTTCAATTAAATCTGAATCTAGATATCAATACAAAACAAATATTTGCAAAGACGCAAAAGTATTTTCAGATAACCAAATAAGTTATGAAAATTAAATATTCCACCTATTTCAACCTGAATTTTGGGTATCCGCGAACGGATACATGCAGTACCTACGACGACATAACCATACACTTGAAATGTAGGTCAAATCGTAAAATGAAACATAAAAAAGTACATCTACTGAAATCACAAGTATTCTTAAATATAGAAGAAAGGAGAAATAAAATTCGTATAAATTTGGGTAACCATTAAAATAAAAAGTCGAATACATTGCGTTTCAACTACTATTGTTAGAATATCAAATTGAATATGTTGTGTTTCTTGGGTTACATGAATATTTTGGAAATGGCAATTATTGCATAAATGAATTTCTATAGTACATCTACTGAAATCACAAGTATTCTAAAAATGGAAAATTCGTATAAATTTGGGTAGTCTACCATTAAAATAAAAGCAGTCGAATATTTTTCTGTGGATTGCGTTTCAACTAACAAACACTATTGTTAAAATATCAAATTGAACATGTTGTGTTTCTTGGGTTACATGAATATTATTGCATGAATGAATATCTATCCACGAATTTTTGATAGGTTTTGTGTTACTTCATAACGAAGGCCACAGAGAAATATTCGACTCCCTTCATCAATGGTTGACTACTTAAGTTTATACGAATTTTCCATTGAGTTCATTTGCAAGAAATTATTTTACTCGATTGTTTTTACTATGATTCATCGATGAGGAGTATCAACGTTGAGGCAACTCCATTTACGATATTGCCACGCTTGAACTCCCTATTCCTACGAATATTCTGAACCAGTAAGTTTTCTTTTTTAACAGAAGAACAGTCATGTGCCTATTCAAGTACAATACCTCAAATTAGAGATAGTGATTGAGGTATTTCATGCATTAAAGAGGATTTGATATACCGGATGAGAAATTGAAAATAACATAGGTAATAACTCATTTTTGTTCGTATATTTTTTCCAAAGAACGATATCGCTCAACTAATACAATATTTTGAAGAACTAGAAACCTACGATTTAAGAAATCTCCTAACTCTCTGAACTAAAAAGGTTATAAGCCTTGAGAGTTTTACGTGGCGGCCCTGTATATTCTCAATGAGGTCCATTTGCAGCTGCTGCGCGATTTGCCCAGATAATTTTTATTTTTCCTCGAAGTTAGGCAGATTTTTATTACAAAGGAGAACTACATAGCCCTGCATCTCTTGAAATAGTTTTGTCGAAGAGATACTAAAAAGTATTACTTGAAACTTCCTAGAAGGCAACGGATTACAAAAGGATGTTGGGTTTGGTCTTGAATTCGAAATTTTTCTGATCTCAAAATCTGGGAATAGACAATACGCCCTTTTGTTTATTTGTTTGCACTGTAGGAATACATGATATATGATTCTATATTTCCTCCAGATTTTTGCCACCCATAAAGATTTTTTCTGTAGAAAAGTGTATTTTGCTGTACTTTTTTCTCTTTCCTCTTAAATGACGCGTTTTGAGGCTCAGTTCACAATTTTGAAGCAAATGTCAATCATTTCAGCAAGTAGACGTATCTGATGTGTTTTTGACTGGCTTTGTATATTAAAATAATTTTTCGTCTCTACTCTTGAGAAAATATCAGCTAAGCAGTTGCAGTCAGCAAGTGAACAGACATTACTTTCATCACCTTCATAAATAAATGTTATATATTTTTCCACTATATTTTCAACGAAAGAAATATTTCACTGTTCTATAAGAGACAGTTAAGAATAGAAAAGTTGAACTGTGCACAATAATATAGCATTGGGATTGAAAATATAACAATATAAAGAGAGAAATTAGCCGTTATAGTTTATTTTCTCTCGTCCTGCATACGGTTTTATTATTTCTTGATTTGTGAAAGGTAAAATAATATTTTACATATTCAAGCGATTCTAATAAAATATCACCGAAGAGCTCATACATAATTTATTGTATATAAGATAATCACATTGTATAACTATTCTTATACTGATGAAAAATTGAGGGGTTCTTTAATGTAATAACTATTCTTACGCTTCTACCAGACATACAAACTTACAAATTATGTAGCTAGTTGATGTATGGCTATGAGTGGACCGAAAATTTGAACATTTCGAATTTTGGATTCTTTACCTGTTGCTGTTAATAAATTTCTGTCTTTTCAGCAATATGATCTCATCTACTCAATATAATCTTCATATGCTATAAAATAATATACTATACATCAACCGATCAGCGTCGAGGCTAATGTATAAATGGAACAGCATTCATTAAATTGATAATAACGATTATTTGTGGTCCAATAACGCACCGCGCTCGTTCTGCTTATTACTGTGCATAGTTTAGATGATTTTGGAACATACATATCTGGATTGGGCACAAGACCGTCAATCCGTTAATCGTCAATTAACGAAGTTCAGTACATGAGAACAAATACGTATTGTGTAAAATTGGGGCTCACCAAATTTTATGACTAAGTTACTACGCAACTGCGTATATCTATCACGAATTAATGATCTACTCTAGGTCTAATCCGATAAATCTTCCAAAATGTAATCTTCTAATTTTTAACGAAGTCGGCAGTTTTATTAAGAGTTTAGTTATTAACGAAGGTGATGAATTTACGCTATGTTTGAACTGTAAAGAATTAGTTTAAGTACCTTCTCTCACAAGACCAGTTCCTTCCTCACTAAATTACAAGTTACTAATGATGACATAACAACAGGAAATGATATCTCGTGATAATATAATATGTGAATGAACTAAGCTTCTAGCTTCAATCGGTGGAAGCACAATTTTGGCATAAATTGCTCTCTAATTATGTGATAAAAGACGTTGCTGTAACAAATATCATAACTTCACTATCACATGACAACACAATTTATATAAGCATAATTTTTTCACTATGTTAGTCCAAACAGTTCAGTGAAGAATTAAACTATTTTAAATAACTGCTGAGGTTTTATATTATAAAATAAATACATCTAATATTGATGAGGACACTATAAATCTTTGTAGATTACTGAATATATACGGACTTGATAAAATTGAGCATTTCCATTATTTATATCTATAACAGCTGAGTTGAGTTTAGATATTATCCGACCTTTTTTTTCGTTGTCAAGACTGCGTTCGAAGTCTCTTTTGTTTTGCTTGTTTGTTTGTTTTTATTTACCGTCATCAAAAACAGTATTACATGACTAGTCGATATATAAGTTGAATCAAGCAAAATAGGGACATGAATGTTCACATCGCACATTAAATTACAATAAAATTTCAGACATCAACAAATCAGAACAATAAGATTTGATGTATGAAACAACCAACAGTAATCACAGATGTATTCAAAATTTGAGTTCTCAGAATTCTTCATGTGTGTAGATAGTGCAATTGAATAAAAGTTCTCAAAATTGGTTAATGGATTTTTGTCTTTTTTTGTTTTTCAAGTTTGCAGGAAGTTTGTGAAAGAATTTCATACACAGGTAATTGATTTCAAGCTGAGTTTTCTTCAGTCTGTGATGCTCCATTGAGAGATAGTCTTTTTTCTTGTGTTATATGAATGGAATTCTGAATTGGTTCCGAACTTGTTCTTGTTGTATACATATTTCAAGCACTCCAGTATGAACACCAAGGTCACTGTCAGTATTCGCTGAGATTCGAAGAGGTCTCGGCTTGTAGTTTTAGAGGCATTGCATAAAATTCTAACCGCCTCGTTTTGCCTCAGAAGCACTCTTCTCATGTCTGCACTGTATCCCCACAGTAATATCCCATATGTAGCGACACTGTAGAATTTTGAGTAGTACATCAGCTTACATATTCCCTCTGTTGATATTACCTTCATCCGTTTAATTGTGAATATGGCTGTGGATAATCTCTTTGTAGTAATGATATGTAACAACACCACGACAAATCCCCATCAATAGTTATTCTCAGTAGTTTGACAGTAGTGCTATCTCTATTGTTTGTGCCAAAGCTTATGATTTGAGTTTTGTTCTTGTTTATTTTGAGACCATTTGCATTGAAACATTTTTCAGCCTGGAGCAGTGACTTGGTTGTTCGAAGTTTCAGATGATGGTGTTACATTTAGAAGGTTCGTATCGTCAGCATACACACATGTCTTCACACAAGAAATATTCGAAGGCGGGTCATTGATGTAAGCAGTGAACCAATCGAAGGCTTTGCTTAGATCGCAAGCAAGCACTTCAGCATAAGACTTTTCGTTCAAAGCAGTTGCAATCGTATCCAATAGGTCTACTAAGGCAATTGTTGTTGATTTACCCTTTCGGAAGACATGCTGTTCTCCTTGTCATATTTTCTCATATGTTTTCGATACTGCGGGCAGAATAGATGTCGGTCTATAGTTGTTGAGGTCATTGATATCGCCTTTCTTATAAATTGGGACCACCTTTGCAATATTCAATTCTCTGAGAAAAAAGCCCTGTTAAAGGCACTTATTGACCATGTTACACATAGGTGGAAAAGATAGGATATACTCTCTTCAGCAGTATGGTACTCTTGCTATATATGTCAGTTGTATATTTTGGCTTAAGGTCTCTCACAATATCATTTCATCTCTCAATATCTCTTATTAGATGGATGAACATGGAATTAATAGGTGAATATCGTTTTTGGTTTTTCATAAATTCAAGTGATTTTTCTCTAGATGAATTGCACATACTTTGGATGTTGTTAGCAACTGATGAGAAGAAACAGATGTTAATATACTACTATCGTAGCAATCGATTGAACAATGACATGCATTGTTTTGCTTTTTTGTTCCTCTACAGCGTCTCTAAGAGCATTATCTGCTTTAACTGATACAAATTAGGATTTTTTATTCAGATATGAATGTGAGGTATGATAAAACATATTTCTTATCTAAAAGTACCATGAACAATGGTGCAATAATTGAAAACATGTTATGTATGGGGGGACGTTGCTTTCATGCATGATGATAATACGAACATTTTTCGTCTTAATTAATAACTTAATATGGATGCTTCGAAATATCATTCATAAATTTCGACTGAAAATCAGTAACCCTTAGTTTGAACTAATGCATCATTTTTTCCAAATTCGAAAGAAAACGCCTCAAGATTAGTCAAGCTTTTTTGCTTCATATATAAGGTCGATAAGAATAATCTCTACGTTTTCTCAAATTGTCATCTTCTATGAAGTCATTTATATTTTCACCATATTGCATATTCGATAAAACTAATAACTACTTATGAATTGATTAAAACTCAGGAAATGTACTCGAAATTACATAATCATGTAAAGTTAGATTAGATGAAAGATAATGGAAACATAGGAGAAAGATTTATAAAGATGACGGAAAATAAGAAGAAACAAAGTAATATACGATGAAATCGCGTGGAACGAATTTTTCGCTACCATGTGATCTTCACGGTTACGGAGAATAACGATAAAGGGTTTAATTTCCTTCGACCAATAATATTTTCCTTCCTTATAAATGTTCAGAATTTACCTAACCTCTTCAGTGACGTACCACGTCAGCAGTTCAAATGAATCCATCAAAATATAGGATGTTTTTACCTCAAATAATTCAATTATCGAATGCTGTTTAATTGTTACCATCAAAAGTTCATCTTATATCTAATACTGGTCAGATGAGTCAAGACTTTGAATAAAGTTTTGTCGATATTAATATGTGAACATTTTCAATGAAATTTTGCAACCAACTGAAGCAATAAAATTCCAGAATTGTCCTTCAAAAGCGTTATCTGGTATAGTCGACAAATTCAACTTCCTCTTTACCTCAACGACTCGCGAAATACGTTGCACATCCTCGACTTTATAGCAGATTTAGAGACGATGTCAGTTGTCCGTAAGTACCTATTACATTATTCGGAGCGCGAAAAATCCCAAATTTATCTCCAATAAAACGTTGAAATATTGCTTATAAACCGCAACGTCCCTGGTACGCTGCGGGATATATATTGCCGATTATTTTGAGCAATTGCCGATTGTGATTTTCGTAGATTCGGTGGTTGCGTTCTTTATTTTTGATGATCACATGGAATAGACAACAGTTTGAAAAATTGTCTCCAGATTATAAATTATCATTAATAGTTTTCGTATTTTCTTCCAGAGTAAAAGTAATAAATCGTTCGCCACTTAAAAAGTAATCACAGAGCTTCCGAGAGAGACATAGATTATTTTGTGATAAGATTTGGTTTTGTCGTGAGTTTGATTCATAGTTTTTCTAGTGAAAATATAAAGCGTTTTCCGTAAATTCGCATTAAGAAATATATATACACTCCCCACATAAAATGTCGCATCACCCTACTTTCACGACAATACTATATAAACTTTTAGGTTGGTCATTCAAGAGTCGCTTGGTAACTTTCAGAAGTGTAAAATAAGAAGATATCATTCAAGAGAGATGAGTTTGTGATAGAAAATATCAACAATTTTCGAGTTAATGAAAAATTAAAAAATTCTATCATCTTCAAACATTCGGGAAGAGGCCAATCAACTAGCATCGAATGGTTACTTATCATTTTCAAAATCGAGTGTCTCCTCCCCGGGCGCTAATTACTGCCAATATACCTTTCGGAAGCCCCTCAAACAAATTTTGGATGTACTCTTGAGTCACTGAGTTCCAAATTTCAGGAAGCAGATAGTCTAGTTGTTGGAGTGGTCTACAAGGCATTCTACGTTTCTGAATTTTCCACCCCATGTTGTCCCAAACATGTTCGATGGGATTCAAGTCGGGACTTTTGGCTGCCAATCTTAAAATATCAATATCGGCATTTTTCATAAATTCTGTTACTACTCCAGCTGCATGAGGCCGAGCATTATCATGCATATAAATGAAGTTTTCGCCAATCAATGGGCCAAATGGTACAACATGGGGTTCGAAGATATCTGTGATGTATCTGGCCGCTGTCATTCTTCCATTATTTACTAGGACTAACTCAGTTCGACCATGGAAAGAAATACCCGAAGTTTTCAGTTTGGCGGCTATTACATTGCTGATATCGTTCCCCAAGTAGTCTGTATAAAGGCATGCGTCTATCATTTGATACTAGACAGAACCTGGACTCGCCGGAAAAGAGAACATTCGACCATTCGAGAATACCTCAATTTGCATGTTCCCTCACAAACTGAAGTCTTGCAACTCGATGCTCTCTGGTAAGACGCGGGCTGGTAGAAGCCACCCTTGGTCTGATATGGTCTTCTCTGAGCCTGTTCCTAACAGTTTGCAATGAAATATGCACATTTCTGGTATGTGCAAGTTCATTTTGTGCATTCTAGCCGTACAGTGCCGAACAGTTAAACGAAGTCAGCGATCATAAACTGGTGTTTTTATCCAATTTCTTCTCTGTCCGGCCCTTCTTCCATATTCTCCTGTTTCATGGTACCGAAATATTGCTCATGAAATAGTGCTTTGGTTAACATTCAACAAGTTAACCACGTAACGTTGGCTTCGCCCCTCCTCTAGATGTGTCACAATTCTTACCACTTCATGATCACTCAAATAGCTTTCAAGACGTCCAGCAGCCATTACAATAAATTCAAAGATTCGAAAATCAACAAGAAACACAGAAAACATGCATTAATTCAGCGTGAAAACTGAAGAGAAATTGAATGAATCTTGAAAGTTAAACAAACTCATTCTTGTTTCAGACGTTTTTGAGATCATATGGAAACAAATGTTACTACATAGATAAGATTTTCCCCCCATATGTCCAGAACATATGTTGACAAAAAAACTGGGATTGAGCTGCTTAATCGATTGTGGAATTCAGAATACCAGGTGATGCGACAATTTTTGTGGTGTGTGTATTTAACGTTTGCATGAAACGGACAGTTAAGCAAATTATCTGTAGTTAATAACTGATCAGCAATTTTCATCATTTATTTAAGTGAAAAAGCAATTTATAGATAACCTCTCTAAGAAATAATATTCTAAATTCTAAGAAACACTAACAAGACTTGTACATGACTACCCGAACCAACGGTTCCGATTGAAATATACGAACTAGCAATTTTGTAAACGCAAACGATAGATGACTTCAAATTTGTTAGAATATAATTCTTCTTTCTATAATATATGTTATGCGCACTTATTTTCTGATACATGAAAGTTCGACAATTATATAACTTTTATAATTCCATTTAGAAGGATTTATGTCAACTTACACAGCACGTTTCGTGCATTCTTGATCATCATTGATTATTGTGGTATAACAGTCACGTATTTTCCTCGGGTGTTGGAAGATTGAGCGTAACTTGTGCACCAAGTTGAGGTTCATAAAGTATTAGTGAAAAATATTAAAAATCGTCGGGAAAATTAATAATTTTTGGAAATGTCAACAATAAGAATTTCTAAAAGATACATTGTTATCTGATTCATTACATATGTGCTGCTGAATTAATAGTGCCTGCCCCACGTCATACTACGATGTAAGGTGAAATGGAGATGGAATGTAACCAGTGCAAATAGAAATAAGAAACTTGTATACTGCAGTACTTGCGCCGGACTAAATACAGAGGAGATTAAATATCTCAAAACAAAGAGTTACTATATTTCAACCTTTAACATTCTACGGAAGGTTGAATATTGTCCCTTGAACAATAATTTTTTTCGATGTGTCTACACATTGCAAAACCTCGCATATAGTAACTTTTTGTTTTGAGATGTTTGTGTATGCCTGCTTGTAAACCACATAGAAATGAGGAGCGTCGGTCCTTCGACGGCCGCTTCTGTCTGATACGTGAGTGTCGCATAGCGGTTTGTTATCGAACTAGTATGACCACTCAACGTTTTCCTGTTTTATCTGCTCTTTGGTTTCACCGTTTCGCGGATCGTTGGTGAGGTAGCCACTGTTTCGGTTCGTTGGGGGGCGCAGTGACATTTACATTATTGCGTTCACTCCAGCGAATTGAGATGAGTAGGTAACGGCATAGCCTTGTGTTTCTAATGGGTAGACAATGCTGACGAGGTCAAACGAGACCGAAACTGCAGTCCACTGTTGCTATTCGTGACATCTGACCGTGCTGTACCACTTCCCTGTGGCCCCGGTTAACGGTGATTATAAAGAGTAGATTGGAAAACTAGCTCCTCCAAGGGAGGATATTTAACATTCTACGGAATGTTGAATATTGTCCCTCGAAAAATAATTTTCTTAGATAAGATTGAATACATGCAACAGGAAAAGAGAAATCTGCATTACAACTGCTAGGATTGTACAGAATTTAAGATATTACGGATAAAGACAAGACAATAAAAAGAAAGTAAATGCAGTCTTGAAACATAATTGCAGAATGGAAAAGATACTATCGTCTCACGACCAACCTACTCATAAATTCGTGCAAATACGGATGCAAAATTGAGAAAAAATACAAATAACATACCATGCATCATATTGGCTCCCAACAAAGATAAACACTCAAGTACTAAAACGAAATACGATCTTGAAAACAAGATCAATCCCACTAAAATATGAGTGCTCATGAACATGATTAAAAATTCAAAAAAAGGGCCGGTAGTTATCAAATGTAACTCAGTGAAATCGAAAGATACCATGGAAAGTGAATTACAGAAAAGGATGAGAAATGATTATGAAGTAAAATAATCTGAATTGAGGAAACCAACAATTGTAATTTCAAACATAGATTGAAAACTGAAAGAAGAACATACTATTGGATGTATCAGTAAACAAAATATTTTCAATTCAGAAGAGGATGCGATCGATTTGAAACTTTGTAGAAAATCTAGAAAAGGTGAAACGAATTGGGCCATTGTCGACTTTAGTGCATCGATATTTAAAAGGGATAGTAACTTAAAGAAAAATTAATATTAAATATAATAAATGTCCCATATATGAAAATTTATTCATCCCGTTGAATGTATAAATACACCTTGGTGTACAAAATGTTTTTATCATAGAGGTGAACACTGCACAAAATCTGTAACTTACGCAAATTGTGCTGAAGTCCATTCAACGAATTTTCGTATTATGTACAAATGCAGCAATTTCGTTTTTTCAAACCAGAAATGGTACCAAATATCCTGATCGTCATGGTTGCCAAATCATCAGCGCCCACTTTACCTCAGAAAACTAGGAACAATTAGAGACCGAACAGACTATTCTATGAAAGTTGATTATCAGTTTTAGATTTAGTTCATGGATCAATTTATTGGAGATTATGATTATACTAATGTCGAAATTATAGCCTGTGAGAGTATAGACGGTTATAAAAAATGTATTTAGAAATGTTGATGATCAATTTGAACTGTTTCACAATAATATTAGAAGCTTATCAAAGAATATCGACAATTTAAAAATTTTTCTGGAATAAGTCATGAATATGCCTGTTTAATTTCAAATGAGACATATCTGGTCTCTGATATCGGTTAGTTCAATATTGCGGGGTATGACCTTGTTTACAGCAATGGTAGGTTTAACCAAAATGATGGTGTAGTGATTTATGTAACTGAAAAATTCAGTTATATATTTGAAACAGTGAAATTAGGTGAAACAAAGGCTTTGAAGGTTCTTACTGGTCATAATAGTAAAAACATTCAGATAACTGGTATATATGAATATGTGAATATTTTGCATTTTAGCGAACCCATTTTAAATTATTTAAATATATTTATTTGTCTGTGATTAATAAGCCTACAAGGGTGCTGGAATATAGCTAAACTTGTAGAGATCATATATTAATAGAGGGCATTAATAAATACATGCCAATAGTACTATCAACTCACATAACTGACCATTTCTCAACAGTTCTCGTTTTTAAACACGTTAGAAGTACTTCTCATAATATCTGCGAGGTAACAATTAACAGAAAAATAGATTATGCAGTTTCAAGATCACTCGTTCCAACGATTGACTGAAAGGCTTTGTATTCAATTACTGATGTAGAGGAGTCTACAAATGTAATTGTTAATATTATTAGAAAACAGGTAGATGCAAGCTATTTCAAAACTAAAAAATAAAACATAAAAATAACGTCGTTGATAAGCAATGCCCTCTAAAATCCATAAATAAGCGAAATGGTTTATACAAGGTTTGGGCACTGAAACAAAATGAAGGTTCATGGGAATTTTTCAAGAACCATAGAAATAAACTTAACAAACTTGTAAAACATGCAAAAGCGAAATTTTATATGGCTCGAGTGAGTTCCAGTTAGGATACCACCAAATGTGGAAGGTGGTATCAGAACTTTGTACAAAGCCAAAAATACACACCCATATAAACAACCTTGAAGTAGATAATAAAATAATCAAGGACTCCGAAGAAAGAGCCACAGTTTTGAATAAATACTTTACCAATGTAGAAAAAACATTAGCGTAAAAATAAACGTAAAAAATAAAAAACAATTGATTAATTCTGATAAATTAAACTATAAGTAATATCTAACTCCTACCAATACAGAAGAAATAACTAAAATAATTTTAAATTTGAAAAATGAAAAGAGTTGTGGAATTGATACAATATCAGCAGAAATCCTGAAAGGTGGAATTGATTTTTAATTTCAACAATTACGCATTTAGTTCGTAGGATTCTGAATGAGGGCATATTTCCTAGTGCACTCAAAATTCTAGTAATAATACCGCTATATTAATAACTATAGACCGATTCCACTGTTATCTAGCTTGTCTAAAATTGTAAAAAAGCTTATAAAAGAGAGATTATCATTTTATTTAAATGAAAACAGTATATTATCTAACTTACAATATAGATTTAGGGAAAGTATATCGACGCAGGATGCCATCGCGAAACTCACTGAAAAGATTTGTAAGGTCTTTGGTGAAGATAAAGTATCATTATGTATTCTAGTTGACCTACTTAAGGCCTTTGATGTAGTGGAACCACGGCATTCTGTTGGGTATTTTGAAATATATTGGATTTGATAGAATTGAGTTGTAGTTGATAAAACTTGATAACATGAAAAAACTAGTCAAATGAAATGGTGAGTTTAGTGAGCTTAGCACTGTGTAGTATGGTGTGTCGCAGGGTACTGTCTATGGACCCATTTTGTTCACATTATATCTGAATGGATTGCTGCTCATGCAGAAATGGGGCGATATTATTTGTTATGTTGGCGATACACTTCATCTTTATTCAGCTAAACACTGGAAAGAATTGAAATTACTAGTACAATCAGATTTTTTACATGTGAAAAACTGGATGGCAGAACACCGATTAAAAATAAATTATCAAAACAAAAGTATATTTGTTTTTTTGTATGGATCGGCGACCTTTGCCGGCTGGCTAACCTCTTTCTATTAACGACGAAGTATCTATCTATACTTGAGGTTCCTTGTACATATGAATGCAAGTATCTTGGAGTGATTATTGAAATGTATTTCAGTTGGCATGCACATATAAGTAGGTTGAATTTAAGACTCAGAGTACCAGTATCTAAATTCAAGTCTTTCAAGAATAATCGATATAGATTACCTACGCAACTGCATTACGAAATTATTGCCTGGGGTGGTGCTTATAATAATGTCTTAAATAAGTTAAATATACAGCAAAAATGGATACTGAGAATTATGGATGAAAAACAGATTAGTTTTCCATGCAAGTTACTGTATGAGATTTCAAGTATATGGGACAGTAGGCAGCTGTTTTGCTCAGCCATTTGAAATCACTTTTGAAGATATATGGGAAATCAAGTCCTAATCACACATGATTCTAATACTAGATATAGTAAATTTTCATTAGTTGTTCCAAAAATAATTCAGAGAAGTCACTTCTTCCTTTAACCAAGAATATTCAATAAATTACTGTTTAATTAAGAAATATGAATAATATGAAACAATTTCAAACAAACATACAGATATGGATAAATATAACGGATAGAGATCATATTAATAATAATAATAATAAAAGGCTTTTATTGAAGCAATAAAATGCTTACAAATATATATAAAGCAGGGCGAAGTCTAGCAGAGCTATTCCTACTCAACATCAAATTTCAAATCTGACACATAAATGAGACAGAACAAATTGACATATCTGTGAGTACCTGATTCATCTTCTTCTAATTCAACCGACGAAGTTATTCACATTGAATGTGTTGATTTATGGCATTGTTCCACTTGAATTTCTAAACGCGTCATTGATGTGTGATGCAGAAAGGGTTCATTTCGTCTTGCCACTTACGTCGAAAACCCGCCTTCGGCGAAGGTCTCTTAGTTCTCGTTTCTTTACTATTCGCACCATATTATGAGATTGTTTAAACGTTGAGACATATCTCGGTGTATTACGCAAGATAAAATTTCTTTCATATTAAAGAAATTCCAAAACAAAATCAAATCGAATTCGCAATATTCAAACTGCTCCAATCAATCGCTCATCTTTCTGAGGCCTGTGTTTGCATATATTCTCTTGTTGAAACAGAGAATACAAATGTGCCTAATTACTCTGCTAAGAATTGATATATTCCCAAATACTTTTCCTATAATAATAATTTATAATTTTGCATTCAATACTTACGAACTACTGACATCGTCTGTGTGTCCGACAGTGTGGAGAATGTGGTATCTTTGGTTATTTCGCAGGTGAAGTTTCCCGCAAGATTAAAGTCTATATCTCTTAAAACTACTTGGGTACTATTCGATATATGTTCCTGCAAAGAAAGAATATAATATAGATTACATATATTTCATTAATATTTGATGAATATTCATGATGCAGAATATCTCTTATGTTTGACATCAATTGTTTTAAAGTTATTGTGAACAAGTATAATCTCCTTCTAAATTAATTATGTATAGTTTCAAACATTTCATCATAACACAACTAACAAACTAAAATGCAAGAAGAGGCCCGTGCCCCTAAACAAGCCGCAATTTTCTACAATATTACCAATAGATTTGGAATGGTGCCAATATCTGCTGTTTGAATATTTTCTTTAAATTTTTGGACGGGACAGGGGCCTATGGGAATTCTATGATATTTCTCCTCAGTGCTTGACGGACCTACAGCTAGAATTTTTTTCTGAACCAGGATTCGTCAAATAGGAATTATTGAACTGTCATCATTCACTTCAAAGCGAAGCCAATCATTCTGATGGATTTCAATGATATATAGGTGGCAATCGCCATAAAAGTGTTCAGGATCAGTTCTTTCATGTTCCATTCTTCACTGTTCATAGCCTGTTTCCAAGATTTTTGGGCTTTTATTACTTAGCTCTGGTTGCAAAGATTGCTTCCTGTCAGGCATTTACTTATTCCTTTCCTAGAAATGCCGCAGAGAGGTTCCATTCCTACAAGCAGTACCTGCAACCTATCTTCGAACAGTTACAGCTTGCATGCTTCTAAAGCTGACTCCCAGATTATTTTTCAGTGAACATAGCTTTGCTATACTCTAGTAAGATATTATTGGCGCATTACCTTAGCGCAGAGGTACTCAAACAGTCGATTGCGAGTGCTTTCTGAGTAGATCTCGAGAATCAAAAAATTTTCAATGAGTAGGTTACTAAACTACAAAATTTATTACGTAATAAAATAACACTCTGCTAGCGGCAAAAGGCGGCTTTATCAAAGGAAAGCGAGGTATTTGTCAAAAAAAAAGCTGCGTTTTTCATTTTTGTCGCTCTTCTAGAGCCTTTGTCATAAATATTCAAGACTTTTGTTCACGCCGATATAAATGTTTCGCCTGCAGGAATCGAAGTCATTCTAATTTGTAACTTGAAGTTTGGTTTACAAGATTTATTACTAAATAGTACAAAATGAGTACAGCGAAGAAATCTGCAATGTATCATTCTTATAACGATTGTGAGGAAAATTTTTTTGTTTGTAAGGTAAAGGTTAAGTGCATTTGTCTTATTTGTAGTGCGTCTGTTGCAATGCCTAAGCAGGTAACTTAGAGACGCATCATGAAACGGTTCATGAAAACTATGAAAACGTTTTTCCGCCACATAGTGAATTAAGAAAACGAAAAGTAGGTGATTTGATATCTTGTTTGAAAAAAGAACAAACCATGTTCACAAGACCATTCAAAAAATCAAAAGCTGCTACGATCGCGTCATTTAAACTATCTCATATATTGGCGAAACACAATAAACCATTCGAAGATGGATCGGTTGTGAATTAAGCATTTATCAAAGCGGGTGAGACTTTAGTGGGAGATTTTAAAAATGAAACAGAAATCATGTCTGCTATTAGAACTTCAGTTGTCTTGTCCGACTGTCGCAAGGCGTATTGAAGTCATGAGTCAGGACATGGCAGATAAGCTAACACATTATATCATGAAATGTACATACTTGTCTTTACAGTTCGACGAATCCACCGATATGACAAACACTGCCCAGCTGTGTAATTTTATTCGGATGGTATTCAATGACATGTTGGCTAAGGAAGAATTTTTGACAATCTTTCCTTTGAAGTGGTAGACCCGTGGCGAAGATATATATGACATTTTCTTTAGTTTGGTAAAAAACTACGAGCTACCAATATATACATTAGTGTGCATTACAACCGATGGATCACCAGCAATGACTGGAAACAAAAACGGTTTTTTGGCAATGTGTCGAGCTAATGAATATTTGTTTTCATTTTTTTCATTCCATTGCATTATACATCAACAAGTTTTGTGTTCAAAAGTTCTATACACAGAGGAAATTATGAGCATTGCAACAAAAATTGTGAATTCCATCTGTGCACGTAGCTTGCAACGGTGGCTCTATAAATTGTAGTTGGAAAATAGAGAGTCAGCTGAACACACTGATTTAGTTCTTCACACGGACGTCAGGTGGTTGAGTCGCGGAAAACGCCCAGAAAGATTTCAAGAATTATTGCCCGAAAAAACAGATTTTCTAGACGAAAGAGGCGATGACACTTGTTGAAGGACGAAGAATGGCTGACTGATTTGGTATTTTAGACTGACATCACAATGCACTCAAACACCATTAACTTGGAGCTTCAAGGCAAAGGAAAAACTATTATTGAGATGATTAATGCAGTGAACGTATTCAAAAATAAATTGCAACTTATGATAAATCAACTGAAAAGAAAGGATCTGAAACATTTTCAGTCTTTGAAAGCAAGGATTCCTCAGTATAATTATGATATGTTTTTCTATGAGTGGGAATACTACGCCTTGAACTTGGTGGTGTTCTCAAGGTTCGCTATATATATATATATATATATATATATATATATATATTTAGTCAAATATCTTCCGCGATAAATTTCGCGAGGAGTCTATATATGTAAATTTGAGACGAGACGAATTATTCAAAATCCGTAGATCAATGAATTTATATATATATATATATATATATATATATATATATATATATATATATATATATATATATATATATATATATATATATATATATATATATATATATATATATATATATATAAATTCGCGTCACAAGCGTCATGTTGATCGTTCAATTTTTTGATCTTCAAAGCTACGAAGTATGATGACTTCTTTAGGTTTCTCAGGCATCGAAACTCGACAAAAATAGAAAAATATTTAATTCAGCTCAATTTCACTTGAAAAAGCAAACAAATCTGATATACTGCTTCATTTTTATCATCGAATTATGTAGCAATAAACAAATTTTCTTGAAAATCGAACATCAATTTTCGAACATCAAAACTAGGCATTTTTGTCCTTTTGAAATAATCGGATTTTTCTTTGAATTATGGAAGTTGCTTTCTGGACTCTTCACGTGATCGAATGAATCTTTTACGGGTTTTCGTGGCCATAAACAGCATCGAAAATTTCACTAACGAGACGAATACAGCGTTCAACTGCTTGAGTATGGCACGGAAGATCACAGAAGTCCATTTTGAGTCTGGCTCATCAAGTAATCTCATTTCTCATCTCATTGTTAACGGAGGTTCAGTAACTATAAGTTCTTTCTGAAAAACTAGTTAAGAATAATGTGTTGCATCAAAATTTATCTGAGGAACATTGAATGCTCGCATTCCTGACTGCATCCTTTCTCGAGGTTCGAGAATACGCCTGACGCAAATTCTTTGTACTTCGGGTCCTCGTCTGAGAGCAAAAATCATAATATGTGTTCTTGTTGTGCAAAAAACTCGTTCCGCTGAACCACTGAATGAATGATTCTTAGGACACTTCTCGGGACAAATCGACAGTTATCTATAAATTTGATTAAATGTCTGGCTTCATCTTTACAAGAAGGCTTCAGTTTAACTTCAAACCAAAAGGGAGTATACACTTTCATGACATATTTCGTTAAAATTACGAGAGATTCTGAAGGACTTTTAGTTTCAATGTAATGTTTCAAAATCCTGTTTGCAGTGGTGAGCCGACGCGCGTGAGATAATTTTCCAGGATTTCTTATCGCCCGTGAATAAAATACGTTTCAGTTTAGATCGCTTGGACAATCTGAAAAAATAAACTTGGTCTGTACTGAGATCACATTCTTCGTTCATATCAGAAATTCTTGATATTTTCAAAATTCAATAACTGGAAAAGTTTCACATTTCTCTGGACTTTTTCAATTTAATTTTTCAGTCCATGGGGTCCGCACGTTTCACCATCGAACTCCTTTACTAAATGTCGCAATGGCAGTTCGTTGAAGTGGAACAAACAAACCAACCATTGTAGAGGGCGTCCCTCTTCCATTTGTAATAACCGAATTCCTACATTATTCACTCCTGTATTGACTACTGTGCCATCGCATCCAACTGATTTTAGTTCTTTAGTATCGAATTCTTTCACCTATAATTTCATGATGGATTTTTAATTTCAAAAGCACTGTCATTTTCATTTTTATATATACAGGGGTATCCACCGGGACCGTCCGTTGAAAACTTTTTGAGTTCAAATTAAAATATCAAGCTGAAATTGTATACGCGGCCATAACTAGCGATTTCCAATTAGAGTGAAATATTTTCGAAGTGATACCATTCCCGGTTATACCGGAAATAGGGCATCAATTTGTTATTTCAAATGGCAGTCTACCTTTTTATTATACATCTAGAAGCTACGTTTGATCAAGACATAAAATACCCAAGTTGTTGTTACTTATCTGTCGAAACTTTTGACAGATTCATTTATTTTGTGATAAACTCGATTTTTAGAAACATTCAAGAAATTGTAGCTCGTAGATCTTTTGCACTACAGACACAAATTTTGCTTGGTTGGATAGAAGAAGGATCAAGGAATTTTTAATCAATCTACACATGTCAAATGTTTATTGCGTTGTCTTGTATGATTTTTTCAATTTGGCCTTTTCAGACAGCAATAAATCAATTTTTCAAATGGCACCTGCCAATTTTATATCGCCATCAGATGGAGCGTCAAATTTCAGATGGAATTGTATCAGCAAGTACTATACCCATCTCTTATAGTTCCGAAATAATTTGGGAATATATTTAATTTTGATTATTTTGCAAGAACTAACAGAGAATGCTTTGAAATATTGAATCAAGTAGCTGAACTGGCTACGCTCACCTGACAGGTGCCCAAAATTAATATACTTGTCACTTCGTTCATTCGAATTTGATATTTCAACAAGAATTGTCGTTATTTCAGATGGAGAATATCCAGAAAATAAAACACATTTGGATTAAAACCACTGGTTATTCAAACGAAAATATATTCAATATTTTTTAATTCATTGTATAATATCAAAAAGTAGTGGGTAGAAATTGCAGGCAATTCAATAACCAATTTCGAAATACTCGTGTTTTATGTGCTGGTGCACCGTCCATTTGGTAATAGCAATCCCCCAGAATGTTAAGGGTAATCCATCTAAAAATTAACTAATGTTTATCTCAAAATTTCCAGGTATCTTTGTCCATTAAGATTTTCCTCATAAATGTGATATAAGCCAACAAATCATTCATTAAAATTGCAAAAACGTTCACGCTGAATTTATTTTGGAAATCAATAACCCCAATGAAATGTGGATTTTCTGTGGCCCAAAATGTCGATTTCTCCTGTTGGTTATTTCACTTTCATTGAACTTGGCTTCATCAGACCATATAATTTTTGCCGAATTGCCTCATCTTCTTGAAGCCGAATTAATAAATTTTCACAGAAATTTAGCCGCTTGGAAAGGTCAGTTGTTTTCAATTTTTGTAGTCTGATAAAGGAATACGGGTGCATGCTATGTTTCTTGAGGATCCTTTGAAAGGAAGTATAACTCAATCCAATATCCATTGATGCTGACTTAATGGACGCATGTGGATTGGCACGAAAATACGATAGCGTTTTAATTTGATTGGCGTCGTCTTCGAGAATTGGTTTTCTTCTAGTTTCTATGTATTTTGTTCCTCCAAATTGCAGAAAATTGCTTCTTATCCTTCGAAATTTTGTTTTACTCATATGCGCCAAATTTGGAAATTGGTTATTGAATTGCCTGCAAGTTCTATCCACTACTTTTTGACATTCGCCATGAATCAAAAAGAGATTAAACATTCCTCGTTTGAATAATCAGCCCTTTTATTATCAATCTGGGGTTTTTCAAAATGTTCACTTCAAATTACCAACAATTCTTGTTGAAATTGTTCAAATTCGAATGAACGAAGTGACAAGTACATTAATTTTTGGCACCTGTCAGGTGAGCGTAGCCAGTTCAGCTACTTGATTCAAATATTTCAAAGCATTCTCTGTTCGTTCTTGCAAAATCATCAAAATTCCCAAATCATTTCGGAACTATAAGAGATGGGTATAATACATGCTGATACAATTCCTTCTGCAATTTGACGCATCATCTGATGGCGATATAAAAATCGACACGTGCCATTTGAATAAATTGAGTTATTGCTGTTTGAAAATGCCAAATTGAAAAACTTATACAAAACAAGGCAATAAATATTTGACATGTGTAGACTGCTTAAAAATTTCTCGATCCTTCTTCTATACACCCAAGCAGAAATGGTGTCTGTAGTGCAAAAGATCTACGATATACAATTTTTTAAATGTTCCTCAAAAATCGAGTTTATAACAAAATAATTAAATCTGTCAAAAGTTTTGACAGATAAGTGCCAACAACTTGGGTATTTTATGCCTTGCTCAAATGTCGGTTCTAGATGTATAATAAAAATGGTAGAATGCCATTTGAAATAACAAAGCGTTGACCCACTTCCGGTATAACCGGAAATGGTATCACTTCGATTGAAATCGCTAGTTATGGCCGCGAATAAAATTTCAGCTTCATATTGTAATTAGAACTCAAAAGTTTTTAACGGACTGCCCCGGTGGATATCCCTGTATATAGAATTTGAAATAGAAATAAATATATATAAAAAAATGGGAAAATGAAAAAGTATTGATTCTATCGATTATTATTTCTGCAATAGGTGGTGTTCCTAGAAATCTTTACAAAAATATTGCGATTTTAGATCTGAATAAAAATTCATTCGCACAGTTACAGAAGATTACAGTCATCAAATCTCGTAATATTCTTGATAGTTTTCTTTTCGAAAAAAATAACGAGGTAGAGTCATAGGTTTTCTTCATTTTGTACTGCTGAGAATCTCATTCCATATTCTATTTATTTGTATATATAAATATAATATAATTAGCTGACAATTTTATCATATTCATTTCAAAGCAGCATTCTATTCGTTCGTTCATCTCTTCACACAAAGAAAACTATGAATGAGTAACATTCCGTGTTACTCGACTAAGGTCCGTACACTGGATTTTTCTGGGGAGAAAGCCTCTGACACTACTCGTTGGTACATTGATGTCATTGTCTGATGATGGTATAATTTGTATATATTCTGATAGATTGATATATTATCATAAGATTTAACGTTATCCTAATATGTAATGATTTCAGGATATGCTTTGATTATAATCATTGCCAGGCAATGGTATATATATATATATATATATATATATATATATATATATATATATATATATATATATATATATATATATAAATGAGATAAAAACACAAGGTTTAACTTTGATCTACACTTTATTTGAAAAAATTCGACGACGTTTCGCTGACACAGCAGCTTTATCAAGAATGAAAAATAGAATGAAGAGTATGGTATTATAAACAAATCGTAGAACAAGTTGGATGAATAACAGGAAAATCCACACCGAGCCATTGTACAGTTAGTATGAAAGGTAATAAAAACTAATTGAACAAGTTAAGTAGGGGTGAGTAATTCAAATCTACCTGTTCATTCAAAAGCTTGTCCGAATGTTTGTATCTATTTATTTCTGATGCTTCTAGGGATCTAATTTTGAACTTTTTGATTTTATATGTAATATGTCGAAGTTTTTATTGAATGAATGGTTTTCTTTTATTAGGTGGTTTGAATAATTTGAATCAGATTTATTTTGTCGAAGCTACGTTTATGTTCAGATGTTCTTATGCCAAAACTCCTATAGGTCCTACCGATATAAATTTTATCACAAGAACCGCAATTGAGTTTATAGATTCCTGATTTACTTGATTTTTCAACACGAGATTTATTATTTTTAATATGTTTACCTAAGTTATTAGAAGTTTTGAAAGCTATATTAAGATTTTGTTTGACGAGAAAGGATTTGATATTTGTACTTGCAGAACCGCAGAATGTTAAACTGTTGAATATTTTATAGTCTTTATGAATAGGATATACTTCATTTATTGCTTTTGATAGAGTTTTTACGAATGATTAGATCTATCATATCCGGATTATATGAATTATTAATGGCTATCTGTTTGATGATGTTTAACTCTTTATTATAATCTTCTACTGATGAAGGTAAATTGAGTAACCGATGTACCATGCTGTTTAAAGCTGCAACTTTGTGTTGAATGGGATGTAATGAGTAGTTATGTATAATTGTATCAGTATGTGTTGGTTTACGAAAGACCGAAAAACATGATTATTATTTTGTTTAGTGATTTTTAAGTCCAAAAAATTTATGGAATCGTTCTGTTCAATTTCTATCGTGAATTTAATGTTCAAATGGATGGAATTAATGAAATTAACAAATAAGTCTAATTGACGAGTAGTTCCAATGAAACATACTAAGATGTCGTCAACATATCTATACCAATAAAGAAATTTGGAAATGAGTGGATGTGTATGAATTTTCTGTTCAATATTATTCATAAAAATCTCTGCTAAAAGTGGACTCAAAGGATTTCCCATGATCAAACCATTTTCACTACTATAATAGATGTTGTTGAAAGAAAAATAATTTTGTTCAATGCAAACGTCCAACAGATTCAATATTTCTGATTTGATTATGTGGTTAACATGATTCGAATTCAACATGTTTTCGATTAATATTTTGACATCACCTGGAGGAACACTTGGGTATAAATTCTCAATATATATATATATATATATATATATATATATATATATATATATATATATATATTATTTATCATTGTTGGCTTCTGCACTATCTCAGCTGGATATAATTTACCTTTCCCAGATCCAGCAATCAATATAAAATATATTCAACATAAATTTCCTAACTATCCAAGATGTATTAAGAATTACAGCTTTTGCATTTCTATATAGGTATTCTTGAGCAATTGAATGACAAATGTCATATTTTTCGAAAGACTGTCAAAATTTTTTTGCAAATTTTTCTTTAAATTAAACAAGTTCCACGAAGAAATAATATATGGGCGATGTCAACCCAGATTATTGGGTCCATAATGATTCTAAAACATCTATAGATCATAATCGGCGTCACTTGGAAGACTCAACCTGGCCATCGGGGCTCTCTGGATCAACCACAGATGGAATTTGAGGAAATATTGCAGGTTACGTATTTTTTATTATCTCCTTAGTCCTATTCATGACCTTGCTTGCTATGTAAAATCTTTTCTTAGATTTGTTTAGACATATAAGAAGTATGATCGTTAAAATGTTTTTCTGCTGGTTTTCTTTCCATTGTTACAGATTCCTGAAGTCCTGTCCCAAACCCCTTACTTTCACGCTTGTCTCCGTTTGGAAACCATGGAATGCAAGAGAATGAAGCGGCTAAGCAGAAAAATCACAACATAAACAGACAAGCTATTGCTAGTGCAGTAGCGACAGAGAAACGAGTGTTTTCTTCAGGTTTTTTACTCGTTCATTGAATCATATACAGGATAGTATGGTTCCCTGTTACTTTTCCTGAGCTCACAATTCTATTTTTTCTGACACACACCAAAATTATAGATATAAGCATTTATTGTGAGTAGAATTATTCAAATTATATTTTCGAGAGAATATATTTTCATAAACCCTTCGAGGATACGATGACAAGAACAATATCTATTTTATCGAGGTGCCACATCTGCTTGATCTCAATAGCAAGGTCTGTGTATTTGGACTTTTTCTCCTGGAGCTTGTTCAGCACGGTGTTATTATTCAGTATGGCGACATCCACCAGCATTGCTGTTCTGGCTCACTTATCATACACCACTATGTCCGGCCTATTATTCGTCACCCTTCTGTCAGTGATAACAGGCCTATCGTAGTATAATCTGACCGGGCGCCGGTTGATACTTGTAATATGACTGAAAGGTATTAAGAAGTCCGTACTTGTGTGCAAGTTTCTCATGGATAATGTTGCATACTTGATTATGCCTGTGAAGATAGTCCGCATTGGCCAGTTGTTCGCAGCCGGACGTAATATGCTGTATAGTTACCGATCTTATATGGCATTTTAGGCACTTATCTGTTTGTAATGTTCCGTCCTTAATAATAATTTTTG
The DNA here is from genome assembly GCA_013387265.2 of Cryptolaemus montrouzieri. Classification (NCBI taxonomy): domain Eukaryota; kingdom Metazoa; phylum Arthropoda; class Insecta; order Coleoptera; family Coccinellidae; genus Cryptolaemus; species Cryptolaemus montrouzieri. The sequence continues at coordinate 41,770,528 of JABFTP020000124.1, read as the reverse complement.
TTAGTTGTTTGTAGCGATCACTTGGTCTTGAATGGTCATAAGGAATCATTCTGTTTCCTTGAATAATTCTTCTATCATCAACCATTTGTTGGAGGCTTCTTAGTCGATGTGTGGTTGAATAATCTCATGGTGATGTCGTCTATGCAATTCCTTTCTTGACCATTGCTCTTGTTTTTCAGTATCTGATAGGGAAGGTAGATTCAGCAGGTCATCTCTAGTAGCAAGATTTAGAGGTGTATATCCCTTATCAGCCAACGATACCACTCTATGGAGGTAAGAAGTGAGAGCTTTCGCAGTGTCCTCCTTCCTCAAAGTTGTTCGCATCACAGACGATTTTAATTTAATTTAATCTAGGAATTGAATATGACCTCATTCCCAAAAGAGAAGAAATGTTACAAATAAGAACCTGTGATTATTTTTGGAAACGAGAAATATAATTTTTATTTTGATAAAACAATTTTATGCAATAGAGCTGTACAACCCAATAGGCCAGATATCATTCTTACTGAGAAACAGAATCGAATAACATATATAATTAATATTGCTATACCCAACACACATAATTTACATATTGACTGGCAATGGTATTAATTACCGGGTGGTGGATTTATATTTTTCTATGAAATCAGTTTGATTGCATGTACAGATATATAGGCAGTTCGGGGTTAAACCCCTTTTTATGAGTTGCAAACAAAGTGCTGCAATTGAATTTTGTGGTAAACTTGGTAAATCCCTTTCCGAAACGCACCAAATACTACAAACTTCATATTTCTACCCCGTACGTAAGTATATGAGTCGTTCAAGCGATTCGAATCTGCTAGAAAGACTCTGAATAATGACGAAAGATCAGGCCGTCCCAAAACTGAATTATCAGAAGAGAACATCGAAAAAATGTGTGAATTAATCTGAAATAGTAAAAATTCATCATCGGTGGAATTTGACCGAAGTGTTGGGCCTTACGAAGGTTAAATCGAAGTTCATTCCACACAAACTCACAGATGATGAAAATTTTTATTGAATTGAGCATAGCAAAGACATCATTAAAAGTACCCGGAAGAATCCACACTCGTTGTTACTGCTGACAAGACGAGGTGTTTTCTGTATGAACCCGAAAGTGCTGAATGTGTTGAATGATGAGCGTTAAATGAAGAAAAACCCAAAAAAGTTGGGAAAATCAAAAGCGAAGGTTGCACTGATTCGTTTTCACGATTTAAAAGGAATTATTCACAAAGAATTTCTTTCACGCGGCCAGACAATTACAAGAGACTTTTATTTGGGCGTCATGAAGCGATTGCTGGCAAGAATTTGTCGTGTTCGAGAAAACGGCAGTTGGACCGTTTTGCACGATAGTGCTCCATCGTTCACGAGTTGTAACTGAATTTTTGATCAAAAATCACATTATTGCCTTGCAACATTCATTCTATTCACCTGATCTGGCTCCGTGCGACTACTACTTATTCACTAAACTGCATTTGACGATGAAAGGAAATCGGCACCATTCCAAAGAAGGAGAAACAGATTTCGATAATCTGTTCGTGCGTACAAATTTGTGTATCAATGCAGAAGGCGAATACATTGCTTAGTAAAAAATATTTTTATCAAAATTAATACTGGTTGTTTCTTTTATCTAAGTTCAGTTACTTTTGGAATGGAGGGTGTACATATAAGAATAAATATGAAATCGATCATTAATATGCATTTTTATTTTTACAAATATTTTTCAAATTTTTTTCTGAAATCAACCTGAAGAGCATGAAACTGCATTATTAGTGTCTTAATGAGTGAAATTATGGATGAAGTGGTTTATACCAGAACTAGAATTCGAATTAATCTCATTACTTAAATAATAAATTTCACACTGTTTTGTAAAGGGTGACTGAAAGAAGTAAAAATTCTATTACAGTGTAAATTTCATTTGGATAACATTTTCGAAGCTATACTACAAACATGACAACGGTTGGGGTAGCATTCAGTTCGGTAATTGCAGATGATTTAATAACCAAATAAGTTATTCAAGTGATGTGACTACCGTTTCCGGAAATTTCCCCCATTTGTGCTATGACAAAAATTTTTATTCCTTTGCGAGTGTCAAAATATGCGGAATAAATTACCTTATTTTTTGATTTTATTGATCTCGGAGTTTGACTTTTCTGAGAATGATCTCATAAGGTTTTCTTGTTTCATTTGAGGAGCTATATGGAACTCTAAAATCTATCTTCAGTAAACGTACACACTCACAAAGCCGATGCCAATAACCTTGTCTTATGAAGAGTAGTTATTCCGTCTAAACTATAAGAGGCGATTACTATTGCGATTCTAAGACTAATAAGAGAAGTAACAATGGTTCTGTTTTTTCATTTTTAAGAAATTCTTCTTCATAAATTGAAACTGCAGACCAGCATTTGAGCCTTTTTCAACCTTGTACAATCTCTCAGCATCTTGTTGCTAGCGAAATTATAATGAAACGAATATTAGTTGATTTTCATAGGTTGAAGCCAGAATATGTTGCCAAAAGCTTATACATTATTTTCAGTCTTGAGTTTTTTTCTCGAATTGCAAATGCATTCCTTCAGTAATAAGACGTTGATATTGTCTATGGGTTATGCAAAGTTAATACACGAATAGCTGCTGGAAACTATTATCAAAAATTTTTAAGGAGGCATCGTTCTATTCCTAAAGTTTTTAGTACTACGTTTTAATAGTTTAAAAAGAGAGACTGCGTTGTTGATAATCCCCCGATAACGATTAGACGTATTGCAAACCAAATGCAAACTCCCAGAAAATTTTAAAGGCAAGAGCTTCATCCATACCATCTAAAGAGCGAGAAGACATTGTATGCTGAAGACAAACAGCATCGTCTCAAAATTTTCAACGGATTCTACAGTAGCATGTTTAAGATGCCAATTTCGTTCCGAATATTTTATTGTCCTAGGAATTAGTCAAGTCGAGCACGAGGCAAACACTGCCGTACCATTCTTTACTGGAACAATTTCGCCGAATTTTCAGGCCCCTATTTGAGAATCTCTGGAAAAGATCAGGAAGCAGAAGTTTTCGTTATCCAGTAAGCTATAATCGTATACTTGAATTCCATAATTTCAAGTATGTAGGTCGTTCAGTTCTGAAGTAAAGCGAAAGCATTGTTTCGCATTTATGACCCTCACTCACTCACTCACTCACTAATGATCATCAGAATAGAACTAGTACTTCCCATAAACTCAGAGAGCTGAAATTTGGTACATAGTAAGGGGTTCAATGGCAGTATAAAGGAAAAACTATTAAAACTAGGATAATCGAAAATGTGGAGTACCTGGTGACCCTGATTAGAAAACACAAAAGCCCAACCAAACTATTAGAGATCGGCATACCGCCTTTGAAGAAAATACTCAACTTGGTGGGCCGCTTCATTTGATGTCAGAAATTGAAGATCTGAAGTATCTGATGAAGAACCCTCAGCTGGTCTTAGCTGAAAAAGTCTACTGTAATTGCAAAAACCCAGCGTAGCGGGACACATCTTCTAATTTAATCTAGCCTATAGCGTCCCACAGTCACTGATGGGCGAATGCCTTCCCTTCTGCTTTCAATACACATAGAAATAAAAAAAAGGAAAACTCTGGATAACACTAGACTGGCTTTCATACTTATACTTACAAGCTACAAAAAGAAATAGTGAATAGGCAATACCAAAAACTGTTGCTTATGTAAGTAGATTGGTAGAAGAAGTTCTCTTGCTTGGCCACCAGAATGACCGGATGTGAATTCCTTGGATATATATGTATACTGTCTGATGAAACAACTCGTTTGGTGTAGAAGTTACAAATCGAGAACAGTTGCAAGAAACAGAAAGGATCTACAATGCCGCAGAACGAATTAGAATTGATAATGTCGATAATATCTTTTTTCCGTAGCCTCTAATCCGAATGTGTAAGATGTGTATCCAAATCAGGGATGGTCATGTTGGACAATTCATGTTATATGCATGTCCCAAATTTGGGCTTATAAGATTTCAAATTATATTGAAACTTCAACTGCTTACTCTATTGCCGATTCGAAACTCGAAATTGCTTCATGTCTTCTATATTGAGGGTCCAAATTACGAAAAAGTTGCCAGATTGGCTTGGAATATTATTTGATGATTCATATCATCCACATTTATTACCGAATAAAACAAGCACATGGGCAACCGTCTAGTATTACGGGTCACGTTATACGTTGATCAAAAATAATCGACAATCACCTACTTTTGTTGAATTATAAAATGTTACTAAGCTAGGCTCAATCCGATCTCCTGGCGTTTCATTGAATTAATTATCGGCGTGATAACTTGATTCCAGTATTACGTTTTTGGCCTTTTTTGAATAGGCAGAAAGTTATAGTTAATTTATCTCGGAAATTACTTGAAATTATAGGCAAATTCTTTGTACTAGCAGAATCAATCGAAGCTGAGGTTTATATTTTCTGACCGTGCCTACGTGGGATGAAATAAGGCTCGAAAGAATCTCATTTATCAATGGAAAACTCATAAGCTTGTTATCCTCCTTTTTATTTCATCTGATCTAAATATTGAAGTGACTAATCTATTAACATTACTAGTGCCATAATCATTCAGGTGATATAATCCTTCGGAATGAAAACCTCACGTTCAAAGTTTAGTTAATATCTTGTTTTAGCATCAACATGGGAAAATTCTCTTGAACCATATTTGTTAGGTTTTGATGGTTGGATTGAAATTACAGATACCACAAGGTGCTTCTAATATTCGTATGTAATTACATATTCACTAACTGTATAGGTATGTATTCAAAAAATTTTTCAGATATTGTGAAGAAATCTCTAATAGGGGCTAGTTCATCAACCGATTTTCTTTCTCCCTTTCAACCAAGTCAACAAGTCTGAATTGTCGCAATGAAAAAGAAACCGCTACTGTGACATTGTAATCCAAAGTTCTACTTCATTTCCATTTCTTTCCTATAATTCGTTTGCACTAAGCTGATGATTTGAAAACACCCACCTTAATGAAGCACAATAATGCTTTTCTTTCAATCAGCTCTAAACCATTTGAAGAACGTTCTCTCGGACAAAGGGATTTGTTTTCTTTCTAAACATTTGTGAATATTTTCCACAATAATATCCAAAATGCCCACAGGAAAAAATAAATTCCAACACTCGGTTATTAACAAGGAATTTTCCTCACATATTTCAACTACAGGCAAATGAATACTAAGCTTCTCTTTGCGAATTCTCTTCTTTAACAGGAGCCTTTTAGTTTCAAGTTGATCGTTCTCGTCCAAAACCAGGAGATTTTCTCAATTTTGCCAAAATAAACAAATCTTCGGCATCAGTTTTCTCTTTGTCCTCTTTCCCTCTCGACTCTTCATCATTAAATGAGCCTGTTGATATACTTCAAAGTAGTAGTAATTTCTTTTTAGGAAAGAGATGAAAAAATTAAACCACTACTTAAGACCCATATTGCAATTGCATCTTCTGCCATACGAGGCACTTTTCAACGTACAATAGAACTATGTGCAGAAATTTGATCTTTGTCCAACGGATTTTAAGTTGTAATGCAAACTTGCATTCTTTCAAGAACGAACCAAAGGTTATTCGTTGAATACAGTTCATATCATATGTGTACCTAATTTCTTCATACAATTCGGGTTTCATGAAAATCTGAAAATTGTATATCTCCTCCATAATGTCATCTAGTATTTCTATGAGAGAGGTCAGAAATGTTCTAGACCTAACAAAGATAAGAGATATTTTTCCTAAATATTTTCTTTATTCAATAGTCCTTGTAATTTTTCACCCTTTTCACAGCTATATTCCCGCCTCTGTAACCTGTCCAAATAGTAATTGGCATTCTCCTCTGAAAAATGGTAGTTCGCGAAGGTAATTGCCTCTTCATTTGACGAAAATTTCTGTACCCCGAGCGCAAGTGTTAGAGGAAGGAACAAAAAAAAGTTGCGAAAAGGGCGGATGATCAAGCATTTCAAACTGTAATTCGTGGATTTTCGCCATAGCAACAGTTGTCTTAGTAAAAAAGGATTTTTTTAGCTTGTCAAGTAATGCGGCGAAGTATGCTGCTGTGGTGGTTTTTCCTTTTTGAAGATAATTGGGTGAAATAACTTCATAGCTATGCAAAAAAAGAGTCGCCATCGCTTTACAAGTCGACGAAACAGTTGTTGCTCTTTTTGGAACTAGCTCCCCTCCTTCCAGTTCGCTGTTTGGACTATATTTAGGTTTCTGGCGTATGATGATGTTCCATTTACAGTAAATAATCGCCGCCAAAACTTGGATTCATTGCGCCTCAACTGCACCAGTTGGAAGTGTTCATTCGAAAACGATTTTGGTGAGTAAGCGCGGCACTCAACGCGCGGACTGCTTTCTCAACAGTGAATGTTGATTCAATATGTGATAAACACATTGTTTTGATATACTCATAACCTTTTTAATCTCCCACACTTCCATTCGGCGGTCGTTCAGCACCATTTGGTGATTTTTGGCAATGTTATCGTCGGTAATTGTAGTTTTGGACAACCCGAACGCTCATCATTTCCCAAGTTCTTAAGGCCACGTTCGAAATCAGCTGCTCAAAATATCACTGTGGTAAATTACGTTGAAGACTCTCCATACATAGAATACAAATCATCGCATAGGCGTATTACCTTTCGAGAACAAATACGTAATGAAAGTTCGATATTAGATTTCGTCCATTTTCACAAAACATTAACATCAACACACTTCATAACAACTGCGCGTCCAAAGTGACTGAAACTTTTGTGAGTAACTCTCAACGGATGATAGCTGAAAATTCACTAGCTTTCATTTGCAAGTGCTGCCATTTTTACGTAGAGACTGGAATTTTTTCAGATCCTCCTCGTAATTTTATATTACTTTGCAACGTGAGTGAGTCTGTTGGACGAAGCAGAATCATAGCAGCACGAATAACAATTTCGTTATGTTTAAGAAAACAATTTTATATGTCGCATTATAAGCAGAAATCACACATCACATTTTCAACGGATTTGATAATAAGAACTGTTTTTTTAAACTAGAGTTTCTTATTAGAAATGAGGTGGTTTATCAAGGAGGAATGAGAGATAATTACAAGAATAAGATTTAGATATGAGATTGCATATTCTGAAATAATTTTTCCATATGCTGAATAGTCTACTTTTTCTATTTTTATTAAATGTTTTATAACATTAGACTTATCCAATGTGAAAAAAATTTATTACAAAATTCTTCAAACTATCGTTCATTCAGGTAACTTGAAATACATAAATCACATAACTTCCTTCTGTGGAATATCAGGCGAATCGCCCAGGTCACGAATGTCATTCAATAAAATACGAATTCCATCTCGGTTTCCTTCCTGGCAATATTGGGTTAATCTTAGGGGAGACACCTTTATCCTACCCGGTATATCATATATCATTTTTATGTTAGTCGCATCACTTCCCAAAACTACTATATTAATATTTAAAGATATCAGCTGCTCTGTCTGTTTCAGATATAATTCATTTTTAAACATATATCCACGTGACAAGTAGGGTGAATATTACGCCAGAAATGTCTCCGCTCCTCATTGAATTTCATATTATTTATACAGATATCCATCATTGTGGACGTAAATTTGATACCTTTCTGTGAGTTCAGGTGTTTCTGATTGTCAAGGGATATGAAATAGAATTCTTTACTCAGAAGTAATCTATCAATACGTTTGGATGTTGTAATCTAGATATATCGCAGAGCCAGCCGTTTTCAGTAATTGAATAATGGCTCAGAAATATGATCAAAAATAAAATTGAAATGTAACTCGAGTCGAGAAGAATTTTTTATAGTATAAATACTTTATTTCAATTAAGATGAGTGATTAAAAATATCGATGATAGATATCAAAATTGATATCCAAGGTAATGACAGAGCGTCTAGTTTGTTACGAATTAAAATGATAGTGAAAATCTTTTAGCAGGTCCACAAAGAACTTAATGAAAAGAACACCAACTACATATTTGTAAAATAGAAAAGGAAAAAACTATCAGTTATTGTGCCGACAAGAATGGATACTCAAAACTTTGAAATAGCATTTGTTTTGTAGCCTTTCATAATTCATCAGAATCATTAATCTGATTTTCATATTTATCACCATTTAAGCATCAAGAATATAAACATTTTCGTCTATTAAAATTGAAATTCAAAATATATATATATATATATATATATATATATATATATATATATATATATATATATATATATATATATATATATATATATATATATAATACAATATATATAACAAGTTATATACAAGTTATTTGGAACTGCAGCCTGCCATCAAAAAGTGGTACCCTTTTTTTATGAACTCAAGCCTGCAACATTCATTCATGTCTTCATCAGAAGCTGTAACAAGAAAAGAGTTAAGTTTTCAGTTTAACAGAAGTTAAGAGTTAAGGTTAAAAGTTGGTCAAATTACATAACGTCACATTACACATTAAAATTTTCCGGAAAACAGCTATGATTTGATCATATTTCTCTAGAACATGCTTCTTTCTTAATTTTTTCGTTCTTCAGATGTCAACAATTTGAATAAGGTTAGAGTGAGATCCATTCTTCAGTTCAGTTGTCCAATCTTCTTCTTCTCTTGTGTGCTCGTCTTCCGCTACCTTTGTCTCGTTTTTTGTTACCGGGACCCTCATTCTTGTGAGTGTCTAATTTCATCACTATGATCTTGATCATCTCCTCGCAGTCTTTACAAGGCTATTAGCGAAAAAGTTTTTTTCATTCTCTACAAGTTTTTCTAATTTTTGTGTCAAACCGTCCACATATGGTAGGACTGCAATGTATCTGTTTGTATTTTCTGAAGCCTGTGGATTGTCTCCCTGGTCTTATATTTGTAAGGTATTTGCTGGTCTTGGATTTGTGCAATTTGGTGTTGCAACGAAGATTTTGATTACAAATTTCCTGTTATAGCCATTCTGTACTAGATTGTCTTCCAGAAACTTCAGTTTAGATTCCAGGAACGATCGATCAGAGATTCTTGTCACTCGTGTTTTCATATTGAGTATTAAATTGAATTTCATGTTGAACGGATGGTATGATTTTTCATGGATGTATCTTCCGGACGCTAGTGGCTTTCTGTACCAGTATGTTTCGAGAATAGTTCTCTGTCTCACTAGTTTCGTATCTAAAAATGGAACTGTTCCATTTTTTTCATTTTCTATTGTGAACTTTAGTATTGTGGAAAACTCGTTGAAAATCTTCAATATGGTGTCGTTACCACCCATTGGGATATCAAATATCAAACCATCTACAAATTATTTACAAAAAAGCCCATGGAAGGACAATTTTGGTAGACACACATCCAACAGCCTATCCATCACATATTTGTGCAATTATTGGGGAGAATACTGATCCCATGGGTATTCCTGTTATCCGCTTGTAAAATTCTTTTTGAAAGAGAAATATGTTGACCGGACAACAAATAATACGATTTTTTTGAAATTAATTAACGGAATATAACAGTGTTGCTCTGTTCTTGACCAGTTGTGTTCTATACTGTCCAATGCAGTTTCTTACATTATATTGATATAGAGTGAGATGACATCCAAGTTGATTATTTGGTTATTTTCAAGAATTTGACAATTTTTGATCGTCTGCGCAAATTCTAAGGAGTCCTTTGTATAGTAAGGGTTATATAACTTGTAGGCTACTTTCAGTATGTTAATTATGAAGTTTTCTAGTCTTCAAGTTCAAATGAAATTCAATTCAATACTCAATATGAAAGCACGAGTAACAAGAATCTCTGATCCTGAAATCTAACCTGAAGTTTCAGGAAGACAATCTAGTACAGAATGGCTATACAGGAAATTTGTACACAAAATCTTACATGCAACACCAAATTACACAAATCCAAGACCAGAAGATACCTTACAAGTACAAGACCAGGGATAAAATCCAGAGGCGTCAGAAAATATAAACAGATACATTGTAGTCCTACCATATATGGACGGTTTGACACAAAAATTATAAAAACTTCTAAAGAATGAAAGAACCTTTTTCGCTAATAGCCTTGTAAAGACTGCTCAGAAACTCACACAAAGCTGAAAGAACAAACCGCCCATAATGAGACAATATGATGCAGTTAACAGAATTCCCTGTTTTGAATGCGTCTTGAGTTACATTGGAAAAACCGGCAGTTCTGTGAGCAAAAGAATCGCGTCACAACAAAGTAATTGTTGGAGAGCAGTAAACACATGCGTACCAGCGAAACATACTTCACGAACAGGCCATCAACCAAACTATGTAAAAATTTCCGCTTTGGATCAGGAATGAAACCTTGGTATGAGAAAATTTTTGGAGATGGTTTGAATAACGCAAGAAGGTGATAAAAGTATGGATGCAAGAAGAGATATTGACAGTTTGAGTGTAGTTTATGCAGACCTGGTAGAAATAGACATGAAATTGACAAATAGAACGAGAGATAAAATGCGAGAAGATGATCAAGACCAAAGTGATGAAATTTGACAGTCACAAGAATAAGGGTCCCGTGTACAAAGAATGAGATGAAGGCAGAAGAAGACGAGCAAACAAGGGAAGAAGATTGGACCACTGAACAAAAAAATGGATCTTAATGTAACCTCATTCAAATTGTTGTCATCTGAGGAACGAAGAAATGAAAAAAGAAGCATGTTTTAGAGAAATGTGACCAAAGCATAGCTGTTTTCCGAAAAGTTTTAATGTGTAATGTGACGGTATGTAATTTGACCAACTTTTTAACCAATCTTAACTTCTGTAAGTCTAAGTGAATTCTTTCATGTAGAATTAAAAAACTATCAACTTTTTCCTTGTATTACAGTGCTTCTGAAGACATGAAAAATGTTGAAAGCTTAAGTTCATAGAAGAAAATGTACCATATTATATATATATATATATATATATATATATATATATATATATATATATATATATATATATATATATATATATATATATATATATATATATATATACCAAAAGTATTCTGCTCAGCCGCTTCATTCTCTCTCTTCCTATATATATATTTAAAGAAAAATTTGCGAGAAAATTTTGACAGTCGTTCGAAATATATGACAAATGTCATCATTATCGATTATGGCCCATACTTCTACCGTCTTGCACCAAAGGATTTCTTAGATGGTCTCCAATATAAATGTCTACGACAATTCTTAGGGTTACTACGATCTACACCCATATCAACACTGTTATCTGAGCAGGCGAGATTCCACTGAGTGAGAGATCGAAACTAATGGGTACCAAATGCATCCTTTATCTTTGTAGCAAATGCAGTCCTATTTAAGATGATTTATACAACCTGAGTATTTTCAATTTGACGTTATCATATTGGAAAAATAAAAAAATTTTCTTTACTTGACATTTCAGTAGATAAATCGAACAATTGGTGTTCGCTCTTCAGAAGTCACGTCCACCCAAATTTTGTACACAATTTTGAATCCCTTTTCCCCACTACAAAAATAGCATTGAATGCCCTGTTCAATGAACTAGGTGATTACCTCTTGAAAAAGGATTTCAAGCATATATAAATCGAAATTACACCAATTTTTCGAAATTAAATAATACGGACGTCTCAGTTAAAATTGGTAGATCGGGTTGTGCAGTTTACGATTCATATTCTGGTCGAAAGTTGTTGTTTCGTCTCCCCAATACGTTATCAATTTTGTCATGCGAAATGTTGGAAATCAAGGAAGCTGTCGAATATTATCTATCCGCGAACTATAATGATATATAAATCATCTCTGACTCCCACAGTATCCTAGAACAACTAAATAAATTATCTTTATCTCCAAAAAATAACCATATTTTAATCGACTTGAGGCAGAAACTTTTTTCGGCAGAAACACAAGGAAAGAATATGAGATCATTTGGGTCTGTTCACACAAAGAAATTCTAGGTAATGAAATCGTCGATGGCCTATCACAGGAAGCCACCTCAGAAGATAATGAGGTAACACCAATTGCGGTCCCTAAATACGAGTTCATCAAGTCAATCAAGGAGGAAATTTTTGTTGAATGCAGCCAAGAATATCGAAACGATAGGAAAGATTTGAAATACAAAAATATCGTCAATAATACTCCGCTTAAGAAAACTTACTTTCACAGACTACAAATTCACTGACATTTCATAGTAACAATTAATGAATACGCTAATATCATGGAATGTATGCTCAACACATGCATAGAATAGGTTTGAAGGCTAACCCCAATTGTTCCTGTGTGTGTAAAGAGGAAACACTTACCCATATATTTATATTGTGTCCACTTTATGATAGGTACAGGAAAATTATTCAACATTCAACAAAATTTCATCTTTGAAATGAAGTGGTTCTTTGAATCTAGACCATCTATTGGCAGGTAATAACATTAAAATGTACACACACCTCTATCAGTTCCTTAGCAACGCTAAGAGATTTGTATGAACCTTACATGCACGCAGTTTCTCATATACATCATCAATGATATATTATTCTAATATTCATCATCAACTGTATATCATAATGATTTTGTAACAATACCTATATAATTTTTGATGACTGAAGAGTGTAAACACTAAGGTCAATTCTTCAAAAAAGAAAAATAATTATCAATATTTTGTTTGAAACACTTGACGAAATATCTCATATGTTATTCTATAATATAACGATCAATTCTGAATTTTTGTTACCTGCACCGTCTTGAGAAAATTTTTGAGGATGGGCCATTTTTCGACGAATTACCGTCATCGTAAACTTCGCGGTAGTCCCCAGTATCAAAACCTTATTTTTTCAAAACGTCCAGATTCATGTAGTTTTTGGAAAAGCCTTGTTAACGTGCTGTGATAAGAAGGTCAATGATTAGGGTACTTTCATACGTAAAGATGACCAATTTCCAAGGTGGGCACACGCGTGCATAAAATAAAAGTTAAAGGTCTGTTATGTCATTCAAGAAATTAATCTTTTTTGTTCTAATAATTAATTTTAATGTCTTATCAATGCATAATTAAACAGTTTAGTTAACACGTTTTTGATATAAATCGTAAGATAGTCTATGCAACTAAATGGCTAATGTCAAATGAAAAAACTCGAGGAGCCATAAAACTGCTTCCAACTACGAAATCACTTACATTTTATTTTCTAATTTTAAGTGAGGTTTTAAAGAAAAATATAGCTCGTACTATCTTCACTATCCTAAAAATGAGGAAAGATATACATATCGTCGTGTGTTTTCATATAAATATTACACTGATAGCATTTTCCTTTTTACAAAAAAAAAGTTATTTTTCCGCCATTTTGTACCTTGATTTCTCTCAAGAGATATTGACTTTTGACGTGATCTTTGTATAACAAATTCCTCTTCATTTTAACAAGGAAACGCCTCTTGTTTATTTAAGTGCTTTTGAATGCCTTAAGTTTAAGAATATTTTTAACTTCGACGGATTTAACGACATCCTATATTAGTAGCGACATTGTCATAAAGCAGCTCTATAAACAACGAGATACTCACATTTACAACTATGCCTGGATAGGGAAACACCTTCGTTTTCGGTGTTTCCATCGGCACATATCTGTAAAACTCGTGGAGTCCCCTGTACCATTTGACGGCGTATAAGGCCGATTCATCTGTGTCGTAAGAGCATCGAAGAGTGGCGGAATGGAACCGCTGCACTACTTTAGGCTCAATAGTCAATTTCACACTGTTCGCACCCCGGACACTTATCTCATCTGAAACAGAGAATAGATTATAAGAATGTATTCCGTCAAACAAGTCTGAAGGTGATTAATTGTATGGATCTCTATGCCTCGCTGAGATAAGATTCATTTTCGAATTTCGGATACTTGAGAAGGATTTATATGAACTTTTGAAGAAAATTACAATCATGAAATCTTGAATTGTAATTTTTAGATTGTTTTTCGATATAATAAAAAATGGAAGGACTCAAAGGTTTCTCGTTAATAAATATCGGCTGCCGAGAAACTTTTTTGTTGAAAAATTCCAAGAAAGAATGAAAGTGTATAGGGAAAGTTATTCTGACAAACATCTTTCGCAAATAATCTTTTTTATCTCACACGAGTCACAGAATATTATGGTTATTTGAAAAAATTTCTGCTTTGAAGGGAAGAATCTCCAGAGTCGTTAAGGGCTGCGACCTTTGAACAGTAGATTTAGTTATGTGAAACTAGATTTATTTAAAATGTCCTGTGAAAGTCTATTTTATATTCTTGAGCAATCCTAGAAAGATTTCATTGCTGTAGCAGGTTTAACATGAAAATATCTGAACCCTTTGATTTCAAATTAAATAGTGAAATATACTTCCAAACAATAATATAGTATTGAATGAAAAAACACTTATTTACAATTCGCTGGCGCAGATCAAATTTTCGGGCAGAGTCATAAAAGTGAACAGAACCCCGTTCTGTAGGAAATGCCATTATTGCTTAAGTAGTACTGGATCATTTTGTTGTTTTTCAATAATTCGATCGCATTTTTTGCACTCCGAAACGAATTTCTATGTTCAAATTTGCCCGAATGAACAGAGGTCCTATTAGGTTGAGACCCAAAATTTTTACCCAAACATCTAGGTTTCGCGGATATTTTGTGTGGCTTTCTCGAAATACATAAGGGTTCGAATCACTCCAAAATCTACAGTTCTGGCGGTTAACCTCTTCATGAATTGAAGACATGTCACAAAAGCAAACGTTGTATATGCGGATTATTGTTGATAACCTCTGCCATTTTTTTGCAGAAGTTTTTACTTCAATCCAAGTCTTCAATATTTATTTCATTTGTTCGAATGGAACTTGTATTGATGTAAAATTGTTCGATCAGCTAAAACCGGAAGTTGCAGAAATTTGTTGTGCTTGGCATAAGTTGGACATGTCCAAATACCGCCACAGCTGCTGCTGCATCATTTACAATTTCAATGGGCGCCCTCTTTGTATTTATGAACCCATCCAAAAAAATTGGCTAACAATTATCGCAAATTTGACTTCCAAGCACAATTTTGAATTTGGTAATAAAGCTCAAAATGTTCTCGTAATGTTTACACCATAATTATTTGATTGATGATTTTTACCACATCAGCATTCGTCATTCAATCGTTTGATTGAATGACGAATCAGATGAACACTTTGCTTCTAAGAACAAAAATTAAGTCAGAACAAATATTTGCATTTCCTTACACACAGCTTGGGAGAACCTTTTCAAGATTGATATAGTTTGTATAAACGGTTTTCAAAAAGCATATTCCCCTTCAAAACCAAGATTGCTTTTTTTCGTGAAAAAGATTCTTGGAAATAAATTTTCCTATTCACCGTTGTAGAGAGAATTCGAATAGCTTTCAAATGTGTTGTCGCTCGACCAATTTTTCCCATTCAATTTTGTGGGATCTAAGCCCCCCATATGAAAGGGTGTGTTTAGTTGAATACAGCTTAGTTTACTTCTAGAAATTTCTCGATTTACCATCCAAAAACAACATCTGGATTGTCCTTGAATGACAACCAACAGATAGGTCCCACAATTCAAAACGACTTACTTATGTGTTCACAACCGACATTGAAAAAATTTATAGGCAAATATTAATTAGCGCCGATCAACGAAATGTACAATTAATATTATGGCGGGAAAACTTGAATGATTCAGTTTCATGCTGAATACAGTTAGATATGGTACCGCATCAGTTCCATACTTAGCTACCCGTTGTTTGAAACAGTTAGCAATAGAATTTGAATATCAATATATTAAGGCTTGTCAACTGATAGATTAAGATTTTTATACGGACGATTTATTATCGGGATGTGACTCTGAAACAGAAGCCATTCAGTTCAAGTTTCGAAAATTTTGTCTTCTGCGGGATTCAATCTTAGGAAATGGATGTCAAATAATTCTATGTTTCTAAGCTGGTTGGAACAAAAACGAAACTTAGATCAAGTGATCAAAATCTCGGATGATTCCACGATGAAAACACTTGGAACTCTGTGGAATGCGAAATCAGATCAGTTTCACTATTCAAGTAGTTATAATATTCATTCAAAAAGGTTGGGGGTTGACGGCTCAGATATTTGATCCACTTGACTTACTCTCTCCGATAACTATAATGGCCAAAATGGTTATTCAGAAATTATGGTCGCTGAAATTATTATAGGATGAATCAATCCCAAATCAAATACATACTGAATTAATTAATTTCAGGAATAATTTTGGGAGCCTACGGTGCTTGTATTCACTTACGTTCTAAAGTACAGCATACCAACACTTATACTTCTCATTTATTGTGCTCTAAATCCCGTGTTGCACCTCTAAAAAATATCTTGTTACTAAGATTAGAGCTGTGTGGCGCATTGTTACTTGCAAAACTGTTTGACAAGGTTAACGGTGCCTTTAAATTAAATTTCAATTCAAGTAATTTTTGGTGTATATCGACTTTAACATTAAATTGGATCAATTCCAAACCGTCAAGATGGAAAACGTTTGTAGCTAAGCGGGTAACCCAAATTCAAAGTTTAACTCACATATCAGATTGGAGACATGTCAATTCTAACCTAGCTTGCGGTAAGGAGGTATACCCTAAAGAAGAAATTTTGTCTTTAAATTCGTTTTTAGATCAAACTGGTATATGGAGAGTTGCTTGTCGTATTCATAAGTCAGATTTTGCTCATAATAAATAGCACCATATAATTTTAGCTCCTGAACATAAATTGACAATACTTATAGCTAGAAATTATCATAAATCATTGTTACATTGCGGCGCAAACCAAGTTCTCTATGCAATGCGTGAGACATATTGGCCTCCCAGAGGAAGAAATTTTGCAAAAAAATTGTTCGCGATTGTCATTTGTTTTACTATTAATGAGATCAATTCCAGCTACTCGTTTGAATCCACCACCACCTTTTTTAAATTGCGGCATTGATTACGCCGGACCATTCTTTCTGAAATCTGAAATAGGAAGAGAACGGAGCGTCTTTAATCAAGGGCTACTTTTGCCTGTTTATTTGTTTTACCACTAAAGCGGTTCTTTCAGAACTGGTCACGAATTTAAGTAGCGAAACATTTATAGCAGTTTTAATACGGTGCATTGCCCGTCGGGGAAGACCTCATAATATATACTCCGACAATGCTCCGGAATTTTACTAGCGCAAATTCCGAATTGCAAACGTTTTTTAGGGAGTCTAATCAATTTATCTCAGACACAATGATCCAACCAAACATAAATTGGCATTTTTGGAGGACTTTGGAAGCTGGTATGAAGTCAGTGAAAAATCATTTACACCGGGTAATTGGGGTCACAACATTGACCTATGACCATTTTTACACTTCGTTGGTTCAGATTGAGGCAGTTTTGAATTCACGTCGACTTACTCCCATGATGAATGATCCTAAAGATTATACCTCCCTTACACCTGGCCACTTTTTTATTGGCAAAAGCTTAGTCTCTCATCCCGAGCCTTCTTTTATGCATACCACCAAAAAGAGGCTCAGCCATTTTCAATGTGCATGTGCGGAAAATGAGCCAACATTTATGGAATCGATGGAGTAAGAAATATATCTCACAACTTCAGACTCGGATGAAATGGAAAAATCTCGACAAAGAAGGAGGCACTCGTCATTATCAAAGAAACTAACGTTGCCTTCAGCAGATGGCACTTGGGACTCGTTCTGGAACTGCATCTTGGTACAGACAACGAGATACGCGTAGTGACAGTGCTTCTACCAAGCAGGAGAACCCTTACCTGAGGGGTATCGCCCGAACCCTTAAACCTGAGATTATACATACTTTCTAAAGGTATGATTGCCTTCAGTAATTTCTAGGTTTACGTAAGTTTATATAAGCAGAATATCTCTCCCTGTACCAAGTAGTAGTCAGAAATCTTTCGTCGAATAAACATTAAAACCCAGACTTCGTGTCGTTATCTCTATCGTGCAAAATCATTTGCAAAAGGTTTGTGAGATTCACCAATTCAAGAATCTCGCTGGTCCTTCGAGTTTAATCAAATCAAAAAGTGGCACAACAGTGCATCAAAGTCGATTCGATTTAATTCCAAATCAACAGGATAGTTGCTCGTTAATGCCTCAAATATACGTCAGAAGATGTCCACGAACAAAATCATACGAGTGTCGGCAAATTAACCTCGTCAATGCGGGATAAGAAAAATACAAGGTAGCTCGTTTGATATGGAACGGCCTATATACTTCATTCTAATGAACGCGAAGTGAGTTTATTCATTCGTTTTTTATACTGTATTCTCTTTTCAATCGAACGAGGAAATATTCTGAAAGCAATGTGCATTCCTTCTATATATATTCGACATTGTCGTACTATATATTTCGATATCTAATTAAATATCTTATATCTAGAGTAATATTCACTCTTGACTTTCTATTATGTTCGTTTCAAGTTTTCTTTCCTAATGGATCAGCAAATATATCGGCCATTCAATAACAATTCATGGTCCCATTACAGAAAAACCCGACTATCTCTGAAACAAATAAAACTTCAGGTTTTTGTTACATATAAAATCTATCGTGAGGCAAATAACGAAGTTCTTCAAACAAACAATCACTTCCTCTATACTTATCTCGTCTTTTCAACCCTCCTTCAACGTATTGTTGATGGGCCAGCTTCAGATAGATTTTTGTGAGGAAAACAAAGAACCTTAGCTTAGAAGTTTTTTCACGTCGTATAGTTGGGGCGAATTATTTAGATACAAACATAAGAGCAGGCAAAGATAATTCTTTTTAGATTGCTGAAAGTGATTTGCGGCACGATGAACCGCCCAATACAAAAATAAACAACAAAAGTCGAAGCTTGAAAAGAATTTTACGAAAAAAAAATATGGGAAAAAAGAGGACGGAAGAAAAATAATGGTGTAGGGAATATAAATAATATGAACCGGGTCGATCTTTTAAGCTATGAAAGTCAAATATTTTCTTTGCCTCGAGATGAATCGAGAGAAGGCTTGACAAATCGTTTTGAATAGAAGGTACAGGAGATGACCTCTCAGATTTCTGAAAAGTGGAAACTCGTTAACAGTGTCGCGTCATATGTGAATCTACATTTTTATATCATAGATGATTAAATTCCACCACTATCATGCGCTGAATAAAAACTGTTATAATCAATAGATGATTTTTGAAGAGAAACTTTATCTTTCAATTAATATTCGAGTTTATCATGAAGGGAATAACAAAAACATTGCATGATATAATTGAATATTCTCACGTTATGTCTTTTTCAGTCATTGTGACGGAAGAGGAGCGGATGCAGAAGTGGCTTTTTTAGAAGAGCTAAAAAACTTCAGCTCTGACAAAATAGCTTTAGCTTATGATAATTTCAAGTCAAAGTAATACGAATTTTACGAAATAATTTTATTATTGTCCACCCTTCTGAAAATTTCACTTCATTCCCTGTAGTATTCTTTCTAGGTTCAAGAATCGTCCAATCAAAGGCCTCCTACGAGCTTTTCAACTTGAACAATTCATATCATTATAGCATTGACCCTCGACGGCGAACAGTCAGTGGGTGAATATTACTCGTTCGTCCTAAGTCAATAAACCTCACGTAAACAAACGTTGAACATTGCTTATGGTATACATTAGTCACTACACATTCAGTCAAATTTCGAAAGGATCTATCGATGTTGAATGAAAATTAGATTATTTTGTTTCTTTTTGAAGATGATTCTGAAAATGCACAAGCAGTGGTGTGAATGACCGAGTACGTACGGAACGAATGCAACTGCAACTGCAAGGGGTAACTAATGAAAACCTTGAACAGGCAAGCGGGACAAGACAATTCTGGTCTATGGCGACTACTGTCAGTGCCACTTTCTGCAAATCTGCGTTTCCGCCTCTTGTTAGAGAAGATGGAAGTATGGCATCATCTCCGAAAGAGAAAGCCAATCTTTTTGCTCTCTTACCCTCAAATTCTCTTTGCTTGATATAACACAATACCACCAAACATTCCACCTAAAAATTGTTCCATGGCAGAAATCAAGTTCAGACTCTACACTGTGAGACGGGCTCTCGAGCAGCTGAACTGCAAGAAGGAAGTTGGTCTAGACGAAATACCGCCAATCGTCCTAAGGAAAGCATGCTCCCGAACTTGCACCCATTCCTAACAGTCTGTTTCAGATTTCAAAGCCCGACTTTTGCGAGCAGGTGGAAAACAGCGAGAATTCAACCGATCCCAAAAAAAGGAAATAAGTCATTTCCCCAAAAGTACCGCTCTGTTGCACTTCTTGCCATTTTGTCCATAGTGATGGAGAGAGTCATAAATGACTATATTTATATCTATATATATATATATATTGTCCATAGTGATGGAGAGAGTAATAAATGACTATATATATATATATATATATATATATATATATATATATATATATATATATATATATATATATATATATATATATATATATATATATATATAAAGTCAGCTATTCAGAGAGTTACACTACCTAGACATCTTGGAGGTCGTGGATTAATTGATTTGAATAATCTTCATAGTAAACAGATTTTTCATCTACGTTCCCATTTCCATGATAAACAGAGAACGTCTAAATTACATGATATTGTTGTTGCTTCAGATTATAATGTTACACCTCTGAACTTGACAATGCAAAAGGTAGATTTTGATATATTTGATGATAATTCTAAAGAGAAAGTTGGATGCAGAAAGAATTACACGGAAAGCACCTAAAGAATTGAAAATGATTATATTGATGAAATTGCATCGAATAAATGGTTAGTATCTGGAGAATTGTTTGCTGAAACAGAATGCTTGGCAATTGCGATCCAGGATCAGGTTGTTTTCACGAGGAATTATAGAAAACATATCATCAAACAAAATATAGATGATTCTTGCCGTAGATGTTTCTGTTCTTCAGAAACAGTTTTCATATATTATCATCTTACTCAGTCCTTGCTTCGACAGATTATTTAGAAGGACATAATGCCGTCGCTAATATTATTCACTTCAATCTAGGAATTAAACATGACCTAATTCCCAAAGAAAAAAATTTCAAAAATATGAACCTGAGATTATTTGTGAAAATGACAAATATAAACTTTATTTTGATAAAACAATTCTTTGCAGAGAGCTGTAAAACACAATAGACCAGATATCGTTCTTAATGATAAACAGAATCAAATAACATATATAATTGATATTGCTATACCCGACACACATAATATACAAAATAAATACAATGAAAAAATTTCTAAATATATGATGCTTGGCGACGAGATGAGAAAATGAAGAAAATATTTATTCTACCGATTATTATTTCTACAACAGGCGTTATTCCTAGAAATCTTCACAAAAGTATTGAGATTTTGGGTCTGAAGAAAAATTTGTTTGAACAGTTACAAAAGATAACAGTCATCAAATCTTGTAATATTCTTCGTAGGTTTCTTTCCGAAAATAATAATGAGGTAGAGTCATAGGTTTTCTCTTTAGTTTATACTGCTCAGAATCTCATTTCATATTTTATTTATTTGTTTATATAAATGTAATATAATTAACTGACAATTTTGTCATATTTATATTCAGAGCAGTATTCTATTCGATCGTTCACCACTTCACACAAAGGAAACTATTAATGAGTAACATTCAGTGTTACTTGACTAAGGTCCGTACACTGGATTTTTCCGGGAGAACGCCTCTGACACTACTCGTTGGTATATTGATATCATTGTCTGATGATGCTATAGTATGTATATATTCTGGTAGATTGATATATTCTCATAACATTTAACGTTATCCTAATATATAATTACTCCAGGATATGTTTTGATTATAATCATTGCCTGGCAATGGTATTAATTACCAGGTGGTGGATTTATATTTTTCGTGAAATCAGTTTGATTGCATGAACAGATATATGGGCAACTCGTCGGGGTAAAACCCTATATATATATATATATATATATATATATATATATATATATATATATATATATATATATATGATGGGACAAATTTCTTCCTCGATAAACTTCGCGAGGAGTCTACATTCGTAAACTTGAGACAAGAAGAATTATTCAAAAATCCGTAGATCAATGAATAATCCCATCTGACAAGAGCTAGTTTCCAAATCTGCCTGCCATGGACGCAGCCCCCAAGAGCCACAATAGTGCAACTAAGCAGGATGCCGAGAAACGATGCAACAGACTGCAGTTTCGCCCTTATTGGGAGCTCATCAGTGTCGCATATT
Source organism: Cryptolaemus montrouzieri (assembly GCA_013387265.2). NCBI lineage: Eukaryota > Metazoa > Arthropoda > Insecta > Coleoptera > Coccinellidae > Cryptolaemus > Cryptolaemus montrouzieri. The sequence continues at coordinate 41,748,278 of JABFTP020000124.1, read as the reverse complement.
GCTTCTCAGCATCCTATCAAGCTACATCGGGGTGCCCTATCGATTCCAGAAAGGACGCACCTCGTACATACGTACGAGAGTCGCCCTCTATGGACCGAGACGGCGAACCCGCTACCGGATTTCGAGAAAGATACGAACAATGACAAACAGATGTGGAAACGTTAAAAATTCCAAACATTTGGGAGACATCTTTCGCCGTTCCGTGAATGACATCATGGGTAGAAAACGAGCGAAAGAATCCCGACCTCTAGCGAAGATTATCGCGGAAGATATTTGTACCATCAAATATTTACCGACGGGAGGTTGAATCTCGGAAACAGAGGCTATGAGCACTATTCCAGCGGGATGATTTCGCTCGTTTTCTACCAGCTATGAGGCGAAACTGCAGTTTGCTGCTTTGTCGCCGGGTTATATATATATTCCGCGATAATCTTCGCTAGAAGTCGATATATATATATATATATATATATATATATATATATATATATATATATATATATATATATATATATATATATATATATATATATATATATATATATAACCCGCCGACAAAGCAGCAGACTGCAGTTTCGTCCTCATAGCTCATCAATGTCGCATATCGTATATCAGCACCCTTAGCAACTACATCAGGGTACCCTTACGATTGCAGAAAAGACGGATATTCACATACATACGAAAGTCGCCCTCTATGGACCGAGACAGCGAACCCGCTTGCAGACCTCGAGAAAAAATGGTGAGAACGTTAAAAATCCCTACAGTCGTTGAACATCTTTCGCTTGTCCGTGAATCATATCACTATTCATAACGAGCGAAATAATCCCGTTGGTTTTGTTGATCTAGGCCTCTTTTTCAGGAAAAACCTCCTGTCAGTAAATATCTGATGAAATAAATATCTTCCTTTCTCTCTGTTTGTTATTGTTTGTTGCTTTTCTCGAAGTCTCTGGACTCTTGGTTCTCGGGGAATCACCGGTGAATGTCAATTCTTAGGAATTTACTCACTCTCCGGAATGTTTCTGCTGAATATAGCTAAATGGAACAAACTTAAATGATGGATTATTAAACTTACGCTTCGGGCCGCTAGGTGACAACACCACATGTATCTTTTTCAGTTTGCTACAATTTTTCAGGGAACATTGAGTTTCTAACGAAAGATACGAAAAACCTCAAAAAGAATCATTTCATTTGAATCTATTCTAAATTATATGAAAATGTATTGTATGTTGTAGGCGATATCAGTATTCTTTTGAGTGTTGTTTTTGAATACAGAATTTGCTTACATTTTTGAAATGACTGCTGATTGATTTCTACCCTTTCTCCTTCAAATTAATTCACTAGCGGAGCAAATATCTACCTGTTGCGCTGCTAGACGAATTGACTAGGTCGAACGTACTAAGTTTCGAAATCCGTGTGTCTGGGCATATAAAATTTCTGTACGACTAGAGATACTACCTATTTCTATTGCACCTGTACAAATACGCCAACAAGCCATTAGCAAGTGGACTCAACTTTATACTCTTACAAGTATCAAGCTTTCAAGCTACTTGATGTCAAGTCAAACCTTTGGGTTGCGAAATCAAGCAAAGCAGATCTTCGATTATTCGAAAGCTTGAATTTCAAGTTGAGGCAAGCTTTTCGAAAAATTTCCAAGCTGCTCGACTAGATGGTCCCTATTCTCAATTATCCGCAACGATATCAATTGACCTTCTAATATCGCTTATAATCATAAGTTTGGCTTCAAAACTTATTTTTTGCGAAACCTGTGATGATTGCAGGGACAATTACTGTTTCACTTTTCCTTTGGCATTTCGTGAGTGACAGTTAGCATGATACTATGGATTAAAGGTCAGAAAACTTAGTGCCTAAAAGTTGAGTTGAGCAATATACCTTTTTCGTTTCCTTGAGTTATCTTAATTGCCACTTAGATTATTTTGATCGGAATAAGTACGAAATAAAACGCCAATATGCTTGCATTCATGCAGGCAAGTTTTACTTTTCTCAAAACTTTACTCTAGCCAAAATAGATTGAGAAATTTGATCTGCCTATATTACCTTGGGTCTTTTTTCTTTTTCTATTCTTATATTCACGCTTCATTCCTTCAATTATAGCTCTGCTACTTATAACGACCAAATTTCGCTACCCAAAAATCATCCAAAGAGGAGAAACAAAAAGCTGAAAGAATTCTTTTTGGTGAATGTGCCGCTGTACATGGGATAAATTTAGCAAACATGAACGCATTGGAAAATTGGAGACACTAAGGGCGCATTATAGGGTTAGGCAAAAGTACCGGAATGATCAATTATCTTAGTTATTTACAGAGCGATTTTTTTGAACATTGGTATCCCCATATTGTGAAGCAAAAAAATTCATTGTTAATATCTTGTGCTCCATACTTTCCAGTGTAGCCGGAAATGACCACAACATGAGAATTTCAAATATTACACCCTATATGTTCATTTATTTTTAGATTCATAGGAAAAAACTTCCTTTGAAACAATCGAGAGAAAAGCTTTTCCTCCAATGTCGTGTTCATAAAAAAATCAGAATGACAATTATAATTCTAACCTAACCTAAATCAAATTAATCTCGAATTCTTAATCAACGTGACAGGCTGACTATAATTGTCAAGTATTTGTTGAAGTTTTGATTTTTGCACGAACGAGAGAAATTTTTTTATTGAAACTAAAACAAGTGTTGAAAATGAGTTCCATTCACCTCCTGACAATAGCTTAATCAATCACTGAAATTTTTGAAGGAATTTTGCAGAAATTGTGGGGGTATCAAATTGATTTCTTCTGTTATGCGACGCCTTAACTCATCTAGATTGGCAGGTCGTTCTCTATAAACTCGGCATTTTAAGTGGCGCCATAAAAAGAAGTCCAGAGGCAATAGATCGGGTGATGGCGGAAGCCACTCAATAGGACCTCTTTAACCGATCCATCCTTTTAGAAAAACTTCATCCAGATAATTTCGAACATCTACCGCAAACGGTGAGAGAGCTCCATCTTGTTGGAACCAGACAATAATAGCTAGAGTTAACGGTTTACTTAAATTTGGAAATAAAGCTGTTATGGCTGCCACAATTTCATTTCTTAATAATTCCAAATATCGCTCTCCATTTAAATTCTCTTCTATAAAAAAAATGGTCCACTTATGTATGTGTATAAATACGGCAATTATGCCTATTGACTGTACCGTTAAGGCAGAACGTAGCTTCATCCGAGAATACGATTCTATTCAAAAAATTTGGATTCGCCATAATTATTTCCATGATGATCTCTGAAAATTGTGCTCTACGGTCAGGATCGTCTTCAGTAAGCATGGACGAATTGAATTTTATATGGTTTCATTTTTTCTGTTTTCAGTATCCTACAAACTGACATCTGAGAAATTTCATGATTCAAGACTAGTTTATTTGTAGAAACGTGAGGATTTTCCTCAATTGCCAGTAAAATGTCCAACTTTGTATCTTCGTCGGTGGCACACTTAGGGCGTCCTGCTCTAGGAATATCTTTCACTTGCCGACTTGCTTCATATCGCTGTATTGTTCTGCATACTGCAGACTTACTAATTTGATGATCTGGTTGAACAGTATTAAACATACTGCCAACTTCTTGGTAAGATCGTTGTCTGTCACCATATCCGCGCATCATCAAAACCTCGATCCGTTCTGCTTCACTCAGCTTGAATACTATTATTAGGAATTGAAGTGCAAAAATCTAATCTTCAACAGATAATTGACAATATTTGTCAATATGTCCCGTCCCGTTGATTATTAATGCAAAACTAATTTGATTTAGGTGATATTATTTTTATTTTTTAATTTTTATGTACTCAACATTGAAAAGAAATGTTTTTCGTTTCAAGAGAAAAAATTTCTCTGAATCTAAAAATAAATAAACATATAGGGTATTACATTAAAAATTCGCATTTTCTGGTTATTTTTGGTTACACTAGAAATACTAGCGAGCACAAAATATCAACACTGAATTCTTTATGCTTAGCAATGTAGGAATACCAATTTGCAAAAAAATTGCTCGGTGAATAACTGAGATAATTAACCGTTCCAGTACTTTTGCAAATCCTGTATATGCTTCGTCTATAATGTGAAAATGAATCGTTGAATGTGTTGCTAAGCTCAAATCTCGAAAACAGCTGAACCGATTTCGCGAATTCCTTTCTTTAAATATTCATTGAAGTACAGATATCGTTCTCAAATCTCAAAATTGCTTGAAAAAGTCTAAAAACAACACTTTTCTTCATCTTACCTTACCTAACATCAGTCAAACATAATTTTGTCTGTGATAAATTGTCACTTGAAATATAAACCTGTTTTGAAGGGCATCTTTAATCTTATTAAATCTGAAAGCCACAAATTTCTTCAAAAATAAAATGTGTTACGAGTTTGAGACTCATTCATGCCTTCTCTGCGGTTCATACAAACTTAGGAAGAAGTACCCGAAATGCAAGGAATCAAGTTAATTAAAAATCTGATAGTACTGCCCAGGAACGTGAAGATCGCAATGAACGTGAAAGACGTGCTGAATGGGCTGCATCACCTTTCCTGAGAGTTTTTGTCAGCTGAACTCATTCAAAAAGTGTTTTCAAATGTTGCTCTTACTTATTCCATGATTGGTTGAGCGAACGATCTATACTGGCAGCAAATAACAATTTAACATAACATTTCAAGAGAAATGACGACAACTAAATTAGTTGATATGGCAACTAATGAAGATGATGGGGAGAACTACCCACCGGAGTTTTTAAACTCACTTGATTTGCCAAGATTGCCGCCTCAGAATCTACAATTGAAGGTTGGATCTGGAGTTATAATATTGCGAAATATTAACCAATCGCGACTTTGTAACGGCAAACGATTAGCGATAAAAAAAATTCTGAATAACGTAATGTAAACAATCATACTGAAAGGAAAGTATGAAGGAGAACACGTTTTGATACCCCGCATCCTAATGATTCGGATTGATGTTCGGTTCGAGTTTAAAGGAAAGCAGCTTCCAGTACAGTTATGTATGACCATAAACGAATCCCAGGGGCAGTCGTGATGTGTTTGTGGTATTTATTTAGAAAATCCATTTTTCTCGAATGGTCAATTGTATGTTGCCTGTTCCCGTGTTGGAAAATCATCTGCTCTGTTTGTTTACGTGCCAAATAATCAAAAATATATCTTGTACCATAAGGTACTATCAAATAATAATAAGTAGGTATGATGATAAGAAATCTGAATTCATAATTTTGATAGCTATTTTATGTTTTGCTATTAAAAATTCTTCAGTTGTTTTATAATTTTCATTTTCCAACATAATTATAGACTAATTAACTTTCTTTTATATTTTTTCACTACTAGCTGAGCTGACCTCCTGAATAGAAGAATAAATATTGATATATTTAAAAATTGACTGTTAGCCGGTAAGAAGTTTATCGGGTCAGCTAGCATACAATAGATACATTGATATTCGATATTAGATGCAAAATCATAATTCATATTTCGCTGAATATTCATTTTGATTCAGAAAAGTCATAGTTGAATTCATTATCAGTACTTCGATTCAATAGTTGTATAATTTTACTAATAATTTTTTTCAAACAAGTAATATTATACGACAAATGTAACCTCAAAGGTGAAGCCCTATAAATAGCTCACTTTGCAAATTAATGGTAATTTATTCATAAAAATTTGTTTGAATGACTAGGAATTCAATTCAATTGGATACTTTGGTCTTCTGATTCTGAGCTTAGTAATATTTCGTTAGATAAACGAATGTTTGCCTAGCTAGAAAAACACTATGAACTACTTGAAGGCCAGAACAGCAACCTCATTCTATATATATATATATATATATATATATATATATATATATAATAATAATAATAATATATATATATATATATATATATATATATATATATATATATATATATATATATATATATAAATTAGAAAGTTTGTTACTAATTACACAATCACGCACCAACAACAAAGTTGGATGAGACAACTAATATTTATCGATAGCTAAATTTATGTATATAACTGAAAAGTAGCCTAATTTCAATGAAATAAAACTATAGTATCTAGATTTTCACCATATTAACAAAACTATGACTGGTTTCACCACACGGTGGCTTCATCAGATACAAACTAATAAACAGAGTTATTCCTTATATATTAGTCTTATTTCCTACTTAATATTACAATAGGTACAAGTACCAGAGGTATGTTGGAAAACCCATCGGAGTTGCTTACTTTATGAATTGAAAAGATAGAGTAAAGGAGAAGGATTTAGATCTAATTGACTATTAAGTAACCTACCTGAATTCTTCTCTTTGTTGATCTCTGAAATTTTCAATAGATTGAGTATTTGTCTATTATTTCCATTGTTTAAAATTTTGAAATTTTCATTAAAGTTATGGTTTTCTTCGAGTAAATGATTAGAATAATGGGAATCTGATTTATGATAATTAAAACTACGTTTGTGCTCGGATAATCTAACTTTGAAATTTCTGAAAGTTCTAACAATATAAATTTTATTACAATCCCCGCAAGACAGTTTATAAACACCGGATTTATTACCTTTATCAATTTTAGATTTTCAGTTTTTCATGTCGGCTTAAAGAATTATCAGTTCGGAATGCTATATTGAAATTATAATGAGAGAGGAATGATTTTAATTGTGTGCTGAAACCGGTCATAATTGTTATTATAGTGAAAATCTAAATACTAGTTTTATTTCATTGAAAATATGTTTATCGATTTTCATCAAGTAACGACCTCCTCAATCAAATTGATGAAAAGTAACAGGTGATTTTTGAGGTAATTGAATTTTAAATTATAAAAGAAGTGATTAATCCAGTCGTGAATTTTATAATTTACATACGCTCTCTGTCAAAAGTTCGAAACTGATTCAATGACTTTCAAAAATCTCTTGTGTTCATAAATTATTAATATTTCCTAATTTTTATATACAGGGTTGTCCACGCTATACGGCACGAAATATTGTATCCTAAATACGGGATTTTTTCTTTTGAGATATATAAGAAGCCATTAAAGGTAAGTTGTGAAAATTTTTCACATTATACAGGGTTTTTCAGATGATTCGTTTTTCCTCAAAATCTGAAGAAAATTTTATTCTCAAAATACTCAAAACATATTCAAGGTAGTTCAGCGAAATTGACAGGGACGAGAGGAAATAGATCCAAGTATCCGCTTTCTTACATTGAAAGGCAAAAATTTTAATTTTGCAAGAATTGGGTCTCTCGAATGAAACATCAATAGAATTTTCATTTATCTGGTTACCTGTTGCCAATAAAAATGTCAGATAATTCTCTGTCATTTGATTATTTAAAAAAAACTAAAAACGACTTATGTATTTGTATTGATGGTTTTGAAGTTTTTTTTTCAATTTTGTGATTTAAATCAATCGAAATGAAAACTTATTCAAAAGAAGATCGTATTGACATGATATTCATCCTCGGAGAATGTCATAAAAATAGCTTTTTGGATTCTCGGGTTTATGCACCAAGTATCCTGAAAGGGATTATCCTAAGCAAAGTGATTTTGAAAGACCTCTAATCCAGTTTCAAGAAAGTGTTAGCTTCAATTAAAAGAACCTACTATAAGAAGACTAAGTACTAGAAATGTGGAGAATGTTCGTGCAGTACTCGGTTCTGAGATTGAAAATCCTATAAGTAGTTACAAGCAAATAGTGCAAAATACTAATATTAGTCGAACAAGCAGTCGAGAATTCTAAAAAAGCACAATTTTCATCCTTATGAGACTAAGCTTTGTCGAAATAATTTTAATAACCGAATTAAATTTCATATTTGGGCGCTTGACAGAGTCACGGAAAATGACTGGTTTTTGAAAATGTAGAGTTCAGTGATGAATGTTCTTTTCACAACAATGGTCTGGTGAATAGATACAATTTTCACTATTACTCCGATTTCAATTCATATGCTTACAGAGTAATGAACAATCGAAACAGATGGTCTGTAAATGTGTGGACTGGAACAATGGGACCTTATTTAACTGGACTATATTTTTTTGAAAGACCTTCAAATGGTATAATAAATTTCTCCCTCACGAACTTCTGATTTTATTGGAGAACGTTCCCTTAGACCAGGGGTGCTCAAACGGTCGTATGCGACTGCGTTTTGAGCAGATTTTAATAAGTAGGTAACTAAACTACAAAAACTTATTATGTGATGAAATAACATTCTGCTAGCGGCATAAAGCGGCTTTATCAAAGAGAAGCTGCGTTTTTTATTCTTGCCGCTTTGTCGGAAACAACCGATATAAATGTTGCGCCTACAGGAATTGGAGTAATTTCGAGAAGACTCGGATTAGCTATAAGAATCTTGTAAAATAAATACGTTAAGACCATCGTCACTAGGACGACAAAATGAACTTGTACTTAAATTAATTATTTAGGTCACATTCATATCCCTCAGATCTCGGCTTAGAACCCTGTAACTGTTCAATTTTTTAATCAATCAAACAGATGTAAAGTTAAAAGTTGTAATACTGGGACTTAAATAAAGATTATGTTAACTGAAAATTGGAGTCTTTCTGAATTGAAACTTGAAGGCAATACAACGTCGATACAAAGTTCATCATTATATAGTACAAAATGAATGGAGCGAAGATAACTAAACCGTATCATTTCAATACCCATTGGGAGGAAGAATTTTTCTTATGAATGGTGAAGGATAAGTGCATTTGTCTTATTTGTCTTGCGTCAGTTGCAATACCTAAGCGTGGTTACTTAGATACGCATCATAAAAAGGTTCATAAAATCTATGAAAAGTATTTTCCGCCACAAAGTGTATTAAGAAAAACGAAAAGTACGTGATTTGATATCTTGTTTGGAAAAAGAACAAACCATGTTCACAAAACAAGCCAAACAATCAAAAGATCATTTAAAATAACTCATATATCGGATCGGTTGTGAAGGAAGCATTTGTTGAAGCGGGTGAGACTTTATTTGAAGATTTTGAAAAGAAAACAGAAATCATGTCTGCTATTAGAATGCTTCAGTTATCTCGTCCAACTGTCACAAGGCGTATTGAAGTCATAAGTCAGGTCATGGCAGATAAACTAAAATATGACATGAAATGTACCTACTTTTCTCTACAATTCGACGAATCCACTGATACGACAAACACTGCCCAGCTGTGTATTTTTATTCGAATGGCATTCCATGACATGTTGGCTAAGGAAGAATTTTTGACAATCTTTCCTTTGAAGTGGTAGACCCGTGGCGAAGATATATATGACGTTTTCTTCAATTTTGTAAATAACTACAAGCTACCAATATATAGATTAGTATGCATTACAACCGATGGAGCACCAGCAATGACTGAAAACAAAAACGGTTTTGTGGCATTGTGTCGAGATAATGAAGATTTCCCTTCATTTTTCCATTCCATTGTATTATAAATCAAAAAGTTTTGTGTTCAAAAGTTTTAAACACGGAGGAAATGATGGCTATTCCAACAAAAACTGTGAATTCCATCCGTGCACGTAACTTGCAACCGTGGCTCGTTAAGTTGCAGTTGGAAGATAAGGAGTCAGCTTAACACACTGATTTAGTTCTTCACATTGATGTCAGGAGGTTGATTCGCGAAAGAGTCCTAGGGGGTTTTCAAGAATTATTGCCCGAAATAATAGCTTTTCTAGACGTAAGAGATGTTGAAAAACAAAAAAGGCTGACTGATTTGGCATTTTCGACTGACATCACAAAGCACTCAAAAACCATTAACTTGGAGCTTCAAGGTAAAGGAAAAACTATCAATGAGATAATTAGCGCAGTAAACGCATTCAAAAGTAACTTGCAACTTATGATAGATCAACTGAAACTAAAGGATCTGAAACATTTTTCGTCTTTGAAAGCAAGGATTCCTCAGTTGAATTATTATACATATGAGACTGAATTATCAAATATTTTGGTACAATTCGAAATTCGTTTTTATGATTGCAGTAAATCGGCAAATATAGCATCATTTATGACTTATCCTTTTTCATGTAAAAATATTGAGGAATTAGCTTCTGAAATAGCAAGTCAGTGTAATATGAACTCATATTCTGTTGAAAATGGATTGGTGCCGATTATATCAGATATACATCTCAAAGCTGCAGCATCCGATACAAATTTCTGGTGTTTTATATCTGAAGAAGAATATGCGAATCTAAGGCAAATAGCTCTTCAACTGACGGCAATGTTTGGGTCAATTTACTTGAGCGAGTCTGAAATGGAGATAATTAAGTCAAAATATCGCAATCGACTAACTGACGATCATATATCATCATGCTTGCAATTATCACTCAGTGGTTACGAACTATAGTATAAAAAGTATGCTGAGGACATGAATGCCACGCTGCAACATCCAAAGTCACTCCTTAGTTAAGTTTAACACCATATAGAACTCGATTGTTTTGTAACAACCAATATACCCGCAATTTTGAATAACAATGAGTTTTTTCATTTATATTATAGAGAAGAACCTTACTAAACCTAACCCAAACCTTGACTAAAATAAAGTTTATTGTTCGGAAAGCTAATATCTATATATGCTACGGTACACCCTACCTACGTAGGTAGGTAGATAGGGTGTATCGTGTATGTACGACAACCCTGCAACACACAAACCTGCAGCCTCTCATAATCGATCGTGAGTAGTCTAAAGGTATTGAGGTAGATCGACAGCAGTTCAAGTTTGAGCACCCCATCCTTAGACGGAGCTCCCCCTCATTATCATCGCGAAATCCAGCATTATTTCAATACACACTTTCGAGAAAGATTGATTGGAAAAAATGAATCTTAACATATATTGAGGGAATTTTTTGTAATGAGCCGCCAACCACTCCAAATGAAAATACGCATAAGAAATGCTTTCTGAACGGTAACACCGCAAATGTTTGGAGGTTGTAGAAGTTTTTAAATCAGATTGCGGAAGTGTCTGGAAATGGACAGTCGTCATTTTGAACAATTATTATAAATTCTCTTGTTTTGTTATTATTATGTCAATAAATTCACTATTGTTGTGAGATTCTGTTTCATTATGAATCAAGTTTGACAAATTCTGAATTATTGTAAATATGTTCGTTATTCTTTTCATAATTGTGAAATTTGACAGTTGAAACTATTGCCAACTACATTAATTTTACCTTTCATTTGGAAATCCCGAGAACCCATATTTTCTTTTATTCTGTGAAAATGCGAATGATTGAGTAGAGAGATTCTTACATCGTTCAAAAGACCATGTAATTGAAATATAGATAACGATATTTTTTCTCGCGTTGCTGTCAATTTCGCAGAACTACCTTTAATAATTTTCCAGTATTTTGGGAATAAAAATGTCTTCACATTCTGAGAAAAATCGCATTATTTGAGAAATTTTGATATTCAGGTATAGTAATTTCTAATGAAGCTTAATTTTTCTTGAGCGCTCAATTCAAATCACTTCAATTATTATCTAAGTAAGAATTATTAATTCTTTTATTTAATTATATCTATATTCAGTTGTACCTGCTATCTGTCAAAGTTCATTTCATTAGTTAGATATTTCATCAAAATTTGAGTTGAATGATTTTAAATGAGTTCATCGTATTATATTTTACTGAGAAGAATCTTGGTGTCACTCTTAGAAATTTGATCCTTATCACGGGTAGAGAAATCTAAAAGAGCATATTTACAATAATCAAAGAAGTCGCAGCTGAGGCTCCAATGGCACACTTCCTTTTATCTTACCCTGAAAGAAAACAAGTAAAACATAAATAACCTTGCTCTTCCAATAAAAAGGAAAAGAGTCGAACTTTTAATAACCTGCCTTTCAGCTATAATTGGACGAAATGAGTGAGCTCGGACAAAAAATCCATTTCAGGAAGGAAAATGATTTAATTCAGAAGGAATTTCAGGATTACCCGAAGCTTTTACTGAAGAAAAAGATACCGATCTGCTCGAACCAACATAAATTGGATTTATAGCTGGTTCAAGAGGAGTGAAAATGAAATGAGGGATTCCACTTATATTTCAAGAGGAGGTCAGTAACACCGAGTTAACAAACCATGAAATTTTAATTAATCGTCAAAAAAATCTTTGTTTTCATCATCATATTGAATATTATTTTGGACCATATTCACGAAAGATTATTATGATTATTCAGTTTCACTTCAAGAAGATCTCAGGCCGAATTTAGTTTTTACTGTATAATTCAGGCATAGGTACTAAATATTATTTTGGAAAGTTACAATGACGAAGAACGTTTTCCAATTTTTACCTTATGAGTGATTACAATATTCCTGTCACAAAAGCTTGTATGTATGACTGGTTACTCACAAAATATAACATAATGTCTGATGAGGTTTCTTTGGGAATAGGGGAGATTCTGAACAAATGTATTCTTGCGTGGTAACACTAGCTGACAGGACAATCGTAGAATAGTTTAAGGCAGCGGTGCTTAAACTTGAACTACTGGCGTTCTACCTCAATATTTTTAGACTACTTACGATCGACTCTGAGAGGCTGCAAGTATGTGTGATGCAGGGTTGTCGTACATATACGCTACACCCTACCTACCTACCTCCTTAGGTAGGGTGTACCGTAGCATATATAGATACTAGCTTTCCACACAATATACATTATTTCAGTAAAGATTTGGGTTAGGTTTACTCAGGTTCTTCTCTATAATATCAATGAAAAATTCATAGTTATCCGAAATTGCAAGTTTATTGGTTGTGACATAATAAAAGAGCAGAGAGAGATGAAGCATGACACTGTATGTCCCCAACATACTTTTCGTGACATGATACGTAACCACTGAGTGCTAATCGCAAGCATGATGACATATGATCGTCCGTTAGTCGATTGCGATATTTTGACTTAATTATCCTAATTTCAGAAAATGCAGACTGGCACAAGTAAGTTGACTCAAACATTGCCGTCAGTTGAAGGTCGATTTGCCTAAGATTCGGATATTTATCTTCAGATATAAAACTCCAGAAATTTGTATCAGATGTATGAGATGTATATCTGATATAATCTGCACCAACTCATTCTCAACAGAACATGAGTTCATATTAAACTGGCTCTATTTCAGTAGCTAATTCCTCAATGTTGTTACATGAGAAAGGATAACTCATAAATGATGCTTCATTTGCCCATTTACTGCAATCAAAAAAACGCATTTCGAATTGTTCCAAAATATTTGATAATTCAGCCCTGCTTTCAAAGACCGAAAATGTTTCAGATCCATTCTTTTTAGTTGATCTGTCATAAGTTGTAATTTACTTTTGAATGCGCTTACTGCGCCAATCATCTGAATAATAGTTTTTCCTTTACCTTGAAGCTCAAAGTTAATGGTGTTTAAGTGCATTGTGATGTCAGTCAAATATGCCAAATCAGTCAGCCATTTTTCGTTTTTCAAAATCTGAGTGTCATCGCTTCTTTCGTCTAGAAAAGCTGTTATTTGGGGAAATAATTCTTGTAACCATTCTAGGAATTTTCCGCGACTCAACCACCTGACGTCCGTGTGAAGAACTGAATCAGTGTGTTAAGCTGACTCCAACTGCAACTTAAAGAGCCGTCGTTGCAAGCTACGTGCACGAATGGAATTCACAATTTTTGTTGCAAAGCCCATAATTTCCTCCGTGTTTAAAACTTTTGAACACAAAACATGTTGATATGTAATGAAATGGAATGAAAAAAATTAGGGAAACTCTTCATTATTATATATTGGTGGCTTGTAGTTTTTTACAAAATTGTAGAAAACGTCATATATATCTTTGCAACGGGTCTTTTCGTTCAGAGGAATGATGTCAAAAATTATTCCCTAGCCAACATGTCATTGAATACCATCCGAATAAAAATACACAGCTGGGCAGTGTCTGTCATATCGATGGATTCGTCGAGCTGTGAAGAAAAGTATGAACATTTTATGACTCATGACTTCAATACGCATTGTGACAATCGGACGAGATAACTGAAGTTCTCTAATAGCATACATGATTTCTGTTTCATTTTTAAAATCTCCAAATAAGGTCTCACCCGCATCATTGTCGTAAATTTTCAGACACATGATTTTTAATACGAAACAATATTTTGGACTCACCAGTGGCGTATAGGCACAATGCAGGCTATTTTCAAGGAGAAGATTTAGGACGATATTTTTTTTCAAAAATAATTTTCGAATTTTTCAATTAATTTTCAAGAGAAAAACCCACTGACATTTCTTTATACGACGCCCAATTTTCGACTGAAAAAATGTTGACAAGTTTTCTAGGAATCCTTGCGATTTTATTGGAAATACCTGTACTATGCTCAATCATAGATGTGTTCACTAATGATTAACGTCAGTGTCATTTAAGTGTTTTTGTGTTTCAATATGCACTCCATGCATGGACATGCTGACAATAATGCATTCGAATCTCTGTGGTTGTATATTGAGAGATTTCCAAACACTATTGCTCCCGATAGAAAAACTTTTGAGAGCTTTCAACGACGGTTGTATGAGAAATGCACATTTAGACGATATGACCTAGCATGAATGCCAAAGGAAGTAATATTTATAGAGCTTAGAAAAGGGGTTTTTGCAAATAATTCAACATCCTGGTACCTCCACTCGAAAGATTACTGGCGCTTTAGGTGTCAAAAATGATACCATTTGGCAAATTCTTCATAGAAATTTGTTGTATCCATTCCACCTACACCACGTACAAATACTTTTACTCGCCGATATTCCTGCCCGTACTGCGTACTATCAATGGCTTTTGCGTCTCCTGTTCACTGATGAAGCATGTTTTTCAAGAAATTTCATATATAATTTTCGAAATAATCATATGTGGTGCGAAGTGAATCTTCATCAAACATAGGAAGATCGATTTCAAATTTATTTCTCATTGAACGTTTGGATCGGGATTGTGGGTGACTGCCAAATTAGACCAGTATTTCGATCAGCGAGACTCACGGGGAGATGAACCGTCACTTTATATATATATATATATATATATATATATATATATATATATATATATATATATATATATATATATATTGATATACCCGACACACATAAGATGATACAAAATAAATACAATGAAAAATTTCTAAATATATGATGCTTGGCGACGAGATTGAAAATATGTGGAAAATGAAAAAAATGTTAATCTACCGATTATTTTTCCACAACAGGTGTTATTCTTAGGAATCTTCACAAAAACTTGAGATTTTGGGTCTGAAGAAAAATTTGTTTGAACAATTACAAAAGAAAACAGTCATCAAATCTTGTAATATTTTTCGTAGGTTTCATTCCGAAAAAAATAATGAGGTAAAGTCATAGGTTTTCTCTTTAGTTTATACTACTCAGAATCTCATTTCATATTTTATTTATTTGTATATATAAATTTAATATAATTAACTGACAATTTCGTCATATTTATATTCAAAGCAGTACTCTTTTCGATCGTTCATCACTTCACACAAAGGAAACTGGATTTTTCCGGGGAGAAAGCCTCTGACACTACTCGTTGGTACATTGATGTCATTGTCTGATGATGCAATAGTTTGTATATATTCTGGTAGATTGATATATTCTCATAACAATTAACGTTATCCTTATATATAATTAATCCAGAATATGTTTTGATTATAATCATTGCTTGGCAATGGTATTAATTACCGGGTTTTGGATTCATATTTTTCATGAAATCAGTTTGATTGCATGAACAGGCAACTCGTCGAGGTAAAACCCTATATATATATATATATATATATATATATATATATATATATATATATATATATATATATATATATATATATATATATATATATATATATATATATATATATACATATATGTATCTAATTACATGGTTACGTGGAATTATTTTTTCGAAATGGTGTCTCTTCCCTATTGAAAATTACAGGGTAGCCGCCCCCCCCCAATCAAAAATCTGCTTCTGGAAATTCATAAAAGAATCAAAGCATCCGAGTTATTGATGGTGGTTCGTTTTCATTGGAACGTAAAGTATCTGCCTATACAGGGTGCTTCAACGAAAACTAAACAGAGGCTATATCTACCAAGATATTCATTTCTGATCAAAACGCAAAAACAAGTCAATTTTTGTTTCAAGGGGGACATCTTTTGGGGAATGAAACTCGCCTGAAATATCAACTCCCTAAGCGGGGGTTGCAATCCTTGAATGTTTTGAATAAGAAAGATGGGTCGAGTGATGGCTCAAAAGAAAGGTAGTATCTTTGTTCACATCGCCTTGAACGAATTTCCATTTTTAATTGAAAACTGTAAAAGATACAGGGTGAGCAACTGAAAGATAGGAAAGATTATTTCCCTGAGACTTTTCAAGTTTCAGTGAGTTTCAATGAAACAGATCCATGCTGATCAATGGCAGTCATCATCAACTTCCATCTTCATCTCGAATTTCAACCCCAGGAGCAGGTGTGACAACCCTTGAAAATTTAGAAGAGGGTAGATGGGTCGAGTGATATCTCGACAGAAAGGTCTTATCTTTGTCTGCATTTCCGTGAAAAAAAATTCATTTTTGATTGAAAACTGTAGTGAGCCACTGAAAAATAAAGAAGACTATCGCCCCAAGACTTTTGGAGTATTAGTTCGAAAAACTGGAATAGACTCATTTTAGATCAAGAGCTGTCATCTTCCGAAATCACTCTCATCTCGAATTTCAATTCCTAGAGTAGGGGTAATATTTCGATCCAGTGATACCCCAGGGCGATGGATACTCTCCTCTTTTTCTCAGTAGCTCACTCTGTATATTCTACAGTTTTCAATCGAGAATGAAAATTCGTTCTTAATATGTAGACAAAGATAATACCTTTCTTTCGAGGTATCACTCGACCCATCTTCAATATTCAAAATGTTCAAGGATTGCAACCCCCGCTTAGGGGTTAGATTTGATATTTCAGGCAATTTTTGGACGCCAAAAGATGTGTTCTTTGAAACAAAAATTGACCTGTTCTTGCGTTTTGATTAGAAATGAATATCTTGGTAGATATAGCCTCTCTTTAGTTTTCGTTGAAGCACCCTGTATGTATATTCAGATATACTGTTATTTGAGAAGGCTGTAATGTATCGATTATTACAAACAAAAGTTTGAATTCGTGGCTTTGAGTTACGGATCTACTGTCTTAGGTATTTCAGCGTCCTTGTACTATTCATTTGGCAGACTTCAAACACACAAAATTCATTGTTTTAGTACAATAACCTATATTTAATGCTTCCATTAAAAGTGTATTTTGACCAGATTTCGATTAGTATTATGTTAGGTTCAGGTATAGGAAATATCCAAACCTGCTCATTTTTGTCATATTCAAGGTTTAACCGATTACCGGATACCGATTCGAAAAATGAACCGAATAATTTATGTTTCCATAGAAATTGTGTTAGCGTTAATGACTGAATCAGCAATTTTCGAACGTCAAAATTTTATAGAAACTCAGTTACATAGGTAACTTAAATTTTTAATTAAATCGTAAATGTTCCACCACTTCTTTCCATGGTTTACATTTTATTCAAGTGAATTAAATCGCAATAGCACTGAGAATTTCTGGTTTGATCCATTAATATTCGAAGAGAATTGATGGAGCAAATTTTTGTTCACTGTCTTATTGTTTGAAAAATGGAAAGCTTTGGATGTGAGCATCGTAACTTTAACAAAAAAGGAGGAATTCAAAATGAAATTTTGTTAAAATACGAGAAAATTATTGAATTATTCCCGAAATTCTCAATTCATTCTGTATCAGTATTATATTACCACCAGTCAATTAATTCAATCATAATTCAATACCCCAAAGATGAACCAATTGCTCATTCTACGGAATTCCAGGCGGCATATTCCTTACTTTGTTTGCGAAACTTACAAGCGTTGTTTGGAACATTGGTTTGATCCCAACGAACTACACAAGTTTTAGAAATTTGCTTCCATATTCAATGTACTAGCGATTCTATTGCGGGAAACGTATCATAAAAAAGAATGACAATTATTGAAAAATATTAGAAAAGACAGAACAATATTCACATTCTCAAACAATCTATTATTTTAGTCCTCATTAAAAGTGCAGTGAGATGAATAATTCAGGACAGACTCATCATTAGCCGAATGCGACAAAGTGATGTATTTATAAAACATGAATGGTATTAATGTGCGTAGTCGAACACAATTTTAGAATTCTCCGTTGTCTCTCTTCACATCTGGGAATATATAAATTATCTTAAAGTGGGCTGAAAATAACTTTCCAAGAAGTTGTTTTATTTCACCTGTTCAAACTGGGGGATTGGCTCAAGTAATAACAAAGTCAAATTTAAGACCATCGACTGTGAAACAAGACCTCATTGTGAAAATGAACAAATATTGAATAGCTGAAGTCGATATATGTTTGAAATCCATATGAAAGTTAAATAAAATAACAGTCTTGAATTCGCACTAATTAGTTGTTTGAGTATGAGGTTGCTTCGATGTGGCACATCGCCCTTCGTCAAATTCGATTATAATATGAAGGAAAATGATTCACGTAGCGCTACATATTCACCTAGGGAAAGATTCAAGTGGATTACAAACTATCCCTGAAACTGAAATATCTGTTCATACCATGCTTTTATCGATTTATTCAGTAGTACTAGTGAATAGTAATACAGTACAACTTCACTAGTCCGGGCAGACTTCGTTCCGGCGCATGCCCGGACTATCGAAATGCCCGAATTTGAAATGACTTGAATTTGTTTCAGTTTCAAAATAGAAACAACCCAAAATCTATTAGAGCCGAGTTTATTATAAAAATATCGAAAAGTTGAACAAAATATAGTTTCTATTACAAAACAGAATCAAATTATAGCATTTCTATTCATTATAATCTTTCCTTATAGGAAATATAGAACTTAAATTTGAGCAAGTGTACATAAATAACACGCTATTTCTTATGACGTTTAAAATATCCATCGATTTTACTCTGAACCTTTCTCGATGCTGCCATCTGAACTGATTTTTCCTTGAGCCTTTTCAGGAGCAATACGTCTAATTGATATTATTGATGATTTATTTATTTTATGGAAATTCATCTTTAAAGTAAAACAAAATGAGACACTCTTGTCACTTTTCCACAATTCATTCAATAATAACGACCGGTTTCGACTCTACGGTCATTTAAAAGTGAATAACATTATTATACATGAGTAGGCAAGTACAAGTACAGAATGAAATTTATCCTAAATATTGAGTAGTGGGGATCCATTTTGATCTAGTTCTGAAGCTAGATTCAAGGAACATATTTCCTCAGATAAAAATTCTCCAATATTTGAACACATAGAATCAACTAACTATCTTCATAAATGTAACAAAGGGAGAGAAATGAATTTGTTGGAAAGTTTGGAGATTAACAAACCATGTAAAAACCCACAATTTACTACCCTCAACAGCCAACTAGATCATAATGGATCCCCACTACTAAATATTTAGGATAAATTTCATTCTGTTGGGTGGCAAAAATATAAGTTTGGATCAGTATTAACCTCTTCCTCAGGTGGGTGCGATAGTGCATTATCTACCAACAACAGAGCTTTAGAGGGCTTGTTAATCTTAGTTAAAAAAATTTTCACTTTGGAAATAAAAGATGTTTTAAATCATTCATTAAATTATCGTCTGGTCATCCACCCACACCACACGGTAGATGATCAGTAGTCAACTGGTAGTAAACTTTCGTTTTTGAATGCCCGTGAATTGACTAGTAAGGCAATTGGTGAGTTAGAGCCGCGTTGCAGCATGGCAAAAATGTTAAGCGGTCCTTTGACACTTTTCGACCTGGCGCTGATTTTTCCCCTTGATGAACCCAAGTTGTGTCTGGTAAACATCTCCAAAAAATAGCCGGTTCATCAGCATTATACACCTGTTCTTTGCCTAATTCCATCTGTTAAACAACCGATAGAAATTTTTCTTTGAATGGTATCACAGCGGAAACATCGCTGGAAAGTTTTTCACCCCAAACCTTCAAGAAACGAATTCCATGTCTAAGCTTGAATTTATCTAACCATCCCGAACTTGCCAGAATACCTTTTTTTGCTGAAATTTGTTTGTAAAACTGTTTGCCTTTTGATATCAATATGTCTGACGAGATAGGAACGTGTACGTTGCGTTGTTGAAGAAACAAGTTATACAATGCGATTTCAACATCAGGATTCTGAACTTCTCTAATAGTTTTTCTTTTTCCTACAAAAATACCTTGAATAGTATAAATTCGAGAAAATTTAAAATAATATTCTTACTAGGGATGCACCGGTTAGGCTAGCTCTCGGCCGTAATACTCGGCATGCAGTAATTTTGTTTGGTCGAGATCTCGGTACTCGGCTTTTTGTGAAAATCCTTGCTCGGTGCATCCCTCTAATTCCTATCTGTTCCTTGATACGTTTTGGATATAACTCTTTTCATTTTGTCCTTGTTCTTTTTTATGTCAAACTCTG
This sequence comes from Cryptolaemus montrouzieri, assembly GCA_013387265.2. Lineage (NCBI taxonomy): Eukaryota > Metazoa > Arthropoda > Insecta > Coleoptera > Coccinellidae > Cryptolaemus > Cryptolaemus montrouzieri. The sequence continues at coordinate 41,727,778 of JABFTP020000124.1, read as the reverse complement.
TTTCTTTCGGAATAGTGAACTTTGCTGCTATTCGACGAGCATTGCGCATTCCATCATCAATAAAAGCTATTATTTTTTATTTCTCTGCCAGTGTGAGCGTTTTAGATTTCTCTTGGTTGGAGCCATTATGCACACCACCGGCGAGATTGAAATGCAAAATACAACTGTAGAACGATACTCGCCACTCTTAGATAGTTTAAATACATACATACATGTACAGACAGAAAAATTGTTATTGTTTGTATATCAGCCGGCATCAACGTGCCCGGATTATAGGGGTAAAATTCTAAAAGTGCCCGAATGAGTCGCGTGCCCGAGTTACTGGAGTGCCCGATAAAGCGAGCGTCCTGACTAATAAAATTGTAAGATTTCTTTCCCTTCCCAGTCGATATACTTCTAATCATATTTGTTTCTTTATTGGGTATCGATAGGCCTTGTGAATTGTTTTGTCTCATATTCTACTAGTGTTGAAGAAGCTGAAATGAGGACAAGTATTAAAAAAAAAATTTTGTTTTCTCAGCGACTCACATACTATATGCATAATTTTGAACAGAGTATATTTTCTCTTTACACTCATATCACTTAAACTACGCAACTGATTTCAATAAGGTTTTCATCTACAGAGTGAGTGATTCAAGAGGAATGCTTGTATGAATAACACTTGCATATTGCAGTAGAGACAAGGTGAGAATTCCAGTTATATACAAGAAGTCCCAGAATAAGGTATCAATCTCTCGGAATTTGATAGCTCTCGTCAGAATAATGCCACAACATAATATAAATTTTTTTCCTTAAATGCATCCCTACTAACATATTTACTCCTAAAGTTTAAAAGAATAAATTGTTTTTTTACGAAAAAATCTTTGTCTTTCAACGCAGTTTTCTGGAATTCACGATATTGTTTGAAAAATTAGTATTTTATGAGATGTAGTTTTTCGTTTTTCAATTTTGCCAAATATACGCTCAGACTGAACTTTCCTCACACTTTTTACCCTCTAAGCTTTTAGAGGATGAGTGTTTTACAAACCTAATAACATTTTTAGATTTTTCGAAGTTTTTCACGTAAAAACGCTAAACTTGTTGGATCACGAAAAACTGAACCAGTAGCGAGAAAAACCGGCTCGAATTGCCAACGATATTTTCGTGAAAATATTTTGTTTATTCAATTTATAAATTATTCTAAAGATTTAATCCCTACTTCATCTACACTATTTTCATTATCTGTTTAAATTGGTAAGCACTAACTCTTGTGCAAGATCTAGCCATTGAAACAAGAGATCTTTGTATTTTAATACAAATTTGAAGATTATTTTTATCTCTTAGAGTAATGAATTATTCATTTAAGCAGCATATCTCTATTCTCTAACCTTTGAGCTTAGATGTGGTGTGGGACCTTCGTGCATAAATCACATATGGTGTCATTCTAAAATGGTTGATAATATCTTGCTAATATTATCCTTTTTCCCTAATCGGAGATACACATTCACGAATGTATGCCAATTGGACACCACACTAGACACAGACAAAATCATGGATGGATGTATTTATTATTGTTTCGAAATTTGACAGCTAACGCATTCAATTTTTCGTATCTATCATATTCATAAGATAATTAAGATATGGAATACACTTTCGAAGAATATGCTTATATGCATCTAATGTTTACTCTAGCATTTGGTAATGCTTAGCGTGCTAGAAGACTTCATTTGGAGCCATTTACAAACAGATGACAACCTTATGGGCGTAATTTTGTGAATGTAGATCGCCGACTAAGGGAAACGGGTAATCATTTGCAGGATAATATTAACACTTTTTTATGAAGTCTTATGTAGGTACATTTAAGAAAAATGCAAGTAACTCAGGTTGCTTTAAGACCGCGCATACAGTTGAACTAGAAGCGGTTACTTAGGAGCCTTATCAAACCAATTCATTTCATGTGAAAGTACGGTCCAAAGAATTTTAAGGAATCAATTGCTTGAACTGTACCATCTACAAAATATTCAAGCACTCTCCTCAGAGGACTTACCAGCAAGAGTTCAATTTTGCTATTAGTTTTTACACCAACATGGACAAAATAATGCATTTGTTGGTTCAACCCTATACTCAGATGAGAAAGATGGCACAACAAATTCTCCTAATCTACATTTTTGGGGCGATGAAAACCGTCATTCCATGGTTCAAAACCGACACCAACAACACTTCCAAATCAATATTCGGGCCGGATATGTCCGTCAGCATTTTGTTGGGCCATTTGTGTTGCCGCCTCGTTTAAGGGCGCAAGTTATCTACACTTTCTTTTAAATAACTTTTAGAATTTTTGGAGGATATTCCACTGGCCAGTCGGCAAAATGAGTGGTTTATGCACTGTGGTGCATCACCTCATATTATTTTGGCAGTTAGACATCATCTAAATGTGATTTATCCCATTCGATGGATAGGAGGAGATGGACCTATCACATAACCACCAAGTCACTAGACCAGAATCCTTTAGATTTTTATTTCTGGCGCCATCTAAAACGTCAAGTTTATGTTTATACAGATATGCTGCTAGCGAGAATAATTCATTATTCTAATGAGATATAAACAATCTTCAAATTAATATTAAAAAACGAATATCTCTTATTTCTTGTTATGAGTTTGAATAGATAATGTAATTAGTGTCATTATTGTGAGGTTCGAATAATTGAAATAAATAATAAATTAGATAAATGAAAATATTTTCATTGAAAATATTGTTGCTTTTTCGAGATCTAACAAGTATAGCTTTTTTACGTAGAAAACTTCAAATATCTAAGATTTTTATTAGATTTGTAAGACAAAAAAAAATCTAAGGGAGTAAAAAGTGTTAGGGCTAGTTCACCCTGAGCGCATGTGGGGCAAAATGGAAAAACCGAAAACAGCATCTCATAAAATACTATTTGGTAGAACAATTTCTAGAATTTCGGAAAATTCCGTTGAAAGACACAGATTTTATCGTAAATAAACAAATCAATTTTTTTAATTTTAGGGGTAAATATCTCCGCAGGAATGCATTTTAGGAGAACATTATATATGAACTTGTGGCATTATTTTGACGAGATCTATCAAATTTCGAGAGATTGATTTCTTATTCTGGGACACCCAGTTAATGTTTTGCTGCGAAAAACTAGAAAAATATAACCTGGAAAAAGTTCACAAAAAAATCCGCGAAGATATACAGGGTGCTTCAACGAAAACTAAACATAGGCTATATCTACCAAGATATTCATTTCTGATCAAAACGCAAAACCAGGTCAATTTTTGTTTCAAGGGGATCTTTTGGGGTACAAAACTAGCCTGAAATATCAACCGTTAAGCGGGGATTGCAATCCTTGAACATTTTGAATAGAGAAGATGGGTCGAGTGATAACTCAAAAGAAAGGTGATATCTTTGTCTACATCGCCTTGAACGAATCTCCATTTTTAATTGAAAACTGTAAGAGATACAGAGTGAGCAACTGAAAGATGGGGAAGACTATTTCCCTGAGACTGTTCAAGTTTCAGTGAAGTAAAATGTAACAGATCCATGCTGATCAATGGCAGTCATCATCAAGTACCATCCTCATCTGGAATTTCAACCCCTAGAGCAGAGGTGATCACCCTTGAAAATTTGGAAGAGGGTAGATGGGACGAGTGATACCTCGAAAGAAAGGTATTATCTTTGTCTGCATTTCCGTGAAAAAGTTTTAATTTTTGATTGAAAATAGTACAAGTTACTAGAAAAGAGAGAAGACTATCGCCCCAAGACTATTGGAGTATTAGTGCAAAAAACTGGAATAGATTCATTTTAGATCAAAAGATGTCATCTTCGGAAATCACCCTCATCTCGAATTTCAACCCCTAGAGCAGGGGTAATATTTCGATCCAGTGATACCTTTGAAGTAAAGGATTTCGATTGCCTTCATGACTGCTCGCATTAATTCTATTCTCATTGAGTTCCATAGGAGTTACAGTAGCTCACTCTGTATCTTCTACAGTTTTCTATCGAAAATGAAAATTCGTTCACGGGAATACAGACAAAGATAATACCTTTATTTCGAGGTATCACTCGACCCATCTTCCCTTTTCCAAATTTGCAAGGGTGGTCACCCCTGCTCTAGGGGTTGAAATTCGAGATCAGGATGGTACTTGATGATGACTGCCACTGATCAACTTGGATCTGTTCCATTTTACTTCACTGAAACTTGAATAGTCTCAGGGAAATAGTCTTCACTATCTTTCAGTTGCTCACCCTATATCTTTTACAGTTTTCAATTAATTAATATATATATATATATATATATATATATATATATATATATATATATATATATATATATATATATATATATATATATATATATATATATATATATATATATATATATATATATATACATATATATAATCTTTTACTGTTTTCAATTAAAATGGAAATTCGTTCGAGGTGATGTAGAAAAAAGTACAACCTTTTCTTTGAGTCATCACTCGATCCATTTTCCCTATTCAAAACGTTCAAGGATTGCAACCCCCGCTTAGGAGGTTTATATTTCAAAAGATGTCCCCCTTGAAACAAAAATTGACTTGTTTTTGCGATTTGATCAGAAATGAATATCTTGGTAGATATAGCCTCTGTTTAGTTTTCGTTGAAGCACCCAGTATGTCTGTCACCTAAGGAGAAACCACAGGGATCATTTTTATTCTACACGTATTACAGAAGAATAATGAATATTTAAGAAGCAATTTCAAACAATAGGATACTATCCCTTATTCCATAAAATACGTCCTACACGCTGTTTCTTTCAAAAAGATCTAAATTTCTCTCTACAGTGTATCATCAAAATCAGTATCTAGAATGGTATCAATGTTTTAAGATGTGGGCGGGGTGACCTTCGGGATGTGTGTCCTGGGTGGAACGGTTTGAGGTAACAACACGTGACCATAAGTATCGCATCGGATACCGCACCTTGCACCAAATGAAGCGTTCCAAAAGTAATGCAAATATATATTCTGAAGTAATTTTTCATCAGATTTGCACTAGCACTTAAAATCCTTCAGAACATCGCCCTTAGGCCTCTATATATTTTCTAGCAAATCTATCATGACCGGTACTGGCCCTGTTTAGCGTATTCGAATACCTATTACAATAACATCGTCAAAGCTGATTGGTTCTTTTCTAAGGATCAAAAACCGGTTCCATTCTGGGCTGCCTTAATCCAAGAGAATCAAATGAAGTCTGATGTTGCGACTTCAATATTTGGAAAGGGAGTAGCGTGGACACCTTATGCTTGACCAGATACTAGCGAACTCTAAGCGCATTGTGTCAAAGCGAATTGTCATGAATATGCTGCCAAGTAGTGTCTTTCAAATATCCTGACCCCTTATGGATATCTTCTTTGCTTCCGAAAAAGATAATGAGCATTGTTTTCATTCTTGCTGTGCTGAGTTTTGACTTTTTGGGATTGTGGGAGTAGTCGTTGTACTACTCCGAGATTCGGTGTTCACTTTCTAGGATATATTCAGGAATCAAGGTTTTATCGTTACTGAAGAAATTGTTCAAACAATCAGGTTCAGTTTCAACAAGTTCACTCGAAATTATCACTCGATTGGCCTTTTGGTGGTCTGACAACAATAATTTGGCGCACACGTTTTGCATCGCTAAATCTTCAGTACAATGCTAAATACAACAAAAAATGTTCGTTTACTATCAGTCATTTATAGAAAAAATGATTCGAAAACTTCTCCTTAAGGCAATTTGTAGAACTTCCAAATTATCTATACCAGGAAAAGAGTTCTCGAATATTTACAAGGAGAGATAAAAATATAATAACAATAATAAATGAATAAATAATAATTTATAATAATATATAATAATATATTTATGAAAATGCGATATTACTTCGGTTTTAGTGGATTGTTCTCGTCGAAGTTTTGATTGATTTATTAGAATTAAGGTAATGTTGACTGTAGAAAAGGATGAAACACTGATTGGTTTCATAGGAATACACAATACTGGAGGTACAGGAAAGCTCATCGAACGAAAGTATTGAAATTCAAAAATATTGCCTATATATCCAGTAAATAGGCTAGGAGAGGCTAGGAATTCAATTTTTTTCATTCCACATGTGAAATGCAATAGTTGATTCGAAAATTTTTTTTCTCTATGTATTCACCACGCAGACACTCTGTTGGCATTGACTGAAGTAATCGAACATCGACGATAGAATCAAGGTAGATTTCAGACCAAATTTTTCATCCTCCCTCGTGTAATTATACTGTTCAGATTTTGAAAACATCATTTGCAGTGTTGGGATGGTGTGTGACGAGCTCGCTAATACACAGTACATATTTATTTAATGTATTAGTTTGGTAGCTCAGTCCGAATGAAGATTTAGTACATATGCGGTACATAAATTTGTTCCTGTTGAATACATTGAAAAACATTATATAAAAAGATGCTTAGATATATTTATATAATTTGTTGCATGTTCTGAAGTGTTTTCCGAATATAAACGGTGCTCCATCACAGAGACTTATATAAAACGTTATATATTTTTCAGTTTTCAGGTAGGATCATTATTCTTGAATGTGCTAACTCAAATAAGGTGAGTTTTTCAGATCAGTATATGCTTCAACTGAACCGTTTTCGAAGGAATCGACATTTTGGAGAATATAACTATTTCTCAAGCATATTCTACCAATATCGTCTGAGAATACCAATTATAAAATTAATTTAATCTCATAAATGTATCATCTATGAATAAATAAATACTTGATTCAGCTGTATAGGGCTTTTATAAGAAAATGCAGATTTTGTTTAGGTTTAAACCTCATTATTTCAAATTGAACACCTATATTCATTGACTACAGATAATATACAATTATAATACCTATTGAAATGCACCACTACCTATTTGCAGTAGATTCCCATTCAAAAATGAATTTGTATTTTATGCTTGAAGTGTTCATAATCGTATCAAATTTTATAATGAAATACTCAAATATGCTGTAACTAGGAACAATATCCGAGAAAAGTGTTATATCTACAAGCTATAACAAATGTTCGAAATATCTACTTTGTTTCTTAGTTCTCAATTCAACATAACATTTCTCCCCTCGTTATTTTGTCCGGATTATGTCATGACTATTTGAATCTTCGCAAGGGAAGATATGATGATATGCAAATAATTCGAGATGAAGTCCATAATATTACAGACAAACTTAATGCGTCGAATTCAAATGCACATCCCATAAGAAGGTAGACACTCTAAACATTTTTCATAGTTTGTGTAGTTACCCTTTCATCTAATATTTTTCCTAGTTAGACCATGTTCCATTCTAAATAAGAAAAATAATGAGCTTTGAACCTAGGAAAAATTGGACATCCATGAAAATAGATTGTTAATTCCTTCTACACTATTCGTTTGTACCTACAGATGTTGTATTTAAGTACATTCTAAAGTCACTTATAATGTAAGGATCTAGCAACATATTTTATTCTTTTCTGACAGTAAAGAATTTTCGAATTGAAATATTCCGTATTTTAATGTAAAGATCAGTACACTGCGTTTTTCATGAACTGACAACCGAACTAATAGCCCTTAGTGATAGAAATTATGCCACTTCGTGTCATGTTCAAGTTTCAATTAATGTTTCCGTTACTAAGTGTTTCATCAAGAAGATGTATGTCAGAATTCTTCAACGTTAATTCAGAAGTGCATCTTTTTAAGACCCCCATACCTAGAAAATTTCAACATCTCCCTTTGCCATTCTATGGGGGAAAGTATATTGTTTCAATTATACCAGGAAATGGGATTGGTAGCGAACTCATGGAACACATGAAAGATGTACTAGAAGAAGCTCGTACCAGTATTCATTTCGAAGAGATATCAGCCCCAACGTCAATAACACAAGCGGACAATGATTTATACCATATAAAATCTTCCATTCGCAGAAACAGAGTTGCTCTTAAAGGATGCATTGAATCGGAGAACGAAGGAAACGAAAGAAGTCAACATAATGTTAATATCAAAACAGAACTAGATCTCTACATATCTATAATTCATTGCAGATCATATCCAAACGTACAATGTCTAAATCCAAATATAGATATCATCTTAGCAAGGCAAAATACGGAAGGTGAATATCTAATGTTAGAACATGAAACCGTCAGAGGTAACGTCGAAGTTCTGAAGATCGTAACCCGGGAAAAGACAGAACAATATGTCAAATGGGCCTTAAATTATGCGAGAGCTCATCGGAGAAGGAAAATAACCATTGTTCATAAGAAAGATGTTTATGCTTTGGCGGATGGAATATTTGTTGATACTATCATGGAATATGCAAGGAAATTCAAAGATTTAAGGTTTGAAACTATGAGATTATCTCCTTTCATAGAAAAATTGATAAAACGACCACAAGTTTTGGATGTCGTCATGATTCCAAACTTATATGGATGTGCAGCAACCAACATTTTGTGTGGTCTTTTGGGTAAGTATTTCTAGTCTCTAGTTAAACCATCATACCTACATAGCTACACATACGTAATGTACTCCTCTAAAAATTCAAGTTAGAAGTTTTCAATACCACTTTACAGAAATTGAATCAATTTTCTTCAAAATCGTGTGCCTCAGGAGGGAAAACGAAGACCAACTTTTAGTCTCCTTTACAATAGAAACATATTTTTTTCCTATCAAGCTAGAAATGTTGAGAAAGATTTCGGAACATTATATGTCATAGAGTTTTTTCTTCTGAAAACTACTAAAATTATTCCAGGAATCAGAGTCGAAAATAAATGCTAAGAAGTAAACTGTAAAAGTTTTTTGCTATTACTTCAACTATATAATAAATACCGTTGTTAACTGAGCGTAGCTCTTCTCGTCAAGGGGACTACTAAAGAAATACTTTCTTTATAGTTGAGAGGTATAATTTATGAGTAAATTCTGCTCAACGACCTTTATTCTTGGCTTTGAATTCCGTGTCTTCAATTCAGTTAGTAAAGCTGAATGTATTACTTATACCAATAGAGTTGTAAACAATAGAAAACATTAATCTGAGATAATAAATCAAGTTTCAAACTTAAACCTTACATACAAGGTCAATATTCTGCAATGTATTAGTTTTTCATACTTTTTCACTAAAAAGCGTCCGCTTGAGAGCCGTGGTATATCACGCGTGGGGTGAGACGAAATGCGGCGATTCAAAACGAAAGACACCTGAGACCAGATATCGTTACGTGTTTTGCAAAGTTTTCAGAGTGAATGAATTACCACTAAGGACAAAACGTTATATTGTTTCATTAGTCATCTACATTACCTGGATAGAGAACATTTTAACGTTTTATTTCATCATTTCGATGTATTCTATCTATGTCTCACTCTATCATAATTATTACAAAAAACATGTAGGCAGAGGACTGGGTCCTATGATAGCCAAACACTGAGAAAGCGCAAAGAAAAAAAACTTGAATAAATAATGATCGCAGGGCACCAAATCGGAAAAAAAGGAACTAATCATGGAGGAACGAGACTATGCCACTTTCAAATCAATTAACCGACCGGAACCTCACAACGTCACTCAGAAGTTTGTTACACGTACGAAAAATCCTATTCATTGAAAAATGTCTTCTCTGCCTGATAAAAAATTTTTCCTTACCAACTTAAAATCGTGGCCGCGAAGTCATGAGTCACACTGTTTAAATCAAAAAGTGGTCTTGAATTAGTATAATTATGATTGATCATCTTATAGCGGATGATCAAATATACCTGAAGAAGCAACCGATCGAAAGTCTGCAGGCTTGCTGCATTCAGTCTAATGGAATACTGGTTTGCTGCATTCAGTCTATTGGAATACACCGGTCTATTTTGTTCGAAGCACAAACACTTTTCAACAAGTTCTGTTCCCTAACGAGTACAGAACACCAAACCGCACCCGCGTACTCCAGGATTGGACGACACACATGACTTAGGAAGAGTTAGGAAGGATAAAATGAAAAAAAACATTTACATAGAAGGTACAGCAGGGTATTGTCATGCCCGCAGACATCAATAATATACTCACACGATGTTAGATCAGAAGTTTCAGTCACACCGAGATGTACGTGCAATGAAACAGCACCGAGAAAATATACGTCGATGAAGTATTGAGTGAAGAGGTTAATGAGTTCTATCTGCAGCACGACGCGCTTGTTCACATTCAAAGGTAGTAGCCAGTCACCGCATCGCTGCCAAATTGTGTAGAAGATAACCCAGGAGAATCATCAACTCATTCAGCGAATTGGCATATAACTTGGTAGTACCTGCGTAAAAGGATTTGCTCGGGTTGATCTTAAAATGCGAGGTAACTAATAGAAATTATACGCAGGTGTGGACCCAGGACAGACCCTTGTGGGACACCGTTTATGACTAGTCATTCGGAGGAGAAGATGGTATAAACTCTTACTGAGAAGGTTCGGCCCAACAAATAATTGCTTTTCTGCGCAAGAAGAGCACTCATATACCGACGTGATCTATTTTCTAAAGTAGCCTTCTATGAACTAATCTACCGGAAGGTTTAGCAAACTCAAATACTATAACATCGTTTGGCATTTTACGGTAGTAAACTAGCATCCAATTATTTAGGCATGTCAAAAGCTTAGTGGTTCTTTCTCTTACAAAACCGTGCTGCTCAGTAGGTACAACTCATGGACATTCTTTCACTCAACACAGATCAGTCCTCTAGATATTAATTAAATTAATTTTAACAATACAACTCACTCACTTTTTCATAAATTCTACTTCGTTCCCTTTACCCTGCATATTGGGTGATGTGAGCCATCACATACTACTAACTAAATTAAACTCATTCATATCCACATAACTCAAATACACCACAAGTATGAAGTGCTTTACAAAATTCAATAGGCCTAGAGAATAAATTGAATGATTGGTTCCTCACTTGCCGAAGTTATTATTATTATTAAAAAATTTGGCATATGTTTCGGGTTATTAGCCCATTATCACGAGTTATACAATACTAAATTCAACATGAGTGATTTCACTTATGTATAACAGCATTTACAACAGGAGGTAAATTGAAGCCTAGTTGGTCGTTTTAAATTGGCTGGGCTTTCCTATGAGCAGACGTAACTTCAATAATCTCTAAGATGTCCATCCTTTTTCCTTTATTGCCTAGATGCATGAGTTGGATATTCTCGAATTCTATGAAATGATTTTTGTTAATGCAGTGGTCCGAAAAACCCGTAGAAATTTATTTTGGAGAATAGATCTTTTATGTTCTTCTTGAGAAACCAATCATTTATTCATTATGTTTCACCAAGTGTTAAACGAGAATTCCATACATAGAGAATGAAGTATTTTATTTTTTCAAGTACATATAACTTGAAATATCCTAGAAAATATGCCAGTTGTTTTGGAAGCATATATTGCCTTTCCTAAGGATGCTATCGCTCTATTAAATAGTCCAGCCATTTTGTATGTAGTTACTCTAATCATGTTTCTCGATTTAATGTACATTTTGTATTTCCTCCTGCAATTGGTTAGAGATTTCGACCAAAAAAGGATACATCAAAGGTTGTAAGCGATAGGACGAATGAGGAGGGGTGCTTTAAAGAGTTATAACATTCTTTTAGGCTTTCTCATTTGCTTCTAATGTGACAACACTTTCGTAATTGATTGGGATTATTATAAGAAGCAAAATTAATCCACCCATTTTTTGAACATATATTGAAGCTCCTGCTGGCTCATCACGTTTTATATGTGGAGATAGTCTCGGCCAAGGAAAGAAAACGTGGCTGCAGTAACTTCGCTTCTTATGAGATTCCTATATATCTCACTACTAATAAGTCAAATTGATAATGAAGTGGTCATACAAGCACACAAGTTACAACATGAATGAAAGTGCATACATGAATTTTCATAGTGAACATGGATTCGACACTCGTTCATATCGAACGAGTTGCTCTTATTGAATGGAAAACGCAAGAAAACTATCACAGACACGGATAGATCTCTTGACAAATAATGATTCTTCTTCTTCACTTGATATAATTCGTATATAGTTTAATGAGTCTCTTTACGGAAGAAAAAGCATAGTACATGCATAGTACGACCCATTGAGGTTACAACTCCAACAATAATCACGAAAACCCTCGATATCATGATTGCCGAGGGAAGTAAAATAATAGAGAAAATATTATAAACACTTCATCTGAATGAGTTCTTAGTATCTTATATGAGCATTTGCACATGAGAAAGTTTTCGCCAAAATGGGAGCCGCGTTTGCTGACAATCGACCAAAACCTGAAAGAGTGAAACGTTTCCAAGCATATTTAAGGTTTTTTTAACATAACTCATATGATCTGTGTTGCCGTTTTATTACGGAAGATGAAACATGAATTCCTTTCTACATGCCTAGAACGAAACAGCAATTCAAGAAATGCGTGGAGGCCGCTAGCAGTGGATCCATGAATCCCAGGGTATTTCCATCGTCCAGCAAAGTAATGGCAACAATCTTCTGGAACGCATAGGATATTATCTTCATTGATTTTCTCCTAGAAGGAATGATCCATAAAAGGAGAGTACCACACAGTTAAATAAAATGAACAAGTAAATGTAAATAAAGCGGCAACATCTAGCTGATAAAAAAATTTCTGTTTTTCTGAATTCCTAGGATATCTTTATGTCTCTAAATATGAAAACATGGCTCAGATGATAGAGATTTTCAAAAGATTCGTGAAAATCTCTGAAACGAATGCTTGAGACAGATAACTACAGATTAGGCATCAGAAACCTCGAGCTTTCCGAAGGAAAGTGAATAGCTTTCGAAAATAATTATGTTGAAAAATAAATCATGACATCTAGTAGAAAAAAGGTTTTTTCATTTTTACCTTATTTATTATGAAGGTACGCCTGTCGGTGATATTTAGTTACCTAGAAATATTACCTCATGTATAAATATTGGAAAATACTAGTATAAAATTGTACGTATGACTTAAGCGTACATCAATATATTTTTCAAGCATCATGACCTATTAAATTACTTCATTTAATGTACCACTTGACTAAAAGGCTATTCGAGAGCAATATGACGCGCGAATGCGACACGGGATGGTGTGATGAATTGCTGCAACCAAATGAGCTAACACTGAGAGCAATTTTCTATTTTCTTCATTTCGAATGAATAAACTTTTCGAGCTACAATAGCTACAGTTTTCAATCATTTGATGATTTAAAATATGACTAGGCAGAAACAGTCTACTATCTATAGCTTTAGTTTAACACACATAACATACATTGAATCGCATATATGAAGCATGTAATACATTTTTCAAAATAAGTCCCACGTTGACTGCCATTAAATACTTCTATGTTTGCATCGCCAAGATCAATACCTACAAGGATGTTTTCATCTCCAACTACTATTATATTTGGAACTATCTTTTGAACACAGTTACATGAAATATTGTTATGTGTAGTCAGTACTAGTTATTTCAATTTGAACAATGTTCAACAGGTGAGAAACCTAGAGCAATGAGAGTATATCAGTTATTAGTCATTTTATTCTTTCATATATTATTTATATTCGCACAAAATTGGAACACAACGGGTGAAAAACACCAAGTGAAGTATTCAGTAGATACAAAAGTATATAAACCCTATTTATGAATCCATTGAAAATATATTCAGAAATCATACTATAAAAATGATTCAAGATACAAAAGAAAATAGAAAATATGAGTCAATTTATACCATTGCAAATGCCAAACGTACTTCTCCAGGCACCAGACAGACAGCACTCTAGACGAACCCGATGGCGCTATTGACGCCGACCCCATCCACAGCGCCAGCCACCAAGCAACCAACGAAACACTTTCTGTGGACACGCGTATGCCCTAACCAGAAAATAATATCTAAGCATACTTACACAGAAATGTCTTCTGGAACATGTCTGAATAAATATTTTCAAGAGTTTCCTTCAGACTAATTCGTTCTTCATAAATATATTTATTTCGTTCGGCTCACTGCAAAACTGAATTACTTTGTAGAGCTGCTGTTGGTATTTTCACATCAATCTGTTCTAAGCATAGAAGCCCAGCCTCTGCAGAACATCGTTACACTGCAAACTGTCTCCAAAAATCTTTTGCACCAAAAGTATGTCATCAATGTTTTTCGCATTTCATGCGATAAAACTCTTGGTGATGTATGCCTCAACTGACTAAGATGATTTTTATTCGAAACACAGTACAACACAACAAAGTTGCATCTATAAGTTAGAAATTCAACAAATTTTCTCGAGATTCTTTCCAAGCGACCTATGTAGGTATTATATTGGGAATACCAGATTACAGACGGAAAGTTTAATCGACTGAATACATTATGAATGGTGTAGGACCAGACGAGCCTTAGAATTCATAAATTGTCTACACAGAATTAGGCAGTTATTACTATTTAGAAATAAACTGTTTAGCTGGAGTATTCGGTCGGGCAATCTTGTTCTTATTGAAGAGTAAATCAATCTGATGATATGCGAATTTCATATAATAGCTGCAAGTCAGCAGCAAAGAGTAGGAATGATACAAACGATAAAGAATAAGGGCCCCAAGTCAGAGCCCTTGGATACACCAGAAATATTTGTTGATAATTGGGACTTGAACGCCTCAACAGAGACAAATTGGGATCGATTTTTATATAGAATTCGGCCCATCGCACCATAGTAATACTAACGCTTACTTCCTACAGCCCTGATAACAAAAAGTTATGGTCATGCAAGAATTCAAGAAACATTCATTAACCTAGATTTCTCTAGAGGGACAATAACCAATGCACTGCATTCATGCGATAATAGCGTGAATTTTGATTTCATGTCCAAATAGTCTGCATTAGGTGAAGCTGTTTGATCGTTATTTGAGAAGTTCTTGGAAATGTTTTGAGTATTTTTCATCTTGGGTGAATTCTGGGTTATCAGAGACCTGTTCTACGTTGGAATGTTGATGTAGAAAAAACCTACTACGTTATATTTATATAGAGAGGTTTTATTGGAAATTGTTTCTTCTGTAAATGATCTCGGGATGTTACAATTTCGGAGTTTGATGATTGAGTTAATAGTTTCTTTAAGTAGATTATTAATATTTGAATTACTAGTTTCATGTCTTCAGGATGCATCTCTACAAGGCTTCTAGCTTGATTGTTAGTGTTAGGTTAGGTTAGCCAATAATAGCCGGTATGTAATCAGGTTCAGCACCCTTATTCTTAGCCATCTCGACAGATGATTCTCGAAGTCCGAGGTTTTTTACTGAAATATAATTGAGATGATGTATCACAAATATACTTGGAGAAATTGTTACTTCCATTAATGGAAAATGGTTGCGAACAATCTGCAGAAATCTAACTCGAACTAGCAGATTCAACGCCATAAACCATTGTTATTGGGTAGACTTTAATTGTTAGTTTCATATGAAACTTTGGGGTTCTTTTTCAATTATGTTCCTATTGAATCCAATTAACGTGCAAAGTCTCTCTGTATGGAATGTTGGTGTTTTATCCATAAAATTTCAAATAAACGAGTCTTTCGATCGTTTTTGTTTTTTTCATTCAATTACTTTAGTTGTATTTATTGAAGATTATCAGGGAAAGTTCTCATGTTTGCGGTTCTAAGGTATATAAGAATCGATAATATTGTTTATATTTTCATGTCTATAAATCGATATCTACAAGATTATTATTGAGAAGCTCAGTCCACCTAGCGGCGCATTTAGCTGGATTCATTTGTAGCTTTGCAATAACATTTTCTGCAATTCTAATAGAATTTTTGATTACTTTTCAAGTTACCACTTATATCTGCATTCATAAGCAATCCTAGTGCGGGATGATAATCGTCTCTGAAACTAGCGGATTAATACACCTAGCAGCTTTGTTTACTCTAAATATGTTGCTTGGTATCAAACTACTACTTTGTTACTAATGTTAATAATATTATTGAACTGTAAAAGTTCACCAACCGAAAAGGCATCAAGTCCTCGTTTTTGTTTTCGAGATAAAAAGGAACTAGAAAAATCCAAGGATTTATATGACCAAGTGACTGTTGAGTTATGTCTAACCTGTACCCGCATACCTTCCGCATCACTTAAAGAATAGGTCATTAAAGCGGCATACTTTTCCAAATTATCGAAGCTTTGGTTTGGACATATCTTTGCATAATGCCATTCTGATTACATATATTGAAAGTCTTATTTACTTCATAATAATGCAAATACTCTTCACAAGAACTATTACTACCATATTTATGGATATCCCTTATCTATCAACCTGTTTTCTTCTATAAGCCTGCTTAAATATTTGCGTGCAACACTGATATTGTCATATGCCGTTTCGAAATGATATAATTTGATAGTTGAAAAAGCAAAGATTCTAGTCATAACCCAGGACCCATTAATTCCTTTTTCGGGTTTTGAAATAAAAATATGGAGAATAGCTCGGACCCGTCGATTTCCCATTCGAGGGGAAAAACTTTTCCGATTTTTTCATCCCCGTAACTTGAGTTCCTTAACGGGTTTGAGCCCAACCCTGAATTTTCGCTTCAAAATTTTCATCGTTAACGAAATGACAGTAAAAAAAGGGGAAGACGACTTACTTTTGTGATTAAATTATTGAGTGCTGAAAATGGGCACCATTCACTTCCATGCGTTATAGAACGCTGGTGTATGGCTATCTTGTGTTGAATTTACCTCGAGGTACTCAATGTTTTCAATTATTTGTGAATTTTGGGATCGAAAAAATTGACAGACCATGTGTTCGATTTAGCTTAGTCTCTCGTTGGTCTATCGTGAATTTTCAGGAACGTTCAAGCTGTGCCAACGCGATTGTTAATTTGTAGTAGGATTAAAATGATGTATTCCGTACAAGAAAGGTTGGAAATGATAAAATTATTATTTTAGAAATAACGACGATTAACAGCGGCTTTATTTAACGAACGACATCCTAAAAAAAGTATCCGCTGCTTACGTTGTGCAACGGGTTGTTAAATTTTACTGGTTCAGTTGGCAACGAAAAATGGGTGTATGAATGAGACGAAGCAAAGGAACTACATACTCAATATCTGCTTTTCGTATGAATGTTCAATTTACCGTAACGGCACTATCAACAGACAACTGTCGGCACTGGTCAGATGGAAATCCGAGATTATTTCGAGAAGAACATACTCAGCATCCCCAAAAATCTAATGTTTGGTCGGGTGTTTATGGAAATCACATCATCGGCCAAATTCATACAGTATTTTTACAGAACGCTATTTATCCAGCCCTCGTGCAAGTATTGGAGAATGAAGAATACCATGAAACGATAATTTTTCAATAAAATGGCGCAAATCTTCGTTGAAAACAGACTATTTTGTACTGTTTCAATTAATATATAATTAACTTTGTGAAAAAGGAATAATAGTCAGCATATGATATGTGTTCAATCGTTTGCAGAGTGTATTTGTTGATTCAAACTTTTAAAACAATTCATGATTTCGAAACTACCCCTGAGAAATAGCTTTTTTAATCAAGCTTAGAACAATTCGTGGAATTTGAAGTGAATATTAAATATAAATGAGATAAAAACACAAGGTTTAACTTTAATCTACACTTTATTTGAAAAAATTCGACGACGTTTCGCTGACACAGCAGCTTTATCAAGAATGAAAAATAGAATGAAGAGTATGGTATTATAAACAAATCGTAGAACAAGTTGGATGAATAACAGGAAAATCCACACCGAGCCATTGTACAGTTAGTATGAAAGGTAATAAAATCTAATTAAACAAGTTAAGTAGGGGTGAGTAATTCAAATCTACCTGTTCATTCAAAAGCTTGTCCGAATGTTTGTATCTATTTATTTCTAATGCTTCTAGGAGATCTAATTTTGAACTTTTGATTTTATATGTAATATGTCAAAGTTTTATTGAATGAATGGTTTTCTTTTATTAGGTGGTTTGAATAATTTGAATCAGATTTATTTTTATCGAAGCTACGTTTATGTTCAGATGTTCTTATGCCAAAACTCCTAGGTCCTACCGATATAAATTTTATCACAAGAACCGCAATTGAGTTTATAGATTCCTGATTTACTTGATTTTTCAACACGAGATTTATTATTTTAATATGTTTACCTAAGTTATTAGAAGTTTTGAAAGCTATAATAAGATTTTGTTTGACGAGAAAGGATTTAATATGTGTACTTGCAGAACCGCAGAATGTTAAACTGTTGAATATTTTATAGTCTTTATGAATAGGATATACTTCATTTATTGCTTTCTGATAGAGTTTTTACGAATGATTAGATCTATCATATCCGGATTATATGAATTATTAATGGCTATCTGTTTGATGATGTTTAACTCTTTATTATAATCTTCTACTGATAAAGGTAAATTGAGTAACCGATGTACCATGCTGTTTAAAGCTGCTAAAAGAAAACCATTCATTCAATAAAAACTTTGACATATTACATATAAAATAAAAAGTTCAAAATTAAATCTCCTAGAAGCATTAGAAATAAATAGATACAAACATTCGGACAAGCTTTTGAATGAACAGGTAGATTTGAATTACTCACCCCTACTTAACTTGTTTAATTAGATTTTATTACCTTTCATACTAACTGTACAATGGCTCGGTGTGGATTTTCCTGTTATTCATCCAACTTGTTCTACGATTTGTTTATAATACCATACTCTTCATTCTATTTTTCATTCTTGATAAAGCTGCTGTGTCAGCGAAACGTCGTCGAATTTTTTCAAATAAAGTGTAGATTAAAGTTAAACCTTGTGTTTTTATCTCATTTATATCATGGATCTACATCAAGTAACGGCCTCCACAATTCAAATATTAAATATGTTAGTTTTCATTACAGACAAAATCAAAACGAATACCGGAACTTATTTCATGTCTAAGGGTAGTCCAATTTTAACAGAAATTGAGATATTTTCACTGTAACGTTTAGAGAAAGATTTATAACCCCAAGAAGAATCAAATTTCTATTCGGCTCCGAAAGTTAGACGTTCAATTTTTTTATCTCCTCATAAAAACTTTTCACAGAAAACTTATATTCAAAATTTATGAATTCCTAACATCCTCAATCAAACAACGTGAACTTAGGAAGCTGAAAAATTTACATCGGAAGGAACTTTTCTGAGAGGATGACCTATTCTGAAGCTTAATTAATGATTAAAGAGAGGATGAATGAATGTTTAAAAAAGTGAGTTGAAACTTCTCCTTATCATTAACCAGAATGTTGGAATAATTGCTTCTTTCGTTGAAGATCTGATGTATTCATTAAATGTAATCTCCATTATTCACTATTTGATAGATAGTTTATCAAAGCAGATGCAAAGTATTCTTGTTCTATTATCCGTTCATACGATCATGTCGTTTACCAATGATGAGATTTTCTTTCACACTTTGGCAATAAACTTTCCAGTTACTGATTTCTGAATGTTTCAGTATAGAAAAATCTACTTAAAATCGCCAATGCATCAATAGTTTGATTCACAAGATTAAATTTGTGTTTATCAATTAGAAAACTTCTATATATATGAGTGATATCTCATTCGATTCGAAATCACGAAATGAGAAACATGTATTGAAAGATTTTAACAGCACATAAGGTCATTCAAGGTAACAAATGAGTATTGAAAAAGACATTTTTTTTGCATTATCATTAAAAAAGTATTAGTACGTAATTAAAACATTTTCAAATGAGATACCTAACGCTTGCATAGTGACGCATTCTATTTGAAAGTTTTTTGAGACATTGATCCTCTAGGACAGGTATGCTAAAACGGTCGATCGCGAGTTCTTTGTGAGTAGATCTCGAAAAAAAAAATTTAATGAATAGGTAACTGAACTACAAAAAGGTATTATGTAATAAAATAATACTCTGCTAGCGGCAAAAGGCAGCTTTATCAAAGAAACTCGCGGTACTTGTCAAAGAAAAGCCGCGTTTTTTATTCTTGCCGCATTTCTAGAAATTTCCGTGGCGCGTTTAACGGGAACATTCGAGACTTTCGTTCACGCCGATATAAATGTTGCACCTGCAAGAATTGGAGTAATTCTGAATTGTGACACAATTCATTATTAAATAGTACAAAATGAGTGCAGCGAAGAAATCTAAAACGTACATTTTAATAACGATTGGGTTCATGAGAACTATTAAGAGGATTTTCCGCCACAGAGTGAATTAAGAAAACGAAAAGTAAGTGATTTGATATCTTATTTGAAAAAGACCAAATCATGTTCATAAGACTAGCCAAACAATCAAAAGCTACTACGATCGCGTCATTTAAAATATCTCATACATGAAACCATTCGAAGATAGATCGGTCGTGAAGGAAGCATTTATTGAAGCGGGTGAGAAATTATTTGGAGATTTTAAAAATAAACTAGAAATCATGTCTGATATAAGAGAACTTCAGTTATCTCGTCCGACTGTCACAAGGCGTATTGAAGTCATGAGTCAGGACATGGCAGATAATCTAAAACATGATATTATGAAATGTACATACTTTCCTTGTCAGTCCGACGAATCCACCCGT
This sequence comes from Cryptolaemus montrouzieri, assembly GCA_013387265.2. Taxonomy (NCBI): domain Eukaryota; kingdom Metazoa; phylum Arthropoda; class Insecta; order Coleoptera; family Coccinellidae; genus Cryptolaemus; species Cryptolaemus montrouzieri. The sequence continues at coordinate 41,707,210 of JABFTP020000124.1, read as the reverse complement.
ATGACAGATATTTAGCAGCTGTATATTTTGTTTGTTTGTTTGTCCTTTAACGTGCTCTATTTTTGCCTTTCGGCTAATGACACGCCGGGGAATTCTGTCACCTCACTAACCCGGGAATTTTGCCGAACCCCTCTCGTGTCGAGGAGAGGGGTCTTTAATGTCCATTACATCTCTGTTAGGCAGGACCGACATCTTTATATCTCCTCCGAAAGATGGAGACTCAAGCGATTCCCAGAATCCGAAAAATTGCACCGACTTCGTGGGGATTGTACCCAGGTAACTCTGCGTAGGAGACGAGCATCATATCCCATACGCCACCGAGCCGGCTAGGATGTGTATTTTATTTGGATGGTATTCAATGAAATGTTGACTAAGGAAGAATTTTTGACAATCATTGCTCTGTAGGGAAAGACCCGTGGTGAAAATATATATGACGTTTTCCTCAATTTTGTAAAAAACTACAAGCTACCAATATATAACTTAGTGTGCATTACTACCGATGGAGCACCAGCAATGACTGGAAACAGAAACGGTTTAGTGGCATTGTATCGAGCTAATGAAGATTTCCCTACATTATTTTCATTTCATTGCATTATACATCAACATGTTTTGTGTTCAAAAGTTTTAAGCACGGAGGAAATTATGGGCTTTGCAACAAAAAATTGTGAATTCCATCCGTGCACTTAGCTTGCAACTGCGGCTCTTTAAGTTGATGTTGGAAGATAGGGAGTCAGCTGAACACACTGATTTAGTTCTTCACACGGACATCAGGTGGTTGAGTCGCGGAAAATTCCTAGAAAGGTTTCAAAAATTATTGCCTGAAATAACAGTATTTCTAGGCGAAATAAATGAAGTCACTTAGATGTTGAAAACCGAAAAATGGTTGACTAATTTGGCATTTTTGACTGACATCACAATGCACTTAAACACCATTAACTTGGGGTTTCAAGGTAAAGGAAAAACTGTTATCAAGATGATTATCGCAGTAAACGCATTCAAAAGTAAATTGCAACTTATGATAGATCAACTGAAAGAAATGATCTGAAATATTTTGCGTCTTTGAAAGCACGGATTCCTCAATTGAACTATGATGCTTATGAGGCTGAATTATCAAATATTTTGGGACAATTCGAAATGCAGTTTTATGATTGCAGTAAATTGGCAAATGTAGGATCATTTATGAAATATCCTTTTTCATGTAAGAACATAGAGGAATTAGCTGCTGAAATAGCAAGTCAGTTTTATATGAACTTAGTTCTGTTGAAAATGAGTTGATGCAGATTATATCAGATATACATCTGAGAGCTACAGCATCTGATACAAATTTCTGGTGTTTCATATCTGAAGATAAATATTCGAATCTAAGACAAATCGCCCCTCAACTGACGGAAATGTTTGGGTCAACCTACTTGTGCGAGTCTGCATTTTCTGAAATGAAGATAATTAAGTCAAAATATCGCAATCGACTAACTGACTATCATATGTCATCATGCTTGCGAGTAGCACTCAGTGATTACGTACCACCCAAAGTCACAATTTAATTAAGTTTAACACCATATTTAAGCCTTTTCTTTTGTAGCAACCAATAAACTCGCAATTCTAAATAACTATGAGTTTTTTCATTGATATTATACATAAGAACCTATCTGAACCTAACCGAAACCTTGACGGAAATAATGTATATACCCTACCTAGGTAGGCAGCTAGGTAGGATGTATCGTGTATGTACGACAACCCTGCATCACACCTACTTACAGCCTCTCCTAGTCTATCGTAAGTAGTCTCAAAATGTTGAGGTAGATCGCCAGCAGTTCAAGTTTGAGCACCCCCGCTCTAGCATATATGTGAAATTTTTGGCGCGATAACCATTTTTTCACACAATGTTATTTCAAAAGTTGGATTCCAAGTTTACAATTTTCAACATGAACAATATATTCAAAGGGATCGTTCAAAACAAAAATATTAGAGGTTTCACTATAAACAAGGAATTTGTCAAACTTCCAGTCGGATTACCAAATCAGTCAGTATCACCTGTATTAATGCAATGAATGGAACATTTTCTGAAGCCTCACGAATGGGTCTAGCATATGAAATCACTTTATGCAGATTTTTGTGGAATTTGGCATAGATATTTGGAGCAGTATTTTCTAGTCTCTAAACTCACTTGGTCTGGAATGGGAGTTGATATACTGAGCATGAATTATTATTTTCACTTACGGGTATACGAACCGTCAAAGCATATATTATACCAACTGTCATGCAAGTTTTTTCAGAAAATTGATCCTGCTTTGTCAGTTATTAAGATGACATGAGAAGGGACAAATAACAAACAGAAAATGCCATTTGCCAATGTCGTGGACGGCGACTGCAACTGTAATGGACACAGTTTTAGTCCATCTAATGAACACCTTCCTTCTTCATGTGGTACCAGGAAATGATTTCCAGATTTTGTTTCCCATCGTCGAATGTTTGACTGAGAAGCATGGAAGAAACTATCAGAACGGCTTTCTTGACACATGTGAATATGAACTCAATTGTTAAGTGAAGCCAAAATGAGTATCACGTATTGGGCTATTTTTATTTGGAGGAAGTTCCAGGAGCACTTCTCTCTCATTCATTTTCACAGTTTCTATGAAATTTTTTTCCCACAAATAGTTTGAAATAATTATCGGCGGTAATATATTTATTTGGTCCGTGAACCGGTTCTTTTTTCTCATGCGCGCTTCCCAGGAATAGGTGAACCTGTTACACCATATGAGTGTGCGCCTTGGAAAAATTGAGGTGTCTGTTTACTCGCTTCTTGAAGAGGGCAAACTTATAGGATGTTGGGAAGATATTGAACGGAGCGAGTTCCACAGCTCACTGGTTCTGTTAACGAAGGAATTCCTATAAAGGGAGGTTCGAGGGGTTGCTAAATGTACCACCATATGATGAGAATTCCTTGCTAGCCTAGTGTTGCGGAAAAACATGAGTTTTCCCGGAACAAGGTCTTTCAGCTCCTTGAAGCATCTTCCGTGGAAGTATCTGTGAAACAGTGAAAGGTCAGCAACTTGTCTTTTGAGAGCCAACGGTTGAAGATCGCGGGTGATCTCCAGGTGGTTGATGAGGCGCACAGCCCGTTTCTGCACACTATCCAACATCTGCAACGAATGTTTGGGCTAAGATCCCCATACATGGAACAATAAACTAAAGCAGTTCGAATCTGCGCCTTATATAGAAGCAGCAGCTGAGATGACGTGAAGTATCGCTGAGAAAACAAAAATAACGTTTCAATGACATGGCCGCTCTAGAAATATCTTTTCCAGTTCCATCTGTGGTGAAAAGATATTCACAGTCCTCATGGTTTGATTGGAAAGTAAAAGAATAGAAAACTGAACCCATCAAAGCCTTGAATTCTTTAAGATCAATATTCTGAAGCTCTGGTTCTTCAGATCTCCTATAATTTTCACTCAAAATATCGAATTTTCGGTTCGTCTAGGTCAGTATAAATTATTACGCTGCATTGCAAAATCATTTCTGAAAATAACTCAATAGATTCATTTCATCTTCAACATTCAATTGAAATTTCGAAAGCGCTTTAGTTTACTCATTCGTTATTGGTTCGGTTTCACCTCAGTTGAATTTATTTTTTTCATCGAATTATTTTCTTCTTTTACTCGATCCTTGTGCAAGTCCTTCCTGCCCCTCTTTGTATCTTATTCGTCGGTTTCTTCTATATCCCAGAAACTCCTTTCATATTTTTCGCCCCTTCATCTTGAATCTACTCCTTTTCACTTCTCGTATCGTGATCGCTACGAATGTAGGTATAGTTCTCCTAGTCACCGCTCTTTCTTCGCATTCTCATAATAACGAAGACATATTCCTCAGAATCCTCATTCAGAATGCAGATGGATTTATTATCCCATTTAGGTTTCGTTCCACTTATTGAGTCTCTTGGACTGAGGTCTAGTAAGGTACTGTAAGTGGCAAATCTCGGAACTCTACTGAGAGAGCTATAGCAAATAACTATTGGGGGAGTCTTTCAGGATCTACGTCACCAGTTAAGGGTTAGAGACATACAAATTTCCCATAAGAAAATATCAACTCCCGCAACTCTATCTCCAATATTCATCATTTGAATATGTCTTTGAAAAAAAACTGGGTATGTTTTACAGGACACAAGCACATAATCTCTATCGTGATTTCAATGCCTAAAATAATTTTTACATGAAAATGAATGTCAATTTGCCAATTCTAATAAATTATTATATCCCTGGACCACTTGAAAGAATACTGTCTAGTTAAATTTTTTGTTAGTTTTTTAAAGCTCCAGTGAATTGTCAACATTATTCCGCACATTCGTGTTCATTGAATACTACAAAATATGTTGAAAAACTTGGTTTAAGAATACTTTAAATCTTTGATCTTTCTTTATTTATAACTCAACCCTGCAGTGGTCGCGCGCTGATCCTCGCTCCGCACCGATGCAAATTCTTGAAAATCTTTGCACCGCCATCACTTGAAGTCGTCCCGATTTATTTACCTTCCTAAAATGGCGTGTATTATCCTAGTACTGTACTAGTTTGAGTTTTATAAGTGAAAGCGTGCCAGCTATAGAAATTTTTGCGGAGTGAGAGTCCGCGCGCGACTACGTGTATTACAAATATTATCAAGATAAAAGTAATCATTTTTATATTTTCCGACTATTCTTGTTTGATCCTGCAAATAATTATTCTTACGAAAAGGAACCAGAAAGATTGCAGCGTTTGTTAGACGAGTCTTTTTTATCCGATGACGATGATTCTGAAGATGCAGAGGAGCCCGATGAAATAGAATGTGATGCGGCTAACCGAGATAGCGAGCAAGATATTTCCGAAAATGAACTCGAAATTGGAGAAACGGAGGTAAATGAAGGTCCAAAGTTTGTAGGCAAAGATGGCAAGACAATGTGGCTGAAACATAAACCGACACAAACCATAAGAACTCGATCGGAAAATCTTGTAACACAATTGCCTGGTACCCGAAGTACGACTAAATGTCTGAAAATGATGAACGATATATGGAATTATTTTTTTCAGCACCAACTACTGAATATAATAGTTGACAATACCAATATACATATTCAACAAACTTCCATGAATAGCTCCCGTGAAAGGGAGTCGAAATTTACCGACATTTCGGAAATAAAAGCACTCTTTTGATTGTTGTACTTCGCCAGAGTACTCAAGAGTAACCACCTGAATACCAACTATTTCGACTTACGATGTCTGAGCGGAGTTTCAAACTTCTTTTGAGATACATCCGTTTCGATAATTTGGAAACTAGACAGTAGAGACGAGCAACCGACAAACTTCCCTCAATCAGTGATATTTTTCAGATTTTTGTTGATCAGTACAAAAACGGTTTTACTCCTCTTCATTATGTAACTGTGGATGAAAAGCTGGAGGCCTTTCGTGGACGATGTGCATTTCGCCAGTACATACCTAACAAGCCTAACAAATACGGCATCAAAATATTCGCGCTATGTGATTCAAGACGATATTACTCGGTAAATTTGGAAGTTTATATTGGAAAACAGCTTCCAGGGCCTTATGAAGTCAGCAATTCTCCACAATTTGTAACGGAAAGAATGTGCGAACCAATAAGAGGAACTGGAAGAAACGTAACTGTGGATAACTGGTTTACAAGTTTTGATCTTCTGGAAAATTTCAAGAAGGATTTCAAGCTCATGGTGGTCGGAGCTACCAGAAGAAATAAGCGAGAGTTGCCACTCGATTTTTTCTTGTCCTGTGAAAAGACGAATAAAAAGGTCAATGTTCGCTTTTCACAAAAATGAGACATTCGTTTCTTATATTCCAAAAAAATGTGAAAATGTATTACCCGTCTCTAGTATGCACCATGACGACCAAATTGATGACACTACTGGAAAACCAGAGATGATTTTGTGTATAAAACAACTAAGGAAGGAGTTGATACTGTCGACCAGTTATGTTCTACATACAATTGCGCACGAAATACGTGACGTTGGCCAATGGTTATATTTTACTCTCTCTTGAATATTGGTGGCATAAATTCCCTCATCATCTTCAAGAGTAATAATCCGAATTCAAAAATTAAGCGTAGGAATTTTTGAGTGATTTTGTTTTTGAGCTCATAAAACCCTATGTGGACGTTTGAAGGTTTTCAAAGAGCCTACCAAGAAGTCTTACTATAAGAATGAATGAAATCTTCAGAAAAAAGAATTCAACTGAAGAGGCGAAGCAGCAACGACCAGAGCCGGCAGAAAACCAACGAGGACGGTGTGGGGTGTGCGATAGGGTGAAGAAAGGACCCACGAGATATTTCTTCAAGAGTTGCGAAATATTCTTGAGCCTTGAGCATGCCACTTTAAAGTGTTCGGGATGCTTTCAAAACAATCAGAAGGATGCCGATTGAGTTAGTTAATTTAATCACTTTCTTCAGCTTTTATGAAAATGAAGTTGAAGTTTTTCAAATATTTTCTATGTTCCAGTCCCTTCTCAACTTGTTTTTTCTGTTACTCAAATAAAATCAATGCTTCAAATATTTTATTCTTTCATTCAAAACTTTTTGAATGGAGAAAAAAATAGAAAATCGCCGTGCGGATTTTCACTCCTCGCGCGACCGCTGTAGTTACAAAACATAGGACGACCACGACATGCAGGGATAGTAATATTAGGAAGTTAAAGTTTATAAATATTCTCTATTCAACAAAAATTACATATCTAAGAAATCTGTTGAATTTCTAATCTATATTTGTTATGTTCGTAACTTTCTAACATTATATTGTACAGAATAATTAATAATTGAAAAGAAAATGATCAAAATATATATAGCTTTTTTACTACTCATTGTTAGCAATTCTGAATGGAGTGACGAGAAAAGAATGTCCTAATATATTTTTCCCAATCCGATTGAGCTCAGAACTATGTTCAATGTAAAACAAAAAAACTCCGCCTAAATCGACAAAACAAAACAACATATACTTTTAAGAATTGTAAGAAATTTGAAGCCTGACATTCAACTCGATTGAATAATATTCGATAGATAATATTAATCTGATATCCTATGCATTTTTGATAGAAATTGAAAGTTCTTTGGACATTGACTGAATCTTTTGATAAACGAACCTGCAGTACAATTTTATTCAATAATCTGTATGATTTTTTATAATAGTGTAAAATAAAATAAAACAAAATTTATGTATTCTTGCATCAAATATTTCTACAATGTTTTGTTTGAATTTTCAATACTTCGTTGAGCATACCAACTGAAATTAATTTAAGTCTAACCTAACCTAACCTGACCTATTCTTCTATTGGTTGCTTCAACATCATTTGACTTTTCGATTAAATCATGCAATTCGAGAAATATATAATAGTCAAATGACTTATACCCGAAAAATTAGCTTTTTTGATCAAATTATATAGTATAAATGAGTGTAACTGTCAAATAACTCACACCGGAGAAATTTATTTTTCATCACCGAAGAACATCTCTCCAAATGCACGTTTCTTAGTTTGAAATCTATTTGAATATATATTTTCATTAACAAACTATTTGGATTGCCTAACCTATTCACCTATTGGTTGCTTCAACACAATTTGCCAATTCGATCGAATCATTAAGCTCAGAAAAAGTATGACTCATACCCGAAATCTGCTTTTTTGATCAAATTATGCAGTATGAATAAGTCCAATTGTCAAATAACTCAACGAGAAAATTGATTTTTCATCACCGAAGGACATCTCTTCAAATGCTAGTTTCTTCGTTTGAAATCTATTTGAATATAACATTTCATTCAAAAACTTTTTGGATTGTCGTTTCTTAAGCCGTTTAAGTCGAAAAATTAATACAATTTTTTTAGTAACGAAAGCTTTCCATATGAGTATCATGACTATCTAACGCAAAACTGGAATTATTTGCTTTAATTTGCCGCACTTGACAGACTTTCGTGTGGCAAATTTTGTCGCAGCAAACGACGGGTCGAGGCAGGATCACAAAACTGTTAGGCCACTCAGTTCGCGGCTGATAAATATTGCAAACCTCGTTTTATATGTCTGCAAATTAGATTGAAATACGTTGATTTCATTCAAATTTCCACTTTATAGGTGGTGCAGGTCTTCTCTCCAAGAAAAGTTACAGTGATTATTATGCAGTTTTTGAGCCAGCAGTGGGTGCCCTCGGTAAAGAACTAGTTGGTAGAGATACTGTGAATCCAGTTGCCATGTTGAATTCAGTAAGAGACATGTTGGCTTACCTAAAAATGGATAAAGATGCTAGTGCCATTGATTATGCCGTAAGAAGAACCCTGAGTATGGACAAAATTCAAACTCCTGATATTGGTGGCAAAGCTACCACCTCTGAGTTTGTCGAAAGGGTTAAATACTACGTCAGAAATTTTAATTAGAATCAATATTTGTGGATTTGTTTTCAACATTATTTCTTCGAAGGAGTTGTTCAGGAATGAGAACGACGGGAAAGAAAATTGGGGATTTCAAGTGGACTTAATGGAGGCGGCTCCCTTCCAGCAATATTGATTTAGCGCATCAGATACGGGGAGTTCAACATTCTCGAGAACATTTCGCATTCAGCTTAATAACATCATTAATTTCTAGAAAAATATAAATGATTGAATTAAGTTGAGCCTCATTTTCTGCAAGGGAAACATCACGACGCAGATCGCAGAATTTAGATAAAATTGAAAAGATTTCAGGAGAAATTAGAGGTTCATTAGTTTATTTTTCACTAAAATTTTCTCAACATAAAAATTATTTTATAACTTAAAATATTGAAAATTAATAGAAATAATAGTTGAAATGAATTGAGTTATATCTGTAAAATATGGTGAATTTGTCTAATATGTATATAATCTACTACTATGGAGCTACATAATACATACACAAGTTGTCTGATATCTTGAAATGATTATTACAAATGAATTTTTACATTTTTCAACGTGATTTCAGGAACCAAATTGTTGTAAATACTATCGAAAATTCAAAACTCCAGACTTCCATGCTAAAAAAAGTACTCATGGTCCTAGAAAATAGCTTTTTGAGGAATGAAACTTAAACAATTGCTATTATCTGGATGCCCATTGACGATAGGTATATAAATATGAATTTGAAATTGAGTACCTCAATATGAAAATAATAAAAAGGGTATTTCCTTTGAAAAACGAGAGTAACTACGACTTTCTGAACTCAGCAGCAATTCTTATTTTAATTCTGTAATTCATTGATACTATGAATAAATGCTAGGCTTCATGAACGAAGCAAAGAGCTTCAAAGTTAACTCTTTCTGTCCGATCTGATATGTCGACTCATGATACAAATGTACAATCTATTCTTACTTAATCATACACACAACCAAATTTATATGAAATCAACCGATATATTGAATATAACCTCAGGGATTTTGGAAATTTTGAAGGATTGTTAGAAGTGAATTTTTTTTAGATTTTTCTATTGAAAAAAGAAATAAATTGAGGTTGATTTTAATGAAGACACAAATAAAAGAAAATAAGACTCTTTCCGCATGTATTAAAAAAATTGAAATTTTTTTCGCACGAGTAGGTTTTACCTCCTCATGCACTGATACTGAATGCGTCTAGGCATGCTTTGGATTAGGTTTTCGACCTCCTCAGGAGTGATATTCTGCCACTCTTATGTGGCGGCTTGAATGAGCCACTTTGGGATTCTTGAATCATCCTGGCGCGATTTAATTTTCTTTCCGAAATTATTCCACAAATGTTCAATAGGATTTAGGTCTGGAAAGCCAGATGGCCAGTCGAAAACAACGATTCCCCCTCTTTCATGATAATTTCTCGCGAGATTGCTGGTATGCGGTGGAGCATTATCTTGCATAAAAGTGAAATTCTGAACGTGGGAACCTCCCTAGAGTTTCACTATAGGCTCCAGCACTAGGTCCACGTAATTTCTAGCCGTTACACTCCCAGGAAACGAAATCAAATCTGTTTGGCCTTCCAGCATAATGCCACCTCAAAACATGAAACTGTTCTCTGATTCTGATATTTCGGAATTTTTCTTGCTGCTCGGAGTCTAGCTTGTCTTCCACGACCCCCTAAAACCGGAATCCTGCGGTCATCTGATTGAACACCAATTCTGGTCTCATTCGAAATAAGAACATTTCGCCTATTCTCAATATTTCAATTTTGGTGCCCGATACATCAATTAATTCTGTGGATTTTTTGTTGTCTGGTTAGCTTTGGAACTCTTAAGGATTTTCTGCTGTATAAATCCCTTGAACGAAGTCATTGACTTATCGTTTCGACTAATACACAGATGCCTGTTGCTTTCAGAAATTGCCTTTGGAGTGCGACGTAGTAGGGTCTCTTCTTGTAATTTGGCACGAAAATAGGTCTTGTTCTTTGGAAGTGATCTTCCTACGAATTCTTCTAGGCCTATTTTGCAGAGATTGTAGTTACACGTATCGGGCGTAGGTTTTTGAAACCACCCCCTGTGATACCTACATTGTGGCCGCTATATCCTTCTGTGTCGCCCCTTCTTCAATGAGAGCAATTATTCTATTATGATTATAGACTTTTTTAAATTTTGAAATTCACAGTTCCAAATCTCTGTGACGACTGAGTACAATTTCCCAAACATGCGGTGATAATTCAACATTCATTATCATACTATCCGGTTCTTTTAAAATAAAAAACCTCATTTTTCACAAGTAGTCAGAGATCCTTGTTTAAAACAATCAATAATGTGAAATACCAAGTGATTCCATATAAATTTGGTTGTGTGTGTTGCGCATTACGAATTCACTCAGTTAATTGTTTCAAGCTAATTTTCTTAAAACCCCTTGAGGAAGAAATCGAGGACCTTGAGGTCAAGAAAACATGCAGCCATCGTATTATACCAGTTCTGTCCATCCACTTTTCATCGAAGGTATTAATCAATTATGGTACAATATTGTTTTCAATGCTGAATGATATTTTCTGATATTTGCTTAGGTTAGATCATTATCACAATTCAGCCTAATTTGGGCGTAATAAAATAAGAATAATTTATCATAGAAAATTACTTCATTATTTTTCTAAGTATTCTCCTATAACATCTTAACCCCTTAGGTAGCATTCGAATCATTTGTCGTAGCATTTACTATTCTACGTGAGACACTGCTATAATATGTTTTTGTTTATTCCTATTAGTCGAGCACAAAGAGTGGCCTCGTGGGCGATATTAGGGCTTTACAATGTTTTTTTAGAATTCGATTAGTACTTTTCTAGATGATACTGAGTGAGTGGCCAGTTTCTACAACAGAACACATGATCATTTGTTTTGACGTGTTTCAAGTGCAAACAACTCTCAATAGATTTGGCACATTTTGAACGACCCATACAGTGTACTGCTATTTTTTTCTTTTTACACAAGATAACATCGGTATTCATTTACCAGCATGGATAAAATATGGTAGGTGCGGATTATTTTTGCCCACATGAAACACAACGTATTTTGAAACTTTTAAGAAAGACAACTATTCCTAACTACATGGAAAATCTTGTTTGAATTGGGTGACAAGATTAATGCAGAATACCATAATATGGAGAGGTTAAATCCCTGTGGGACACCACTAGTATAGTTGTGAGTGACGAAAGAGAAGTCCCGACCCTAACAATAAATTTTTTATCTGTGATATAATCACCAAAACATGAATAAACTTTTCCTCATTTCCGCAATTGTCAAGTTTAAGCATTGGTCTTGTTTTGGTAACCTTGTCAGATACCCTTGCAAAATGGACATAGATTAGGTTTATTGGTAATACCTGATATAAAGAGTAAGACCAATCACTCAAGCACGTGAACCGATTCGTTCTTGTTTTCCCTTTGACGGAATTATCATCCATCTCCTCTATATTCAGTACTACAATAGGTAGAATGACTTCAAAAGACAATTGAAATTGCTCCCCCTTCTGTTGAGGAAACCGATAGCGTCTCCGAGTATTGAACTCTCGTTCATGAAGGCAACGCATTGTAAACAATGAAACTTGCATCTTAGCGGCAGTTCGTATTTTTCTTGTAGTCCAAATGCGATTCTGCTCGGCTGAAGTCACCAATAAGCAACCTGTGTTGGAGTTAGTGTGCCTTCTTCCACCCTCGTGAGGTTTATTTGTACTTGTACTTTCAGGAAATCTTTTAACTGTCTGGCTAACGACACTAAGACATTATTAAAATGAGAGCAACCTACGTTCAGGTGCTTGGATCATATTGGTGATTTCATTTGCACAAATTTTTTAGTTTGTTATTAATTATCATTAAAATTACAATTGTCCATTTCAACTGCAAGTGAATATAGAACCTTGTAGTGAATTAATCCGATTCAGAGGAAGTTGAAGATGAATCATCATCAAAATTTATAATAATGAGATCGAGTTGATCATCTGTTATATTTTTGCTTGTTCAATTTATCAGAAAGCCTCTAATAATACGATTTTCTCTTTCTCCAGTAGCAAAGTATTTCTTCTTCTTTCTTAAAATCAGAAATTTATTTCAAGAAATTACAGAATGTTGATTTTCTGGGTAATCAACTTCTCCATTCAATTCGTTCAATATCTTTTCTTTCGTAGCCAACCAATTTTGAATTTCGTTTCCCGAATCATTAATCATCTTCTTCGTTTAAAGATACGATTATGAAAAGGTATCATTCTCTTCATTCGACAATATAATATTGTTGTCGCTACTAAGATACTTCCGAAATAATTGCTACTTTTCGGACGTAGGTGTTGGTAGCTTCATCGGGTGTATTTGTAGAAAATACCATTTGCAATATTTTCACAAATTATTTCGTAGGACAACAACAGAAGACACAATACTCCAACAAAATCATAATGATAATCTCCAAAGAAGTCAGAACCGGACCTGTTGAGGAATATATCATTTTAATGTCGTATCGAATGTGGTACGGCTAATTATTGAGCTCTTTACGGGTCTGGCCCCAACTATCTCTGTTTTGACGCACTTAATCCGTACACTGGATCTAGTTCGGTCCCATTTCATCAATAAGATTGACTTTTCAAGTCACTAACGCTTTAGCTTACACAAAATCAATGAGATAACATATTAACTTGAAGAAGATTTTCGTCAAAAACGCCAAAATTTTGCTGGTATTGCAGAAGCTAAAAAAAAGTAGTTAATCTTATGAGGATTATGAAATATCGAAATCTATTCAGCGTAAAATTTGATTAGTCGAACCACAATCTCCCAAATCTAGCCCGATTGCCCATCTCTCATTCACGAATTCCTTGAAATGAAGAAGTATATCCAATAAGCTAGCGTTGTTCGGAAAACCCAGCTGATAATGTGTAGTATTTCCGAAAGGATATAAACATAATTTATTGCCTCACTCCTCCTCGTGGCTTGTATACATTATCTTCAATATCTGACGCTAAATGACTCTAAGCTAAATGAAACAAATATATTCACATTTTCCGGATCATTCGTATCCTGTAAAGTGGTATTGAAATCACAGTTCCACTCCGCTGGTAGAGGAAAGATAAGTGTTTTGTATCGATAATACTCATATTCACAAGAAAACATCTTTAAAACATTATTTGAAAAGTGCGGTTCTCATGACGTTAATTATGCTGTGTCGCATTCGTTTTTCGAAATTAGCTCATGTAAGCATAATACAAAAATTCTTTTGAGTTCGTTTTATTCTTGCTATGGAATAACATGCAGGCTATTCAAAATCATATTATCCATACACAATTTTCGTTTCCAGTATTTCAATTCCTAACTTCATATTCATATTTTTCGATGCTTTCTTTATATTCAGCCTGTCAACTTCCTTCATTCTCTTCTGGGCATCTATCATCTCCGAGGAAATCGATTTTCGCTCCGTCATATAACCGAATTAGTGCTTATCTACCACACTATTGAAAGTCGTTCTTATATGTCGGGTAAACTTTCGACGAGCAAATTATGTTCACAAAATGTATGAAAACTAGAACAGAACGAAAGAATTCATTGGAACACAAAAGCAATTTAGAGAAAGATGATACTGTAACTAATATTATACATTTGAATTTGACCCTAATAGACGAAGATTATACAGATACAAATCAACTGAAAGTTTTTTTTGAATCGAATGAAATCTGAGTTCAATTTCATGAAGAAAACATTCTCTTTCAAATTTATAAAACAACGATGTTCAAATTTTCATAATATTAAAAGTACCTTTTCCTGATAAGTAATACATTTTAATTTTGGAGAATTCAACAGAACAGGGTTGCTTTTTTTCAGAACTGAGGAGATTAAGTATTGGTGATGACTTTAGGCTTTAGGTCTAATTGATTGTTCCGAAATTTTTCTGTTTATTGGTTTTCAATGCTTGGCATAATTCATTATGTAGAATGTCGAAATTGTTATTGAAGGTATGGTTTTCCTCTTGTAGATTATATGCATAGTAAAAATCAGATATTTGTTCGTCATACAGAGTCTACACACACCTGATTTGTTCAGTTTGTTAATTTTAGATTTGCCGTTTTTAAGATATCTGCTTAGAAAGTTATCGGTTCTGAAAGCTATGTTCAAATAATGAGATGGGAAGAGTGACTTTATATTCAAACTAGGTTTACCAATTTAAGTTAATATATCATATTTTTGATAAGACTCTTTAACAATAGGAAAAGCCTCACGAAGTGCTTGATGAAATCATTTACGATAAAGCATACTCTCAAATCAAAATAGATTTTTAAGCATTATTGGCAGCTGTATGTTCTATAATATCAAATTCTTTCAAGAAATTATTTCCTGACCTTGGTATTGCAGCGAGTTTATCTATATTACTGTTATAAGCAGCTATTTTATGTTGATATGGATGGGCACAAGAATTGTGAATGGTGATGTCTGTATGGAATAGTTTATGAAAAATAGAAAAATCATGTCTGTTGTCAATTCTGGTATAGTTGTATCTAAATGGTTGATGGACTTCCCAGTTTCCATTTCCAAAAGTGAATTTAATTTATGGAGGTACTGAAGGAATCTAATTGTCTATTGGTACCTGTAAATCATCAGAGTATGGCATCCACATATCTAAACCAATATATGCAGAGTGTCGATAGCGAATGATAATGAATTAATTTTGTTCAATGTTATTCATGAAATAGTCTGCTAGTGAAGGACTGAGAGAATTACCCATTATTAAGCAATTGTTGCTCATGCAAATTTCATTATTGAAGTTCTGATTGGGTTCGTATTATTCTGCAGAAATTCCTTGACCAATTTCAATGAATCATGAGGTGCATACTAGGGTAGAGATCAACTAGATCTCTGGACATATGTTAGCATTATAGTATTATTAGTACAGTGTATAAATTTCTTTTCATTGAATCTGAAGAATGCTTAGTGGAAAATAACGTACTAATGTCTTAAATTTCTAATGATGTTAATAAGATAACGTGAAAGTTTGGTGCTGGGGCTGTAACATATGAGACAACTGACCTGATATGATAACCTATCTTATGGAGTTTGACGAAAGAATAAATTTTGATGCCTGTGAATAATCAACTAAAAGTTTGTATTTCTGATTCTTGGATATCAAGAATTTGGCATTATCTAAGGTATGTTCAATATTGGATTGGATCTCTCTTGATTTCTTGTTAATTTCTAGTTTCAATAATACCATATCCTCATTAATAATTTCGACATTTTTAACAATGAAAATAATAAATTTGAACTAAACCTATCGAAAGCATTGGACATAAAATGAAAAATTCCGAAAATTTACTTAACAAGCACTTAGACCTAAATTTCTCACCATTACTTAATTCATTCTCTATATTGAATACTTATCTAACCTAACCACGGTGCGAGCTGCAGGAAATACTTTCAAGGGAAAAATAGGTATTGGTGTTTAAATGAAAATAAAGTTGACTATTTTTGGACAGCTCTCTCATATAATATTGCTGAGCAATAAATTATCATCATAATAAGTATCACACAATATCTTTCTCACGAACGGAGAAGGAAATCCAATTAAGTATAATATCTTTCTATATATATATATATATATATATATATATATATATATATATATATATATATATATATCCTTTTGAAAAGAGAGGATTTACAAAAATTCGAATAATTGTATTTACAATAAATGCTTATATCTATAATTTTGGTGTGTGTCAGAAAAACACAATCGTAAAAACAAGCGAATGAATAGAATACCAGCGTAGTAGTAGTAACCTATCTCACAGGAGTTGATTTATGTGTGGTATTATATAGTAGATTTCGAATCGATCAATCCGTTCACAGTATTAGAAATAGGAGTTCGCGGACTATGGGGTTTATTCAGTAGTATTGTTTTCGACTTTCTGTTAATACCATAAAGATCGTACACTGTCCTCTGACAAAATCATTCTGGAACATGCCTCAGTAATACTGTTTTCATCATTCCTTGATAATAGTGATCGCCATGAAAGGGTGCAGAATAGGTTAGCATTCATTACTATTATTTGCAAAAGCATCGTCAAACAGGACCACACAGTAATGGTACGGTCCGGACGGATGTCATGAATAGGAGCAACAGACAACTGTTTTGGTCTCGCATCACCTCGTCAGTGTTGCACACTCATTCGCAACACCTAGACATACTACAAACAAACTATTTTTTCTTGTGATACAAGTATTGATAACTTTGGTATCAATAGAGAGAATTATGTTTTTCTTTCCAAATATATATCACCTGCTATTCCAATTTCTTCAACTTATGTCTATTTCAAAGAAAAATTGAAAATTCATATCTATCCACTCGGAACATAGCAGATGTTCATAATTTCATGGTAGAGGAGGTTCATCGTTATTCATCAAAGATCTCATTTTTTCAATTCAGTGTCCAGTTTTTGTTGAGAAAATCAGATTTGTTGAAAATATGTTTTGACGAAAAATAACTTTACACAATGAATCGAATCTATGAAGAGATAATACCATCAATTCCAGAGTACTTTCATCATCTAAAATGTATTCTTATATGAATGTTAATCTCATTCTGCAAACAGGTCCTGAAATTTTGTTTCAGCTCAGCAATGTTATTTGTTTTTCCCTTATACAATAGTTCAAATTTTTTCATCTATGCTGTACATAATTAATTAATTAATTGCTGTACATAATAATGTTATAATTAAATTAATTAATTAATTAGTAAAAATTCCTCAAATTATCAAATATGAAGAAGCATTATGTGGTAGGTACACGAATACAACAAACTTATAAAATCTGCCTTGAAACTAAAATATGACAAAATTGTTTACTGAGCTTGAAAATTGCTGATAATTTTCCTACAATACCATAGTTCCAGTGGAGACAATCTTTCCTTATCCAATTGAAATTGTTTAAATTTTTTTTTCAATCATCTTTAGCTTCGAAGAATTTCATGAAATTTGTTATACTCTTCCACCACAAAAGTTTTAATTTCCTTTCTATGATTTTTGTTTTTAATGTTAATATTTTTCCGATGTGAACTGAGAAGGTAGTTGAATTTTGGTCCGACATAAAAGAAACTTCTTTGTATATGAGTTTCATGGAAAAGAGGAACCTGTATAGAGTTCTTAGCCTTATGCCAGGTCGTATATTCATGATTTACCTTTGCCTCGTCTAGTTTTATCGTCCTAAATAAGCACTGAGTGACATAGAGCTGCCTCATGTCTAAACAATCAGTCTCCCGAAAATTTTTTTCCTGGTGTAAATCTTGTTTTTTTTCAAGAATTATTTTGAGTATAACTTTATGAACAATTTTCAAGTGGCCCAATACATTCCCAAATAAACCACCCCACACAGTTGACCCATAATTCAGATCGAATCAACTAATGAGTCATAAATCAGGAGCATGCTATTTCTGTTAAAAATGTCTCTAAGATTATAGAATATATAAAATAGGCTCCTAAGTCTCTCAGTTAAATACCGCACGTGTAATTCCCATCTCAGATGTTGGTCGATGTAAATGCCTAAGTACTTAAATTGCATTTCTTTGGTGATTGCAGGGCAGTCACAAAAACTTTTGTTACAATCTGATTCGTGAATGAGTATACTCTTTTCAACAGGTTGAGTTGCTGATGAAATTGTAGGAGTAAGAAACTTTGTTTTTCTCGGGTTTAGAGTTATCTTGCTGTCTCCTAGCCAAGCACGCATAATTGCTAAACCAAATTCCGTAGGCGAATATACTTCTTCCCATGTATTTCCATTAAAAATCAATGACGTGTCTTCTGCATAAGATATAATGTGGCAGTTTGGTATTCCCAAATTAGTTATTTGGTTGATGAATATTAAAAATAATATTTGTCCCAATACCGTATCCTTGGGGAACACCCATGTTTACTGTGAGAGGATCACTTATGATTCCATTTATTTTAACTCTTTGATTTCTCAATGAATTCTCAACATGCCATCAGAGGAAGAAATCTAGGAAATGTGGCCTTTCCACAGGTCCCGTAAATCCTATCCAGTGATCACCGAAATTCCAGTCCAACTGTTGGGTCGGTTCTGGTGTGCTGGTGCACCGTCGTGCTGATATTATATATTTTTTTGTCTCAACGCAATTAAACTCTATGTCCTTCCATTATTTCCTCTCTAAAATTCGATGGTAAACTTCGCCATCAAATTTGTCGTGAAAAATAATGTATGCCAATGCATGATTATCTAACAAAGCGCACCACTCATTGAAACCGTATCGCCTTTGTGTTGAATACTCAACAGTCGATGGATATTGACATCCGACCAACAGTGCTCATTGAGAATTTTGTCACTTATAATGCGAACTTCATCGGCCTATATAACGCGTCGATAAATTCTGAGTTTTCTTCTGTTTCCTGAAGGTATCACTAACTGAAATTAAGTCGTGATAGGTTATCACTAGGCTGCAAGAATTGCCATTTTCTCATCCTGCAGAGTCTGAATTCATTCTCTCTTCTAAAAGCCCTTGACTTTGAAATGCCAGTTTCAATTGCCATTTGACGACTTGACATTTCAGGTTGGGTTGCAACTGTTCGAAAAACGTCGACGATAGCATCTGCTCTATCTTTAATATTATATGTTTTGCTCCGTTTTGCTTTGAAAGAAATAACAGAAATTGAATTGTCCTCCAATCTTTCGAAAATAGACTAATGCGGCTGTCTCATCTCTGAATCTCTGAGTATCTATTCAATGAAATAAGATTCTTTCGCAGCATCGAAATGACACCCGTTTTATATGTAGCATTTCAACATCCCATACTTTTCGTAACTTTGGAATTATAGAGTCATAACGTTTGAACTATAAGTAGGAATTTTCGGAGGAAACAGAAAAGAACGAGATAATCTTATATTATAAATGATTGTTTTCACAGAATCAAAGATATTCATTGAATATTGCGATTGTTCTAAACAGATAATTAATTGAACCCACATCATTAAGATTGAATAGTTAGAATAGTGTCATGAGAGAAGGACCATCATGTTCTATGGGGTGAACTTCATTGATTTTAACAACGAAAAAGATGGTATCTTTGATGCACATAGACAAACCTCTTCTCCCATATAATTCTGAACAACTGCGATATTCGGAGTGGATAGATATGAATTTTAGATTTTTCATTAAAAGAGACTGATGAAAGAATTAAAGAGGCATGTGATATATATTCGAAAAAAAAAAAAATAACTGGTACCAAAATCACCTTAATTTCGTATTCGGAAAAAAATACAAGTCTGCTTCATGAATCAGAAACTGATCGGCTAAAAATTTTTTCGAGTACGTCCCTGCATTCTACTCAAAAAGTGCCTCTATAATGAGAAAACATTATTAACTTAACTTTAAAAGGGTTCGAGCTTTGGTCGCGTGTCGAAATCTCGAAAAATCCAGAATTCCGGAAAAACTCGAAAAGTAAAAAAGATGGCTGAACTCAGTTTTCACCAATAAGTTTTTCTCGGAAATCGAACTCGAGAGGTGTTTTCTTTCTCTATCTACAATAAATCACATAACTGCAGTCCTCAAACATCGAATTTGGTCCACTCTGTTCATCATATAATGTTAACATGCGAAATTTATCACTAGGTATATGTATAAACACTCGGAAGACTTTTATTCAGGAATCAATATTTAACCTTCCAAAGAATGTTAAATATACTACCCTAAAGAAGCTGATTTTCGGATTCACTCTTCATAATCGTCAACGAGGGCCATACAGTAGTGGTTCAGTCAGTCAGGATGTCATGGATGTGGATGGCGCTAGTAATATCCGGTTATTTCCAGGGCGCCAATTGTATATGGTTACAACGAAAGGTTAATACATTTAAAAAAACCCAGTTTTCGATGTTAAAATTGGTCAAATTGGCTGGGGATTTTCGAATAATACTGTAAGCAACTTCAGAGGTTTTGCACTCCCAATGAATCATCCCCCCTTATTGATGGAGTGAAAAAATACGTCAAACAACTTCAAGTACTTGATTTCAGGTTTCTGAAACATTACTGAAATTGTGAAATATTTTCACCACTAAATTTACTCTAGGTGAAATCATTCATTTTCTTCTAGAAAAAATACACCATGTCATTTGAAATAAGAGAGTTGCAGTCAACTGTCGGTTAAACTGAAAGTGCCTGAATTATATTTCACTAAAATTTTTCAACACAACTTTGGTCTGTATTTAAAATTTCAGTGTTCTAGGATCAGGTAAGGTCAAAAATATTTTAGTTGTCTATAATCATCCTAAATATAAAACATGAAATACATTTCTAACCATTTTTCATTATAGAGAAAACCTATGATTCAATTATTGCCTACTATCTGTGAGAAAATATGAACAGTCTAAGCTGCAAAATTTTTCTGATGAGAAAAAATTGAAATGCGTCGCAACGTCATCACAATGCTAAGTGAAAAATTTCTTTGAACTTCCCATAATCACTCAATTACGCCATAAATCACGATAAGGTCTTTTTTACTCAATGAAAGACTTCAACTTGGTAATAAACAGGCAATTAGGAAAGTTGAAGCATGAAGGATGCAGTAATGATCGAGGCGCAAAACTTATAATCAAGAATAAAAAGAGACAAATGAGAGCATAGGACGAAAAAATTATTTTGCAATTCGAAATCTGGGAGTTTCATTCCAATGGGAAGAACTGCACAAATTTCATAATGCAATGAAACATTCTACGTTATAAATTATGTTGTTATGTAGTGTAGTTTGTCAGTTGAATTTTCGAAAAATTGTAAAACCGTGAAACATCAGATTCATCTACAAATTGACATATTGATTCAATTCGAAATTGACCTGCCATCTTGCACCGCTAAACGTTAAGTCGGCCATGTTGGCAAACCTGAGAGATTGAAAATATCTTTCGCTGAGTCGTTCCGATGCAATCACTACATAGGTCAACCCGATCCCGAAAATTTCGTATTTTACTAACAGTTTTCGAAGATATTGGTACGCTGTACTTCGTGTTTTATCAATTTTGTCATGTGAATCTCTGCATGAGAGTATTGTAGAAAATATCTTTGTATAATTTGTCTATCAATCTTTGTGGAAACAACAATATAATTATTTGTTAAATTCAAACTTTTCAAAATTATTATATTTATTATTATTTAATTATTATATATATATATATATATATATATATATATATATATATATATATATATATATATATATATATATATATATATATATATATATATATGTTCATGCAATCAAACTGATTTCATGAAAAATATAAATCCACCACCCAGTAATTAATACCATTGCCAGGCAATGATTATAATCAAAACATGCAAACAGAACCATATGCATGAGGTGAGTATTTTGTAGACTGTTGGCAGGCACGTGATTGGCCTATGTTGAGACGGATCTTGTATTCTATCGCTCTTAGGTAGCATATATGTTAAGTGTTAGGAAGTGGGTGTTTTCTTGGGATGTTGAAGAACATATGTGAGCTGTTTCGCTAGGGTCTCCATGGAGCTTATCAAACTTCTTGTACCAGTAGTTGTGGATATTATCTATACCTGTGGCCTTCCTCGAAGTCCATATGTCTGATATCGAGGCGTTCTTTTCATTCGTGATCCATTCCGCATCTCTATTGTGTTCTTTTATATATATATCCTCTATATATATATATATCGAAGAACCACTACTGCTCCACAGTAAATCAAAGTGTGAATCTTCTCCAAGGGTTCTGGTCGGTATATTCTTCAAACACTGAATTACGCTTGCTAGGATAATATTGGTGTTCTTGTTCGTCTTGAGTTCGGGCAGTTTAGGTCTTTTAGTTGGGTTACTACCACTGAATTCAGTTATTGCTCTGTTGAGTTCCGATCTTGCTAAATACATATATTCGTCCTGCTGATAATACCATTGCCAGGCAATGATTATAATCAAAACATATCCTGGAATATTATATATATATATATATATATATATATATATATATATATATATATATATATATATATATATATATATATATATATATATATAATGACCGTCATAATGAACAGATTTTTCTTTTAAGTTCCCATTTTCATGATAAACTGAGAACGTCTAAATTACATGATATTATTGTTGCTTCAGATTATAATCATATACTTCTGAACTTGATAATGCCAAAGACAGATTTTGATATATTGGATAAAAAATCTAAAAACGAAAAAAAATGGATGCAGAACAAATTTCACGAAAAGCACCCTAAAGAATTAAAGGAATGATTACATTGATGAAATCGCATCAAATAGTAGGTTTGTATCCATCGAATTGTTCACACAAACGGAAGGCTTGGCAATAGCGATCCAAGATCAGGTTGTCTTCAAAAGAATTTATAGCAAACACATTATCAAGAAAATATAGATGACTCTTGCCGTAGATGTTTTTATTCTTCAGAAACAGTTTTTCAAATATTATCATCTTGCTCAATACTTGCCCCAACAGATTATTCAGAAAGACCAAATGCCATCGCTAATATTATTCTTTTTAATTCAGGAATAAAACATAACCTCATTCCCAAGGAAAAAATGTTACAAATATGAACCTGATATTATTTGTGAAAACAACAAATATAAACTTTATTTTGATAAGACAATTCTTTTCAACAGGGCTGTAAATCACAATAGGCCAGATATCATTCTTACGAAGAAACAAAATGGAATAACACATATAATCGATATTGCTATTCTCGATACACATAGCATACAAAATAAGTACAATTGAAAAATTTCTAAATATATTTTGCTTGCCGACGAGATGATTAAAGTGTGGAAAATGATAGAAATATTTATTCTACTGATTATTATTTCTACAACAGGTGTTATTCCTAGGAATTTTCACAAAATATTGAGATTTTAGGTCTAAAAAATTATTTCAACAGCTACAGAAGATAATCGTCATCAAATCTTGTATGAATTATCTAAGTTTTGTTTCCGGAAGAAATAATGAGGTAGAGTCATAGGTTTCCTCTTTATGCTGGTCAGAATCCTATTTCATTTTTTATTTATTTGTATATATAAATGTTATATAATAAGCTGAAAATTTTTCATTTATATTCCAAGCAGTATTCTATTCGATCGTTCATCACTTAACACAAATAAAACTATGAGTGAATAACATTCAGTAATTCTTAACTAAGGTCCGCACACTGGATTTTTCTGGGGGGAAAGCCTCTGACATTACTCGTTAGTACATTGATAACATCAGCTAATAATGCAATAGTTTATGTATATTCTGGTAGATTGATATATTTTTATAACATTCAACGTTATCCTAATATATAATCATTCCGGGATATGCATACTATAGCATCGTCAGACAATGACATCAATGTACCAACCAGTAGTGTCAGAGGCTTTCTTCAGAAAATCCATATATATATATATATATATATATATATATATATATATATATATATATATATATATATATATATATATATATATATATATATATATATATATATATATATATATATATATATATTCATTCTTCTCACTGAACTCTAAATAATAGGTCGAAAGTGTGATCACAACTTTAATTGCGAATTGCAACACTGTCTGTCAAACGCAAGGTACTTAACGAAATAAGAGAATGAATGCGTTTTCATATTTTGTTTCGATGATGACAACAAAGAAGAGTATAAATTAGAACAACAAAGATTCACTTTATGTTTATCAGTTTTCTAATGAAATTTCATTTCATATTTTGAGTACATTGGAATCATTTTCATTCTATGCTTACTTTTCACCAAAATATAAATGTTCATAACCTTTCAACAATGAACAATCTGACCGGTTAACCTAATTACAAGAATGAATTTCTACTTGATGAAAGAAAATCTCATGTTTTTGCTTTTTCAAATTTTATTCATCACATCAGATGAAGTGATAGGTAGATAGAGTAATAGGCTACAGTGATTTTGATTCATAATCTCAACAAGCGTCATCACACGAAACGATAACAAAATTTTATGTTTCTTTCACCTGAAAATTCAAATTACGAGGAATCATTTTCAATTATCATGTTTAATAGGTAGTGAAATGGTGATACTATATATTTAATATATTATTAGAATACCTAGCTCTGTTTTCCTGTTACAACATACATCCCACTTGCACTGAAAATTCATGTTCTGCAGCATATATGAAGCAATTGTTAGGAAAAAACGTATCACATGTATAATATTTACCCCAGATTATAGTTCCTAGATATAGCAGATCTTAATGTATTACTAAAAATAGTGGTTTATGAACCGTATTCACTCTCAGGTATGCTCATAAAGGAACGAAAAACAATAGACAATGCGAAATGTTCGAGGGATAACCTCAAAAGCTCTCTTGGGGATGTTAATGCAGCAAGACCAACTGTGTATGGAATTTCCAAGAGATTCAACATATCATACTCTACTCTTTATTCGCATGTTAAACAAACAGGGACAAAGAAAATTGACGGGTGTGGCGCAACTGCTACGCTACTCGTCGAAAAGAATAAATTTACTAAGAGATTGAGTACTTTATAAAAATAGGGATGTGAACATTCAAGGAAAGAAATATTGGAAATGTTAAAGAATTTTGTTAATGGTTGTAAAGTAAATATAATTTTTTTGAAATCCAAAATAAACTCTATTTTTAAAATACTCACTCTGGAAGCATTTGGCATTTCTCAATACATATAAATATTAAGTTCTCTTCATAACAATACCTAAGCATTCTACATTGAGTGTACTGGAATTGGTGAAATGCACTTGCTAGAGAACGCATGTATCCTATAATGGAATACAAAATATCATAAAATACATACAAACAAAACAAAGATTCAATATTTGATGATTCATTCACACAAAAGAAATCAACTGAACTGAGTTCAATTCAATTGTAACATTCGACGATATATATGAGAAGTATGAATTGTGATATTCTGTATGATGGTCGAATTAACTCACTAGAGGAACAAATTTTCACAACAGAAAAACGAATAAAATCGAAAGATCCCAGAAAGGTCAATGAGCTATTCCTCAGCGAGAAAAAACCAAAGATCATGATAATTTTGAAAATATTAGGAAGAGACATAGGCAAAAAATCGAAATTTTATTAGAAAATGGCAATAATGAATCCAATAAAAACACCACCAGATTAAATAATAGCAATCAAAAAGCTATTAAGCGCTAGACAAATACTGTGTCCCAGTGAAGGTTTTCTCAAGCAGAGGACAAAATCAATTTGGCAAGATAATGGCCACGGATGAGTCAACCATTTTGATATACCAAATGAGGTCGAAACTGAAATCAGAAACAAGTTGTGCAATATTTCGACTAAGTTCGCGAACAAATAGAAAGCAGATAAAAAATATATGAAAAATCGATGAACTCGTGCATGTAAGACAGCGAAGGAGTTTATTGAACCAAATCCAGATATATTTATCTTGAATGCGGACAAATCAAAGAAAACTGTTGTAATAAATAGACGAGATCATAAATGCAAGATGATGTAAGATCAAATACATATTAAACTGAACAGAATTATAAATAGAATTGATATGGCCTAATAGTGTATTTCCATTTATTCAAGGTTGTCATTTTTACAGAAAAGAGGAACTCCTTCAACACCAAATGTCAGCAACCAAATTTCCTTATCTCTAACTTAGCGAAGTATCTATCTGACACAATGACTAACACTTTGAATGAGAACAACTGCTATATCAAAGATTTCAAACATATCTACTCCTTTATAGAGCAAAGAGCTCCCTGAGATTTTATTCTCATATCGTAAGATATTATATCATCATTTAAAAGCATACTTGTCGACCATGCTCCTGGTATAATAAATAAAAAATAGGCAAATTAGCTGAATTGTCCCTGCTACCGAAAGTTAAATTTGTAGAACCCACTAAATTCAGCCAACAGTTGGCTGATGTCAATATGAAGATCAAACATATGACCAAATTTACGAATCACCAATGAGGATCACCTATATCTGCTGCCATGGGTTATTTCATCCTAGATGATCCATAAAATGAAGTATTGTCAAAAATCTATTTCAATGTTGAGTTTTTTAAGAAATTGATGAATTGCCTGTATCCTGTGGGAAGAATTGAATAAATGCCCAAACTTTTCGATGGGTATCACGAAAAAATCGATATGATATTGAGCATGAAGAAATTGATTTCTTCCAACTAACTAGTAGCAGAAACCAACATCCGTCTCAATTATAAATCAAGAGTACCGTTGAGATATTAAAAAGCATAGTACATTCCTTGTTGGTGAAAGAATAAGACTTTCGCATCCTAAGTAAAGAGAAAACGAGTTGAAAAAGATCAAGAACATGGTAAATTAATATGCATAACATGAAATATTTCACTAGCCAATTATTGGAAGTGCAAATATAAACTCTTGACAAAGGAAAAAGAAAAAGCGAATTCAAATATATGGAAGTTAACTACATTAGTCAATTCTCCTACAAATAGATATGACGAAAATAATATAGGAATAAGTAAGAATATATTGATACTTTTAGAAATAGAATATAAGGATAAACCATATACTCAATAATAATACAAGAAACTCAAGATGAAGTCAACGGTGAAACTGAAAACGCGTTGCACTTACTAAACTGACTGTCAATAATCGACAATCTACAATTTAGACTTCATTAATGTGGAAGTGTTGACCACCGACTTCAATTCGCAATTGAAAATGAATCGAGATAAATTTTAGAGCTGATTTCGATGGATTTATATGAATAGATATTCAACAGGTTGATTGCCAAGGCAGTCATATATGACCGCTAGGTGATTATTCCAATCCGCGGTCATATATGACCGCTGTGACATATCACATAAAATTGCCGAATAAGATCGAATGAACTCTTCCTTTTCGGACAAAGAGTCTGAATTCTGGAGAACTTTTTCATCACTTGACGGACTTTACATTTAATTGTAAGACTATCCATGTTTTTTCCACTTTACTTCGGCACTACGATGCGCACTCAATTTGATAATTCACAATAATGATTGTTTACAAGTCCCCATGCGCCCCAACTGTCCAGATCTCCAGCCGATCTCCAGAACTGATGCGGCATTGTAACTGACCGCCAGAGTGACCGCTTGAGCGTTCATATATAACCGCTATGCAGAATTTCTAAATTTAGGGAAAACGAAGCAACAGAAGGATTAATGGTGTTCACTGACGGAAATTGTATGGAATTATTAACAGAAAACTGCCCTCAGCGTTTTGGACTAGTGTTCGAAATTTGGCTTGGCCGTCAACCTGTTATAATAATACTACCCGGGTACTTCGGCCAGTGACAATTTTCAAACATGTATCTGTGTTGACTTAAATGAGTCATCTATTTAGTGTCAAGTGTTATTTTATATATAACTTCAGTGTTGTTTATTTGTTGGTTTGTCGTATTGAAAAGTATTTTAATTTGAATTATAGGATAAATGAACGAAAGTACTATTTGGAAATGTCTGTTGCCGAAATTCGTAGATGGAGTCCATATCTGGTTTGATTCGCCCGTGAATTTTCAGAAACAAGTCAATTTTTGATTGAAAAGAAATATTTTTCGTCACATGTTTCGTTGGATTATCAATCCCCTACCCCTGGTAGCTTTCCCCCCAAATTCTCGAACATGGAAAAGGGATCGCGTGATACCTTTCAAAAAGGCGATTTGATTTTCTATTCGTCCAACTAATTATTTACTTTCTAAAATAACATGTGACGAAATGAAATCGAGAAGTGCTTAGAGAAACAAGTATTTATCAATCAGTTCGATCGCAGTTCGAGGAAAATACTTTATAATGAATAATAAAATGAAACAAGTTACTATGTTTTAACTATCACTAATTTATTGATGTAAAGAATGACGAAATTTTTACATTGGTTGGACCGGTTTCGGACATACGTCTATTATCAACAACAAGCTAATGAAAACTGAATACTCATGTACAATACAGGAATTACCATCTATAAAATGCTATTGGAGGTCACTCTATTTTGAATAATGGTGATTGGTAGGTAATTAAGTCTACCTGGTCGTTAAGGAGCTTAACCCTTTCTACCCTAGATGCCTTGAAAATTTCCATCAATTCAAAGAAAATGAGTTTATAAGATTTATCACAGGAATGAAGAATTTTTAGCTGTTGAAGTTCTGGAAAAGGATGACATCCATTCAGACAATGTGCTGCTAAAGCTGAATCATATTTCTGATGAAGGAATGACCGGAAATGTACTTTGTATCTAGCCTTGAAAGAGCGTCCTGTTTGACCTATATAAAAGGAATTGCACTCAGAACATGTTGATTGGTATACTCCTGATTTTTCGAATTTATCTGTTATATCTTTTGTGTTGAAAAGCAGGCCTTACAATTTGCTAACTGGTTTGAATGCAATGTGAACTTTTTTACCATCAGACAAAACTCTCGCAACCTGTTCTGAAGTCTTCCCAAAAGATCTTAGAGACATGAATTTTTCGGGCTTTTCTCTCTTGGATTGGGGATATAACATGTTGAATGTGTTGTTGCGTATTTTTCGATTAAGCAACAAGCATAAATGATTTATGCTTGTCCCAAAATTATTTTCTGTTTAATTATAAGATATATTCACAAAATAATGGTTTAGCTATGGGTTCACCCCTCAGTCCCCTTCTATCTGAAATTTTCATGTCTAATTTGGAAAACACTAAAATTATGACGTCACCTTTGACGAAAAGGCATATTCGATTCTGGTACCGATATGTTGATGACATTTTAGCCTGTTTCATTGGAACGAATAGACAACTATAAATCTTCCTGAATTTCATTAATAACATTCATCCTAAAATTAAGTTCACAGTAGAAACGGAAGTCGATAGTTAAATTAATTTCTCAGATCTTACAATTACCCGGGAGAATAATAACCGTTTATCAATTAATATTTTCAGAAAACCATCGTACGCGGATAATGTCATACCCATAGACTCATTTCACCTGTTTTTTTAAAAAAATAGCAGTCTTCAAATCCATGATTCACAGAGCGATTTCTTTGCCTTTATCGGACATCGACCGAAAATAAGAATTAAACACCATTATGTTAATAGCAGAGAACAACGGCTTCGACATGAAAACAATAGAGAGTTTGATTAATCGAAAAATACGCAACAACATTTTCAACATTTTATATCTCCAAACCAAGAGAGAAAAGCCCGAAAAATTTATGTCTCTAACATATTTTGGGAAGACGTCAGAACAGGTTGCGAGAGTTTTGTCTGATAGTAAAAAAGTTCACATTGCATTCAAACCAGTTAGCAAATTGTCAGGCCTGCTTTTCAACACAAAAGATATAACAGATATATTCGAAAAATCAGGAGTATACCAATCAACATGTTCTGAGTTCAATTCCTTTTATATAGATCAAACAGGACGTTCTTTCAAGGCTAGATACAAAGAACATTTCCGGTCATTCCTAAATCAGAAATGTGATTCAGATTTAGCTGCACATTGTCTGAATGAATGTCATCCTTTTCCAGAACTTCAACAGCTAAAAATTCTTCATTCCTGTGATAAATCTTATAAACTCAATTTCTTTGAATCGATGGAAATTTTCAAGGCATCTAGGGTAGAAAGGGTTAAGCTCCTTAACGACCAGGTAGACTTAATAACCTACCAATCACCATTATTCAAGTTACTGTGACCTCTTCTAGCATTTTATTGATGGTAATTCCTGTATTGTACATGAGTATTCAGTTTTCATTAGCATGTTGTTGATAATGGACGTATGTCCAAAACCGGTCCAACCAATGTAAAAATTTTGTCATTCTTTATATCTATAAATTAGTGATAGTTAAAACAAAGTAACTTGTTTTATTTTATTATTCATTATGAATATCAACTATCACGTAGTTCAGGTTTCATTGATCAATTATTTAAAATACTTCATCAAAGTTGGTTCAGAAATATATTCTTTTTCTCAGTTGAACGATTGTCTATCATCCACCTATACCTGTCATCTACCACTCCGATCGTTTCTGTATGAGAAAGAGGTTGTGGGATATCTCATTGAAAGTTTTTTTTTTCGTTCATCGAGGATCGAGAAATACTTTACATTTTATGTTAAATGCCGGGGGCGTATGATATCATTTTCTCACGAAAAAGCCAAATTTATTCCGTTCAAAATCAATGAATAAAAACGATGTTTAGATTTAAAGCGATGTTTCTGCTTGTAATCTATATTTACATATTTGAATTTCTTTTCTGGGTCTGCTAGATTCAGTAACTATTGTGACTTGCGTCGGTAGTATCTTCCATACTATTGATAACCTTAAATAACGATGATTTAGTTGAAGTTGGTTTCGATACTGCATAAACGCATTGAAATTGTGAGTTTAATATAAGAAAATTAAAACTGTGCTGAAGCAACTCCGCTCTTTCTCAACGAAAATAACGTTGCAGGAAATTTGGATACAAATACGTTCTTGAATTAATGAAGAAATTCATGGAAGCAGAATTCGTTACTTATAAAATACACAATCCCACCCGTGTTGTGAATGACGAAGGAATTGGTGTGGGCGTTTTCCAGATGTCATGACGGGAAATACACAATCTGTGAGGAGATTGTCGCAAACTTTCTGAAGTGTGTATGCCGGATAAGTATTTTCAGGATCACTCAAAAAAACCAATAACTTGATACATTGGCATGGCTGTCATGTATGGAATGTTACTAATTCCGATTTAAACAGAGAGAATCATACCCAAAAACTTCAAATATTCAACGTTTGGGCCAGAATTCTGGGAGACATATTGTAACACCCTTATTAATACAACTTGTATAAATAAGGGTGTAATAATGTAACTTGTACGGTGAAATGTATTTGACCATGATTGAAAAATTTGATTGATTCTCTCATTAGAATTTTCATCGCAGGATGCACAAAATGTTTCGAAATGTTAGGCAGTCATTCGAATCTCCATTGTATCATTCCATGAAGATTACTGGGGGTAACATCTGCTATAGGAAAGTACGACGAATTTAAAAACTGAAAACTCAACTAAATGATTCACTTCATAATATATTTCAAGAGAACCACGATTTTCAACCAATGTTATTTCTCAATAATTGGTACTACAAACATGGAACTGATACTGAGAATCAGATAACTTCTGTTATGATGTACCACACAACCCATTTTAATAAATCGATTTTGATCGAATATTTTCCTGAAACGGAGATCGAACGAATTCATGAAAACCTGTTATGTTTTGCAAACAACTCCCGACTTCAATATTTTCGTGATTGTATAGAGAATGGAATTACCTTTTCAAATAGGTATCACACGAACCCTTTTCCAAATTCAAAATTTTGGGGTATAAGCTGCCTGGGGAAGAAATAGACAGAGGACGAACGAAATATGCAACAACACGCTGAGTTAGCACTGTATCAAGTATAAAAGTGACGAATATAATAGAAATGGACATAGATGGTGAAATAGTACTAGTAGAAGGGGACTTTGTCCACACGGGCGAATCAATATTTATAGTAAATTGAATCTAGTTGATAGATGAACGTTTTCGTCGGTGCTGAAATAATT
Source organism: Cryptolaemus montrouzieri (assembly GCA_013387265.2). Taxonomy (NCBI): domain Eukaryota; kingdom Metazoa; phylum Arthropoda; class Insecta; order Coleoptera; family Coccinellidae; genus Cryptolaemus; species Cryptolaemus montrouzieri. The sequence goes on along the minus strand of JABFTP020000124.1, from coordinate 41,675,170 downwards.
TCAGTAAACACGGACATAATTTTGCACTTCATTCTTTTTAAACGTTGAGTTAGTTCTGTATCATATAGGAATGTAATTTTTTTCTCGCCTAGTAAAAAGAAACTAGTGAGTAGATAATCGATTTTACAAGTAGTTTCACACTACTTTTTTTTTACTTTGGAACTTCATGAATCATTATTTTAGCCCTGTATCAAATACAAATATAAAATTTTTTGTCGCGCATATATATATATATATATATATATATATATATATATATATATATATATATATATATATATATATATATATATATATATATATATATATATATTCTTTTGAAAAGAGAGGATTTACAAAAATTCGAATAATTGTATTTACAATAAATGCTTATAGCTATAATTTTGGTGTGTGTTAGAAAAATACAATTGTAAAAAACAAGCGAATAAATAGAATACCAGCAGAAAAAACAGACCATTCCCGTTCCCTAATCAGGCATTTAAACTCGCATCATGTCTCCTACGTTTGCTCCTAAAGTGTGAGCACAGGAAATGTAACAGGGGAACCATACTTTCTTGCGTATGATTCAGTAAACGACTGAAAAAACCTTTGAAACTAAACTCGTTTCCCTGTCGCTATTGCACTAGTAATAGCTTGTCTGTTTATGTTGTGTAAGTGTCGTGTGTACAAAAAGAGTACCAATAATTTTTCTGCTTAGCAGCTTCATTCTATCAATGTAATCTTGCACTCCATGATTTCCAGGACTTCTTCACGAAGACAAGGGGAAAAGGAAGGGAGAGATTGGGCAGAAAAATATTTGATCAAAACATACCTTACAATTATATGTCTAAACTCACTTGAATCAAAGAACTTAAATAATGCTCCTCCGTTTCTCAACAGGGAACATCTCATACACCTTTTGGGAATGAAACCCTACATGGGTAGGGTAGCCCTTGCCTCATCAACGTACAACAAAAAAAAAAACACTAAGTGGGAGCAAAAACTAATCTCCTAAATAGACTTAAAGTTCTCTATCCAGTTGATGAAATTATCTGAACCGGAATGAATTTCTTGAAAACCACCCGCAACATGGTAAATAGGACCATCGAGGACTAAATGTCTTATTGTTTCTTCAGCTGAGCCACATTCACATGCCTGTCCTGAGACGGTTTAATGTACACCGTTTTTCCTACTTATATCGAAACCTGCAACCCTTCTGAAAGGATTCTCTATGAGAACTTTATTAAAAAAGATCAACTTCCTGCCATTCAGTTTTCCAAAGTTCAACAGCCTCCACCCGTGTACGCAAAAAGTCAATCGACCAAATAGGTTTCCTAGATTTCAATCTCAGGTTAGTTGGATTTTCAAGATCGTGTATTATCGGAAAAAATTCTGGAAATGAGTGATACTTATCCTAAGACGATTTAAGAGCTAATTTCCTGCGAATATGGGACGGAAGTATATTACAAATAATTGGAAGCCATGGGATAGCAGTTGAACTGATACATCCACTCATAGAACAGTTCAACTGAGAATCAATCTTATTGACATTAGCACTATTCAACCACACCGGACAGCATTATTCTGCTGCTGAAAATACTAAAGCTAAAGCAGTAGTTCACAAAGTAGAGACTCCGGCGCCCCAATTAGATCCAGCTAGATTATGTAGTATATTGTTTCTTGTTTTCAACTTCTGACATAATTTATCAATATGAAATTTGAAAGTCAAAGAACGATCAAGCTTTACACCAAGATTTGTTGGAGTGAAATTATGAATTAATAGTGATTAATTGAAGAATACTCTTAGTTGCCTATCCTTCCCATGATTATTCAGATGAAAACAAGAAACCTCAGTTTTCGAAGGATTTGGACATAAACGCCATTTTTTGAAGAGAATGTTCAGAATTTCTTGATCTGAAGTCAGTGTTTGCTCAATTGTTTCGAAGTCATAGTGTCGGAAAACCAAAGCAATATCATCAGCATAAATAAACTTTGTAGAGAAAGTTTCAGGGATGTCAGACATATATAAATTGAAAAGAAGAGGTGCAAGAACAGATCCCTGAGGTAGGCCATCATTGAGAGTGTAAAATATACTGCTTTTCTCACCGATAAAAACTCGAAGTCTTCTATCGGATAACATATTTTCAAACAACCTTACAATTTCTCCACATTGAACTACTTCAAAGAGTTTATAAACTAAACCATCCTTCCAAACTGTGTCATATGCCGAAGAGAGATCTACAAATACAGCGCCTATTTTAAGTTTACTCTGAAATCCTGTCTCAATGAAAGTGGATAAACCTAAAACCTGATCAGAACAATTCCAGTTTTTTCGAAAACCTCCCTGAAAAGAGGACAGAGCTCTGTCAATGATTGGTTCTAACCTCTGATAAAGAAGTCTTTCTAAAATTTTGAAAGACACAGAAAGTAAGCTGACTAGGAAGTTCTGGATCTTTTCCAGGTTTGAGAATGGCAATAACTTTAGCCTTTCTAAATTCAACGGGAATACTACCTGAGCTGAGTATGTCATTGTAAAAGGATAGTAACCCCCTTTTAGCGTTATTTCCTAGATGTTTAAAAAATTCAGGGAAAATGCCATCAAATCCTGGAGCTTTACGAACTTTAGTAGATATTATTGCAGATTTGAGGTCTTCTTCCTCAAAAGAATTCGATAAATCCTCAACCATGATAGCATCCCTCCTTTTATGTAAGATTCGTTTCATTCTATTCCTGTCATATCTACTTATCTTCATACTTTTAAAGATATTTACAAGCCTAGATGCTACAGAATTCGGATTCATATTGGAAAAAAGGGTTATCTGGACGGATGAGGCCAAATTTTGTAATGAGGGGGGTTTTAACTGGAAAAACTAACATTTTTGGGCCAACCAAAATCCTCATATTACAAGGGAAAGAAATCCCCAAAATAAATTCAATTTTAATGTTAACTTTTGAAGAACAACAGATTTTCGTATTTTGTTTATGATGAAAACTTAAATGGTGAACTTTATATAAAGATTTTGAGGTCGGTACTGAGTGACTTCGTTGACACCTTATTAGTAGCTGAATCAAGGCGTTGTTGGTACCATTTCGATGGAGTGCCATCTCATCGCACAAATGAATATTATGGAATTTTAACTGATTTGGGGATAGAGGAATTGGAACGAACGTCTTTGTAGCCTCCAAAGTCACCTGACCTAACGCCTACGGATTTTTACCTAGGGGAACACTGAAAGCTATATTTTATTATGAACCTGTGAATTCAAGAAATAATTTGCTTAATAGACTGCAAAATGCTTCACATGGTGTTAAACATCGAGTAGAGTTATGTCTAGATTAATGGTCATCACTTCGAACAATTATTATGAAATTCAAGAAAATAGAGTTTAATTCGTTTCGATATTTTTTAATTTGACTTTGGAAATTCGACAACACTTACTGTTTCGTTCTTTTTTTCTCTTAATTCATCAGTCATCCAATAACAAATGGATAGTTCTTTGTTAATGCTCTGGGAACTGTCTATGCTCGTGCAGGAATCTAAGCCGCCTTTGCCAACTTTAGGTAGGTATATAAAAATCGTTTCTTCGTCATAACTTGAACACTTGAAATCTCAGTTATAGGGTGTGCATGAGGAACTCATTTAGTTTTTACGGCAAATCTAATGAATTGAAAGAAATTATAGGTTACAATGTGAGAAAACATAGTTTTCGATGTTTGTTCGTTTCGAAATGAGAGGCGGAAAAGAGAGCACTATGTATACTGACTGAGATTCAGTCGAATATGAGCTATGCCTCGTATGGTTTCTTGTTAGCAAAATACCTTTCATTTTCAGTAGCTCACACCGTCTTGAGGTATATCAATTTTTCAAAAGGCAAAAAAGCGATAATCAATTAATTCAAGTAAAACTGAGATATTTCATGGATGTAACAACCTAGGCTTATTTGCTAGGTGTTTTCTTAATTGGAATAACATGTGTTATCGAATCAGTTATCAATATACAGGGTGTTATAAATCAATTAACAAAGTTAATATGCACTTCCGGTATAACCTAAGTGTCATTGAGGTTAAAATATTCTAGAAATATAGTTTCGGACCAGCTCAATTCACTATCAAAATTTCTGAACGATAGCTTTATTAGTTCTCCATAAACGTCCAATAGGCCTCTCAATTTGGGATATTCTGTATACAGAGTCCACTAACCAGAGTCCTATACACATATATTTTAATCTGAAAATCTATTGTTTTCTAACTCATTTCAGTTTTTACTATGATCCTGTGAAAAATGAGTGACAATATATAGGAAAAAGTTTCTTGCTTGATATTTCCGATTCTTGAACAAATGTTCCTGACACTTTCACATTTACTGAAATATAACTTCTATAACTCGAAATATGTTTGGCACTTTGAACATTAAATATTAAATACGAATTTCTGTTTGGCACTCTGGAACCGAAAAGTATTGAAAAATTAATTTGCGCCAATATATCTACATTACTATTTGTTTAATTGTAGAAATACGCAATACATTATATATGTTATACTTCTGCAACTGCTCTCCTTTCAGCAAAGCTTAATCTGCAAGTCGATTAGAAAATCTCTGGATTATGAGTATAGATTAATAATTTGTTGTAAGATTTTGAAAGTAAAATTTTAAATTAGGCGATTAATGTTCATTATGGCAACCTCAACGAAGTTTCATTCAAAATATACCTCTCATCTCCAATTATGAAAAAAGTTTCTGAATTTGAAAATATTCCAAACTATACAATTAAATTAAGAAAATTGAAAGTAAGTTTGGTATTTAGTTATTCAGGAATTCAAATAAGAAATGAAGAATAGTTCTAGAGCAAGATTATTTTGTTATTCTTCCTCTACAACCAATTTCCAAAGAAACAAAGTTCTGTTTGTATAAATTTGACAATTTTGTGGTTTTTCTTAGTAAGATGAAGAACTTTTTATTCATTATCAACAGTGAAATTCCTTTGATATTTCAAGAAAGATTTACCAAATTTACCCTAACCAAAAATCATCATCATCATCATTATTATCATTTTCACAATATATCTCCTCGTCGAGAACCTGGAACAGAATAACAGAGAAAACTGATCTTCAATATGGGTCATCAGGTAGAGGGCATTGGCAAGGAAATAGAATAAGAACTCTCAAAAAAGGAGATGAAGATACCCTTTGTAGGCCTAGCACGATAATGTATCATCAATGAAGCCAGTACGATAACGAAGTTACGTATTATACAGGGTGGATCCAGATTAACTGTATATACTTCTACTGTGGATGCAGTTCAATCAGGCCGATTAAGATCTGCTATAATAAACTTCTGTAGATCCTTGTTGGTGGCTCTACAGGGTGTATTTTGGAAATTACAAAAAGTTCCAGTCCCTCTAAAATCCTCATTAATCAATAGAATACAATGATTTTTCAGACATCATTTGAATTAATCGCGTCAAAAATATTCTTGAAAAAAAAATCGAGTATCTTAGGACCACACTGAAATATCCTCATTTTCAGTGTGCGGACATGAATATCTCCCTGTATATTAAATTTTTAGCACATAATATTTTTTTCTTGAAAGAGCACATTAAGAAGTAATAATCAGTAATACAATCTCATAACACACCACCACATTTTTCATCGGGAGTCAATTTGTACTAACGTGTAGTTTAGAGCTATATATATACGGGGTAACTCCAAATGAACTGTATTACTCTACGATGGATGCAATTCGATGGGGCGGATTAGGATGGGGTATTGGAAACTTCTGTAGATTCTTGTTGGTGGCTCTACAGGTTGTACTTTTTTTGGAAAGAGTTTAAGCCCCTCTAAAATTCTCAATAATCAATGGAATAGGACAATTATCAAGAGATTAGTAATATCAATCATATGGCAAATATTGCCGGAAAAAAAAATGGAAATTTCAGAACCGGACTGAAACATCCTCATTTCCAGTGTTCAGGCAGAAATAACACCCTGCATATTGAATTAATATTACACACCTTCATTTTTCGTCCGGCAATTTGGACAATATAAAATCAGAAAAACACTTTTACCATTAATGTCGTTTAACACCATACTGACCGATACGTTGAGTTTCCATCAGATTCGACTAGAAAGATCTGGTTCGAAAATATGCAGGGTCAGACTCAGATTTTCTGAAAATATGGTGTCGAAGCATAAGAAAACTTATCATCCTGCTTTTTTCGATTATCTTACGAATTCAGAATTAAATAAACATTTTGACGTCCATTTCATTTAGAGTTTACATTTATGCCAATTTCCATTTCAAAAACGATCCAATGCGTCGAATGCTAGGCGGTAATTTAATCGAAAGAGAAATCAAACTCACATCCGTGTATCACCGTTGAAATAAGAACATTAAGAAACAATAAAGACTAGGAACGTAGTAAATTACTGAGAGAAACAGAAGAAAAAGTAAATAAATGTGAAAAAAATCAAGAAATGACAGAAATTCTGCCAAACTAACCCGAACGAATTATTTTAACCAGTGTGAAAAATAACAATAATCTTTGAATTTCACAAAAGTGTTCAATATGTCCCCAATCAGAATCATCACATTTTCTGGCCCGAATCAAGAGGTGGTTAACAGATTTCCTGATAACGTCAGGTTGATTTCGCTCCACATCGCAAGCTTCGCGAATTCTAGCTTCCAATTCCTGACGGGAGTCTTTTAAAGTAAAGCCCTCAAGTATCCTCATGACAATTAGACTAAGGCCAATCCCTTGATCCCTTCGAAGGGCCCACAACGTATTCAATGAAAACCGTTGCTGGCAGTTTTTCATGAATTTTTCTGCCAAAACATCAAGATGTTTGTGAACTTCGTTGCATAGAAAAATATGGAATCATTCTAAATTCTAATCCGGAGTCACAGATCTGTGTAGTATCTGTCAGAACAACTGGTAGGTCTGAAGTTTTCAATGCTTCTCCGGTTTTTCAAAGTATCTTTAGAAATTGAAAATGTCGACCTATTCTGGAACGAGGAATAAGAAAATATTATATTCATTTAAAGGTACTGTAATGGTCATGGAAGAGCTGTTGCAAGTGAATACAGCAGATGGTACCCAAACAGCAGAACTACCAATCATCAGACGGTTCTTATTCAGATACTGCAGCGAACATGAAGACTGAAATTAATCCAGCAGTAGTTGAAATAGATAATAAGTATCAAAAATTGTCGAAAATGAACCTGTAATATACACAAGAATGGTGCCCAAAAGAATGAAGGTAACTCAAGAACGAGTGTGCAGTATATTGAGGAAAGGGAGCTTCCATCCGTTTTATTTTTAAAAGATTCAGCGTTTAGAATTAGCAGACTATGCTCAATGAGTTCGATTTTTATGTGGATATGAGGTTACATAAGAGCCATCCCCAGAATTTTTTTTACTGACCAGGCTCAATTTACTCGTGATGCAATCAATAATCTGAAGAATTGTCATATATGGACTCGACAGAACCTGCACGCCAAGGTTGTCAAAAACTCCCAACGGTTTTCATTGGATACGTGGTTCGCCCTATATAGGAAGCACTTGTTCGGTTCTCATTTCTTCGAAGGAAATCTAACCTCGTAAAGTTTCTGAATTTTTTTCGGAGTGATCTGCCTTTTCACATGGAGAAAGTTGCAGATAGGAGAGTTTATCTTCAGCTGGATGGTACTACCCATCACTATAGCTTACAAGGGAGGAACTTCCTGGATGAAAGATTTCCAAATGATTCTATTGGACGAGGCAGGTCTACAGATCTGAACCCTTCAATTATTTTTATAGGGATAACTAAAGGATTTACTTTTCAAGGAGGAAATCAATTCGCAACAGCAATTGGAAGCCAGAATTCGCGAAGCTCGCGATAAGGTGCCAAAACGGCCTGAGGAAATCTATTAATCACCTTTAGATTCGGGCCAGAAAATGTATTGATTCTAATATGGGACATGTTGAACAATTATTGTGAAATTTGAAGATTATTTTATCTTTCACACTGGTTTGAATTTTCTACGTCAGTAAAATTTTTTCGAGTTAATTTTGCAGGATTTCTAAAATTTTTTCAATGTTTTTGAAAATATTTACTGTTTCTTCTGTTTTTTTAGACACTTTACTGTATTTCTAGTCTTTTATTTCATAATGTTTAGAGTTCAACCAGAATGTCATTTGTCTCGTTAATATAAAGTGATACACGGATATAATCTTGATTTTTCTCTCGATAAATTTACCGCCTAGCCGTCGACGCATTGGATCATTTTTGAAGTTGGAGTTCGAATAAATGTAAATACTAAAATAAATTAACGCTGAAATGTTTATTTTTCTGCAAATTCCGCAAGGTAATAAAAAAAACGGGAAGATAGCGTTCCATTTGCTTCGACGAATGATTTTCAGCAAATCAGAGTCCGACCCTGCATAATTTCGAGCCAGATCTTTTCAATCGAATCTGGTGAGAAATTGAAGGTATCAGGCAGTACAGTGTTAAACAACGTTAATTGTAGAGGTGCTTTTCTGTTTTTACTCGATTCTAGAAATATTGTCCCAATTTCCGGACGAAAAAATGAAGGATTTGCAAAAAATCGACAATTTAATGTGTAGGAGTTCCATGAGATTTGATTACTCGTTATTCAACTTCTTAATGTGTAATATTGATTCAACAATATACAGGGTGTTATTTCTGCCTGAACACTGAGAATGAGTATGTTTCAGTCCGGTCCTGGAATTTCCGAGAAGAAGACGCACTCAATCTCTGTGATTGAGAAGCATGTAGTTGGGTGTTTTTTCGTACCATAGTCGCTCACCTAATGCAATTTGTCGTCTTTTATTTGTTAATTGATATGCAATGTTCCGTAGCCTAATTGCATTGAAGCTTCGTTGGAAAAAAATCAGTTCTTTTTCATCGCGATATTGTTAATTTTAATTGATGAAAATGCGATATCTATATTTTCAACCTCTGTAATTGATCTTCGACATTAATTTCTGAAATATTAACTCTTTCAAGAAGCTTTATATCTCTTCCCTAGTAAACATCAAACATATTTCTGAACGCACGCATATACAGGGATATCCACTGGGACCGTCCGTTAAAAACTTTTTGAGTTCCAATTAAAATATCGAGCTGAAATTTAATACGCGGCCATAACTAGCGATTTCCAATTGAAGTGGATTATTTTCTAAGTGATGCCATTTCCGGCTATACCGGAAGTTGGTCATCACTTTGTTATTTCAAATGGCAATCTACCTTTTTTATTATACATCTAGAACCGACATTTGAGCAAGGCATAAAATACCCAAGTTGTTGGCACTTATCTGTCAAAACTTCTGACAGATTTTATTATATTTGTTATAAACTCGATTTTTGAGGTACATTTAAAAATTCTAGATCTTTTGCACTACAGACACAATTTTTGCTTGGGTGGATAGAAGAAGGATCAAGGAATTTTTTAAGCAGTCTACACATGTCAAATGTTTATTGCGTTGTTGTGTATGATTTTTTCAATTTCGCCTTTTTCAAACAGCAATAACTCAATTTCTTCAAATGGCACGTGCCAATTTTTATATCGCCATCAGAAGGAGCGTCAAATTTCAGATGGAATTGTATAAGGATGTATTATACCCACCTATTATAGTTCCGAAATAGTTTGGAAATATATTGAATTTAGATGATTTTGAAAGAACTAACAAAGAATGCTTTGAAATATTTGAATCAAGTAGCTGAACTGACTTCGCTCACCTGACAGGTGCCTAAAATTAATTTACTTGTCACTTCGTTCATTCGAATTTGAAATTCTATCAAGAGTTGTTCGTAATTCGAAGTGAAAATTTTTGAAAAACACCAGATTGAAAATAGATGGAAGATTATCCAAACGAGGATATGTTTAATCTCTTTTTAATTCATGGCGAATGTCAAAAAATGGTGGATAGAACTTGCAGGCAATTCAATTGCCAATTTCCAAATTCAGCGCCCATGAGTAAAACAAAATTTCGAAGGCTTAGAAGCAATTCTCTTCAATTTGGAGGAACAAAATACATAGAAACTAGAAGAAAACCAATTCTCGAGGAAGACGACAATCAAATTAACACGCTAGCGTATTTTCGTGCCAATCCACATGCGTCCATTAAGTCAGCATCAATGGGTATTGGATTGAGTTAAACTTATACTATAATTGAAACCAACTCACCTTCCCAAGCGGCTAAATTTCATTATTGGGCCACAGAAAATCCACATCTCATTGAGGTTATTGATTTCCAAAATGAATTCAGCGTGAACGTTTTTGCAATTTTGATGAATGATTTGTTTGCTTATCACATTTATGAGGGAAATCCTAATGGAAACAGATACTTGGAAATTTTGAGAGGAACATTAGCAACTTCTTTAGATGGGGTACCCCTTAATCTTCTGAGGGATTGTTTTTACAAAATGGATGGTGCACCAGCACATAAAAGACGAGCTGTACATCAGCAGTTAACAGAAATCTCGGAGGATAGATGGTGGGGTAATCAAGGACCAAATTTATGGCCTCCGCGTTCTCCGGACTTGACGCCCCTTGATTCTTATTTATGGGGCGTTATCAAGAGTGAAGTGTATCTTATTCCTGTAAGAAGTAAAGAAAAGTTACTAAAGCGCATTCATGGTGGTTTTCGTAATATTGATCCTGAGGAAACTAGGAGGGCAACTCATCATGTTCGTATACGAGCTGTCAAGTATATTGAGCAAAATGGGGCCCATATTGAACATTTATTCAGATCGTAAATTAGTTTTCATCTATGATGTTTGCTATCATTTATTCGTATTAATGTAATTACCTTCAATGATTGGTTTTCGCTTAGTTCCCACAATTTTTATTCATCTGAATTATAAAAAATTGCTTCTAATGCTTCGAAATTTTAATTTACTCATAGACGGCAAATTTGGAAATTAGTTATTGAATAGCCTGCAATTTCTACCCACTACTTTTGACATTCTAAAATGAATTAAAAAGAGATTAAATATATTTTCGTTTGAATAACCAGTGGTTTTATTCCAAATGTGTTGTATTTTTTGGATATTTACAATCTGAAATAACGACAATTCTTGTTGGAATATCAAATTCAAATGAACGAAATGACAAGTACATTAATTTTAGGCACCTGTCAGGTGAGCGTAGCCAGTTCAGCTACTTGATTCAAATATTTCAAAGCATTCTCTGTTAGTTCTTGCAAAATCATCAAAATTCAATATATTCCCAAATTATTTCCGAACTATAAGAGATGGGTATTGTATATGATTTTACAATTCCATCTGAAATTTGACGCTTCATTTGATGGAGATATCAAAATTGGCACGTGCCACTTTAAAAAATTGAGTTATTGCTGTTTGAAAAAGACCATATTGAGAAAATCATACAAAACAACGCAATAAACATTTGTAGATTGCTCAAAAACTTCCTTGATCATTCTTCTATCCAATCAAGCAAAAATTGTGTCTGTAGGGCGAAAGATCTAGAATTTTTAAATGTACCTCAAAAATCGAGTTTATAACAAATATAATAAAATCTGTCAGAAGTTTTGACAGATAAGTGCCAACAACTTGGGTATTTTAGGCCTTGCTCAAATGTCGGTTCTAGATGTATAATAAAAAAGGTAGATTGCCATTTGAAATAACAAAGTGATGACCAACTTCCGGTATAGCCGGAAATGGCATCACTTAGAAAATAATCCACTTCAATTGGAAATCGCTAGTTATGGCCGGCGTATAAAATTTCAGCTTGAAATTGTAATTGGAACTCAAAAAATTTTTAACGGACGAACCCAGTGGATATTCCTGTATAATTCCAAACTATGTCAATAATCCGAATGTATATATCTTGTCGATTCCGAAAAATCTGAATAGTTTTTCAATTAGAGGGGAGCGTTTAACGCATCGAGGAGATGAGCGATGTTTGGGAGGCATGAAACCCATGAAAATTTGCTATGGAAATTTATTTCTTCTCTTAATATATTTCTTTCGTCAAACCTTCACTGTTTTTAATGGTTATTCTGCTAATTGGGACGGAGATGGATCAAACAAATCAAAAACCATAAAAAAGGTCTAGCCGTTCCCAGGCAATAAGTGTTTGAACAAAAAGGACTATATTTTGTATGTTGAGGTAATAAAGTGAAGCCGTTGATTTTATGCTTAGGTCATGAGTTAATAATTATTTTCGTTCTTTGAAATTGTGTAATTCTCAAAAACTAACAGGAGTTCAAGAAAGTAATTATCATACACTGTCTTGTTTATAAAGCTAAGTAGTTTCTTAGAATGCTATGGTTATAATGTAGTTTATTTTATAGGCACCGAATGACTAATTTTTTCTCTCTTAGAAATTATGTTTAAAATTGAAGCCATTTAGGAACATGGGAATAAAATGTATTTTGATAGCATATCTTATATTAATTTGTTTGGATTTCAGTTTTACATCAGTTTTTTCATTAATCTCAAGCATTTAAATTCCGAGCAGATGTTAGCAACCCTCGAAGAGTATGATTTTTTCAAGAGAGCACATTTATATTTGGTGCCTCCTGAGAGTAGTGGCGATGATGAGTTTCATAGCCATGACGAAAATACGGAAGTAAATCTGGAAGAATATATGAGTGAAATTACACCTGAAAGGAACGTTGCTTCAGGTAGCGGGAGTGAAGATATAGAAGATACTATGAAACATAAAAAAACCCTCAAAACTCAATATGAAATCCTTGTACTAAAATCTAGATGTGACATTACACCAAGCATTACAGTAAAGAGAAACATTTTTGATATATATAAAACGGATGTAACTGGAAATAGGCTCGCCCCTATAACTTTTTTCCTGTCCAATATTTTTCAATGAAATTTTCTGAACTCAATTAAAAATTTATTTCAACTCGAATGGCACTAACAGTTTATCTGAAACTTTCCCGGTTTCAAAGGAAATTAGCCAAAGTATCGATTTTCAAATGGCTCACCCTGTATATTTTTTGAGAAATCGAATCAAACTCCATTTGTCTATACATTCAGCATATTTTATGACGAATTTGCCGAATTTCAAATTTTTTTTGATAAAATTGTTTTCAAGTCAAGGTGGCTATGACGAAAAAAAACTGCGTGATTTATCGACCGAAATCGAGTACATTTGGATTCATCACTGAAACTGTTAGAATTCCTTCTGTTATTGGCTTCGTAACATTCCAAACATTGTTTCTTTAAAAAAAATCTTATTTCCGCAAGGTATAATAGAGGCTAATTAGCATTATAATACGCAGAATATTTTTACGAATATTTTGATACCAAATTGATAATTTGTCGTTGAAAATTTCCATTCGTAGTCCTGGACATAGTATAATACTCATTTTTCAACTCATTATCTAAAGTGCTTTGGAAATGCATTGAAATCCTATCACAAATAGATCACAGATCATAGAATTTTTTTATTCAATTTTAAATGTCATAAGATAAGATTGTGTTGCATCTGAATCGGTGAGTTGGTATAAATTGTTCAGAGTTTTTGAATTTTCACGGCAGAAAAACAGACGAAATGCTGTACACACAGAATGAAAAAGTAGATATGCTACTCATTTATGGCGAATGCCGAAAATACTCTACAGCATCAGCAATTTTATACGCTGAACGCTATCCAGAACGGCAACATCCTTCAAGACACTATTTTCCAGAACTGGAAGTGAAGTTTCGTCAGCAACCGGTTGTTGCAGATAATCAAAATTTCATAGTAAGCGAAAATTCTGAAATTGATGTATTAGCGTACATTCATTTGAATTGTACGGCATCTACCAGAGAAATCGCACAAGAAATAGGTATAAGTCATCAGAGTGTTTGAAGAATCATTAAGAAGCATAAATTTCGCTCGTTCAAATACAATCTTCATCAACACCTTTATGAAAATGGTAATAGCCGAAGATTAGAATATTGCAACCAGTTTCTTCAAAAGATGGAAATGGATCCAAGGTATCCTTATAAAATGTTATATTCAGATGAATCCCGATTTACTAACAACAGAATTTTCAATAGAAACAATACAAACATAATAAACATAATACACGAAAACGAAAACGAGCATTTAGTACGTGAGGGTAATTTCCAGGAGCGATTTGGGTTTAATGTATGGATGGCAATGGTAGGGCGACATCTCATAGGTCCAATCATTTTTGATGGAACCTTAACAGGGGAAAGATATTTATGATTTTTACAAAACAAGATAAGCGATCTGATTGATGGTTTACCACTGGCTGTTGCTAAAAACTCAATTTTCCAACAAGATGTAGCACCATCGCACAACTGCAAGGAAGTTGTTCAATACCTAAATAATAATTTGAATGAAAGGAGGATAGGCACCAACGGCCCGACAAGATGGCCAGCTCCATCACCCGACTTGTCCCAATTAGATTTATTTTGTGGGCCCCTGTGAAAAATCGTGTTTATAGAACTGCTTCAGAAAATCGAGAGGATTTAGAGAATAGAGTTCGGGTAGCAATAAATGAAATTTTTCCAAATCAAATGGATAATGTAGTAAGGGCTACCATTCGCCGCAATAGGTTGTGTCAGGCACAGAATGGGGGTCTCTTCGAAAACCTGTTGTGAAGTTATGCTCAATTGATTTGATGACATTCCATCTATGATCCATTTGTGTAATTTGCGTTATTTATGTGTTTTGTTAAATTTTTATTCATCTGGAATGTACGATGATGAGTACGTGCGCCATGCCAAAATAAAGCTAAGGTTTTGCGTTTATGCTTTGTGTGCATTAAAATTTTACAACCAGCTGAGTCGTCATAGCCACCTAGACTTGGAAACAAATTTATCTAGAATGATTTAAAAATTTGGCAAATACATCTTTAAATATACTGAATGTAAAGTTTAATTCGATTTCCCAAAAAATATACAGGGTGAGCCATTTAAAAATTGAAACTTTGGCTCATTTCCTGTGAAGCGTTTCAGATAAACTGTCAGTATATTGGATAGGAAAAAAGTTTTAGGGCGAGCCTCTTTCCAGTTACACCGGTATATATATATATATATATATATATATATATATATATATATATATATATATATATATATATATATATATATATATATATATATATATATATATATATATATATATATATATATATATATATATATATATATATATATATATATATATATAATATATATATATATATATATATATATATATATATATATATATATATATATATATATATATATATATATATATATATATATATATATATATATATATATATATATATTTTCATCCAAACTTTTTCTTTCACAAGCAGTGGCCTTACATTAGAATAAGAATATAGTACTTCAAAAATAGGCACACAAAGAGTAAAATCAACTAAACCTGAGATAAACCAACAATATATTTCTATGACGATATTCGATATAATAGATAGATATATGTTCAAGAGTCATCCGTTATAAAACTGGAATGGACGGACACAAGAATATAAAATTTCACGAAAACGTGATATGTCAAATGAGACGATATTTCTATAAATCCAAATACATTGGTCTTACAGAGCTGACACATCAAATACGATTAAAGTCTATCGAGGTGAAATTTCAGCACGTGAAACATTTTGCAGAAGATTATTCTGTCAATCTTCATTATCACCATGACATGAGAGCTTTCGAAAACTACTATACAGAATATCCCGAAGCCATAAGGTTAACGTGCAGAAATAATTGAAAATTGAATTAACCTACTTCTTATAATACGTAAGTTTATAATGAGCAAATTTTTACTAGCTATAACGATATCTCAAAAACGTGAACGCTGCAAACTTTCGTGATAAATTCATGTTCTAAAAAGTTGAATTTGTATTGGTATCTGAAGTAAGATCAAATTTTGAAATCAGACATTCAAAATTTATTCGTTTATTGAAGTATATATGGGGAGATAATGTTTCAACGAATGATCGTTTTCAATATTGCGAACATAAAATTCGCTTGCTTTGTTCAAAATTATAGATTTATTTGCTTAGTTGTAATTTGGTTTGATATTTTAAACGAAATTAATGCTATTAGCAAAATGATGCAAAACCCACAATAAATACTCAAATCTGCATAAATTTGTTAAATAAATTGATTCATAAATTCACCGAATATCGCACAGATGAGCATTTCGAAAGGGTGTTAGAAGAAGCTACCACTGTGGCTCGGGAACCTCAAAGCCATCCAAAATTTTTCGACATATCCCTTACTGAAAATAGAAAGCCATTCATTTATCAATAGCAAATACTTCGTTTCGAATTTTCAATTCAACAAGTACTAGGTTCATAAGGGATGAATGAAGAGATGAAAATAATTTGTCATTATTCAATTGGCAAATAACGAATGTCGTTCGTGAGAAGTCGCATGATTTTGTTTGAGGGCTTATTTCGACATCTATTTGAGACTTTAACGAGAATTGAATAGGGCACAGGGGTCAAGCGATACCTCATTTGAGAGCTCTTCGAAGCTGTTTTACAACAGCGTTTGAAGAAAATAATTTGGATGAATCTGTTTCACAAAAAATCATTATGTATCTCGAAGATCTACATCAGATTATTAAAAAAAAGACAAGACAAATCAATTATTACCTTAAGGGTTTCGAGGGTAGTTAGCGCTTGCGATTTAAATGAGGAAATATCTCCGTTTAACCTACCAGAAATTAAAGGAGATCCAATTTTGTTAAGTTTTAAATCTCTTTATTTTCCGTACCTACAGTGATCCAATATCTATGGAAATATGCGTTTCCATACCTATTTTCAACAGATTTATGTTTATAATGTTTATCTTTATACTAGAATGTTTACAAAAGCTAATCAAATGTTGAACCGAAATACTCAATAATAGTCTTACTAGGAACAATTTATGAGGAGAGAATAACATAAATACACTTCGGAAAACATTCCAAGAGTCTAACTTCTCAGATGAACAATTCAATTGAATACACAAAATATCTCATTACGTTATTGGGATTTTCCAGGAATATTGTGTATTGCATCTAGAATAATTTGCATAATATCATCCTCTGTGAGTTTTCAGACAGACCATTCAATAGTTTTTCTTCCATACATATTTTCATTTTGAGTGAATTTCCATATATCTTATTTCTCGGACTTAATTGTTCATTTTGCATTTCTCGACGATTTCGAAAACTTTTCATAGTTATCCGTCTTTTTGAATTGGTTTTTGTTGGCAAACCCTAAGCATTATACTAGGCAATGCAGAATTAGTAAATATAGTGTATGCCATAGGAACTAGTCATGGGAATTGTGTAGTCCTGATAACGAATTAGCAATCTGTCTGTTTATGGATCAGAATTCCAACCCAAATGTATGAGAATTGAGCACTGAATTGAGTATAAAAATTTATCATGTCTCAGAAATCTCAAGAGAAATATGTATCATCGAAACCATATTCAACAACAACAAGAATTAGTACAAGTGAATTATGTGAGAAATTGAGTTTTGCGAATGGATCCAAATAAAATTGGGGAAATTCCTTCAGATTTATTTTAATCACTGATGAATGCACATTTTCTAGGAATGGCTTCTTTGATAGGCACAACTTTATCATACTCACGAAAACCGACGAAAGGTTCGTATAATCAATTTTGAATACCACAGTTTCCTCAATTTTTGGGAAGGTATTGTTGATTATGTGCTAGGACCTCAATTTTTTCGTTAAACCATTGAAAACAAGGAATTTTTGCGATTTTACATTTTTCAATGCCACAAAAATTAAATATGGAGGCAATTACATGAGTCACCTGCGATTCAACATCCAAAGACTTTTATCTATGAAAGGTAAAAACTCAAGATAGCCAGGATGAAGTAACTACAATGATGATATGATACAAAGATTTCGAAATGCATTCCATAATATCACTACAGACAATCTCAATAATTTAGGGAGAAATTTCGAGCACAACATTTAAATTTGTATCCGAGAAGAAAGAGGACACTTTGAACATTTCTCAACTAAGTTATCCTGAAACTTCTCTCCGTAGAGGTGAATTTCTTGATTTGTGTAGTACTTACAATTTTCCCATTACCATCAATGAAAACATAAATGCTAAAAATTGTGTAGATAATATTTCAACATCAGTATCTGAAGACTTTTATCATACTGCAGTTGAGGACTTGGATCCTTCTGATCATTCTGCTCTGACCACTCATTTAAGTTTTCAATTCGTAATAAAGCAGTTCGAAACTAAAACTGATAGGCCTATTACAATGTCTGGTTTGTTTGATCTTTACTCTTATATTGAAGCAGTAAATTATTGGAGCTTCGTCTCCGATCCTGATATCAATCTAGAGGCTTAATTCGAAAACTTCATAAATATGTTCTAGAATGCTGTCAATATGTTATTGCCATGCAAAACCATTAAGCTTACTAGAGGGGGTGGATCATCGAGGAATTGGTTCAACGATAAGCTTCGGGGTATGCGAAATGCTCTCAAGCTCCTTGCAGATAGAGACCGAATGTCATTGGATGAAAAACAAGCTTAGAAGCTAGAGATCTTAAACAAAGATTTCGTTAGGCTTCGGAAACTGCTAAGAAAAGATGCAATTACACCAACTTAAGGGATGCTAAAAAGAACGATTTCAATTCTTATTTTTTTGCGGCATTTCTTGTGATTGTGAATACTTTGGAGAAGTCAAGAAATAGTTGTGGTTACTTTTTGGATTCATTTCAAGTAGGTGGTCCCACGTTCGATTTTGTTGGCTAAGTTGTAGCGAGGTGAGAGAACTTTTCAAAGATCTTGGCAAATCGGGTAGCTTGGATATTTATGATCTCAATGCCAGATTCTCAAAATCCTTAAAAGAACTCATTATGAGTCCTCTGAAGAAATTATTCAATTTTTGCATCAGGAATGGTATATACCCTGGCTCCTTAAGAAATCGAAAATCTTAACTTTACACATCTAAAGCCTACGATTGTGCCACCCTCGATAATTTCGAGAAGAAGTGCATTAAATATAATTTCTCTGTTTCTTCCTTGTTTCCTCTGTGTTATACTTGAATGATCAACAACAAATTGTTTCTTTCGACGGCTCTACTTCGGAAGTCATGTCAATTAACATGGATGTTCCCCATGGATCGGTGCCAGGTCCATAATTATTTCTCATTTATATAAACGTTCTTCCACATTGTTCATTTGAAGTAAATTTTGTGATTTTTGCCGACGACTGCAAGGCACGTAAAAGTGGTCCTGACCTCAAGACCTTGAATGACTCTGTTGAAGCGACTAGAGAAACTTTAAATGATTGGTTGCTAGCCATCAAACTATCTCTGAACCATGCGAAAACTGTGATCAAGTTCTTTCCTCTTGGATTTCTAGAAGATGTCGATTCAGGTGAGACTAAATTCCTCGGTGTAACACTGGATGCTTCACTGCTTTGGCAAACCCACGCAGATCAGGTGGTTTCTTCAGCATTGAGTGGTATAAACGCGCTCCGTAATTTGCACAACGCAGTTTCCGAATCGACTCTCAACTAGTTGCTTTTAATGCTATGGTTCAGGCAAAAATTGCTTACGCCATCTTAGTCTGGGGTCATTCAGCTTCGCTCCGGCGGGTTTTCGGGTTGCAAGAAAGAGGTATTAGAACGGTTGCTCGTTTGGGTTACCATGAAAAACAGCAGAAAAATATTTCAACAATCAAACTTCTTATATGCCTAAACAAATCTAACAAAAGATTTCACATAGCAAGCAAGGTCATGAAAGGGACTGAGGAGATGATAAAAAATACATAACCTGCCAAATTTCCACAAATTCTTTCTCTGTCTGACCGAGAGGGCTCCGATGGCCAGGTTCAGTCTTCCAAGTGATGCCGGTTATGATCTATAGATGTTTTAGAATCATTATGGACCCAATAATTTGGGTTGACATCGCCCATTTATTATTTCTTCGTGGAACTTGTTTAATATAAAGAAAAATTTGCGAAAAAATTCTGACAGTCGTTCGAAAAATATGACAAATGTCATAATAAAATATTAAATAGAAATTTATGTGGCAAAACAACGTTTGCCGGGCCAACTAGTAATATATATAATAATTGCAGCTTCATAGCAATGTATAATGAAATTTAAGTTATTATAGCAAAATCGTGAGGTATATGTTGCCCATTATGCGAAATAGGCAATCAATTCCTACAAAGAAGAATTGACATGTTCCTATAAAAAATGAACACCGGAGCTTTTTTAGCTCAATAAAGTATTGTTAGATGAAGAATGATTGACGCGGAAGATGAACAAGATGACCTACCGAAAGATCTTCCTAGAGAATGAAACGAAATAATTTGAATTAATTCTCATTTTGCAGACAAGGTGTCTACGTTGATAAGCACACATATAAAGAAAAGAATATTTTTATTTCAAGGCGTCTTTCATTCAGAAGCAATTTGAACTAATAACATTTGCTGGAAAGCATTATAATATAGAATTACTTCAACAACACTTTCTGAGTATATGATTCGTTCAAACATCCAAAATTATCGAAATACTTAAACACAAAAATTCACATTAGCCTCCTTTAAGCTCACTTATCTCCCAACAAAAAAGTTCGCGTTTTGAGTGCTTGATTTGGAGTTTGTAATCGAAATGAAAAGTTGTATGTAGTTGAAAAAATTAAAACAAATTGTTGGATGAAATATTATTATATTAGAAAACTTCAATACAACTTTTTTATTTTAATAATTGGAATCGTTTAGATTATACAAACTGGTTCAACGCAGCCTAAACAATTAATTTATTCATTCGAAAGAATAAAGATAAATCAAACATATACATATCAAGAAGAAAGCTACCTTACTTAATATTACAAAACACTATCGGGAGAATAGAATGCAGAATAAATTATCACTCAAAACCTGCTTGGCGCAATCGCCCTTAAACTATAAGCTGAGAAATATGAGAAGAAACGGGAGAACCATTTGTGAATTTTTATAAGAGAGCAGGTAGAAGAAATTTTATTTCACCAATCGCTGATAGAACAAATAGTCTGAAAGTATGTTGAGAACAAAAGTAGAAACATAATTATAGCGTTAGTGTTTTATTATTCATTTTGAGCAGAACTTCGGTTGGTATGTAGCAAGATGTGATGGCAGAAATCTGAGGAATAAATTAGGTGTCAGTAATGTCGAATGGATTTCAATGTTTGCATATAAACAAGAAAATAATCTAATACTATATTTATATTTATAAGAAAACCATCCGAATATTGCGATACAGGACGGTCCAAGACTAAATGACTTACAGTTTCCTGTGCCTCTGCACTAACAATGTAGACAACCAAATCCATCTTCTGAGACCAAAACCGGGAACATTCTGAGTAGGAACATATCAAAACAACAGCGTCAATCCATTCACTTTTACAAAGGGCCAACACACCAAAAGAAGCACGCCGAAGCCAAGCTACCTAATCGGTTTCCTAGATTTAAGCCTTCAAACTGGTGGACTTCGAAGTTCGTTTGGCGAAGGTTCCAGAAGAGTTTAATACTCTTCCCAACTTTTTTTTCAATGCAGATTACACATGTATCCAGGTAATTGGGATTAAACTAATGGTACCACTTTTAAATATTATGACATAGTTCATATGGAAATCATTTCTATTCACATGAGCTTCATTCGGTTAGATTGAACAGCACTTCTTAGCTTTACAAGAGACCAAAGTAAAAACAGCAGTTCCAAGAATGTGAATATGAGAACCCGTCGAGACCCATCTAGTTTTTGTAGAATATTATTTTTTCTTTTCAGCTTTTCACTCCGTTTATCGATATGTGATTCGAAAGTCAATGAGGCATCTAGTGACACCAGAAAATTTGGGTTGGAAACTCCGTAGAAAATCATTGAAAAATATCCTCAATTGTCAAAATAATAAGCCTGTTCCAAAATCAGAAATATAAGGATAAGAAATCCTAGGAAGAAAGCAATAAATGGCAACATTTTTATTGACTATGAACTCGCAGGAGTTTTGTTGATAGATAATAGTACAATAACTGGAAAACAAACAAATAATTTTTATCATGCGATATGTCGGATCTACTTCGGAGTGACGATTGACGTAATCGTCCGAAGTCATATTAGGCACTAATTTTTGAGGTGTAACGAGTTAGGAAGGTTAAGGGAAAGAGAATTACACATATGCCCCACCTCTTCACCAAGCAAGAAGAATGATACTGTCTTCAAATAATAGGTACAGTGTGATTGATTGGTAGAATTGATGTTGTCTACAAGAATTTCAAATCTTCCCAATAAATAGTGAATAATTATTTCTCTCAATTTGCAGAAATATTACGAAAGGGAGGTGTTCCGCAATGCACTTGTTGAAAGTTTATTCTCTCGAATAAAATCCCCATTCATTGTCTTACCAACGTTCAATATACGTATTTATCAGGTAAATCTGATATTTTCACAGTTTTCACATTGTGCGTGATTAAATTTTATTTTACAGGAATATCACTTCTAAAACTCGTAATATATTTCCCATTTTTGATTCGCGCACAAGAAAAAGAATGAACGAAAATAGCACAAAAACATAACAATATCTGAATATGTTCAGATATAGAAAACCCGAGAAGATACACAACACATTGTTTACACTGTACTTCTGCAACTATTTTTGTTTACAGTGGCATTGGTTCAGCAGACCTGAAATGTTATGATTATCGGAAATTCTTTCTAGTGTGCTTTTAGATTGATAATTCGTTTCAAAATAGATTGAAAATTGTAAAAAATGGATGAACCGAATTGATTAAACGGCGAATGCTCAGCCTATCAACATTGATGAAATTTTAATAAAAATATATCTAGCACGACCATCACTCTAAATTTATGGTAGGATTCAATGATTTCATTTATTTGGTTATAGACTATTGAGGTTTTACAAGGAAATAACTATGTCCTAGAAAACGACAAATCGAATGGTTTTTCATCGTTGTTTGCAAATAACGAGACTTTCTTAATCGTTCATAATAGTGCTACGAGGTTCCTATATTCGACAATTTGGAAAATATGACTATAATTATTACTAGTATATTTCACGAGATTCATATAAAGCAAAATTAAGGAAAACTGTATACCTCTAATGAACCTTTTGTTTGTAACATACTCAAAAAGTCCCTTCTCGTCAACGATCTTGAACTGAATAATTGGTCCAAATTTATGGTCAAGAAGGACAGCAAAAGATCGAAGAAGAGGCTCAAATGACAACTAGACTACATTCCAAAAGAAGTCCTTCTTCGATATCAGAAGAATCTCAGAATCCGATGGCCTATAACCCTGTTTGCGAGGGGCAGCAAGGAAGAGCACTGAACTGAATCATGTCCTGTGTTATATATAAATATGGCAGAAATAGGCTGAAAAGTTAACACACATGGAGTTCAGCAATCTTTTGTTAGCTCGAAAATATATTTTCTGAAAATAATAACTAAATATATTATGTTAGCCATTAACATTAGAAAAAAGATCTTTTGTATATTCCCATATTTCTATATTCTTGCCAAAATTTTCCAAACAATATTAAAATCAATTATATTGATTGAACTGAACAAAAATACCGTTGAGATAACGATATTGCCATATCTTGCTGAAGTTAATATAGCTTGAAATGGCACCTTGGAGAGGAAATCGACAATTTACATGCAATATTTTCAGAATAACTTTATTCCAGTCAAACCCTGTATCTATAATTCAAGTTTCTAGAATTTCTTCGTTATTTCAATATCTAGAATAAAAATTTGATGTTGATTAATCTGATTCAATTCCTATGAATTTCGTCGTTATTAATTCAATAACGCGATTGCGACAACTGAAATTTCTGTTGTATATTTCATGGAAAAACTTTCACAAGTTGAGAAATTCATAACTGATTCGATCTAAATATTCCAAATGATTTTGATGTAATAATATACCATTAGTTTCCAAATATGCAGTTTATACACTTCTTCATTTCACATTAGGTGAATTTAAAAATATATTCCACATGTAACAATATTTTGATTTATTTGATTTGAATTTGACATAGCCATCTTTCAATTTGTTGTGAAAAATATTACAGTTTGGAATTAAATGATCGGAAACACAGGTCTGCAATAGAATTGCTTTTGTTTATAAGAATGTAGTATAATTTTAGTATTTTAGTCGCTGAATTTGAATATGCTACCCAACATTGTGCATTTATTCCATATAAATTGTGATAGCGATCAACACGATAGATTTATATATTCATTTTCATATTTTTATTTAATAATGATACCTCAAAATACCTTGTTATTAGTTAAGTAACTCTGTTATTACGTATTTGTTTTCATTTAATAAAATCAAAGTCAATTAGCAATATGGCGAAATAAGTATTTTAATTACAAATGACATTATGCCTACAGACTTGATGCAGCAAATGAGTAAAGCCCATCAAGGCAACTCGTCTATGTGTGAATCAATCAGCAGGGGATTGTTTTGTCAATCTTCATTATCACTATGATGTAAAAAACTTCGCTATTCCAAAGGCACCTCGATTTCCAAAATTTCCTGAAGGTTGATATGCAAAAAAATATATTTCATTCTATTATGAAGCATGCTTTCTGTTCACCCTCGTAATTCTCATATTACGTTGGCTAGTTAAAACGTGAAATTTCCCTTATTTTTCAAATATTTTCGACAATTCATTCACCATATTTATATTTTAAACTGAAATTTAAGCAAAGCTCTCAGTAATAGTGGACCATATTTCAAAAACTTTCCTATACAAACTTTGGCAAACTAAATATAGAGGGCTGCCGGACAGAAATAAAGAATAATTAAAATTATGATTTAATTACACAGTATTTCGAAAAAAGGCATAAGAATCAAGTATTACAGTGTTTCGACTAAAAGTCATAAAAATCTTTTTAAGGCAGTTGTTCATAGTATTTTTGGCAATAAAAGTGAATATAATGTTTAACTTAAGAACAGTCTCTCTCAGAAAGAGTTGGATGTGAAATGTCTCTTCAGTAGGGGTGCTTAAACTTGAACTACTTACAATCTACTCTGAGGCTGCAAGTATGTGTGATGGAGGATTGTCGTACATACACGATACACCCTACCTACCTACCTAGGTAGGGTGTGCCGTAGCATATATAGCACAATAAACATTATTTTCGTCAAGGTTTGGGTTAGGTTTAGTAATGTTCTTATCTATAATATCGATGAAGATACTCGAAGTTATTCAAAATTGCGAGTTTATTAGTGGTTATAAAACAAAAGAGTTACATATGGTGTTAAACTTAACCAAGGAGTGACTTTGAATGTTGAAGTTTGGCACTGCATGTCATCAGTATACTTTTCATAAGATGGTACGTAACCACTGAATGCAAATCGCAAGCATGATGACATTTGATCATCAGTTAGTCGATTGCGATATTTTTACTTAATTATCTTCATTTCAGAAAATGCAGATTCGCACAAGTAAGTTGGCCCAAACGTTGCCTTCAGTTGAAGGGCGATTTGCTTCGGATATTCATCTTCCGATATAAAACACCAGAAATTTGTATCAGATGCTGTAGCTTTGAGATGTATATCTGATATAATCTGCACCAACTCATTTTCAACAGAACATGAGTTCATATTAAACTGACTTGCTATTTCAGTAGCTAATTCCTCAATGTTTCTTTATGAAAAAGAATAACTCATAAATGATGCTATGTTTGCCAATTAACTGCAATCATAAAACGCATTTCGAATTGTCCATAATTTAGCCTCATTTGTATCATAATTCAACTGAGGAATCCTTGTTTTCAGAGACGGAAAATGTTTCAGATCCTTTCTTTTCGGTTGCTATTTACTGTTGAATGCGTTTACTGCGCAAATCATCTCAATTATAGTTTTTCCTTTATCTTGAAGCTCCAAGTTAATGGTGTTTAAGTGCATTATCAGCACTTTTCGTTTTTTCAACCTTTTTAGGAATTTTCTGTGTGAAGAACTAAATCAGTGTGTTCAGCTGACTCCCTATCTTCCAACTGCAACTTTGAGCCGCCGTTGCAAACTATGTGCCATGAAGAAATTCACAATTTTCGTTGCAATTCCCATAATTTCCACCGTGTCTAAGACTTTTGAATACAAATCTTGTTGATGTGTAATGCAATTGAATGAAAAAAATTAAGGGAAATATTCATTAGCTCGACACTATGCCACATAACCGTTATGTTTCCAGTCACTGCTTGTGCTCCATCGGTTGTAATTCACATCACTTCAATACGCCTTGTGACAGTAGGACTAGATAACTAAAGTTCTTCAATAGCAGACATGATTTCTGTTTTACTTTTAAAATCTCCAAGTAAAGTCTCACCCGCTTCAGTATATGCTTCCTTCACAACCGATCCATCTTCGAATGGTTTCTTGTGTTTCGCCAATATATGAGATATTTTAAATGACACGATCTTGTGAACATGGTTTGTTCTTTTTCCAAACAAGATATCAAATCACGTAGTTTTCGTTTTCTTAATTCAGTCTGTGGCGGAAAATCCTTTTCATTGTTTCATTGTTTTTATGAGCCGTTTTATGATGCCGCTCTAAGTTTCCACGCTTAGATATTGCAACTGACGCACGAAAAATGAGACGAAAGCACTGATCCTTCACCATATAAAAGTAAAATTCTTCCTTCCAATCAATATTGAAATGATACCTTTCAGATTTCTTCTATGCACTCATTTTTTACTATTTAATAATAAACTTTGTATCGACGTAGTATAGCCTACAAGTTTCAATTCAGAATGACTCCAATTCCTGCAGGCGCAACATTTATATCGGTGTGAACGAAAGTCCCAAATGTTTCCGTCAAACGCGCTGCCCTAAATTTATGGAAAAGCAGCAAGAATAAAAAACGTGGGTCTTCTTTGACACGTACCGCGCGTTCCTTTGATAAAGCCGGCTTTTGCCACTAGCAGAGTCTTATTTTATTACGTAATTTTTGTAGTTTAGTAACCTACTCATTAAATATTTTTTTTCTCGAGATCTACTCAAAAACCACTCGCGATCGACCGTTTGAGCACCCCTGCTCTAGAAATTTATCACCTTTTTAACTCTAGTAATATAAGTGAAAACGATGAAAAACAATTTCATCACAAAAATGATAACTAAGTTTCTCTTAATGAATTGTTTCTTTCTTAATACTCCAAGTTAGGCATAAGTAATAGGCAAATTTAATGAATAAGAGCTCGTTAAATAAAAATTGAATTCATTTAATCAATAGGCACACATGTTATGTGGACCAATGTAATTAGCCAATTTTACAGAGGGGAACAATATTATATTCCGATCCTATAGATACTATACATATGCTCACAGATAGACCATAGGAAACATTTTCTCGTGAATCGAAATTCATTTCATTCAGCTTTTAGCAAGTATAAAATTGAAGTGAACACAGGAAGATGACATATCATACAAAAAACTTATTCATTATTCACACTATATGCTGAAATAAGTGTTCAAACTACAAATGACAATGCGCTTGTAGACTTGATGCAGCAAATGAGATTTAAGGTCTGAAAGGCAGCCCGTCAATAAATAAAGTATTCTGCAGGCGATTATTTTTCCAAGGTTCGTTATCACTATGATGTAAAATAATTCGCTACTCCAAAGGCATCTTGACTTGCCGAGTTTAGCTAAGCCATAAAGTTTATATGCAGAAAATAGTTTCCATTCAATAATGACAACACAAAAGGCTTTGTGATTAACCTCGTTATTCTGTTATTTCTTATTCATTTAATCTGCCTACAGCGTTTGTTGCCCAGTTGAAAAGTCAAATTTCCCTAATTTTTTAAATCTTTTCTACAATCCTTCAACCAAATTAACAAAGAAATATAGAATTTCAGCACCGCTCTCAACAATAGTTGACCATATATTAAAAACCGGTGAAGTAAATTTTGCTTTACCAGCTTCGCGAAACTAAGAAAATGGGATTACCGGACTGAAGTGGTCGTGAGTAACGAAAACTATCATTTTATTGTTTTGAAAAGAAGAAATGAGAATCTCTCTAGACGGTTGTTTATAGTATTTCTATCAACAGGAATAGCAAATATTATGTTGAACTTATGAACATTTTCTCACAGAAATATCAACAATTGGGATGTGAAATGCCCATAGAATTTTATTTCTTCACTTTCGTCTTGATTGTTCTGCTTCTAACTCTATCTTGACTTGTTAGCTTTGTTTCATACAAAAAATATTTTTCATTCAATATTAACAACTGAAATTGCTTGGTGATTATCTGCGTTGTTTCTTTTATTACTTATGTATTTAATCTGCCTACAGCGTGAGTTGGTTATTTGAAACGTGAAATTTCCCTAATTTTTCAAATTTTATCGACAATCCTTCTACTACATCTACATATTAAAATAGGATTTCAACAAGGCTGTGACAAATAGTCGATCAGATCTTAAAAACCGGTGATGTAAATTTTCGTATACAAACTTAGCCAAACTAAAACTAGAGGATGGTAGATAAGGTAATTTTCACTTTGTTTTACAGTGTTTTGAAATAAGTTCATAAAAATCTTTTAAAACAACCGTTTATGGTAGAAGTGAATATTATGTTGAACTTACGAACGATCTTCCACAGAACCGTTAGGCAGTGAATTGCCCCTAGAACAGGGGTCCTTAAACTGTCGTTCGCGAGTGCTTTTTGAGTGGATCTCGCGAAGAAATAAATTTTTAATAAGTAGGTCATTAACTGCAAAAATTTATTATGTAATAAAATAACACTATGCTAGCGGCAAAAGGCGGCTTCATCAAAGGAACGCGCGGTACTTGTCAAAGAAGAGCCGCGTTTTTTAATCTTGACACTTTTATAGAAATTTCGGGCGGCGCGTTTGACGGAAACATTTGGGACTTTCGTTCACGCCGATATAAATGTTGCGCCTGCAGGAATTGAAGTCATTCTGAATTGTAACTTGAGGACAATACTACATCTGAACAAAGTTTATTATTAAATACTACAAAATGAGTGCAGTGAAGAAATTTAAAACGTATCATTTTAATAACGATTGGGAGTAAGAATTTTCCGTTTGTATGGTGAAGGATAAGTGCATTTGTCCTATTTGTCGTGCGTCAGTTGTAATAACTGAACAGGTATCTTAGAGACGCATCATAAAACGGTTCATGAAAACTATGAAGAGGATTATCGGCCACAGAGTGAATTAAGAAAACGAAAAGTACGTGATTCGATATCTTCTCTGAAAAAAGAACAAACCATGTTTATACGACCAACAAAACAATCAAAAGTTTCTACGATCACGTCATTTAAAATCTTTTATATATTGGCGAAACACAAGAAACCATTCGAAGATGGATCGGTTGTGAAGGAAGCATTTATTGGAGCGGGTGAGACTTTATTTGGAGATTTTGAAAATAAAACAGAAATCATATCTGCTATTAAAGAACTTCAGTTATCTAGTCCGACTGTCACAAGGCGTATTGAAGTCGTGAGTCTGGACATGACAGATAAACTAAAACATGATATCATGAAATGTACATACTTTTCTTTACAGTTCGACTAATCCACCGATATGTCAGACACTGCCCAGCTGTGTATTTGTTTTCGGATGGTATTCAATGACTTGTTGGCTAAGTAAGAATTTTTGACAATCATTCCTCTGAAGGGGAAGACCCTCGGCAAAGATATATATGAAGTTTTCTTCAATTTTGAAAAAAACTACAAGCTAGCAATATATAAATTAGTATGCATTACAACCGATGGAGCACCATCAACGACTGGAAACAAAAACGGTTTTGTGACATTGTGTCGAGCTAATGAAGATTTCACTTCGTTTTTATATTCCATTGCATTATACATCAAAAATGTTTTTGTTCAAAATTTTTCACACAGACGTCAGGTGGTGGAGTCGCAGAAAATTCCTAGCAAGTTTTCAAGAATTATTGCCCGAAATGATAGGTTTTCTAGACGAAAGAAGTGATGACACTCAGATGTTGAAAAACGAAAAATGGCTGACTGATTTATGACTGACATCATAAGGCATAGAGCTTCAAGTTTTTTTATTTTTAAGATGATTAGCGCAGTAAACGCATTCAAAAGTAAATTGCAACTTATGATAAATAAACTGAAAAGAAGGGATCTGAAACATTTTCCTTCTATGAAACAAGAATTCCTCAGTTGAATTATGATACGTATGAGTCGATTTGTAAAGTGTTATGATGCTCTTCTTTGATTGTAGTAAACTGGCAAATATAGCATCATTTAGGACTTATCCTTTGTCACGTAAAAACATTGAGGAATTTACTACTGGAATAGCAAGTCAGTTCAATATGAACTAATGTTCTGTTAAAAATGAGTTGGTGCAGATTATATCAAATATCGATCCCAAAGCTACAGGATCTGATTCTAACTTCTGGTGTTTTATATCTGAAGATAAATATCCCAATCTAAGGCAAATCGCCCTTCAACTGACGCCAATGCTTGGGTCAACTTACTTGTACGAGTCTGCATTTTCTGAAATGAAGATAATCAAGTAAAAATGTCGCAATCGACTAACTGACGATCATATGTCATCATGCTTGCGATTAGCATTCAATGGTTACGTACCATCTCATGAAAAGTATGCTGAGGACATGCAGTGCCACGCTTCAACATCCAAAGTCACCCCTTAGTTAAGTTTAACACCATATGTAACTCCTTTGTTTTGTAACAACCAATAAACTCGCAATTTTGAATAACTATGAGCTTTTTCGTTGATATTATAGAGAAGAACCTAACTAAACCTAACCCACACCTTGAGTAAAATAATGTATATTGTGCGGAAAGCTTATATCTATATATGCTGCGGTACACCCTACCTAGGTAGGTAGGTAGGGTGTATCGTGTATGTACGACAACCCTGCATCATACATACCTACAGCCTCTCAGAGTCGATCGTAAGTTGTCTAAAAATGTTGAGGTAGTTCGCCAGCCGTTTAATTTTGAGCACCCCTGCTCTAGAAACTTATTTTTTCAGTCTCGTCTTGATTGTATCTTTCTAACTCTGGAAATGTTAGTGAGAAAGATGGGAGATGATTCCATCAAGATATATCGAAAATAAAAAAGTAATATCAAAGTTTTTCCAATCAAATTAGGTCTTTCTTTTTGTTTCAAGTAAGGTTTCGATACGAATTTATTATTTAAAATTAATCTGATTCAATCATCATCAATGTTTTGTAGACAAATGTAATCAACAAAGTTCACAGAGTACCAGTATATTATAGTGACAGATTATGGATTCTTTAGATACTCTACATATGCTCACAGGTAGCCATAAGGTTTACATGTAAAAATAATTGAAAATCGCATTCACCAACTTTTGGGAATCAAAATGTGAATGGGCAACATACCACTCTCTAATTGTACATGAAACCTCAGGAAGTATGAACACCACAAACATGGAATTCAGCAGTTGCATTCATTGAAGTTGAATCATGGAATCAATAGAAGGATAGGAATTTGAAATATATGACGATTAGTTTGCCGAAATTCATCCACTGACAGGTGAAAGGATTGTCTCTAGTGATTACCGGCGAAATTCTCATATTACGTATTCATTCAATCTGCCTACTGCTTGTGTTAGCTAGTTGAAACGTAAAATTTCCCTAATTTTTCAAATCTTTTCGACAATTCTTTCACCACATTTACATGTTAAATTGAAATTTCAGCAAGGCTCTCAGCAAACCGAACCAGATTTCAAAATCCGGTGAAGTAAATTTTCCTATACAAGCTTTAGCAAACTAAAAGAAACGGATTGCCAAATAGTTAATTGATTCCATCGTTACTACGTTATAGTTTATCATGATGGTAATAAGAAAATTAAACAATATATTTTAATATCA
Source organism: Cryptolaemus montrouzieri (assembly GCA_013387265.2). Lineage (NCBI taxonomy): Eukaryota > Metazoa > Arthropoda > Insecta > Coleoptera > Coccinellidae > Cryptolaemus > Cryptolaemus montrouzieri. Next base: position 41,643,322 of record JABFTP020000124.1, on the reverse strand, counting down.
CAAGAGATTTATTGAAAATCAGGATTGCAATTTCTGTCTCTCGACCATCTGCAGCTGACAACAAATAATGAACTAAAATTGAAAATACATACATATATAAACAGGTAAATACGAAATTAATAAAAGTGTAAACAAGACGTAATAAATTAATTGTGATAAAAGCAGGTATTATTCAAAAATTTCAAATAGGAATCAATAAGCTGGGTCATACTGGTCGTTCAGAAGATTATCTGTATGGGGCGTTTGTTGCAGTTTGAAAATTTCCAAGATATCTAACTTTCGTGCTTAAGGTATTCCGTGAATAATTTGAACTTCATCTATGGGTGGATATTATGGCCATTCTCGATACAATAAGAAGCAAAAGTTGATTCGTCTGTTCTCTGATTTTTGTAATATTATAGATGCTCTTTATATCTCGGTTTGGATGAACGACCAGTTTGACCTATATGGACGCCTTCACAATCCATACAGGACAACTTGTAGTCCAGTTTTTTCAAATCAATCAGTTTTATCTTTACTATTAAAAAATTTCTAGTGGAGTTTCATGAGAGTCCTGAAAGTTACTTTTTTTTCTGTTTTCAAATAACATTTGCAATCTTTTCGCTGAAAGGACCAAAAAATGTTATTGAAATATATTTATCTGTATTATTTGATTCTATACGCTGGTGAATATTATGATATGCTATTTGTTTTTGTTTCTTTCGGATCATTCCGTTCTTTATATTTGAGGGATATCCATTGGTCTAGCTAATAGCTATTTCTTTAATAATTGACACTTTCCTGAACATATTTTTTCGAATAATGGAAGAGAGAAATCCGTATAAATCATTGAATTAAACGCAGTAAATTCATGAGATTTTGGGTATGTTGAGTCATAAGGGATGCAAATATGAGTAAAGGTGTTCCGATATATATCAAAACTTATGGTGTTATTTATATCAGTAATTGTTAGGTCTAAGAAGTGAATCTGATTATCGACTTCCCTCCTATTTTTGGAACTTAAGTTTGGGATGAATTCTATTGATGTAAAATAAAAATTGATCTAGTTCTCTAGCGGTTTCTATAAAACACGTTATTATATCGTCTACATATCTATACTGAAAATATACTCATTTTGATTTGGAGGAGTCGATTATGATTTTTTCAAGATACGCTATGAAAATGTCAGCTAATGAACGGCTCAATGATAATTATTATCATCGTGGACTTATGCACTATCTCAGCTAGTAGCTGGATATAATTTACCTTTCCCAGATTTAGCAATCAAAGGGAATAGGCTCGATTACAATATACTTGACATAAATTTCCTAACTATCCTACATGTATTAAGAATTACAGCTTTTTGCATTTCTATATAGGTATTCTTATGCAATTCTAATTTCTTAAGGCTATCACGCAAAGTTTTGGGTATTAAACCAGTCGAGGATACGATGACAGGAACAATATCTATTTTATCGAGGTGCCACATCTGCTTGATCTCAATAGCAAGGTCTGTGTATTTGGACTTTGTCTCCTGGAACTTGTTTAGCACGTTGTTATTATTCGGTACGGCGACATCCACCAGCATTGCTGTTCTGGCTCTCTTATCATACACCACTATGTCCGGCCTATTATTCGTCACCATTCTGTCAGTGATAACAGGCCTATCGTAGTATAATCTGATAGAGTCATTTTTCATTACGGGCGCCGGCTGATACTTGTAATATGGCTGGAAGGTATTCAGAAGTCCGTACTTGTGTGCAAGTTTCTGGTGGATAATGTTGCACACTTGATTATGCCTGTGAAGATACTCCGTATTGGCCAGTTGTTCGCATCCGGACGTAATATGCTGTATAGTCTCCGATCTTATATGGCATTTTCTGCACTTATCTGTTTGTAATGTTCCGTCCTTCATTATAAATTTTTTGTAATTGTTTGTAGCGATCACTTGGTCTTGGATAGCCATAAGGAATCCCTCTGTTTCTGCGAATAATTCTCCTTTCATCAACCATTTGTTGGAGGCTTCTCCAACAATTATTATTATTATTATTATTATTAGCAAATAATATAATATAAGTCCTATGGTAGTATAATCAAATTAAGTCAAACAACAATAATGCAGCTAAATTTCCACAGAATATTCAAAGAGTATATCATAGCTAGTATCAGATGAAGATGAAAATAATGCAGTTAACGGCGTGAATATTAACAAGGTATCAGGCAAACAGAAGAGGGTCAATTTTGTGTTTGAAACAGTTCACAGAGTTGCAATGTCACTGGGAAGCTTATTCCACGCACTAAAAATTGTGTTCACAAGATAATTCCCCCTCTGTCGAGTAGAGAACTTCCCTTTTTTTAATTTCAGATTATGGCCACGTAGGCGGAGGTCCGAACTAGGCACAAAGAGAGATCTTAGGTTGGCGTAGATATGTTTAATCATACGGTAAGTGAGGATCAAGTCCCCACGAAGACGCCGTTGGTCGAATGTTATCAAAATGGCTCTTGCCAACCTTTCTTCGTAAGATGGTCTAAAGTTTCCAGAACACAAATGTGTAGCACGTCGTTTGTCGCTTTCCAACATGTTCTTATCGCGGACGAGAACCGGGCACCAAACCGCACCGGCGTACTCCAGAATCGGACGAACACACGATTTGTATAGCTTGCGAATGAAAGATTTCAGATCAGAGTATTGGCGCGTTTATAAACACTGATGATGTGCCCCGACTATGTAAGATCAGAGGTTACAATTAATCCGAGGTCCATGTGGGATGACACAGCACTAAGCACACGTCCGTCGATAAAATATTGAGTAGATGGATGATTAGTCCCTATGTGTAACACGATCCATTTCTCGATGTTTAAAGGCAAAAGCCAGTCACCACACCATTGGTTTAATGCGTTTAGATCTTGTTCTAGTACATAGGAGACGGTTAATGGATTTGCGTATAATTTTGTGTCATCCGCGTAAAACGACTTATAAGGATTTAATATGATGAGCAAGATCACTCACAGAAACTGGGAAAAGAAGTGGTCCGAGAACGGACCCCTAAGGTACTCCACTGAGTCTTTCTGTAGAAAAAGCGACACCAACTCTCACTGTAAAAGTTCTTCTCGAGAAATAGTCACGGATCCAGAAGAGAAGATTTTCACATAAGCCTATATATTCTAATTTGTAGATCAACCTTCTAGCTGTAACTCTATCAAAAACTTTCGCAAAATCAAGGTATATAACGTCGGTGGGTATTTTAAGATCGTAGGCTCGTGTCCAGTCATTTAGGCAGTGTAAATGGTTAGTGGTAGTGGATCTTCCCGCAACAAATCCGTGCTGTTCACGAGGGATGATTGCATGTTTTGTTAGAAAGTTGGTCCCATCATTAGATCATAAGGTTGTTCATAGAATTCGTTATTAAATTTGAAATAATTCTGTTGGAAGCAAAACTTGAACGAACACATGAAATCAATTAGTACAACTGGATTAACGTTTGATTTCTTTAAGATGTGCGACACCAATGGAAGGCGTTCGTCTCCTACGATGTTTGAAAACATGTTATCTACATCCGAACTGATCAAATATAATTTGGTTGGGGTTTGTTTTCATTTTATTGGTCTCAGACATTTAAAAAAAATCACATTTGAATTTGGGAGGCTTTTACTTGGTAAAATTCCATTATCAATAATAAAAAACAGGTACTGTGTTTAAAGGAATTTTACTTAATAATTGCGATTCGTAACGCGTTTCACTACATCGTAGCTTCTTCAGACGAATGAATATACAGAAAAAATATAAATGAGAATATAACTATAAATGTTCTTGAGTAAATAAAAGTTTATTGGGATGCTTCTTCTTAAGTGGTTATTTATGACAGTTATATGCAATAAAATGAAGGAATTGATTGCTCCCGAAGAGATTCAATAAAGGTGAAGGGCTTAAATCATAATCATCCTCTCAGTAAATATTGTTTATACTGGTATCGCTATGTAGATGATATCATTATTTGCTTCACAGTAACAGATAGACAGTTAGAAATTTTCAAAAATTATATAAATTCATTACATCCAAAATTGCATTCACAACCGAAATAGAAAGCTATAATTCGATAAATTTCTTAGACGTAACAATTTCGAATGAAAATGTAAAACATGTTTTGCAATTTACCATAAGCCGTCACATACAGATATTATAATACATAACTCGTCGTGTCATCCATATCAACATAAAATGTCAGCATGCAATAGTTTTATTCATCGATTGATTAACATCCCGTTATCACCAGAAAATTTCAACAAAGAACTAAATTTGATTAAACAAATAGCCAAAATAATGGTTACAATCTCAAACTAATAAATAATATTTTAAATAAAAACAAAGTAGAATCGCATTGAATGAAGTTTACCCTGTCGATAAATTGAAACAAAATTCAACACCTTAACCTACGTTGGATTTATAAGTGAGAAACTGAAATCATTCTTAAGTAGCAATAATTTCAACATAGCTTTCCAAACTTATAATAATTTAGGCAAATATATAAAAATAATGAAACCAAACCAGGTGAAAACAATAAATCAGGTGTTTATAGATTGAATTGCAATGACTGTGATAATTTCTACATTGGTAGAACACATAGAAATTTTAATATTAGAATATCGGAACATAAACGCAGTTTTTCAAATAAAAATCAGATTTAAATTACGCGAATCATTTCTAAGAACAAAATCATTCTTTCGACCCACAGTTTGAAACTTTGCATACAGATAACAAATATTGGAGGGTAGATCTTTGGGAAACTTTAGAAATCAATAAATACAAACACTCAGGTAGACTTATCAATGAACAAGTCGATTTAAGCCTTTCGCCTCTATTGAATCTCTTCGAAGAGCAATCTATTCCTTAATTTTATTGGATATACCTGTCATAAATAACCACTTAAGAAGAAGCAACCCAATAAACTTTTAATTACTCAAGAACATTTATAGTTATATTCTCATTCATATTTTTCTATATATTCATTCGTCTGAAGAAGCTACGGTGTAGTGAAACGCGTTACGAATCGCAATTATTAAGTAAAATTCCTTAAAACACAGTACCTGTTTTTATTAAAGAAATCACACGTTTATCCGGTTATTCAAAATGATTTAATGTTTTTCCTCAAGTTTTAACTAGCTGATATTTTCATAGCGTATATTGAAGAAATCATTCCTTCAAATCAAACTCAGTTCATTTTTGGTATAGATATGTAGACAATATACTAGCCTATTTCATAGGAACCGCTAGACAACTAGATTAATTTTCAACTTACATCAATAGCATTAATCCCAAAATTAAATACAAAATAGAAAAAGAAGTCGTTAATCAGATTCACCTTTCAGACCAGCAATCACTCCCATAAATAACAAACTAAGTTTGGATATATATTGAAAACCAACCTTTACTGATATTTCCATCCCTTATAACACTCAAAACACTTAAAATCTCTCAAAAACGTTGTGCTTAATAGTCAGTAGTAATAATTTATAAGGCTTTCTCTCTGCCATTATCCAAACAAAATATGTCCAGGAAAGTGTCTACTATTGAAGAAATAGCTAAGAACCAGGGTTATCCCCCAAATATAAAAAAATGGAATGATCCAAAATAAAACACAAATGGCATATCACTATACCCACGTATAGAATCAACTAATACAGGTAAATATATTTCATTAACATATTTTGGCCCTATCTGCAAGATTTCAAATGCCATTTAAAAACAAAATAAAAAGTAGCTTTCAAGACCCACATGAAACTCTCCCAGAAATTTTTTAACAGGAAAGATAAAACTGAAAAATTTTACAAAACTGTAGTTCACAAATTCTCCTGTATGGATTGTTAAGGCGTCTATATAAGTCAAACTGGTCATTCATTCAAAACGAGATATAATGAGCATCAATCAGATTACAATAACCAGAGAACAGACAAATCTACATTTGCTTCACATTTTATCGAGAATTTTCATCATTTTCCACCCATAGATGAACTTCAAATTATTCAAATAATACCTAAAGCACGTAGTTTTCTTCGGATCCATCGAAATTTTCAAACTGCAAGAAACCCCCCATAGAGATAATCTTCTGACCAGTACGACCCGGCTTATTCATGCCTATTTGAAATCTTTAAATATATAATAAAAATTCAACTTTAGTTCATTACTTGTTGTAAGCTAGAGATTGTCGAGACACCGAAGTTGCAATCCTGATTTTCAATAAAACTCTTGTGATAGTATAATACATAGTTTAATTTCCTTATTATCATCAAAGGGATTGCCGGAGAAGTAAATGATAGTGAAAATTATATCTTAGTTTTATAGTGTTTTGAAACCTAATCTAACCAATTTCACAGAGAACCCGTAAATTATAGTGATAGAATTTCGATTCAATAGACTTTTGGAAATATAAAACACTATATCACAAATAGCAATGCACTTATAAAATTGATACAGCAAATTAGATTAAAGCCCATGAAGGCAATACATTCATGTGTAAATCATTCTGCAGGTTATTATGCTGTCAAGCATCATTACCACTGATATAAATATCTTTGCTATTTCGTAGGCAAATTGACTTGCAAAATTTCCTGAAGCCATAAGGTTAACATGACAAAATAATTGGAAATTGCGTTCGCCCACTTTCGGGAATCAGTATATAAAGGAACAAAATACAACTTAAACATGAAAACTCAGGAAGTATGAACACTACAAACATTTAATTTTGCAGTTGCATTAATCGTCGGAAGGTGAAATCATTGAATTATTGAAAGGATAAAAAAGAGATTGAATTTAGAAATATGTGACTAATAGTTTCCTGAAATTTCTCTATTGAGGGTGAAAGAATTGTATTTCGTGGAGCTGCTAAATTTATTCAAAATATCAAAAGTTTGGAATTTCTACACTGATTATTCATAGAAGTAAAATATCATCCATGGACTTATCTTGAAATCTCAAAAAGTATGAGTACTACAAACTTGAAAATTGGCTCATTGATTCTCAAATAAGGAGAAGCTGTCTACTGATTATCAATAACTTGAAGTTGTTGTTCTAACATGTAACAAAACATTGAAATATTCTAACTTCAAATTTTGAATTAATATTTACGAAATGTTTGGAAATGTATCCACTGAACGTGAATAGCAGAAGATGGAGAAAAGATCATTCGTCAAATGTGAAGCTACAAAAATTTATATCCATATTTCCCTCCTATCAAACTCAAAAAAACTCCGTAAAAGGTGTTCGCTAATGAATGTTTTTTGAAAACTCAACCTCTACAGGTTTGAAAAATGGTTTGAAAATCATAGAAATAACTAATCATCATTATATAAATGAATAATAAAGGTCGCTCGTGCGAAGTTGCAGGATATATAGCTGTTATGTTATATGTTTAAATAATAATCAATATATGAATAATAATCATATATATTATATAAATTGAATAGACTTACTGAAATAGTATTATCATCTACTCAACCACCCACAAATCAACATTTACTTAAAGAAAATTTTAGATAACTAATTACCATATATAAATAAATAACAACCATATGAAACCATAATTATGATATTTTGCCACTAAAATACAATGACCAATGTAACGTAAGTTGCAGCTGCAAAAAATTTATACTCATTGGTCTTCACTAATCGCAATAGGAAATCCAGATCCAATGCCGATTTGAAGTCTATAACGAAATATACAAGGTAGTTTTCTTAGCGGAACAATTCATTGCAACATAAATACCTGACTGACGAAGATAAGCAATATGGAATACAAATAAACCATATCAGAGAAATGAAACAAAATAATTTGAACTTTCTTAAAAATTAATGATTCTCGAATTCCTGGAAAAGATACAAATTCATACTAAAATAATTTTCTCCTCAATAATTCCAGACGATTTTCGAAGATTTTCAGGATGAATAGTAAATAACCACTTCTGCCAATTTCCATATTCAATATGAAAGAGAGGTTTCCTCTACTTCGATAATTTTATTTCCATAGAATAAAGTCGCATAAAGGTAAATATATTAGATCTTTATTCTCTATATTAAAATCCTTTGGGATTATCTCATTCAAGTTTTATATTTCAAATATTTCAAGTAGTAATTTCCTGAATCCATAAGGTTTAGACGTAAAATAATTGAAAATTGCGTTCCCCCACTTCTAGGAATCAATATATGAATGAGCAAAATACAACTCTCTCATTAAACATGAAATCTCAGGAAGTATGAACACTACAACCATATAATTTTGCAGTTGCATTTATCGTCGGAAGGTGAAATCATTGAATGAAAGGATAAAAAAGAGATAGGATTTAGAAATATGTGACTAATAGTTTTCTGAAATTTGTCTATTTAAGGTGAAAGGATGGTACTTCGTGAAGCTGCAAAATTTATTCAAAATATCAAAAGTTCGAAATTCCTGCACTGATAATTTATGAAAGCAAAATATCACCCACTGACTTATCACGAAATCTCAAAAAGTACGAGTACTACAAAGTTATAACAACTATAAGTTATAACAAACTTGAAAATTGGCTCATTGATTCTACAATAGGGAGAAGAATTTGAAGTTGTAGTTCTAAAATGTAACAAAAACATTGGAATATTGTAACTTCGAATTTTGAATTAATATAAACGAAATGTTTGGAAACGTATAGACTGAACGTGAATAGCACAAAATGGAGATAAGATGAATCGTCAAATGTGAAGCTTCAAACCCTAAAATTAATATTCATATTTCCCTCCTATTCTGTTATATCGAAGTTGCCACTCAGGAAGTTTAAATGGTAAAAACTCAAAAATAAATTCCGTATAAGGTGTTCGCTAATGAATGTTTTTGGAAAACGCAACCACTTCAGGTTTGAAAATTACAGAAATAACTAATCATTATTAGATGAATAAATAGTAAAGGTCGCTCGTGTGAAGTTGCGCCATATATAGCTGTTATGTTATATGTTTAAATAATAATCAATATATGAATAATAATCATATATATCATATAAATCTAATAGACTTAATGAAATAGTAATATCATCTACTCAACCGCCACAAATCAACATTTATTTGAAGAAAATTTTAGATACTTAATAGCCATTTATGAATAAATAACAACCCTATGAAACCATTTTTATGATATTTTGCCACTAATCTAAAATGAGCAATGTAACGTAAGTTGCTGCTGCAGAAAAATTGATATTCATTGGACTACAATGATCGGAATAGGAAATCCAGATCCAATGCCGATTTAAAGTCTATAATGAAATATACAAGGTAGTGTTCTTAGCGGAACAATTCTTTGCAGAATATATACCTGGCTGATGAAGATAAGTAACAAGGAATACAAATAGACCATATCAGAAAAATGAAACAAAATAATTTGAACTTTCTTATGAAATTCTTGGAAAAGATTCAAATTCATACTAAGATAATTTTCTCCACAATAATTCCAGACCATTTTCAAAGATTTTCAAGGTTAATAGTAAATAAGTACTTTTGCCAATTTCCATATTTACTATAAAAGAGAGGTTTCCTCTACTTCAATAATTTTATTTTCTAATATTCTATAGAATTTCTCATAAAAGTCGGCATAAAGTGAAATATGTTAGAACTTTATTCTCCAGATTAAAATCCTTTGGGATTATCTCATTCGAGTTTTATATTTCAAATATTTCAATTAGGAATTTATTGAAGGAAACAGATATTTCCGTAACTTATATTTAGTGTAGCGAAGTATATTCTGTAAAATAAATATTCGGTAAGTCGTAACCTGTTGAGTTTATGTTGCTGAATGTACGTATTATTATTATGTCATTTTATGTGTGATTAAATCAAATTCTTGTTTATAGCGGTGCAAGCTGTGAAATACAATTCAAGCAAAAATGGATAGTATTCCATGCAGTAAATATTTTTCATGGTGGTTTGAGAAAAACTGATTTGTTTCAATAAGCTTGAGGAATCTTTGTGGACACACGGTTTCTAAATATTTTCAATAAGTTATCATAAATATATATACAATGAAATTATGAATGAATAACACTAAGTATTGCTTCTGTGGTAGTTAACTTTCAATTTATAGTTTCAATTCCTTTTCGTCAATTTACTTTAATTATGATATAGTTCTGAGTTCAATACTGAAAATCCTACTTTGAATACTTTTTCATGTAATATTGTATATGGAAATATAAACCAACTAAAATGCTTTTCGATTTCAATTATGTAAAATGATTATTATTTTTCAGGAAATACCTCTCGAAACCAACAAAATGAATATGCAGACCCCAATTTGCCACTGGATAAAAGTCATTTTTATCACGTTATCACATCACTTTTCCCAACTTCACTTTTAAGTTTTCACGCATAAAAATGAGGCACAACCCGGTTTAATATCGAAAATCATAACGATGCCATGAAACGAGGGACTCCAACATAAATGAACGTAGTTATTTCTTCGGGGTGCGTTTAAACTTCTCGCGATCAGAACGCGCGAGCTGTCGCTCAGGATAAAACGTTGTGAACTTTCGGGAGGCCGTGGGAGAATACTGGATGACTTCGGAATAGATGTTGCATGCGAGCAATGCGCAAACGTGACCGGATTGAGTGTTATAAGGGAGAATTTAATTTTTCATTGTCGTAGGATGGGAACTAATTACTAGTTAGTGATAACAGAAGCAGTGACTTACTGTCATGTAAAAACTAATTTCAAAAGTGAGGGTGGGAATTTTGACAATTCAATTTATTATGTAGTCTAGATATCTGGCCCCAGAAATACTAAAATATTTAAAATAAAATTGTTATTCCAAATCGGGCTTTAAAACTTAACATGTTTGACAAGGCTAAATGAAACATTAATCATATGTTGAACCAAGATTTACAATTCAATTATTTCAGTTCAATTCAATTTATTGTTTACCGGAGCTTTACATTTTCCAATAACAAATAGTTGATGAGCCAAATATCTTCCGTCATAAACTTCGCGAGGAGACTACATAAGTGTTGGAATTTTTAACGTTCTCACAACTGTTTGATATTGGTCGTATCTTTCTCGAAATCCGGTAGCGGGTTCACCGTCTTGGTCCATAGAGGGAGACTCTCGTACGTATGTACGAGATGCGTCCTTTATGGAATCGATAGGATTCCCCAATCTAGCTTGTTAGGTTAGCTCCTTATACGAAGAAAACTGCAGTCTGCCACCTCGTTTCTCGAAATCCTGTTTAGTTGCACTATTGTGGTTCTTGGGGGCTGCCCAGCTCCTGTCGGGACCGATTATTCATTGATTTACGGATTTTTGAATGATTTTACTTGCCTCAAATTCAAATTTACATATGTAGACTCCTACCGAAGTTTTTATATATATATATATATATATATATATATATAAAATATATATATATATATATATATATATATATATATATATATATATATATGTCATTCGAATTTGATATTTCAACAAGAATTGTTGGTAATTTGAAGTGGAAATTTTTGAAAAACACTAGATTTATAATAAAAACAACAGATTGATAATAAAATGGCTGATTATTCAAACGAGGAAATGTCAAATCTCTTTTCAATTCATAGCGAATAACAAAAAGTGGTGGATAGAACTTGTAGGCAATTCAACAACTAATTTCTAAATTGGGCGCCTATGAGTAAAACAAAATTTCGAAGGGTTAGAAGCAATTTTCTGTAATTTGTTGGAACAAAATACATAGCAACTAGAAGAAAACCAATTCTCGAGGACGACGCCAATCAAATCAAAACGCTATAGTATTTTCGTGCCAATCCACATGCGTCCATTAAGTCAGCATCAATGGATATTGGATTGAGTTATACTTCCATTCAAAGGATCCTTAAGAAACATAAACTGCATCCGTATGCTTTTATCAGACTACAAAAATTGAAACCAACTGACCATCCCAAGTGGCTATATTTCTGTGAAAATTTATTAATTCGGCGTCAAGAAGATAAGACAATTCCCAATTCTGCTAAAAATTATATGGTCTGATGAAGCCAAGTACACTGAGAGTGGAATAACCAACAGGAGAAATCGACATTTTTGGGCCACAGTAAATCCACATTTCATTGAGGTTATTGATTTCCAAAATAAATTCAGCGTAATCGTTTTTGCAATTTTAATGAATGATTTGTTGGCTTATCACATTTATGAGGAAAATCTTAAAGGACAAAGATACCTGGTAATTTTGAGAGGAACATTAGCAAATTTTTTAGATGGATTACTCCTTAACATTCTGAGGGATTGCTATTACCAAATGGATGGTGCCCAGCACATAAAACAAGAGCTGTAGATCGGCAGCTAACAGAAATGTTCGAGGATAGATGGTGGGGTAATCAAGGACCAAATTTATGGCCTCCGCATTCTCCGGACCTGACGTCCCTTGATCTTTATTTATGGGGCAAAATCAAGAGTGAAGTGTATCTTATTCCTGTAAGAAGTAAAGAAGAGTTACTAGAGCGCATTCATAATGCTTTACGTAATATTGATCTTGAGGAAACCAGGAGGGCAACTCATCATGTTCGTGTACGAGCTGTCGAGTGTATCGAGCAAAATGGGGCCCATATTGAACATTTATTCCGACCGTAAATTAGGTTTCTCCCATGATGTTTGCTATCATTTATTCGTATTAATGTAATTATCTTCGATGATTGGTTTTCGCTTAGTTCCTACAATTTTTATTCATCCGAATTGTAGAAAATTGCTTCTAATGCTTCGAAATTTTATTCTACTCATAGACGGTAAATTTGGAAATTGGTGATTGAATTGCCTGCAATTTCTAACCACTACTTTTTGACATTCTAAAATGAATTAAAAAAAGATTAAATATATTTTCGTTTGAATAACCTGTGGTTGAATCCCAAAAGTGTTTTTTGGATATTTTCAATATTAAATAACGACAATTCTTGTTGAAATATCAAATTCAAATGAACGAACTGACAAGTACATTAATTTTAGGCACCTGTCAGGTGAGCGTAGCCAGTTCGGCTACTTTATTCAAATATTTCAAAGCGTTCTCTGTTAGTTCTTGCAAAATCATCAAAATTCAATATATTCCCAAATTATTTCGGAACTATTAGAGATGTGTATAGTACATGCTTATACAATTCCATCTGCAATTTGACGCTTCATCTGATGGCGATATAAAAATTGGCACGTGCAATTTGAAAAAAATGAGTTATTGCAGTTTGAAAAAAGGCCAAATTGAAAAAATCATACAAAACAACGCAATAAACATTTGACATGTGTAGATTGCTTAAAAAATTCCTTGATCCTTCTTCTATCCACCCAAGCAAAAATTGTGTCTGTAGTGCAAAAGATCTACGAGCTACAATTTTTTGAATGTTCCTCAAAAGTCGAGTTTATAACAAAAATAATTAAATCTGTCAAAATATTTGACAGATAATTGCCATCAACTTGGGTATGTTATGCCTTGCCCAAATGTCGGTTCTAGATGCATAATGAAAAAGGTATAACCGGAAATGGTATCACTTAGAAAATATTTCACTCCAATCGGAAATCGCTTATGCCAGGACGGATTATTCATTGATCTACGGATTTTTGAATAATTCTTCTTGTCACAAGTTTACATATGTAGTCTCCTCTCGAAGTTTATCGAGGAAGATATTTGCCTCATAAGGAATATACCGATGGGAGTTTATCCCGGAAACAGAGTACCATTTCAGCGGGATTATTTCGCTGGTTTTGTAGGTACCGTTGATATGATTTACGTACCGGCAATAGATGTTTCCCAAGTGTTGGAATTTTTAACGTTCTCATATCTGTTTGTTATTGTTCGTATATTTCTAATCCGGTAGCCGTTTCATCGTCTCGATACATGGAGGGCCACTCTCGTACGTGTGTACGAGATGCTTCCTTTCTGGAATTGATAGGGTACCCCGACGTAGCTTGTTAGGATGCTGAGAAGCGATATGCGACACTGATGAGCTCCTAATAAGAACGAAAATGCAGTCTGCCGCTTCGTTTCTGGGCATCCTTCTTAGTTGCACTATTGTGGCTCTTGGGGGCTGTGTACATGGCGGGCATATTTGAAAACTAGCTCTTGTGTAGGGGATTATTCATTGATCTACGGATTTTAGAAATAATTCTTCTTGTCTCAAGTTTACATAACAAATAGTAAGAAATCTAACCCACACTCGGACTCCAAGAGAAGCCCGCTTATGTGAAGGTGTACAAAACATGATATAATGATATTATTCCCTCTCTCAAGCATTACAAAGAGAAAATTATTGACAACCCCAATAGATACAATTCAATTGGAGTGCCTCCTACAATCAGCTATAATAAAACAATAATTGTACCTACAAAACTTGAACGAATGAAATATAATCGACTGACATACAAAACAACAATTCCGCCAGAAATCTAGAGCGATTAATGTGAGCACATGTGGCAAATACTCAAAAAAAACATAAATTTTGTCGAATTTATTCATTCGAATAATATCAATAATCAAAATATTCCAAAAAGGGCAATTCCATAAACTCCAAGACACCAACAGCGCTCATTTATATATTATAAAAGATCTAGTTTTGAGCAGAGTGTGTACGAGCCCATAAAATATTCGGACTCGACAGGTCTCCGAAAGACCTTCCAAAATCAGTGTAATCAGAAGGACTAGATAGATTCAAAACTTTTGACGAAATCGTATAACTGAAACGATTTGCCACCAGTGGATAACCTGAGTTAGTGGCTCGCAAAATTTCTTCTTTGAAACATAAATTCCTGGATTTCTCAATAAGGAAACTCCTAGAAGGTGCCAGAGTTCTGTCGTTCATATTTGAGAAGATATGCAGGAAATCCATGTCCTCTAAAAGTTCTTTAACCTGCACACACCAATTATACCTTGCTTCGACCTTACTATCACTCTAGAGGTGAAGCATTCGTTGAAAGTGGAGCTTTGGGAGTCTGAAGCTTTGCATTCTATGAAGTTTAATTAAAAATTCTAGAGTATGGGCAAATATAGTACTGAGGACCTTTGTCGCACCACATTTCAAACGAACTAAGTAATCCGGGACGTTAGACGATAAATGTAGTAGTTTCTTATAGAACTGGTCAGAGTTTTTTCAAATATATCGACGTACCAAGATTTACCGAACTGACCATCAGAGATAATTTGCCTTCTTCAGTAACATACTCCCAATTTTCAGCAGATCGATATACAAAATGGACTGATTACTTTTGACTTTTTGAGATAGCTATTAAAAAGAAACCAGTTCATGATTTGAATGGTTATTGGTTCACTCGAAGAGTAAGTACATGAATACATGCAAAAAACATTGCACTTGTTGCCAAAACTTTCATTTTTATTCACAGTACTTTCAATACTAAGTGCCGTCGACCCTAAGTTTTGATTATCGTCATATGTCAAGGATTACCCCACCAGTCTGATAAATATTCCAGTGATATCTTTTCTGTAATAGGAGGAGGAAATATTATGATTATTATTGCAAATCGTGTCTTAGAACCTATTGACATGGTGGGTTAGTTTTCATTTTGAAACCCATTATAATAATGTAATATCAGATATTCATTCACAAGACCGAAGAAAACATCAAATGAGGGGTATGTTGAACGAACATGAATAAAACTATTCACCAGAGAAAATTTGACATTTTCCGTACCGTACTCTGAAGATTTCCGCAATTCTTTATACAGAATGGACCAATTACTAGTGTCTTTTTGAGATCGCTGTTGAAATGGAAATATTTGAATGGTTATTGGCGCATTGGAAAGAGTAGAAACGAGAATACTTATGAAAAACATTTGAGAAACTTTTTTTCAGCTTAACAGCATCTTCAGTTCTTCCACTTTTTCATTCTCCATGCTATACCATCTAGACCCGAATTTAGAGACAGATTTCAGTTTTTCATTCATTTCCTTCCGCTATAACATTCGAGAAATGCTTCAGCTATTTGTATCACGAAGTCTCCTAAACGTTGGCTTTATTATCAAGGAACGATTTAGCTACAGGAGCCCTAAAAAGAAGTAAAAAGAAACTCGTTTTCATCATTTTTTTCAGGTTCAAACTTCGATAGTTAATAGTTGCAATAATATTTAAATGAACAATAAACGTACCAGATGGGCGGAAAACTTCGTAGGCTGATATACAGATGGCGTTTTTAGTGCAACAAAAAAAATTAACAAATTTGTTTTTAATAATCGAACAATTAAATCGATCGAGGTAGATATCCAACGGACGGGTTGGTTTCATTTTGGAAGAATGCTTGGACATACGAAAGCTGTGTGCGAATTGGGTGCTGCGCTTATCGACCGTCGATCGAAAATAACAACGAGTCGATGATTCTGAGCACTGTTTGAAGATGATTAACCGCATTGACCTGCTTCTATATAAGGCGCAGATTCGACCTGGTTTGGAATATTGTTTCCATGTATGAGTATCTGCGTCCAAACATCCGTTGCAGATGTTGAATAGTGTGCGAAAATGGGCTGTGCGCCTCATCGACCACCCGGAGATCACCCGCGATGTCCAAGCGCAGGCTCCCAGAAGACTGTTGCTGACCTTTCTCTGTTCCACAGATAATTCCACGGAAGATGCTCAAAGGAGCTGAAAGACCTTGTTTCGGGAAAATTCAGGATTTGCCGCAACACGACACCTCGAACCTCTCTCTATAAGAATTCCTTTGTTAACAGGGCCGGTGAGCTATGGAACTCGCGTCCAGCGAACATCTTCCCAACATCCTAAAATTTGTCCCTCTTCAAGAAGTGCGTAAACAGACACCTCAATTCTTCCCAGGTGCCCAATCATGTGATGTAACTGGTTGGCCTATTTGTGGGAAGTGACCATAAAAAAAGTAAAGCCAGGTTCTAAATCCATACATCACAATAGATGAAACATGGATTCATTACTACACTCCAGAAAGCAATAGAGAGTCAGCCGAGTGGACTGAATAAGGTGAACTGCATCATAAGCGTGCAAAACCGCAGCAGTTAGTTGGCAAAGTTATGGCATCTGTTTTCTGGGCTGCGTAGGGTATTATATTCATCGAATTCTTAGAAAAGACGATGAATAGCGACAACTACATTGAATTGTTGGATCAATGAAAGGACCAAATCACAAATTAACGGCCCTATTTGAAAAGAGACAATGCGGTTTTATCAAGACTATTCACCTAGCGACAAATAAATCAAAACAATGGCAAAATTGTACGAATTAGTCTTCGAATTGCTTTCCCACCCACCTTCTTGACAAACTGTTGCCCCCAGCGACATTTTCGACTCAAAAATAATGCTCGCTGGAAAAGAATTCATGACTGTTGAAGAGGAAATCGCTGAAACTGATCCCTATTTTGAAATTAAGGAGAAATCCTATAGAAATGACATCGAAAAAATAATTAATCGCTACAATCGCTTATCCAGCTTGAAGATGAGTTTCTTAATTGAAAAAATTGAATTTGACCAGAATAGTTTGTTTTACTATTTTAGGGTACGAACTTTTTAGTCCACCTGTTATACGTTTGTTGCTCATAAAAACGTTTGAAAAGAAAAGAATTTGTGATTTCCTTTAGGCTTAATATTTATAAGATCATTGTTTGCATAATAGTTTGAATGAAACAAGACGTCACCTGAGTAAAAAGTTAGAAAATTTATCAGCTTAATCATTGAAGTTCGGAAGTCTGAAATGAGCCTTGCTCATCCGTTTGAAGTGAAACTCTCCCGAACAGGGTTTCTTCTGGGTATACCAACATCAGATTCCCTTTGAAATAATATAAATAAGTACACATTTCGAAATGTATAAAATGGTCTTTCTGTTGCGTAAATGATATAATCATAAATCCGTTTTCTGTCAAAACGAACTTCCAACTTAAAATCTATTAGCGGAAGAACCTCCAATTGAAATGAAATATTTTGCCTTCGAAAACTGAAAACTTCAGTTAAAAATATGTTGTTTCACAGAACAACAGAAAAGAAATATTTTCGGTTGTACCATGTGTTATTTCACAGCTCTACCTTCAAAATACATACAGTATGTTATTCAGATAAATAAGTATGGTTATTATAGTTTTTCATCAGAGAAATGGCAAAATTAGGCCAACTGATCTTTCCAGATAGTAAGTAATTCGAATAAATAATCAATTAATTTTCCAAAAAGAATTACCCGTTTTTCACGGTAAAATAAACTAATCTTTTTGTATATACCTAATTGAGGAAGGACTGTTCCGAACTATTGGAGCAAATATCAATCAGTGTTCCTCAGCGCCAGTTAAGATCGCATATGCTCTTTCGTCCATCTTTTTATCGTACAAATGCTGCTCAGAACTCCCCGATAAATAGAATGATTACACTCCATAATGATCACTGCCAGGGAATCGATTTTTCCATTTATCACTCTTCCAAGTAAAGAAGCTTTTGAAATTCAAATTCTTAAATTCAGACATATAAGATCTAGTGTTTTATAAGTTTTTTCTTGTTTTTATCTAGTTTTTCTGTAATATTTTTCTCATATTGTTGTTTATACATGAGAAGATATAGTCTCTCTAGTGTTTTATATATTTTCTTGTTTTATCTAGTTTTCTGTAATATTTTTCTATTCTTCTCATACTGTTGTTTTAAATGAGAGGATATAGTCTCTCTCCATTTTCATTTGTTATACTATATGTGTTCACACTGCTGTTGATAACTATAATTTGGAACTAACCGTTAGATTTTTAATATCATATTATTTAGACTTTTATATACTTATAGGTACTTTTAAATTTTTAGCGTGAAGATAATTTAAGTTCACTTTTTTATATCTATTAAGTGGGTACTTTTTTGGTCCTTGGCCTGTTGTACCCCAAAGAGCCAAAATAAATAAATAAATAAATAAATAAGTTTTCATTAATCTGGAGATTTCTTTCATTTTAAGATGGAATAATTAAATTGGCCATTGTTTTAATCATTTAGTTTTGCAAAATTGTTATGAAATCTAGTTCTGGCAAGCGGAACCATTCATAATATAATTATGGAATTTATTAATTCTCGCATTTTCTGAATGACGTTCGCCCAGTAAGGTCATATTTTTAGGGTTCCATATTTCGACAAAGACAAAATAAACGTTGATCTGAAATATTAAATCTAGTAAGAAACAGTGTCTTATAGTACTGATGAAACTTCTAACAACTGTTGGTCATGACGAAAATAGGGCCTCTTATGTCGCATTTTGTTGAGCACTCAGAACTCGCAAAAAAATCAAAACCTTTAAGGTACTTTTCATTGACGTAGAGACATAAAATCCAGCGAGGAACAATATCTTTGGATACGGATACATGGAGAAATTCGAAAATTGTAAATTTGCAACTACACTCAAAAAAATGTCTTTGTTATAAAGAAATAACTTCTCCCTTTATATACTCCAATTTATGATGCATTCTGCTGCATATTTTGATGCTGGTAAGGAAACAAAAAGCAATATAGAATACTCTTCGTTCACCCTGAATCATTAAATCACGCAAGATACCAAGTCGTTCATCGAAAGTGAAAGGAAAATTCGAAAACTGTGTATTTGTAGTTGCATCACAAAAAAATGCGATAATGATCTCAGGATTGCATAGGCGTATGCAGATAAAATTAATTTAACATTACTGTTGCCATAAAATCATGAAATTCGTCAAGGAGAAATGTTTCAAAGCACACCACAGTAAGAAATCATAAAAATAATAATAGAGACCTATGCGATAAATTACTGATTAAAACAATTGAACGAACCCGATTTCTATGAATTTCAGCATATATTTGATGACACACATGCCGTGCTTTTGATTGTCGGCATATCAGAGTTATCGAATTTCATATCCGAATTTTAAAGTTGTCACTCAGAATATTTATGAATTTCTCAGTATATTTATAACTATTAATTTGCCTGTAAATCTCGAAACCTACTCACTCACAATTGACTGATTTTTTGCTAATGAAATCGTTTTCACTTTCACAAACTCGCTATTCTTGTAAATGCGTACTTTATGTCATACAACGTTCTTAAATTTTATTAATTTCGTCTTCATTCTCACGAAAAAATAAAAATATGAATTCTTTTCCATTTTGATGACCTTCTACATTTTAAGATATATTTCAAAATAAGATCTGATATATTCCAACTGCGAGGTAGTGGACTTATGGGATCTAACCGGTCACAGACTTGTGAGTTGTGAAATAAATGTGGAGGTTCCTAGAAAAAGACCACAGACATTCACATTTAGGGATTTCGGTGCCTTCAACCATGAAGATTTCCTTCGCGATGCCATAGCCATTGACTGGGACAGTATATACCTTTTTGCTGATGTGAATGCAAAAATTGGCCATCCATCTGGATTTCTACAGGCAATTTAGAAATTATCTTATTCAAGCCATAGGTAGAGAGAAGAAGGCTTACATCGAACAACAAGTCAACATTAACAGGAACCGAAAGTCTCAATGGAGAACTCCTAGTAAGCTGAATATACATAAAAATGAAAAAGTTACTGGAATAATTCAAGGTGACATCACAGCCGAGGAACTTAGTAATTTCTTTGTTTGATCCCTGTCCTGCCCAGAGGTGGGTGAAACCACTGTCAACTTCTTTCGGAATTGTGCAAAGCCAGGAATACCCAAGTCACCAAAATTTCAAACAGTAACTAAACAGAAGGTTGAAGAGCTTTTTGGAACTATTAGATCTAATTCTAAGGAAGTGATAAGATAAATTTAAAGTTGTGGAGCCTTGTATTGCCTTGCTGCATTGATCAATTTACTCATATAGTAAATTGCATTCTAACTTCAGGTATAGTAACCTGAAGCTTGGAAATTGGCTAGGATACCAAAAGTTAATAAGCCAACAGGGCCCTCTGATTTGCGTCCCATTAACGTACTACCGATAGTAAGCATATCCGATCACGTAAACAATTATGTTCTTCCACAAACACAGTTCGGGTTTCGGAAAAAGTTCATCACTAACACGGCTCTGTTAAAGATTCTAATGATAGAGTGGAAACAATGAACAATGCTCCGGTAACACTGGTTGTGTTGCTTGATTATAGCAAAGCTTTTGACTTGATGAATCACTTGCTCACTTTGGCAAAGCTTCATTAAAATTCTTTCAATGATAAGGTTCTAAATTGGTTTTCAAGCTTTTTATTTAATAGATCCCATTATTTTGATGTCAATGAAAATCTTACGTCAGTTCAAACAGTCAACCAGGGTGTCCTACAAGGAAGCATCCTTTGGCCCCTGCTCCTTACAATATACACCTCCGATCTATGTGGCCTCATTAGACACACCTCAATTCCCTATATGCAGACGATACGCAACTATATAACTCATTCGCCCCCTTGAATATTAATGAAGGAATTGAAAAAATCAATGAACTAGTCTTAGTACTTGGTCTGCAAATAATGGTCTGTTACTGAATCTGGCTAAATCGGTGGCAATATTCATTGATACGAAACAACTATGTTCTAGGTTCATTGAAGCTAAGAAGTGTGATATTAAAATTAATGAATCTGTGACCTCGTTGAGTGAATGTGTGAAGAATTTAGGTTTGCTGTTTGATTGTGAACTCGGTTTTGAAAATCATGTATACAAACTAATTAAAAATGCCTACATCAAACTCAAGTCAATCTATAACTTCAAAATGTATTTTAGTAGCAATGTGGAGTAAAAATTGACCAATAGCATTATGCTCAGCCCTCTCAACTATTACAGTTCTGTGTATTTCTTCTTTGCCACTGGGTACATTCAGGAGTTCATTCGGAGATTGCAGAACTCCTGTCTAAGACTCTCATCTAATATTAACCGCAGGGACCATGTAACGCCTCACTACATATCACAAAATATTCTGAAGTGTGAGTATCTTTTTGTGTTGATATATTCCTCTATTTTATATAATATAATACTAACTGGTCAACCGTTATACCTACATAAATTCTTGTTGAAAATATATAGATCGTATAGTGTCAACATTCGTAGCAGTGAACTCTATACAATGCCCTATCACAGAACTGTGAAATTTGAGAAATGTTTTGCCTACCTGGCAGTGCTGTTTTTGAATAAGTACCACAATTTTCATTGTACGGCTGTTTCCATTGGCAGTTTCAAGAGAAATCATAAGAAATTTCAAACAGAGACACAATCGAGTGCGAGTCTTATGTAGTTTGTTATTGTTTGTTATTTTTACATATTTATTTATTAATTGGTTGAGTGGAAGAACAGCTATAGCTGAACTCATACCTATTGCTTCCAATTATGTTATATGGTGATGTTGGATGCAATAAACTTATTATTATTATTATTTTTCTAATTGTAGATTTGTGCACTTTCTCAGCTGTTAGCTTGATATAATTTACCTTTTCCAGATTCAGCAATTAAAGGGAAATAGATTACAATATACTCGATATAAGTTTTCTTACTATCCTACACTATGTATTAAGAATTATAGCTTTTGCATTTCTATATAGGTATTTTTATGCAATTCTAATTTTTTAAGCTATCATGGGAACTTTTGGGTATTAACTCAGTCGAAGAAATGATGACAGGAACGATATCTATTTTATCGAGGTGCTACATCTGCTTAATCTCATAAACCAGGTCTGTGTATTCGGACTTCTTCTTCTGGAATTTCTCCAGCACGTTGTTATTATTCGATATGGTAAAATCCACCAGAATTGCTGTTCTGGCTCTCTTATCATATATTACTATGTCCGGCCTATTATTCTTCACTATTCTGTCAGTGATAACAGGTCTATCGTAGTATAATCTGAAAGAGTCATTTTCCAAAACGGGCGCCGGTTGATACTTGTAATATGGCTGAAAGGATTCAGAAGTCCACACTTGTGTGCAAGTTTCTGATAGATAATGTTGCACACTTGATTATGTCTGTGAAGTATTTGCCAGTTGTTCGCAGCCGGACGTAATATGCTGTATAGTCTCCGATCTTGTATGGCATTTCCTTCACTCATCTGTTTGCAATGTGCCGTCCTTAATTATAAAATTTTTGTAGATGTTTGTAGCGATAACTTGGTATTGAATACCTATGAGGAATCCTTCTGTTTCTGAGAATAGTTCTCCTCTTATCATCCATTTGTTGGAAGCTTCTTTGTCGATGTGTTGTTGATTAATCTCATTGTGATGTCTTCCATGCACTTCCTTTCTTGACCATTGCTCTTGTTTTTCAGTATCTGATAGGAATGGTAGATTCAGCAGGTCATCCCTTGTAACAAGATTCACAGGTGTATATCCCGTATCAGCCAACGATACCACTCTAAGGAGGTCAGAAATGGGAGCTTTTGCTGAGTAGAATTCTCTCAGATTTTTAATCTGTTCTGTGTATTGACAACATCCATTATCCGATTCAAAATTGTTCTTATCAAAGGCGATTTTGGACGGTGATTGTGGTACTTTGTCAGCATGGATTGGGTCTGCCTTTGAATATCATCCGGTTCTGTCTTAGTCCATCTTGTTATTCCAAATGAGTAAAGCAACACTGAAATGGCTTAGGTGTTAATTGTATTAACTAGATTCCCCGAGTTCTACATTGACTTCAGCACAGTCTTCAGACGCTGACTGTACTCTGAACGAATCTTCCCCTTTTTATTATTATTATTGTTATCGTGGAATCGTGCACTTTCTCAGCTGTTAGCTGTATATTATTCACCTCTCCCAGATTCAGCAATCAAAGGGAATAGGCTCACATACAATATACTTGATTTAAAATTTCTTACTATCCTATATGTATTAAGAATTACAGCTTTTTACAATTCTATATAGGTATTCTTATGCAATTCTAATTTCTTGAAGCCATCATGTAAACTTCTGGGTATTAATCCAGTCCAAGAAACGATGACAGGAAGGATATTTATTTTATCGAGTTGCCACATCTCCTTGATCTCTATAGCAAGGTCTGTGTATTTGGACTTTTTCTCCTGGAACTTCTTCAGCACGTTATTATTACTCGGTACGTCGACATCCTCCACCATTGCTGTTCTGGCTCTCTTATCATTCACCACTATATCCGGCCTATTACTCGTCACCATTCTGTCAGTGATAACAAGCCTATCGTAGTATAATCTGATAGAGTCATTTTCCAATACGGGCGTCGGTTGATACTTGTAATATGGCTGAAACGATTCAGAAGTCCATACTTGTGTGGTAGTTTCGGATGGATAATGTTGCACACTTAATTATTTCTGTGAAGATAGTCCGTATTGGCCAGTTATTCGCAGCCGGACGTAATATGCTGTATAGTCTGCGATCTTATATGGCATTTCCTGCACTCATCTGTTTGTAATGTTCTGTCATTAATTATAAAATTTTTGTAGATGTTTGTAGCGATGACTTTTTCTTGAATGACTACAAGGAATCCTTCTGTTTCTGCGAATAGTTCTCCTTTCATCAACAATTTGTTGGAGGCTTCTTTGTCGATGTGTGGTTGATTAATCTCATAGTGATGTCGTCCATGCAATTCTTTTCTTGACCATTGCTCTTGTTTTTCAGTATCTGATAGGAATGGTAGATTCAGCAGGTCATCTCTGGTAGCAAGATTTAGTGGTGTATATCCCCTATCAGCCAACGATACCACTCTATGGAGGTCAGAAAAGAGAGCTTTTGCAGAGAAGAATTCTCTGAGATTTTTTATCTGTTCGGTGTGTAAATTGACAACATCTATTAATCCGCGTCCTCCTTATTTCCGCTTCAAAGTTGTTCGTATCACAGACGATTCTGGATGATGGTTGTTGTACTTTGTTAGCATCGTTCGCGTCTGCCTTTGAATATCATCCATTTCTGTCTTAGACCATCTGATTATTCCAAATGAGTAAAGCAACACTGGAATGGCGAATGTGTTAATTGCCTTGACTAGATTCCCCGAGTTCAACATTGATTTCAGCACAGTCTTCAGACGCTGACTGTATTCTGAACGAATCTTCTCCTTTGATTGTTTTTGGTCTAGCAATCTGGCTTATTGATATCCCAGATATTTGTATGTTTCGCCATCTCTCATGCACTGTATAATATCATAATATCCCGAATTTCATATGAACATCTGCCGAGAACTCACTGACAGTTTTCAGAAAATCATCCAATTGCTTCTTTTTCGAAGCATATAATTTGATGTCATCCATATACAGCAGGTGGGAGATTGTATGATAATTCCTTTCTGCTTTTATCCTAAATCCGTATCCTGTTCTTTTGAGCATTGAGGACAATGGGGTCATAGCTAAACAGAACCATAGTGGGCTCAAAGATTCTCCTTGAAAAATTCCACGACGTATGGGTATCTCGTCGGTTTTAATTGATTTATTGTTTATGTTGACCTGCAGAGACGTGCGCTAGTGTGTCATTGTTGTCTTCAAGAACTCTACCAGGGCTGGGTGAATTTTGTATGTCTGCAATACTTCAACAAGCCAAGAATGGGCAGTACTATCGAATGCCTTCAGATAATCGAGAAAAGCCGAATGAACAATCCGATGCCCTATGTGTGCTTGCTACATTATCACAGAGTCGATGATGAGTTGTTCCTTGCACCCGTGGTGTTTCTTTCTACATCATTTCTGCTCCTCTGCTAATATATTGTTGTCGTCAAGGTGTTGGTATATTCGATTGGATATGCATGAGGTGAGTATTTTGTAGAGTGTTGGCAGGCAAGTGATTGGCCTATATTGAGACGGATCATGTGTTCTATCGCTCTTAGGTAGCATATATGTTAAGCCTTGCGTTTGGAAAGTGGTTGTTTTCTTGGAATGTTGAAGAACATACGTGAGCTGTTTCGCTAGGGCTCCATGGAGCTTATCAAACTTCTTGTACCAGTATTTGTGGATATTGTCTATACCTGTGGCCTTCCAATTGTTGGTCGCTCTAACTACTGTTGTCATTTCTTCCTCTGTTATTCCTTCGAAGTCCATATGTCTGACATCAAGGCTTTCTTTTTTATTCGTGATCCATTCCGCATCTCTATTTTGTTCTTTGGGGTTCGAGCATAGTGATGACCAATAGTCGGTCAAGCACTGTGCGTCAGTTACTTCTCTGATATTGCTGTTCGCAGTTTTGTTATTTCCCTTATGAAAATTGGCCGCGTTCTGGAGGAACCTTTGGTTTTGATGTTTTTTTTCAGTACACTTGACGTACCTTGAAAGCCTCTTTGCTTTTGCTCGGAGTTTCTGTTTCAAAGTGTCCATATACACGTCGATGTGTTGTTTGGAATTAGGATGTTTTGTGTTCATGAGGCGACCGATTTCTGCTCTAATATTATCAATATCCTTCTCCAGTCGTTTTTGCCATAGTGGTTTTCTGACGCTTTTTGGCTCAGCTTGAATCAGAGTTGTGGAGATTTGTTGTTTGTGAAGTCGAAGAACCGCTACTGCTCCACAGTAAATCAAAGTGTGAATCTTCTGCAAGGTGTTCAGGTCGGTATATTCTTCAAACACTGAGTTTACTCTATAATAATTATTATTTATTATCGTGGACTTATGCACTATCTCAGCCGTTAGCTGGATATAATTTACCTTTCCCAGATTCAGCAATCAAAGGGAATTGGCTCGATTACAATATACTTGACATAAATTTCCTAACTATCCTACATGTATTATGAATTACAGCTTTTTGCATTTCTATATAGGTATTCTTATGCAATTCTAATTTCATAAGGCTATCATGCACAGTTTTGGGTATTAAACCAGTCGAGGATACGATGACAGGAACAATATCTATTTTCTCGAGGTGCCACATCTGCTTGATCTCAACAGCAAGGTCAGTGTATTTGGACTTTTTCTCCTGGAACTTATTCAGCACGTTGTTATTATTCGGTATGGCGACATCCACCAGCATTGCTGTTCTGGCTCTCTTATCATACACCATTATGTCCGGCCTATTATTCGTCACCATTCTGTCAGTGATAACAGGCCTATCGTAGTATAATCTGATAGAGTCATTTTCCAATACGGGTGCCGGTTGATACTTGTAATATGGCTGGAAGGTGTTCAGAAGTCCGTACTTGTGTGCAAGTTTCTGGTGGATAATGTTGCACACTTGATTATGCCTGTGAAGATACTCCGTATAGGCCAGTTGTTCGCATCCGGACGTAATATGCTGGATAGTCTCCGATCTTGTGTTTGGCATTTTCTGCACTTATCTGTTTGTAATGTTCCGTCCTTCATAATAAATTCTTTGTAATTGTTTGTAGCGATCACTTGGTCTTGGATAGCCATAAGGAATCCTTCTGTTTCTGCGAATAATTCTCCTTTCATCAACCATGTGTTGGAGGCCTCTTTGTCGATGTGTGGTTGATTAATCTCATGGTGATGCCGTCCATGCAATTCCTTTCTTGACCATTGCTCTTGTTTTTCAGTATCTGATAGGAATGGTAGATTCAGAAGGTCATCTCTGGTAGCAAGATTTAGGGGTGTATATCCCTTATCAGCCAACGATACCACTTTATGGAGGTCAGAAGTGAGAACTTTTGTTGAGAAGAATTCTCTGAGATTTTTTATCTGTTCGGTGTGTGAATTGACAATATCTATTAATCCGCGTCCTCCTTCTTTCCGCTTCAAAGTTGTTGGTAGACGATTTTGGATGATGGTTGTTGTACTTTTTCAGCATCGTTCGGGTCTGCCTTTGAATATCATCCAGTTCTGTCTTAGTCCATCTGATTATTCCAAATGAGTAAAGCAACACTGGAATGGCGTAGGTGTTAATTGCCTTGACTAGATTCCCCGAGTTCAACATCGATTTCAGCACTGACTTCAGACGCTGACTGTATTCTGAACGAATCTTCTCCTTTGATTGTTTTTGGATTAGCAACCTGGATTGTTGGTATCCCAGATATTTGTATGTTTCGCCATCTCTCATGCACTTTATAATATCACCGTTTGGAAGTTGTGTTTCACCATCTATGACTTTCCCTCTTTGAATGTTCAGGGTCTTACATTTTTCAATTCCGAATTTCATATTAACATCTGCCGAGAACTCACTGACAGTTTTCAGCAAATCATCCAATTGCTTCTTGTTCGAAGCATATTATTTGATGTCATCCATATACAGCAGGTGGGAGATTGTATGATAGTTCCTATCTGTTTTTATCCTAAATCCGTATCCTGTTCTATTGAGCATTGAGGACAATGGGTTCATAGCTAAACAGAACCATAGTGGACTGAAAGAGTCTCCTTGAAAAATTCCACGACGTATGGGTATCTCGTCGGTTTTAATTGATGTATTGTTCCTGTTGACCTGCAGAGACGTGCGCCAGTGTGTCATTGTTGTCTTCAAGAACTCTACCAGGGCTGGGTGAATTTTGTATATTTGCAATACTTCAACAAGCCAAGAATGGGCGGTACTATCGAATGCCTTCAGATAATCGAGAAAAGCCGAATGTACATTCCGATGCCCTACGTGTGCCTGTTTCATTATCACAGAATCGATGATGAGTTGTTCCTTGCACCCGTGGTGTTTCTTTCTGCATCCTTTCTGCTCCTCTGCTAATATATTGTTGTCGTCAAGGTGTTGGTATATCCGATTAGATATGATTGAGGTGAGTATTTTGTAGAGTGTTGGCAGGCAAGTGATTGGCCTATATTGGGACGGATCCTGTGTTCTATCGCTCTTAGGTAGCATATATGTTAAGCCTTGCGTTAGGAAAGTGGGTGTTTTCTTGGGATGTTGAAGAACATACGGGAGCTGTTTCGCTAGGGCTCCATGGAGCTTATCAAACTTCTTGTACCAGTAGTTGTGGATATTATCTATACCTGTGGCCTTCCAATTGTTAGTCGCTCGAACTACTATTGTGATTTCTTCCTCCGTTATTCCATCGAAGTCCATATGCTGATATCGAGGCGTTCTTTTTCATTCGTGATCCATTCCGCATCTCTATTGTGTTCTTTGGGGTGCGACCATAGTGATGACCAATAGTCGGTCAAGCACTGTGCGTCAGGTACTTCTCTGTTATTGTTGGTCGCAGTTTTGTTATTTCCCTTATGAAAATTGGCCGCGTTTTGGAGAAACCTTTGGTTTTGGTGTTTCCTTTCAGTACACTTAACGTATCTCGAAAGCCTCTTTGCTTTTGCTTGGAGTTTCTGTTTCAAAGTGTCCATATAAACGTCGATGTGTTGTTTGTGATCAGGGTGTTTTGTGTTCGTACCAATTTTCCTATAAATTTTGCGTATATGTGATTTCAAGTGCCTTGAAGGTTTTCTGTTTCTCAGGAATTCTGTGAGACGACCGATTTCTGCTCTAGTATTATCTATATCCTTCCCCAGTCGTTTTTGCCATGGTGGTTTTCTGACGCTTTTTGGCTCAGCTTGAATCAGAGTTGTGGAGATTTGTTGTTTGTGAAGTCGAAGAACCGCGATTGCTCCACAGTAAATCAAAGTGTGAATCTTCTCCAAGGTGTTCAGGTCGGTATATCCTTCAAACACTGAGTTTACGCTTGCTAGGATGATATTGGTGTTTTTGTTCGTCTTGAGTTTGGGCAGTTCAGGTCTTTTAGTTGGGTTACTACCACTGAATTCAGTTGTTGCTCTGTTGAGTTCTGATTTTGCTAAATACATATATTCGTTCTGCTGATTCGGCTCAGGAGGGCGTTCCATGTTAATATTCGTTTCCGTGGCTTCGATGTTATCTGTAACATTTTCATTGACTCCGGCAGGTATACCGTTATGAATATCATTTTCGCTTCTGAGTTCCATTATGACTTCTTCTCGTATGCTTTGCAGCGTTTCTGAAGAAAGTAGCCTGTTTTTGACGATTGTTCTTCGTTGATCCGAAATTCTCTGCTCGGATATGTGCTGTAATTCAGGATATTTTTCTATGAACGCAAGATGTAACGCGTATCTGTAAGCTGTCATTTCTGATTCCAAGTTCGTAATCTTGTAATAGGAACGCATAATGAAGGCATTCATTTTCTGGGGTCCACTTCATGGGTTCCTAGGGAGTCCGGCTCTCGTGGTCGTAGGCATAATGGCTTGCGCCGCCGTTGAAACATCAAGAGTCGGTTGGGAGGTATTGATGTTGTTTTCCACATGGTTTTGTGTTGCAGTATCCCTACTCGATATCACGCTGCTTCCTTCGCTAACCGAGGGAGACTGTGACTCACTTTCCGAACAAGACCCTCTTCCTAAATCTTGAACGCGACAAGAGGTTATGGTGGTACAATGTCGATTCACCCGTTTATTCCTTAGATTGTACATCGTTGGATAAGTTGCATTTTATACCTACTGCCAGGTTCAGCTTGGGTACCTCGGGTTCGCTAAGCCCGTACTCAGAAACAATGTTCCTGAGCCCCTGAGGATAATTATTATTTATTATCGTGGACTTATGCACTATCTCAGCTAGTAGCTGGATATAATTTACCTTTCCCAGATTTAGCAATCAAAGGGAATAGGCTCGATTACAATATACTTGACATGAATTTCCTAACTATCCTACATGTGTTAAGAATTACAGATTTTTGCATTTCTATATTGGTATTGTTATGCAATTCTAATTTCATAAGGCTATCATGCAAAGTTTTGGGTATTAAACCAGTCGAGGATACGATGACAGGAACAATATCTATTTTATCGAGGTGCCACATCTGCTTGATCTCAATAGGTCTGTTTATTTGGACTTTTCTCCTGGAACTTGTTCAGCACTGTTATTATTCGGTATGGCGACATCCACCAGCATTGCTGTACTGGCTTTTTTCTCCTCCGGCCTATTATTCGTCACCATTCTGTCAGTGATAACAGGCCTATCGTAGTATAATCTGATAGAGTCATTTTCCAATGCTGATATGTAATATGGCTGGATGGTGTTAGTCCGTATTAGTTTCTGGTGGATAATGTTGCACATTGATTATGCCTTGAAGATACTCCGTGTTGGCCAGTTGTTCGCATCGGACTATGCTTGAAGTTTAAGAACTTCAAGTTTTTGTTGAAAATCATTCAATGAAATCGACTGAATACGTTTTTCTTCTGTGACATGATTCAATATTTCTTCAAGTAACCTCCTTCCTAAAATAAATCAGACTTTACTATGGTAAGTCTCAGGTTTATTAATTAATTTTTATATTTGTTTTGTTCTTTCTTTCATTGATATAGTCCTAGAATGTTGGAGTTCTTGGAGAAACCTGAATTTAATGCAAGAGCCTCAAATTTTTTCATGAATTTTTTTCTGTAAAAATTAGGTAATTTGTAATATTTTGAAGTTCACAGAAGCTCACAGTAGCCATTCTTCGATGCGATGTGGTTAACCATTGATTTTCATAATTTTTCCTATATTGATCGAGGTATATTGAAATATTTTTCAAATGGGATAATACTTGAAGTAAAATCAGAATTATGTGTAAGATTTCATTCTCACATTATCCCAAAAATCATTTTATACAATGCCAACAAACGATAGAACAGTATTCCAAAAGAGGCATCTTTTCGATAATAATTCATATATTTATTCAAATAAAAGAAGAGAGAATTGAAAACAAAACAAAATATAATAATAATTGATCAGTATGTACACTATAAAATAATCACAGATTTTTCACACAAAATGCGCAAATATAATGGATGTATGTTTTGTACAAACGTGGTGTAAAATTAACATTCAATTTCTCAGAGAGCTTTCAGTAGGTTACTTCCTAGACGTACAAAATTTTGGAGCTGATAGTTTGTCTGAAATTTTCATTAAATTATTAATCAGCTAGCCGTATTCTGTAAAAAAATCCGTCTGCTGATGTATTTAGGCGGACGGAATGTGCTAACTCTTGGTTTCTGTGCCACATATTTCGATGCGTCACCTTACGGATTTTCCACTGACTTAAATCCAGCTAATTTCTTGTTTTATTCAAAGTCTCATGCAAACTATCATTTGACAAAATTTCAACTGTAAGCAAATCGCGAATGTTTCTTTGTTCATCGTATGAGCAGCTGATATAGATTCCTTCGTGTTACAACCAGCAGAATGTCTTGTCTCATTCCAATATTATGTCAACTGTCAAAGTTTCAACCGGGAGGAAATGACAAAAACATTTTTCTTTCCTTATGATTTTTGAGGGCAGCCGTAGCCAAACTTACCCAGCCGCAGCTGTCTTTTACGAGATTCTCAGAAAACTGCTGTTTTTGTCGACCATTGTTATCAGAAGAAAAAAACAGAAAATGCCAAAAGAGTTGAGTTATTTTAAGTTATATACCTAACTCATTACTTGATTTTTAACTATTTTTTTTCAGCTGAGAAAATTATAATAATCATACTTTTTATCAACATTACATACTATGATAAATTTTGAAGTCTGAACTGTGAGACGTCTATAGCATAGCAATCGCTATTGTACAGCCAAATATCGATCATTTCAATAAAAGGAACCAAATCTCCTCTAATTCTTACATCTCACAATACGTTACTAGCATATAAGTGACTATTAATGTTATTTCTAAGGTCTTTTGCCCATATACTCGAGGAAAACCTCTTAGCTGCTGAATGGTGAATTCAGCTTGACGGACAAGAATTATATATTGAAGAACATTTTTTTACCAGGAAGGCTTCCGTTAATCATTACGAAACTTCGTACATTTGATTAATTGAGAATAAAAGATTTGTTTTTTGTATTTTTCCAAACAAATCACGTTTGCACGTTGGCGCAAAAAGAACAAAAACAATGGCATTGTGGACGTCGTAATTTTACTCTACATCAGCGTGAAAAAAGTTTCATGTTGAGAATACATATGATTTCTAGGCAAAGAAGAAGAATGTTCTTCTTTGGACAGAAATTTCTCGAGGAAATAGGTTATTTTCAGATGAGCTCTACCTATTAAGGTATTTCAAATTAACATCCAATAAATAAAGATTCCCCTAAGGCCAATCAGTCTCATAACCTGTTGTATACTGAAGAAGGCGTTCCCGACAAATGACGAAATGAATATTGAAAACTCAAATCTCGATATGAAATTTTCACGAACGTATTCTGCAGGAAAGTTCTAATCTTTATACAAACAAATGATTACATTTTTTTAATGCCAAATTGTATTCATTGCATTAAACAGACAAGCGGCGCTAAAGAGATTTTGCTGCAGTTTGGCCAGCAGTGAGAACCTATAGAAATAATCTTTCCATGGAAATCCAAGAGAGTATAAGTAATGTTCTAAGCAAACTGAGAATCGATACATTCATCCTGATGGACATTACAGTGGCTACTTAGATTAATGTTTATTGATGAAATGTTTGGACTTTGACCTGTCATTCCGAACGCCTATACCTTGCTTATTCCTCCACAATAAGTGTGTTTTGAGCTGACAAATCGAGTCATGTCTCAAAAGCATCAGAAGAGATGCCAGGCTTAACCTCCTATTCGATGATTAAAAGGCAATGCTAGACCCTCCACACTATCCAACAGACATCAAGACTGGCTTTTACACCATTTTTTTCGCAAAACATCGATTAGGGTTTTTGGAAATTGTAAATAACTAGATTAACAAATATATCCCAAGACTCACAAATCCATAGGGTACGAATAGTCATTCATTTTTCTTCATTAAAAACATTCCGTTGAAGTTTTACCCTTGGCACCAACCAAATAACATATTTTGCTCATGTCAATTATGATCCCATATGTACTTCTTTATATCATTCTAAAAATTTCCTTTGAAGGTTCACGCTAAATCATTCATACTTTTTTCGTATAGGTATATGTCAACTTTGCACAAATCTTTTAATAAACCCTAATTTGTGAGTGACAATTCATATGTCAAAATAATTTCTGTTCAGAAATAAATTGATAGTCAGCATTTCCTCAATTATCTGCTTCAAACTTCTGGATTTCATTGAATACTCAGAGCATATTACGAAATATGGAAATGTGGTATCAGAATATATTTATATTTTACGAAATTGTGGAGAAAGTAACCGATTCCATATCTCAATCATTGAAACTCTCACAATCACCAAGCATGAAAAAATGAGAAATCGCAATAAGTTCAAATAAACTTCGTACAGAAGAATTTCTCAAGTTAATTCAATTAATGGTGATCCAAGAATGAGACCATAAATGCTCGATCATATAACTTAAACTAACCTATAAATGCTAGTGAACACCAGACGCAAAATATTCATCATACAGGTAAAGAGAAGAAAAAACTGGTTTTTGAGAACACTTGAATAATTCAGATTCATCTGCAGGTTTTCTTGCTGAGGAATTGGATGTCTCATGGTGCTGAAAGAGTTCTGCGCGAGTAGGTAGCATCAACTGAAACTACATAAAATAAGTTTCTATCAAATTGAATATGTACTTCTTCCAAAAGACTATCCCCTCGAAAACTTATCTTTACTACACTCCGGATACTTCCAGAAAATATGTCCCCCAAAAAAAAGAATTTTCTCGTTTCTCCAAAATTGATCCACTCCAACAACTATAACTACAAGTGCTGAAAAATACAGCAATTTTTAAAGAGGTGATTGCTGAAGTCATTTTATGAAGAAAGATCATATAAACATAGGTTTGCAAATATTTACAGGGTGTCCAAAACTTTCGAAGACCCATAATTTTCAATGCGAAACAATATTCTGGACTCATAAGTGCCGCGCGTATGGGCTTTTCAATAATAAAGAATATTTCTGAAATTTCTAATTACTTTCCAATAAAAAAGCTCTCATAGCATTTTTTTGTACGACGCCAAATGTTTAAGTATGAAAATGTTGAAAAGAATAAGATAGGAGAGTCCATACATGTCTTTGTACGACACGTGGTCTTCGATTGAAGGAACTATCTTAGTGTATTTATTTTTATCATTAAAAAAACCTCTGTTTGAATAAAAATAGTTTATTTCAATCCCAAAAAAGAGACTTTTCAGTATCACCAATAACTCTTAAAAATTACAAAATCCGTTCAAAGTGACCTTCTCTAGCTCAAATGCAAGATTCGAATCTTTTCCTTATTGATTGACGAACTCTCTCGAAAACATCACGATATGTTTTATGGAGTTAAGCCCGGCGATGATTCTATTTCTTAAGTCCCCAACATTCGTCACGGGGGTAGTGTGAACCAATCACTGCAAATGACTTCACAGGAAGAAATCGAAGAGGTTTGAGTCAAAGAAGGTTGCAAGCCAGAATTAAGTTCCATCCGACCAATCCAGCGATTTTCATACTCTTGAGTTAGAAAGTCACGAACAAGCTGACTAAAACGGGCAGGTGCGTCATTCTGCATGAACCACATCATCAGTGAACAAGATCAGCATAGGAAATTGAGGATTTTGAATCAACTTATGCAAATGCCATTGACAATACGCAATATGGACAGGAAAATCGGTAACAAGAACAAATTTTCTTGACGAATCTGCCAAAAAGTTCCATTGCTGACACTTAAAGTGTCAGCAAGTTTTCGAGTGAAGGTGCCAGGATCGTCTCTCTCCCTCGCATTTTTCAGCTCTACCGTTCTTACTCTCCTTGGCCTTATTGCTTCTTCACATCGTCCTAATGTACTTTTTTCATATAGACGTCGATGAATGCTTTCAAAAGTTTTTTATCGGGACATCTTGGACATCTTTCAATGTACAACCTCCGAGCTTCTTATGCTCGGAGGTTGTATATTGTATTATGTTATATTTCATATAACGATTCATCATAGCCGATTTGAAATTCTTATTCAATTGGTTCAAAATTGTTGAAAAACAGAAACACTGAAATGACACTGACCTCAATCATTTCAAAGCATCTAACCTAACTTCGTTATTTCTTCAAAAATAACCTTTATTGTGTCCATACATGGCGAGTCCTAAATATTGGTCGTATAAAAAATTATGCATCTTTGAAATGTTTCGACACCTCAAAATTTTACCTCGATATCTCAAGGGGTTTAAGAAAAATTCAAATTCATCTCTCGATCAAATTTCAACACTCAATGAATTTGTTACGAAATATTTACGGATTTATGTTTATATGTACTTTCAGTAAATGACTTCAGCAATCACACCTTTCAATATTGCCGTATCTTGCATGAACAGCATGTATATAGATTCACTAATTCAATCAAGTAAGTAATAAGTTCTTTGAAATCATTCAAGAAAATGCACAGAAAACAGCTGCAAGAAAAAGTGAAAGAATAAAGCGTTATTCAATCTCAAAATGAAAAAATGGAGAAATCTTAGCAGAATTAATAGCTTGGGTAAAAGTTCGGGTTTCAATCACGGCTGAGGCGTCTGAAACATTAAATAAAATGAGCAAAAAGGAGAAGTCCCAACAGAAAAGAGCCAACAAAAGAGTCTCTACGTAAAATATTTACCTTTTATGATTCGAAGAAATACATAGGCTTATTTTCACTAAATATATAACTCCAATAACTATTCTGATAACTTGAACTCTACCTAAACTGAAAACTGAAACTTTCCAAGACGTTAACTTAATGACATATCAAGATGAAAAGGCCGGAAAATTGAAATATCGTGGCTAAGATGAATATTGCAATGTGCGCACATAGGACAATCAGAAGTGGTCGTCATCGAATTTATATTTCGAAATACATGGCCTGAATCAAGATTAATTAACCACACCGAACATAAGCTTCTACTCAAATCGAATACAAATTTTGTCTCTGAAGAATGTAGTAGCGGGAACATGACATTGAGAAGGCAAGAACCGATCGATAAAAAAGAAGTCGTTTCAACTACAGTTTTTTAACAGTAGTAAATAGCTGAAATCGGTTGAAAGAGTTGGAATTGTGAGTCAATTCAAAATAGCCGTCCGACCATGACAAAAAATTCCAGCTTATTAAAAATGCAGTGTACCTACCTTTAAGCTGTTGGCCATTTTGAATTGTACTGAAAATGAAATTTGACGACGATGTTCGTGTTCCATCTTCCTTTGGCAATCCAAAAAATTTAAAACCCAAGCTCGAACTTCATAATTGTGGAAGTTATAGGTTATAAAAGCAAATCTGGTTTTTCGTGGAGCACCCTATATAGTCATAAAATTATATTTTTATTATTTGCATTTAATTGTTATGTGGATAATACAAATCATACTTGTTTCTGAAGAATAAAATCTCATCATCCAGTAATCGGTGAGGCCAGCATAAGTTCTTCAGCAGATAGATTTGAATAACTCTTTATTTGTTCATCGATTTTTGAAAAAGTGGTAATAAATAAGTAGATTCATTTGTGTCATGTTAGCATACCTAAGTGACCTCGGTAAAATAACAAAAGGCGATGTGTTCGATGAAGAAATGAAATTGTAGTCAATTTTTCCTCTTATATAGTTGGTAAGTAAGCCTTTTTTCTCATATCGCTTTATGTCAATGTTTTTACCATGGTCGAATCAAGGTAATTCCGGTCTTTTATTGTGCAATTTCAATAAATCTACAGTTCCATCGTAATTCCTTGCTAGATAGTAGTGGATCGTTATTGATGACTTTAATTTGTCCTGATTTTTTTTTCCTGTCGAAGTTTTGTATACTGCAAAGTAAAGATGTAGTGAACTTAGTCCAGACAGTTTGAAGTATTTCGTTTGCTTGTTTACCCTTCATTCGTTCAGATGAGATTACCTTCGCTGGAGAAGTTCTAGTAACTCAAAGATTATCTTCAATCCGTCTAGGTGAAGATCACGCAGAGTTTCTGTAAAGTATGAATGCCTTGTACATATTATGTGAGACCGCTACCTATAGCTTTTTCATCGAATAAGGAATTCTGAATTTTAGTGGATAAACAACTGATAAGTATGATAATTTAAAATAAAAATTAATTAGATTGTGACGCCTTTCACAACACAGTTGCCTATCAGACGATTGAGTATGAAAAAGTTGTTGTAATTCATTTACATTATAAGTAAACAATGTGAATATAAGTTTTGAATCAACAAATGAATCAAATATTATCAAGTTAATGCATAGTGTCCAAAGTAAGGATAACTTTCAAAGAAATTCGATATGAGTGATGTTTTAGAATTTATTGATTTGTAACGTTTCCAATAACTTTCATTGAAGTACATGATTTTGAATGAAAATAATTATCTTTGTTAGGTAAAATGTTTCTATTTATATATTACCCTAAGAAGTCCTGGATCATTGGAAATTGATATATTAGTAATAGTAATACCATCCTTTCTCAACAAATCTACCTATCTCTAATTTGAAATGGTTAACCCAGTTTCACTGATGAGACGAAAAACCAATAATTAATATTGATTTGACAGCCGATCAAACCGAGCTAGTTGCTCCGTCTGTGTTAGAAGGAGAAAAAATCCTGTGCAAATTAAACATTTCGTTTCAATCAAAAACCATCACAGAAACCAAAAGATCTCTTGAAAACTACTATGGTCCTTGTTCTCCATCTTTCAAGATGATTCATAAGTGGTTTACCTAGTCTTGTTGCGGCAGAACTACACGAAAGATGTACTCACCCAGGACGCCCTGCACCCTTGAAGTCATGAAAGTCGACGATATTGTATTAGACGACCACCGAGTTGAGTTGAAAGAGACAGCAAAGACTGTAAGTATGCAATAGGATTTGCGCATGAGGAAGTTATCAATATGATGGTTGCTGCGTTTGTTAATGATTGACCAAAAAAGTGAAAGAGTGATTCTTTCACAAGCTAACTCACATTACTTTCAACGAAACTGAAATGAGTATTTGCATCATTTCATTACGGTAGATGAAACATGAAAAGGTTTATATACACCTAAGGTGAAGCTGCTATCGAAGCACTTCGTGAGGGCCAGTGTTATTGCACCGGAGGATAGCAATATGATCGGTGCTTGCTTCCGTCTTTTGGAATGCACGGATCATTCTCATAATTTGTTTTCACCAAATATGGGACTCTTGCGCATCGCTGTTGGACCAATCGAACCATAAATCAAAACAGAGCAGCCGCAGTTTGTCAGGAAGAAAATCCTATTTCACCATGGCAATTACCCTGTTCATTCTTCCACTACTGCAACTGCTAAGCTGGCAGATTAACGATTCAAATTTCTACTATATACACCATATTGTCCAGAGCTGGCTCCTGGTGAGTTCTATTTGTTTTGAAATATCAAAATCAGAATATGCGAAAATTAAGAAATTTTGGCGCTTGCATTTCAAACAGTAAAATACCACATTAAAATTCAGGGAGATTCATCACGTCCACATTCTGAGGTTTTATTTGAAAATAATAATTTTGTCAATAAATCATTTGACAAGACAGCAGTGATGAGCTCAAGTTAAATTCGTAGAAAAATAATGATAGAATTCAATAATTTATAACTTTCTCCTTGATGAGCAGCATGATGTTAGGCCAATATTTGGTATGTTGATATACTCTTCATGTATGGCAAATAGCAAAGTCTACGAAAGTACTCTTCATGATGGCTCATGTGCCAAAGTTTTTTCGGTAGTGTTGAACCACGAGTCGTTACTGCATTTTTCATAGAACGAGATGACTGACGATCTGAATGACCTGATGCAAAATATGAGGAGGGATTTGAGATTTCAAATTTCTGTCCTACTATAATGAAGAATAGATACGGATTTCTTCATGATACCTCGTAAATGATGGAGTGCAATCTGTGCAATACCTCTGAATAATGTTTGTCTCTATATTCAGAGCTAATCACTTCTCTCTCTCTCTAGTCGTTGCTCGATTCCGAGCGTCGTGACTTATTCATGGTACAAGCCTCCTCCATGCTTCTCTGTCCTCCACGGTTCTCATGACTTCTGCCACTGACATATTTGTTAGGTCCTTGATTTGGTCCAAGAATCTAACAGGAGATCTGCCTCTCTTTCTTTTGCCGTCCACTTTCCCTTGGACAACAATATTCTCCATCCTGTCCTTCCGTATCACATGACCGAAATATTTAATTATGTGTCTCTGGATTGTTGGGAGCAGCCTTTCATGATCCTGAATTTTCAGTTCCCTGAGTATGGACACGTTTGTTCTATGAGCCTCCCAAGGGATCCTTAGCATCCTGCGATAACACACCATCTCAAAAGCTTCTACTCTCCAGCGGCATGTTGCATTTAGCGTCCAGGATTCTGACCCATAGGTTGCGATGGAGAATATCTCTGCTTTAAGAAGTCTCATTTTGGTCATCTTACGGATTTTGTGGTCTTTCCATATTTTGTCCAGTCTGCCCAGAGCTTCCTTTGCCATCTCAATCCTTCTCTTGATTTCCTGTTCGGAGCCTCCTTTGTTGGTTATTTTTGCGCCAAGATAAATAACAGTGTCACTGACTTCTATATCATGGATGAGCTGAAGTGGTACTGGGATTGTCTGGGATCTGTCCACAATCAGCAGACAACATTTGGTCCTATTTAGTCGTAGTCCCGCCTCTAGACTAACAGCTTCCACACGTCGTAGAAGCTCAAGCATTTCCTGTTCGTTTTTTGCCAAGATTATCGTGTCATCTGCATAGCGTAAGTTTGACACTTTTCTTTCACCAATAGATATTCCGCCTTCCCAGTTTTCCAACGCCTTTCTCATAATCCATTCTTCATATATGTTAAAAAGAATTGGGGAGAGAATGCACCCCTGCCTGACTCCTTTTCCGACCCTGAAACTTGTTGAACGTTTCCCTTCTATTTGTATGTATGCTCTGTTCTTGTCATACAGGGCCTTTATGACGTATATAAGATGTTTCGGGACCCCCATTTCACTCAGGATGTTCCATAGTTTTCCCTATTGAACGGTGTCGAATGCTTTAGTGTAGTCAAGAAAACAGAACATAGCTGGTACATTGTATTCGTACACCTTTTCTATTATTTGTCGTAAGTTCATAAGTTGGTCTCGCGTTCCACGACCTGGAACAAACCCTGCCTGTTCTGGGGGGATTTGGGGAAGAAGGTAGTTCTTTAATCGTTCCTGTATAATTTGTAAAAGAACTTTACTAGCATGGCTAATCAGTGCGATGGTCCTGTAATTGCCACACTCGTCTTTAGCTCCTTTTTATGTAGAGGATATATATTGATTCGGTCCATCTTTCTGGCCACTTACCATTATCCCATACTTTCGTACAGATCAGATGGAGTAGATCTGTGACTTTGCTAATGCTGTTCTTAATCATTTCAGCGACGATGTTGTCTGAACCAGGAGATTTATGTTTGTTAAGTTTATGTATGGCCGCTTCCACCTCAGATTTGATTATAAGAGGTTCGCGTTCCTGGATGTTTTCTAAGTCCACATGGCTCTGCACATCCTCTTCTTCTGGGGCCATCAGGTTCTCACAGTATTGCTGCCAACGTTCTATGATTTCAGGTTTGGTTGTTAACCTGACTCCGTGTGCATCTTTTATTGGAAATGTTTTTGAGAGCATTTTAACCTTTTTAAAGAGATCTCGAGGCTGATTTGAGTTAGCATGCTTTTCGATCTCTTCGCATATTGACGTTACGTATGAGTTTCTATTCTATTCACTTACTAACAATAAATAAAATATTATTCTACCCATATTTGTATCTACCAAATCCAATGATTGATGAAACAAAATTCAACCATTTAGCTACTACTATTCGAGATAATTCAACAAATGACAATGAATCTATTTTGAGTGTCGAATGTTTTTTTTCCCGAATTTTACATCAATTTATGGTTTTATATTTGTTAAATGAATAAGGTTGATGGTGCATCTCATTCTGGGTGCCCAGTGTCTTTCTGTTCCTGCAGTAAAACATACCTAATTACCTTTACCTCAAAGGTCGGACATGACAATTTTGACCCTCCTCATCGAAAAAAGAGGATGTTAATGAGTTTGATCATTGAAAATATTTCAGAGGACAAAGATCATTGTGTTTCAAAATTGGCAAGATCGTATGATGTGGAAGTATTCGTCATACAATAAACATATGCTGCGGTCAAGTATAGTTAGAAGATTTTAGCAAGTATTTCATAATCTTCTCAGTCCTATATATAATTTTGTTTCTTACCCTAAGCAGTTTCTTTTGATTATGTTTGGTTGGTACAAAAGAATATTTATTACTCAAAGTCTATCTTTCTACTGATTTTCTCTTTTATTCTTCAGATTCCTGCCTTCCAGTACCAATCGAAATATAGTTAGAATGAAGAATAAAGCGTTACAACAATAATTCCGATTATATTTTCCATTTTCAATTCATTTACCGACTAAGTGTTAATGATGCATCAGCAGCGGCGGAGACGGGGCGTTTCCTCAGGCTTCTTCCCCTTATCCTTTTTAATCATATAGAACAGGGGTGCTCAAACGGTCGATCGCGAGTTATTTTTGAGTAGATCTCGAGAAGAAAATATTATTTAATAAGTAGGTAACTAAACTACAAAAAATTATTACGTAACAAAATAACACTCTGCTAGAGGCAAAAGGCGACTTTATCAAAGGAATGCGCGGTACTTTTTAAAGAAAAGCCGCATTTTTTATTCTTGCGGCTTTTCTAGAAATTTCGGGTGGCGCATTTGACGAGAATATTCGAGACTTTCGTTCACGCCGACATAAATGTTGCGTCTGCAAGAATTGGAGTAATTCTGAATTGTAACTTGAAGCCAATACTACGTCGATACAAAGTTTATTTATTATTGTCTTATTGCATCAGTTGCAATACCTAAGCGTGGTAACTTGAAGAGGCATCATAAAACGATTCATAAAAACTATGAAAAGGATTTTCCGCCACAGAGTGAACCAATAAAACGAAAGTAACGTGATTTGATATCTTGTTTGAAAAAAGAACAAACCATGTTCACAAGACCAGCCAAACAATCAAAAGCTGCTACGATCGCGTTATTTATTATCTCATATATTCGCGAAACACAAGAAACCATTCGAAGATCGATCGGTTGTGAAGGAAACATTTATTGAAGCGGGTGAGACTCATTTGGAAATTTGGAAAATAAAACAGAAATCCTGTCTGCTATTAGAGATCTTCGTTATCTCGTCCGACTGTCATAAGGCGTATTGAAGTCATGTGTCAGGACATGGCAGATAAACTAAAACATGATATCATGAAATATTCATCTCGACGAATCCACCGATATGTCAGACACTGCCCAGCTGTATATTTTTATTCGGATGGTATTCAGTGACATGTTGGCTAAGGAAGAAATTTTGACAATTATTCCTCTGAAGGGCGAAGACATATATGACGTTTTCTTCAACTTTGCAAAAAAACTACAAGCTACCAATATATAAATTAATGTGCATTACAACCGATGGAGCACCAGCAATGACTGGAAACAAAAACGGTTTGGTGGCATTGTGTGGAGCTAATGAAAATTTTCCTTCATTTTATCCATTCCATTGCATTATACATCAACAGGTTTTGTGTTCAAGAGTTTCAAGCACGCAAGAAATTATGGGCATTGCAACAAAAATTGTGAACTGCATCCGTGCACGTAACTTGCAGCGGCGGCTCTTTAAGTTGCAGTTAGAAGATAGGGAGTCAGCTGAACACACTGATTCAGTTTTTCACACGGACGTCAGGTGGGTGAGTTGCCGAAAACTCTCAGAAAGGTTTCGAGAATTATTGCCCGAAATAACAGCTTTTCTAGACGAAAGAGTTGATGACACTCAGATGTTGAAAAACGAAAAATGGCTTACTGATTCGGCATTTTTGACCGACATCACAAAGCACTTAAACACCATTAACTTGGAGCTTCAAGTTGAAGGAAAAACTATTATTGAGATGATTAGTGCAGTAAACGAATTCAAAAAATTGCAACCTATAATAGATCAACTGAAAAGAACGAATCTGAAACATTTCCGTCTTTGAAAGCAAGAATTCCCC
This sequence comes from Cryptolaemus montrouzieri, assembly GCA_013387265.2. Lineage (NCBI taxonomy): Eukaryota > Metazoa > Arthropoda > Insecta > Coleoptera > Coccinellidae > Cryptolaemus > Cryptolaemus montrouzieri. Next base: position 41,599,650 of record JABFTP020000124.1, on the reverse strand, counting down.
AGTTCAATCAATATACGTATGAGGCTGAATTATCAACTATTTTAGGACAATTCGAAATACGTTTTTATGATAGCGATAAGTTGGTAAATAAAGCATCATTTATGAGTTATCCTTTTTCATGTAAAAACATTGAGGAATTAGCTACTGAAATAGCAAGTCTGTTTAATACGAACTCATGCTCTGTTGAAAATGAGTTGGTGCAGATTATATCTGTTACAAATTTCTGGCGTTTTGTATCTGAAGATAAATATCCGAATCTATGGCAAATCGCCCCTCAACTGACGGCAATGTTTGGGTCAACTTACTTGTGTGAGTCAGCATTCTCTGAAATGAAGATAATTAAGTCAAAATATAGCAATTGACTAACTGACGATCATATGTCATCATACTTGCGATTAGCACTGAGTGATTACGTACCATCTTATGAATAGTATGCAGAGGACATGCAGTGACACGCTTCAATATCCAAAGTCACTCCGTAGTTGAGTTTAACACAATATGTAGCACTTTTGTTGACTGAAATACTGTATATTGTGCGGAAAGCTAATATTATTATATGTGACTGTACACCCTTCTTAGGTAGGTAGGGTATATCGTGTATGTACAACAACCCTGCATCACACATACTTGCAGCCACACAGAGTCGATCGTAAGTAGTCTAAAAAAATTGAGGTAGATGGCCAGCAGTTCAAGTTTGAATACCCCTGATATAGAATATTACGTGTAGTTTCTTGTCGTTTTCCTCAGCTCAAACTTAAGATACCTTCGTAGGGGCTTGTGTTCTGTATTTTTATCCATTATACATCTTGCGCTTTCCTCCGAACGATCGGTTTTTGTCTTACACCTAAATTCGACGATTAGGCATAATTCTTGTATACCTTCAACTTTTTGTTAACCTCTTTTTCATTCATTCGAATGAACGAATGAGTAAACGAAAGAACAAACCTAGAGATAGTGAAATTTAAATAGAAAACAAAAACCTGGTCTTCTCATGAATTGTATGGTATGGTTAAGATCGAATGAAATAGGAACACTTTTTCTTGGAGATGACCATACTTTCGTCTCACCAAAGATTCCACACCCAGTTCGCTTTAGCTGATATAGAAAAAACTTACAGCGGAAACCAAACTTTCCGCATGATTGACCTAATCGTTCTCATGAATGAGTCTTTCTTCCAAAATTTCAGGTCTGTGTCTCAAAATGAGGGAAACTAATTTTTCGACCTAATTCTATGTTATTTCATAGATTTTCCTGTACCGAAGAAACACAAATAGTTTATGTGTCTGGCAGATAACTTTCTTTTTCTCTAAATGATATAATTCTGAAATCATTTCTGATAATAGAATTAAACATTCTCATTCTTGAGTTTGAAAATTCATTCTGAACCACATGCCTTTTATTTTTTTTCATGTATTTTCATTTCATATCTATAAACGGAATGAATATTCCGTAATTGAACCAAACATCATCGATTACCATAAATTTCTGAACAGCGTCAGTGTGAATGTGAATGTCAACATCATAATAATTATTATTATTATTATAAATGCAGGTGCCGATATTACCGCAATAAGAATAAATTGAGGCTGGAAGTCTTCTCAAGTAGCAGACAGTTCTCTGCAAAATCGAATAAATATTGCAAATTGATTTATTCCGTCAATTAATGGAGCTAATTTTGCCACAACCGTCCCTTCTTATTCTTCATGTTATATGACTGCTCAAACTTCCTCAAATAATCAGTGCGTTTTGAGAAATATAACTGAAACTGTGTCCAATGCATCAATTGTTGATTTCAATTATTCTTTAAATACTATAAATGTCAATATGAATAAAATGTACATCTTATCAAATGAATTTTTGAAGAAACAAATTAATTATCCAACCAATAAATTATCATAACATTGCACATAGATACATTTCAAATAGAAAATACGAATAGAAATATACGTTGTAGGCTTTCAACAAATATTTATAGGTTATCTTTGTTCTCCAAGATAATATGTAAAACTTCGAATAAATGATATTCAATATGTTAATGTTATCTCGTTATAATTTTCTTAAATCTTCCAGTAAAATCACTAGAAATGACAAAAAATAGAATTTCCACAAAGATGATATGGGTTATTCTGATAATATTATATTGCAATTGATATAAGTTGATCTACTAATTGTTCGATTAATTTGCCAGCTTATCTCCAACCACTTTGGATTTAGGAAGAATTCTATGAATTTATATTGATGTATAAAATTTTCACTAAATATAATATTTTTAAGTTATATGCCCAATATCATAGCTTTCTGATTGGCTGATAAAAATTGATTATTATTACTGTCTGATTCACGGTCTGGGAAATTATGGGTGCTTATTTATATTCGGATCTGAAGTACTATAAAAATGACTGTCCTTGATGATAAATATAAACTGAGCCATATTCAAACTGATATATAATATTTATTTTAATAAACGATGAAAATTAATCCTAGGAAAAGTTGAATTGAATTTCATTGAATTATTGAAGCATATCTGATGAATCAGAGACAGGTTAGTATCGAATATAAATGGTGAACATATTTTGGGATCGCTTAATGTCTATTAAATGAACTCAGTTTACATCCGTGGTGTTATTTTAAGGGATCATATCATAGAGCGAAAACCTGCAGTTAATAGTTAATGTTAACTATACAGGCTGTCCTCACGGGATGAGACATAAAAATATATGGAGAAAATAATGATGCATTGAAAAATTTTGGTTGTTGTCTTGAATGTTATTCGAACTAAGTTCCGATAATATTTTCAATGCTGTGCCACTTCTAGTTCTGCCAGAAGTTCACATCATCTTTGTTATTACAAATTGGTATTTTTTTTGTTGTAGAAAATTCTGAACAATTCTTAGCATATCATAGCCTTCTGAAATCCACCGAAAGGAAGATATGAGTTTCTCAATCTGAATTTTGCAATTTTTAGTTGTCTCTTAGAAGGCTTCATAAAAATACTGAACATTATTTATTATAGATTATTTCTATCTCGTTGTGAATAAAAAGGTTTCTTCAGCGGAATTCAATGCATTTAGAAGCTTCACGGTATACAGGTTGTTTTCAAACCAAGTGGCAAATCGTAGTACATAGTAGGTGCAAAAGTCCGTTCTTTCAAATTAAATTACCTAGTTTTGCACACACCATTTGACTCGTTATATTAATAGGCACTGATCTATTATAGCTTTCCCTATGCCTAAAATGATTCGTGAGATGGTTAGATTTGCTTTACAAAATATAAGCAACAGGGGAATATTTCAATTTCAAATTTGCAGATCTAATGTCAATACCTATAAGGTCCAACCATCTTGGAATAAGAGAATATCTCTTGTGTAAGATGTTCGAATCTTTCTAAATTTTGTCGCAAACATCTTTCCAACTCACGAAGAACGCTATGTCCAGTTGCTCTTCTGATGGCGTTTCCATGATGGCCGCCAAAAGCTTGATGAACTCTACGTTCCAACTCGTCTCTTGAATTTATTGGTGTTACGTGAATAGTTTCTCTCAAACGGCCCAGAGAAAAAATCTAGCGGTGTCACGTCTGGAGATTTCGCTGACCAATTCCATGGACCCAATCTCCGAATCCACCTGTCCACGTCAAAATTCCGATTGAAAAATTCATATCTTCCATTCTGTTGATTTGAGGTCACAATTATTTGAAAAATATTGTTCAGAAGTCAATTTTCTACAATGAAAAAAAATAGAAATATTCATTGTGCCATTTGAAATAACAAAGATGGTGTTAACTTCCAGTATAACCGGAAGTGCCACAGCATTGAAAATATTTTCGGAACTTAGTTCGAATAATATTCAAGACCACAAAGAAAAATTACTCCAATCAGTCATTCCTTTCTCCATATACTTTTAATGTCCTATCTCACGTCGACATTCTGAACTGGGCATTTCAGTAAAAAATGGTGGTCGATGTAAAAATCAGAAAATTTGTGAAAAGACATTGCTAATCTTAACGTGGAGGCAGATCCTCGGGTAAAATAATCGGCTATACGGAAAAACGGTACTAAAATGCTTATTATAAATGAAATAAATCACATTTTTTCGATGCTAGATAGAATTTTGAATTAATTTAGTGTGTAATGTTCATTATTTAAATTCAGCCGTTTTCGAACGAATCGTTCAAAATTTTAAAACTTCATCAAAACTTTATGGAAAAAAGCAGTAATACTTATTCATGAAAATATTTCACAAATTTGCATCGAGAAATATAATTACTCAAAAATTGAGAAAACCTTCCTTGGAAATCTAAACATTGCTCACACCTCCAAAGTGCTTGTTCATGCGTTGCTGGTTTAATTGAATTAGAATTTGAAAATGGAGACGTGTCCAACTCGTTTTATTCAATCTTCCGTAGCTGTAACGGGGTTTTCATCTATACTTATTATTATACAGATAAAAGATTTCGTTGTTTCTTTGTTTGTTTGCGTTGAATAGGCTTCAAAACTACTTGACCAATTTGAGGTAAACATAGGCTATATTAAATTTTCAAAAAAGTTCGGGATCCATACTAAAACTCCAATAATATAACCCGAGGTGTGAAAAAATTACCAAAAAACTCTTACATCTTTTCATCAAAATATCTAGATTAACAGAACAGACGCGTTTTCGTGGTTCCGCTTAGTACAAAGTGTTGCTTATGAAAAAGTGATGGAATAGTTTCGAAAACTAGTTCAAAATAAAGCTTAAAAAATACGCTAAAATGTAGTGCCCCACTGTGTAAAGTATTTTTAGGCACAAGTGCCGAAATGGCGAATGAAGTTGGACAATTCATAACATTAAGTGTTTGGTAATTTTTACCGGCTCGGTGGCGTAGGGATATGATACTTGTCTCCTGCGCAGATTTACATGGGTTCAACCCCAACAAAGTCGGTGCGATTTTTCGGATTCTGGGAATCACTTGAGTATCCCTTTTTCGGAGGAGATTTAAGGCCGTCGGTCCTGTCTAACAGAGATGTGTTGGACATTAAAGATCGCTTCCCTCGACATGAGAGGGGTTCGGCAAAATTCCCGGGTTAGTGAGGTGACAGAATTCCCTGGCGTGTCATTGGCCGAAAGGCGGATATAGAGCACGTTAAAGGAATAACAAACAAACAAACATTGAGTGTAAAAAACAATTAAATCATTTCAAAAAAAACTCTGGAGCTAAACACCTGCGTACCGATAAGAACAGCCATATATATGGTTTATAATTAAAACATTTCACGAATAAATCGCGCTCCACTGTAGCCAGAGTGCGTGTTTTCTCCATAAACTAAGAATTTCGCAAGTACGCAATGTACTAATTGTAAATCGAAAGGAGACAACAAGACACATCACAAATGTGATAGCTGTGCTGTCATATATTGCATCAAGTGCTCAAATTTAACCGTAACAGAAGAGAGATGCGTTGCTTTGAAAGAAAGAAAACTCAAAGTATTTTGTAACACCTGCTTATCTGACAATTCAACAATAATGAGTAACAACAGAAAACTCAAGAAAAAAAACGATCAACTCAAAGAAAAATTGAATGAAATCTCTCTTGATTCCGAGCCTAACAGTATAAGAGAAAAATTGGAGAGACTTAAGAAGGACATGAATCTAATATGACGAAACTTCAATTAGAATTAAAAGCGCAATCAGAATTAAACATAACATTGAACGAAGCCAAAGAAATACTAGAAAAAAAAAGTAGAGCACAACAAAATAATATTAAATGAACAAACAAAAGGCAACGAATTACTTCTGGAAGAGAAAAAAGGTCTCGAACAGGAAATATCAGAATTGAAAATTAAAAGAAACCAGGAAACGAATGATACAATCGAATATGCCAAAACAACAGACGTCGATAATCAGTTTAGCAAAATAAAAAAGGAGCTTGACACCATATACGATTTAATAAAAAATCGCAACATGCAGAAAGATCTAGATATCGAAACTCGGAAAGCTGACACATACGCTTAACAATTGAAGGGAGCCTTTCTTCCTGTTCCAGAAAGACAGGAAAAAACATAACACACAAAAGGCTCACCGAGAAACTCTTAATACTAAATCTTCCACCTTAACAGACATGGAAAATACTCAGCTTTTAATTATGAAAAATGTTATAAACCTTGGAAAAACAGAAAATGCACAGAATAATACCCAAATGTGAAATAAACAAAAAATATCATTCCACAGCGTCAGATTAGAACTTCCAAGGAAATGAATGTGAGTTCGGGAGAGTTCCAGGGAAGAAAAAAAAAGAGAGTCTGGATATTTCTTTCAATAGTTAAAGATACTGTGACTGAAGATATCATAGAGCAGCACATTGTACAAAGATTGAATCTAAATAGTAAGGAGGAAGTCATAGTTCGAAATATCGAAACTTACCACAAAGTTAAAGACAACTAATGTTTTCAAATAGGTGTATCATTTCAATTTAAGGATACCGTATATGAGAACAGTTTCTGGCCTACAGGAGTCCTCTTTTCAAGATATAGCTTCAGCTTACAACCACGTAGTACTGGTAGCAATCAGAACAACACAAATTTTTAAGCAGCAGTGTCCAGCCAAGGGCAACCTTAGCTGGAAAAAGAAACCAAAGTTCTCAACGGGGGGCTGCCAACGATGAACCGTCCATTAGCATCTTGAATGTTAATATACAGTCTCTACAAAGTAAGGTGCATGACTTAAATCTCTCATTAAAAAACCATCAGCCAGACATAGTTTGTATAACAGAGCGTTGGATTGTTGAACGTAGTAAACCCATTCTTGAAAAACTGCACATAGACAGCTACATTTTGGTTGATATCTTCAATGGATCTACAAAACTACATGGAGGTTCATTAATTCTGGTAAAAAACACATTGAAATTTCGTCAAGTTACACTGTTAGATTCCTTAAAAAATGAATTGATGGGGGAGATATCAGTAGTGGATATTCCAAATGAAAAATTAATAGTATTATGTGTTAATAGAACTCAAAAAGCGGACATAACCAAGTTCATATAGAAGGTAGATGAATATCTCACTGTCATTACAGATTGCAAGCAATAAATTAAAAAATTGCTGTGGCAGACGATTTTAATGTTGATATTCTTGAGAATACAAGGGAAACGAAAGAATAGAAAAACATATTTGGATCTTATAACTGTAAAAGCACTCTATTCGAACCTCCACGAATAACTCAGAAGAGCTTCACATGTATTGCCAACATTTTCTGTAAGGTTGATGTGTGTAGTACATCTACAATAAATCTGCATCTAGGAGATCATCTGGGCCAGTACATAACTCTTCCATCTGAAAATAAAAATCATTCAAAACCTGCTCAAAAAATTAAAATACGTAATTATACCACTGAGGGCATTCACAGAGTAATTCAAAAGATGGGTAACACTGATTGAAACTCTAATTCAATTGATAAATCAGCGGAAGAATCTTACAACCACTTTTTCAATGAATGGAAATACTGGTTCGACGTTTATGTTCCAGATCGAAAGAACTGATGAAGTAAAACAAATAAGAAACACACTGGATGCTATAAGAAACACACTGGATATTCAAAGTCACTCGCTTCAATGGAGCTTATGTAGCATATAAAAAATGCAAGGAAATTTTTCTGCAAAAAATCGAATTCGGTAAGGAACAACACCATCTTGGCCTCATACAAGAATCAGATAACAAAATAAAGAAAGTTTGGAATATTATAAAGAAAGAGATAACTAAGCGAGTGATTACAACAAATGCGAATCTTTCCGCAGACGAATTTAATGATTTTTTTGCTCATGTTGGAGAGAAGGTCAACACCAGCCTGGGCCCACAAATGAGTGATAAACCGATGCAATTGCTAGAAAAAAGTCTGCCAAAAACAGATTCAACATTTACTCTACATCCGACATCCGCTTTTGAGGTGAGTAATATAATATCCCGCATGAAGAGTAAAAATACACAAGACATATATGGAATGTCAAAAAAATTCGTTAAATCTATCCAAAAAGTGCTTATTTATCCATTCGCAGTAAGTGCCTTGATGAGGATTTTTTTCCAGAACATCTTAAAAAGGCAAGAGTTGTACCTATCTTCAAGAAGGGTGACCCTGATGATCCTTCTAACTATAGGCCTGTGTCTGTGTTACCAGTGTTTTCGAAGATTTTAGAGAAACTTATCAGAACCAGACTGACTTCCTACTTAAAATCGAACAATTTAATGAATAATCAACAACACGGATTTAGGCATGGAAGATCGTATTATGGTATTTGTGGAACATCTCTTCGTCTCATGCATACATATTTGGAGAGAACAACGCAGCAAGTATGGTGAAAACATTAATTATCAGCGGAAAAGCAAGTCAAATTTGGAGTTCCCCAAGGTTCTGTCTTGAGACCATTGCTTTTCATTTCATTCATAAACGCTATGAACATAACCATCAATGGTAGCCATGCTTCTGCATCAACATTTTTGTTTGCTGAGGACACCTACAGCTAACCTACAGCTTGAGGGTTACAAAAATAGAGCAATTGAAAAGAATACAGGATGAGGTGATAAACATGTCTGACAATTGGTTTAAGAGTAATATGCTACATATTAATGATGAAAAAACACAATAAATCAGGTTTGGAGTTCCCACTAAGGAAATATCAAGCCTAAAATTTCTCGTAGTGTATATCGACTCAAAGTTCAACTGGGAAACTCATATAGATGAAACGGCGAGCAGGCTAACAGCAGCACTCTTTTCCTTAAGAACACTAAAAAAATAAGTCCATTAGAAGTTGTATTTACAGCCTATTTTGGGTATTTTCATGCTATCATTTCGTATCGGGGCACGAGCCAAAGACCTCTTTCTATTTCAGAAGAAGGCTATTCGAATTATTCTATTCACTGTTCACTTGAGGGAATTACGAGGACGGTTTGATGAGTCAGTAACTTTTTGAATTTTTGAATTGCCACGCAGTTACTTCCAATGGAACAGTGCTACCGTCAACTGTAATTCATCAGTGAGCAATTTTCGAATTTTGAGCAAGCTACATCGCGTAGTTGGTGTTTGAAAGCCGTTCAAAGCAGACAACCTCGTAAATCTTCATGAAACTAGGAGAAAGTAAATTTTGTATGCTGATTAGGCATTACTTTTTACGTACAAAATCCCACACTGAAACTAAGGTAAGACTAGATAAATACTACGGGGACTCGGCACCATCAAGAAGTGATTCACAGAGTTCTGTTGTGGTCGTACCAGCACTACTGACGCAGAACGTTCAGGTTATCCAAAAGAAGTGACGTCGAAAATCGTCGATAAAATCCATGAAGTGATATTGGACGATCGGAGGATAAAAATACGGGAGTTGGCTCATGCAGTAGGTTTCTCGGCTGAATGGGTACATCATATTTACACGATTATTTGAACATGAAAAAACTCTCCGCTAGATAGATTCCGTGGTTGCTCACACTCGACCGTAACCGCAATAGTGTAATCACAAAAGAGTGTTTAGAGATATTGAGCCGTATTCCGTTTTTGTGCCGTTTTGTTACTGTGGACGAAACATGGATCCATCACAATATGCCAGAGACCAGGGAACAATCGAAACAGTGGTTTGCTCGGGGTGAAGGTGAACCAAAGAAGGCCAAACAGAGTCTGTCAGCCAACAAGGTCATGGCCACAGTTTTTGGAATGCACGCAGTGTCATTCACGTCGATTACCTCGAGAAAGGTGAAACGATCACCGGCGAATAATATTCAAAGCTTTTGAACAGATTCGACGTTGATTAGAAGCAAAGACGGCCGTAGTTGGCGAAAAAGAATATGCTTTTTCATCAAGACAATGCAGGTGTGCACACTTGTCTAGTTACGATGGCCAAAATCCACGAATTGGAATACGAACTGCTACTCAATCCAACATATTCTCCAGATTCGGCCCCCTGCGACTATTTTCTGTTCACAAACCTAAAAGAATGGCTGAGCGGTAAGAGATTTGACTCGACTGAAGAAGTCATTACCGAAACAAACGCGTATTTTGACATCCTTGAAAAGACCTATTGTTTGAAAGGAATAAAAAAATTAGAAAAACGTTGGATGATAATGTAGAAAAATGAAATGTTCATTTGCCGAAAAAATTTTGTTTTATTCAAAAAGTCAAGACTTCTCAAACCGCCCTCGTACTTTTCAACCGTTTCTCACCATGTTTCTGAGCTTATAATTACCAGGTGATCTTGAAAGGCTGAGTGTATTTCTAATGACGATCCATTCTATATACTTTCTCCGTTCGTGTTTCCAACCCACTGAAAAGTTTTTCATTATATATTATAGTCGAATACCGAATTCTCGGTAATATCAGGCAAGTGTGAAGAAATAGTCACAGCAATCTGAAATTACATCCGTTTATGTTGAATTTAGTGGCATATTTCAACACAATAAAGACGTTCAAAAATTATGAGGCATTTGACATAGAAACATGAATATGTCACGCAATATTTCAATATTTCTACCGCCAAATATGATCAGTTAGTGGAGAAAATTGAAAATTGCCCGCACCTTTATAATTATACACTGGCAGAGTACTCCAAAAAGGATTTAATTGAAAATGCTTAGTTGAATGTTTAGAATGAAACTCATTCATTGAGTGAGTATCAATGTATTATTGCTACTTATTATTTGAATACACTATACAAGTTATCCCAAGTTGAGTGGCCTATTAGACATTTATGGAGAATGTTCTGAAATTTTTTCAAATGATTCAGCTGGTCCGACACGCTATTCCGTGCACTTCCGGTTATACCAACTTTGGTGTTTAATATAGAATAACCTGTATATTGATGACTGCTTCGATAACAATTGCTATTCCAATTACAAAATCACCCAACACATAAGTCTAGCTTATTTCGTTCATGTAATTTCTTAGTGTTACTTGAAAATTTTTGTTCTTATTTGCTTTTTGAAAACATTAATATATCTCGAGACGGGCGTGAGCTACGAAAATAATGAAACGTGTTTTACAAAGAAGAAACCATGCCGGACATAACTCATATCCGACTGTATCTCAGTTAGTATAGAGAGTGCTCTTTTTCCGCCTCATATTTCGAAACGAAGAAACATTGCAAACTTCGTTTTTCCAAATTGTGATCCATATTTTTTCAATTCATTAGATTTGCCGTGAAAAACTAAATGAAGTTCGTCATACATTCCTTGTACATGTGATTTCAAGTTTTCAAGTTATGGCGAAAAAACGAATTTTACGTACCAAACAAAAAAGTTGGCAAAGGCTGCTTGAATTCATGCTCTTGCATATACAGTTCCCAGAGCATTATTAAATAATTTTCGTTTTGTCATTGGATAATTGATAAAATAATAGGAAGAAAAAGTGCGAAACTCCAGATGTTGTCGAATTTCCAAAGTCAAATTGAAAAATATCGAAATAAATTAAACTCTATTTTCATGAATTTCATAATAATTGTTCGAAGTTATGACCATTGACTTCCAGACATAGTTCTACTCGACCCATAACACCCTTTCATGTGGCTCGCCACAGGTCCTCCACATCCAACTGCATGAAAGCATTTTGTCTATAAGTCTATTATGCAAATCATATCTTGAAGTCAGGTTCAGAATAAATTTTATCTTTCAGAGTTCTCCGAAGATAAAAATTCATAAGCGTTAGGTCAGGTGTTCTTGGAGGCCCCAAAGACGGACCGTTTGTTCCAATCTATCCTCAAACATAACAGTTAAAATTCGAAAATTTCCATTTGTGCGATGAGCTGGCGCTCCATCGAGTTGGTAACAACAACACCTTGATTCAGCTACTAATGAAGTGTTAACACAGGCACTTTCTACCTTCCAACAATCTCCATATAGAGTTCACCATTTAAGTATTCATCATCTACAAAATCTGCTATCCTTCAAAAGTGCAAACACATTAAAAACTAATTTAATTTGAAGATTTCTTTCCCTTGTAATATGGGAATTTTGGTTAGCCCAAAAGTGTGAGGTATTCCGGTTGAAAACCCTCTCACTAGAAAATTTGTCCTCATCCGTTCAGATAATCCTTTCGATAAATTCGGGATCCTTTTGTGTTTTGAGGAGAAGGATCTCTTCTTCTATGCGAAGCTGTGGATCGCCAGCTTGTAGAGTTTGGACCAATGAACATTTGTAAGCGTGCAATTTATATTTTTTTTTTGGATTCTGTGAATATTACTGAGGTAAATTCAGATCATGCTCTGTTACTGCCAATGATGCACGTGGATTAACATCTAAATAAGCTAGAACGGCAAGTTCATCGTCTTCATTGTTGACTACAGGTGTAAAAATAATGTGTTATTCTGGACCGTTCCGGTCGAAAGAAACTTTGCAAGGTATCTTTTGAAGTTTTAGGTGTCATAGACGGCATATTTGGATATAATCTGTTAAATCTCTAAAAGTTCTACTCACATTCCGTCTCTTATCTACATGAATGAAAAATAAATTAAATATTTGTGTAGCTAGCCATTCTGTTCGAATTAATTCGATTGACAGTTAGAACAATAATAGTTTGTTTGCTATGCCCAGGAGGCTGTCTATATTCTGGGATATGTCTATGCACGTGCAGAAATCTAAACCTTTTTGCCAACTTCAGGTAGGTACGTAAAATTTTCTTTTGTCTAGAAGGGAATTATCCATAATTTTCAAGTGAAACTAGAATATTTCATGAACGAAACAAGCTAGTCTTATGTTTAAGGTGTTTTTGTGATTGGAACTAGTCATCGATATACAGAGTGTTCTATATAGAATAACAAAGTTGGTATTCACCTCCGATATAACCGGGAATGCCATTGAAGTAAAAATATTTCAGAAATATAGTTTCTGACTAGCTGAATCAACTTAAAACATTTCAGAACGATAGCATTATTAGTTCTCCATAAATGTCTAATAGGCCACTCAACTCGAGATACCCTGTATACTGCCACTAAGCGCAGCTAAAGATACTAAATCTTTTTCTAAGTCAAAGGCACGATTTAGGTACCCTGAAATTCTGCCACAGATTAAAGTAGTCCGTCTCTTTAACGTATTGAATTTCAAAAAAAAATTCTTCAAAGAGCGTGAAAAGTGTTGGTCTTGATGTAATGTCACAAACATTTTTGAAGAAATGTGTTCCAAAGTTTGCACCTGCTTTTAATCACCTCTTTCAGATTTCGTATGAGAGCCCGACGTTTCCCAGTCTAGAAAAATTGCGAAAGTTCAACCGATTCCGAAAAAAAGAGTAGACATTCCCACCGCCATATTGCCGTCTAATTGCATTGTTGCCTATTATGTCGAAAAACATGGAAAGACTGATAAACGATGAGCTCATAAAACATCTCAAGATGCAGGGCATTATCACTGATCGACAATACGGTTTCCGTAGACAACAATCAACTTGTGACCTTCTAGCATACGTTACAATGCGTATACAGTTGAAAATCTTGGGAATCAGTAGCCATTGCTCTAGATATTTCAGATGCCTCTGACAGGTTTTGACACGCAGCCTAGATGAATAAACTTAACGCATATGGAACGAAAGAGTTTCGTTGATGAATTAGTAGCGTTCTCTTCAGTAGATCCACTCAGGTGGTGGTTAGTGATATAACTAACGAATCGGTCCAGGCTGATGTGGGAGTTCCCCAGGGTTTCATACTCTCGTCAGCTCTGTTCCTGTTGCAGATTAATGATATGCTCTATTCCGCCGGAAACAGAATATTCGGGTTCGCAGACGACTGTATCCTGGTGTCCCCATTTTCTAGTCAGCGTCGTTTAAGATATCAGAGTAGGTATGGTTTAACTTGAACAATTTTAGCGCGAATGAGACGCAGTCAACAACTTTCGCCAGAAAAGTCACTGCTGATAATCCTCTTCCAATCAGGAAGACCTCCGAATTTCCTCAGAAACGAAGATGCATCTACTCGGCATCACAGTAAACAACGTAGTTTGCTGTCTTGACCATATGTCAGCCATTGCCGAACCTGCTTCTGCTAAACTCAGTTTTCTCTTCAGGGCTAAGCAGTACTTTACGCTATTACAGCTGATACTTTTATACAAGTCACTAATGCGACCTGATCTGAAATACTGTTCACATGTTTGGGGTTCTGCATCCAGACATTCATAACATCTACTTAGTAGTGTCCAGAAGAAAGCAGTGCCCTCATTGACTACTCGGAGATCTCCAACATGTCGCCCAAAGAAGCAGGTTGCTGATCTTTCTCTTTTTTAAGGATACTTCGATGGTGAATGCTCTGAATAACTGAAATGCTTGGTCCCGGAAAGAATCTGAATCCAAAGAAAAACTTGGCTTGCAAAAAACTCTCATCAGTGGACGGTTCAACTAGCTCAGCCATTTACCTGTCCCTTTAATTGTTCTTTTGTTTAGAGTGCTAGTGTGCTGTGGAACTCACTTCCATCGAACACCTTTTCGATAACTTACAATTTGGTCCTTCAGGAGACGAGTAAACATAAACATTAAATCATCTTGGGCAGTCAAAGTTGTGACATGATAGGCAGCAGCTCCTTCTCAGATGGCAAGATAGGCATTAGCTCCTCGCTAATGCTAGTTGAGAATACAAAATGGATATGAGAAGTACTCTTAAGCAAAAGTTGATGCCGATAAGTTAATGTTTTCGTAAATGTGTGAATGAATAATTATCTCTCTAAATAACTGATAAGTGGTGCTTTGGCCGCAATGAACAGTCGATAGATAGTTTGTTCTTATTTTCATTGAGCAATATCACTTTCTTTGAAAGCAAGTATAGCTGAACCTAGGGCCACCCCTCTACCTTTTTTTTCTATGAATGAATGGAACATTTTGAATTTGATAATATGTTTGACATTTCGTTTCTGGAATACCAACTTTCGATTTCCTAATGGGACACCCTTTATTATTTTTGCTTTTTTCAGTTTTTCATCCCATCCTACGACCTTTCAAAATTCAATTGTTCATTTCTTACAGGGTTTCAAAGTTTTAAATTTCAGTTTCTCCTCAAAAAGGAGGTTTTCTTCTAAGACAACCATAACGGGTCTCCATGTATTACAGAAGCAGTTTTTTTTTTCATCTTTTTTTGAATACCACCACGTCACTCTATTCTTAACGGTTCCGGAGTTCTAGTGGAAAATACCTAGGCAATTTTTGCAGAGTTTCTCCCTTCGCTAATAACAATAACTACGTTTCTGATGCAACATTTTTGTTCATACTTATAATATTCTGTAATCATAAAAATATCAGTACATCCAAAGTGAAAAATTCGATATGCTCCTTATTTATGGAGAGTGCAGGCAAAACAGCATTCAAGCTGAACAATTTTACTGAGAGTGCTATCTGGAAATATTTCATCCGAAAAGAACCTATTTCTCTAAAGTTGAACGAAAATTTCGTGAGGTGCAACCTGCAGAAGAGGAGAATCTCGTTACCGACAAAGATACCGGAATTGACATTTGTTGATAATAGTCCAACCACATCAATGAGGCAAATTGCCGAGGAGCTTGCAATTAGCCACCGAAGCGCATAGAGAATTTTGAATAAACGTAAGTACCACTCATTTAAATATCAATTACATCAATACCTGCATGTTAACGATAGTGTTAGGCAACTCCAGTACTGTGAAGAGTACCATAGGAAAATGGAGGGTGAACCACAATATCCCAAAAAGATTTTATTCAGTGAGGGATCACGTTTCATGAACAATGGGATGTTTAATAGGCAAAATACCAAGTACTGGTCGCAACAAAAGGAGCACAGATATCAAGATGGAAACTTCCAAGAACATTTTGGATTCAATGTCTGGATGGGGATGATGGAAAGATATTCAATAGGGCCTATAATTTTGAAGGTTCATTGACAGGGGAGAGATATTTGGAATTTTTGAGGACCCAAATACAAGATGAATATGAAGAGTTGCCATTAGCTACAAGATAATGATATAATACAATAAATCACTTTATTTCTTTCAATCATTTTTCAGCAGTCGAACATAAATTGTTAGGTTGTCTTAAACGCCAGTTCTAAAACATTTCGAGAATAGAGTAGTGAATCTTACTGAAGAAATAAACAAAATAATAATTATTGGAGAGCTATCGTTCACAAAACCATTGGAGGAAGATGAATTGGACGAGTTGCCATTAGCTGTTGTGAATGAAATATATTTTCAACAATAAGGTGCACCTCCTCACAGCACAAGGGAGTTCTCGCGGTATCTCGACGAAATTTTACCCGAAAATGGCCAGCTAGATCGCCTGATTTGAGTCCACTAGATTTCTTCCTGTGGGGCCATTTGAAGAATGAGGTTTACCAAATATCTGTTAGAACCTTACAAGGATTGGAGAATTGTTTGAGACAGGCTATTGCAGGCATTACAGCCCAAAAGTTAAATAATGTTGTGAGAGGAACCATCTATGGTGTGCGATGTTGTGTTCGTGAGAATGGTGTTATTTTTGAATATTTATTATATTTATTTCGTTTTCCCTGTTCGCTCTTTTGTTATTTACTTTGACATCCCGTAAAAAAGGGCAATTAAATTTTCAGATAAAATCTTCTATTTTCGTGATAGGATATGTTTAGCTAAGCCAATTGTCACTGTTCATGGCGTCATAGAACAAAAAATGAATATTGAAAAAAATATTTTGTTTTGTTTTTCTTTCAAAAATATGTCGAAAGGTCTTAGGATGAGATGAACAATTAAAATAAGCAAAAATATACAAGTTATTTTAGAAATAGAAAGTTGGTATGATTTTTGGCATAACCGGAAACAAAATGTCAAGCATAATAATGTTATCGAATTCAAAATGTTATATCCTATCAGATACCGAAATTTCATCAAAATACTCCAAATAGAAAAAACGTTACAGTGGTGGCCCTAGGTTCAGTTACACCCGGTATACATAAGAACTCGAAACGTCGTCCTTACTAGATGATTTTACCATTTTGCGAACATTGTAGTTCAAAGAGATATCGACAAATGTAAGTACGACGCTAATATGAAGTCTGTATGATTCGTTTTGCTTAGCAGAAAATACCTCGTGTCCTCACTGTACCGGCAAATCAGGGATTGAAGATCGAAGTTCATTCTCAATGAAACGTACAATAGTCATGGCTGAAATCTGAATATATTGCTTTCTTTCTAAAAGATAGGAACCTAGAGCTCCTGACACGTTCCATGATAGCGCAGGACAAGCCGTCAGAGGAAGTGGATGTTTACTTCTCCATGTAGAGTTTACATATGTCGTCATCGATCTGTCCGATTTTCGATAAGTTATTCTATCGTTTCAATTCAAATCTACAGTCTTCCACTGTTTACGGCGGATATAGGGAGGATGGTGACGAGCATGAAACAGGGTGGGATCTGACCTCTATTCACCTAGAAATCAAGAATGAATTTTAGAGTCCTATGACTAGCACAAAAAAGGATCGGAACATTACTAGAGTAGAGTACGATTAAATTAAACCGAAGCTGCTCTTCATCTTGAATAAATATTCTTCATGTTCTCCTATCACACCTTCTTCTGGTGTATAGGACTAAACTCCATCGTGAATTCAACATTAGACTATAGATTCCTGCTGTTAATCACTCGTCAACTGGCACATCGATGCCAGTCTGTATTGATTCAATTTGACTGGTAGACTCTTGCAGACTACAAGGAAGTAAGTTACATCATGAATGCTGATAAGCAATCACACAATCACATTCATGCTCGAGATGTTGAACATAGGGAAAAACAGGAAATATTAGATCTGGGTGATACTCAGCGCAGTGTTTATCATATTCCGACCAAGAGACTAAGAACCAATGAGTAAAATTCCACAAACCGTCTGTTGTTGATCAAATTAAGGATAAAAATATGATCCTTGTTGATGAGAAACATGATGAACAGATCGGAGAACTGGCCAATACGTCAGGGAAATTTAGTTGTCATTAATATGTTTTGATGAGTAATATTGATGCTTCATTTATTTTATGAAAATTCATTTCGAACGAAGATCAAATAAAATATATTTTATACTTTCCACAATTTTTTTATCAAAAACACTTCTGGTTTCGACTGTCAAGTCATTTTCATATAGTCAAGGAACGAACCCACTTATATAGGTACTAGACTAATTACAAATTTAGTAGTGGAGATGTATTGATGTTCAGCTGACTATCAAAAATGATTTCACTTGGGTTTTCACAAAGTTTCCAAACTTTCCAAAAGATTCATTTTCTGTTCTTTGTCGCAATGATGAAGAAATCTGATATTTAATGATATTGAATGTTTCGGGGTTTTTATATATTCACATATCGGAGAATATGGATAAGTGTTCTTTTAATCTGGTTACGAAATTCCTACCAGTTTCCCCAACATAGGCTGCTGTTCACTCATTACAAACAATCTTGTAAATTCCTGATTTTTTGGACTTGTCTGTTTTTTGTTTAGCATTGAATAATAATTTTCTCAAGTTCAGGCCACCTGAGAAAGAGGTGGTTATTTTAAATTTGAAAAAATAGTTGCTCAAGTTATTGGAGAGAACACTAACGTCGTTAAAAATAGCGTATTTTTTTTAACAAGTATCTTTTATGGAATATAATTATTGTGTTATTTGAAGTTTTTCTTCACGTTGGATAATTCTGTCTATGAAAATCAGAGGAATTTTGTTATATACGGCAAATCTTCTGATAATATTTATTTCATTATTAAAGTTCGTCGGTGACAGTGGAATGGAAAAAGCTCTATGGTTCATTGAACTATAATAATCACAAATTAGCAGCTTGTTTGTTTGTTATAACTTTAACGTGCTCTATTTCCCCATTTGGCCAATTACACGTCGGGGAATTCTGTCTCCTCACTAACCCGGGAATTTTGCCGAACCCCCCTCGTGTCGAGGGAAGGGATCTTTAATGTCCAAAAAATCTCTGTTAGACAGGACCGACGGTTTTAACTTTGAAAATGAATTAAATATAATAATAATAATATATATATATATATATATATATATATATATTCTTTGAAAAGGAGCATATGGATTCATTTATTATATATATATATATATATATATATATATATATATATTTTGAAAAGAGTGGATATATATATATATATATATATATATATATATATATATATATATATATATATATATATATATATATATATATATATATATATATATATATATATATATATATATATATATACTAGGGTGCTTCAACGAAAACTAAACAGAGGCTATATCTACCAAGATATTAATTTTAGATCAAAACGCAAACACAGGTCAATTTTTGTTTCAAGGAGGACATATTTGGGGTACGAAACTTGTCTGAAATGTCAACCCTCTAAGCGGGGGTTGCAATTCTTGAACATTTTGATTAGGGAAGATGGGTCGAGTGATGACTCAAAAGAAAGATGGTATCTTTGTCTAAATCGCTTTGAACGAATTTCCATTTTTAATTGAAAATTGTAAACGATACAGGGTGAGCAACTGAAAGATAGGGAAGACTATTTTCCTGAGAATATTCAAGTTTCAGTGAAGTTAAATGGAACAGATCCATGCTGATCAATGGCAGCCATCATCAAGTAGAAGATAGATGGTATACCATGCATTGCATCTTCAGTCACTTTTCCGTCTTGCATCCTCTAACTCCTATGAAAATCAATGAGAATAGAATTATTGCGAGCAGTCATCAAGGCAATCGAAATCCTTTACTTGAAAGGTATCACTGGATCGAAATATTACCCCTGCTCTAGGGGTTGAAATTCGAGATGAGGGTGATTTCGGAGGATGACACCTTTTGATTTAAAATGAATCTATACCAGTTTTTCGCACTAATACTCGAATAGTCTTGGGGCAATAGTCTTCTCTATTTTTCAGTGGCTCACTCTGTATCTTCTACAGTTTTCAATCAGAAATGAAAATTCTTTCACGGGAATGCAGACAAAGATAATACCTTTCTTTCAGGTATCACTCGACCCATCTACCCTCTTCCAAATTTTGAAGGGATGTCACCCCTACTTCAGGAGTTGAAATTCGAGATGAGGATGGTACTTGATGATGACTGCCATTGATCACCATTGATCTGTTCCATTTTACCTCACTGAAACTTGAATAGTCTCAGGGAAATAGTCTTCCCTATCTTTCAGTTGCTCACCTTGTATCTTTTACAGTTTTCAATTAAAAATGGAAATTCGTTCAAGGCAATGTAGACAAAGATACCATCTCGTTTTTGAGTCATCCTCGACCCATCTTTCCTATTCAAAATGTTCAAGGATTGCAACCCCCGCTTAGGGGGTTGATATTTCAGGCAAGTATTGTACCCCAAAAGATGTCCCCCTTGAAACAAAAATTGAAGTGTTTTTGCGTTTTGATCAGAAATGAATATCTAGATAGAAATAGCCTCTGTTTAGTTTGAAACACTTGTATATATATATATATATATATATATATATATATATATATATATATATATATATATATATATATATATATATATATATATATATATATATATATATCTATAATTTTGCGTGTCAAAAAAACACAAGTGTGTGCTCAGGAAATGTAACAGGAAATCATACATCTTGTATATGGTTCAATACATGAGTGAAAAAAACCTGATGAAAAAAACTCGTTTGCGTGTCGCTATTGCACTAGCAATAGCTTGTTATGTTTATGTCTGAACAAATCTAAGAAAAGATTTTACATAGCAAGCAAGGTCATGAAAAGGACTAAGGAGATAATAAAAAAAATACATAACCTGCGATATTTCCTCAAAATCCATCTCTGTTTGACCGAGAGAGCCCCGATGGCCAGGTTCAGTATTCCGACTGATGCCGATTATGATCTATAGAATCATTATGGACACAATTATCTGGGTTGACATCACCCATATATTATTTCTTCGTGGAACTTGTTTAATTTGAAGAAAAATTTGCAAGAAAATTATGACAGTGGTTCGAAAAAAAACAGATGTCAGAAAAAAGGGCCACTTATAGTAGTATGGACCCTATCAAGACTCATTATTGAATATTTGAAATTCTTTCCTTTGTGATCTTTCCATTGTTTCCTCAATTTCAAAGTAACCTCTGACAGTTCCTTCTTTTCGTTCCGTAGAGTGGTTCCATTAATATACATGTACAAATCTGAATCTTACTTGAAACATTTTTGAATTTGAATGTTATGATGAGGAAGAGTCTTAATAAGGATAAAATTATGATTCTTGCTGATGAATATCATTATGGACAGATCGGAAAACTAACCACTCCAGCAGGAAACTTGTTTAATATATTAATGTAAATTTATGACGAAAATCAAGATTTTATATTCATTCTAGCTTCAACTCATAATTAAGTCTTTGAAATTTCTTCAAAAAAATTTTCATGGCAACATTGTCGAGAATGACGATTCGTCCCATTCGCTGATATGATTTTTAATTTAACGATAATAAATATTCAGAAATGGTATGAATTTCCAATGTTTTCAAGAAAACCCAATTTATTACAGATCGTTAAGATTGAAATGAATGTGTATAAAGGTCTGAAAATTTGATTTCACTCATACGATTCCACTGCTGTCGCAAAGGCATCAATAAAACTCAGGACTTAGCATAAATAGTGAAAATAAACATCCCTTACTTTTCAGAGTAATATAACCTATGCAAAGCTATACCCATTTTTCCTAAAAGAAGAAATCTTCATTCCTTGAATTGAATCGATCAATGTACAAGAACCACGGAAGCCAAATCCCTATTGTTCTCAACGAAAGATGTCTGTAGTTATTTTTATTCTATCCTACCTCACAAATTCACTTACGTCCTTCATGGTGAAAATCGATGTCTGTACGAGAATCGAAAAATGTTACACGGATACCCATTCTATACCTTTGCCAGGAAATTTCATTTTATACAAGGGGCAGAGATCATCTCTCCCGTAAAAACGTCCATTACTAATTTGAAATCATCATAGTTCAACAGTTATATTCAAATTTACTTACGGCACATCCTACCTTCTATCAAAGTTGATTTCTCTACATAATCCAAAATTCACGCAAGGCTGGATTTGTCATTATCTATGAGAATTGTTCTCAATTGAAATTCTTTTAGCTGATAAATACCAGATGAAACTAAAAAATTACATTATTATTGTATTTTATGAAGCTCCTCATCGACGATGGTTCTATCTGTCTGTCAAGTCGAATCATATATCTAGTCTTGCTCAATGTTATTACACGAACTGGTGTTGCTATTTTCTTTCGGAGAAAGTTTCTATATTAATGAGATCAGCGATTGTCCTCAAAACTCAATGAATTTTTAGGGAATTTCATAAACGAGTTGAACTCATACATATATGAAAGAGCTTTAGCTCATTGATTCCTTAATCAGTCATTTATGGATATCAAAATGAAACATCACAACAAGAACAATACGAGTTGTTCGTCATACCTAGATGTTGTCCCACCTGCAACGATAATTTTATCGATAAGAACAAAGGTGTATACTACTTCTGCGATAACTGCTCAAACGTTTTCAGATCGAAGCTACTAAAAGAAGCGCAGTTGCCTGAAACACCTGACGCCTGCTCGAAGACTGAGAATCAACGTCTGGTAGCATCAGGAGACGTGTGGGAATTCCAAACAAATTACTTCAGCCGGCTCTGAAAGGTCATGATTGGATATGATCAGGAGGACTAGCCGCTGTAGAAAATATAGTTTCTTACACCTAATAGTGATCTGCAACTATGCAACTTCTGCAATTGAAAGTTCTATCATTGGCCGACTCAAGTACTAACTTCGATGTTATTGCGTTGTCTATAACCTGGCTCACTCCCGATATACAAGATTCTGAATTAGACATGAATGACAATGCTCAATATGAATAAAATATAGGAGGCTAACAGCTGTAACAAGTCCAAAAAAGGGGGAGTTCTGGTTGCTATGAGAGATTCATTGAACCCTAGTCGAAACGTAAGTCTTGAAATTGTAGTTGTTAATTTTATATATTAATAGAATGAAACATTTCTGTCTGATTTTCACACTGTTTGTTTTTAATACACATGATCGGTTCCGACAGTTAGGGCATTTTCATGAGTCTAAAGCTAACAGATATGAGAAGAAGTGTGCTAACTATATGTATTTTAACTTCAGTAGTAGTGGGGAGTGATTCAATTCTATATTGCATTTGTAGGGAATTCTTCAGTCATCTTATATATTTATGTGAAGATTTAATATAATCAAAAACTAGAGATTTGTTAACTGAACACATATTTTATTTGAATCTAGAAATCAAAATTTCCATCTGTTTGTCCTATGTGAGCTGTTTGGCATTCATTGCATTCTATTGTGTACATGTCATACTGTTCAAATTCATTAGTTTTTTGTTTGGGGTGGAAAAGTATAAGGTTTTGTTGGGATCATAGAAAATGGGGGTTGGTTAATTAAATTTAAAAATATAGCTACTAATGTTACTAGAGAAGGCCAATATAAGTTTCATAAGGTTGGATTCTTGAGTCAGGAGTCGTTTCTTCTCTACATATAATGTGGATGCCATTATTATTGAGTCTCAGAAATTCATTGAAATATTGCGTTCAATTAGTGAAGCTTTTTTCATTATTCATTCTATTTCTAAAATGTAAGAACATGTCTATTTTCCTGTTTAAGCCTTGAAAACCAACAAGAATATGCTCAACGCAGCTGTGGCAAATATAATAGTTTTGTACTTACTCAAGTTGTTCATGAAAATATCTGCTAATAAGGGTCTGAGAGCAATGCCATTGGGATCCTGAGTTTTGGTTGCAAAATTTCTATTGAAATTCGAAATGATTTTGTGAGAAACAGGTCACTGAAAGATTACAAAAGTGATCTATAATGTGTGGTGAACTGTTATTTTGGTTGAAAATGCCTTTTGACAGAGGTGGATATTTATTTGTTGGAATGTTGAAAGAGCTCTCTCTGATTAGTAGAAGCTTTGACATTCCCTATCCATAATAGACTTAGATACAGAATAAAAATCATTAAGAAAATGGCATCCAATAATGATATTCCTACTTTCCACATAAACAGAATTATTAAACGCAAAAAATAGAAACAAATTGTCCAATCACTATATTCCATTATAGAAAAAGCAGAAAATAAATACTCATGTCTAACTCACATCAGTCAACTTGTATTAAATCTAACCACACAACTAAAAATTAAAAGTTATCATATTCTTTTTCGAAACCTCTAGACCCTCGAAAATGATGTAACTATTCAAATCGATTGTATGTTTCAAAGTTAAATATATAGGAAATCAGACGAAAGGGTTTCGTTTTATTCTTTATGGGATGAATTTCCATAAATATCAAATATCATTAATGAGTTATTAATTCATGAAAATCTCAAATATTGTTATCCAATGTTATATACCACCGAATAACGATGTTATAACTTATTAAGTTTACTATGAAATTCTTGAAAGTATTTGTGATACTCATCCTGAAGCACAATTGTTATTATTTGGTGACTTCAGTATATCTAATATTTGCTGGAATGTAGAAAATTGTACTTACAAAAGAATGTCCCCATAAAGCAAGACTATCATCAATCCCTCGTCAACTTTGTCTTTTTGTGTGTGCACCAAATCACTACCATTAAAAATTTAAACAATGTTTAGCTAGACTTAGTTTTCTAGTACTACGAGGATCTTAGTGTTTCTGTCGCTAAAGAATAATTGCTACCTTGCGAGTTCCTCTATCTAGCCTATCATATAAATATGGATCATTTCAAATTTGAGGTCAATGAACCTTCTTAGTCTCATTACGATTTCGGAAGAGCCAATTATAATTCTATATTATCTTATTGGAATGCTATCCACTGTAGTATCATTTCTGAATATTACGAGATCACTGTTTCACATTACCCTATCAAAAGGCATCTAGAACTTCGTTCCAAAAAACCTACACAAAAAACAAACTTTTCCTTGTTGGTTCTTCAACGAGATGAGAAATTTTGTAGCTCCAAAAATAGCAGTTCATAAAAAATATTAATCAACCACAAAAAAGTGGAAATCGAGCATACCTATACGAATTGCGTTCTTACTAAGAAAGAGGTACTGAACTGGTCTTTATGAAAAAGAATTTACCCAGTTCTCTGGAAATCGAGCTAAGTGATACCAATTTTTAAATCAGGATGGAAGGAAAACGTTAAGAATTATATATTCACAGTGAAAACAACTCACACTCCCAAATTGTTCAATGAATTAGTGACTGTTGAGATATCACCAATACTTAGGCATTTGAAAATCGCAGAACATCATCCATTTTTCCTGAAGACATTGGTTTTCTACAGATTTAACTACCTACATTAATGTCATAATAGGAGCCATGAAAAACAAACTATAGCGATTTCATGGCTATGGAGGTAAACCCACCATTCATCGATTCGAAATCGAACCGTCTTGAAGGAGAACAAGTCAAGGTAGATAACTTTTGTTTTTCTGAAAGGAAAGTATTTTCGGGTAAACCACAAGGAACCTTGCTATCATCCTTACTAGTTTTAGGTTTTATTAATGAAATTAGAAGAGCTGCAAAGCACAGCAATATACTTCTTTTCCATAGGGTTTAAAAATTTTCAAAATTGACACGACAAGTTATGTATTATAATATCTGTATGTGACGGCTTATGATAAATTGCGAAAGCATGTTTTCCATTTTCATTCGAAATTGTTACGTCTAAGAAATTTAACAAATTATTGTTTTCTATTTCGGTTGTGAATCCAATTTTTAGATGTAATGAATTCATATGATTTTCGAAAATTTTTAACTGTCTATCTGTTCCTGTGAAGCAGATAATGATATCGTCCACATAGCGATACCAGTATAAACAATATTTACTGAGTGGATGATGATGAATATTACTGCTAACAAAGGACTTAACGGATTGCCCATAATCAAGCCGTCTTCAATAGTATAATATTTGTATTGAGATGGAAATAATTTTGATCTAAACAAATTTGTAATAATGAAAGAATATCTGATTTTATGATAGTATTCATAATTTTAACATAGCTTTCCAAACTAATAGTAATTTAGGCAAATTTATAAAAATAATAAAACCAAATCAGTTGAAAAAATAAATCAGGTGTTTATAGATTGAATTGCAATGACTGTGATAATTTCTACATTGATAGAACACATAGAAATTTTGATATTAGAAAATCGGAACATAAACGCAGTTTTTCAAATAAAAAATCAGATTCAAATCACGCGAATCATCTCTTAGAAAATAATCACTCTTTTGACCCACAGTTTGAAATTTTGCACACAGATAATAAATATTGGAGAGTAGATCTTTGGGAAACTTCAGAAATCAACAAATACAAACACTCAGGTAGACTCATCAATGAACAAGTCGATTTAAGCCCTTCACCTCTATTGAATCTCTTCGGGCAGCAATGTATTCCTTAATTTTATTGGATATACCTGTCATAAATAACCAATTAAAAAGAATCAACCCAATAATTACTTATGAACATTTATATTTATATTCTCATTCTTATTTTCTGTACATTCATTCGTCTGAAGAAGCTACGGTGTAGTGAAACGTGTTACGAATCATAATTATTAGGTAAAATTCCATGAAACACATTACTTGTTTCTATTATATTTCCAATGTTCAATCCTCATGACAAGTTCACGGTTTGAGGTATGCAAATCGAATTCTTTCATCGATATTAAACTACTTACGCACATAGTAGTAGTAGTTTTGCAGTAAATTGTTTTCTTTGTTTTAATATGTATTCAACAGGTAAATCTTATACATGATAATTCAGTGTTGTGTTTACTATTGAAAATGAATAAATAAATATATATATATATATATATATATATATATAAAAAAAAAAAAAAATATATTAATGAGTAACATTCAGTGTTATATAAGGTCCGTATATTTTTCCGGGAGAAATATATATATATACATTGATATCATTGTCTGATGATGCTATAGTATGTATATATTCTGGTATATTGATATATTCTCATAACATATACGTTATCCTAATATATAATTACTCCAGGATATGTTTTGATTATAATCAAATGGCAATGGTATTAATTAGAAGTGGTGGATTTATAAATTTCATGAAATCAGTTTGATTGCATGATCAGATATATAACTCGTCGGGGTATATATATATATATATATATATATATATATATATATATATATATATATATATATATATATATATATATATATATATATATATTCTAATTCTAATCATGTTTGACATTTTGACATTAATTATTTCTATTATTAGACCTCTGTCCCCGAATCATATTCTGACACTGCTAAAAACAAAATACACACGGTGAGTATGATACATTTATACTTCCACTAGCAGATGCTCATGCAGAATTCACTGATGAGGACTTAGGAGATGGAAATGATTTTGAAATCGATACCTTTGAGCTTGCTCAGAGCAGATGCTGAGCTTCCAAATTCGAATATAAACAGATGCATTATTGAAGAAGACAAAATTGAACCGCTTCGTAAATCCATGACAGTACATAATAGGAAGAAAAGCCATATAAATAATTTATTTCGACCTAGAAACTAATATTCCACATGTCTCAGGAAAATTCACCCATTCAGTGTTCTTTCGTGAAGAAATGTTTGAACTGCTGATCGCAGAAGCTGAAAGAATTCACCTACTGACATAGAAATAGAACAATTGAAATGAATTCTTGGTATTTAACTAATGAGTGTTTATTTTCAATTCAATAGCAGAATGATTTACGTAGAAAACGAGTCTGATACATCAGATCTCATTGTTAAAATTATTGCATATTCAGAATTTACATGTTGCAGATAACGAGAACAAATTTGCTAAAGTACGGCCACAAATGAAAAACATTGAAGTGATGTTGCCATATTTTGGATAACATGGTTGCAAACAATTCATACGCGGCTGACCGATAAGATATGGTTCTAAGTTTTGAGGAAGAGCACCATCAAGTGGTTGCATCGTATGGTTCGATCTCTTTGAAAGAGCTACTAAAATTCTGATATATTCGGAAGTATGAGTCGGTGCCAGCGTCTTTTTTTTAGGCAAAGAAGACGGGGACAATGACGGATTTTTACCGACTAAAAACCTCCTATTGGGGTTCCAGCCCGAAGGCTATAGTCCCTATGGAGAAAGAAAAGTAGCGGAAGAAAAAAGTAAACTCGGATGGGATGCCCGAGGGGAAGGTTGGGCGTGGAAGCGCGAGATTCCGGAACCCGTGGAGTCCGAAGTTAGACTGGGCGGATGCCCGATTCGGCTGGGCGAATGCCCTAAAACATCAAGGTTCGCATCTAATTTTCAATTTTAGCACTGAAAAGTGCAAATTTCCTCAATCGACGGTGTGTCCACTTCATTCAGCCGACATCAGCGGTGGTGCACAGGCAGACGCAAAAATGGACGCGATGGTAACCTGTACCAAAGTCCTCTCAAGTCTTGCTGAACTGGGAGTCCAAGCCATGCTGAATAGGAATCCGCTGACGCTGGAGGACGGTCTTCTCAGGAAGGCTTCCAACGAGGAGTGCATCTGCAGCACCGTATTAATTGTACTTATAAATTATTGGAATTGCTTCTAATTTAACCAAAATGAATATTCGTAAGTAAGTGCACATACAAAAGATTCTAGAGAGACAAAACATAAAAATGGAAGGATTTTATGATCATCATGTTAATGATGAGATGATATTTTGTAAGTGGCATGTTAATAGCATAGTATCAGTTTGCTCTATTTCAATTGGTTTTCACCGATCACATTAAATGATCGATACTCCCAACAACTAAAATAATAATTAGTGCTCCCAGCCACACCTAATACATCAGTTCAATAATAATATGGGTGGTGTTGATCTATCAAATCAAAACATATCCTGCATCAACATCAGAATTCGTGGCAATCAGATGGTATATGCCTCTCATTTTATACTGTATAGATGTTTCTGCGCTGTATGCTTGGCTATTGTCGTGATATAATGGCAGTACCATAGATTTATTGATATTAAGACATCATATTGTAATTGCCGTCACAGAGTCCAATAAAGAGCGTACTAAACCATCTTCGATTACAATGGATTCAAAATTCGACAACAGAGGCTAGGGCGATTCCGCTGTAGACGCTTTCCGACATGTTTTTTTCAATGACGCTATTAGTTGTTCTTATTGGTGTTAGTGCAAACAAGAAAAAATTATTTTTTGGCGCGATTGAAAATATTATTATCCGAAGAATTGTTATAAACTGTAGAAACATAACTAGCAACACTGGCGCGAAACAGTTGTTTTTGACAGTTTGTGGTTATGTTCTATCGGCTAAAAGTGAAGTGACAATATTCATTTATCTTCATGTCCCAAAAAATGTTAGTATATATGGTTATTTATGAAGAATTATTGACTGCTAGAATACACTGTCAACTTGTTGCACCCGCTATGCAAAAGATATTAAAGTTAACTTTTTTCACGGGAATATAGAGCTGAAACATTGCGAAGGTTAGAAAAAATTAAAAATAAACTTAATTAATTTGTTTTTGAGAGTTGAATGATGGTTAAAATAAATGATAACTTAAATTGGTTGCACTCGCGACCTCGAAGTGAGATCGGGTGTGCAATTTTTTTTTGGCGTATCCTTTTCTGTGATTAATTATACATTACCTTGACTAACTATATATGATGAAGACAATTGATGATATACAGGGTGCTTCAACGAAAAGTAAACAGAGGCTATATCTACCAAGAAATCCATTTCTGATCATAACGCAAAAACAGGTTAATTTTTGTTTCAAGGGGGACATCTTTTGGGGTACAAAACTTGCCTGAAATATCAACCACCTATGCGGGGGTTGCAATCCTCGAACATTTTGAATAAGGAATGTGGGTCAAATGATGACTCAAAAGAAAAGGTGGTATCTTTGTCTACATTGCCTTGAACGAATTTCCATTTTTAATTGAAACTGTAAAAGATACAGGGTGAGCAACTGAAAGATAGGGAAGACTATTTCCCTGAGACTATTCAAGTTTCAGTGAGGTAAAATGGATTAGATCTATGCTGTTCAATGGCAGTCATCATCAAGTACCATCCTCATCTCGAATTTCAACCCCTGGAGCAGGGGTGACAACTTCTCTCTAAAAAAAGGTATTATCTTTGTCTCCATTCCCGTGAAAGAATATTCATTTTTTATTCAAAACTGTAGAAGATACAGAGTGAGACACTGAAACATAGAGAAGACTATCGACAAAGGCTATTGGAGAATCAGTGCGAAAAACTGGAATAGATTCATTTAAGCTCACAAGCTGTCATCTTCCGAAATCACCCTCATCTTTCAATCCCTAGAGCAGGGGTAATATTTCGATCCAGTGATACCTCAGGGCGATAGATAATCTCTTCTATTTTTTAGTAGCTCACTCTT
Source organism: Cryptolaemus montrouzieri (assembly GCA_013387265.2). Classification (NCBI taxonomy): domain Eukaryota; kingdom Metazoa; phylum Arthropoda; class Insecta; order Coleoptera; family Coccinellidae; genus Cryptolaemus; species Cryptolaemus montrouzieri. The sequence continues at coordinate 41,569,254 of JABFTP020000124.1, read as the reverse complement.
TATCTTCTACAGTTTTCAATCAAAAATGAAAATTCGTGCACAATGATGCAGACAAAGATAATACCTTACTTTCGAGGTATCACTCGACCCATCCACCCTCTTCCAAAATTTCAAGGATTGTCACCCCTGCTCCAGGGGTTGAAATTAGAGATGAGGATGGTACTTGATGTAACTGCCATTTATCAGCATGGATCAGTTCCATTTTACTTCACTGAAACTTGAAGAGTCTCAGGGAAATAGTCTTCCCTATCTTTCAGTTGCTCACCCTGTACCTTTTACAATTTTCAATTAAAAATGGAAATTCGTTCAAGGCAATGTAGACAGAGATACCGCCTTTCTTTTGAGTCATCATACGACCCATCTTCCATATTCAAAATGTTCAAGGATTGCAACCCCCGCTTAAGGGGTTGATATTTCAGGCAAGTTTTGTAATCCAAAAGATGTCGCCTTTAAAACAAAAATTGACTTGTTTATGTGTTTTGATCAAACATGAATATCTTGGTAGATATAGCCCCTGTTTAGTTTTCGTTGAAGCACCCTGTATATTAATTATATGTGTCTATATTATATTCTGTTTTTTTGTACAGAAATACTGGTTAAAATGACAACAGAGCAATATAAGGAGATTGCTTCGCAGAAACATTGAAAAAAATACTGAGCTTTATGCTGCATACCTTTAACGGAAAAGGGGTCGTGATTCCCAACGGAGAAAGTAATGATAATGAACATGGAGACAAATGTAGATTTAAAAATATTGGCAAAAATCAGATTCATAAAAATAATGCAGGCAACTAGAAAGCGACGTAAGGAGGAACAATTTAAACAAACATCTACTGAATACAGCAGTTCTCGCACACTAGGGAAGGCTGTGGCAAAAATAAAACGTAATCTACCAGCCAGTCCCACCAAAGCTGTTGAAGTTGAACAATAAATTGCTTCTAAATTCAATATTGCTGTATTTGACAAAAATGATGCCCCTGAAGCACACCTCGAAAGTTAACGGATGGAGGCAAAAAACTGATTTGTGATTTTCATTATAGCGATGACATTATCAAATAATTGCTTGGCATAAAAGATGCGAAAATAGTTTTTTTCAATACACGAACGAAAATACGAATATCGAAAAGATCAATTATTATGAGCATTCGAGGAGCCTTCGAAATTTTTTAAGAAACTCATCCTGAAATATCTATAGGAAATATTGTTTTAATAATGAGAGACCAGATCACATTCTGTCAATTAATGATACTCCTCATAATGTTTGCGTATGTACAATACTCAAATCATATCAATTTTCTTCTTGCTATTCCGAAACATACGAAAGACTTTCTGAAAACTCTCCAACAGCTTCTGAAACAGTTGTCATGGACATGTAGTGTCGACAATGAAGACTACATATCCAGTAGTTGCGATGCATGTAAAGAATCCAACATTTGGAATATTACTCTAGATTACAATCCGTGTGTCAATTGGAAGCCCTGGATCTTTCAGAATCACAGACCAAAACAGATCGTAGTTAGCAAACCTTTAAATGAAGCACTAGACGAACTTCATGACAGCACTGATAAATTCAAGCTACATTCTTCTGTTGAAAATGTTCAACTCTATTACTTCCAAACCAAAAAAGATGGACTGACCAGTGGAAAAGCTATCATACATACATACATATTGCCGAGAACTACGCCTTAATTAGTCGAGACGAAATACAATCAGCACATTGGTCTCATGCACAAGTCACGCTTTTCACGTATTGTATTTGGACTACCGACAAATTTCATTCATTAGTCATACTAAGTGATGAACTAAGTCACAATAAATATACTGTGAATCTGTTCTTGGCAAAAATATTTGAGTACAAGTCTCTCATAACATTACATATTTGTATATCTTCAGCGACAATTGCGCCGCTCAATTACAGAATCGGTATGTAATGACAAATATTATTTTACTCAAAGCAGAATATGGATTCGATCACCTTGAATGGAACTTTTTGGCTGTCTTACACGAAAATGGTGCCGTTGATGGCATTGGTGGAAGTGTCCAAAGTTGAGTGTGGATCGCAGTTAAGTCTCGAAAAGCCATCGTGAACAGTGGCCTAGAATTCTATGATTTATCACTCGCTAAGAACATTATTTTCAGATTTGTAGCAAGAAAAGAAGTTGAAGAAAGGATAGCCCTGCTGAATGATCAATGGAAAAATATTCCAGTTATTCAATCCAAAAATTTCTTCAAATCTGGAGAGGCTCATAGCATTTCTTTGGCTCGCACCGCACTGTCTCAATTTAAATGCGCATTGGGCTTGAAGTAGCCAAAATCCATTGCTCATACAGATAGTGATTGGACGGATGACGAATTAGAACCTTTTACACATCACAAATTACGAAAAATAATTCCGTGTCCTGATATATATGCTCCTTCAGTTTCGGGTCGGACCAAATCTTTATTGCCACTTAAAAAGTGATTACGCCTTTGTGATGTTTACAATGATGACGGTTAATGGTAAACGATTCACAGAAATCGTTAATGACACAGCAGACGTGCAATTTTATAATCTTATTGCGAAGTTGGAAGCGCCAAAAAAAAGACGGATGGAAATAATATAAACATAGAATTTTTGGAAATTATTGACGTATTTCAGAAGAAATAATTAATATACACTACAAAAAAGTATAATTGTTAGTAATAAATATGGTTCGATCTTTTATTTTGTTTCTATGTAAGTAAATTGTTCACTTCAATTAGATTGGTTGAACCCGCGATAAGTTGGCGTTGCACCCGCTATAATTAAAAAATTAATAGTTCTTTGAGGTAAAACGAAATGAGACACTTTTGTCATTTCTCCACAATTTATTCAATAATCACGACCGGTTTCGACCCTACGGTCATTTTCAAGTGAATAACAATATAATGTACAGAATGAAATTCATCCTAAATATTGAGTAGTGGGGATCCATTATGCTCTATTTGGCTGTTGAGTGTAATAAATTGTGGGTTTTTAGATAGTTTGTTAATCTCCAAACTTTCCAACCAATTCATCTCTCTCCCTTTGTTACATTTATGAAGGATTTTAAGATTGTTCAATGATATCGAGTGGTTAGTTGATTTTATGTGTTCAAATATTGGCGAATTTTTATCTGAGGAAATATGTTCCTTGAATCTAGCTTCAAAACTTCTCCCTGTTTGTCCGACATAGGCTACTTGACATTCATTGCATTTGATTTGATAAATTCCTGATTGCTTGAATAATAATCTGCTTAAGTTGGGGCCGCTTGAGAATGAAGTAGTTATGTCCAATTTGAAAAAGTAGTTACTGATTTTGTTAGAGAGTTCGCTGGTGTATCTGAGACTAGTGTATCTTTATTCCGGGGTTCTACGATGCTATATGTTAATTGAGAGGTTATACGTTGTTCTTTGCATTTAATGATTATATTTAGAAGATGTTGTGGTATGTTATTATTGAGGCAATTTTTCTGATGATAATAAGTCATTTAAGCTACAAACTAGCTGCATATAACTTCATGATTCATAGAGCTTACTCTGTTCCACTTTCGACAGAAAATTTTCAAACTGAACCTAATATCATCAGAAAAATTACTATATAGCATCGTAGAAAACCCGGAAAAAAGATACACTAATCTCAGACACACCGGCGAACTCTCTAACAAAACTAGTAACTACTTTTCCAAATTGATCATAACTACTTCATTCTCAAGCGGTCCCAATTTAAGCAGATTATTATTCAATGCCAAACAAATGAACGATAAATTCAAACAATCAGGAATTTATCAAATCAAATGCAATGAATGTCAAGTAGCCTATGTCAGAAAAATAGGGAGAAATTTTGAAGCTAGATTCAAGGAACATATTTCCTCAGATAAAAATTCGCAAATATTTGAATACATAAAATCAACTGACCACTCGGTAACTTTGAACAATCTCAATATCCTTCATCAATGTAACAAAGGGAGAGAGAACTATGTAAAAACCCACAATTTATTACACTCAAAAGCCAACTAAAGCATAATGGATCCTCACTACTCAATATTTAGGATAAATTTCATTCTGTACTTGTACTTGACTACTCATGTATTATATTATTATTCACTTGAAAATGACCGTAGGGTCGAAACCGGTCGTGATGTTCTTTGCTACTTTAATACGTTTCAAAATATTAAGGCATAACATATTACAGCTATAAAAATTAACAGATTTATGTGTTTTTTGTTTGTGATCTGGAAAGATTGGGCCAAATTTGTTGAAGCCGTGATAGATATGCGAAACTTTCTCCTGGCTCTTAAAATATCATATTAAAATTTTTGTTAATTAATGTAAGGTAAACATATTGAAATGTAATATTTGAAGGCTAATTTAATTTAAAATGTTTTTTATTTAATGAGCATAAACTAAAACAGGCGTGTAAATGTTGCACCCGCGATATTGGAATCGCCCGCCACTTAATGATTGAGCAGCCCAGCGAAAAACGTAGTCGATGTAGATTATGCCATAAAATTAGCCCTGCAATGTGCTTCATGTTTAATATCGGATTATATGTAATGTTCTGTAACTTACCTCAAAAAAATTTGTTTATAAAAGCATTTCAATATATCTACTAATGTTGGCCGTGTTTTGCAGATTCATTAATAAATCACGAAAATCTATTTTTTTCATTTTTCAGCCACAAATTCTCAGAAGAAAAACTCCTTTAAATATTATTGTTACCTCACTCTTTCGCTTCCTTTCCTTCCATATTTCCTGCAGTTGCCAACTGCCAAGGTTTAACAGAGATTCAAATTTAAATTTTCCCTGAAATTTATATGAAAGAGTTAAAAAGATAAAGAATAAACTTATCCGGAAGCGCCCACCACATCTGATTAATCTGGTAGATAAATAATTCAGTACATGGTAAAATTTGATTTCTTATGAATTTTTAGCTGAGCAATAACAAACGAAGTTCTAGAGATGAAAATTTAGAAGTTAATTTATTATTATTCTTAATTTATATTTCTATAGTTTATTTCATTCATCAATTCTTCCTCTCATCTTTGGTTTCATATAGTTGCATCACAGTAGAACCTATAGATCTGATAAATTTTCGAAAACCATATCACAGATCATCATAAGCACATATCTTTTATATCAAATTTAAAGATAACCAATGTCTAAATATATTTTATTCCTAGTAATATGATATAAATTCTGAGAAAAAGTGATGAAATCTCAGTTCAACATTTTTATTCATTCAATTCATTCATATGACATTTGTCATATTTTTCGAACGACTGTCAAAATTTTTTCGCAAATTTTTCTTAAAATTGAGCAAGTTCCACGAAGAAATAATATATGGGCGATGTCCACTCAGATAATTGGGTCCATAATGATTCTAAAACATCTATAGATCATATTCGGCATCACTTGGAAGACTCAACCTGGCCATCGGGGCTCTCTCGGTCAAACAGAAATGGCATTTGAGGAAATATCGCAGGTTATGTATTTTTTTATTATCTTCTTAGTCCCTTTCGCTTGCTATGTAAAATCTTTGCTCAGATTTATTTAGACATATAAGAAGTTTGATTGTTGAAGTATTTTTCTGCTGGTTTTCTTTTTCCATTGTTACTGATTCCTGTCCCAAACCCTTCCTTTCAACCTTGTTTTTGGAAATCATGGAATGTAAGAGAGAATTAAGCGGCTAAGCAGAAAAATCTTTGGTACTCTTCATGTACACACGACACTAACACACCATAAACAGACAAGCTATTGCTAGTGCAGTAGCGACAGGTTTTTTCACTCGTTTATTGAATCATATACAAGATAGTATGGTTCCCCTGTTACATTTCCTGAGCTCACACTTGTGTTTTTTCTGACACACCACTTATTATAAATTATTCAAATTTTGTAAATCCTCTCTTTTCAAAAGAATATATATATATATATATATATATATATATATATATATATATATATATATATATATATATATATATATTCAACTTTTGGTTATAGATGCCTATTGAATAATGAAATTCATTGAAATGCATTTTCTATTTAGTTCCTAACGAAGTCCAAGGGATTGCAAGAAATTAAGGTTTCTTGATTTTCTGCAATGAGCACCGCCTAACTGAATTGTTTACTTTCAATTCGTGGTCTGCAAATAAAATCTACACTAGAAACTTTCTAATCTGAACCCTTTTGCGAACTGCACCTATTTGTTTAATTTCAAAGATCATATTTTTGAACAATAGGAACTCAGCATATGTTGAATTGAACAAATCAGACAACGTCAAATTATAGCAGCCTATCTTCCTTCCAAATATAGTTGGGTAATATTAAACAAATAACATTGCTAGCTCCTGACAGTTAATTAAACGAAAAGATGATGATAATTCTTCAGATATATATTCGGTGTCTATAAGACGACGATATGACGTTATTGCTAAGTATGAAGTAGACGACCAACTAGGACGTTAAAATAACATCTCAAAATGACGATGTTTATTGAGCCGTAAAATTAACGCAATTAGAAAGTATTCCAGACTTTTGTTGATATGACGAGAAAGTTTGTTGTGAAAACGTCAGCTTGCTACCAGGGTATTATCAATTCTATGTCAAATCAATTCATTGTGAAAATCTCGACAACATAGGATAATTATCGGCAAACACTGTAGATGTAAAATAAAATAATCTCTGAAAGGTGCCCTATCTTTACCAAGCAGATGAGATTATCTACTCATGAATCAATATAATGGGAGAATAAAATTTTCTAATAATTGTTATACAGCCTCAATGTCATCGATAATGAGCTTGTAACATAAAAACAGTACAGTATTAACGTGTAAGCTACACGAGTAAAAGAAAGTTACCCACTTTCTCAGAATCCAAAAAAAAATGCACGATTGTACTAAAATGTACTTTATCATTATTTAGCCCTAAAACGCACATTCGGAACATACCATACAAGGAATGTCCCAAAAGTATCCGAATTACCTTCATATTTGTTTCCAGATGTAATTTTACATCGTCTATTTTTTGCAATTCTGCAAAGTAGACATCATATACGAACAAGCTTTCAATGTTTTTTCATTTTTTGGAGCTCTCCTTGTCGGTTCTCATCACAACAGCTGGTTGGATTTTTTTTATGAAAAAAATGAAAATGTACCAACATATTCTGAGAAGAATTGTTAATGATGTGAAAAATCATGAAAATTTAACTTTTCACACGAAAAAGTTCAATTCTGAAGACATTTAATTCTACAGAGATGAACCAACATATTTTAAGAAAAATATTAGATTCAATAGATATTCTTCATATGCTTGTGATGGATTATCTCTTTAATCTATTCCTAATTGGACAGCTTTCAACACTTTTAAAATTGGAATGAGCACAATGTATATTACAAAATTAATTAGAAGAGAGCTATATTTATATAATGTTGAAAAAGTAATCAAATTACAAAGAACAATGCTCTTATAGACTTGACACAGCAAATACGATTAAAGCCCATAAAGGGCGACCATTTCAGTATGTGAAGCATTCTTCAGGCGATTATTCTGTCAATCTTCATTACCACACTGATGTAAAAGCTTTCGGTACTTCGAAAAAATCTGGGCTTACAGAATTTCCTGAAGCCATAAGGTTTACATGCAGAAATAATTGAAAATTGAATTAACCTACTTTTGACAATCAACCTAAGTATATAAATGCAAAATACCTCATTGATTTATTACGAAATCTCTGAATTCATTTTCTCTTTTATCTCAACTAGTTGCCAATATAACAACCATGGAAATATATTCATGTATTTCAGAATGATATGACATTATTACACAACCACATCCTATACATTTATAGTGTACAGGTGAGAAAATTTCGAAGTTTCAGTACAGCACCTAAATGAAATATTATAGTTATAGGTGCGCAACAAAGTTCTCGCTCTTTGTGAATAGATGGCTCCAGCAGTAAGTGCTGGTGTTGACACATTAGGGATTTTATTCTTGCGTCATATACTTTAAGTTTGTCTGATTTTGTGCCAAATAATCGTCATTTGCGGGAAGGTTTATGCTTTCATTCAAAGAAAATGGCGGCTGAAGCTCATAGAGAGCTCCAAAAAGTGTACGGACATGCTACTCTAAGTGAAACAACGTGCCGGGATTGGTTCCGTCGCTTCAAAAGCGGTGATTTCGATATGGACGACCGTCCCCGTGAAAGAAAGCCAAAAATCTCCGAAGACGCTGAATTGGAGGCATTGCTCCATGAGGATCCGTGTCAAACGCGAAAATTGTTTGCTGCAGCCTTAGGAGTTACCCGCCAGACCATTTCTAGCGATTTCATGCGTTATGAATGATTCAAAAGCAAACTTGGGTTCCTTATGATTTGAAGCCAAGAGACGTTGAAAATTGTTTTTTTCGCCTATGAAAACTGCTCCAGCAGCAAAAAACAGAGGGTTTTCTTACTCGCATCGTAACGGGTGATGAAAAAATGGATTAATTACAGCAATCCAAAGAAAAAAAATCTCGGGGACTTCTATGTCATCGCCTCGGCCGAATATTCACGCTGCGAAAATTATGCTATGTCGGTGTCGGTGTTATTTATTATGAGCTGTTGAAACCGAATGGAATCATCACTGGGGAACATTATCGAACTCAATTGATGCAATTAAGTAAAGCACTGCGCGAAAAAACGGCCACAATACGAGCAGAAACACGAACAAGTAATTCTACAGCATGACAACGCTTGGCCTCAAGTTGCCAAACCCGTTAAAACCTACTTGAAAACGCTCAAATCGGAAGTCCTACCCCACCCGCCATATTTCCCAGATATTGCGACATCCGATTAGTACTTGTTTCGGTCGATGGCACATGGTCTGGCTGATCCACAGTTCCGCTCATATGAAGAGCTCGAGAAATGGTTTGATTCATGGATAGCCTCAAAAGACGAACACTTCTACCGTCACGTTATTCGAGCTTTGAAAGAATGATGGGAAAAGTTGTAGCGGTGGGCAATATTTTGAATGATGCATTCGTAATCATTTTTCACAATAAAGTTCTATTTTCATAAAAAAACAGCGAGAACTTTGTTGCGGACCTATAGAAAAAAATGAGCACCTCTACCCCCTTTCTCGATCTCTTATTAAGGGACGAATTCAGGAGTGGAGAAATTTTTCCAATATTTCTCTTTCTGTTTCTGATTTATTCAAAATTTGTCGAATTTTGGGGATTTCACTAGCCAATATCTCGATAATTCCCACAGTTTAATGAAAATATGTTTGGTTTTGGTAGTCCTTTGATAAAATTCAGTTGTGTGGGAAAAAACTTTGACTCAGCGGTTTTCTCGTGTTAATGCAAACATGTTTTTCTTTTCATATCATAGGCGATTCTACTTTCGTTGAATGCAGTATATTGTTTTTTCTTATATGTAACACAATTTTCGTGTTCACTGCCCTTTCTCAGGAAAAATCAGAAATAATTGGAATTTCATTCATTCAGTACATGTGCACCATACATTTTGTTTTTGAGATCTGTCCTTGAGATTGTTTCTGTGGTTCGATGGAATTTAGACCAGACAGACAGATTATAGTTTGACAATCACTTATGATTTTAGTTTTGAATTATGATATATTTTTCAATCATTAAAATGGAACAACTGGTTTATTGTTGGATCATCATTTCATTTAAAAATGTTAAACTGCATGTGTGATAATTTTGATATGCAGAATGTAAATCATTATTACGAAAAGTATTTCGAATTTTCAAACTGGATATAATTCAGCTGCAAAGAAGAAAACATTAGAATCAGTTTCCTGAAATGCACTCACTTACTATGTTTATTTGCTGAGAGATGATGAATCGTCCAAAGCACCAAGAAATAAATTTTTGCATCCAGAGAACACCACTAGCCGACTAAAAATCTTCAATTGGTGTTTAGAAAATCTTCACAAACGCCCCGACCTTTTTGAGAGGTCGAAAATGAACTCCGCATCATCAGTGATGGGATACTCAATCACCATAATGAGAATTTTTGATTCGTTGACAATCCCCAGCACCATATTGATGTACAGCATCAAGTAATATAAGGTTTCAATGTAAGGTGTTCCCCCAAACGATAAGCCCACGCAATTGTTTACCTCATTAATAGCATATTCAAGTACACCAATAATGATCTGGGGTTGATTGTAATAGCAGAATTATGTGTTATGAATGGATCAAAATAAATTGACATCGAATGAAATTCCCTGTGATTTATTTTCTTCACAGAGGTGCTAAGTGTTCTATAATGTTTGTGTTTTTGTGTTTCCTACGTTCACAGCGGTGGATACTTTTTTCTTAGAGGCGATTTTATTCAGGTCTGATTCTGATGATGATGAGCGACCTCTATGTCAGTTTTAAAGCGCTTGATGCACTCCAACGGATTGAAATGAGTAAGTGGCGATCCGATCTAATGTTAGGAATGGATGTGTAGTACCGACCAGGTCAAAGGGGACCAGAACTGCAATTTACTGCTCTCATTCGTGACATCCGACTGAAATGTATCAATGCTGTGTATCCCTGATTGACGGTGATCATGCTACGGAAAGTTGAATATTGTTATATGAATGAAAGTCTGCAAAAATTACTCGCCCCAATCGTTGTTTATGACCAGTTTAGTGGTGCGAAATTATCAGCGTAATCACTTTCCGTTTTCAAAATTTCTCGAATTTTGGAAAATTTGTCATTCGCGAATATCTTAGTTGTCAAAGTTAAATTCGATACATGTCCATCAACGATTCATGTTGTACTGCGATAGAAAATCACAGATTTCTTACAAACCACATAGGGTGGTTTCTATGGTTTGAATAGATTCAGATCATGGTATTATAGCTTGACATCATATTCGATTTGAGTTTTCAAGCATATTGATTTTTTCGTGAATATCAGAATTGGACTGACTACTTTTTGTAAGTTCAAAGATATTTCTTTAAAAAGTTTGTTCAACTACCTGTGGTTGTTTTGAGATGCAGAGTGAAAATAAGTGAGTATGAATGTTATATTCAAAGTCAGTACGATTCCGTTGCAACAATAGAAACATATTTTAATCGGTTTCCTAAATAGCAGCAATCTATTATCAAAAGGTAAAAAGAAAATCTTAACAAATGAATATCCTTCAACGAATCGAAACGAATCGAAAAGCCAATTGAGAGAAAATAGAGGAAAAGCAACAATTCAAATGATAGGAACTGTTAACGGCCAAACTTTTTATGCAGAACAGGTAAAAGAGGAAACAGGAAAACAAACTCAAGCCCTATGAAATGCGTGGCTTGAAAAAAGCCAGGAAATCATATTTACTGACTAAATTCCAATCAGAAAAAAAGAAATACTTTGTCGGAAAATTAACATGGACCATTGTATCTGTATCACCAGTGATGGGATATTCAGTCATCATAATGAGCATTGTTAGTCACTGTCCTGCGCCATATTGATGTACAACATCAAGAAAGATATGGTTCTAATGTGTGGTGTGTCCTAAAATATAGCCGCGTTTCAGATTTTCAAATATTTAATGAAAACCTGAACGGTAGGAAGGCTTCAAAAATAATTTCATTGAAGGGTTTCTCGCTTAGTTGCCACTAAAAGATCGAATATTTTTTTTCAACACGATGGTGCCCCTCCTTACCATTCAATAGCTATCACTGACTTGTTAAATTTGAATTCTGACGATAACTAGATAAGGACTAGAGGTCCATTGCGATGGCTACCTCATTCTCCTGTCTGAATGAAACTAGACTTCTTTATTCGGGTACTGTGTGTCCCAGAATAAAGTATCTCGGAATTTGATAGATCTTGTCAAAATAATACTACAACTTTTTATGAAATTTTTTCCTAAAATTCATCCCTGCTGAGATATTTACCCCGAAATTTTAGAACATAAATGTTTCTTTACGACAAAATTTTTGTCTTTCGAAGGTTTTTCTGAAATTCAAGGCATTGTTCGAAAAAAATTATTTCATGAGATGTTGTTTTCGGTTTTTCAATTTCGCTCTATATGCGTTCAGGGTGAACTACCATTAAAACTAAGTTTTTAGGGGATAAGTGTTTTACAGATCTAATAAAATTTTTTAGATCTTGAAAAAAATAACCGCTAACGAGAAGAACCGGCTCAAAGAGCCAACGATATTTTTAGTGAAAATATATTTGTTTATATAACTTATAATCTATTTTAATTATATAAACCCTACTACATAGACACCATTATCTGTTTAAATTGATAAACCACTTATGCAAGATCTAGCTATTGAAACAAATTTTGTCCAGCTTCTGGTAATGCTTCGCGTGCTAGAAGACTTTATTTAGAGCGATTTCCAAACATAAGACTATTTAATCGACGTACTTTTGTGGATGTAGCTCACCGATTAGAAGAAACAGGTAGTTGGTTGCTAGATACTTACTACTTTTTGGTTAGGTACCTTTAAGAAAAATGCAAGTACCTCAGGTTGCTCTGACAACGCGCAACAGTTGAACTAGAAGAAAGCATTCTAGAAGCGGTTGCTTAGTATCCTTCAACCAGAACTCGGAAATTATCAAACCAATTCAATTCATGTAAAAGTACTGTCCACAGAAGTTTTAGGAATCAATTGCTCCACCCTTCAAACGCTGTCGCCGAAGAACCTACCCGCAAGCGTGCAATTTTGCAATTGGTTTTTACACCAACACGAACGGAATAATGCAAGGCTTTTGGACAGATGGCATTCCAATTTCTTATAATTAACATTTTTGGGGCCGATGGAAACCTAAAACCATTCTTCAAAACCGACACCAACAACAGTTGCAAATCAATATTTGGGACAGATATGTTGGAAATCATCTGAATGTGACCTATCCCGATCGATGGTTAGGACAAAATGGACCTATCGTATAGTGACCTAGGTCACCAAACTTGAATCATTTATATATTTATTTTTGAGGCCATCTAAAACGCCGAGTTTATGCTGTACTCATTAGAGATAGAGATATGCTGCTTGAGAGAAGAATTTATCATTCTAATGAGATAAAAAACAATCTTCAAATTTATATTTGAATACATCTCTTGTTTTGAGAGCTATATCTTGCATAAAAGTTGATGTCTATCAAGTTGAACAGATAATGTGAATAGTGTTTATGTAGTAAGGCTTAAATAATTTAAAAATTATAAATTGAATAAATGAAAATATTTTTATTTAAAATGTCGTTGCTGTTTTAGTCCGCTTTTTTCGTTACTGGTTCATTTTTTCGAGATCTAACAAGTGTTGCTTTTTATATAAAAATTCAACAATCTGAAAATTTTATAAGATTTATAAAACACTTATCCTCCATAAATTTAGAGGGTGAAAAGTGTTAGGGTTAGTTCAGCTAAGCGCATATGGGGCGGTATTAAAAAACCGAAAACAACATCTTATAAAATACTATTCTTTGAACAATGTCTTGAATTCCAGGGACAAACATTTTATCGTAAAAACACAATTTTTTCTTAAATTTTTGAATATCTGAGCAGGAATGCATTTCAGGAAAAAAATTATATAAAGTGGTGGCATTATTTTGACGAGATCTATCAAATTCCGAGAGATTGATACCAGTATATTGAAGATATACTCTAGAGGAAAAGCAATCACAGTTTAGAAGAATTGAACCAGGATTAATGGAATGGGTTGCTTCTGTTAGCTATATTCATGATTTCATTTTCAATACCGTCGATATATTTCTTGACCATATAATTAATTCCTTGAAAAAAAATTGCCACACTTCTGCTGATTTGCTATAAAATTGTTTTCTCTCATTTGATACAGAAAAGATAGAATACTTTCTATTTTTGTTGAAGATTTCCGTATGAAGTTCTTCTGTTTTTGTTGTAGGTAAATATTTTTGATCTAATGTTTTATTATAACTTACTTCGTTCACATACACATTTTGTAATTATCTTGAATGGAATATTTCCAGAGCAATATCTATAAACTGATGCTGATGTTATTCAGGTCCTCAAGAAAAAAAATTTAAAATTCCAGAATGAGTAATTTTCTTCTGAATTGGCATTTTGTGTACCAATTACAGATTCATGACGAACAGAAATGATTGACTACGTCTAAGACCAAAAATAATAACTATGGTCTGACGGTCAGAATTTAATGAAATCATAGAAACAACCTAGGTCTTAAACAGGACAGGACGTTTGCCCCACTAAACTGGTTGATGAAAAGAAATCGTGAGAGGAGGCGGGTCACTATGAAAATACCAGTTACGGTGATTGAAAACGTATTCAGAATAATCAGATTATTTTTCGACATTAGTTTACGTTAAGTAAATAAAATAAAAATGCAGAAGTTACTTCAAGAAAAGCACCGTTCCTATCATATTAAATATCATCTTGATACGGCTCTGGTAAGTTCTTCTACGTGAACCTTGTGTTCTGATTCGGTACTGCCTGCATTTGAATCCACTCTATTAAATATTATCTTATCTTTAGAATGACTTGGAATTTCAAAATCCATAAAACGATGATAGGCAATATCACAATAGGAATTTTCTATTGGTTAATATCGACTATTGTTACCAAGATTTGCACACCACACACTTACACTACAATGCACACGGCGCTTAAGTTACAGTCATATATTAAAATGGAAGTTAATTGGTTGGATGAATCATATTCAAGAGAATACGTGAGCAAAACTGCACAGTGTCATTGAAAGTTATTTCATCCAAATATGAGTGATAGTCAAAGTGAGTAGCATGATGGTTAATATAATGTATACTAATATTAGCTCATAAACTCAATCGCTGGAAGTATGTGTGTATGTTTATTTGTTGATATTTCTCATTTAATAGATTAACAATATTTTCTGTTATTGGACTATGTATAAATTGTTAGGTGTGGTCATTATCTCGAATTATAGCCGCAAAGTGAGCTGAATGCTTTTGATAATATGAAGAGTATATGAATAAGAAATCAATTAAAATAGTTAAACGCATGTTCAATTGATTTTCTTGATGCTCTTCGAAATATTTGCCAAATATTTTTGATCTAAAAACAAACTGCACAATGTCAGTCTAAATTATAACTGGTATTATACCGGGTGTCCATTTATTGCGAGATCGGCCTATAAATTTGTATGTGTTGAATATAAATAAACAACAAAAATGGAAAAAATTTAGATGCTAATTTCGTGCCAATCCTGCAATTATAGCAAAATAGATAGGATGTTCCATTACGTAGATTCATATTATAATTACGTTTTCCTTGAAATAGGAATTTCTATGTTCACCATCATTTTTGACCTCAGTTACTCGAAATGAGGTGATTTTTTTCAAATCTGTGAATATGTGGCTTAATTGAACAGTTTTCGAATTATTCAACATATTCAGATAATATGATGTTTCGAATTACTCCTAAATATACTGGAATTGTCTTAGAATCGCAATTTTAATATAAAATTATTTTTACAACCTAGATATTCATGAACATGAGGTCATTGTAGATGAAGCTACACAAAGTGCTCTGTAATGAATCTCCAATTTTATTTAGTTTCAAACCTCATAATTTTTCTCCTTCCAAATGCAATACTTATTGAAATCTATTAGGCATCCCTTTAGCTTTTTTCAATAGAATCATATTTTAAACTGGTTTTGTATTTATTCCAGAAATTTCATATAACTTGATCCAATTCGCAAATTCTCGTATATGGTCGAACTAGGAACAATAACCGATAAAAGAGTAGCGCACAGGCTATGAAAATTCCACAAAGTATCCACCTTCTTCTCGGATGGACATTTTAGTTCGATGCACAAAAATTCTCTTTCAAGGAGATTATACCGAGTATTATCATCGAATGCATCTCGATACCGATACATCATATCATTCATTTTAGTTATTTCTCATAATAGGCATTAATTTTCACTGCTCCCTATAAATAAAAGTCCATTGGTCAATACTTCCCGGACATATCCATTTGTCCGATAACATACTGTTTAATTCGTTTCGAATTTCGAACATCAATGAAATAATGTGCGGATGTTTCATTCAATTGCATTGTTTCTTAATTTTACTTAGCATTTGAAACATATGCTCAAATAATATTATAAAATCTTCTCTGAGGAATCACTATAACTGTTCGCCATTCAATAGCCTACCGAAGAATTGAGTGGCGACTACATAATCAACAACCCCTTCCCAAACATTGAGGAACCACTGAAGTTGAAAATTGTTCATACGAACAATTTATGAGTTTTCGTGACAATAATTAATGGAAGTTGTGTCTATTAACGAAATCATTTTTATGAAATATGAATTCATCAAAACCCACAATAGATCTCAATTAAAATTTCATTACCTGTGAAGGTTTATCTATCTCTGTTCAAAATTATTTTCGTTCGTGTTTTTTCTCGCGAGACTTTCAGCTTGCTCACATCGTTATTTTGAATTTTAGAATCACTTCACATCAGAATGGCTTCATTTCGGATAGTTTGTAGCATACATTGGAGATGCTCATAATCAATTCTCAAGACTATATTCTATGGTATACACTATTTTCATTAATTCTTCACTAGTAGTAGTAAAGAAATCAAAACCAAATCGGAAAAAGGCGAAAATGTAAATAGTTCCAAAATGAATGAAAATACTCATAATGAACACTTAACTTCGAATTATTAAAAACATCAAAATACAAAATTTGAATGATGGTTAGTTGAAAAATAATAAAATGTTCGAAATAAACGATGGATAACTTCGATAATGAAGAATCAGAAGATGATTCTACTTAATCATTATTTGGCAATATTGCGAATTGGTGAAGAGCAATATATATTATTTCCGTATCTGTTAAACGAACGCATAGAAAAACAAATACATTGCAAAAAGCAATGGAATTATCTCCCCTCTAATGGTTTTGAATAATGGATGGCCTATTTGCATAAATAATATCATACAAAGAATTCGAGATCCATTTCCTAATATTACTTCGACGAATCCCGACAATGTAGAAAGAAATTTTGTATGTCGAATTGAAATGTCTATCCCAGAAGAAGATGGAAACACTATGGATAATTTTCATAGCGTTTGTGAGGTTACTGTTAATATTACAACTTGTTTGAGAATTTGAGTTCAAAATTTGATAAGATCCTGTAAAAATTCTAGCATAATAATATTATGTATGTGTATTATGTATAATACATCCTGTATATTTGAAAGTAATTTCTCGACATGCAATAAATTAGCATATACATTTTTAAATGAACTTTTTCAATATGTTCACGCAGTAATTAATATATGGACCAACTACTCACTAAATGATATACTACCTGATATATGCTGCTTCGAAATATAAATTTATTTCTGGGAACTGACATCTTATTTTGATTATTTGTTGGCTAAAATCTTTGATAGCTGATTCATAACGAACATATAATGTTATTATCATAATAATTGTTATCGTCTTTTATGCTCAATTCTCGATTTCTCTGAAATAAAAAAACATCACCATAGTAACCCAATGAAAGTTGAATATTTCAATGATTTTCTAATTAACTGATCGCCGAAACAAATGAAAGGAAGAAAATATTTAAGTATATTCAATTTACGTTTTACTTCTTTCTTTCGCCCAACAGAGAACTATTTGAGGACTATCAGACTACTATCACTCGCTTGTGGATTCGTTATAATCAAACTAGTGACGTCAAAGAGCAACATATTGATCGTCATCGTTCAACAATTGCCACTCAACATGGGTTCTTAGGAATACAAACAATGACAAATCCCACTCACACAGCCAACTTAACATGGAATTCAGGAATGCTCCAAACAAATAAGTGAACATCCTGTCAGAAATGGACAACATGGACCCGACGACCATTGAGGGTTCCTCCATCATCCGGAAAAAATCGCGAAGCTGGAGTAGCTCTGGCTAGGAATCAGATCGAATTGGATAATGATTAAAGAGCTCCTGTATCAGTAATGAATCCAGATTTGGTTAACGCTCATATATGAAACTTGCTCGTGTATGCAGATATTCTAGAAGTAAGTGTTGGCTGAGAACTGCGCAAGAAGTTCTCAAGGCGGTACTGTAATGGTATGAAATGGTAACAGTACTGAAAGGAGAATCGATCTCAATTTTCAGGAACAAAAAATAAAAGCACTGTTCTATAAGAAGCTGATTCGCCAACCTTGCGTCTTTCTCCATATGGCTAAAAGGGAACCAGACTCTATTTTCATGTATGGTAATTCTTGACCTCGTTTCGCCTTCCCAATCTCCAGACCTCAATACAATTGAGCAAGAGTGGGACATGATGGGAAGAAAACGCAATTGATCATTGAAGTTTCGATAATTCATTCAGTTCTCAGTAAGCCAAATCGTTCTGAACGTTCGTGATGGACTTACACTTCATTAGAAATCCCCAAAATATTTCAATAATTTTTAGATATCTGAGGAAGAGGATCAAAGTTTGGCTTTCGATAACCGAATATTCATGAATATTTTGGAATTGTTTTGTTCGACATTTTCTAACAATAATACAAAAAACTTCTTCGTTTTGAGGTCTTCTGATCACAAAATGATTCCTTTCTTTTCTACGAAATGATACAATTCAAGAATTTCTATCCACCACTAGATTCTTTCAGTATGTGTTTATCAATGAATCATATACACTTACAATAACATTATCAACCAATGATTGCAACTTACCTAAAAGTAGCATCAGAGTTTTCTGCTTGGTGAAATCTCACGTACGGATCTCAGTCAAGCGACATTATATAGTATATAATCTCGAACAAACTATGTTTCGTGTTATATTTAAAATTGCCGATGATCAAAGTCAATACTTCTAAAATTACAGATAATGATACTTCCGTAGTTTTGAACACATTCAAATGATAAAAAGTCGAGAAATCATATGCCTGTACCTCCATGCGGTCGTTTCGCTAAGAAAATAATAAAAAATATAATATTGTCTTTTCACAGAGAAAGCTGAAGGATCCAGTTGCTGCAAGGACTCGAAGAAATGCTGTGATTCGGGATGCCAATGCAAGTCTTGCCAATGTTGCGAAGGGAAAGAAGGTTGCAAATGTGAAGATTGCAAATGCTGCGGAAGTAAATCGAAATGCTGCAATAAAAGTTGCCAGTGTGGTGAAAATTGTCAATGCTGCTCTACCAGAAATAACTGTAAATGCAATAATTGTCAATGTTGCAAACCTGATAAGAGTGATTGTTGCAAAAAATCTGATGATGGTTGCTGCAAGAAATCTGATGATGGTTGCTGCAATAAATCTAATGATGGTTGCTGCAAGAAATCTGATGATGGTTGCTGCAAGAAATCGGAAGATGGCTGCTGCAAGAAATGAGTACCCTCCTGAAATTTAGAGGAAATAGATTTATTTTTCATATCATTCTGTTTCTATTAGTTTCGTAGAAAATATGTATTTCAATGTATTATTTTAATCAATAAATTCCTGAAATGTAATTGGAGTTCACTTTGTTATATTCTTAGAGACGATGCTTCTAATGATATTTGCTGCATAGTCACTTGAACTCTGCTGAATGAAATTATGCTAAATGATAAGTGACGAAAGTTTCAACTCATTATTTTTGTCAAACGAAGTTGAAAGTTATGAACTCACACAAAAGAAAAGAACAAATTTTTCGAAAAACAGGTATGGAGCAAATATGAGAACGTCTTATAAAAATAGTGTTCATAACAAAAACTACAGACATTATGTAACCAAACATTCAAGTCGATGCAACTACTATTGCTCAAATGCTAGATCAAGACAAGAACGTGTCACTGTTCCTATTGGATTTGCTTCAATATATCTAATATTGGTATTGTTATCTCATTCTTGGTCTTGGTCTATGTCTTGCAACAAACTCCTATAGACAATTTAATGTTCATTTCACATGTTTATTTGGACCTACAAACAATGCAACGTTCGAGATTAGTTTAACGTCGATTCATTCAACAAATTTGAAAATTTAAGTTCACAATATTTCAGAAACATTGTCTACGGTATTCCCTAACGTCCTTGGAATGGAATGAGTGTAGAATTACTTTAATCTATATTCTTATGTTCCTAGTTTATTCTGAAAAGCTCATGAAATTAGCGTTCAGATCTCTCAGAGTGTCTAGATCTGATTGTGCAACTCTGGCAATTGCAACTATGAATCTTCGTCACTCTTGTTCTTGTCAAATTACAAACTCAGAAATCAAAAAACATGTTTGTTATTATTCCATAGAGATGGAGTGAGGCTCAAGTCAGATAAGGAGATTTTTTTGTTCAGGCCGAAAGACGGAAAAGGTTTAATATTCCTTGATGAAAATAATGTTCTTTAAGAGATTAAGAATAGTGTCAACAGCTTTTGTTTGCCTACGTAACAATAAAATACACGTGCCGTCTTTGATGGTAAATTCTGAAGTATGTAATCATGAACACCGGCCGACCCATGACGAATCAAAATATACTGTAGGATAAAAAATAGATTATAATTAGATTATTATATAGACTTAAGTACAAGACACAAGTTCTACAGGCTTCTTCTTTCTTGTTCAAATTGAGCACTGTCTTGATACAATTAAGAGATCTTGTGGTTGATCTAGGTCTTGCGAAAATGCTACAACAAAACCAAGAACCATTGTAAGCATTACTAGATGAGAAGGCAACAACCACTAAAGATACCAAGTTGAATACTTTGCTGTCAAAGGCACGCTAATCAACATATTTGGGGAAACATTTTGTTTTCAAATACATATATCCCGTTATTCGACGGGAATGAAGGAAACTGATCTCATACTAATATTCTCCTCAACAGCCCAATAAAAAGAAATACAAAAATTTTAACGTAGATCAATGATAATCCTAACTTTAGAAACAGTAGCATTTGAATTCAAAGAAAAATTATTAATTCAACAAGCTTCACAATAAAAATACTCATCCTCCACTTAACAGAAGACCTATTCCAGAAAAAATTAATACTCAAGAAACAGAACTCCGCCGCGCCGCAGAGTGTTAATAATTTGAATGATGAGCCATTGAAGAAGTATTGAATAAACTAATTTTAAGTAAGTTCCGTGATAATGAAATGAGTTCTTATTCTAAAACTTCAATAATAACACCGCGTTGCTGATGAATCCATCTAACACCTTTCCTAGGATTTTCAGAACGAAAGACATAAGACTTATCGGTCTAAACAATTTAGGTTGTGAGTTTACCGACCTTGGGGGTGTATAGAACCCTGTCCTTCCGCTAGCTGGTTGGGCAACATTCCAGGCCAGATTAGATCGGAAGATCTTAATGAGATATGAAAGGAGGACGTCCACCTCTTGTTCTAGTAGGGCATGCATCATGCCATCTTTCCCAGGATCTTCAAATGGCTTGAATGAGCGAATCGCCGACCTCACATCTCTAGGCTTGATGAACGTTCTAGCGTTTTTCCAGTCGTCCTTTTTTGCCCTTTTAGAAAGGATTTTATTTTTAGGACGACGTTAGAGTAGAATGATTGTGGTCCATTTGCCGGTGTTTTTAGCTTGGTTGAAAAAGTTTCGAACTTCTTTACGTTTTTCAAGGGCAAGACTCCCACCATGAAAGACTTCACGATCGTTAGTAGCTATGGCAATACCTCTCGAATGAGCACTGTAGGAGACTCTATAACCGTCCCAGTCAGTGCTCCTTGGGTTTATGTATTCGATCATTGCTCTAATCCCAGACTCAATATTGCATTGAATGTGTCTATAATCAGATCCCGAGGGTTCACTTGACACATCTCACCCGAGATTGCTCAGGTTACTCGAACAGAACATTATGTCCAATACGTCATCGCGATGGCGCTTCACATAGGTGCATGATGTCGAAATGACTTTTGCCTCACACGTCGATGTCTGGACTGCTCCACATCGAGTGGTGTGCATCGGCGTCATACGCAACGACACGTTGGCTTTTTTTTTCCTCATACAATGACCAGCCAGATTTCAAATCATCTCAGGAGGGCATTCATCAGAGTCTATCTGGAAATATTCTGAGCCTACCACTAAATCAAGTTTGTCACGCTCTCCTGGGACAGAGGTTCAGAGTTAGTGCTCTGTAACAAAATTTGGTAAGTAAAGGATTATCGATTCCGCTGTTGATAAAGATACTCGTTCTGGGGTTGTTCCTAGGACAGTAATACAGTATTTTGCCTGGTAGATTTCCAAGTCCACAAACTGATCCTCGGTAGAACAGCCATAGTTTCTAAATGAAAGCCAAATCAAGGCTCTCATTCAAGAAGCCTTTACCTAAAGACACCTGATTCCCCTCTCCATAATTTTGATGTCGAAGGACGACCAGACGCCTTGCCTGAAGGTGGTTCTTTCCTCCTCTTCCGTGGCTTAGGCTGGCTGCTGGCAGAATATTTACCCCTGCCAACAGCCCTATTTAGGCGTTCTGCCCTGGAAGACCCAAAGGAGCCACTTCCTCCAGGTTTTCCATTAGGAGCTGCAGTATGTATCCTTTTAGGACTTAGAGTGCCACCCCGGTTTTGGTAGCGCTAGGTTGCACTACTGGCTGTCAAGGTGGTGCTCGAGTCCCCTCTGCGCCACACATGACAGCTACGCAATCCCTTTACGATTCGTAAGGTTAACCTTCCGAACCTGAAAAAACGGTCTGCACCTTGAATTTCTCATTGTGGAGGCCTCGGTTGCTAACCAATAAGGTGAGCAGGACAGCATCGGGCTTCCACCTGTTTTTGAGCGCCCGATCAGAAATATAAGCAACACTGTGCCTGTTTACTCATGTAATCTGCAACCACTCAGAACGAGCGGAAGTTCCCAGAAAACTCATCAGTTCCGCCCTTGGAATGGTGTCACTGTATACCTCAAGGATAGCATCCTGCAGGACCATAAACTTTTCTGCAGTCAGCTGCACTTCAAGGGAGCTAGATGGTGTGATACCATGCCGAGGCATCCTTATGCCTATTGCCTCTCCTGGCTCTCCAAGCGGTACTTTTTTGACCTTGATCCAGAGTACTGCCATCAGAACTAAGGCGCTTTCCTGCAGTCGAGAAAAACCCGAGGACGAGGTTGATCCTGCCCTGATAGCTCTTTTCTGCAAAATTTGTCTTAACAACAGCTTAATCCCTGGCAACCGTTTATTCGATGCCAGAGGCAAACAGTCTCTCTAGCCACTTTTTTCCAGCTACCTCTAGATTTTTCTGGTATAAGGTGAGTCTTTCATTCTCACTTTTGTCAGAAGCACGGAGGTTAACAGGACCAGCAGTACTGTAGCTACCGCTGCTTTCCCTGTCACCATTTCAGCCTTGCCATGAGTCAGAAGGTATGATAGCTCGCCATCCACCGTCCGTCGACGGTTACAGGGTGGTAGATGGAAGTTATCCCATGGTTTCCTCTGTTTAAGGATCTAGGTTAACCCCCTCGTCAGGTTAGAAGTTTTTTGCGTAGATCAATAGAAATCCCACGAGTTGGGAAGTAATAAAAGTCATCCAGAGCAGCGATTCCTCACCCAAGCAAGCCAAAACGAAGCTTAAGGCTAGATGGTGTCCGGAGTTTTCCAATTGGCAACCTTCACAAGGGAAGGCAGGTTCCTAGACATACCGAGCACACACGGTCGTCGCCGTTGAAGTTCCACCGTCGACCTAGCTTCCTGATAGCTTTTGATAAACTTTAATCTTTCATGTCGGAATCTGTTGTTTTGCCCTTCATGTGAAGACATGCTATTGTGACTGAATTTTTATTTATTTTCACAAACGATTCGTGAGTATATTGAAGTACTTTGTATTACTAATATTAGTTTTTCTTTCAGTTTCCATATATAAATACATATGTTAATGGAAAGCAACTGAATTAGGATTAACGATCATAAGCCATATGGCAAGCATCGCTCCTCCCAAGACATAAGAATAAAAGTGTAGTATCAAAGTAACTTATCCTTTGAGAACGTAGGCGACTACTGACCTAGACACATTTTAGAGTGTGTGCTATTTGCATATTACCGCAATATGCAAGTTATATATATATATATATATATATCTCCTGAAGACAGTAGTATCCGACAACTGCACGTCGCTTATGGCATAGGAATGTCATCAACCGTTGCCACACTGGCAGAAAAGTGGCATCGCCTTATATGGGTCTCTGTTACTCGAGCATCGAACATTGGATGTCCGAGGGGTACCTTGGTGTTCACTGAATCAGATTGTGGAGTCGAGAATCTCTTGGAAATTACCGGTGGTTGGACTTGAAGGTGAGGGAGCACTTGCTATCACAGATTGCAGACACTTTCGGCTTGCCATCAGTGGACCTTATAGCTCGAACTCTCCAGCCTATATATATATATATATATATATATATATATATATCAATAGAAAACTTCTTGTGCACGGATTCAGCTGTGGACAGAATCGGATTAGTGGAACTCGTATCTTGACTGAGCCTATCAAGTTTTCTCCTATAAAGCTTCTAATCTATGGGAAGGATAAAGCTTGTATTTAAGGTTCATCCATAGGCCACTAGTCGCGATCAGCTCTCACTCACAATGTCAATTTCTATCCATGTTGCTTCTTTCCTTTGCAGCCATTTTTACCTCATTCTAGTCTCTTCTTTTCTGTGGCGGTGTCAATTATTATCACCACCACTCATATAAGACATATAAGAGTTCGATAACCCCGACGAGTTGCCCATATATCTGTTCAAGAAAAATATAAATCCATCACCAAGTAATTAATACCATTGCCAGGCAATGATTATAATCAAAACATATCCTGGAATAATTATATATTAGGATAACGTTAAATGTAATGAGAATATATCAATCTACCAGAATATATACATACTATAGCATCATATGATATCATAAACTCCTAACAGCTGATTATATATATATATATATATATATATATATATATATATATATATATATATATATATATATATATAGATTAAAATATGAAATGAAATTCTGAGCAGTATAAACTCTATGACCCTACCTCATTATTTTATTCGGAAAGATACCTACGTAGAATATTACTTGATGACTGTTATCTTAAGTAACTGTTCAAATAAATTTTATATTTGTAAATATCTGATGCTTGCCGACGAGATGAAAAATGTGGAAAATGAAAAAATATTCATTCTGAATCTTCACAAAAATATTGAGATTTTAGGTTAGGTTTTATATATATATATATATATATATATATATATATATATATATATATATATATATATATATATATATATATATATATATATATATATATATATATATATATATATATGGGGTTTTACCCTGACGAGTTGCTCATATATCTGTTCATGCAATCAAATTGATTTTATGAAAAATATAAATCCACCACCTGGTAATTAATACCATTGCCAGGCAATGATTATAATCAAAACATATCCTGGAATAATTATATATTAGGATAACGTTAAATGTTATGAGAATATATCAATCTACCAGAATATATACATACTATAGCATCATCAGACAAGGATATCAATGTACCAACGAGTAGGGTGACCTTAGTCAAGTAACACTGAATGTTACTCATTAATAGTTTCCTTTGTGTGAAGTGGTGAACGATCGAATACAATACTGCTCTGAATATAAATATGACAAAATTGTCAGTTAATTATATTACATTTATATAAACAAATGAATAAAATATGAAATGAGATTCTGAGCAGTATAAACTAAAGAGAAAACCTATGACTCTACCTCATTATTATTTTCGGAAAGAAACCTACGAAGAATATTACAAGATTTGATGACTATTATCTTTTGTAACTGTTCAAACAAATTTTCTTCAGACCCAAAATCTCAATACTTTTGTGAAGATTTCTAGGAATAACACCTGTTGTGGAAATAATAATCGGTAGAATAAATATTTTCTTCAACATTTTTAAATCTCGTCGCCAAGCATCATATATTTAGAAATTTTTTCATTGTATTTGTTTTGTATATTATGTGTCGGGTATTTCAATTATATATGTTATTTGATTCTGTTTATCATTAAGAATGATATCTGATCTATTGTGTTTTACAACTCTGTTTCGGCAACTATTTCCTTTCTGTATTTCATTTCGATGTTCGATAAAGCTACTCGGCATGAACTAGTTTGTGAAAAAGTTTAGATTGGCCATAGAACTGAACACCTTTTCGGTATCAATTCCATCGGCAATCTTTCATGTTAGCAATATTCTAGAATTTATTGTTATTCCATACGCAACTATTTTCAGTCTATACTTCATCTTGATGATTTCATCATTGTTTCAGATTTTCTGGAAAGAGTATCTCTGTCTCAAACTTACCGCCTCAATCTCATTGAGCAAGCTTAACACATGCATCAGCGAAGAGTTATTTGGGGCCTCAATCAATTTCAAGATAGAAATATAAGTTACCCCAAATTCTGTAAAAATGATTGACAAGACAAAAATATTTATCAAATATTTTGACCTTTTCATAGTCGAGGAAATATTTCATAATGTACGCGTATAATAAATTCTGCATAAACTTCTTTTGAAAATCCCATCTTCATATAAATAAACACCTACTTTTCAGTAATTTAATTCATTTATCTTTTTACACTTATTATCTTGGCAAACACAAGTTAGAGGTGCTATTGAAAATAAAAACGGTGATTCATCATGCACAAAACTGACTTATTTCGATCAAATTATTTCACTTTTTAAACTAAATACACGAAGTTCTAGAAACAGGCAAGGAAAAGGACTCGAGGGATGGATTAATTTAATAGGCCCCCAACGTATCCAAAATATCATCGTGGTAGGTGAAAAATTGAGTATGGTTTCATCTTATTTCTCACAACTTACACTTGAGAGGCATTCGTATAATGATTTATGTGTTTTTAATGTTCACGTATTTAATATACTGTGCTTTCGTCCGATCATGTTTGGACTCACATCTAGACTTGTTATTTTGGCATGATCAAGGCGGTTTTTCAATTTTACTGCTTTTTTCCTTGTAACCTTATCTTAGATTGGAATAAATTAATAAATAAATAAAAACCAATTTAGTTCAGCGCTTCTCGATGCGTTAGGTATTATTGTATTTTATGCAATCAATTTTTTATTATATACCAAAACTTCTTCATTAGTGTTTGTTCATGATCCACGTGAGATGAACGTAATTGTATATAATGGCCAACTTATCTTTTATTTGTAAATTCACTTCGAGAACAACATATTCTACTTCAATGATTAGTGCTTGGATTTCAATCCAGATTATTATCTTTATCTTTGAACTGATTCAAAACAAAAAAATCATCCTTTATGTTCATAAAATATCAAATTCCATACAATGAGAGTAAACAATTTCAATTTAGCAAATTATTATTTCTCAATATAGATTATTGAAACGAATATTTGCACACCTCCACATTAGAATGCACACGGTTCTTAAGGACAAATTTTATATTAAAATGGAAGCTAATTCCTTGGTATTCAAGAGAATTCGTGGGTTAAATATACAGTGATATTTATCAAGCAAATATGAGTGGAAATCAAAGTGAGTAGATCATTCAAATATATATACTGTGAATATTCTGAAATTTGATCTTAAGACAGTCCTTCTAGCGAAAAACGCTAAAACACGTCAAATTTTGATCGAAGGGGTAGTGTTTTAAGGATTTGTTCGCAGTTTATGGAATCAATCACCCACTTCCCTTCAGTATCGCCCAGTTCAAAATTCATTCTGGGGATTCTGGGTCGAGTAGCATTACGTGGAAAGTGTCATTCGATTCTCTACTCACAATCGTTATTTCAACATCGTCTGCTCAATTGATCCAGTACAACTTGGCAGTTAGTATTCTGGTGATAGGATAGAATAAAAAACGATTTGTAGAACTCTGAATAGGAAGAATTTTGTCGAACTTTCTTCTATTACTAACCAGGAAAACATAGAAAAAGGACAAGCCGAAAAATTCCTATACTGAATATTCACAAGTGCTTTCTCTATTCAATGATAAAAAGGTTCCATACAGGATGATTCTTTGAGAAGAACTGTGAGGCATTCAATCCAGCTGTCTTGACTGCCCACTCAACTTTTTATATCCCCGACGAGTTGCCCATATATCTGTTCATAGAAGTAAGACGATTTTCTGAAAATATAAAATCCCACCGTCGGATAATAAAAACTATTACCTGGCATTGATTTAAAATATATGCTGAAGTGCTTATACCGGGAGTCTGGCTGCTAATGTTACAGTAATCGGAATTTTGCGATTATTAGTTGTCTGTTAGAAGGCATCATAAAAAATCTGAAGATCATTCAACATCGAATATCTCTAGCTCATTGTGAGAAAATAGGCTCATTCATAAGAATTCCATGCATTTAGAAGCTTCAGTTTCGCGATTTTATTCCAAGAATTACGATTTTTAGCGCAAGGACCCTGAAATTCGCAGATTATATGATCTGAAATCTCTCAAATAGTGCATTTCATTCCGTCAATACGAGATCCATATCAAAATCTTCATCAAAGTATTTCTGGTCTGAATTCCCAGAGAAAATTGCGAAATCAGTTAGTATTGAAGATGATTGAATCCGGTTTCTCGTATTTTTCTTTGCTAATAGGTATTCTTGATTACATCAGTAGCTTGTCAGGAAAGTCATCTTCGAATTACCAGAAATATCTCGCTGAATGAGTCATGTCAATTTTTTTATGGTCAGATGTAGGTACTTTTCAGAATATTGCCAACCGAAAAAACCATGGACATATTCCTTCAATTATGCTGGAAAATATCAGTTTTAACTTGTGAAATAATATTTCAAATATTCTGGTTGAGGACAATTTATGAATTTCAAAACGTCAATTACAATTACAACAATAACAACAATTACTTTCCTGACAAGTAACTGATGTTATCGAGAATACCTACTAGAAAAGAAGAAAAACGAGAAGTCAGTTTCAATCCACTTCAATAGTAATTGATTTCACACTTTTTCTCTCGTAATTCTATGCAGAATTACTTTGATGAGGATTTTGAGATGGGTCTGGTATTGAGAGATTTTGCATTATTTGAAAGATTTTCGGTCATATAATCTGCGAATTACAGGGTCCACCGGCGAAAAATTGTGATTATTGGGATAAAATCGCGAATAACTCGGAAATGATGCATTTAAGGTATAGAGACACATATAACAGATCGATGCCTATTAATATTACAAGCTAAATGGTGTGTGCAAATATAGGTAGTCTAATTTGAAAAAAAAAAAAAAACATTTTTGAATGAACTACGATTTGCCATATACTTTGGAAACACCCTGTATATCTTGAAGCCTATAAATATATTGAATTATACTGAGTTAGCCCCTTCACTTACAAAGGGCTAGAAATAATCGATGTTGAATGATCTTTAGTACTTTCAGGATGCCTTCTAAGAGACAACCAAAAATCGCGAAATTCCGATTGAAAAATTTTATATCTCCCTTCCAGTTGATTTCAGGTGGCAATGATATCAGAAAAAATTGTTCAGAATATAATTGAATGAAAACTTAGAAACGTACATTATGCTATTTGTAATAACAAATATGGTCCCTCAGCATTGAAAATATTTTCGAAACTTAGTTCGAATAACAACAAAAAATTCCTTCCTCCATATACTCTTAATATCCCATCTCGCGGGGACACTCGGTATATTAGGATGACTTCAAACGTAATTAAATGATATCAATCTATTATAATACTGTAATATTAGCAGCCAATTACTTCAATGTACCAATATATTAGGGACAATCTGTTGCACAGTGGTCAATTTGTAATTCAAATAATTGATATATGTATTTTACTCCTGTTTTAACTACTTACTATATTTCACCTTCATTAAACTATGAAGCTAAAGAGACAGAGATTTATATCACAGAATATATAAGCAGAAAAACAATGTTGCCAGTATCTCCTTTGATTTTATCGGGTGTACCGTGAAAAACATCCCAAGCTATAGCTTCTACAATTGTTGATCGATTTCAATGAAACAAAAACCGAATTTTATCGAAAATGATACTCAAAGATTTTTATCGGTCTGCCACTTCCAGAAATCCGGAAGTTAACCTCGATATTTTCATTCTATTCTCGAATGTTCATTCAATTTTGAATACTTTGCGCTGAAACCTATCGGTTGAACTCTGTATTTCTAAGAACAAAGAAAATTCC
This sequence comes from Cryptolaemus montrouzieri, assembly GCA_013387265.2. Taxonomy (NCBI): domain Eukaryota; kingdom Metazoa; phylum Arthropoda; class Insecta; order Coleoptera; family Coccinellidae; genus Cryptolaemus; species Cryptolaemus montrouzieri. The sequence continues at coordinate 41,539,111 of JABFTP020000124.1, read as the reverse complement.
AATGCATCGATGTAATTCGTAAAATGGGAGATGTTTGAGTTTGTTATGAAAATTTCTAGTCTTAGAGAGTGTTTTGATTATTATTTCTGTTCGGATAACTCAGATTATATCTATTTTAGGTAAAAAAGACTCAGAACGTAACAGAAAATTCTCGCGAATTGCAAAGTAAGCTTTGGGGCGGAATAACATGAAAAATCCCAGAGTATTGTTCATAGACTTATCATAGATATCATTCCCAATTATAGATGAGCAATTATGGCAGATTAGGTACTTACTCGTTGATTCTTGTTATTGCCTCGTTTCGGGCCCTTTCACGGAGAACCAATTAGTACTGAAGACCAAAATAAATATTTTCAATTTAACATGAATAATGCGCGAGTATTTCGACCATATTCAAAAAAAACTTAAGAAAGCAGAGATATGTGTTTTTATCAACGGAAAATATCGAAATGGCAAAAAACGGTTTATATATAGAGATGTTTTATAGAAATTTTTTAATATGCCCTTCATGATGTTGAACACACAATTGGTACCTTGTAAATACTGCACGTGTTGCAATCAAAACGACATCTGGAAGAATTCTTATTCTTTGTGTCAGCACGGAGAAATTTTCCGGTGGAGTGCGGTGAACTCGATTCTGTCGGTATCTCCAGAGCCAAAAATTAGGCTGGGTCAAATCGGTAGAACGGGCTGCTACATAATTGGACCATTTGTCACTATCTATTGATCACCAAAATAATTGTGCAGCCAAATCACATTGCGCACAGCTGAGTTGTGAGGAGCAGCACCATTTTGTTGGAAGAAGACTTTTCTTCGTTCTTTCGAAGAGAAATCATCTAGGAAATATTGCTTTGATTCAAATTTACTTCAATGAAAACTGGTCTTTCTTTCTCCAATATCGAATATCTATTCAAATGGTGCGCTCAACAGACCAAATAGAGGTTCTAAAAAAAGAATGATGTAAATGCATTCTATTCGTGAAAAAAAATCGAAAACTCGGGGCGTCTAATACTGTCATGTTCAGGGATTCAACTTTTCCAAAAACATATGGCTTGTATTGTATGTTTTCGTGAAATAAATTAAATAGACGTCACTGACGTCTTGGTTTCTGTAGAAATTTGTAAAACATATGTTTCCGAGTTCGCTTCTACACTCAACAAAACGTTTAATTTAGTGTGTTCATCAATTTCCATCTTGAGATTTTTCGTATTTGCGATTTATCTGGAAACTTATGGCGGTTTTGTTTATTACGATCTGGAAATCGTTCCAGACAGAGTCGAAATCCTCGAGCGCAATCTGTTCGATTGAAAATAGGCTCGTTTCTTATCTGTATTCACTTGATTTTAATCTTTTATACTTATTACTATTATACTCGAATCGAAATAATAACAAAATTAGCGGGTAGATACCGAATCTGTCTTAATTTCTCGTTGATAATAGCGAATGACATCCCTTATATTCCAATGTATTTTCCATTGGTATTCCATCGCAGAGCTCACTTCACACAATATCGACAAAATAATGACTTTCTATAGCAGAAAAATTTTATCACCTACTCAAAATATCGCCCTTCCTACGAATCACATCGATGAATTGGAAATTGAAATTTTCTTCCGAAGTTTCTCGATTATCTTTTTTCTCTCGGAAAACATAGCGTGATATTTTTTAAGCAGAACGTACTCAAGTGAATAGGAAATCAAAAAAAATTAAAATATAAGATTTTCGTTTTCAAAACATTCAAGTGAAGGTTACCTTTCGATATTTCCCAGAGTGACACGCCAATGTAAATCTTTCAAGATGTGATAATATCATTCAATATGAAATTCGCTACAACATGGGGTCTCACGGGACTCCTGGTATATAAAAAAAAGAATGTTTTAACACAATCATTAGCATAAATTGGACTGTAACATAATATTCGTTCACAGAGAATGGTGAAGGATCCAGGTGCTGCAAAGACAAGAAGAAATGCTGTAGATCGAGATGCCAGTGCAATGGTTTTCAGTGTTGCGAATCGAAAGAAGATTGCAAATGCTGTGGTAAGGAACCGCAATGTTGCTGTAAAAGATGTAAGTGCTGCGAAAGTTGTCAATGCTGTTCAAATGAAAACAACTGTAAATGCTGTAATTGTAAATGTTGCAAGCCCAAGGAACGCAATTGTTGTGGAAAAGATGAATGCTGCAAGAAATCAGACGACGCCTGCTGCAGAAATTAAATGAAGTACAGGAAATACACTTTTATATAAACAAATAAGAATTATGTGTACTTCAACCTTTATTAATATATATTAATTTTGTAGGTATCATGTATCATTTCCTTCAGTAAATATCTGAATAGTTAAGTTCATTATATTCTTTTATTTCAACGAGATACTCCGATATGTTGATATTTTCAAAGGAAGACAAAGATTGAAATCATTACATATCTGGAATAAATTATTAATTAAAACACAGATAAATACATTAAAATACTCGACATGTGTTTTTGGTTGTCCAGAGTAATACAATACTGAAAGACAAATAATAATAATAGAAGATAGACCTCAATCGTTTTGCCCCGTACAAATTGGCTGGTTCCTCCTACGAGCAGACCTGATTGCCATCAGCTCTAAAATGTCCAACTTCTTCACTTTGTTACCTAGATGTATTAGTTCAATTATATTGAAATTTATGAAATGATTTTTATTTGATCAGTGGTCAGAACAACCCGCAGAATGGTTCTTCTATGTTCTTAAATTCTCTTCTCGATACATCTTTCGGTTTGGCCTACAAAGAGTATCTCGCATGCAGTGCAGCGTATTTTATATACTCCGCTTTTATCCAATAATTTCATTTAATCTTATTATAAACTAACAATGAGCCGAAATTCTTTTTATTAGTACTGATGATGTTAATATTATGTTTGTACAGTCTATTACATATTTTGTTACTTATATTAATAATAATTGATTAGTGATTTCCTAATCGATATCTCAGTATGCAAAATATAAATTCTCTTCAGTAAAAAATTATGTTGTTTTTATTTTATTATGGTGTCAATTGTATTCAGTGCATAGCCCTTATTTCATAAAATAAAATTATTGGATGAAAGCGGAGTATATAAAAACACTGCAGTGAATGCGTGACCTTCTATATAGGCTAAACCAGACGACGTGTTGAGAAAATAATTGAAAAACATTAAAGATCCATTATTCAAAGCAAAAGTTTCACTGGTTTTCTGACCATTGTACAGATTAAAATCAGTAGGACACTTTAGAGATGATGGAAATAATGGTCCGTTCGAAGGAAAAACCCGTCAATTTGCAATGAGCTAACAGACTTCTTCCTATGTTCTATTGTGAATGCAGTAATATTTAAGTGAAACCACTCTTTTTCTCGTTCACTATTGTATTACTCTTGATAATGGGCTGATAGCCCGAGATATAAGTTGAGTATTTTAATGTATTCTTTGAAACCTTTGCTAAGAGTTTTAATCAGTCATTTATTCATTATGTTTTACCAAGAGTTAAACAAGAATTCCATATATAAATCTGAGAGATATAGGGATCAATCTAATTTTTTGAAAATATAACAATATATCAGAATATACTGAAATCATTATAACATTATTAGCCATTGACATCAATACACCAGAGAAATCCTATGATCAGACCTTAAACAAGTAATATTGAATGAATTGAGTCGAATATTGGCGAGAATACATATAATAATATACTGAGCAAATTACTGTAATCTCATATGTACACATATACACGGTGTTCCATCTTAAATCTCACCATTTATATTTCTTATCCAGAAGTGATTGAAAAAGTTTGCCGAAACACGTCGAATGATTTTTATTGGGGGAAATCTCTTTACGTATATTTTGAGCTTGAACGAGCATTCTTTTAGAGGGAGAGCTTGAACTCCTTAAAATTGAATAGGGCAAAGTGATAGGAGAATACATTAGTTGAGAGCTCTTCTGAGCCATTTTACAATAGTGTAAAAAGTAAAAGTAAAAATAAACCAATTTTTGTTTTGAAAGGAAACCTTTCGAGGGAGGTTAGCACCTGGGTGCATTGACCAGTAACTTTACCTTGAGGATTTAGACGATAAAAAAAATAGGTTTTGTTGTGAAGTCTTTGAGAAGCCCTTTTTACAAACTACAACAATCTCATATAGATTTAATTGTTTTATTTGAATACTAATCTTCCTCATTTTACAAGAAAAATTCTCCCAAGCAATGCATAAATAGAAAGGAATGAAAACATTAGCTTCGTCTAAAGTTTTTGTTCTTAGCAGCAAGGTATTCATCTGATAATAATTTTGTTCACCTGAAGCATTGTACATCAATCATTGAAATATACATCAATCATTGAAATACTACTCTGCTAACAGGTTAAGACTTCAAAATTAATTATGGTGTACACAATACTAAAACATGATGGTCTTGTGAGCCTTCATTAGCAAAATTAAAATTATGCCCTAGTGGCTGCATGTTTATCTGTTGATTCGATTATCATTGAATCATATGTTACCATTAGTAGGATGACCTTACGTAAATTTATCTTTTTCTTCTCTTCCAATGGCGTTTTATTCATATTCCGCTCAAGTCATAGTTTCTTTACTTGCATTTATTTCTTGCTGGTTTGACACATAGCCTTGAGTACCCTGTTTGTTAGGTCTACTCAGTTTTTGAGGTGATGCATAAGCGCACCTTGTATTTATCGGTCACCTGATGCTTATATTTTCGCTGTGAGTATGGGAAGGATTATCCTTAAGTTGAAAGAGAAGCGAATCAAATACCCTTCTTACATACAAATTTTTGTCCATTTTGTTGAAAATGTAATCAGAATCATTGTCATTGCAGTAAATTTTCCTTATATCAGTCAAGCAACTCGAACATTTAAGTGCTACTGAAAGCATTTTCGGCACAGTCCTTACTGTCTGCTGCCCTGGCACCAAAACATCAGGTTGCCCCAATTCAGTCAGACCTCACGACCATCCGTGGCTACTGTAAGTCGTTTAAGAGTTAACCTGTACTGTCTGTAACCTTGGCTTTGTAACAACTATTAGCCTATTTTTATTGAATCAGATAACGGTTCAGTTGAGTTTTGTCCTCTTTCTCTGTCTCGTGGCTCAGCATCTTGTTATTGCTTTCAAATAAGAACGAGAGTGATAGAATTTGAATGAAACTTTCGGTTCTGCCATTTCATCTTTCTGATGATGAAGAAGGATATTTGTAGATAAAAGTTAGGACATATAGGGTACTGGAAACAGAAAACATTTAACTGTGGGCTTCTGCCATGCTCTGCTAAAGTGGGCCATACTGCTTATTTTTCTTTTTCTCCCGATTATTAACTCCTCTTGAATCTTGAGAAAATAAGGGATATAACCTTCCTGTTGCATGTCCCATATATTATAAAATATTGCCATATAATATGAAATAATACATTCCATAATGTTTTACCGTTTTATTGGTTACAACCGCTCTCGTATTATCTTCTATAAGTCGTTGGCTTGCTGGCGCCTATTAATCATGATCGACTTGTAACTTGATTTTCATATGTGGAATGGTATTTGCTCACTTTTTCGTTTTTTTTTTAATTCAAATTTATTGTAAATTAATATAAATTGAAATTAAAATTTTTTTGCACTTCACAAGTTCTCTTTATCTCACTTCAATTACTACCTTTCACTTTCTCACTCTGATCAAACTATACCGTATTCCTATTCTCGACTGCGTTGTCTTTTCCTTCTCCTAGTATTCTCTGTCTTTTCCAATTTCCTAAGATTCTGTCAATTGAATTGATTCCTATGATGCCGGCGTAACCTCAAAGAGAGGTTTTTAGAATTAATTTCGTAATTTTGTGATAGCTGAGGATTTGAAAGGGATTTGAAGAAATATCAAAAAAAAAATTAAAGAAATTTCTATTTTTTGACTAAGTTCAAACTTTGAATAGTGGATTACTAGTTCACCCGTAAATAATTTGCGTACTGGGTAGACCTCCAAGACGACATAATTACGACGTCTGGAAGTGGTAATGTCCTCAACACCCGTTTAGCAACCCAGAGGGGATAACCGATATCGTGTTGAAGGATTCCTAATTTATTTATTTATTTACAAATTTAGAGCTACATCAATCTCTAATTGGATTATTAGTAGCTATTTGTTAGTTAGTATGGTATGTATGTTTCATATTTTTTGGTAAAGTTTCGTCATTTTGAGAAAGTCTAGAGTGCGTTGTATGGAGGTTGTCAGAGCTTCTTGTAGGTTTCGTGATATTCTAGTTTTTCTTCGTTCATCTTCGTAGGTTGTGCAGTTGATCAGAATTTGTTCTATGTCTAGTTTGGTATTGCAGGTGTTGCAAATTGGGGGTTCTGTGTTTTGCATGATATGACTGTGAGTTAGATTGGTATGTCCTATACGTATTCTGTTTGTGACGACTTGGTCTCTTCTTGCTGTCGGTGTTGTTAGTGAGTTTGTTGTAGTTACGTGGGGAATTATTTTCTTTAGGTGTGTGTGTTCGTATCGTTCCATTGTCTTTGCCATTCGTCCAGGATGAATTTTTTGATACTTAGTTTAATGTCTGTTGTTGGTACTAATGTGATGTCTAGAGCTGTGTTATTTTTTGCTGCGGCGACTGCTGCTGTGTCTGCTCTCTCATTCCCATCGATGCCTATATGTGATGGGACCCAAAGTAGTGCGATATTTATGTTGTGTTTGTTGATTTTGTATAATACTTCTTTCATCATAATTTGAATAACATTCGATGGGTACATTTCTTCGATTCCTTGTAAAGCGCTTAACGAGTCTGATATCACCAAAGTGTTTCTCTTGAGAGTTAGTGCAATTTTGAAGGCTTCGTATATGGCTATAGTCTCCCCTGTATATATACTGCAATAAGGTGGCATTTTGAGGGTTTTGGTCTCGTTTTCAGAAATGAGCGCACTTGCAACTGATGAGTCATTTTCGAAGCGTCTGTGAATATGTGTGCTGAGTGTCTGTATTTTCTAGGATCTCATGGTATTTATTTTTATGATTTGATGGTTTATTGCATCTTTTTGAATTCGGTAAGTGATTTTTCTTTTTTGGTATTTTTACTAATCAGGGAGGAGTATTCAATTCGATCGGAATGGATGACTTCAAAGTATCTAGGTTGAATTTTGTTTCAGATAGTTGATCAAAAAATGCTCGATGTCTTTTTTGTGGTGTACTAATCTGTCTATCAATTAGAAGATTTTTATTTGGATTTTGCTCGTCTGATCCGATTCTCGCTGCATAACAAAGCGTGATATATTTTCTTCGTAAGAAAGGAGGGGGTTCGTTTGCCAGAGTGTATAAGCTTTGTACTGGGCTTGTTCTGTACGCTCCTAGTGAGAGTCGAAGAGCTTGGTTTTGGATGGAGTCTACTTTTCTTATTTGATTTTTTGATGTATTGCTGTAGCAAGTTATTCCGTAGTCAACTTTGCTTCTTATGAGGGATCTATAAATGTTGAGTAAGTTTTTAGTGTTTGCACCCCATAGGTGATTCGAAATTATTTTGATGAGATTGATCCTTTTTCGGCATGATAATTGGAGCTCTTTTATGTGGTTGTTCCAGGATAATTTTGTGTCTAGTATCATTCCTAAGAATTTTATTTCTTTTGTTTGTTCGATGTTTTTTCCGTATAAGTTTAGATTGAGATGGATATTTGGATCTCTTTTGGCAAATATAATGTACTTGCTTTTTTCTGTAGAAAAGCTGAAACCTGTTCTGCTTGCCCATAGTTGTATTCTGTCCAGTTGTTGTTGTAGGAGATTTTCAGCGGAGTCAAGGTTTTTGCTAGCTGTGTATATAATTATATCATCTGCAAAAATGCCTATTTGGATAGGTAGTCTCAGTTCTTCTGTGATACTGTTTATGGCGATCAAAAAGAGAGTTGGACTGATAACTGATCCTTGTGGTGTGCCGTTTTGAATTCTGTGCTCTTCAGATAAAATACCATTTGCTCTCACTTGTATAGTTCGATTATCGAGAAAGTTTTCAATAAATGCGAGCATATTTCCTTGTATGTTCCAGTCCGACATCTGTTTGAGGATCAAGTAACGCCACGCTCTATCAAAGGCTTGCTTTAAGTCTAGGAGTATTGCTATGAGTTTCTGATCGTTTTGGAAGGCTACTCTTATATTGTTCTCTAGTCGTACAAGTATGTCTAATGTTGAGCGGTTATTTCTGAAAGCGTATTGGTGTTGGCTGAGTAATTTTTCTTTCTCAAGGTACCAAAGCAGTTTTTATTCAATATTTTTCCAAAATTTTGCAGGTTGAGCAGGTCAGTGAAATTGGCCGGTATGAGGAGGGTTCATCCTTTCGTTTGTTAGGTTTTACGATCGGAATAACTATTGCATTTGACCATTACTTTGGGAATGTTTGCGATCTTAAAATGAAGTTGAAAATGTCGATGAGTATGAGTTTTCCTTTTATGCTGAGGTTTTGTATGAAAATATGAGGAATGTCATCTGGCCCTGCAGCGTGACTCTTCGAAGGTTTAAGTGCGTTGTTTAGTTCTTGTAGTGATATGTCGCTGTTTAAAGGTTCGTCATTGTTTATTATGTGAATAGTATTTTCTTCTGCGTGATTTTTAAATTGTATGAAGTTTGCGTCATAGTGATCATTTTTGAATTATTTTCATAATGTTGTGCTAATATTTCTGCGATTTCATCCGGGAAGAATCTCTATTTTGGTTGTACTTCAGTGTATTAATCTCATAGAACGTGTTTGATCCTTTCAATTTTCTTATTTTGTTCCATATTGTACTGGGTGGGGTTTGGGAGTTAATTGAAGAAATATAGTTGGACCATGATTCCTTTTTACTTTTCTTTATGTGACATCTGGCTATGGCTCTCAATTTCTTGAAATTTTCTAAATTTTCAGGTGTTCCGTGTTTTTTCAATCTGTTGAATGCTGTCTTAGATTTGCGTATTGCGTTCTTGACTGTTTCGTTCCACCATGGAACAGGTGCTCTTTTCAGTTGGCCGTGTTCCAACACCTACAGTTGGAAAAAAATGTTTTGTCTATGACAATTGAAACTCCTTGTACCTGATTGTGAATAGTTTAAATATAATGGGCATTTGAATCTGAACTGTTTAAATTTCAAAGAAAAATTCTGGGATGGGTGCTCCGCAATATTTGGGCATTTTTTTATAATTAATTTAAATATCGTTATCATTTTGCACCGTCTCTTTCTGACCCAGTTTGCGTTTCAGTTAAAATGTATTTAAGTCATTTGTCAAAGAAGTCGACTAGAATTTAATATAAGTGACTACAATATACACCGTATTGAAACACCCCCAACCCCGGTCTATGAAAGACGATGCAAAATGTATCGCCTTTACGTAAATTGCAATACCTGAATTATCTTATTTTCTTCCCCATATTAATTACACCTGAGACCGACTGAAATCGGTCTAATGAAAAGCCATGTGATCGTCTAGTACCTGAACTTGCTTTGAAGTTCTTTTTATAAAATAGGACCCTTTTCTTTGTTGTCTTGTGTATTTGTAGTAACCTACTCAAGTTCTTTTATGTGAGGTTTGATATGATACGACCAATTCTTCGTCGCTTAAACTATAGGTAAGGAAATGAGAAAAACAAAACAGATTCCGTAACAATGTCTTTTTGTTCTTTGTAGCATTTGTATTAAATTCTTATCCTTGCATTCTTTGGCATCTTTTAATGAATTTAATAAATATGATCATTTAGATAGAGGCCCAATTTGCCCTCACCCATATTTTGAGTGGAAGTTTATACCTTAGATTATTTTATACAGACCTAATTGGTCCTCACCCATATTACGAGTGGAATGTGGAATATTTAATTATTATAACCAGACCTAATTGGTCCTCACCCATATTACGAGTGGAAGTTGGAATATTTAATTATTATAAACAGGCTCACTTGGCCCTCACCCATATTTTGGATGGAAGTTTTAATATTTAATTATTATAACAGGCTTAATCAGCCCTCATCCATATTCTGGATGGAATTCGGATATGAGATTATTGTAGATGGGTCTAACCGACCCTCACCCATTTTATGAGTGGTAACTGACCCGATCGAAGGGTTTTGGTAATATGATATCATGTTTTCTGACGAGGTCGTTGCCCTGATACTCCAAACTCTGAAAGATTTACTTTTAAAATTCTAAGGAACACGTCCACAGCTGACAACTTGAAAGCGTTAATTCGCTCGCGTATTTTTAATCGAATTCAGTAATTCGTATAGTATTAAAACGTTATATATGGAACTAGAGGTAAGCCCGTAAAGCCGTACGTGATTCTTTTGCTCAACTAAGCGCCAACGGGCAGTTTATTGTCACTGACTGCGGATCATATTCTATTCCCATATCGCGGATTTGCCAACCAGGGAAACATGCCCTCTGATCATACACCTGTATGTACCACAAACGTCACATACATTCCCTAACTCAGACATTCTTCAAAACTTTCATACCGACAACATACAAGCCTCAATGTCTGTGGGTCCATACATGCGTATCGTCCCTAAAGCCATTTATTTATACTAATGAGAAATGATATTACTCGTAGGTGATCATTACACCTGAAGGCAGGAAAGTTCCTTATTGAGCTTAAGAGTATCGGACATCAAATCAATAATTTGAAAGTAAGATCTTCCCTAAATGGATACAATGAAAATATAAATATATTCGTTACCGGTTAAGTATGTTCTGCTAAGTTATAAACTGAGATAAATAGAAATACCGAATAAAAGGATTATGGTATTTCAAATAGATAATTGGCCCATTATAGAAGCAAAGATAAGAATCAATATTAAATGTTCTCACATTCGAACGTGTCGTTCATCATATTATTAACAAAAGATTTCTATTGGAAAATGGTTAAGTAACATTTCAATGAGATCAATTTTCTGAATTATAAAAGTAAAGTTCATGTCAATATTAAACTTCATAACATTTCAAATTCAAATAGTTCTCAAAGTTGGTGGAATCAGTACACAATAGCTTAATTACGTTTCAATAATGTTGCAAGTTTGAGAAACAAATGTTGAAATCAATACTACAGAATTTTAGTGTACTTCAAAATAATGTGTTAAGTTAAAACAGCTGTTGAAATCAATATAAAATAAATTCAGTACATTTCAAAGTTTACCAAGTTACGAAAGCAAAGGTCTTCAATAGGTCTATGAAAATAACTCTTCGAAATAAATATTAGAAATGTCAGTGCAGTTCAAATAGATCATTTGCCAAGAGAAAAAAAAATACGTGAAAATAATTTGGAATTTGAGAAATGATTATTTCAACTCGTCCTCAGTGCGTTTAGAAATTACGTAACATATACTTCAAGAAATTCGTGAAAATTAAATAGTGAGCAGAAATATTAAAAGAAATTCAGAAAAAATTCACCTGTGGGACACAACGGGGACGGTGCTTCTTCTTCCCCTGTCCGGCTTCTCGGAGAGGAACAATCTGCGTCTTCCATTTTTCTGGACTCATGTAATGCACGATAAATTAACTTAATTTAATTCCGATTCACACGATTGAGTAAATTGACTGAGCTTCAAAACGAAATAACTGAATTATAAGAGTAACTGCACATCTGACGAAAAATAACTCAATAATAATCAAAAACATAATAATGAATGAATTAATGAATCCCCTTAACGTCGCGATCGTGATACTTATATATGCGTGACCCAGCAGTCCTTACTCGCTTCCCTCAGCCATTGGTACTCAAGTACCTGTTAAATAGTCTTTTACAGACGCGTTCCTTCGTCGCGACGTGGGAATTGCTGATTTAGAAAACACCAGCTTTGGAACCGTGAATATACGAATGAGTGCTTAAGAGCTTAGGTATTAAAGTCGATTATTGGTTTCGCTGGATTTCTTATTTGGGTTAGATAAATTCCTTCGTGTCTATGTTTACACTATTGGGTGATTTCAAGCTGCCTTAAGAATACGTAATATTCTACTATATTGAGAATTTAAAATATAATTATTGAATCATTCTGGCAAATGACCGTCTTTTCACTGTAAATTTGAATTCAGGGAACAATATGAAATGTTATGCAGGTAGATCTACAAAATACAGTTATCACAATTGATAATAAAATTCACTTAGATAAAACCCAAGAAATATATGGATAGTTTTAGCAAATTAATAAAAAAATTGACCCCGGTTCTGGGTCGTCTCAGTATTCGAAATTCTAACACTATATACAAAAATTGGTAATTTTTATAATCAGAGAACAACATTGTTGATATTGACGAAAAACTCTGCGTTTTTATGAAGTAAGGTAGAAGCGGCGACGGAAGTTAATGAAATCGTTTGAAATCAAGCTAGGCCAATCTGTAACAATTAATTTAATCGCTAAACATCGAAGGTTTTCCTCTATCACCTACAAGAATTTGAAAGTTTCAACAGAAGAACACAACCAAAAAGTCATTGTACGAAGTGAATTAAATGTTTCAATGTTAGCTCATATCAAACCGAGAGGATCGTGACCTTCCTTCGGCTAAAATAAGCAAACTTAACTTCAACGAGAAGTCCTTCACCATACACTTGCAATAGTGATCAATCAAAATTGAAGGAATCCGTACGTCAGAGTGATTATCATCTAAGTATTGTAATCTTTAGAAAAATAATTGGTCATCCGACTACTTTCATATATATGTTCGTAGAACCTGCCTCTTATACAATAACATGAAATAAATCAGCATAGGTGCAAGTAATGTTTCAGAATAATAAATTTAAATTTTCAATTTACTCTAGAACCAAAACAGGTCCTATTATTTCACCAATACAAAATTAAAAGTCTATAGTTCTCACCAATAATATATACAAAATATAATTGCAATTAGGTGGTTCATTGAAAAGGAAATGAAAATTAATTATAGCGACCTACATCTGAATTGAATCGAACATATAAATCATTCGATCGCCCTCCGTAGAACGAATATTTCATGTTTATACCATCTTATATTACAACTCAATATCATGATAACGAAAGGCACCTAACTTTTGCAAATGTCTCGTTCGAGCTACTACAGATATAAATTCTGCTTAGATTTCATCCTTTTCGCGTTTTCTGCTTGATCTGGCATCGAGTCAATATCTTGAGGAATTTCAATTCTCAGTTCAGTTGAAGATAAAGTTTTCGGTATAGTTATCAAAGTTTCGTGTTTTGTGAAAATAAGCCAGTATATTTCATCGAATTACTAAAGAAAATACATTATGTAATTTCTAGTTATTTGAGTCGCTTGATGGCTCTCAGTTTTCATGTCATGTGGTTTTCGAACTTTTGCTTTCTGCTTGTTTCATTTCATGTTTCAGACACTTTAGCGATAGATGAAACACGAATTCTTGCCTAAACTAGTGTTTTGATAAGATACGCTTTCATTTTATATTACAATTCAACAACGCCCTAATTCCTTGATATTATCTTTTCTGTCGCCGAAAATCAAGGAATAAGAAAAGGAAAATCTCGATTGAAACAGGCCAAGCGTCGTACTTCTCAGCCATTCCTATCCTCTATGGAAAATGTCCCACATAACCAAAATTCCAATAGAGCCGTCAACCATATTTGAATTGAAATGTATTAAAGAAAAATGAAAGTGAAAGTGTCCTTTCTACCGGAATTCTGAGCAAAGGTTTGAGTGACTTGAGATGTAGAATATTGGGAAACATAGCCATAAATTGTCGTTTTCTCTTCATCAAGATAAGCTGGATAATAATCGTGCAATACGCAAAAGAAACATCTGTCGAAAAAGTACCGGGAATTGATAATTTAAAAAATTTGCTTGAAACGATTGTCAAAATTTTTGTTCTTGCTAAGTTGGCACATCTGTTTTCTAGACTGACGTGGAGTTTGAACGCGATCTGATCATTTAGTTTGTTTATTGTGCCCGATTTTGTCAGTTATCACAAGAGTGTTTTGCGATTTTTACAATGGATAAAAATATCGAACAAAGAATTTGTCTGAAATTCTTTATTGCAAATGGAATTTCGTGTGCCGAATCGCTGAAAATATTACAGAAGACTTACGGTGAGTCGACTTCATCGAAAACACGTGCATATGAATAGTGGTGGAAGATATTCTTTGCTCTGGTCGGCCATCAACATCTTCAACTGAAGTTGACATCGATAAAGGAAAAATGGTAATTGCAAATCGTCATTTAAGTTTGGAGAGAGATAGCCAATGAACTTTCTATGTCTAACGAATCAATTCGTACCATTTTGAACAATTGCCGCTCGAATAGTTCCAAAAGACCTGAATTTTCTTAGAAATTCAATCGCATAAAGGTCACTGTAGACATTCTAGAACGAGTCAATTCTGACCTTACATTCATAGAACGCATTGTAACTGGTGATGGGACATGGCTTTATAAGTTTGACATGCAAACTAGTCAACAAGCTTCGGAATGACACCTCTCAACTGAACCGAAACCGAAAAAACCACGGTAATGTTGACTGTTTTCTTTGATTATCTCAGTTTTGTTCACTCGTAATTCCTACTAGAAGGTCAAACTGTAAATAAATAATATTATTTGATTGTTAAGATTTGGAGAGAGCAAATTCGTCGACGAAGGCCATATTTGAGGAAAGAAAACTCATGGAATTTGCACCACAATGATGCACCATCTCAGCAGGCTAACATTGGGGAACAAAAAAGTCGACCGGAGCGTTTCTGATCAGAAATTCAATCATTGTGAATGAATTTCTGACCAATAACTCAAGAAATACCATCGAACAACTACAGTTTTCTCCTCATATGGCTCCAGCCGATTTTTTTCTTCTTTCGAAACTCAATGTACCACTTCGAAGTACTCGTTTCGAATCCATAGAAGCCATAATGTAACGTGCTAAAATCACGTCACAACAATTTGAATTAAAACACCTGATTCCAGTCAACCCCTCAATCTGTGTCACGCCACTGGTTAACAGTCTGATGCGCATATTCTGGCTGTCAGATGAGATGTACATGTGCTACCAACTAGGCTTCAGATTCATTTTGTTTCTTTTTTTCTTTACCGACCTTTGGACTAATTAGTCGTTCTTGAAATCCCTTCCTCACGGGAAGAATTTTCCAAATCGTTCCCATCGAGATCATTCAACTAGCAGTGAGGTGTAACGTGCTAAAATCACGTCACAAAAGTTTGAATTAAAACACCTAATCCCAGTTAACAGTCTCGTGCGCATAATCAGATGATATGAGCATGTGCTACCATTTTCGCTTCAGATTCTTTTTGCTTTCCTTTCTCTGCCGACCTTTGGACTATATAGTTGTTCGTGAAATCACTTCCTCACGGAAAAAAAATTTCCAAATCGTTCCCATCGAAATCCTTCATTTGATAAACTAGCGGAGAGATGTAACGTACTAAAATTACGTCACAACAATTTGAATTAAATAACCTGATTCCAGTCAACCCCTCAATCTGTGTCACGCCACTGGTTAACAGTCTGATGGGCATATTCCGGCTGTCAGATGATATGTACATGTGCTACCAACTTGGCTTCAGATTCTTTTTTTTTCTTTGCCGACCTTTGGACTAATTAGTCGTTCTTGAAATCCCTTCTTCACGGAAAGAATTTTCCAAATCGTTCCCATCGAGATCATTCAACTAGCAGAGAGGTATAACGTGCTAAAATCACGTCACAAAAGTTTGAGTTAAAACACCTAATTCCAGTTAACAGTCTCATGCGCATATTTCGGCTATCAGATGATATGAGCATGTGCTACCATTTTCGCTTCAGATTCTTTCTGCTTTCATTTCTTTGCCGTCCTTTGGACTAATTAGTTGTTCTTGAAACCCCTTCCTCACAGAAAAAATTTTCCGAATCGTTCCGATCGAGATCCCTCAACTGATAAACTAGCGCAGACGTGTAATGTACTAAAATAACGTCTTAACTATTTGAAGTTAAACACCTGATTCCAGTCAACCCTCTATTTGTGTCACGCCACTGGTTAACAGTCTGATGCGGATAATCTGGCTATCAGATGATATGTGCATGTGCTACCAACTTCGCTTCACTTTCATTTCGATTTCTTTCCTTTGCCGACCTTTGGATTAATTAGTCGTCCTTGAAATCTCTTCTTCACAGGCAGAATTTTCCAAGTCGTTCCCTTCGAGATCCTCCAACTGATTAACTAGCGGAGAGGTGTAACGTACTAAAATTACGTCACTACAATTTGAATTAAAACACCTGATTCCAGTCAACCCTTTACGTGTTCCACGCCACTGGTTAATAGTCTGATGCGGATAATCCGGCTATCAGATGATATGTGCATGTGCTACCAACTTCGATTCAGATTCATTTTGCATCCTTCTATTTGCCATCCAATGGACTAATTAGTCGTTCTTGAAATCTCTTCCACACAGGAAGAATTTTCCTAGTCGTTCCCATGGAGATCCTTCAACTGATGAACTATCGGAGTGGTGTAACGTGTTCAAATCACGTCACAACAATTTGAATTAAAACACCTTATTCCAGTCAACCCTCTATTTGTGTCATGCCACTGGTTTACAGTCTGATGCGCATAATTAATATCAGATGATATGTGCATGTGTCAACAACATCGCTTCAGATTCATTTTGCTTTCTTCTATTTTCCGACCTTTGGACTAATTTGTCGTTCTTGAAATCTCTTCCTTACGAAAAGAATTTTTCAAATCGTTCCCATCGAGATCCTTCAACTGATAAACTAGCGAGGTGTAACGTGCAAAATCACGTGACAACAATTTAAATTGAAACACCTGATTCCAGTCAACCCTCTATCTGTGTCACGCCACTGGTTAACAGTCTGATGCGCATAATCCGGCTATGGGATGATATGTGCATGTGCTACCAACTTCGCTTCAGATTCATTCTGGTTTCTTCTATTTGCCGACCCTTGGACTAATTTGTCGTTCTTGAAATCCCTTCCTCAGGAAAAGAATTTTCCAAATCGTTCCCATCGAGATCAACTGATAAACTAGCGGAGAGGTGTTACGTGCAAAATCACGTCACAACATTTCAAATTAAAACACCTGATTCCAGTCAACAGTTTGATGTGCATAATCCGGCTATCAGATGATATGTGCATGTGCTACCAACTTCGCTTCAGATTCATTTGGTTCCTTTTCTTTCCGACCCTTGGACTAATTAGGCTTTCTTGAAACCCCTTCCTCAGGTGAAAAAATTTTGCAATTCGTTTCCATCGAGATGCTTTAACTGATAAACTAGCGGAGAGGTGTAACGTACTAAAATCACGTCACAACAATTTGATTTAAGACCGCTGATTCCAGTCAACCCTCTATCGGTATCACGCCACTGGTTAACAGTTTGATGCGCATAATCCGGCTATCAGATGATATATGCATGTGCTCCCAACTTTGCTTCAGATTCATATTGCTTTCTTTTCTCTGCCGACCCTTAAACTAATTAGTCGTTCTTAAAAATAAAGAATATATAAATTCGTATCAAAATACTTGAAGAATATTAAGTAATTAATGAATCTAAACTTTCAATATTCTATGGTCTATTTATACCATCTCTCGATTAAGCCCACAGAATATTGAAATATTTTTGCAAAATAGTTTTTTCAGATGCTTCCTCGCTTTTTATGTAACTCATCTTTTAATTCTATGACATACCTTAACAGCTAGCACGAGTTTCCTTTTTTAGAATCTGTAACTTTTCCTATTAATTTTTGTCTCCAAATAATGTTAGATCCACGTTATTTTGTTACTCTAAATTCCCTGGAATAGCTGGCTGATACGTTAGAGCATAGAATATCTTAGTGATATGTCTAATTTGTGAAATTCAGTCCTAGGTGGAGACTCGTAGACAGAGACTCCTAGGTGGAGACTCGTAGATAGGGAGTCCTATGTAGAGACTCGTAGGTGGAGCTCAAAGGTAGAGACTATATAACTTCTATCTGGAGTCTAGAAATCCACATGAATCCGAAGCTGAAATAAAGGTTTTCCCCCATATGCAGCAGTAAAGAGAAAAACGTTTTGGTATTTGAACTCCCTAAGTAATTGGGGACTATAACATAGACGACCTCATCTTCTTCACCAACATAAATCTTGTTGACTGTATATATATATATAAGAAGCTTTTGTGACATTGTGTACCATATTTTATGTAATTAAATATCTGAGCTATTCAAACTTACACCACGACTAATCAGCTTGAAGGTCTGCGGCAGAAAGGAAGTCCGGAGAAGATTCGGAAGCTGGTAAGCATACCTTCAAGCTAATTAGTCGTGGTCTAACGTGCTAAAATCACGCCACAACAATTTGAATTAAAACACCTGATTCTAGTCAACTCTCTATCTGTATCACGCCACTGGTTAACAGTCTGATGCGCAAAATTGGAAGCGGAAAAAGTGACTGAAAAATATTTTGATAATTTTATAGTTCATTGACGTAAATTTACTACTTCGGAAGAGGCCTACTATGAAGACGATACAATAA
This sequence comes from Cryptolaemus montrouzieri, assembly GCA_013387265.2. Taxonomy (NCBI): domain Eukaryota; kingdom Metazoa; phylum Arthropoda; class Insecta; order Coleoptera; family Coccinellidae; genus Cryptolaemus; species Cryptolaemus montrouzieri. Next base: position 41,520,657 of record JABFTP020000124.1, on the reverse strand, counting down.
ATTTGGATGAAAAATAAATTTTTTGTTTCATTGAACAATTCCCGGTAATTTTTCGACAAATTTATCTCTTGTCATTACCAGATAATAAAAAATAACGGAGGGAAATCTATAGTAACAGCTCAAATTTCGTACATCTCGACCATTCCTCTCCGTGAAAGTTCTCGGAAAAAAGTGTTAACGTTGTTTCGAACCGTCCGCATTTCTGTCTTGGTCGACTTGAAATTTTTCAGTCCATTTTCGATAAGATGCATCATCAATGGAGATAAGACATTGCGCCAGTATTCTATTTAGAAATACGTTTTCCATCAGAGGTAAAACCCAAAATTGGTGGTCTAAGGATGCTTGAGTTTCAATACTATTTTCGACACGGTGAAACGCTTCTTTAATGTTTTGGTCAGACACCCGTAAAATGTTAATGCATTTTTCAACACTGGGATCGCAACTAAGGAACACGGTTTCTAATTTTTCTACTGAGTAAATGGGTTTGTAGAGGTCAAACGTTGTTCGGCTGAATTTTTATTCTCTTATTCGCCATGGTGCCTGAAATTGCTTCTCATTCTTTTTCGGAGAACGTTAATACACGCGCTGTTCTTACACCCAAAATCTGCCCTCCGCACCTTTCATCTATTTATTGCTTTTTTCTAGTAAGGTTATTTGCGTACGTACTATCAGTAACTTATATTAAATGTTTCTTCAAATTTATTCATCTGGCCTAATAGATATATTTTTTTTGATCAATTTTATTATTTCATCTGAATAAATTCTGATTCTACAAGTATATCGTGCCATTCTTATATAACCTTATTTACCATTGTGTATATGATTAGCAAAGAATTATCGAAAGTTTTAGAGCCGAGTAGTAGCTTTTCATTATATGAAAAATAGCAATCCTGACTTCAAAGGCCAACAATTTCTCTCATACCAATTCAGAATGAAAATTATTTTAAGTTTCACTATAAAAGTAGATAAAAGTAGAAGTTTATATTATAAATGGTCATTATAATTTAAACTCAGAGTTTGAGTGGAATAATATAAAAGTTTTTGCGTATAAAGCAACTAAATTCTGTCATGCATATATGAGAACATTTCAATAATTAGCAAACTCTAACGAGTAGAGTTTAAGCTCGAGAAAACAATCAGACCAGAGTCCGAAGTCCTTTCTGAAGCGGAAGTTAAGGCTGCAATTAGTTTGTCCAAATCTGGTTGATTATTCGGTGGATATAATATATCAAACATTGAAATTGAATTTAGAATTAGCAATTGGTCAAATGAATTAATTATAGAAAGTTGCATCAATCATTTAAATAGTATATTATAAGCCAAAGTTGTACACGAATTTAGTTACTTCTACAAGAAGCTGGGAGAAATTGCAGTTCATTTCGACACTCAAAGCGAGAACACTAAATAATTCGAGAATTACATTCTACTCGCTGATCTGAGAGAACTTGTGTTACCAATTCTTTTCTCCGAATGTTCCAGATTTTATTCAGTTCATTTATTTTCATCCCCAGAACTTGTGTCTGTTTGTTATTCCTTTAACGTGCTCTATTTCAGCCTTTCTACCAATGACGCGCTTAACCCCTCTCGTGCCGAGAGAAGGGATCATATTTAATGTCCAACACATAAATAGGACCGACGCCTTCACATCTCCTCCGAAAGATGGATACGCAAGCGATTCCCAGAATTATCAAGAAACACTTGTGGCAATTACTTGATACAAATCTACTGAAAATGATAAATTTGATTTGACCATTTACTATATTTGTAAGGCGTTTCAATGAAACTGCGGCTTTATCAGACAAAATGAAAACTTAGCTAAGGTACAACAATTTATATATGATCTACAACATTGGAATTAAAATGAGTAAAACTATCTTAGACAAATTCACATAACTATTTTCTGAGTGACACAGCCGAAAAGAAATTGGTTAGAGGTGAATTAGTATCAAAATCTACCTGTCCATTCCATAATACGTTAAAAATCTATTGATTTCGAGAAATCAAGTTTTATACTAGATGAATGTAAGTTCTAAAAATTTTAATTGAAATTATTAGTTCCTTCAATTAAATTCTTTGCCTAATTAAATTTAGTTTCTTTACTGATGAAACTACGATAATGTTCATTGACTCTCATATTGAAATATTTCTAGGTTCTCCCAATATAAATATTACTAAGAAGGGTGTCTTTCATGTTTTGAAGGCTGGTACCAAAAGGACATCATTAAAAAACTGTCAGTGCTAAGAATGTGGTTCCATGATTAGCTAGTATAAGCCCAAAATGTTAGTTCTATGCGTCCTGCTTCTTACCAAAAACATACTGTCGAAGTTGACAAGTTAGTTGAAAAATTAAATCAAACCGTGGGCATTCTCGCGCAAAAATTTTCCACAATTATCAAAGACAATTATCTCATCAAGAATGTCTAAGCTGGTTAGTTTCTTTTCTCGGCATTAAATCACCACAACAGTCTACAGTTTCCATTGATATAGGGAATTTAAAAGCAAAGGGTTAAGGGATGATCCAAGGGCAAGTGCACCTAAAACAATGATTACTCCAGAAATGTGGATGCTGTGCGTTAAATTATGCAAGAAGATCGGCATGCAACATATCGAGAGATTGAGGCATCATCGCTAATGTCAAATACCTCAATATGAGAAATTTAGCAGGAAGAATTGATTGTGAAGGAATTAGTTTCCACTTGGATACCGAATCTATTGGATACCGAAGAACAGAATACTGAGGGGGTGAATTAATGCAACAAAACTTTGGACTGTATTAACTTTGGAAAGTCTAAATGCGTTTACACTATTGACAGTGATGAGAAATCCTTATTATTTTCTTACGGGCCAGATAATGAGAGCCAATCTTCTGTTTGGGTGTTAGAGGGAAAAACCGAAAGTCATCGGTGTCCTAAATGTCTCCAAATATATGGTTGCCACATTAGTTTCAAAAACAAGTCATATGCCAACAATTCCTTTCACCAGATCGAAGAACACTTATTGCCGATTGGTACTCAATCCTTTCTTTACCGAAAGTCGTTCAAATGCTTCGAGAAACCAGCATCCTTCACCAAGGAAATGTAAGTTTTCACACAGCCCAGAAATCAATTGTGTATTTAACACAAGAAAATGTAGGATTCTTACATTATTCTGCGTATAGTAGGGACCTAAGACTAAGAAATTTTTTTACTTTCCCCAAAACCACTACGTGGTTAAAGGTTTAAGATTTCAAATGAACCTATTGATGCTCTCCAACGGACCATTTTGAATGTAACAGCAAAAGGTTGTTATAACTGCTTCCAGAATTTATTCGAACGATTTCAGAAGTGTAGATCTACACGGAGAATGATTCTAGAAATAATAAAAATGCTTTAAAAGGTCTAAACTGTTTCATTCTAGCTCTGTATTCAAAATTAAAAAGACATCCCTCGTACAACTACTGCAGCTCAGTTTGTATACACCATATGCCGTTCTTCTATCTATTTTACGTTTACTGTTTTTGATCAGTTTGGATAGATTATTAAAGGTTCGGAATGAGATGTTAAATTGAAAATTCTTTATATTTCAGCGGTTAAGATATCTGATTTGTTAAATGATTTGGTAAAACGATATTATCGATTTAAACTCAAATAATCTACCAGAAATGCCTATGATCTAATATATGAAATACGAAATATACATCCTCCTCATACCGCCAAATTAGCTCCTTTTGATGTCAATAACTTATTGCTGTTTTTAAATATGTGTGTAAAACAAAATTACTAAAATTACTTCGTTCGTTCAAAAATATTATTGTTTTCATATATGCATATATTTTTTATTCAAGTCTCTAATAACTAAATTAGATCTCACTAACACAGATAAATATATCGGTTTCTTGCAATAAATTAGTATAGCGATATTCTTCTCTGCTTGTTCTGCTAGTATCCCGGAAACTTGCAACATATTATGGTCTCCCATTTCCTCCCTACCGAAATAATACAAATAATTGATACGAAAAGTCTCACTAAAATTAGCTGCGTTACCATGGGTGGGTTTGGCAACGACAATCGCCAAAACACACGTGATAAATTAAGTTTTTGTCATTTCTTCCAGGTTGAAACTTTGCAGTTGAGAGCTAAGAAGATATTGAAATGAAGAAAAAACGTCAGCTGATTGTTACGCGCCGGGTTATAATCAGCTGGTCATAACATGTAAAAAGAAGATGATTTGGAGATTTCCTATCTGTTGAAATTTTGTCAGGTGATAATTCGCATCAGACTGTGATCGAATCGAAATGTCAGCTGGGTGTAGGACGGTGGAAAACCCATCAGCTGACCCATTGAAATTAGTGTTACTGAAACCAGACGTGCCGCACCTCTGTTCATTTTGAGTTGAAGAATGAAGATGAAAATGAAGCCATAGAAACAAGAACGGAAATACAATAATCACTGATGGAACCAGAAATGAAATACAAATTGGAGCAGGTCCGTATCGAAAATCATTACATGAAAGAATTGTTAAAAGAATACAAATATAAAAATGAAATACTCATTGAAAATAATAGGTTAATGTTACAATGATTGGAATCTATTGACAACAAATCAAAAAAACTGTTTAGCGAAGCGGTAAAGGATGCAGCATTGGCCTCGGAAAACAATAGAAAAAATAGCAACATCAATTTCAAATCCGTCAACAATTAAAAACAAATTAACGGAGACATGGTATCATCTAAAGTGTCAACACTATCAACAGAAACTACTATGAAAGTCAACAGTAATTCAAATACACTAGTGCCTACGAAAGTGAATAATCGAACTACTTGCGAAAATAACAAGGAAAGCTCAATTTCTATTTTTAATATGAAAAATCAACAATATAACTCTAAACAAATGAATAACTGGAGAAAGCAACAGAACTTGTCGTCGTACAAATACCAAAATCCACCTAAATCATCTGGTGAGAAACGGTATCACGAAGAAGAAAGAAGGGACACAGCGTCGGTGAGTGATGAAAAGGGTTTCACTGGCTGTGAAAAAAAGTTTGGTTATTCATATACAGAGTAAAACAGCACGTAACAGCAGATGATATAAAACAGTATGTATCCAAAAGCAAAATTTCGAAAACCCTAAAAAAGAAATTCCTGATGGGAAAACAGGTGGGCTCAAACGTTTTATGGTATCAGCACCTTTTCAGTTCAGGATGATATGTATAATGTGGACTCATGGCTTTCGGGTGTTGGTATAAAGCGTTTCGACCTCCAAAAATACACAGAACTAAACAATGAACACCATTTTTTGAAGGAGAATCAAAGCAACAAAGAAGGCAAAACCTAGCAAAAAACTATTTGAGTAAGCCGTATCAGTAGTCCTTGTCACGCTACTTCGAATGATAACGTTTCCAAATTGAAAGGTGAAAATCTATTGGGGATCTTACATCAAAACTTGCAATATATTGGTAATTCTATAAATCAATTGGAGTTACTAGTGAATGGAATGTCTGAAGAACACAAAATATATGCAACCTGCGTTAGAGAAGACTGGAAGACTACAACGCAACTACAAAATTATGGAATAGAAAATTTTAGGCTGTCAAGTTGTTGTCGTCGTAATGAGTATAAGAATGGTGGGAGTGCCATTTATGTTAGAACGGGTGTGGCTCACAATGAGTGAAAAGAGCTTCAAAAAATTTCAGTGAATCAGTTGTTACATCAAAAGCATACTACAAGCACTAGAGGACAAAAATATTACAATTGGACTTATCAAAAGCATTTGATACGCTTAATCACGAATACATAATAAACCAATTGGAGCAATATGGAATAAGATCAACCTCACTACAACTGATGAAATCCATTCTGGCAAACAGAACACAGAAGACGCGCATAAACGATGAAGGCAGGCAAATTGAATCTGACGAAATTACAATCGGGTTGGGAGTTTCACAGGGCAATGTGCTAGGGCCCATTTTGTTTGTGGTATTCATGAATGATTCAGATTCCGTGACGGATGAAGTTCCAGAAATATCTGTTGTAAATTATGCGGACGATACGAATATAACACTGAAGAGTGAGACATATTCTGTGGCAGTTCAACAGGCCGATACGACCATGCTATGTTAATGAATGGTTTATAAGGAATGAACTATGCATGAACCCTGAGAAGACCAAGGCAGTTCTATTTTTAGAAAACTCAAGCTGGATTTGAAACTCCAAAACAGCTAAAGTTGACAAAATGTGTATTTGAAATGGAAGAGTTGACAATTTTCAATCAAATGCTTAATTGGCGAAAACACATTACATACCCATCAGGCAAACTATCATCGATATGCTATTCCCTCTCTATAATTGGTCAATACCTAAATGCAGCTGACATGATACATATATATTTCGCAATATTTGAGTCGGGGGTAAGATATGGAATCATATTCTGTGGGAGATCGGCTGGAGCTGAAACATTTTTATTCTTCAGAAAAGAGCCCTAAGAAGAATTTTAAAAATGAAAGTGAAAGACTTTCGTAAGGGGAAGTTCAAGAAAAATGGACTCCTTACATTAGCAACTATATATATTCAAGAATGTTGGCTTTTTGTGTTTAAACATAAAGATCTATTCGAAAAGAAGACTGTTATCACATACAATACTCGAACAACATCTCTGAGGTCTCCTCAACATAGACCATAAAAAACTGAAGAGGGTCCAGAATATGCCTGCGTGACCTTCTACAATAAACTAACTCCGCAAATAAGAGCCATACAAGACTTACACCAATTCAAGAGGATGATATTCAAGAAGCTACTTGATCTAGAACCATACACTGAAAAAGAATATATGGAGAGCTAGAATCTAGGACTCTGTATCAATATTTGACGATTATTTCACTCGTGTAACTCACTTACAATGTATTGGGTTATTCTATTCGAAATAAAAGAAATTTATTAGTATTTTGATTTCACAAACCTAGGGGATTTTCTCGAGCAAACGATCATAAGGTTCCCTTGAATACAACATTAGTTTTCACTTACATCTTCAAAGGTATGGAATATTTATCCTATTGTGAATAAAATGTACCAGATAATTCGGTCCCGATTTATTCGCGAAAAGAAATCTTCAAAAGTGGAACCATTTAGTGAAGAAACATTGTGACAGTGCAGTGAAGTATGATTACTTCAGAAATTGAACAATTTAATTGTAGAAGACATGATTCTACAAACTATACTGGAGCTGGATGCCATCTATACATGTTTTCCAGCTCTTTTTTCAAACTATAACACAGTAAGTATTTGAAGTTAATAGGTCTAATTATTATAATTCATTTCGAAATCAGGAAATAAATTAAGTGATTATTCAAATCTGATAATTGTTTCTCTTACAAATGCTTATTGGCTTCTCACGTTCATTTTTATAGGGTATTTAGTGAGGAAACGGAACCTTCCTAAGTAGTGATAGCGAATTTAGTGGTGAACTCGAAACGCGCTATTTTTCTGAATTTGCCCCTTCCTGTACGATATACAGGCTGTATTGTGGGATTTGTCCAAAAATTCAGTGATCCATATCTTCTGAACTATCGATCCGATTTCATTGAAATTTTCTAGGATTTTCCTGAAAGTTGACCTCATCTAAACTTAGACGTGTCAAAGAAAAAGCTAGACCGTACTAGATACAATTGAGTTTTTTCGGACTTCCATTCATAAGTTCACTCTGTATATCGATATTCTGAATTTTAATATACTTCAGTAGAACTTCGAGTTTTTGTGAAGCAAATCAGACCATTATACTAAATGGCACCATTTCAGGAATCCATGAACTAAGGCTCCTTCTGACTGTTGATCACTGAAAGTTTTCATCCATAAAACTCTCAGTCAGAGTCTAATCCTCGGGAAATATTTAAAACTAATTTTCAAAGATATTACAGGACCGGAATACAACATACAACCGTTTGAACGAAAAATTTGCACATGAAAATAACTAATTATAATGGTTGTCGCAATTATCAAATGAGGCGCTATTTTCTTGAGAAATAACAAAATTTAATGTGGAAAGTATCCTCGAAAGCCGAAAGAAAACAGAAAATTCCTCCAGAAAAACGATTTTTATAAACAGATAATAACTATAAGATATTGACAGTATTTACGCAAAGCAGTTTCTCAAAAATAATTGTATAGTAAAGTAATCATAAGATCTATTATGGAATTAATTTTCGAAATGTCCATCTCCTAACTCTACGCATTTAAATGCACGTTGTTTGTTTGTTGTTCCTTTAAGGTGCACTTTATCCGCCTTTCGGCCAATGACACGCCGGGAAATTCTGTCACCTCACTAACCCGGAAATTCTGCCGAACCCCTCTCGTGTCGAGGGAAGGTGTTCTTTCATGTCCAACACATCTCTGTTAGACAGGAGCGACAGCTTCACATCTTCTCCGTCAGATGAACACTCAAGCGATTCCCAGAATCCGAAAAATCGCACCGACTTTATGGGGATTGAACCCAGGTAACTCTGCGCAGGGAAAGAGCATCATATCCACCGATCCGGCTAAATGCCCGTTGAAATACATCATATGTTTGCTTAGTTATTCCATGAAAATATACCACTTTGCAATTATAAAAAGTGATGATAATGCTTGGTGAATCCTGCTGACTTTAACAGTGGGTACTGCATTCAATTGTAGTGTTACCGCAGGCTTCGGGTTCTAGGGTGGTCACCCTGTCTGTGGCTAAGGATTGACATTTCGTTGTAAGTAGATTGTCACCAACCTATCGTGAAACTTACTATTGAATTTTTCAAATTTCGAATATGCCATTTCAATATTCAAACGCAGAATATGTAGACATACTTTACATTTATTTTTTTGTTTTTTGTGATGAAAATGGACCACAGGCAGCTACTGAATACTGGAGGCGTTTTCCGAATTGCCGAATAGCGAATAGTATTATCAGTTATGTATTTCGACATACTTAAACAAATGGCAGATTTCCCACACATAGCGAAGACGACAGAATGAAAGAGATCTCTTACAAGTTGTTCGTGACAATCCAAATATTAGTACCAGGGGAGCTGGTGCTCAGCTGGGAATGCCTTCATCTTCAATATGGAATATAAGAGAAAATTTATAACCTCATCACCCGCAAATCGATCAACGCTTAAAGATAGATATCCCGATTCCACATTTAGCATACGAAAGGTCATCATCACAGAAAAACTGTTGCCAGAATTTTCTTTTCGGATAAATCTCAGTTGACCAGCGATGGAATAAATAGTTCTAGGAATTCACACATTTGGGTGAAAGGAAATTCTCGGCCGCTAGTGCAAAAACATACTCAAAATTGATTTTCAGTTAATGTATGATGCGGTTTGAATTGTGACAAACTTATTTCGAGGGTAGACTAACCCAAGATGTGTACCTCCATTTTTGCAAGATATCCTAACGAATTTGCTTGCTAAAACCCATATCGGTACGAGAGGAATGTGGTTTCAACATGATGAGCAGGTCCAAGACGCATAGTCGAGGTTGCTTCGAGGTGCTGAATGCTCCGAACGCTGAATGGTTTCTCAAACTGCGACAAAAAATCGCTGCTACTTTTCTCTGGCCGGAGCAGACTGCGATTGCTCATTACCTGTAGCATCTCCAGAGTAGCAATCAGAGAAATTGCAGCTCACCTCTATATAAATTGGTCGCGGTTGGTAGTCCGGATAATCGCGAATCCGTATAAATGAGGGCCGGATAAACGAGTTTCTACTGTACTTGTACTGACTATATTCTTATAAAAGACCAGACATAGAAATCCTCGGTCCACACTGCCTGACAAAGAAATCAGTTTTCAGCAGGGTCAACGACCATATTTCTGTTGTAAATTGGGACACACTTAAAGCAAAGATGACCATCGTTTGGCTCGATCAACTTTGATTTTCATAATCATATAAAATTGAGGTGAATAAGCCGAACTATCATGTTTTCAGTTGACTGGTCAACTTGTCATGACCATTATGTGATAATAGATATCTTATTTTGAGAGTTTTCATGGAAGATGAATATGGATAACAAATTCAAAAATTTTTCTGAGAAACAACCAACTACATTCTTTGAAAGGTTAAAAATTTATTTCAAATTGATATTGAAATATACAGAAAATTTATTGTGAAAGAATTCACATACTACATCAAAATGCTTGACACACTTCAATCGAGAAAATATTCATTAGAAATTTATATTAAAACTGATATATGTAATTGGGAAAATCCCAAATTTCATTTTCTGGTCTCGTACCATAGGTTTCTCTGTTATTGAACTAAAGCAAAGATGACCATCGTTTGGCTCGATCAACTTTTATTTTCATAATCATATAAAATTGAGGTGAATAAGCCGAACTAGTGAGCATTCAAAAAATAAGAATGGGTGATGATTGTTCGGAAACAGTTGACTGATGCAATTTTATGAAACTTGTCCGCTATTAAAGTTGTTTTTGCTCCCAAAATTTGTCACTCTTCTGAAGGCGAAGTACTTCCAAACATCATTTTTCTTAATATATAATTTTCCTTCTATTATTCCGATAAACAAATGAATAAATTTCCATTTTTATAACATTTGTGAAATTATGTTGAACTTTCAAAATGAGCATACATAATATAATTGAATACTTGACGAAAAAACACTAGGTTCAAGTTTCGAGAATTTCTCCGAGGTGAATAAAGGAGTTTTCATCAATTCTTCTTTTGAAAAACGTATTGTTAAAACTCCTCCATCCGAGATTCTCTTTTGGCATTCCACATTCACTTATATGAAATTATAATTAGCATCCACAACAGCTAGCATTTGTACGAGGACTCTGTATTAGAATAAAGTAAATAAAATTTTGAGATAAAACTTGTAATTATTATTCTTTTACCTTAATGTAGTCCCGAAGGTCTGGACAATGGCGTCATAAAGGTCTGGCAAGAAAACTGAGATAGCTTGTTTGGATATCTCTATGGCGTACATCAGAGAATGATAAGAATCACCAGTCGCTAAGAAGCGTAGAGTGACATGGAGCCGTTGACTTGCTGGAATAGCTTCCCTAAACTTGGTATTTTCTTTGAAATTTTGGGTTCAATCATACTCAGGAGCAATTCAAAATCAGTCCTCTTCATCCTGCAGAAATTGGTGAATCGTCGTTCCGTTACTCCAGATTCAGCTCGTCAGCCTCATCTTGAATTAAGTCTTCCATAAATTCGCTGGCCTATACTTCCTTCGACCGTTGACGATGCTCGGATGAACCCAAGGTCATCAGAGGTGGCGGCATCGATGGGAAAAGCAGCCAAGATAATTATAATTGAAGCAGAAGCTGCTAACGCCATGTCGTCGCCTTTCAGCATTTTTCTTAATAAGCCGCGCGGCAACCGTTGGAACACACTACATTGACCCGCATCATTCGACATAGCGTGGACGCGCCTTTACACATGTAAAAGATCGTTCTTCTTTCTAAATGATCATTGTATCATCTCATTAATAACGAAATGACGATATACGAGTTGACGAAGATATACATATCAGCAAAAGATACGATATTTACATAATAGCTAATTATCGTTGAAAACTACATCGAGGCTGCTTAGTTGAAAAACTATTCTCCAGAATCGACTAAATTTGATATTGACGATGTAATTTACGTGTATTTTGAATTTATCTCCAAAAAAGAATCAGACTAATTTCATAAGAGTGAACCACTATCTATTAATTAACTTTTCTGTCTTCTCTTTCTACATTCATTGAGTTAATTCAAAATTCTTATAGTTCACCAAAAATCCAAATTGAGTGTAAAACTAAAACTTCTATCATAAATCTTCTTTAATTTCACAAGTTAAGGCGTCAAAATGAAATTGCTCGATTGGACTGAAGATCACAGAAGCTCATAGTTAAGTCATAATTTTGCTGATATTTATTCATTGATGTTTGTTATTTTTAGGTTGCTAGATTAACTCAAATAATTGTATATAGTTCTAGTAAGATTTGAGACAAACCTCAATTCAGTCTAAGATTTCATCTTTACATATCTTAAAACATTAATATTAATTGAATTTTAGAAAACAGTTCCTTGAAATTTATCTTTCCTGATAATTCATCTGTAATTACACGAAGAATGTTCGGACATTTGTTACATAAAATGTTTGGACATTTATCACATAAAATGTTTGGACATTTTCACATAAAATGTTTTGCACAAATTGTACGATAAACATTGTACACAAAGATAGACTAAAATTATCAATATATTTTTCTAGACGTATGAGCTTTATATCAAATAACTTTTGGTAGTTCAAGTAGAAAATTCGTCAGAAGTAAATGTGCCTACAACTACATATGCTGATGATACAAAACTTTTCAATTGTCCCATCTTGCATCATATCACCCTACAGAATGACTTGAACATCATTACTCGTTGGTGCGAAGACTGACTCCTGCCACTAAATACCTAAAGGTGTAAGGCTCTCCACTTGGGAAAATAATCCTCATTTATAAAATATATATATATATATATATATATATATATATATATATATATATATATATATATATATATATAATTATTCCAGGATATGTTTTGATTATAATCATTGCCTGGCAATGGTATTAATTACCGGGTGGTGGATTTATATTTTTCATGATTTTTCATATATATATATATATATATATATATATATATATATATATATATATATATATATATATATATATATATATATATATATATATTTATCACCATATATGTCACCAAATAGAAAGTGTAGAAATGCACAACGATCTTGGAGTAATTGTATCGGCAGATTTATACAAGACATACTTCTGCCCAATTTTGGACTTCTCTTCGTCAGTATGGCATCCTTAGCTAACTAAAGACGTGAGGCTTTCAGAATCCATTCAGAGAAGGGTTACTAGAATGTCGTATGGTGTCGTACGCCCAAGCTATGAGGAGCGCTTGTCGATTATGAAGATTCCCACTTTCGTTCATAGGCTACTAAGAGGAGATCTAATAGTCGTCTACAAAATTATGCATGGCTTATTCAACAGTGACTTAGGTAACGTTTTGAACTTGATATGAATAACTTACGTGGACATCAGTTTAAGTTAGAACGTGAACGGTTTCGTACCGACCTTCAGTGTTTGGAACCGTCTAACGGATAGTGTGGTTAGTTCTGCATCAGTGAATGCCGTTAAGAATTCTTCGTACAATTGTTTCACTTATAATAGAGTTGCCCAGTTTATTTCAAATCGGAAAATAATTTTTTCAGATCATTTTCTTCAGCTTTTAGTTTTTAATTATCTTTAAGTATTGATTCTCATTTTGTCATTTCACTTTTATTTTTGTCACTGAATCTTTGGTGTACTATTTGAGTTTATAGATTCCAAAATCTCAACTCCTCATGAGACTTAATATTATGATAATAATAACTTTCAATATCAAAATAATTAGCTAATCGTATGCCTTGTAAAAATCCGTCTGATAGATTATTTGAACAGACAAGCGACGTTAAGTCCTAACACATCACTACGTCGATTCACCAACATATATCCAGCTGACATCTTTCTTTCATTCAAAGTATTATGCAAAAAACCATCTGAGAGAAATTCAACCCGTAGGATATCTCGAATTTTCTTTCTTGTTTCTTGTTCGTACGAGCAACCGACATATAATCCACCTCCAACTTACGCTTATTCTCATTTCAATATTATGTATTTAAACAAACGTCAGAGTTTCACTAGGGAGGAAGTTGTCACAGACAAAACCCACCCTTGGTGCCGAAGCTAACTTTCACCAGACTTGCAGCAAACTGCGAAAAATTTTTCATTTTTTTATCTCAAAACTAGAAGACATCGTCAAATAAATTAAGACTTTTTCTTTAACAATAAGGTATGAACAAAGCTGGATTATCCAATTAATTTATAGATATATAAATCAAAAGTGAATCATTTGTACAGAATAAATTGGATTTTCACCATTTTCCTAATGGAAACTTCATAATAGCACATTTATTTGAATTACTTACTGGACTATATTTTTATATTTTGGAAGCACAGCTGTGAAATATTGATAAATAGCAATCACTATTATAGAGCGGGAAATTGTTCATTTTAGAAAAAAACCGTTTCATTTTTGAACGAACAATATTCCACTTTGCTTGCACAGTGTTTCTCTACTGAATAATTTCTACTTGGAAGTTCTTTTTCGGCAAAAGTTTTGAACGGATTCATCCTAAATATTTTACTGGCCAACTCCATAATTATTTTATACTTTTGAAAAACAATTTCTGAAAGACGTTGAATGTTTTATCTCAGAGAATCTGCCGTTCCTTTACCTGGGAACAATCCCTCAGCGGATGAATTTAATTATAAATAAACGAACGACTCTTATGTCTTCTTTCGCTACTGTTAATTTCAATAGGTCAACAGACAGGTTTTCTTTTGCGTATTCCGAGCTGACAAGTTGTTTTATTGAAAGTATCATTGCGAAAATCATCCGAGAAACTTTCAACAGCGGGAACAATAATTTTTTTTACATGTTGAACGAAGAAAAAATTTATAGTTCTTCGATTAATTTGTTGAAGAATCTTGAATGAAGAGTGAGAAGTGCCTTTGACAGCATTGATCCCAATCAACTGCAAAAAGCTACTTTTATTGGTGAAGTGCACTCGCGGACTGGAAACATATTTAGATATCAATGGCGGATGATTTGATCATTTAATTTGATTCAATAATTAGTACCTTGTTATAGCTTTTAATTTTGTTTCCTTATGCATGTTACCAAAACGACATTGATCATGAACGATGCATAAACTCAAAATGTCCTCGCTTGATATATATTTGCCATCTTATTCATTTATTGCTTATTTTCATAAAATGAAAATCAACCATAGATGAAGGAAACGTAATACCAATTATTATTATATATTATATATATATATATATATATGTGAGTATTCAATAATATATATATATATATATATATATATATATATATATATATATATATATATATATATATATATATATATATATATATATATATACCGACATTTTTATTAAAACTCACAGATTTTAGATAGGACAAATCTTAACGAAGAATGCTCGAGGAAGGACGCCCTTCAATTGAAGAAAATAAGGAGTACACAATCTCATTTTGAATAGCGAAGTTGTAGTCGATGTCCAGTGTAACCGGAAATGGTACCGCTCCCCAAATTTTTCTAATATGCTTTTCAGCGCGGACAGTCTGTATAAGGTGCCAAGGAGTACACTTCAGGATCGGTTGAAAGGTCTTTGTTGAGAAATGAAACACAAATGAAGCCAAAACTGGGAAGATTCAAACATGAACTCTCGCTGACAAACTCTAGCGTTGACTAGCCTAGCGAAGGCCGTAGGTTTCAGTGAATCTCAGGTCAATCGGTTTTATGATCATCTCCATCAACTGCGAATATAGCTTCTCCACTTCCAAAATTCAAAATGCTGATGAAACGATAGTCTCAACTGTTCCCAAGAATCATTTTATCTCCACTTAAAGTAGGAAGCAAGTTGGTAATTCAACTTCAGGTAAGAGAGTATGAAATATGACAGTGATGTCCGCTAATAATGTGACTGGTCAATTCATACCTCCCATTTCAATTTTCCGAATAAAAACAATGGTCAAAATGGTCGTTAGATGGTTGCACCTCTACTGACAAACATAACTAGCCCATATGAAAGTGGATGGATTGATTGTGAGAAATTTTGAATGTGGGTCTTCCATTTTAAACATCATGTTCAACCATTGAAGGAAGACCCTGTACATCTATTTCTTGATGGATATGGACGCCAGGAAAGATTTGATACTGATAGAATTTGTTCGTACGAATCACATCCATATTCCCAGCACTCCTCCACACGTAACAAACAAGGTGCAATCGCTAGACAGAAAATTTAAGTCTGAGATCCGTTAAATGAGCGCGATGTGGATTAGACAGCTAGCAGCTCTGATTATGGTATGGCTTTTTTAATAAATTCCGCTTCTGCTAAGGTATCGAGACTAAAAATAGCTCAGAATCGATTCGAGTGCAGTCCTTTGAATAGGGAAATTTTCAATGAATTGAATTTTTTGCCATCACTAGTGACGAATGTAATACAGAAACAAGTACATTCGGATCAGCTATCCACCGGCATAACATATCAGTGATCTCAATTTGTTACAACCATAAGCCATCTTCAAGCTGAAGTCAGCAATCATCCACTAATAGCACCAGCTGCCATCCACAAGCAGCAATCAGCAGATATCTACTAGTTGCATAAAGCAACCATCCATTAGTTTCATACCCCACCCATGAGTTAATGGTAATACGATACCATCAACCATGCCCACTACTACGTCAGAAATTACCGCACCTGTAATTTTGAATGAATTGCTGAAACAATTATCCCAACTTCCGGATTTATCCAAGAGACGTCTTGCGTTCTAGAAAAACACAAAGAGGAATCATGACGTCTTTGCTTTTCAAAAATATTTGAAAGAAAATTAGGCTTCTGCTACTAAAAGGGAGCGGCAGTTAGTCAAATGAACACAAAAAAAAAATTTTGTTTGACTCAACAAGAAACAGAGCATGATACAGAATGCATAATTTGCGGAGAAATGATCTAGTAAAATTAGATCCAGTGTCACAAATACCAAGACTGGGCGCGCAAACAGAATATCGACAACGATCCATCCCTGGCTTACTGCTTATGTGATGTTTGTATTATTTGAACAAGTATTGAGAACTGATTATGAAGATTATTTAGACTAACATAATAAAACTACGTGTTTGATACTTGAATCAATAAGAAATATATTCTGTTTGATTAAGAGGTTGAAATTGGAAGTTTATTTTCATTGACTTTCAAGATATTATGAGTTTTGTTTGTGTGTCCAAAGGTACCCGACTCTCTTGTGCTCGATTCTTGGCATGACTACTTTGAGCGGATAATATTCTTTTTCTACGTTTCGTAAAAGTGGATACTTTTATTTGTTTATTTGTATTTCTAATTATTTCATATTGGTAAGCCAAATTGTCTTTTGTTATTGTCTGCTCTATGGAGGTGTGCGACACGAGACATCGTCATTTCTTCGGTGCCATTCGAAAATTTTTGCACAAATCAGAGAACAAATAATTGCTTCAAGTAAATTCGTAGTGATTAGGTTTCCAGCTTGATTTTCACTTCAGTAAAATTATTCGAGAAAATTCTTGTGTTTTCTATCGAAATTCATATGATAGGAGATGATTTCCATCATACCGAATTATCATGAGACAATCATGAAAAATCAAATTCATCAAACTTCAAATCAATTGTTTCTCGGATGAAACAAACTTATCTCAAGAACTATTTATTGCTAATCCACACTATGGGGAATTACAAATCTCAATACAAAGGGCACTTAATGATAGAATAAAACATTTGTTGTTCTAATTCGAATGAATGGTCGATGAGGTCATATCTCGAAAATCTAAGATTAGAAAAAAATTAAGTAGACCAAAATATTCGTAGCTAAATATGTTTATTGACCTGTCCGAGAATATTTCCCATCAACTGAAGTGAAAGAAGTTATGATTTTTATTCCATACTTTACACTTCCACTGTATAACTATTCCATAGATATAAATAATTCAATGGCTAGATTATCAACTTTCAACCATCAGAATCTCCCAAACGTTTAGATCTATAAGATATAACTCTCCGAAAAGTTTTCTGCCAGAGACTAAATGATTGTCATTATTTGCATCGTATTCTCTACTGTCAAATCCATTAATTTTCAGAAGAAGAAGGCGAGTCTATATGTTTGTGTGTTCGTTTGTTATTTCCTTTAACGTGTTCTATTTCCGCCTTTCGGCCAATGACACGCCGAGGAATTCTGTCTCCTCACTAACTCGGAAATTTTTCCGTACCCCTCTCATGTCGAACACATATATGTTAGACAGGACCGACGGTTTTACATCTCCTCCCAAAGATAAACACTTCAGCGGTTCCCAGAATCTGAAAAATCGCACCAACTTTGTGGGGATTGAACCCAGGTAACTCTGCTTCAAATATCGTAATTATAAATACTACATGTGTTACTCAAATCCGATTTATATAATTCATTACATTAAAAGGTCTCAATTTTGTTCTACAAATCCGAAATAGATATTCATCGAAATTTTACCCAAATTTAATTGAATTAGTGTTAATATTAATTTTTGCATAAAATAGTTATTGAGGTATTTAAAAGCTGGGAATCTCCTACGAAAAGATAATCCAGAGAGGATATCCGAAAGAACAATCTTCATGTCTCAAATATTTTGTAAGGATACATCTCAGGGTTGAAACAGGTATCATTATCATACCTACAGTTCAATATCCGAAGTTCGACATCAAACAGAGAATCAAACTTCCATATAAAGCCAAACAATTTGCACAAAAACCTCGAGCCTGTCATTGACTTCAATTCCCCAATCAATCAAAAGCCAGTCAGTTGATGAGAGTAAGCTGATGTACATTGATATCAGTGTTCCATATCAGTAAACAGCAACATAATACCGTTGAGGGCTGGTTTCCAAATCGACACGTACTGGTTTTATGCGGCACTGCGTTTCGAGGAAGCGACGACGAGAGATTGGAGATCGGAGAACTGGTGATTAGTTAGTTGTCTAGGCAATGAATTAATTTTCAGAAGATTTTGCAAAACTTGAGAAATGGCTTTGCCCGCATTTGTTTCACTATATTATACAGGGGTACTCAAAGTAGATGGCCCATGCCCATTCGAAGTGAAGAATAGACAATAGAAATTTTCACAATGAGATTTGTTTTGGACAACAAATATTTTCCATTTTCGATCAAACCGGGAGTTGAAATAGACTTACCTCTTTTGGATAGATAGATAGTTCACCTCTGTTGGATGGCGCGCTTAATTCTGGTTTTCAAAATATAGAATTTTATAATATAAGTATAAATTATGCGACTTAGATAATATTTAATTTTTTGTGAAAAGGATTAAAGTTGAAGTATGGCAGAAAACTTCAAAACTGCACAGGTTAGGAAAAAATTTAAACTATTTCAGAAAGGGAAAATAACTGTTTTGCTTCAGCAGAAAGAATCTCCAGATGAATGCGAAAATACGGTTGTGAAATATAGGTTATTTGAATTACATACGTTCTTTATGAGTAATGAACTCCTCTTGATGTTAAACATTATTATCTCAACAAACTCCATAAATAAATTTCAAACTATTCGGAGTTATAATGCGAAAACTAAAAATCTAAGACTGAATTAACAAGGAAAATAGGATCATTTGGTGAAGGAGTCCCTGATTATCTCATAGAATAAAATACACACACCACAAAAATTGTCGCATCACCTGGTATTCTGAATTCCACAATCGATTAATCAGCTTGATCGCAGTTTCTTTGTCAACATTTGTTTTTGGACCAATGGGGAAAAAAGTCTCATCTATGTCGTAGCATTTGTTTCCATATTATCTCAAACACGTCTGAAACAAGAATGAGTTTATTTGACTACCAGTAATCATTCAATTCCTCTTCAGTTTTCACGCTAAATTAATGCAAGTTTTCGGTGTTTCTTGTTGAATTTCGAATCTTTGAATTTATTATAATGGCTGCTGAACGTCCTGGACGCTATTTGAGTGATCATGAAGTGGTAAGAATTACAACACTTCTAGAGGAGGGGCGAAGCCAACGTTACGTGGCCAACTTGTTGAATGTTAACCAAAGCACTTTTTCAAGAGCTATTAATCGGTATCACGAAATGGGGGAATATGGAAGAAGGGCCGCACAGGGAAGAAATCAAATAACAACACCAGTTGATGATCGTTGGCTTCAATTAACTGCACTAAGAGTTCGGCACTGTACGGCAAGAATGCCGTAGGGATGCATTTCTTTCCATGGTCGAACTGAGTTAGTCCTAGTGAATAATGGAAGAATGACAGCGGCCAGATACATCGCAGATATCCTTGAGCCTCATGTAGTATACTTTGGCCCATTGATTGGTGAAAACTTCATTTATATGCATGATAATGCTCGGTCTCATGCAGCTAGAGTAGTTACAGAATTTCTGCAGAATGCCGAAATTGATATTTTAAGATGGCCAGCCAGAAGTCCCGACTTGAATCCCATAGAACATGTTTGGGACAACATGGGGTGGCGAATTCAGCAACGTAGGATGCCATGTAGAACACTCCAACAACTAGAAAAACTGCTTCCTGAAATTTGGAACTCAGTGACCCAAGAGTATACTGGCATTAATTAGGGCCCGGGGAGGAAACACTCGATTTTGAAAATGATTAGTAACCATTCGATGCTAGTTGATTTTTTAATTTTTCATTAACTCGAAAGTGTTGATACTTTCCACCATAAACTCATCTCTTTTGAATGATATCTTCTTATTTTACACTTCTGGAAGTTACCAAGCGACTCTTGAATCACCAGCCTAAAAGTTTATATAGAATTGTCGTAAAGTAGGGTGATGCGACAAATTCTGTGGAGAGTGTAATAAAAAATGCGATAACGCTTTTAATATGAGAAAGTTTGTAGTAACAATTCTCATTATTTGCAAGAACTATATTCAATTAACTCGATTATTGACGAAATATCTTTATGGAATACACAAATGAACAACTTAGTCATAAGAATATTTGTCAGCTCTGCAGAACATTTTATGAAATTAATCCAATACAGTAGAAACTCGTTTATACGGCCATCAGTTATACGGATTCGTGATTATCCGGACTACCAACCGCGATCAATTTATATGTACCTAAGAGTCAAATTTATGCAAGCATGAACGTGTCGGAACTTGCATATTTCGCCCGCGCCATGTGGGATTGCTTCCCCGCGCGTTTCGTTATTGTTTTAGTTCGTTTGCATTTGTGACTTCACTTTGACGTGCTTGTCACGTCTTTATATTTAAACATGTCAAAGCGTAAGAGAGTGGTGTAATCGCTCAAAGACAAAATAAATATAATTGATTCATTGAAAAAAGGGGAAACCGGTCGTAAGTTAGCTGATAAGTATGGTGTAGATACATCCACGATAAGTGATATTAAGAAGAATACCGATTCAATTTTGTTGTACACCTGCTAATTAGATAGTGAAGACGGGAGTAAATATCGGAAAATGATGAAGAGGCCGAAAAACAAACTATTAGAAGAAGCTCTGTATTGTTGGATTTTACAACAACGATCAACTGGGCAACCGATATCTGGACCTTTGCTCTGTGAAAATGCATTACAGTTAAATAAAAAAATAGGTGGCGATGAATCTTTTGTGGCAAGTAACGGATGGTTGTTCAGATTTAAACACGCCATGGAATTCGTGAATTGAAAATATAAGGTGAAACTCTTTTGAAGATAATTTTAAGAAGAAATTAAATGAAAAAATCAACCTTCAAAATCTTCAGCTTCTAGGCGAAAGGATGCAACTCCAGGATATAAAACAACCAAAGAGCGAGTAACAATATCAGTTTGCGCCAATGCTACCGGGACCCATAAAATATCTTTGCTCCTCATAGGAAAATCAAAGAAACCCAGATATTTTAAAAATATCTCGGTACCCTTAATTTATGAAAATCCAAGAAGTGTCCGGATGAACATTGAAACGCCTTTATAGAAAACAACTTTATAGAAAGCAACTTCTACGTAGCTAGCTATCTGTTGAAGAAGATGATGTTTTACCATTTTTTAAGGAAATGAATTTAAAGGAGTGTTGTTACATGCTTGTAGATGCATAAGATTTGATTGAAAAGAAGACTTTAAACAAGCCATAGAATGATAATTCAATAACCGATACGGATGATTCTATTTTGGAGGATTTGAATGAAGTAATGTCAAAGCTACAAATATTTCAGGATTATGATGATGATGATATGAAAGAGTGGGTCACTTGTGACAGTAATCATCAAGGCTTTCAGATTATGTCTGATGACGAAATCGTAGAAAAAATGTTGCAGATAAATGAAGTGCAGGAAATGCAAGATGATGAAACAGAAGAAAATATAGTCGTGGAAAATGATACACGACAATCTCATGATGTAGCATTTCATGCCCTGGAACCGCTCTCAAGTGGTTTGAAAAACAAACAGGAGTGATACTGTGAGTTTACTACAACGGAAACGAATTTGTGTATAGCAGCAATGAAGAGAAAAAGTTGCTTACGTCAAATGACAATCGCCAAATGTTTTAAACCAAATTAAATTTATTACCTACTCATTTCATGATTACCAAATGCGAATTACCAGTACATACGCACCTAAATATTTTATTTCATAATTAATGCTGCAGTAGTTTAATATCATGTACGTAATCTAAGAAAATATGTACATACATAAATAAGTGTTAATCTCTTAATAAACATTGATTTTCGTTGATATCTATCTGTTATTTTAATAAACACATAACATTATTCTTCATACATTCGTCTATCCGGATTTTCGATCCTCCGAATGCCTATCGACAACAATTAGTATTGTTAATCGAGTTTCTACTGTATTAAGGTGATTGTATTTTTGCTCAAATATTTCAACATAACCAGAGAACTTATTGACCAAAATTGATGAAATTCCAATTATCTATTAGACTCCTTATACTGAATCGACTCACGAAACAAAAACCGTACTCAGCCCACACTCCATATTTTAGGAAAACAAATAAATGAACAGTTTTTATATGAATAATCTGTTTATTTTGTACTCTGGAGCTATGATTCATAGCGGTCCAACACGTGTGAAAAAAATACACCGTTTTTACTATAAATGAAATTGACAATTGCCGGCTCGGTGGCGTATGGGATATGATGCTCATCTCCTACGCAGAGTTACCTGTGTTCAATCCCCACAAGGTCGGTGCGATTTTTCGGTTTCTGGAAATCGTTTGAGTGTCCATCTTTCGGAGGAGATGTAAAGCTGTAGGTCCTGCCTAACAGAGATGTGTTGGACATTAAAGATCCCTCCTCGACACGAGAGGGATTCGGCAAAATTCCCGGGTTAGTGAGATGACAGAATTCCCCGGCGTGTCATTAGCCGAAAGGTAGAAATAGAGCACGTTGAAAGGAAAAACACACAAACAAAAAAATTGAAAATAAAAATTTGTTACTCGGCAGTTTTTAGGTCATTCAGATAAATTTATGTTAGATACGTTATTGATTTGAGGTTCTTCGAAAGGATTTAATATAATTTTCATGAAAAAACTATCAAGCATGTTCGATATAGCTCAGTGAAATGAAGAATCAACAAAAAATATAACAAAGCTAAATCATTTTCTTATCAATTCCATTGTTATTATTCGTTTTCCCTATATTTATTGCGCCCCATTTCAGCTGCCACAGAAATAACTAACTATATTAACTAAAATAATCACACATAGAAAGGATGCTGCTCTCTTACTATTAAAGTGATTCCGATCAATGATGTGTCTGAAGAGTTCCTGATTAAATTTATTCGAGTTTGGGGACAAAATCTTTTGAGTCGAAAGAAGAAGCAATGTCCCATTTATTCACAAGTAGAGAATATGCCATTATGTATTTTTGAATATTATTTCACGAGCTTCTAGGCGAGAAACACACAAGATGTTCAATGAAATATCGGAATCAGGAACTTTACCTTCTCTTTCTGAACATGAAATCCCACTAGACACAATATTCAGGAGGAACAGAACAACCTTGAAATAGTGGAGCATACCCTTGAAATCAGTACGAGAAAAATAAGTCACCATTCTAATGTCACACTTTAGACAGTTTTTTAACAAGAAAATTTAAAAGTATTTCATAAACGAACAACACCTACAGCCTGGAGATGAGGTTCTGCGAAAGAATTTTCGCACATGGGTTTATCGCATAGAAGCACACTTCAGCGGAAAATATTCAGAAATTTGCCAGGGATGGAATTTACAATAGTATATACTAGCAGGCGGGCAGATCTACCTTGTATATCAAACGCCTATCCGGGCAGATCTACCTTGTATATCAAACGCCCAGACGGGTAGATCTACCTTGCACCCAAAACGCCTAGGCGGGCAAATCTACCTTGTATATCAAACGCCCCGGCGGGCAGCTCTACCTTATATATTAAACGCCTAGGCGGGAAGATCTACCTTGTATATCAAACGCCCAGACGGGTAGATCTACCTTGCACCCAAAACGCCTAGGCGGGCAAATCTACCTTGTATATCAAACGCCCCGGCGGGCAGCTCTACCTTGTATATTAAACGCCTAGGCGGGAAGATCTACCTTGTATATCAAACGCTTAGACGGGCAGATCTATCTTGCACCCAAAACGCCTAAGCGGGCAGATTTACCTTGCAATTTAAACGCCTAGGCAGGCAGATGTACCTCTCATCCCCAAACGCCTACGCGCCCCATAATACCTCGCGCATAAACTCCCTGAAATATTTTACGCCTTCAAACGTCCAGAACTATCTTGCGTCCGAACATCCACATGACGCAAACCACCTTGCACCCAGAACTACCTTGTTATAAACATTCAAGCGCCCCACACTGTCTTGCGCCTAAAACTCGGACCCTTCAAACCACCCTGCGCCTCGATCGGTCAGACCCTCTAAACGTCCAGACGCCTTGAACACCTAGTGCCCAAAACCAACCTTGCGCTTCGAACAACTGGGCACTCAGACTCTCCCGGCGTCAGAGTTCCTAGAATCCTCAAACGCCTAAGCTCCTTGAACGTTTCATCATCCGTCGTCTCGAATTACCTAGCAACTGAAAATGCTGTCGTCAACTTGGCGCCTAAAATGCTCAGGCGCCCTGAAAATACAGGCACGGTGGGCGCCTAGACGACAGAAAAAGTTCATTTGGCACTCATATATATATATATATATATATATATATATATATATATATATATATATATATATATATATATATATATATATATATATATATATACCTAAAATACCTTTCAATTTATATCTTCTATGTAATATAATATATAATATCGCTCATAATGAATGATATAACATTTTTCGTTGGACTTTTTTGGTAAGCTTTGGTTCGTCTTCAGTCATTATTAATTCAATATAATATAATAATGGTTATATTTGTGCGTTTGTGTGTAGATGCGTTCAAATGCATAAATTTATGCAATTTCAATATGTTCAATATCACAAAATAATTTATTAATTCTGCCCAAATACACTCAGAGTAGGGTGTGTGTGTGTGTGATGGGTGCCTTTATGGATTTTAATTTTATATACTACGCGAAGGCTTTCTTCAAAGGGATTTGGAATTATACCCGTCTAAAATGTTGTGAGTTTCTTGGCACAATTTCAAAAACTTTTACACGAACTTATTTGGGAACTCAATCGTGTAAAATGTCTTTAATAAGAAATGCTGAGATTTTTTTGTTATCTCTTTAAATAATTCTAAAGGAAAACTTTAAAATAGAATAGACCGACGCAACACATTATCATCTTTACAGTTCGTGGGCTATGAATGCATCGACAATAAGTTACTTATGCTGTACTATCTCTGTAATGGATGTAACTCGATCGGTAATTTCCGGATGGGATGTACCTCAACTTGTATCGAGGATAGAAGTCTCTTTATAACTGATCATTGATCGAATAGAATAAATATAAAGCAAAGGATTGAATCAGGGGAATAACAATTTCATGTAACTTGACTCCAACTAACCTTGCGTTATAAACAATGTTACGCTCGTACCCAGAATGCCCTCAGGCAAACCCTCGATTTACCTTTGTTTTCTATTGAAAAACTTCAAACTAACCTGTCACGTGTGAATGTCGAAAATCAAGTTCGAAACTTCGAAAACGACCCGATGAGTTGTAGCCAAACGTGATATTAACTGGTTGATGAAATCAAACCATTTCAAGAATTTGGTGTGATCTGGAAATGATTTGGAAGCCTGCCGAAATGGTCTTAGCTACTAAGGTCGTGTTAAAGACGGAGTTACCGTTTCGATGTAAGCATTATTGAATTTCAAATTGACAAATTCCGACAACAGAGTCTGGGTGGAATGCTCGAAAGCTGAGCCTATTCCGTATTCCTCCATAGAGTAGGTGAAAGTTACCAAGAGCCAAGTAAAAGTAGAAGAAAGAAGAAGATCAAATTGACGACTGTTTATGACATAACCTATATAAAATTGAAGTTGTTTTGCTTTGTATTCACAAAGATTAATGAAAGATTTAAGATGAAGTAATGCATACATATACAATAGAGAAAGACATCAAATATAAGTGAAATAAGCATACTTAGAAGACAGGTACCATTGATATATTGCTATAAGTAATTCCTTGGACGTAAAGACAACCAAGCCCTGTTCAATTTTGAAAGTTGAAGTTGTCAGAACCGAGGGAAAGACACTTGAACATTTGACAAAGGCAAAATTCAAAACTGGGCTTCACATCAATTTAATCATCAAAGTTCTGAATAACTACAATCTTCAAAATAATGGCAAACTGAGATGAAGTGATGCAGGAAAATACCATCGAGAAAGACATCAGAGGTAATACAAATAAACATAGTTTAATATGGTTTCCATTAATTTTATGTTGCTGCAGGTCGTTTGTTGAACACAAAGAGCACTGAACGTTATTCGATCTGGAATGTCTTTAGACCTTTCTTCCTGGACCAGTTATTTTGAATCTTAAATGTTTGAAGAAATTTTTATAGTGAAGCAAATTTCAAAATGAAACCCAAAAAGTTAATGAGTTCAGAGTAAAAGGAATTCTAGATACTTTAAGTGAATGATATGCCGATAATGGAGAGTTTTATGTCTGGAACTGTCTTTTTAATATATTATCCTTACCGCTTTGTATTGATACCTCGGTCTGATTGTCTCTATATTTATACCATGTTCTGATTGTTTCTGGCTTTTACTCCTATTCTGACTATTTTGTGTTTATATTGATGTATGTTTGCCATTTTGTTCGGATGTAGTTAGTGTATACACAGTGTTTGTCTCAATTCAAGTTCAAATCTATTAATGTCGATTTTTTGAGTGACTTGTCATGAATACTCTCAACTTGTATATTGATGATTAATAAAGAATATATTAATTAATTATATCAAGAATTCAAGAACTATGTGATAATAGATATCTTATTTTGAGAGTTCTGAATACATAGACTTTGTTAGTATACATGACATTGAAGATAAATATGGATAACAAATTCAAGAAATTTTTTCAAGAAACAACCAACTACATTCTTCACAGAAGCAAGAAAAACAGATGAAAGGTTAAAAATTTATTTCAAATTGTTATTGAAATATACAGAAAAATTTATTGTGAAAGAATTCACATACTACATCAAAATGCTTGACACAACTTCCAATTGAGAAAATATTCATTACAAATTTATATTAAAACTGATATATGATGTACAGGTATATGCAAAAAAAGTACCTCCGAAATGGCTGAATATTTGCTCTTCGTTCTGGAAATCTCAAATTACATTTTCTGGTCTCGTACCATAGGTTTCTCTGTTATTGAACTATTAAAGAGCTGCCAAAAATCTGAAAAAAATTAAAATTTTATTTTGAAAGCAGAATTATTCTGAGGAAAATTTAACATGATTTTTCTTTCTTATATCACTGTCGAAGAGATAATTCTTGAATCTGTAATTGATGGATACAATAATTATCTCCCAACATTCAGAGCATTTCAAGTTTCATTATCGGTGTTATGAAATAGAGTTAAAATTGAGAAATGTTGAATAAGAAATTTAGTCTTAAACATGCACGAAATTCTCACCTCGTGACAATTACAAAACAGTTTCAAGATGAATAAACACATATTTTTATCAATGCTTGTACAATGTGAAAATAAATAAAGCCAATACTACTACCAACATTTCAAATTCCATTGAGGTACATACTTCAGCTCTTACCCGTTAAGTTTTCATTCCTTGACAAAATTTTATCTCATCTTGTAATGATAACATGCATTTTTGTACGATGAAATGTGTTCAACAAATTTTCTTGGTAAATATCAAATCTCTCCTCAGAAATTGTTGCTGTGAAAAATTAAAACCAATGAGTAATGTAAGAGTCATAACGTATCTCAATGAGCACTTATTATCAAGCATATTCTTCTCACCTTCATAAAACACAAAACCTTACTAACCTTAATATAAAATAGGCCCATTCCTCCTGCTCGAAAATTAAGTTGTTGAAATTTATTCCACTCATCAAGAAACAGCAGTAAGACTATTGCATAGATGTTGTTAGTGAGGTTTCGATAAACATAGCTCATATATATCTGCAAAATATTCATAATGTTAGATTAATGGTTTGCTACGATTACTACATGCAATAGAGAGTTGATATGTAATTGTGAGAAAAACCAACCTGATATATTGCGAGTACTATTCAATATTATCGTATTACAATATAAAGGCCAACAGGATACATCTGGTTCTGTTACTATTGCATCTTTTGAATAACCAATTTCATTTATGTAATGTTAGGACTTAAAAGCTGCTTTCTGTTCATTGTTTTTCTTAGACCCGTGCACTCTTCTACCTTCAAAATAGAGCCTGTTACCACAAAAAAAAGTTTTTTGACCTTGCACTTTAGCCTGAAAAAAACCACATTAGGTATTCGTTAGATTGCCTTCGATAAGCTGTACATTACTGATTTCATTGAGAATATCGAGATGATTCGTCTTCGGAGAAAACGACAAATAACGTACCTTCAGATACCAAATTATAATCTCGGTTGGCTTAACCTCTTGATATATTCAGTTTCGCGTGCATATTAAAACTTGTTCCGTTCTGTATTGCACATTTCTCCGTTCTACTTAGTGGAATGAGCTGAAAATTTTCGTGTTATTATTGACGAAAAGATCGTGCTGTAAATACTTACTTTTCGAGTAGCTTATTATTCTAATAACATTGGAAAATACGGATGGTTTATATCGCTGGAATTGGTATCGTAGGTAATAACAATAGGCCTTCACTCGTAGCGAAAATACAATGTACAAATCCAGTTTCCAAGTTCATTTTCGTTTTCAAGCGTCCCTTTCGAGAACGTCGGACAATATAGCCGACTGACTGGAATGTAAACAACCTACTTCAACTTTCGTTACGAACGCTGTGTGCATGGAAATAGAAGAAAATACGTATTTTAATCCAGTAAATAGGTAAAAATACGACGTAAATGAAAATTTAGACGAATTAACGCATCGTTTGAAACGTTTGTTTCGTGAGAATATATGAATTTTCGTGCAAAACGAACCAAATACGTAATGTTTACTTACGTTTCGAAGGAGTTCTCCCTATTCGTTCCAGATACGACGTTTTTCTCGCGATCGAATCGAAACCTTTACGTTCTACGTAACCGGATAGGTTTCGAGATGATTTCGATGTACCTTTATTGATGAGATGATTGATATATTTCTTAAATAAGATGTTATTCCACGATCCAAACCCTAGAATTTGAGTTTGAGAAACGTCAACGTCAACGTCGACGCTCGGTAATCGTCGTGTTCCCGACGTGTTTCGTTTTCTATTGGTGGAAAAGGAAATGAGGACGGCAGGGGTATCGAGCAATTTTGTCGTTTTTCCGGAATTAATTAAAATACTGAAAGCCCTTTTCGCGAAAAAGAAAGACGAGAATAAAATTTCGTCTTTCTTCTCGGATTTCGTGGTATTTCCCTCTTTGCCGATAGTTTCAAACCTCGAACCGAAGCGTTTTCGGCGACGACTTTCGATGGGCGTGTCCGTTTTTTCGAAAATGTGGAAATATCTTCCGCGTCTGAAAATGGACCTCTTTTCTGACGCGGATTTATAAGGTTTCCGTGGAAAATACGCGATAAAAATTTCGAAAAGCAAGATGGGAAAGACGAACGCTTCGTTCGGTAAAAGTGCGGGACCGATTAGGCGAAGGAAAAATTTGTATAGCCTACCCGTTTGGGTAATTTCCTCCCTGCCGTTTCGAGAAAATGGTGGACCTTTTCTTTTCGGCGTTTTCGAAAGGTTTTTCTGTGAATTTCGAGATTATCGCGGTACGAATCGTCTTCCGAAAGACGAAATTTACCGATACCGAAGGAATCCGGCACTCGACTCTTTCTGTTTTCGAGATCTGGCGATATCGCGAAAATTTTCGAAAATTCGTATCTCCGCCGTTCGGGGTCCCGCGGCCTCCCGATTTCGCACGCGCCTTCGACCGACTACCTAGTTTCGTAAAAAAATTACTCGGACCGGCCTCCGCCCCCCGCTCGAGAGCTATTCGAAAAATCCCCGTCCCGGTTCAACCAAATTCCATCCCCTCCATTTTGACGGAAAAGTGCCTTACGCGTTTAGTATATATACACTAGCAGGCGGGCAGATCTACCTTGTATATCAAACGCCTAGCCGGGCAGATCTACCTTGTATATCAAACGCCTAGGCGGGCAGATCCACCTTGTATATCAAACGCCTAAGCGGACAAATCTACCTTGCACCCAAAACGCCTAAGCGAGCAGATCTACCTTGCAATCCAAACGCCTAGGCAGGCCGATCTACATCTCATCCTCAAA
Source organism: Cryptolaemus montrouzieri (assembly GCA_013387265.2). NCBI lineage: Eukaryota > Metazoa > Arthropoda > Insecta > Coleoptera > Coccinellidae > Cryptolaemus > Cryptolaemus montrouzieri. The sequence goes on along the minus strand of JABFTP020000124.1, from coordinate 41,490,176 downwards.
CGGCTACGCGCCCCGAACTACCTCACGCATAATCTCCCTGAACTATCTTACGCCTTCAAACGTCCAAAACTACCTTGCGCCTGAACATCCAGACGACGTAAACCACCTTGTATCCAGAACTACCTTGTTATAAACGCTCAAGCTCCCTACACTGCCTTGCGCCTAAAACTCGGGCACTTCGAACCACCCTGCGCTTTGACCGGTCAGACCCCCTGAACGTCCAGACGCCTCGAACACCTAGTGCCCAAAACCGACCTTGCGCTTCGAACACCTGGGCACTCCGGCTCCACCGACACTCGAGTTCCTAGAATCCTCAAACGCCTAAGCTCCCTGAACGTTCCATCATTCATCGTCTCGAATTGCCTAGCAACTGAAAATGCTGTCAACCTGGCGACTAAAATGCTCAGGCGCCCTAAAAATGCAGGCGCGGTGGGCGCCTAGACGACCGAAAAAGTTCATTTGGCACTCTAAATAATATTATGAATATATATACATCATCGGTCGTCCTGAAACATCTCAACATATTCAAATATAAAGATACCTTTCAATTTATATCTTGTATGTAACATAACATATGGCTCATGATGAATGCTATAACAATCTTTCTTTGGGCTTTTTTAGGTAATCTTTGGTTCGTCTTCAGTCAATATTAAGTAAATATAATATAATAATAGTTATATGAGTGTGTGTGTGTGTTTGTGTGTAGATGTGTTCAAATGCATAAATTTATGCAATTTCAATATGTTCAATATCACAAAATAACTTACAAATTCCACCCAATTACACCCAGAGCTCACAGTCACTAATACAAACAACCTTTTCCAAAGAGGCCTCGGTTGAAAAGGAATAGTCATCTTCCCTCGATAATTTTAGCGGGAATTCGATTGTTTCCATATTTCCATACACAGAAAAAGGCAATAAAACATTCTGAAGGAGGCGTTGCTCTATAACCCGTTTCGGACTGTACATTGCCTCTGTGTTTTCACCCTGGAACCATTAACGCTATCCTTCGATGCCATATTCGAGTATTATCATCTGAATAACATTATTATTTTCTCTTTTGTTAAGAATAATCGTTAGAAGTTTATATAATTCACTTCATTCTTATTAAGTTCTGAAAAATAAGTCACATGCCACTGAAAAAACCATAATAATAGAATATTCTACTATTCTGTCTAGGGGTGGGAATGTGTGCAAATTCGACCAATCCTTCGGCCCTTCTATTGAGAATTTCGGTCAGGAATGCCTTTATGGATTTTAATTTTATATACTACGCGATGGCTTTCTTCAAAGGGCTTTGGAATTATACCCGTCTAAAATGTTGTGTGTTTCTTGGCACAATTTTTGTTTTAAATATAATAGACCGACGCAACACACTATCAACTTTACAGTTCGTGGGCTATGAATGCATCGACAATAAGTTACTTATGCTGTACTATCTCTGTAATAGATGTAACTCGATCGGTAATTTCCGCATGGGATGTACCTCAACTTGTATCGAGGATAGAAGTCTCTTTTATAACTGATCATTGATCGAATAGTACAAAATTAAAGCAATGGATTGAATCAGGGGAGTAGGTATAACAATTTCATGTATTTCCGTCCTCCACGTAACTTTACTCCAACTAACCTTGCGTTATAAGCAATTTTACGCTCGTACCCACGTTGCCCTCAGGCAAATCCTCGATTTACTTTTGTTTTCTATTGAAAAACTTCAAACTAACCTGTCACGTGTGAATGTCGAAAATCACGTTCGAAACTTCGAAAACGACCCGATAAGTTGTGGCCAAACGCCATATTAACTGGTTGATGCAATCAAACCATTTCAAGAATTTGGTGTGATCTGGGAATGATTTTGAAGCCTGCCGAAATGGTCTCAGCTACTAAGGTCGTGTTAAAGACGGAGTTACCGTTTCGATGTAAGCATTATTGAATTTCAAATTGACAAATTCCGACAACAGAGTCTGGGTGAAATGCCCGAAAGCTGAGCCTATTCCGTATTCCTCCATAGAGTAGATGAAAGTTACCAAGAGCCAAGTAAAAGTCGAAGAAAGAAGAAGATCAAATTGACGACTGTTTATGACATAACCTATATAAAATTGAAGTTGTTTTGCTTTGTATTCGCAAAGATTAATGAAAGATTTAAGATGAAGTAATGCATAAAGACATATACAATAGAGAAAGACATCAGAGATAAGTGAAATAAGCATACTTAGAAGACAGGGACCATTGATATATTGCTATAAGTATTTCTTGGACGTAAAGACAACCAAGCCCTGTTCAATTTTGAAAGTTGAAGTTGTCAGAACCGAGGGAAAGACACTTGAACATTTAACAAAGGCAAAATTCAAAACTGGACTTCACATCAATTTAATCATCAAAGTTCTGAATAACTACAATCTTCAAAATAATGGCAAACTGAGATGAAGTGATGCAGGAAAATACCATCGAGAAAGACATCAGAGGTAATACAAATAAACATAGTTTAATATGGTTTCCATTAATTTTATGTTGCTGCAGGTCGTTTGTTGAACACAAAGAGCACTGAACGCTATTCGATCTGGAATGTCTTTAGACCTTTCTTCCTGGAGCAGTTATTTTGAATCTAAAATGTTTGAAGAAATTTTTATAGTGGAGCAAATTTCAAAATGAAACCCAAAAAGTTAATGAGTGCAGACGAATAGGAATTCTAGATACTTTAAGTGAATGATATGCCGATAATGGAAAGTTTTTATGTCTCGAACTGTCTTTTTTAATATATTATCCTTACCGTTTTGTATTGATACCTCGGTCTGATTGTCTCTATATTTATACCATGTTCTGATTGTTTCTGGCTTTTACTCCTATTCTGACTATTTTGTGTTTATATTGATGTATGTTTGCCATTTTGTTCGGATGTAGTAAGTCTATACACACAGTGTTTGTCTCAATTCAAGTTCAAATCTATTAATGTCGATTTTTTGAGTGACTTGTCATGAATACTCTCAACTTGTATATTGATGACTAATAAAGAATATATTAATTAATTATATCAAGAATTCAAGAACTATGTGATAATAGATATCTTATTTTGAGAGTTCTGAATACATAGACTTTGTTAGTATGCATGACATGGAAGACGAATATGGATAACAAATTCAAGAAATTTTTTCAAAGAAACAACCAACTACATTCTATACAGAAGCAAGAAAAACAGATGAAAGGTTAAAAATTTATTTCAAATTGATATTGAAATATACAGAAAAATTTATTGTGAAAGAATTCACATACTACATCAAAATGCTTGACACAACTTCCAATTGAGAAAATATTCATTAGAAATTTATATTAAAACTGATATATGATGTACAGGTATATTCAAAAAAAGTACCTCCGAAATGGCTGAATATTTGCTCTTCGTTCTGGAAATCTCAAATTTCATTTTCTGGTCTCGTACCTTAGGTTTCTCTGTTATTGAACTATTAAAGAGCTGCCAAAAATCTGAAAAAAATTAAAATTTTATTTTGAAAGCAGAAGAATTATTCTGAGGAAAATTTAACATGATTTTTCTTTCTTATATCAGTGTCGAAGAGATAATTCTTGAATCTGTAATTGATTGATACAATAATTATCTCCCAACATTCAGAGCATTTCAAGTTTCATTATCGGTGTTGTGAAATAGAGTTAAAATCGGAAATGTTGAATAAGAAATTTAGTCTTAAACATGCACGAAATTCTCACCTCGTGACAATTACCAAACAGTTTCAAGATGAATAAACACATATTTTTATCAATGCTTGTACAATGTGAAAATAAATTAAGCCAATACTACTACCAACATTTCAAATTCCATTGAGGTACATACTTCAGCGCTTACCCGTTCAGTTTTCATTCTTCGGCAAAATTTTGTCTCATCTTGTAACGATAAACTTTGCATTTTTGTACGATGAAATGTGTTCAACAAATTTTCTTGGTAAATATCAAATCTCTCCTCAGAAATTGTTGCTGTGAAAAATTAAAACCAATGAGTAATGTAAGAGTCATAACGTATCTCAATGAGCACTTATTATCAAGCATATTCTTCTCACTTTCATAAAAAACAAAACCTTACTAACCTTAATATAAAATAGGCCCATTCCTCCTGCTCGAAAATTAAGTTGTTGAAATTTATTCCACTCATCAAGAAACAGCAGTAAGACTGTTGCATAGATGTTGTTAGTGAGGTTTCGATAAACATAGCTCATATATATCTGCAAAATATTCATAATGTTAGATTAATGGTTTGCTACGATTACTACATGCAATAGAGAGTTGATATGTAATTGTGAGAAAAAAAGAATGTACCAACCTGATATATTGCTGAGTACTATTCAATATTATCGTATTACAATATAAAGGCCAAAAGGATACATCTGGTTCTGTTACTATTGCATCTTTTGAATAACCAATTTCATTTATTAATGTTAGGACTTAAAAGCTGCTTTCTGTTCATTGTTTTTCTTAGACCCGTGTACTCTTCTACCTTCAAAATAGAGCCTGTTACCACAAAATAAAGAAGTTTTTTGACCTTGCACTTGTGAACACTTTAGCCTGAAAAAAACCACATTAGGTATTCGTTAGATTGCCTTCGATAAGCTGTACATTACTGATTTCATTGAGAATATCGAGATGATTCGTCTTCGGAGAAAACGACAAATAACGTACCTTCAGATACCAAATTATATTCTCGGTTGGCTTAACCTCTTGAGATATTCATTTTCGCGTGCATATTAAAACTTGTTCCGTTCTGTGTTGCACATTTCTCCGTTCTACTTAGTGGAATGAGCTGAAAATTTTCGTGTTATTATTGACGAAAAAGATCGTGCTGTAAATACCTACTTTTCGAGTAGCTTATTCTTCTAATAACATTGGAAAATACGGATGGTTTATATCGCTGGAATTGGTATCGTAGGTAATAACAATAGGCCTTCACTCGTAGCGAAAATAAATGTACAAATCCATTTTCGAAGTTCATTTTCGTTTTCAAGCGTCCCTTTCGAGAACGTCGGACAATATTGCCGACTGACTGGAATGTAAACAACCTACTTCAACTTTCATCACGAACGCTGTGTGCATGGAAATAGAAGAAAATACGTATTTTGATCCAGTAAATAGGTAAAAATACGACGTAAATGAAAATTTAGACGAATTAACGCATCGTTTGAAACGTTTGTTTCGTCAGAGTATATGAATTTTCGTGCAAAAACGAACCAAATACGTAATGTTTACTTACGTTTCGAAGGAGTTCTCCCCTATTCGTTCCAAATACGACGTTTTTCTCGCGATCGAATCGAAACCTTTTACGTTCTACGTAACCGGATAGGTTTCGAGATGATGTCAATGTACCTCTATTGATGAGATGATTGATATATTTCTTAAATAAGATGTTATTCCACGATCCAAACCCTAGAATTTGAGTTCGAGAAACGTCAACGTCGACGCTCGGTAATCGTCGTGTTCCCGACGTGTTTCGTTTTCTATTGGTGGAAAAGGAAATGAGGACGGCAGGGGTATCGAGCAAATTTGTCGTTTTTCCGGAATTAATTAAAAATACTGGAAAGCCCTTTCCGCGAAAAAGAAAGACGTGAGAATAAAATTTCGTCTTTCTTCTCGGATATCGTGGTATTTCCCCTCTTTTGCCGATAGTTTTAAACCTCGAACCGAAGCGTTTTCGGCGACGACTTTCGATGGGCGTGTCCGTTTTTTCGAAAATGTGGAAATATCTTCCGCGTCTGAAAATGGACCTCTTTTCTGAAGCGGATTTATAAGGTTTCCCGTGGAAAATACGCGATAAAAATTTCGAAAAGCAAGATGGGAAAGACGAACGCTTCGTTCGGTAAAAAGTGCGGGACCGATTAGGCGAAGGAAAAAATTTGTATAGCCTAACCGTTTGGGTAATTTCCTCCCTGCCGTTTCGAGAAAATCGTGGACCTTTTTCTTTTCGGCGTTTTCGAAAGGTTTTTCTGTGAATTTCGAGATTATCGCGGTACGAATCGTCTTCCGAAAGACGAAATTTACCGATACCGAAGGAATCCGGCACTCGACTCTTTCCGTTTTCGAGATCTGGCGATATCGCGAAAATTTTCGAAAATTCGTATCTCCGCCGTTCGGGGTCCCGCGGCCTCCCGATTTCGCACGCGCCTTCGACCGACTACCTAGTTTCGTAAAAAAATTACTCGGACCGGCCTCCGCCCCCCGCTCGAGAGCTATTCGAAAATCCCGTCCCGGTTCAACCAAATTCCATCCCCTCCATTTTGACGGAAAAGTGCCTTACGCGTTTAGTATATATACATGAGCAAAATTTGGAGTATTGAAATCCTAGATGTGAAGTCAAGTATAAGAGATCGCAACATAGATTATCTGTTAATGTGAGGTATAGTGTATATGATAGCCATCTGGTAGAACCTCACTTTTTCGAAGGTGCAATACCAGCTGGAATTTATTTGGCTTTTTTGCCAATATTTTGCCAATTTTGTGAGAAAAAGTAAATATAAGGGAAGTTTTGTTCAGCACAATGGCGCCATACCCCATTTCTCAAATGATGTGGAAAAGTTTCTTAGCCAAAACTATGACGATAAATGTATTGGTTCTAGTAAGCGTGTTGTATGGCTTTACAAGGTCATCCCATCTCATCCATCTAATTTTTTTTTCTGCGGGGTTATTTGAGCTCTTGACTATATGAAGTAGATATTGTTTGCAGAAAACAACTGGTAAATCGCATAAAAGACGCCTGTGCGGATCTACAAAACGACGGAAAAATGATCCGTAGAAGCATCAATAATGTAATCGTACGATCCATGAAGGTTTGGAACTCGGCAGTGACCATTTCGAATAAAGACTTTGAAGATGCATCAGTTTTTGTGATTATTTGAATACCGATACATGTTTACCTAATTTCTTCCTAAAATGGAACAGTTGAACGGTATTGAAAAGAAAAACAAGAAATATATTTGACATTAGTTCTTCTGTATAACCTGAAAGCTGACGACCATCATACTTTCATTTTGGATTTCATTGGTGTGAAAATAGTGCCATGATCTTTCTCATACGTGTTCGACCGCTATGAATCATAGCTCCAAAGTACAAAAAAAGACTATCTAAACGGAGTATATTATCCGTTTGATGTAAGTATTAACTATGGGCTGAGTTCGGACCTGCATCTTTCGGAGGATGTAAAGCTGTTGGTCCTGTCTAACAGAGATGTGTTGACATTAAAGATCCCTTCCTCGACACGAGAGGGTTCGGCAAAATTCTTGAGTCGGGCTCTGAAAGGCAGAAATAAAACTTGAAGCTTCTCTATCCCCCATCACAGTATGATCCTTTCATCTGGAAACACTCTGTGTTTTGAGAACAAGCAAAAACTATTTCTAAATAATATACATCTGACCATATACTAGGATAGTTACTACGAACTTGACGGCGTTCCTGCATATACGACAGCTCCAATTGCTACTGAATTGCTTTCGACTTTTAATTTTCGCATTAAAACGACTGGTTTGAAATTCAGGCCTGAAGTATATTTCAGAAGTGTATCTACCCTTTCAAGGAAAATACATCCAGACAATAAACAACAAAGACTGTAGTTTTAAAAATTTAATTTTCCTACGTGGTATATCACAGCTACTCACTCTGTATTGTTTTTGAGATTTTGTTGTTAATGTTTTCAAAACGACAATATTTCTTTGTTGCTACCCTTTGAAGCTGTACATTGTTTGAATAAAGTGTAAAAAATGAGACTGCTAGAATGGCTATCATTATGACTGCTGTTATTTGTGATGATTTATATGATTATCAGATGCAAAATATTGAACCTTCAGTTTATCATCAATTCAGCTGAAACTATTTAAACAACCTCATTTTATAGTTTTCAAGTTATACAAGGTGCTACATAATAGTACGTCACAACTTGAGGGGGTAAATCTACGTGCAATTCTAAGAAAAAAAGTTGATATAAACATAGGTCCGCAAAAGCTTCGTTACGGAGCTTCAGGGTGTTAAAATTTCCGGAAAAAATTGTTTTTTTCTTCAAAACTCCTGCAGTTTTTGAGATATTCTGCCGAATTTGGAATGCAAACTAGCTATTTCTTTACAGCCTCCATCATTACACGTCCTAGATTTTAACTTAAATTCACAAGGTGTTTTCTTTTCCGAGGCCATGTCTCCTTTTGCCCCTTCAATCTTTTTTGCAGTAAGCAACTGATCAGCGTACAATCAATTTTAGTCATCTTCGTTCAGTTTAGAAGCTTTTTTGGCACTTGTAATTTCTTGGTATCTGCAACCGTTGTCGAGTAAAAAATTATTGAATTTGAATTATTTGAATTGTATGTTGTTCCCTAAATAAAAAAAATGATAGAAATACTCGATAGGTATGCCCAAAATTTGCTTTTATTTTGATAGCTCGTCTTCTGAGACTCAACTCACTCTTTATTTTCTAGGAAAATGAATAGCACTCACTGTCCCGGGTATAAGGATAGCGAAAAAGACCATCTCATTTATTTCCTCTATAACAATGGTTGGAGTAACTATCGACGACAATCTACCATGGCATGACCATGTTGTGAATATTGCTAAGTCATCGTCAAAAAAAACTGGGATTTCTCTATCGCGCAAAGAAAAATCTCTATAAATCTCAATTCGTCCTGGGTGTATGGCTCCCTTGTATGGGGTTCTGCTCCTAAACACAGCTTGAAACTTCTGGACTCCATCCAAAAGAGAGCAATTCGGTTAATCGGAGACAATGCACTCACAGATTCCATTTCACTATTGTAACATCGAAGAAAAGTTGGTGAGTTTTCTCTTCTGTACAGGACTCCCATGGAAGATACTCTGAGGAGCTTTCTATGCTTGTTTCACCGCTTGTTTCTATTTTGAGGCAAACAAGGTAAACTCTTGCCAATAACCCATTCGTGGTTGAAATAGGGACACTTAGAACGGGTCTATATTAGAATTCCTCTTTTCATAGAACGGCAAAACTCTGGAACTCCCTTTCCTGTAACGTATTTCCTCATGACTATAGCCTGTTAGCAATCAAGCGAAATATTAACCGTCCTCCACCTGCAAGAATACAGGTCTCTGTCCTTCGCATATTATCACGCACTCTTCGATATATTCCTGGGTTATTTCTTATCGTGTCACAAGAGGTTATTATTCGATTTGTCAATTCTTCTACAGTATTCACTGGAGTGGTATAAACTAAACTTAAGAGATATCCTCATAAGTAAAAGTCCAAACTTTTTAAGTCTGGGGGCCAAGGAGGCCATGTTTTTGGTCCACCCCGACCTATCCATTAAGTTTCTCACCAAAAGTGGCACATCCTCGAGCAATAAAGGTAACCCCTCCCCAAGAAATTGCCGATAAGCGGGACCGTTCGTCTGTTAAGCAAATGAAATGGCCTAATCGAATAATTTTCAATTATTCCAACCCAGACATTCAGTGAGAATTGTTCTTGATGATGATATTCTTCAATCAAATGGGGTTTTTCCTCAGCCCAATAATGATTATTATGAAAATTTATGATAGCAGTTCACGAAAAATTAGCTTCTGTCTGTCGTCTGTGAACATTATTTCACTATCAAAATGAGCATTTTCTCTAATTTCATCTAAGAACCATCGGCAGAAATTCTGTCTTGGAGATAAATCTCGAGGAAGTAGAGTTTGGACGCGTTTAATATGAAACGGGTACAATAAAGAGTTGTGGGGAATCCTCCAAAATAGAACATGTGAAATATCCAACTGATTCCCAATTTTTCTTGTACTCACATGGGTATTCAAATCAATACAATTCAAAACTACTTCCTCAATATCTGGAGTTCTCATAGTTTGAGTTGCACCTTTCAAATGATTATTTGCAGTAAAAGTACCAGTTTCCCTTAACCTTCTGTGGATATTGAAAAATGTTCGCCTGTCTGGTGTTACTCGATTTGGAAAGCGCACCTCATATAATCGCCTAGCTTCTGTTGTGTTTCCGTCAGCCAGATCGAACATGTAATGGATATCAGCCAAGGCGGCGTTATTAAAATTAGCCATTTTGTTCTTACAGCAATAACTTGAACGGTCGGAGATACGAAAGAATAACAACTGTTGAAAAAGTTTCTAAATTGAACGGAGATTACGATAATAAAATTGATTGTACGCTGATCAGTGGCGTATTGCGAAAAAATTTTGAGAGGACAGAAGAAGACATGGCTCCGAAAATGAAAACACCTTGTAGATTCTAGTTGAAATTTAGGATGTGTAATGATGGAAGCTGTAAAAAATAGCTTGAATTTCAATTTGGGCTGAATATCTCAAAAACTGCAGGAGTTTTGAAGAAAAAAACAATTATTCTCCGGAATTGTCAACACCCTGTAGCTCCTTAACGAAGTTTATATGAACTTTTTTCCTTAAAATTGCACGTAGATTTACCCCCTCAAGTTGTGACATACTATTATGCAACATCCTGTTGAATGTTCTACATGCCTTAAGAGGAAGTTCAATAATTAACCACCATATCAGAAGATGTAGACTCTAAGAAACTCAAAGTCTGAGAAAAAATCAAACGATTTTGAGTGCTCTTCAACATGTGAAGACAAAATTTAGTATGATTCATCTGCAGGTCAGATGTTCTTGGGTAGCTAGTTGAACTGAAAATGCTAATTTCAGTTATAACATTTGGTGCCTATCCGAATAATAAATATATTCGAGGGTTGACAAAATTCAGCTGTAAGAACTAAAAATCTCCGAAAGTTAGATATATTATTCTTATTCTTCTTCTCTACATGAAGGTAGATGGATTCATTTCGAAACTTGACCTTTTCAAATGTTACATGAGCAGTTCTTCGACAGCTGGATCTCTCCAAACGTTGTTTGTATTTGGTTCGTATTTGGTTCCTAGAACACAAAATCTCGAAAAGTTAGATAAAGTATACTTCAGAAGCAGATCTCTCAAAGGAAATAACTGAATTATATTGGTGAGCTAGTGTTTCTTCAAAAGTTGAAAAATGCAATCTTAACCTGAGCAAAATATTACAAACGTTTGTCATTACTTCATCACCAACGGTAATCAGATCACATCCAGGAACTAATATAGTGCCAAAAATCCATTAACAATTCAATTTTAAATAAATCCATAACAAAAAGCTGTGTAGATCTGTCGTGACAGTGAATGTCAAAATGGCATGAGTTTTGGGCTGGGAGGAATTTCACAACCACGTTAAGCGTGATCTTGAAATTTAGTATGGACACGATATTTGAAAGAATAAGTAAGCGGCAAATTAAAATCAAAGAAAAAATGTTGAAGATATTTGTAAAATAAATGGAAACCACATAAAACATTCATAAATTATTTTTTTTTATTCATTATTTCAAAAAATTACGAAATCTCGGTATCAAAACTTGAAAGTAAAATATTTATCCTAAGAAAAACCATTTCAAAATGAAGTCAAAGCAGAAGAGAGACAGAGACTGGCCAAATGAAGAGAATTTGAAGTATTCATTCACATTACTCCACTTGAATTGGTTATAATAACTCGTGGAAATTTTCAAAATCCTGTCCAGAGCATAGTGAAGCAGATATTTGTGACGCTTTAACAGACTACTACAACGAATTTTAGCGTGATCCACTTCCCTCTGTCTGAATTAAAATCCCATCGGACGTACCTGTGATTAACAGGGACCAGTTTTTATGACCTTCAAGTGCTGCCAAAAAATGTCGGACAATTGGCAAATATACATTTCTCTGGAGTGAGCTACGGAAATTAATGCTTCTATCAGAATAGTAATTGATTCTTTAGCACGTGATTTGATCTCTACACCTTGTCACTATTATTTCTGATAAGATATGTAATCAATGGTTGGCACTATATTGAGCTATCGAATCATCTTTAGAATCATCCTAACCGACAAAAGCAATATTTGACAGGGGAAGTATGTATTAATAGCTTTCAGAGAAAGTGGGTTATTAAATTGAAATATAAAATAATGTCAAGACTGAGAATCATTTTTAGTTATAATTCTATTTTAATTTCCAATTTAATATCACATAATTCTGATTATTGTCGGTTACGATATTATTCGCGATCTTCAACGTTATTTTCAGTTTAATGCACATTACTTACTCTAGATTGAAAACTCCATGTGTATTCCTATACAGTGCGTTCCAATGAAAACGAACCAACCTGATTGACCCTTCTGGTACTATTTTTTGTGAACAGGTCGATTTTGAATAGAGGAGAACATTTTTTGTTACATGTTTCGTTTTCCCTTATCAAGCCCCTACCCCTGCAACTTCTACACGGAAAAATAGGAAAAAGCAGTCGTGTGCTACTTTCTTGAAAAGATAATTCTATTATCTATACGATTACCTAATTATTTTCTCTGTAACAGGTAAGGACATTAAATCGTTAATAGGTTGGATAAATTTCACGGTTTTATTAATACTTCAATTGACGACGTTTTTACATGATAGAAATCCATTTTCACAAAAACAAGTAACCGATGATTTCTACTAAAATATATTATTAAATGCTCGACGCTTGTCGATACACAGTATCTTTGTCAAGAGCGAATGAATACTACAAATACATCTTACATATAAATACATCTACTAAAGAGACAATCCTTTCAGAGCTATCTGTATTTGAAGTAGTGTTTAGGAAACAAATTTAATAAGGGTGAGTTATTTATGTCTAACTGATCATTAAGAATTTCCGGTGAATACCTAAATCTGTTAATTTCAAGTACTTCCAGAAGGTTGAGTTTCATACCCCTATTCTCAGAATGTAGGATTTTAAATTCTGAATTGAAAGAATGACTATTTTCCTAGGATGATTCGAATAATTTGAATCGATTTTTCTATCGATGAAACTGCGTTCATGTTCAGAGATTCTACATTAAAATTTCTTCCTGTTCTACCTAAATAAAAACAATTGCAATCTGCATAATCCAATCTATAAACACCTGATTTATTTTCTTCATTAATGGGAGACTTATAATTTCTGATAAATGAACCTAAATTTGTTGATGTTTTGAACGCTTTATTGAAATTTGAAGATTTGCGAGATTCACCGGACCAACATAAAGTTGCAGCATTTAATAGCTATATACATAGACTCTTGAGCACACTGATGTCTAATTTGAATTATTTCAAACACTTTCTGAGAATAGAAGTATAAAACTCAACCTTCTGGAAGTACTTGAAATTAACAGATTTACGTATTCACCGGAAATTCTCAATGATCAGTTAGACATAAATTCAAATACAGAGAGCTCTGAGAGGATTGCTCTTTAGTATATAGAAATATATGTTAGTAAGATATATTTGTAGTATTCATTCGCTCTTGACAAAGATACTGTGTATCGAAACGCGTCGAACGTTTAATAATATTTTCGTAGAAATCATTGTTTAGTTGTATTTGTTTTATTGATACCTTCGACCTCCGTTTGACGAAATACTCGATAAAAATCGATTCTATTTGTTCAGAAAGATTTTTCTCTCTTACTTGATAGTTTGCGTATCATCCTCCTACCCCTATCAACTACCACCCCGAAAGTTTCCTTATGAGAAAGGGTTTTGTGATTCGACTTCGAAAGTTTGTTCAATATACTACATTATTTTAATTCATCGACTATCGAGCAACCTTTTTCATTCACAGTGATATTGTTGAAATGTGAAGTAGTATTCAATATAGGAACGCATTGAAATGATGAGTTCATCTTTCAAAAATAATTACTGTGTTAGAGCAAATATGCGCATTCTGAACTGAAATAACCCAAGAAGAAATTTGGGACAGAAATACAGTTAACAAGCCCATTCATGGAAACTGAATACGTTATGAATAAAAAACACTATTCCACTAGAGTTGTTAATGACGGAAAAATTGGAGTAGCTGTTTTAGCTGGAGATTCCATGTTAGAGATAGAGAATACAGAATCTGCGAAGAGGATAAAGTAAATATCTGGAGTGACATGTATTTTCAAGATTCATAAGCGCAAATTCCATCCAATGAAATAAGATTCGTACACTAGCTCAATGAAGATGATTTCGATCGTGTTTCAGGATTTGCTTCATCATGTTTGTTTTTCTAACGAATCGAGTTATTTTCAATGGGAGCTGCGTCGCCATAACGGAAAAGTCTGGAATGACACTCATATCTATTTAAAGAAGGAGAATCACATTCATACAGGAAAATTCGAATGGCGACTTCAATTTGAACATGATCGAGAATATGACAGTTATCATCGAAGGAGATCCTTTATCCGAACATAACGTAATGTTTCAACATGATAGAGCACTTCCCTATTATTCTGTCGCTGTGCGGGACTATTTGTACAAAAGATTCGAAATTCGTTGGATAGTCGATTTTTTCTCGGGACTATTTCAAGCCTCAATTCTTCGTTATGCCACCCATAGCATTGAAAGAACTACGAGAAAGACTTATTCAAGCCTGTCAGCAGATAACACCACAAATGTGGCAAAATTACGATGCGAATCTCGAATTGAAAAATCAATGATATGTTTCATTTCATTTCAATAAAATTGAATGTGGTGAAGTTACTATACGAGAAAAATTTATAAAAACTTTGGGGCCTCCGTTAAAAAAACTATGTGGTCCTCCTTGAATGAGTACATTTATAAGTATTAGTAAATTACAATAAAATAATATACTAAATCTTAGTACTTCACAATAGTGAGTGATGCTATTCATATCGAAACAGTTATCTATTTGTGAATAAATCAATCTTACGGTTGTAATACAGCTTACCCTCTGACTCCGTTGAACAAGAACAGATCTCATAAGTACTGTTATTGGCACAATAACCAGTATCATAAGTATCAACATTACAAACTTAAGTTAAAGTGATACTTAAACGTATATAGGAGCTCTGACAGCCATGCAGAAAAACATATGTCTGGATAATATAAAATGGGCGAATATTGTACATTTTGTTTTGATCATACAAATTTTCAGTTGGATACAAATATGACGAATTGAAAAGTTTTTCATAGCTCTTTTCTGTGAAATCATGAGAGGATACAATTTATTAGCGTTTGTTTCGCCACATATCGAAGTTAGGTATGAAATATGGGAATGTCTAAATGAATAAAATAACATCTTGCGATAAGGAATTGAAAAATATTTTACATCTTTACCTGACATTCCTATTGCACTCCAATCTTGAAATCATCCCACGTTTATTAACATATACTTAATGGCATTTAAAAAAGCATACTTATATGGAAGATATGATAACCTTTCTAATGGGGTATCACAGAAACCCTTCCTCATAACAAAAATTTACGAGGTGGTACTAGATAGGGATAGTGGGTGAATACGTAAACGCTTAAATAAGTTACGAACATTTTTCTGATTCAATCCAGATTTATTTTATTCAAATTTTTTTCCCAAACGAAGATAAGAACGGATTCATGAAAACCAGGAATTGTTCAAACAATCCTCGATTAAAATTTATGAGAAGTTACTTTATAAAGCAAATATTTACTTGATCGTATAGAGAATGAAATCAGCTTTTTCAAAGAGACTTAATCGAAAAATGTCCCACTCCAATCAAAAATCGACTTGTTCTAGAAAATTCACAGAAAACTCAAACTTGCCGATTTATTCACAGAGGTTCGTTTTCATTGAAACGCACTGTATAGGTTTGAGAATACTTCTATATCAAATACACCTATTGCGCATGACCCAGCATTGGAAGATGGCTGCTGTTTATCTAAAACGTTAGGACGTACACTAAAAACGGCGATGGAAATTCACATTCCATATTCAAATCAGTGTTAATATTTTACAGCAGATTCAACTATGGACGTTTATATTGATTTTCAGTTTATACTTATACATTTAAGGTAAATAAGAAATATCACTATTCAGTTTTTAATGTAGTATTAATTAAAAAGGAGTGAGACTATAGTATTAAGAGAAAATTTGTAAGGGTACTAGTGGCAATATTTGCTCTATTCTCGCACTATTCCAATTATTGACCTCTACCTAAATAAAATCATATTTACATACCTAGGTAGCGCTAAACTGAAGTATCCGGTGTGAAACCAGTAGCTAAATGTTTTATATTCGTTGATCTGTTGATGCCCCTATTGCATAAGTTAGAAATCGTTTTTCAGAGGAAACTGATTCGTTTCTTTACTCGAGCAATCTACCTCGATTTTTTTTGACCTCAAATAAGCTCTTAGTTTTCATTAAATCATGTTTATTCTCAATAATTCATAACTACCTCATAGGTGCTTTCTTCCTTCAGATGCCGAAAGTAAATTCACTAAATAATATAAAAAATTATATACAAAAATGATACATACAAAAAGCACTTGCGGAAATCGAGGTACGTAAAAAAAATGCTGAGACCAATAAGTAGGGAAAACATTCTTGCCGCAGTGACAGTGTTGATATTGATACCCGCCCACTTTAAAAACAAGAGGCCAAGACAGGAAGTGGCATGAAAGTTTTCTACATCACCATCCTAAATTGGTCCACTAAACAACTGAAGCAGTAACAATACCGTCTGCCAATGTCAAAATGGTATTCGCAAGTGGTTTTTAGTAATAGGGCATGCCTTATAAGGAAAGAGAACTTCTTGATATTAGATGATCGTAGAAAGTTTTTTTAATAGGGATGAAACCATCCTAAGCGTTAAAGTTTTTGCACTATCTGGATAAGAAAATAGTCATGAAGCCGATGAGGGACATGCGAAACAAAATGTTCACCTTTTAAGCAGCCAAGAATATAACACAACCGTTGGTAATATATTATAACAAAAGATTAAACGCTGGGATGAGCAGTAGCATACGCGACAAATGGGAAATCGACCTACGCGACAAGTTAGAAAATTGTGAACATATTTTCGGTTCCCATATCTAAAGTCTTAAATCCCATTTTGTTTTAAAGCAATATTCGGAAGCCTACCATTTTATTTCTTAATACAAATATGAGTCGTCTCACAAATGAAGTATCACCATTTGTAGCGAGTTGATCGTTAGTTATCTCAATCGTATTAGAAATCTTCAACCTGCTAAACTTTCGTGTTTCTAGCTATCAAATATTGCCTGTAATAAGGCAATAGATGAAAGGAGATGATATTACCCTTTTAATAGACTATCAAACGAAGAATTTGCACTGTTTCTTGAGACAGCTTCAAAATTGTTGCTCAAGAGACCATTATCAATGATTTGATGGATTATTCCTCTGGAATCTAACCAAACAGATTTTTTTTAAATGTGAGAAAAACAGATTCCTAACATTGAAACAAATGCTTACTCCCTAAATAGTCGTAAGCTTATGAGTTCTTAAGATTTTTTCACTATACTTATAAAAGTATGCTTGAAGATTTACAAAATCAAACGTCACCAGAACTGTGCAGATGATAGTATTAATTTAAGAATTAGCAACTATTTTGGAGTAGACAAAACACAAAATGACAATGAAAACATCTCAGAAGAAAATGATGCGAGCATAATTTCTATTTGTTATCGTGGACATATGCACTATTTCAGCTGTTAGCTGGATATAATTTACCTTTCCCAGATTCAGCAATCAAAGGGAATAGGCTCGATTACAATATACTTGACATAAATTTCCTAACTATCTTACATGTATTAAGAATTACAGCTTTTTGCATTTCTATATAGCTATTCTTATGCAATTGTAATTTCTTAAGGCTATCATGCAAACTGGGTATTAACCCAGTCGAGGATTGATGACAGGAACAATATCTATTTTCTCAAGGTGCCACATCTGCTTGATCTCAATTGCAAGGTCTGTGCATTTGGAACTTTTTCAGAACGTTGTGATTATTCGGTATGGCAACATCCATCAGCATTGCTGTTCTGGTTCTCTTATCATAAACCACTATGTCCGGCCTATTATTCGTCACCATTCTGTCAGTGATAACAGGCCTATCGTAGTATAATCTGATAGAGTCATTTTCCAATACGGGCACCGGTTGATACTTGTAATATGGCTGGAAGGTATTCAGAAGTCTGTACTTGTGTGCAAGTTTCTGAAGGATAATGTTGCACACTTGATTATGTCTGTGAAGATAGTGTCCGTATTGGCCAGTTGTTCCTTAATAATAAATTTTTTGTAGTTGTTTGTAGCGATCACTTGGTCCTGAATGGCCATAAGGAATCTTTCTGTTTCCGCGAATAATTCTCCTTTCATCAACCATTTGTTGGAGGCTTCTTTGTCGATGTGTGGTTGATTAATCCTATGGTGATGTCGTCCATGCAATTCCTTTCTTGACCATTGCTCTTGTTTTTCAGTGTCTGATAGGAACGTTAGATTCAGCCGGACGTCTCTGGTATCAATATTTAAAGGTGTATATCCCTTATCCGCTAACGATACTACTCTATGTAGGTCAGAAGTGAGAGCTTTTGCAGAGAAGAATTCTCTGAGATTTTTTATCTATTCGTTGTGTAAATTGGCAACATTTATCAAGCCTTGTCCTCCTTCTTTCCGCTTCAAAGTTGTTCGTACCACAGACGATTTAGGATGATGATTGTTATACATTGTCAGCATCGTTCGGGTTTGCCTTTGAATATCACCCAGTTCTGTCTTAGTCCATCTGATTATTCCAAATGAGTAAAGCAACACTGGATTGGCGTAGGTGTTAATTGGCTTGACTAGATTCCCCGAGTTCAACATTGATTTCAACACAGTTTTCAGACGCTGACTGTATTCTGAACGAATCTTCACCTTTGATTGTTTTTGGTTTAGCAATCTGGCTTGTTGGTATCCTAGACATTTGTATGTTTCACCATCCCTCATGCACTGTATAATATCACCATTTGAAAGTTGTGTTTCAACATCTATGACTTTCCTTCTCTGAATGTTCAGGGTCTTACATTTTTCAATCCCGAATTTCATATGAACATCTGCCGAGAACTCACTGACAGTTTTCAGCAAATCATCCAATTGCTTCTTGTTTGAAGCATATAATTTGATGTCATTCCTATACAGCAGGTGGGAGATTGTATGATAATTCCTTTCTGCTTTTATCCTAAATCCGTATCCTGTTCTATTGAGCATTGAGGATAATGGGTTCATTACTAAACAGAACCATAGTGGACTCAAAGAGTCTCCTTGAAAAATTTCACGACGTATGGGTATCTCGTTGGTTTTAATTGATTTATTGTTCATGTTGACCTGCAGAGACGTGCGCCAGTGTGTCATTGTTGTCTTCAAGAGCTCTACCAGGGCTGGGTGAATTTTGTATATCTGCAATACTTCAACAAGCCAAGAATGGGCGGTACTATCGAATGCCTTCAGATAATCGAGAAAAGCTGAATGAACATTCCGATGCCCTACGTGTGCCTGTTTCATTATCACAGAATCGATGATGAGTTGTTCCTTGCACCCGTGGTGTTTCTTTCTGCATCCTTTCTGCTCCTCAGCTAATATATTGTTGTCGTCAAGGTGTTTGTATATTCGATTGGATATGCATGAGGTGAGTATTTTGTGAGGTTTTGGCAGGCAAGTGATTGGTCTATATTGAAACGGATCCTGTGTTCTATCGCTTTTAGGTAGCATATATGTTAAGCCTTGTGTTAGGAAAGTGGGTGTTTTCATGGGATATCGAAGAACATACGTGAGCTGTTTCGCTAGGGCTTCATGGAGCTTATCAAACTTCTTGTACCAGAAGTTATGGATATTATCTATACATCTGGCCTTCCAATTGTTGGTCGCTCTTACTACTGTTGCGATTTCTTCCTCCGTTCTTTCTTCGAAGTCCATATGATTGATATCTAGGCATTGTTTTTCATTCGTGATCCATTCAGCATCTTTATTGTGTTCTTTGTGGTTCAACCATAGTGATGACCAATAATCGGTCAAGCGCTGTGCGTCAGGTAATTCTCTGTTATTGTTGTTCGCAGTTTTGTTATTTCGTCTATGAAAATTGGCCGAGCTTTGGACGAACCTTTGGTTTTGATGTTTCCTTTCAGTACACTTGATGTATCTTGAGAGCCTCTTTGCTTTTGCTTAGAGTTTCTGCTTCAAAGTATCCATATACACGTCGATATGTCGATTGTGATCAGGGTGTTTTGTGTTCGTACCAATTTTTCTATGTATTGTATGTATTTTTCCATTATTATTATTATTATTAACATCGATTCATGAAGGAAAAATAAAAAAATGCCACTTTTACTCGTAGAAATCTCGTTTCGTAATAGAAGTGCAACGTGAATGATATTCTAATCGCCTGAAATATGTTTATGGGTCTATTACTGCTGTAAATATTGCAAGTTGACCTTCACTTGAATTTTTTAAATTGTAACTCCATTGTTTCAGTTTTTTCTATTAGTCATTCAATTTTGAGTACCGTTTCGTAAAATTTATCACTCAAGATGCTGTATTTTCCGAGAAAAAAGAGATTAACGAAACTTTTGGGATAATACTCACATTTACACTTCTTCGTTATAATTCGTTGAATTGGTGATTGTTTGAGTTCAAAATGAAGTTTTTCTGTCCTAGAAAGTGTTTTTGTCATTATTGCGTATCAGATTACTAACAATCGTATTTTTGGATAATAAAAGACAGAAATTTATAATTAGTCGTGAACTGAGCTCTATGGCGGAATATTACTGAAAATCACGAAGCAATCTTTTTTTTTACATAAGTCGCATCTGCCTAATGGTTATCAGCGACGGAACTATAATATAATCTTTACATAACTTCTACTACAAAGTATATGAAATTCAATTCAACATTCAAAATAAATTGGGATACTTCAGAAAATTGATTACAGGCTGGGTTTAACATTGTTTGCTTAGGATTGTTTAAAGATCACTAGGGACGTGTTACAAGTCTCTGAAATTCTGGAATACTGAGCAGTCACTAAAATATGTTTTAGATTCATTTCCACGTCGCATCGATCACATATAGGGTTTTCCGTTCGTTTCAACAAATGTTTTTGGTTTATTTTTGTGTGCCAGAGCCGCAAGCGAGTTCAAATGATTTGAAAATATCTACTCGAGGATGATTGCCGCCATTCTATAACATTATCATTCAGTTCTCGGAGTTTTGACCTTGAAAGTAGCCATTCATCCTGTCACTTTTTGAGCAGAGTTTTTTTAAAAAAGAATTTGAGGTCGGCTGCTGTACAAGGAGGAAATATTTCATCACTGCCACTTGTCACTGCTTAACGCTCGTTTTTATCTTTTCGTTACCTTTAATTCCAATGTGTGAGGGTACCCACTTAAAATGAACATATTTTGAGCTCTCTCGTAGTAGGCTAAGTTCATGTTTGATCAATTGTTCAATACGCCTTTTCGGAAACACATTTTGTGAGAATTGAATACGGGTACTTCATAAAATTATAATGGATGTCATTTGCTAATATTAATGAGCAATTTTGACAAATTAGGTAGCTACCCGCTGATTTTTGTTATCGTTTCTATTCAAGTCTTCTTCAAGGAGAATAACTAAGTATGGAAAACGAAAATCCAGTGAATACAGAGATAACGTAAGTCTATTTTCAACGTCACAATAATAGTAATCGAACAATTCGACTCTATCGGCTACGATTTCCAGATTATGATGAACCAAAGCGATGCAATTTTACCATACTCGAAAAAAATCTTACGCAAATTCAGTTCTTTCAAACAACTGAAAACCATGAAGGAAAGATGAATGAAGAATGTCTTGTTGAGTGTAGACGCAAACCTAGAATGTTGTTCGGCAATCTTCTAGAGAAACGCCTTCACTCGAGTTGTTTCGAATGTGTGATAGTTATTGATATGAAACCATCTCTAAAGGCATAATAAAAGTAAAAGGACTAAGCATTCTATATAAATGGAACGAAAATACGAATAGTTAATTGATTCCGCTGTTACTACGTGATAGTTGATCATGATGATAATAAGATATCAAACTATGTATTATACTATCACTATCACAATCACACATAGAAAAAACACAAGTTTTGATATATATCGAAAACCTACCTTTACTTATATTTGTATCCCTTATGATTCGACACATCCAAAATCTCATAAATACGATGCGCTTAGTTCAATGATTCGTAGGGCTTCCTCTCTGCCATTATCCGAAGGAAACATGTCGAAGGAAGTTTCAACCATCAAAGGAATCTGTCAGAACAATAGTAATCCACCAAATATAATAAAGGGAATGGTCAGAAAGAAACCAACAAAAAGAGCATATAATTGTATTTACCAACGCATAGAATCAACTAATACAGATAAATATATTTCATTAACTTATTTTATCCCTATCAGCGAAAAGATTGCAAATGACATTTCGAAACAGCATGAAAAAGGAGCTTTCAACACTCACATGAAACTCTCCCAAGAATTTTCAATAGTAAATATAAATCTAATAGCTTTGACAATACTGCAGTTTACAAGTTGTCCTGTATGTTTGTGAAGGCATTCATATAGGTCAGATTGGGTTTTCATGAAAAAATCATGATAAAAAGAGCATCAGTCAGATAACAATATCCAGATAACCGATGAATCTACTTTCGCTTCACATTGTATTGTAAATGGCCACCATTTTCCATCCATACATCAACTTCAAATTCTTCACAGAATAACTAAAGGACGAAAAAAAATTTTTCAGAATCTATCGAATTTTCCAAACTCCAATAAACTCCACAAAGCGAAAATTTTCTGAACGACCAGTATGGCTCGGCTTATTCATCCATATTTAATATCTTTGACTAATACCTGCTTTTATCACCATTCGTTTATTACCTCTTGTTTGCACCCTTATTAATTTTGTATTTACCTGTTCATGAATGTATGTATTTTCAACTTTAGTTCAGTACTTGTTATCAGCTGAAGGTGGTCGAGAGACTGAAATTGCAATTATGATTTTCAATAAATCTCTTGTGATGGTATAATATGTAATTTAATTTCGTACTATCATGAAAATACGCATAAGAAGAAGCTGCTAGACCCCTCATGTTGTGACATATTATTATGTAACACCCTGTATATGACTTTTTCTTCAATTTTGTAAATAACTAGCCACCAATATATAAATTAGTGTGCATTACAACCGATGGAGCACCAGCAATGACTGGAAACAAAAACGGTTTTGTGGCATTGTGTCGAGCTAATGAAGATTTCCCTTCATTTTTTCATTCCATTGCATTTCATTTCAACAAGTTTTGTGTTCAAAAGTTTTAAGCATGGAGGATATTTTGAGCATTGTAACAAAAACTGTGAATTCCATCCGTGCACGTAGATTGCAACGGCGGCTCTTTAAGTTGTTGTTGGAAGATGGGGAGTCAGCTAAACACACTGATTTAGTTCTTCACACGGACGTCAGGTGGTTGAATCGAAGAAAATTCATAGAAAGGTTTCGAGAATTACTGCCCGAAATGACAGTTTTCTAGACGAAAGAGGTACTGACACTCGGATGTTGAAAAACAAAAATGGCTGACTGATTTGGCATTTTTGACTGGCATCACAATGCACTTAAACACAGTTAACTTGGAGCTTCAAGGTAAAGGAAAAACTATTATTGAGATGATAAGCGCAGGAAACGCATTCGAAAGTAAATTGCAACTTATGATAGATCAACTGAAAAATAGGATCTGAAACATCTTCCGCCTTTGAAAACAAGGATTCCTCAGTTGAATTATGATACGTATGAGGCTGAATTCTCAAATATTTTGGGACAACTCGAAATGCGTTTTATGATTGCAGTAAATTGGCAAATATAGCATTATTTATGAGTCATCCTTTTTCATGTAAACACATTAAGGAATTAGCTACTGAAATAGCAAGCCAGTTAAATATGACCCCATATTCTGTTGAAAATTAGTTGATGTAGTTTATATCAGATATACTTCTTAAACCTACAGCATCTGATTTTTAGTGTCAAAATATCGCAACCGACTAAGTGACGATCATATGTCATCATGCTTGTGATTAGCACTCAGTGGTTACGTACCATCTTATGAAAAGTATGATGAGGATATGCAGTGCCATGCTTGAACATCTAAAGTCACTCCTTAATTAAGTTTAACACCATATGTAACTCTTTTCTTTTGTAACAACCAATAAACTCGCAATTTTAAATAACCATGAGTTTTTTCATTGATATTATAGAAGAGCCTTACTAAACCTAACCCTCACCATGACTGAACTAATGTATATAGTGCGAAGAGCTAATTTTTTTTGTTTGCTTTTCCTTTAACGTGCTCTATTTCCGCCTTTCGGCCAACGACACGCCGGGGAATTCTGTCACCTCACTAACCCGGGAATTTTGCCGAACCCCTCTCGTGTCGAGGGAAGGGATTTTTAATGTCCAACTCATCTCTGTTAGACAGGATCGACACCTTTACATCTCCTCCGAAATATGGATACTCAAGCGATTCCCAGAATCGCACCGACTTTGTGGGGATTGAACCCAGGTAATTCTGCACAGGAGACGAGCATCGTATCCCCTACGCCACCGAGCCGGCTATAGGAAAACTAATATCTATAAACGCTACGGTACAACCTACCTAGGTAAGTATGTAGGTAGGGTGTATCGTGTATGTACAACAAACCTGCATTACACTCACTTGCAGCCTCTCAGAGTCGAAGGTAAGTAGTCCGAAAATATTGAGGTAGATCGCCAGCAGTTCAAGTTTGAGCACCCCTGCCCTACACTTTTCGAAGAGTACAAGGAAAGCTTGATATGTCACCATTGTAATTTATTATCATATATCTCAGATTACTACAAATACTTATTTTGAAGATGTTTCAAAATGACCATAGAATCAGTAGGCAATGATATGGTTCCTACAGGTTATGATATGTCGATCTCAATGTCGATATGTCGAACCATAATAAAAATAATAAATTAGATCTATCAGGCGTGAAACACAGAAGATGTATTGGTGCTAAAACGAATAGGCCAATCAAATATTGTCCGAAGATTCTAATCTATGCATTGTCCAAAAGTTGTTCATGATGATGAAATTATTTTATGGTATTGTGATTTCCTCTTGCCCATGCCGACAGAATTATTACAAAAACTCATCAAGCAGTTTTTAAAGGAGCTGGCTTCGTCCGTGAACAAAATTTCGTCATCGAATAAAGAATTCTCGGTAAGTTTTCCTTCGAACTATCGGTAGAAGTTTATTCTTCGACCGAAATTCCCAGGAGGATGTAGATTGAAAACGATGAATGTGATGAAAGTATAGCAAATATTTATGTAGAATGTTTCTAACTAAAATGTATTGAATAATCATAGCGATTGCACCTTATGTATAGCACGACGATAGATGTAATGCATGTCTGATAACTAAGAATTCGTGAAATGTTTGAATGGAGCTTTGAAGTTCATATAATCATTTACCATTATGAAAAATGCTTGTATTTGTTTTCTGCCATCTGATTATTTGGATTCTTATTAAGAGGTATTAATACTCTTAATACTTCCTTATATGCTTTTATAAAATGATTGCGAGAGATAAAAATTTTCTAAATCAGAGAGAAACATATAATATGGAATTAGAGATGGTGGATGAAGGAAGACAAACTGACTCCTGTCAATTTCATTTGAAAACATCAAATAGTGTTCGATTAGAATAGTGAATTACTTTTTAAGTTTCCGCATATATCTTCAAAAATAAATTGATACTAAAGATTTCAACGAAAATTATTTTTCCCTATAGAAATAGAAATAGAAATATTTATTCATTCAATAGAATAATTGCAATATACAATTGCATATACAATTATAAGTTGAACAAGTCACAAATACATAAATACCCATTGAAATTACTACTTACATATTTTACAATGGTCGAAAAATTAATCAAGTGAGTGTGGTTTACAATTCAACAACAATTTGTGAACCTTCTGCTTGAAAAGTTTCAAATTCAACACCGACATAACCTTTGGTAAGACGTTAAATAATTTAAGTGCAGAATACTCCACCTATCTCTGTGAGAGAGTTAACCTACATTTAGGATAGCGGTAAATGGACATCTTCTTTGTGTTATTCTGCTGAAAATGTTCAGAAAAAAAATGTTTTTGCTGTTTAATAAAAGCCAAGCATTTGAATATATAGAGACCAATAAGAGTCATATGGCCCTCAGTTCGAAAAAGATTCCTGCAAGATTCCCTGTAGGCACTGCGATATATCGTTCTGATCGCCCATTTTTGATCTATAAAAAATGTTGGTAGCATGCGAACTGTTACCCCAAAATATCAAACCATAACACAATAGGGATTGAAAATTGGCGTTATAAACAATTCGTAAGGTCTCCCAATCGACGTGATGCTTGAGGGCATTCAGGGTATATATATTATTGAGTGAATCGATATGATTTGCCCATTTTATATTACTGTCGAAACTAAGACCCAAAAATCTGCATGAATAACCTATAGAAATAATGTCATCATGCAACTTCAGGGACTTAATTTGAGGATTCTTTGATTTATCTGTCTGGAAAAAGACGCATTCAGTTTTTTTCGAATTTAATAATATTTTGTTGTCTCTGCACCATGCTCTTATTTGCCCGAAAGCTCCTTCAGCTCGAGATGTCGCAACTGCTTGTTTATCAGCCGACGTTAAATAATTTGTGTCATCGGCAAACATCATGAGTGAGCCTGTAGCTTTAGAATCAAGAACATTAGGCAAGTCATTTATATATATGACAAAAAGAAGCGGGCCCAAAACGCTGCCCTGCGGAACGTTAATTTTTAATATTTGCTCTGTTGATTTAAAAACCTGACCACTCACAAATGTAATAACTTTCTGTCTACGGTTTGTGAGGTAACTTTCATGAGAAGCAGTTGTTTGTCTCTAATGCCACAAATATCGAACTTCCCCAAAAGCACATCATGCTGCACTCAATCAAAAACCTTTGAGAAGTCTAAAAATAATCCCAAAGCAATACAACCAGAATCTAAAGCATCTGTTATTGCATTGACAATCTCAAAAATCGCCGTATCGGTACTCTTAGCACCGACAAACCCATATTGACACTGGGAAAAAACTTTAAATTTCTTGAAAAATTTAATTAAACTAATTGCCAGTATCTTCTCGAAGATCTAATAGGTCTATAGTTACCGAAGTCTTTCGGGCTATCTTTTTTGTGAAGTGGTTGTATTATGGCCGTTTGAAGAGATCTGGAAATATTCCATTCATAAAAGAACGATTCATTAGGAATGCTAGGGGTTCAGCAATAACATGAATTGAGATTTTCAAAATTTTCATTGGAATATTATCATATCGAAAAAAAGACTTATTTTTCATGTGTTTGACTACATTACTCACCTTTTTTTCCGTAATCTCGAAAAGATAGAATGACTTCTCAATTCTGTCATTCTGCTGATTCAGAACCTTGCTGACCCGAGTTTCACAAGGTAGTTCATTACAGAACCTAGGTGCAGCATTTATATAAAACTCATTAAAATCTTCAACTACTCTAAAGGAATTACCAGAAGGAAAGGTAGAGGAAATAGTTTTATGAGATTTACCGGTAAGTCGATTGACAATTTGCAAAACGGCTTTTGACTTATTATCAGAGTTCCGAATTTTACTGGCAGTACTGTTTTGTTTGAACTTCAATATTTCAGTTTCATATTCCCTTTTGACATTCTTATAAAAAGCAATAAATCGTGGCCGAAATCTAGAAACAATAAAGGTCTTGTCTGAAATATCTTTAAGTTTTGCAATTTCAGTAGATTTTCTAAAAGATGTTTTACATTTTCCAACATTCACCCACCTATATGGAAACGTTGCCTCAAAAATCGTCTCGAAACGTCATGAAAATGAATTCCACAAAAAAGTCACGTTCTCAGAATCACGACGCACCACTTCAGCCCAACCAACCTGAGATAAAGCTTCCACAAACAATCGTATTTTTTGTTCAATAAGGCATAGTAAGTTAACCCTTTGGGGCAACTTTTCTTTAGGTATGGAATCTGCAGTGAAAGACAATTTCTGGGCACAGTGATCTGAAATATGAGCCTGATTAACTGCAGAGGCCCCTTCCTCCATGTTCCTGAAAATATTATCAATGCAAGAACTTGAGTGGTCTGTTATTCGAGTTGGTTCATTGATCGTTATCTGTACATTAAAATTTTCTAATAACGTAATGAACTTTTTAGTTACCTTGTTATCATAATCCAGCATGTCTACATTAAAATCTCCCGTGATAATGTAGCGAACATTTTCTTTACACAGAGTATCTAATATTAGACGAAACTTTTCAAAGAAAAGATCCACATCAGCTTGAGGTGCTGTATCAGGTCTATAAATTATTATTATTGTATTGTATTGTATTACAACAAATTTTGAATCTTCAATTGAACATTCATAGGACGCGTATTCAAACACTTTTGAGACACTCAAGTTATTTATATCGATTCGTTCTTTACTCACGATTCTATTGGAACAATAAATAGCAACACCACCATGCTTCCCTTGCTCCCTGCAGTGACTCTTCGCTAGATAATAACCTTGAAGATGGAAAGCCTTGAGTTCTAACCTAACCTTACTCTTCCAGTGTTCGGTGATAGCTAGAATATCTGCATTATGTTCGTGGCTGAAGAGTTCAAATCTATTTACTGCATTACCAATAGATTGAACATTTTGGTGTAAATTACGAATTTTTGGGCTGGAACGAAATATCTGATTTTCAACGCAAACATTATTGGTTACTTGATAGTGACATTCTCTGGATCCGATCGAAAAGATTTTCTGAACGAGAATTCTCTAAGGATCACTCCTTTTGGCCAGAAGTCTGGATTGTACGCTTCCTTGAACAACTCTTCAGTTGGAAAGCCGACGCTAAAGGCAGAATTACTTCCTTTAGTATTGAGTTTTTTAACTAGTTCATCCTTCAGAGTATCAACATCTTCAATATACGATTTGATGTCGTCTTCAGTAGCTACTTTGCCTGCAATTCTTCCTACATAAAGCCAGTGGCCCCTTGTTGCCCCTTGTGTTGTGGAGGGTTTCCCTGCTGTTTTTCCGCCATTACAAATTACTTGAGGTCCTCTAGATATTTTCGAGGTATGCTTCCGACCATAAACAGGAACCCATTTTCCATCGCCTTTTTTGGTTTATGTTTACATCTGAAGAATGCTTTGTGAGGTCACTTCAGAGCAGAAGCTACAGCCTTGAAAACGTCAGATGCGGTTATGTTATAACTGGATTGTGAGTCGTTATCAAGTGTAGACTTAGAATAATTTATTGTTTTTGTCGAGTTTCCTTGTTTTTTGTCTTGATGATCTTCACTTCTGGATCCAGCAGCCGAGGAATAAAAGAGTTTATTTAAATTTTATTTTCGTTAACTGGAATCACATTATGTGCATCTTTTTTTACTGGTACCTGTTATACATCCACACACTTTGATGAAATATCGGATTCTTTGATAACAGTTAATTGCGTTTGATATTCTGATGATTCAATCACCTTCTTTCGCAAAATTAACGTATATTCCAT
Organism: Cryptolaemus montrouzieri; assembly: GCA_013387265.2. Lineage (NCBI taxonomy): Eukaryota > Metazoa > Arthropoda > Insecta > Coleoptera > Coccinellidae > Cryptolaemus > Cryptolaemus montrouzieri. The sequence continues at coordinate 41,460,738 of JABFTP020000124.1, read as the reverse complement.
TTCAGACATCCTTTTTTGCACTAAAGACAATTCTCTAGATAGATATTCAGCCTGACTTCTCAGCATCGTTTAATTAATCGCTTCCTTTGTTGTCACACAATTGACGGCCGTTTTTAAATCAACCAAACATAGGTCACAACACCAGAAGATGTTTTCATTTTCTGTTAGAACCTTTTGCCGCGAATCCTTTACAGAAACGCAATTAAGATGGTATTTAAAACAACATACTTTACACACCAACGATTTGCCGTTGACGACAAAATTATCAGCGCACTTTTTACACACATCTATATCGCAAGACATTTCGAAGACAATCTCAACAAAGAAACGAACCATATTCAGTAGAACTTTATTTCCTGAAATAACCAGAACAATCACCAGTAGAATATTTTAATTCAATTATAAACACCCTGTAAAGTAGATAGTAAGAAACTGCTAGTATTTCTACAATGTTGTGTTCTGTGAAGAATTCGCATTATAAAGTGTATTCGAAAAAGATACAGCAATGTTCAAAGAGATGATCGCTGAAAGCATTTCGTGAAAAAAGTTCATATAAACAGGTCCGCAATATGAGATGAGAAATGGTGGATGACTGAGGAAAAACTGACTCCCTGTCAATTTCATTTGAAAATATCAGTTCCATAATATATCTTCGAAAATAAAAAGTTCATATAAACATTGGCCGCAAATACTTCATTAGCGATTCAGAGGGTGTTGAAGATTAACCGAAAAATGTTAAATTTGAATTTTTAGTAAACCGCTAAAAATATTGAAGTAAAATTTTGGGGAGTCGGAAACTATCAAAGACGCATAATTTTCAATATGAAACAATATTTTGGACTAGCCAATGGCGCACATATGGGCACAACGCAGGTTATTCTCGAAGAAAAAAGTAGAACGCTTCTGAATTCTCCAAAAAATATTTTTGAATTTTCTAATTGTTTTCCAAGAAAGAGCTCACTTATCATTTTTCTGTATGACGCTCAGTTTTTGAGTAATAAAATGTCGAAAAGTTTTCTAGAAAACCTTGCGATTCAATTGATAATAACTTTTTCATGCTCAGACATAGATGTGTTGAAAACTTATTAACGTCAGTGTCATTTGAGATGACCGGTATGCACTTCATGTATATCGCTACTTTTTGGAACGCACGCTTCCGAAATTTTTGGATAATGTACCTTTGATTGACAATAAGACAAACGATGTAGTTTATGCAGGATGGGGCACCTGCCCATTTTAGTCAGCTTGCACGTGACTTTCCTACTCAAAAGTATGGAAATCACTCGATTGGTGGAGGTGGACCTCAATTTTGGCCTGCACGGTCCCCAGACTTAAAACCCCTTAATTTTTCCTGCGGTTTGCTTGAAGTCTTGGCTAAGTTTGAGGACTTAAGAAATAGAATCATCGCTGGGTGCAACTCGGTATGAATAGATACTGGTGTTTTTGAAAGAGTTCTCCAATCAAGGAGGAGAAGACTGGCAGAGAATCTTGCATTCGAGCTGGAGAAAGTCACTTTAAACAGCTTTTGTAATTTTTTAAGGATTATTGGTCATACACAGAAGTCTTTGCTTTGCCTTTGAATTGAATTTTTGATGATCAAACATAAGTTATTAAATGATAAAGAGAAATACCTCACGATGGGTCTTTTAATCGAAGACTACGTGTCGTACAATGAAATAAATGGTCTTTCTTCCCTTACTTTTCAACGTTTTTTGACTCAAAAACGTAGCGTCGTACGAAAAATTGCCAGGAGAGCTTATTTCTTGTAAAATAATTAAAAATTTTCTTTTCTAAAAAATCAGTAGCGTCCTTGTCTTTTTTTTTAATAACCTGCGTTGTGCCCATACGCGCGCCACTGATAAGTCGAAATGTTGTTTCATATTGAAAATTATGTCCTTGTTTTCGATACCTCCAAAATTTCACCTCAATATCTCAGGCGGTTCACGAAAATTTAACTGCATCTTTCGATTAAAGTTTAACAACGTGTAAATCGGTAACGAAATATTTACGGACCTATGTTTATATGAACTTTTTTCATGAAATGACTTCGACAAGCACCTCCATAAAATTTTGCCGGGTCTTTTCTAAACACCCTGTATAAATTTTATGATGCATTAACAAACTGTTGAACATATGTAAACATAAGGTAGCAATGCAATTCAATTTCTCGATTAAGCTGAACATCTATAAGAGAGGTCCTAATCTGGGAGGTACTTTTACATAAATATACATTCGAAATTCCTTAGCATAAAATTCGACTATCAAATTAAGGCAATAGATATTCTTATTGAAATAATATAAAGAGTTTTAACATTTACGATTTATGATACATTCCGTGAACCCCTAAAACCCATCAATAGTTTCATAGTAACAGTTTGAAACGAATTTCACCAATGAAACATATGTTTCACTAACTATATTGGAACCAACTAGACAAGTTTGCGGACGTCAGGTCACGTACAATCAATCTAAATGGTTCGTGGGTTGAGCGAATAATATACTGACATCCATAAATACAACCAGAGGTAACTAACATTTTATTACGTGATCGTGAGATAAGAGGCATTTGTGAAATTTAGATCCCATCTCTGTCAAGCAATATTACGTCAAATTTAATGAATATTATTAAGTAAACAATATCGAAAAATCATGCTTGTTGATATTGCATTTCGCAGCCGTACATGCGACATTCAAACTACAAGTAATAAGTTTTCAAATGATGAATTTAGAAAAGTTAGTATAACGATGGCAAAGACTATAAACTTCAATGTCAGATATACATGCTTTTATCTCAAAGCTTATAAGCCAAAAATACTGATGATAGTTTCAAAATTCAACAGAACAAATTGAACTGCCTCATTCTCTTCACCCGAATATTCCCATTTTCTCATTGATCTTCAGCTTATGAATGAAATCCACAAAGTCGAAGATCGAATTTTCCAGTAACTTGAGAAAAAATTTTCAGCAGCTTCTGAGTGCTCTCATCCACTCATAAATCTAAGTAGCAAATCGAAAACAGCAAAAACTGTGGTATATTTTTTATGTTGTCGGAAGAAAAATATAGTATGTTTCTAATTCTATCTTGGACACACTCAATTTCAAAAAATGAGTCTTCTAGCTGAATTCAATTTTTACTAAATCTCCTCAAAGGATATGAAGTTTTCAGTTTTCATTAAGAAACGACCTCCACAACCGAATTAAATAATATTATTTGCAATACAGGTATTTGAGAGACTGATTCAATCCAAAATAATACGTTTGAATATTTTTGCTTGGATATCTAGGAGAATTTCTGAATATACAGGGTGTCCGTGAATTGCGTGTAAAACGTTATACCACAGATTTTTCAGCTCGAAATAAGTTGATTTAGTCAAGCTTACCTAAATGAAAAGTTTCTTCGTTTGGCCGCTAGAGGTCGCCAAATCCAAAGTTTTTTCTTGTTTTTCAAATAACTTGAGCACGACTCGATCGATAGAAACCATATTTATTCACGTTTTCTAGTAATCCACTCAATTACCTTGACGTTTTACAAGTGTCCCTATAAACTCGAACCATAATTTTAACTGTCTGAATTTGAGCAAAACTGTTTCAGACATTGAGTAGCTAGACTAATTATCAAACTTTGTTGTCTCTTGAGAAATTTTGATATAATGAGCGGTTCAATCACAAAAAAACAGTGTTTCAATTTCATGATTTCATTTCTTCAACCACCTAGCAATTCAAAAATATCTAAATAAATAAATATAAAAATTATATTAGTTTTGGATTTGTTTCTGTAGTCTGGCAGATTGTCATTTTATTATGCTTGACAACGTCTTGTTGACAAAATTATGTTTTCTAGGTTGCTAAATCGGATCAAGCCAATAGGAAATTCAATATTCAGTAGTACAAATATCAAAAAATTCGAAGAGAAAATTTAATAAGTTTTTCACATTGACTATTTGAAAATATAAAAAAATTGGAAAGTTGGATACTAAATAAGAAAGAACAAATCACTTCAAAATAATTATTGATTAGTTTACACCCCACATTTCATTCAACTTTAGTAAATGTTCAAAAATTTCACCATTTTGCTGAATACAGAAGTTAATCCTGTTTGAGAAATTATATTGGATCCTTGGCATTACTTCAGGGTCATTTTTGAAGGAGTTGGCCGTATTTAAAATTCTCATAAGTAATCATCTCGGTTGTCAATTGGAAAAGAGTAAACTCTAGATTTTAAGCACCCCAAAGAAAGAATCGTACGGTGTCAAGTCGGGAGATCGTGCTGGCCAACTTGCAGGAGCATCAGCTCCCCTTCCGATCTAACGACTTGCATAATGTGCATGTAAGAACTCGCGAACCGCTAAAATGAAGTGAGGAGGTGCGCCGTCGTACATAAACAACATTTCTGCACGCGGTAATGCTGGAATATGGTCCAACAAATTCGGCAAAGCTTCTGCAAAAATTAAAATATGCCTTTCCGTTTAATCGATCTGGAATCACTACCGGACCAATAATGAAATTGTCAATTACTGAAATTCATACTATAATTTTGAATTTATATATATATATATATATATATATATATATATATATATATATATATATATATATATATATATATATATATATATATATATATATATATATATATATATATATATATATATATATGAAGTTAAGTGATGCTAGACCGTATTTCGTTATTACAAGATTTTTACGAACACCGTGTATATAAATGGTTTGAACAACCCCAAAGTGAAATAAATCAACCGGTTGGGGTCAAGAAACAGATTTTCTCAATTCTTTTCTCAATTCAACAACCTACACATCCCTTAGAATGAGCGGTAATACACCATTGCGTACCAACTTCGATCGACGGTATAAAAATTTCTGTTGCAATAACAATCACAATCACAAATCCCAATAAAAAAATGGAATTGATGATGCAGGATATTGCTTTCAAACTAGAATGCAACACGTCGTTAAAAGTATATGGTATACATTTAATATTTTCTGGATGACATGAGGTTACCCAAAGATGAACACAAAGAAAATATCTTCTGATAAAATAAACATTTCATTGGAATAAATGAATTGCACTACCAAATATGACATAATGTGACAATTTTATTCATATATCTCAATTTGCATTAAGGTGATGAATAAAAATTGTATACTTAGTATAAAACCATTGGAAAATCATTCACTCTGTCGCATAGAAGAAAGAGACTTATACATCCCAAAAATAATGTCAAAAACACGATCGGAAGAAAGTGCAATATGTAGAATAGATAAACACTCAAAACTCGCTGAGCTATTCTATAAAAGTGTGTTTTAAGCAAGAAGTGGGAACAGAATTATTGTAATGAGTTTGTATCCTTCATTTTCATCGATTGGTGGATGTGGAATGACTGGATGACACAAATCTTAAAAATGAAAAGAAAAGTAGCAAAGAAACATCGTGTCAGTAATACTAATTGAATTTTAATCAAGACAAAAAAAACTGATACCATATATACATGTAAGAAACCATCTGGATAACGAGATATAGGACAATTCGAGACTCCCAGTTTTCTCAGCCTAACCACACTCACAATTTGGACAATCTATAGAATTCTACTTGAGAAGCATAAATATCACAACGCCCATGTTTTATTCTTAAATCATTCAAGGTACAACAAATCTTTCTTGTGAGGAAAAAACAAGGACCTGAAAAGGCTATCACAGGTTTACGCGAAAAAATTTTTTTTGATGCCCAGGATATCTTTGCAATTTTCCGTTTCTAAGTGCCCAGGATACGAATATACTCATGAAATTATAGAATCTTCTTTTGCTTTCATTATTTTTGCTCATCTTATGTTTTGAAAAGTTAGTGGAATGTTAATAATCAAATTTATTATTCCAGTCATAATTCGATTTTTGCACATCTCTTTCGCACATTCAAACATCACATGATCTCAGACCCCATTTCCCGCATAACAGCTGAGATCACAGTCATTTGACATTATTTAAGTACTTATACGTGTATTTAGATAAGTTGTCACATGTTAATACTTTGTTTTATTCACTCAGTGTTCATTCTAATTTAATAGTCTTGTCTTTTAAAACATGAGTTCGTCACGAAGAATATGTAAATATAGTAGTTATTTATTTTGTTATATTTGTGTTGTTTATAAGACAAGAAAAACAAATAACACAGCCTTCGTTAAGGAGACATGCTGAATATTTCGGTTTTAGTAGGGACAAACTTAATAAACCATGGGTTCCTCATAAAGTCTGGTGTTGAAACTCTACGGTTGTGGAAAAAAAAACGTCCTGGATGAGACTTGATGTTCCTTTGATCCGAATGGAACCTTAAAACGATTGCTCCTCTTGCTTAGTCCATGCTAAAGGTTTTGATAGAGATCAAACATGGGAAATAATCAGACTTACAGTCTACAAAATGTCCTGTTTTACCCAATGGAAATTTTTCTCAGCCTATCTCATTTCAAAAGTAATTTGAATGCCCTCAGAATAAACGATGATATCAAATACACAGAAATCTGTACACTTATCAAGTGGAAGTGAATATGAGAATGTAATATGTGCGCCAAAATTATCTTCTCGTGGAACTCGTGATCTCAATTTATCAAGACAAGAATCGAAACTGCTAGCCTCAAGATTGAAGGAAAAACATTATTGGCACCAACATTAACAATTACAAGATATGGAAGCGAGAAAGTTACTTGTTACCATTGTTTAGTGTAAATAGAAAATTGGTGTACTATAATAATGTCGCGAACCTGCTTCAAGACATGGGTATGAGGGAATACAAACCTACTGGCTGGCGCCTCTTCTTGACATTGGTTAAAGATGTTCAAAGTGCGTCTTACTACCCAATCGAAATCAATTTCATCAATTTGAGTTGCCCATTCAGCAAAAGCCAAAGCTGATTATGAAAATGTCAGATGTATTTCAGAAAAAATTGAATACTGGTAGCATCAATGTCCGATCAGTGTGAATTTGGGAATGATTAATTTTTTACCTGGTCAGAGAAGTGAATCCATAAAATGCTCTTGCTTCATTTCAATGTGGGACAGTAGAGCAAAGCAACTTCATCGATAACAAAATGTTTGGCCTGTGAGAAATATCTTAACTGTTAACGAATCCAATGTAATAAGGAAGTCGTTGGTAAGCAGAGAAAAAATCATACTTCCGCCATTACATATCAAGTTAGGTATGATTGAGCAATATGTTGACGAGGAACCTAATTGTTTTAGTTACATTTGTAGAAAGTTTCCTAAGCTGAATGTGGAAAAGTTGAAATTTAGAATATTTGATAGTCCTCAAGTATGGTTGATGAAAGATATAAATTTTATCATATTACGACTAGTCGGGAAAGTGAAGCTTAAAAATGTTTGGTTGTGATAACCATAAAACTCCAAATTATGAGGAAATTGTGCAAAACATGCTGACAAATTTTATAAATCTAGGAGCAAGTATGAGTATCAAGTTGCACTTTACCCTTTACCTTCTGGATAATTTAGGGAATTATTGTGTAGAACAGGGAGAACGCTTTCAGCAGAATATAAAATTTAAGGTGGAAAAATATAAGGGTAGGTGGGATTTTCACATGATGGCAGATTACTCCTGATCTTGGAAGATATTTAAGGGGGTCATCTCATGTGACGGAGTGAAAAAAATCGATTTTTTTTCAATCAATTGTTTTCTCAATATGTCTAGAAGACGGTAGTCAAGTGATTTTTCGAAATTCGAAGTAGTTGTAAAGATACAGGAATTATAAGAAGCAGCTGTTCGGAGCGCTGAATCAGCAGTGTACAGGCGGGCTTCGTAGATCCTTGAATTTTGGTGGGAGTCGAATTTCTATCTTTTTTCCTCTTCATCTCGCTTGTTTTACATCTCCTTGGTTTGTCCTGGGGTTCTACTGGTTGGTACAGGCGGGCTGATACCTGGCACCCTTTTATACATATATACGTTTATACAAGTTTAGACAAGTTTATATAGTTATTTAATATTTTACCAAAGTTATTTTAGTCTTGGCTCAGCCTCGAAGAACGCAACAACTAAGAATTATTACTCTTCATAATGAGTAGACGAAAAGGAGGTACGAGTGGAAATGTTCATCCTGGTCGTTGTAAAAGAAGAAAGTTCAGTGAAAACCGTCTTACTACCTAAAATGAAACGGAATATACATCAGCTTCGGCGAAAAAACTCAAAAATAGAATGAACATCGCTTCGCATTTTGCGTATTGCATTTTGGAGTTTGTTTCTGTATTCGCTGCAATTTCCGAAATTGTTATACGCAAAACTTATGAAGGTGATGTGTCAATTTCGCAATCAAGTTTCCGAGACTTAGGTTTCGAAATTATTCTATCGTGTGAAAAACAGACAGTTATAAACTCCCATTGATCGAGAATGCATTTAAAGTGAATCGCCGATTTGTATTTGTGATGCGATTATTAGGAGTTGGTCACGAAGGAGTAAATCTTTTCTGCAGCTTTCTGGGCATTTGCTCGGGTATTGGAAATTCAACTTATACTGCACTAATGAAAAACATTCATATTGCCACATCGGCAGTGTGTGAAACTCAATTATCATTCGCTGTCACGCAAGAAAAATCTATGAATGAAGAAGCAGGAAAACCACAGGATAAATTGACTGTGTCAGGTGACAGTACTTGGACGAAAAGAGGTTTTTCATCTCTACTTGGAGCTTCTACATTGATTCGAAAGTTTTAGATGTCATGGTTACGAGTAGTCTTTTTGGTGCGTATAATAAGAGGAAAGGTGAAAAAACGGATCCTTTAGAGTACGAAATGTGGTTTGAAACGCATGTCCATGAATGCACCATAAACCGTTCCGGAAGTTCCGATAAAATGAAATTAGTGCTATCACGCAAATGTTTTTGAGGTATATGGAAGAATATTGCGTAAGGTATCTGACACACATCGGCGATGGTGACAGTAAAACTTACAAGGGGATCCTAGATGCTAAACCGTATGGAGATAGTGAAATAACCAAAAAAGAATATGGGCCACGTCGAGAAGAGAATGGGAACACGACTCCGGGCTGTTAAAAAAGACAAAACAAATAAAGGAATCGGTGAAAAAGGACCAGGTAAACTTACTGATAAAGTTATTCAAGAAACAACGAAATTATACGGATTCGCTATTCGACGTCATACAGATTCGCTTGAAGATATGAAAAATAAAGTTTGGGCAACGTATTATCACAAATGTTCTTCAGATGAAAATCCTCAACATCAATTTTGTCCAGAAGGTTCAAGAGGAAGAGGAAGGAGTACTATATGGACCAGGCATCGTCGATTAAGGGTAAATTGAGATTTTCTTAGTTATAAGCGAGCTTGAAACTTTGAACACGTTTTTCTCAAAACTGTGTTTTCAAACTTTCCTCCATCGTATTTCAAAAACGACTTGACCGAATGACTTGAAATTTGTAGGGTAGAGTCAGCACATGTAAACACATGGAAGGAACTATCATCGACCAAAAATTCTGAAATTTTTATTTAGGATTACAGATTAAAACGCCGCTAATTTTTTTTTGGTTTCAGATAAGCCAGTCGGTCGGAATCGAGGAGGAAGTGCGAGCCCATTTTTCGAGGCGTGGGTCTTCAGAACGCTGTAACTCATGCTCTACACAAAATTTTCAGCTGAAAATTTTTATTTAAATTGTTGGAATACATATTGATAAATGATAATAAACTCGAAGCTCTTGCTATTTACCGGTCGTAGAAAAAGAATACTAAAAAATCCCTGAAAAACAGGCCGCACATGGGATGACCCCCAAAGATTATCACCTGTAAAATTATAGAAAGAAATCTTAAACTTTTTAAATATAATATATTTTCGATGTTTTCCTCCCTTTTTACATCGATGCTTTCAAATGTTTCAAAACACAACTGACTCCATAATTATATCTGTTATTTTCTTTATATTCTATGATTTTGTAACACCGAATAAAAATAAACACAACAACAAAAGTAACCTAATTTTACAAAATCACTGATAGTTTCATGAATTGTGGATATAAATATTTAAAAATCAATCTTGATCTGGGGTAACAAAACCACTGTTCACTATTGACGAGTGTATTGTATTAGAAACTTATTAAAATCAACATCGGTTCTAATACCTGATTAGAAATCACTTTAAAATTTTGAAATAAACTGAAAGTAGTACGATAGCTGTTAGGATTTCCTTAATTTCTACCAGGTTTCAGAATTTCGATAACCTTGACCTTCATGAAATCTGCCAGAAGCGAGTTAATCATTATAAAAAGACAAAAGCCATCATGAAGGCTTTTTCCCAGATGTCCGAAGAATTCGGGGAGCATACCATGAAGCCTACAGTTTTACGTACTATTATTGATTTTGACTTCTGAACAAGCACAATAATGACGCAAATAATAGGAAATTGTTTTTCGCTTATCATGGCAAGTCTCACACACATGAAAACAAATGTCGTAAACAGAAACTAAATCACTATATATTATTCGATTGAAACATCAAGAACATAATATCCCAATCACGATATATTAATGAACTCACATTAATCATTATTAGAATAACCATATTGTTGCTTCCATCTGTTTACCACGAAAAGTTTGTTACAAAGTTGTGATCTGATCTCCAGAGATTCAATACACTATAAACGAGATGGATCTTCAAGATAAATCGAGATCACGAGTTTCTAGGTCAACGGCAGTTTGTATGCAGCGGCTGTTTATTCTGTCGCCAGGTGTCCCCAAATGTTGTTACATGCATCTGAAGTTTTGTTCCTCAGCGATACCCTGTCACACGTGTTAGTTTATTCGTGTTAGTGTCATGATGTTAGGGTAATAAATGGAAATTTGCTTTACAGTTTCTTCTTATATATGTTTACTATAAACTACTCGCCATGAATTTTGGAATCGAATTTCTGTGAAATATAAAACTGCATCTTCCTTGCCTTATGTTGAATATTTCCAGACTATAAGGAGGCATAGGATGTTCATCGTATCTGTATGAAAATTCATGTTACATTCTTCCGTCTAAACTTAGACAAAAGTAATAGCACTGATGTATTAAAATTATTCAGTATTAATTCAATGTAATTAAAGTTATTTTTGAAAGGAGAAAATTTCCATTAATTCATTTCAAAACTGCTGTGGGAAGATCCTTATAAGCCTAAAAGAGGAGTTACACATGGTGTTAAACTAAAAAGTGACTTTGGATATTGAAGCGTGGCACTGTATGTCCTCAGAATACTTTTTATAAGATGGTACCTAACCACTGAATGCTAATCGCAAGCATGATAACATATCATGGTCAGTTAGTCGATATTTTGACTTAATTACCTTCGTTTCAGAAAATGCAGACTCGTACAAGTAAGTTGGCCCAAACATTTATCTTCAGATATAAAACACTAACAATTTATATCAGATGCTGTAGCTTCGAGATCTATATCTGATATAATCTGCACCAACTCATTTTCAATAGATTATGAGTTCATATTGAACTGGCTTGCTATTTCAGTATCTAATTCCTCATTGATTCTACATGGAAAAGGATAACTCATAAATGAAGCTATATTTGCCAATTTACTGCAATCATAAAAACGCGTTTCGAATTGTCCCAAAATATTTGATAATTCAGCCCCATACGTATCATAATTCAAACTGAGGAATCCTTGCTTTTAAAGACGGAAAATGTTTCAGATCCTTTCTTTTCGGTTGATCTATCATTAGTTGCAATTTACTTTCGAATGCGTTCAATGCGCTAATCATCTCAATATTAGTTAATGGTGTTTAAGTGCATTGTGATGTCACCAAAAATGCCAAATCAGTCAGCCATTTTTCGTTTTTCTACATCTGAGTGTTATCACCTCTCTCGTCTAGAAAAGCTGGTATTTCGGGCAAAAATTCTTGAAACCTTTCTAGGAATTTTCCACGACTCAACCACCTGACGTCCGTGTGAAGAACTAAATCAGTGTGTCAGCTGACTCCCTATCTTCCAACTACTACTTGGAGCCGCCGTTGCAAGCTACGTGCACGGATGGAATTCACAATTTTATTCCAATGCCCATAATTTCCTCCATGTTCAAAACTTTTGAACACAAAACTTGTTGATGTATAATACAATGGAATGAAAAAAATGAAGGGATTTCTTCATTAGCTCGACACAATGCCACAGAACCGTTTTTGTTTCCAGTCACTGCTGGTGCTCCATCGGTTGTAATGCACACTAATTTATATATTGGTAGCTTGTAGTTTTTTACAAAATAGAAGAGAACGTCATATATATTCTTCGCCACGGGTCTTTCCCTTCAGAGGAATGATTATCAAAAATCCTTCCTTAGCCAACATGTCATTGAATACCATCCAAATAAAAATACACAGCTGGGCAAAGTCTGTCATATCGATGGATTCGTCGAACTGTGAAGAAAAGTAAGTACATTTCATGATATTCTGTTTTAGTTTATCTGCCATGTCCTGACTCATGACTTCAATATGCCTTGTGACAGTCGGACGAGTTAACTGAAGTTCTCTAATAGTAGACATGATTTCTGTTTTATTTTTAGAATCTCCAAATAAAGTCTCACATGCTTCAATAAATGCTTTCTTCACGACCGATCCATCTTCGAATGGTTTCTTGTGTTTCGCCAATATATGAGATATTTTAAATGACGCGATAGTAGCAGCTTTTGATTGTATGACAGGTCTTGCGAACATGGTCTGTTCTTTTTTCAATCAAGATATCGAATCACGTACTTTTCGTTTTCTTAATTCACTCTGTGGCAGAAAATCCTTTTCATAGCTTTTATGAACCATTTTATGATGCCTCTCTAAGCTAGCATGCTTAGGTATTGCAACTAACGCACGACAAATAACACAAATGCACTTATCCTTCACCATGCAAAAGAAAAATTTTTCCTCCCAATCGTTATTAGATTGGTACGTTTTAGAATTCTTCACTGCACTCATTTTGTACTATTCAATAATAAACTTTGTACCGACGTAGTATTGCTTTCAAGTTACAATTCAGAAATACTTCAATTCATGCAGGCGCAACATTTATATCGGAGTGAACGAAAGTCTCGTATGTTCCCGTCAAACGCGGCGCCCAAAATTTCTAGATAAGCGGCAAGAATAAAAAACGCGGTTTTTTTTTGAAAAGTTCCGCGGTTTCCTTTGATGAAGCCGCCTTTTGCCTCTAGCAAAGTGTTATTTTATTACGTAATAAATTTTTGTAGTTTAGTTACCTACTTATTAAAAATTTTTTTCTTCTCGAGATCTACACATCTACATCGCGATTGAGTGGTCGACTGGTCGATCGCGATCGACTGTTTGAGCTCCCTTACTAGAGAGTATTTGAATAACTAGGACTTAAATAACTTCTACATTAGGTCATTGTTTTCGCCTAACAGGCAGAAGACTAGGTCTCCAGACTTAAATAGTTTAGACTTTTTCATATGGGGATATCTCAAAAGTTCACTTATACCACTCCAGTGAACACTGTAGAAGAATTGTGAAATCGAATAATAACCTCTTGTGACACGATAAGAAATACCCCAGGAATATTTCAAAGAGTGCGTGCTAATACGCGAAGAACGACGGAGGCCTGTATTCTTGCAGGTGGAGGACACTTCGAGCAATATATTTAGTTTTTAATTGTTCTTTCTTTTAGTTTGATATTGAACCAGTATGAGTTGAGTCTCTGAAGACGAGCTATCAAAATAAGAGCAAATTTTGGGCATACCTATCGAGTATTTCTATTATTTTTTTTTTTATTTAGCGAATAACATACAATTCAAATTCAATAATTTTTCACTCGAAAACGGTTGGAAATACGAAAAATTCACAAGTTTCAAAAAAGTTTCTAAAATTGAACGAAGATAAATGAATTTGTTTGTACGTTGATCTGTGGCGTACTGCAAAAAAGTTCGAAAGACATGGCCTCGGAAAAGAAAACACCTTGTGAATTTCAGTTGAAATCTAGGACGTGTGATGATAGAGGCTGTAAAATATTATTTATTATTATTATTAATTTATTATTATTATTTATTAAAATCCTTCAATATTTACAAGGAATTGTCATGGTAAAAGTAGGTAAGTGAATGTGCATAAATATAAAATATCCAAAATTGATTGACAAATTTTTAAAAGTTAATTTTTAACCTATTTATAACATAATCACCAACAGGACAGCAAGACACCGTACGATTTATTTACAGACGATACATTTCACGAATATTCTGAATTCAGAAACTCTTTAAGAGAATGAAAAACTTTAGAGGTAAGTATTTTTTGATTTCATTTTTCAATTTCTCTGCAGGTAACAGCTTGAGATACTCTGGTAACACATTATACATGTTGATCCGTAAGAAATTGAAACTATTCTGTGTTTTTCTTATCCTATGATGAGGCAAAACATACTTTTCCCGAGATCATGTTTCGTAGGTATGATGGTTGGAATGTTTAAGTATTGCTGTTTTCTTCTCGTGAATGTTGCATAGAGATGTGAGAATATACCGAGCAGGAACGGTCAGTATTCCATTTTCTTAAATATTCTCTGCAGCTGGTTGTTTTTGAGATACATGTAATAGCTCTGATAGCTTTCTTCTGTTAAAGGGATATTTTGGATGCCTCTTCCGCTGCTCCCCATAAAAGGATGCCATAGGAGACCAAACTATGGAAATGAGTATGATAGGTGAGTATTGCTGCATTTTCATCAACTATTTGCCTTATTCCTCGTATTGAATAAATTGCGCTACTCAATCTTCTGGACACGTTTTCTATATGTTGAGACCAACTGAGAGAGAGCTGTCTAATTCAATTCCAAGCATGCTAAGGCTATGTCCATTACACATAGCTTTTGTGGATAGGAGTAAGTTTTGCATTTTCTCTATGTTAAGTGTTAGTCCATTAGCTTTGTATCAGTTGTGAGCCTGTTCTATTGTTGTCTTTGTTCTCTCCTCTACTTATTCTTGAGCCTTTCTTCGGTTTGAATAGTTAGTGTCATCAGCATAAAGAGCAGTTACATCTGCATCGACATTGCATACGAGATCGTTTGTGTATATTATGAATAAGAGTGGAGAGAGTATTGAGCCCTGAGGAACGCCCAACTCTACCAACTTTTTGGTGAGATGTCCTTCCGTTCCAAAATACTGACTGATATCTATTCTGTAGGTATGATTTGAGTATACTCAAAGTTGGTCCTCTGATACCATAGAATTGAATTTTTTTAAAGGATATTTTAACAACACGATCAAAAGTCTTGCTCAAGTCCAAGCAGGAAAGCTGCGCTATTTCACCTTCTTCAAAAGCTTCGAGTATGCCCTCAACTATCTCTGTCATTGTTGTTATTGTTGATTTTTTTGTTCTTTATCCATGTTGAGCGTTATTCAGTATATTCTTCGATTCGATGAAACCTGTGATTCTCGACTCAAGGAGCGACTCAAAGAGTTTAGAGATCGCTGGCAGAATTGATGTTGGCCTGTAATTCGAACATTCATTCACGTTGTCTTTTTTATGAATCGGTACCACTTTGGCGATTTTGACTTAGGATGGAAAACCTCCTTGGTTGAGGCACCTATTATTAACCTGGCTTAACGGATTAGATATTTCATCCGCAATTTGTTTCAGGAGACTTACTGACATACCGTATATATCTTTGGTTTTTTTATATTTCAATTTATTGATTTCTTTTTGACTTCCATTGGGCTAACATTGAGCAAAAGCATTTTATCCAGACTGATCCTGGCCCCTCTCAAATATTTCCTAGATTGGGTCTTAGAAGTGGAATTTACCTGCTGTGAAATTTTTCTTCCAATATTCAAGAAAAACTCATTCAAGTCCTCAGGTGATGATGTGCTCTTGTTCTCGTCTTTTGTGCTATTATGTTTTATTTTCGAATTGATAATTTCCAAATTGCTTTGCTTTTATTTGTAGCTTTCTTAAGGTATTTCGCATCTTGTTCTCTTACTGAAGACTCAATAGATTCTTTAAAGGCGTTTTTCAAATTCTTCTAAAGTTCAGTCGAGTTCTCGTTCTTTTTGACCCTCATGATTATTTCTGCTGCTTCAAGCTTATGTTTAATGTTCTTTATCTCTGCGTTATTCCAGATAAGCCTTGGTTTCATTTTATTAATTTTAATTTTTTTCACAGGGAAACAGCTTTCAAAATGAGAATGAAGAATCTCATGAAATTCATCATAGCATTGCTCAGCATCCTCATACTGAGTAATCTGTAGCCAGTCTGTCATCCGGAGTTTTTCCTCTAAAAGGTGAGTATTAGGATCGATAATCATTCTTACATATTTATAAGTTATGTTATCCGTAGGTTTGATTAGCTTCCCATAGCTTGCATTCCAAATTTACTATACATATACTGTTATGTAACACCCGGTATTGCACGCCACTTTGTTTTTGATTTCCATACTGTCCGACGACAAACGAGAGTTGAAAACCGCGATAACTATTCTATAGATTTAATTTATTTTTGTTTCGCTCATACTCAATTATCAAATAGTAACGACTTAATCCATGCAATATTGTAAAGGAAAACTTGTACCAAGAATAGTTTTCGTGAACAGTCGCAGGCCCTTGAATTAAAAATGATATTCTGTTACCTCCAATAGTAACATTGAAGAACAAATTTTTTGCATCCATAGTTCATTCGATTCGAACACAGTATGTAATATTTATCCATTTTTGAAATTCTCTCAGTTGTCCGTAATCAAGTGCTTTATTTGTATGAAATTCACGACAGGCCTAAACAAACAATTCTGAAATGTTTTCCGTTTTTCAATCCTTTATTGTTTCCTGCTCACTGTAAAATGTAAAATGACTTCATAGCAAATGTGAAACTAATTAATCCGTCTGCAATGTTGTTGTATATCTCGAATAAATGATAGAATCCAATGCTCTATCAATCCACATACTGTAAACAAAATGGAGAATTCTTTTGTCTTTTAAATAAACCGTTTGAATAATGGTAAGCTGCTTGCAGCTGGAGAATATTCAGATATTTGTTTGCAATTCAGTCATCCGGAACGTAGAATAACCCTGTTGTTTACTCGTATATCTAGATGTAGGCTGATTCAAGTCTTATAGCTGGAGTTGTATATTGTACTGCATTTTTAGGTCTCGTCTGATATTTTTCGATTGTTTCCTACCTTCAATACCGATAATTCAGAACAGATGTACAGTAGAAACTCAATTAACCGGACAAATTGTTGTCGATAGGCATTCAGATAATCGAAAATCCGAATGTATGAAGAATAATGTTGTATTTATTGAAAATAACAAATAGATTTCAAGGAAAATCAATGTTGATTGAGAAACTAACACTTATTTATATATGTACATACATATTTTCTTAGATTACATACATAATACTAAACTACTGCAGCATTAATCATGAAATATAATATTTAGGTACGTATGTACGAATAATTTGTTTACAATATCTATTTGCATTTGGTAATCATGAAATAAGTAGGTAATACGTTTAATTTGGTTTAAGATATTTGGTAATTTTCATTTGACATAAGCAACTTTCCCTCTTCATTGCTGCTATATCACAAATTCGTTTCAGCTGTAGTAAACTCACAGTATCACTCTCTGTTTTCCAAACCACTTGAGAGCTGTTTCCAGGGCATGAAATGCTACATGAGATAGTCCTGTATCATTTTCCACGTCTATATTTTCTTCTGTTTCATCTTCTTCCATTTTCTGCTGTTCATTTATCTGCAATATATTTTCTACGATTTCATCATTAGACATAATCTGAAAGCCTTGATCATTACTGTCACACTCTTTTATATCATCATCACTATCCTGACATATTTGTAGCTTTGACATCATCTCATTCATATCCTCTGAAATAGAATCATCCGTATTGGTTATTGAATTATCATTCTCCATATTAAGTACTCTATTCCAAGCCCTGTTTGAAGTCTTCCTTTCAATCAAATCCCATGCGTCTACAACCATGTAACAACCCTCCTTTAAATTCATTTCCTTAAAAAATGATAAAACGACTACTACATTATCTTCTTCAACAGATAACAACCTACGTAGAAGTTTTTTTCTATAAAGTCGTTTCATTGTTTCAATAACACTTTGATACATTGGTTATAGCAAGGATATTACATTAGGAGGCCCAAATTTTACTTCAAACTTTCCATTTACCTCTCTAAAAGTAGTACATTTCCTTGTTTGCCAATTTCGTTTTTTTTTTTTCACTTTAGGGATAAAAGTGTTGTTATACCAGTCAATGAATATTTCAGTGTTTATCCATGCACTTTTCTGATTTTTATAAATTAAAGGTACCCTGATATTTTCAAAACATCTGGGTTCCTTTGATTTTCCTATGAGGAGCAAAGGTATTTTGTATTTAGAAGCTAAAGATTTTGAAGGTAATGACTTCCATTGAAGAAAATCATTATTCAAGGAATAATATTCAACCTTCTGTGGAATGTTAAATATCCTCCCTGGAAGGAGCTAGTCTTCCGATCTACTCTTCATAATCACCGTCACTTAGGGCCACAGAGCAGCGGTACAGCACGGCCAGATGCCACGAATAGGAACAATGGACTGCAGTTTCGGTCTCGTTTGACCTCGTCCGCATTGTCTACCTATTCTTAACACCAGGCTATGCCATTACCTATTCATCTCAATTCGTTGGAGAGAACGTAAGCATGTAAATGTCTTTGTGCCCTCCAACGAACCGAAACAGACGCAACCTCACCATCGCCCGCGAAACGATTAAAACAAAAAGTAGATAAAACAGGAAAACGTTAAGTGGTCACACTTGTTCGATACTATATCGCCATACGACACTCACGTATTAGTCAGCAGCGGCCGTCGAAGGGCCGACGCTCCTCATTCCTATGTGGTTTACAACCAGGCATACACAAACATCTCAAAACAAAAAAATACTATATGCGAGATTTCGCAATGTGTAGACACATCGAAGAAAATTATTGCTCTACGAAGAAAATTCAAAATTCTGTAGAATGTTAAATATCCTTCCTAGAAGGAGCTAGTCTTCCGATCTACTCTTCATAATCACCGTCAACGGGTAGTAACTTTTTGTTTTGAGATGTTTGTGTATGCCTGGTTGTAAACCACATAGGAATGAGGAGCGTCGGTCCTTCGACGGCCACTTCTGTCTGATACGTGAGTGTCGCAAGGCGGTATGTTATCGAACTAGTGTGACCACTTAAGTTTTCCTGTTTTATCTACTCTTTGTTTTCACCGTTTCGCGGGGCGATGGTGAGGTAGCCTCTGTTTCGGTTCGTTGGAATGCGCTGTGATATTTATATGATTTTGTTCTCTCCAACAAATTGAGATGAGTAGATAACGGCATAGTCTGGTGTTACGAATGGATAGACAATGCTGACGAGATCAAACGAGACTGAAACTGCAGTCCATTGTTCCTATTCGTGGCATCTGACCGTGATGTACCGCTGCTCTGTGGCCCGATTGACGGTCATTATGAAGAGTAGATCGGAAGACTAGTTCCTTCAAGGGAGGATATTTAACATTCTACGAAAGGTTGAATATTGTTCCTTGACTAATAATTTTCTTCGATGTGTCTACACATCGCGAAATCTCGCATATAGTAACTTTTTGTTTTGAGATAATGACTTCCAGTTTAATCCAGTTTAATCAGCATCATAAACAAAATCCAAGTCATAGTTATTTTCATTCAATTTATTCTTAGAATTATCTTTAAGAGAGTTCGCGGACGAAATCTAAATCTGTACAACCATAAACTTGCCATAAACGATTCATCGCCGACTAATTCTTCATTTAACTTTGATGCTTTTTCACAGAGTAAAGGTGAAGATATCGGTTGCCCAGATGATTGTTTTTGCAAAAACCAACAGTTCAGAGCTTCTTATGAAAGTTCATTTTTAGGTCTCTTCATCGTTATCCGACTTTTACTCCCGTCTTCACTATCTAATTCACTGGTGTATAACAAAATTATTATTCTTTTTTTATCACTTATCGTGGATGTACCTACACCATACTTATCAGCTATCTCACGACCCGTTTTCTCCTTTTTTAATGAATCAATAATATTCATTTTGTCTTTAAGGGATGACACTACTCCCTTACGATTTGACATGTTTAAATATGTAGACGTGACACGCACGTCAGAGCGGAGTCACAATTCCAAACGAACTGAAACATTAACGAAACGCGTGGGGAAGCGATCCCACACGGCGCGGGCGGGATATGCAAGTTCCGACACGTTCATGCTTGCATAAATTCGACTGTAGGTACATATAAATTGGTGCGGTTGGTATTCCGGATAATCGCGAATCCGTATAACTGAGGGCCAGATGAACGAGTTGCTACTGTATTCCGATTATAAGTCGAGGTACAATGATAAGGTTCTCGATTTCCGCTATTCTTTGATGCTATAGGGTAATGTCGAAAATTCGTCATATCAAACACGGCCTTATTTCGGCTGTTGCAGAATATATGGGGAAAGTTGAAATAGCAAATTCCAGATATTTGTGTGTATTCTATTTTTCTGCGGGATCACAGTTCATCAATTAATAACTAATCTTGCGTCTTATTAACTGAAAATTTCTATGCCTTTCTTTTTCGTTTTTTTTTTGAATGACTAGACGAGATGTATTTAGCTATATTTTTCCTATTCGGCCAAGGTTGCCACGGTAATGCGATTACCAGAATTATCATTGGGGTCTCTTCCTAAATGGGATGATTTTTGTTACATCGGTAATACAGAATGTTGGATATTGGTTAAACAGATTCATTGAAAAACATAATGAAATGAAAAATGACAACAGCTCGGAGTTAAACAGAAAGAAAATGTTTTTCAAGTTGCCTTGCATATGCCTTATTTGGCTTTATACAGGGATATCCACCGGGGCCGTCCGTTAGAAAACTTTTTGAGTTCCAATTACAATATTTTTATTTATTATTTATATTATTATATATTATTTATATTATATATTATATTATATTTTATTATTATTTTATACGCAGCCATAACTAGCGATTTCCAATTGAAGGGAAATATTTTCGAAGTGATACCATTTCCGGTTATACCGGAAGTGGGTCATCACTTTGTTATTTCAAATGGCAATCTACCTTTTTTATTACACATCTAGAGCCGACATTTGAGCAAGGCATAAAATACCCAAGTTGTTGGCACTTATCTTTCAAAAGTTTGGACAGGCTTAATTATTTTTGTTATAAACTCGATATTTGAGGAACATTCAAAAAAAGTGTAGCTCGTAGATCTTTTGCACTACAGACACATTTTTTGCTTGGGTAGATAGAAGAAGGATCAAGGAGTATTTTTAGGCTGTCTACACTTCTCAAATGTTTATTGCGTTGTTTTTTATGATTTTTTCAATTTGCCATTTTTCAAACAGCAATAACTCAAATTTTTCAAATGGCACGTGCCAATTTTTATATCGCTATGAAGCGTCAAATTTCAGATGGAATTGTATCAGCATGTACTATAGCCATCTCTCATAGTTCCGAAATAATTTGGGAATATATTGAATTTTGATGATTTTGCAAGAACTAACAAAGATTGCTCCGAAATATTTGAATCAAGTAGCAGAACTGGCAACGCTCACCTGACAGGTGCCTAAAATTAATGTACTTGTCACTTCGTTCATTCGAATTTAACATTTGATCAACAAGAAAAATTGTTGGTAATTTGAAGTGAAAATTTTTGAAAAACACCAGATTGATAATAAAATGGCTGATTATTCAAACGAGGATATGTTTAATCTCTTTTTAATTCATGGCGAATGCCGAAAAGTGGTTAATACAACTTGCAGGCCATTCAATAACCAATTTCCAAATTTGTTGCCTATGAGTAAAACAAAATTTTGAAGGATTAGAAGCTATTTTCTGCAATTGGAGGAACAAAATACATAGAAACTTGAAGAAAAACCAATTCTCGAGGACAACGCCAATCAAATTAATACGCAAGCGTATTTTCCTGCCAATCCACATGCGTCCATTAAGTCAGCATCAATGAATATTGGATTGAGTTATACTTCCATTCAAAGGATTCTTAAGAAACATAACATGCACCCGTATTCTTTCATCAGACTAAAAAAATTGAAACCAACTGACCTTCCCAACCGGCTAAATTTCTGTGAAAATTTATTAATTCGGCGTCAAGAAGATGAGACAATTCTGCAAAAAATTATATGGTTTGATGAAGCCAAGTTCAATGAAAGTGGAATAACCAACAGGAGAAATCGACATTTTTGGGCCACAGAAAATCCACATTTCATTGAAGTTATTGATTTCCAAAATAAATTCAGCGTGAACGTTTTTGCAATTTTAATGAATGATATGTTGGCTTATCACATTTATGAGGAAAATCTTAACGGGCAAAGATACCTGGAAATTTTGAGAGGAACATTAGCAAATTTTTTAGATGGATTACCCCTTAATATTCTGAGGGATTGCTATTACCAAATGGATGGTGCACCAGCACATAAAACACGAACTGTAGATCGGCAGCTAACAGAAATGTTCGAGGATAGATGGTGGGGTAATCAAAGACCAAATTTATGGCCTCCGCGTTCTCCGGATCTGACGTCCCTTGATTTTCATTTATGGGGCAAAATCAAGAGTGAAGTGTATCTTATTCCTGTAAGAAGTGAAGAAGAGTAACTACAGCGCATTCATAATGCTTTTTGTAGTATTGATCCTGAGGAAACTAGGAGGGCAACTCATCATATTCGTATACGAGCTGTCAAGTGTTTCGAGCAAAATGGGGCACATATTGAACATTTATTCAGATCATAAATTTGTTTTCTCCTATGATAATTGCTATCATCTATTCGTATTAATGTAATTATCTTCGATGATCGGTTTTCGCTTAGTTTCTATAATTTTTATTCATCTGAATTGTAGGAAATTGCTTCTAATGCTTCGAAATTTTATTTTACTCATAGACGGTAAATTTGGAAATTGGTTATTGAATTGCCTGCAATTTCTACCCACTACTTTCTGACATTCTAAAATAAATTAAAAAAATATTAAATATATTTTCGTTTGAATATCCAGTGGTTTTATTCCAAATGTGTTGTATTTTTTGGATAGTTTCAATCTGAAATAACGACAATTCCTGTTGAAATATCAAATTCGAATAAACGAAGTGACAAGTACATTAATTTTAGGCACCTGTCAGGTGAACGTAGCCAGTTCAGCTACTTGATTCAAATATTTCAAAGCACTCTCTGTTAGTTCTTGTAAAATCATCAAAATTCAATATATTCCCAAATTATTTCGGAACTATAAGAAATGGGTATAGTACATGCTTATACAATTCCATCTGAAATTTGATGCTTCATCTGATGGCGATATAAAAATTGGCTCGTGCAATTTGAAAAAATTGAGTTATTTTTGTTTGAAAAAGGCCAAATTTAAAAAATCATACAAAACAACGAAATGAACATTTGATACCTGTAAATTGCTCAAAAAATTCCGTGATGCTTTTTCTATCCACCCAATCAAAAATTGTGTCTATAGTGCAAAAGATCTACGAGCTACAATTTTTTTAAATGTTCCTCAAAAATCGAGTTTATGATAAAAATAATTAAATCTGTCAAAAGTTTTGACAGATAAGTGCCAACAACTTGGGTATTTTATGGCTTGCTCAAAAGTCGATTCTAGATGTATAATGAAAAAGGTAGATTGCCATTTGAAATAACAAAGTGATGACCCACTTCCGGTATAACCGGAAGTGGTATCACTTCGAAAATATTTCACTTCAATTGAAAATCGCTAGTTATGGCCGCGTATGAAATTTCAGCTCGATATTGTAATTGAAACTTGAAAAGTTTTCAACGGACGGTCCCGGTGGATATTCCTGTATATTCATGAAATGTCAAACTTGGTTTTATAATTGTTTTCAAAGCACTTTCTATCAATGATTATTGCTGAAATTGTCCAAAGGCGTTTTTCATAGGTCCCCATAACTTTTGTGTTTCTTTACCTTTTTGGATAAATTTTATTTTTTAAACTAGATAACATCGGGAAATCAGAATAACCATCGTACTACTTATTCATTTTCGGACAAAATTGCTAATCTATCCAACTTATTTTATCGTTATGAAATGGAGCTCCACCTTGATCATACAATATCACCTAGTTGTGCCTAGAGAATACTTTCCAAAATTCTACTGTCAATAATTTGGCAAGTTATTTATTTATCAGAGACTAGACAGGAAACAGTAAATCCAAACCTTCCTTGGTACGCTCTTGGAATGTAGGTGAGTGGGGTTAGTTGACGAGGTGGGTTAGATGACTACTTTAAAATACGGTAAAAGCCATTCGAGATATCTACGATCGTTTTGTAAATTGAAGCTACATGTTATATGACCCTATAACTTCAGACGACAGGTAACGCTAGGAGACATTCCTGAATTGTGTTCGTATTTTGCTAAAAAATATGGCAGGAATAACCTAATTATATTTCTGTACTTCAAGAAATACCGAAATTATTCTGTTTTCAAATGTGAATTAACTGCCATAGTCACGAAAATTTTTAGTTTATATGGCACTGGTGTGCAAGTTGATTGGCGTATTATGACGGATTCGCTAACTTACCCCACGTACTAAATATACCTACAATATTATTCTGTGCAATACTTCATCGTAAAAAGTAATTTTAAATATTGTTATAGGTGCTTGGAAATAAAAAAAAATTCAACGCCGTTCATGGTCCGAACACAGTCTTATAGCGAATTTGTATTCCATGAAGGATATTTTTTTCATGTCTGCATAGTTAGCGATATTGCTGAATCGACACTAAAGTGTTACATGGTAGACAGGAATGGACCAGCTCCAAGGGCCGTCTACTTGAGGGACCCTGTTGGTAGTGCAAAAGGTGTTACAGCTGGTGTTTACGGTCGAGGTGCTGCCAAGGAACAGTCGATCTATCTTGGCGGGCTTTCGACTATTTTTTCTAGCAAAAATATCCATCATTGACCACTGTGCTAACCTCTTGCTTGCGAGGGATTAACCAATGAAATTAAAATCATCACCGATAGCCAACCTGCATGAAGGCATTGGCATCCGATACTTGTACGTCACTTATGGTGTAGGAATGTCGCTCCACTCTTGCCAAACTAGGCGAATGGAGCAGGCTCCATCTGATATGGGTACCCGGACACTCGGGTATTGAGGGAAATGAGAAGGGAACACATTGGCCACTCGAGGAACAGGCTTGGGATTCGTCGGACCGAAGCCTAGGCTCGGAATTCCCCTGGAGACTACAATGATGAAAAATAACCGATGGTTGGACCAGAGGGTGCCATCAGTGGAGCTTCCACTGCGAGAGATAAGACTTGGCTTGAACTCTTTAGGTTGGACCTGAGAAATCACCTTCGCGAGTTAGGATTGATTGAGGATCCTTCATGTAGGTTATGTGAAGAAGATATAGAATCACTGAAACATGTTATGTGCTAGTGCCTAGCTGGGGACAGAGTCGGGATGGAAGAACTTAGATCAAACGAACTGAAGATGACTGAGCTTATCTCTCACTCACAAATCCAAATTTAGGGCAGAGTGTGCCACAATAGACCACAGTAGCTGGGTTGCTAGCCCTCACTCATATGATATCTATCTGAAGTGTTACATTAAGATTGGAAAAAAGGTCAAGACTTTCCTGTTCAAGGTTTGCGTTTCAAGGATTTTATTACATTACATTCGTGGGGGTCATTCGGCTTGCAAGCCTTTCCGAACTGCGACCAAATTGGTCTTTTGTTCGTAACCCTTCTTATTCATTTCCGTGTAGGTCTAAATCCCTTAAAAAATTAAAAATCTCACTGGGAGTTTTCGCTTTCAGTTCGTGGGGCTCTAGTTCATCGTTACCGAAGTGTATATGTCTTTGACAGACAGTTGCGATGCAACTGCAAAGAATATGTTGGGCAGTTTCATCGCGTTTCAAGGATGCATTTACCAATAACTAACGCAAACAGTTTGCAGATAATTCGAAAAAACTTGCACTCACTCTTATTGATTTTCGAAAACTGGCATTTGAGTTTCAGGAAAAAAACAATATTTATCGTCGACTTAATAATGAAACAAGAGTGACAGAAAAAGGCTATTTGCAATATGTTTTGTTGAAATCAGAATTCTGTTCGCGGTTTCTGACGATACTGCTTAGGCATGTCAGGAGTTTTAATTATACGGAGATGGGTTGGCTTTCTTTGATTTATTGAAGGAAATTCTCTTGAAATACAACTTTACTCTGGACCAAATATAAAATATATGTGAACCTAGTTTATCAACAGTGCCAAATTAATTAACAAACATATTATCAGTAACGAGGAAGGGAAGCGTAACCAAAGTCCCCGATCTTCTGAAGGTGGAAGAAAAAGCACTGTAGATTATGCAAAGAACGCGAAAGGTTCATTTATCTTTCCATTTTTCAATTTCGTGAGTAATGAAGCAAGTAATGCTAAATAGTTGTCCACCAAATACTTCTGATATGACACAAAAAAGTTCATGGATGATCACGGAATCGTTGGTAAGGTAACTTCAATAATCGCACCTCATAATAATAGATCCAGTGCTTTCTATTGTCAGTAATTATTTCCCGAATAGTCTTCCAGCTGCAATGAATACATAAAGAGGAGTATAGGTCGTCATAGTTGATGTACCACTCCTTATAACCCACAGGATGCAACAACAAGAATATGATTCCATTACAGTAAATTATTCTGAGCAATTATTTTAGGGTCAGCAATAAAAGGCTCCCAAACTTGTGGCATAGAGCGCTTTAATTCCGGAATATTTTCCTGACTTCCTCAAGTCAGACGTATATGATCGCGATCTTCTAGACTACGAAGATGAAAAACATTCTGAGGAGATCAGTTTGATTCTAGTATGTGATTATTCAGATAATGGGGATTAACCTCATTAGCACATCAACGACAACCCAGCAGAAAAAGCTAAAGGAAAAAAATCTTTTTTCATTCCGATTCTTTCAGCGAATGCTTCTTTGGTAGATCCCTCTACAACAGCTAATATTTCTAGTAAAACTTTCACTCCCCAAGATCGACTTTTGCAGTGTGAGATTTTCAAGGCTTAGCGGCGTGAAGCTCGCTCAAATTATAGTCTGAGACGATTTATTTGCGATTTATCCAGAATCGGTTATTCACCAAGCGGGGTGGGATAACTAAAAGAAATTATCTTGTAAAATAATTGATATTTCTTCACTGGAATGTATTCTCAACCGATAAAAATGAATATATATTTAGCTGCTAGATAAAAGTGTAGTTTTGCATAAAGTTATTTTTATTGCAAATTAGGGCGTCACCAACTTATTCCATTCTCCCATACTAGTATCCTTCAAAATCGCGAATTTTGTCTATTAACTTCGCCCAACAAAAGCTGCTTTATCTGATCAAACAATTAATCAAAATCAAGATCTTACATTTAAGAATTTCAGTCAACGCTCAGCAGTTTAAGAACCAACTGGAGTTTATAAAGGCGATTTTGCATTTTTCATAAATTCTTGACTCTCTGGTTTTCGATATTTCCATTTTTTCCATTCTTTTACAAAAGATTTCAGGAGTTGCTTGAACAAAATCTTAAATATTGACTAACCGAAGATTCCTCGTTCTGTTTGTTGTAAACACGCGATCAAGAATTGCCGGAAGATCATGGTCAGGAAAGATTGGATTCTTCAGAAGTGTTCATTTTTGTTTCTCAATCGAATTTTGAGTTGAAAAATGGGGGATCTTTCTCAGAAAAGTTTATTTCCTGTTTAAATCACGAGTTTCAGCTATAACGCGGAAGCAATTATAAGTCCATTTAATTGGCTTTCTTTGTTCTCTTTACCTTTAGTTTAAAATAAACCTTGTATATACTCCCTGTATTTTCCTCATTGCTACATACTCATCCTACATCATTATTGGAGAATTCCATATTTTAGCTATAAATATTGAAATTTGAATTATGAACTAAAAATGTGAAACTATACTTCTTGCCAAGTAAAACATATAACAAGGTGTAATGATTTTGTTTCTAATTTTATCTAAAATTGGAGAAATATTTCAATTCTGCTGAAACTAAGAAACATAACTAATGACGTGTAATGAGATTAAATTAAAGAAAGGCTACTTGAAGAAAATTCCAATTGACACTACCTATTAATACCTATGCCTAGCTAGATCAGAGTGTGAGATCTTCGTCTAGAACCTAGGTCCTAGATATAGCCTTAGAATAATACTCACTTCAATCAACTAACTTTATTACAAGAAAAATATCAAAATCACAGTATCTGATTAATAATTCACTAACTCTAATCAAAGTAAATAATACAAAATAAATAACTTAACTAAAAAGATTAACCACTAACAATAAAAGGAGTGAGTCTCAGACGAGATGAATTCAAATTATATAGTACAAATTCTCAATTTAAAATAATCTGAGCTTTTCAACAAATCGAAACTCAATGATAGAGCTCAGTCAACAATTAACGAAGATAGAAAAGAAAAATTTGATAATTAAGAGAAACACTTAGCTTCTAGGAATGAGATTAATTCCCACGATGATTCGATGTGGTGTTTTACATCAGTTTTCTGGTATTCCTGTATCGTACAGCTTACAGGTTACTTGTTTGGCTGAATATCGTTCACAACGTGACTGCCCTAGGTGGCAAGACTATTTCCCTGAAGACGTGGTTACCCCAGTTAACAAGATTTGGCATAAAGATGAAACTCAAATATCTTGACGGTGAAAAAAAATCTATAACAATACCATATCTCACGAATATATATTTTTAAAATGGACAGAATGTATTTGACTTACCCTTGGAATAGCAGATATCGATCTAGGTTAATTTACAAAAGAAAATTCGAAATCCCTCCACTTGCTAATTGAATTGGTTGTCGAGGAAATCCGGCAAAATTACCGACTACTTATAACGCCTCAGACGATTGGAATTTATCCAGAAAATCAATGAATACTTAATTTCTATTACTGAAAATTTTTCACTTCAATCGCTACAACACAGCTCCAATAAAATAACAATCGACTCCGAAGATTTCTAAATGGAAAAGAGAAAGAAAAAAACTAAGAGTATTCAAAAAAAAATTAATAGAAAAGGGACATTTTTTCTTCACAACAATAAAGTGGAAACGAAACATAGAATGAGTTACGTTTTTCCGTTCTCCCACAGAAACGAGAAAACGATCTTCTTTCAAGTACTGACTTCACAATCAACCGGCGAACAACCAAGATCAATAGCGGCGACACCTTACGGATATAACTATAATTTTCATTGGGTATCATTACCTGTAGATTTCTGATTCGAATTTCAAACTGTTTGAATATTTAACTTGATGAAATGAGATTGAATTATTAAAAAAATTATGAAAACTGAGTTTAAAAGATATAAATGATTAATTCGAGAAATCGGACTGTTACAAACGATTATCGAAAAATTGACTTTGACGAGTCATATTAAAAACATTAAAGCTGATGATAAAAACAAGAATATCCGATTCTTACTGTAACTGCAAATTCATTTAATATTCCTTTCGAAACTGAAAACTGAAAGCTATTGTGGTGTAGAAGAATTGATATATCAGAGTCCGTCCCTTCAGTTTATGTCAGGAAATATATTTTTTATACGATGATTTCACCTCACGTACGAATCTAACATCAAGCGGTTCTTGTTTCAAACCCGTACGCGATACGGGTTATAGCGGAAAAAACGTCGGAAAGTCTTAGTCAGAGGGGGGATAGTAAATTTAAAACGACAGACAGCCGCTCCTTTTCAATATTCCCCGACAATTCCGAATTATTTTCTTTCTCGAAGCGAGACTTGAATATTTGGGGCCTATAAAAGAAAGTAGGTGTTGGATGATGTCCCAAGTGAAATCATTTCGGATATGAAATTTCGTGAGATATGAAATCACCAATGAGTTCGAGTATTTGTCGTGATATGATTCTTCTTCTTCTTATTAAAATAACCACCTGTACTTTAATTAAATCGTATTTGAAGTTTTGGATTAAGAAAATAATTTGGCTTTATTTTTCTTATCTGATGTATAAAATTGAAAAGAGTCAATATTCTTATCAATTTAATTTTTCGAAAATAATTACGGAATATAAACGATGAAGAGCACCAAAGGACCGACTACCACTTGAGAACCAAAGAGTCTATAAACTCCCCTGCAACTGTTGCGAACAAGTTACAATTGGGAAAATAATCAGAATAATAGGAATCCGGAACCAAAAACTCTAAAATGTAAAAGAACATCCAAAACCTAATCGTCAGCCATTTTTCCTCATTCAAGCACAACTTTCCATTGACTCGTCTACAACAATCTCAATCAAAGAGCAAACAGAGCAATTACATAAAAAAACTCAGTAAAGCCATCGAAAGAAAAAATCATATTACAATGAACAAACAAGACGACGCGGTAAATCTACAAATATAAGCAGACACGGCCACCCGTCAAAAACCGACCAACAGAAGCGCGATGCGTTACAATTTGAGATGACTGGATACGTCACAACCAAATTTATATGGAATCACTGGGTACTTCACATTATTGATTGTTTTTAACCGTGGATCTATGACGGCGAGCCGCCATAGAAGAGTGACAGAATATCACCCCAGAGTAGGTCGAAAACCTTATCTAGCCTAGACGAATTTAGGCTCGTATCAGGGCAAGAGGAGGTAGTACAAGCTACATGCAAAAAGTCTCTCATTTTCTTCTATTTCTTTCTTTCTTAAAATAAATCTCAATTTATTTCCTTGCTCGATTGAAATATCTCGAAAAGGATAAATTCTAACAATCCTTCGAAATTTCCAAAACCCCTGAGGTAATTCCATTACCCGATATTTTGAATATTTTGAATTAGGTTGTGTTTACATCAGATAGTAGTAGCGCGCCAAAGGAACGAAGCCCTATTCGTGTGATCCAGTCGAAACGTTGTTACCTTCCAAATTCCAAACTTAATATTATTCAAAAAGAATGAAAAGAAAACTGTTATATCCAATCAAATTTCAATTTAATTGACCCTTCTGGGAGTGGTTGCTCAAACAAAAAAAATAATAATAACTCAATCACAGATTCCTAACATATATCATATGAATCTAAAAGAAAACAAAATCAAGAAAGGGAACTCAACTCTCAATTAATTAAATTATATATATACCACTAAGTTGGACTGGAGAAGATAAACGTTTATTTCCTGACAATTAATGGATACAGAAATAGATATACGCTTCAAAATTACTAAATGCTTTCTTTCAAATGTGAAATGAATAGAGGAGATTATAAGTTGATGATAGTTATTTATTCTTGGGGTGGCCACTTATCACTTCCTAATTACTTCTTTTCCTGAGGCAAGTGAAGGCCCAAAACAATACTGCTCGGGATGCCTGTATAGGTGGTTACTGTAGAAAATCGGATCTAGGCAATCAGATGTTGGAGCTTTGGATGGTAAATGTGGTAATTGTAAAATTTAGGGCTTAAACTGTAGGCTCCAAATAAAAGCCTATAAAAAAAGAAGAAGATATGTTTCCTTTTATACATAAACACATACACCAGAAGAAGAAAAGACTCACCGCTCAGAAAGTCGGCGGCCAATCAAATATATAAGTTAACCCTGTCGATAAATTGAAACAAAAATTCAACACCTTAACCTACGTTGCCATTACCAGTGAGAATCTGAAATCATCCTTGAGTAGCAATAATTTCAACATAGCTTTCCAGACTAATAATAATTTAGGCAAATATATAAAAAATAATAAAACCAAATCAAGTAAAAACAATAAATCAGGTGTTTATAGATTGAATTGCAATGACTGTGATAATTTCTACATTGGTAGAACACATAGAAATTTTAATAATTGAATATCGGAACATAAACGCAGTTCTTCAAATAAAATATCAGATTCAGATTACGCGAATCATATCTGAGAAAATAATCACTCTTTCGACCCACAGTTTGAAATTTTGCATACAGATAATAAATATTGGAAGGTAGATCTTTGGGAAACTTTAGAAATCAATAAATACAAACACTCAGGTAAACTCATCAATGAACAAGTCGATTTTAGCCCTTCACCTTTATTGAATCTCTTCGGGGAGCAATCTATTCTTTAATTTTATTGAATATACCTGTCATAAACAACCACTTAAGAAGAAGCAACCCAATAAGCTTTTAATTACTCAAGAAAATTTATATTTATATTCGCATTTATATTTTCTGTACATTCATTCGTCAGTAGAAACTACGGTGTAGTGAAACGCGTTACGAATCGCAATTATTAAGAAAAATTCCTTAAAACACAGTACTTGTTTTTTATTATTGATAATGGAATTTTACCAAGTAAAAGCCTTCCAAATTCAAATGGTAGTTAATTGTCCCAAATGAATGACAGAATAACACCAAGAAGTTAACACATATTATTTGCCCTTGTTTACCAACAAATCCTCAGAGACGAATAAAGAAGAAAAATCCTAGAACCAAAATATACCGGTTACAAAATAAAAATTTGCGAAAACGATTTCTGCTCGTAACAACGTCGTCAATTTTATAAAACGAATATCAATATTCTAATGAATGAAGTAAAATCGAAAGAACGAAGATTCTACATTGAAGTACGTGTACACACCGACTGTACGGCCTAAGCTTCCTGAAGAGATGCCAAGATACGAGGATACTATCAAACTTCACTCGAGTTTGATTCCACACCAAGAATAAATCATCCGATGAAATATCAAGACGAACCAGTTTTACATTATTGAGGACTGCAATTAACAAACTCGGAGAAAAATTTTCGGAATTGCAAAGAATTTGCAACTCAGTATACATGTATCCCAGTATCTCATATGATTGCCGAAGCATCACGTACTAGGAAATGAAAGCGACAATGAATTGGACGACCATAAATCCAAGAAGAAGTTTATTATCATTTTACGTCAACAAACACGAAGCTTTCAACAGACAGAATTAGAAACACACAAAATTCTCATTCACCTATCGCATCACCAAATCCAAAAACATGCCTTTCTGACTTTTCAATTTCGCCTTCAAACCCATGAACATCCCTTCAGAAGAAATTTTCTGCATGAAGTGAAAGGTCGCATCACACTCCGGGAGACAAGGCAGAGAAGATCAGACAAAAAAAAAGGGAATTTAAAGGCTCCAAACCAAACTTCTCAAAACAAAAACTGAACGAGCGGAAGAATGAAGAATCAATAATTATAGTGGTGCCTCGAAGTGGAATGTGCATTCGAGAAAAAGGTAGACTGTTAGAATCTTCTTTGTAGCGTGTATGAGTAATATTGTTACGGATATTATTCCTAGTTAGAGCATGTTTGAGAATTTTTGTGCAAAATTTCATAAGATTATGTGACAATCGCAGCATAAAATACGAAGTAATTGACTCTGAATTTATAGAAAATTAAACACACAATACAATTCAATATACCGGGTGTCCACGCGAGATGGGATATTCAAAGTATATGGAGAAAGGAATGACCGATTGGAGAATATATTCAATGCTGTGGCACTTTCGGTTATACCGAAAGTTGACACCATCTTTGTTATTTCAAACAGCATAATGTATTTTTCTTTTTTTATTGTAGAAAAATAAATACTGAAGTTTTTTCCATATCACTGCCACCTGAAATCAACCGAAAGGACGATATGAATTTTTCAATCGGAATTTTGAGACTTTTAGAAGGCATCATAAAAATACTAAAAATCATTTAATACCGATTATTTCTAGCTCGTTGTAAGTAAACAAGCTCATTCAACAGAATTCTATTCGTTTAGAGATTTCACGATATACAGAATCTTTCCAAAGCATCGAGCAAATAGTAGTACATTCAAAGGTACGACAGTCCATTTTTCTTTTATTAGACTACCTATTTTTTTTCACACACCATTCAACTTGTAATGTTAATAATCATCGATCTGTTATAGGTTTCTCTATACCTAAAATGTATCGTTTCCGATTTAATCGCAATTTCATCCCAAAAATTACGATTTTTCGCGCGACGACCCTGCAATTCACAGATTATATGACCCGAAATCTTTCAAATGATACATTTCGATCTCTCAATACAAGACCCATCTCGAAATCTTTATCAAAGTAATTTTGGTCAGAATTCCGAGAGAAAAATTGCGAAATTAATTAGTATTGAATCTAAGTTCTCGTTTTTCTTTCTTTCTAGTAGGTATTCTCGATTACATCAATTACTTGTCAGGAAATTCATCTTCGAATTGTTATTGATCTTAGATCTAGACGTTTCAAAGTCCACAAATTAACCTGAAACAGAATATTTCAAAAATTATTTCGCAAGTTAAAACCCTGATATTTTTCAGCATAATCAAAAGAATACATCTATGTTTTTTTTCGGTACGCAATATTCTGGAAAGAAACTACATCTAATCATGAAAGAAAATCGATGTGCTTTATTCAGTGAGTTATTTCTGGTAAGTTAAAGATGACTTTCCTGACAACTAACTGATGTAATCGAGAATACCTACTAGAAAAGAAGAAAAACGAGAAGTCTTATTCTCAAATCCACTTCAATAGTAATTGATTTCGCATTTTTCTTTTGGAATTCTGACCAAGATAACTTCGATGAAGATTTCGAGATGGGTCTCGTATTGAAAGATCGAAATGCGTCCTTTGAAAGATTTTCGGTCATATAATCTGCGGATTTCAGGGTCCTCGCGCGAAAAATCGTAATTTTTGCGATAAAATCGCGAATAACTCGAAAACATATAACAGATCGATACCTACCAATATTACGCGTTAAATGGTGTAGTCTAATTTGACGAAACGGACTTTTGTACCTTTGTACTACAATTTTCCACATGCTTTGGAAACATCCTGTATACCGTGAAGTCTCTGAATACAGGAATTCTGAATGAGCCTCTTTTCTTCAACAAGCTAGGAATAATCGATATTGAATGATCTTCAGTATTTTTATGATGCGTTTCGATTGATTTCAGATGACAATGATATGAACAAAAATTGTTCTGAATTTAATTTTATCCAACAAACAAAATAGAAACATACAATATGTCATTCGAAAAAACAGAGACGGTGTCAACTTCAGGTATAACCGTAACAGCCACAGCATTGAAAATATTTTTGAAACTTAGTTCGGATAACATCCAAGACAACAGAAAAAAAAATTCTCCTATCGGTCATTCCTTTCTCTATATACTTTTAATGTCCTATCTCGCGTGGACACCCGGTATACTGGAAATGTCATTCACTCATTCACTAAATAAAATTATAAATTAAAAGAAATAACGAGGTTCGAACCTAAAAGAATTTGACATCTATCGCAGAACACCCTGTATCAACCATTACTTATCATTCAGGGAGAATAAGGTTCATGAGAATAATCTACCATTAAAATTGAGACTGTATGGCGAACTCAGTAGCTACAGGAGATGTTCGAAAAATAGTCGAAAAGGGTTGAATTGAGGCATATACTAAGTAGGAGAAACTCACCTTATTTCAGCTCGACACAAATGATGAGATACACAGGACGTTTCAATTGAAAAAACATAACTTTCATTTGAGTTTCCATCATGGAACACCCTGAAATATACATGAAAATAATTCAAGAGCATACAGCAGCAGCAAGCTATGGACCGATAGCCCACTCAATGGACACCTGGTATATCTCGAAAAGTATCCCAACAGATATCACAAAATGAAACACATAGTTTGTATTTCCAGGTTTAGTTTTAAAATGAGAAACGAAATCTAATAGGAATTATTAATTTAAAACCAAACAAAAAAATCTGATTAACAAAGCTAAAAACCGTAATAAAACCAAAACAATATCGATTAAAAGAGACCGTGACCTACTTTTCATGTTGTATTTGATGTGTGAAATCAACTCTACTACCTTCTAGTAATTTACAAAGAATTATATTATGAGATCAGTTTTAAGCGGCTGAACAGATTTGACTGCAATTCAGGTCGCAGATAGTTCCTACATAATTTTGCATAGACCAAGAAATAATTATAACAAACACACACTTAAAACATAAATACATACACAGGTATAAAAGAAAATTGAAAAGTAGAAACTATAAGTCCATTATACAGTGTGTTCCAACGAAAATTTGACCCCCCCCTCTAACTCCGAAATGAGTAACATTAGCGAAAAACACCAAGACACGTCGATTTTTGTTTCGAGGGGGAGCATTTTTCGAAATAATTCGAAACTTCTCAGATCAACCCCCTACCCCCAGCAACCCTAACTTTGAAATTCATCATAGGGAATAAGGGTCGAGTGGCACCTTACTGAAAAGGTCTGTCAATTCTCCACCTTGATTTGTCATTTTAGAATTTTAAATTAACATACAGGGTGTCCCAACCAAGGGTGAAGTTGAATTCTGAAATCCCAAATACTAAATGAAATAGATTTATTTTGGCATAATGCAAGCGCAGGTTTATGCTCGGTCTAGAAAAACGACCTACACTTGTGAATTTGGAGTTGGTGCAATCAACCCCCTATTTCCAGCATCCCCAACTCAAAAATCATTCGATCGATAATAGGTCAAGTGGCACCTCGTTGGAAAGGTACTGCAATTTTCTCTTCGAATTTGGTATTTTCGAAATTCAGAATCATCATACAGGGTGTCCCGAAGCAGGAACATTGAAAATCCAAATAACTTTTTGAAACTGGTTCATTTCGGTATACGAGAACATGTTTGATCCGAGAATAGGACTTTCTTGTGTGGTTATAGAATTTTTGCAATCAACCCCTTCCATTCAGCATCCCCAACTTGAAAATCAGACAAATAATTCAAGTGGCATATCTTCAGAAAGGTTTTTGAATTCCAGAATGATTAAAGCATTTCATTCAGTTCGGCTCTCCATACAGGATGTCGCTTTCGAAAAATTCAATATCGTCATTTGAAATTATCAACTAAAATTAATTCGAAACTGTTAAAAGTATTGGGGTACGATGTGTTGAGCATCAATTACGAAGAAATAAAGCTGATTTCTGCATTGAAAATGTTCACATTTTTTCATTTCCATCTGGCGTGCAGTCATCTGTTATTTCTCATTTTGCAATGAAATATTATTATTATTCAGATCAGTTCCTCATTATTGTTGTTGTTCGTCAGTTGAAATTAATCTGAAAATGGTTTATTCCACTGAGGAAAGGGTCGAAATTGTATCGACGTATTTTCGAAATAACAGTTGTGCCAAAGAAACGGCAAGGATATTCGATAGGAACCATCCTGAAAGAGAAAGGGGAGTCAGTCACCAGTACGTAAAATATTTGGTTGACAAATTCCTAGCTACGGGTTCGGTGGCAAACAAAAAACATGAAGTGGCATGTCCTGTCAGAAATGAGGCAACGGAAGTGGCAGTAGTGGGTCATCTACAAATGGAGAATACTACTTCGATCAGAAAACTATCTCGTCTGACTGGTGTATCAGCTACAACTGTCCATAGAATCGTGAAACATCACAAATTTCACCCTACAAGGTAAAATTAGTGCATGAAATAAACGAAGATGATCCAGATCGTCGTTTACAGTTTTGTGAAAATCTAAGTGAAAACCTGAACGCTAATCCAAATTTTCTGAATAACATCTGTTTTCTGATGAAAGCACCTTTATGCACAGTGGTGAAGTGAATAGACATAATTGTCGATATTGAGACACACAGAATCCTCATTGGTTGAGAGAGGCCCACACGCAAAGGCCTCAGAAGTTGAACGTTTGGGCAGGAATTTTTGGCAATCATCTAGTTGGGCCTTTCTTTATTGAGGGTAATCTGAATGGAAATGGCTACCTACAGTTGTTAGAGGAACACATACATCCTAGATTGACAGAAATCTTACAGAACGATCCAACTCTTTCTGAGGACAAAATGCGTTTTCAACAAGACGGTGCTCCTCCGCATTATGATGCTCGGGTGCGCCAATATTTAGACAAAAATTTCCCAGGAAGGTGGATTGGTAGAAGAGGACCTGTTGAGTGGCCAGCCAGGTCACCAGATTTAAATCCCTAGTTTTTTTTGTGGGGCCATCTAAAATCTAAAGTTTATGCCACAAGACCAGAAAACCTGGAGGAGCTGCGGATGAGGATTATCACAGAATGCCGACTTTTGACTCCTGAAGTTTTCGCTAATGTGAGAAGAGAGTTCGAAAATCGTCTGTATAACTGTATGGAGGTGGGCGGAGGTCATTTTGAACAATTGTTGTAATAATCAAGTTAGTTTTTGTTTTCAATTGAATACAAGTTCAATAAATCTCGTTTTCCTGTTTAGATGAGCATCCAATCAGTTTCTCCATCATCCCTCATCCTGATCCTCACGCCAGAAAACCTCGATTGCCAAACTGAAACCAATGCCTCAGTGATTCAGAAAATAGAAAAATCTTTCTGGAACTTTGCCACTCAACCTGTAATCACTTGTATGATTTTTGAGTTGGGGATGCTGAATGGAAGAGATTGATTGCAAAAATTCCATACTCACGCAAGAGAGTCTTATTCTCGAATCAAACATAAACATGTTCTCGTATTATACCGAAATGAACCAGTTTCAAAAAGTTATTTGGGTTTTCAGTGTTCCTGCTCCGGGACACCCTGTATGCTGATTCTGAATTTCGAAAATACCAAATTCGAAGAGAAAATTGAAATACCTTTCCAACGAGGTGCCACTTGACCTATTTTCGATCGAATGTATGTTAATTTAAAATTCTAAAAATGACAAATCAAGGTGGAGAATTGACAGACCTTTTCAATAAGGTGCCACTCGACCCTTATTCCCTATGATGAATTTCAAAGTTAGGGTTGCTGGGGGTAGGGGGTTGATCTGACAAGTTTCGAATTATTTCGAAAAATGCTCCCCCTCGAAACAAAAATCGACGTGTCTTGGTGTTTTTCGCTAATGTTACTCATTTCGGAGTTATAGGGGGGGTCAAATTTTCGTTGGAACACACTGTAGATAATATCTTAGCAGGGAATAGTAACAAAACGAAAATACACGAGACGAGAGTAAAGAGAGGACTCAAGATCACTACTTGGAAGTTTCGAAAGTGTTGAGTGGTTGAAAAATGACAAGAAGCAGCTAGAAACTGAAAGTTTGAATCATTCAAATCGCGAAACAATGATATGGAAAAGAGATGCCGGGTTATTATTGAAGAGTTTCTAAGACAAAATAATAATTAGTAAAGTTCAGAACGATATAGAATGTACTTGGAATTAGTGGAAGGAAATAATAGTGGAATCAGATAGAAAAGTTATGTGGAATAAGATACAAGACTAACAAAAAAACGAACATTGTGATGCTCGAAAAAAAATAAAGGAACAAATGAAAAATTAAGATGAAAAGAAGGATAAAACCAGTAATGATGATTTCGAAATGGAAAGCAGAAAGTCAAAATTACTGATAGCAAAAGCAAAAATGAAGAATCAATGAAATAATGGAGATAAAACAGAAAAACAGCAAGCAGAATAGAAGACTTCTCTATGAAACGATTAGTGGAATCGAAAATAAAAACAGTTATACAATCAAAGTTAAAGATAAACATTGCGAAATACAAAAGACGAAGATGATATAGGTAATAGAAAAATTGCGTGTGCATATGCGAAACGATAACACAGAATACAGGCATCCCAATGGTATATGGTACACATTGTGTTCCTTCTGAACTACTTTACTCTCTGTATTGGACAAATTAGTTTAAACGCTGACATATTCCAATACAACGAAGAGTGACACACTGGTAAGCCCATGCATGTATCGTATCCGTGATACAAATTTATCAAGGAATAAAATCAATTGACGATAATTATGTCACTTTGTTCAATAATTCTGAAGAACAGATGAGGTACTTCCGATCATTAACATATGACAAGATTCGTCCTCACTATTCTATTTCTAGGAAATTAGTTCTCAGTTTTAATCATTGGCACTTTCAATTTCTGCAGCACTAAGTTCACTGATAGACTAATTAGACCTTAACCTTTACAAGAGTTAAAAACAAAAATTCATTTATACAATAATTTTATTTTATAAAATTCGTGTGGAGTTCTCTGTTTGCAATAAAGAAATACCAGGACGGTATTACCCAGTTATCAGGAACAAATTATGATTTCTTTAGATGAGGTACTGTGTGTATTGAAAACAGGAGGTTCAGATTATATACAAACAAGGGCTCAAAAATGATTGAGTTAGCTATTTCCAAACAACAGTCAACAATATTATGTACCATGGCAAAGATATTAGTTAAAATAACGTATCTGTAGATAAATTGCATTAGAACAAAATTAAATATGCCACGAAAGAGAAATATATTGAAAAAATTCCGGTACTTACGTATCGAATTCTCCGCAGCAAGAATTTAAAGGTAAGACTAGATCTCTTTATGTTTTCGGCTAATCTCAAATACGGATTTGCATAGTTATGTTTCGGTTTTCTTGTTACATAGTTGTTTGCTGATTTTCAACCCCATTTTTTTTAGTATTACGAAAATTGTGATCTAATCCAATCATAAAATTTCTGCTGATGTAGCTTTAATACGTACGTACTAACTATGCTTCCGCAGTATGAGACCGAGTTTGAAACATCGAACGAACTCCATGTAAAAAAGTTGGAATAATGTCGAGAACGGTTGGCAAACGGTAAAGCCCTCAGATGTAGTATTACTCTCTGAATCCAAAGGAAATGTTATGAATGTAAAATGACTACAAAGGTTCGATTGAAACTGTTCAGAAATGATGTCAGATTTCCCCCTGACACTACACATGTATGAGCACACCCACCTACACGATACGCCCCAACACAGTAGTGTGATTCTATCTTAACAATGTGTCCGTTACTAATACAAAGGTTGACTTAGGCAAGTCTTCAATCACAAACTGACTGAAATGTTACGAGCCAAAAAATTTTACACAACTATACTGAAAACCTCAATATCTCAAAACATTCATACATTTTGTATTTTCGAATACCGAATCACTCTTAAATCCGACACTTTGTGCTTCAATGTTTATACATTTGCAAATTCTAACATATTCAACTTTTCAGCGAGGTGGTACATTAATATATGTATTAGAGTTTGTCAGTAAAACTATTCTTGTAGTTCCTGTGGAAACTTTCAACGTCTAATGCACACATCTTAACCGAACAAAATGGATGAAATCTAATTTTTGCCGTCATGATGTATTCAGCGAGAAAACGTTGTTATTCCTTCGGCTCACGCAAACGGAAAACTTTTCATCCCAACTTTCTATTAGATTGAATTTTTTGTTAGATGGTCTACGAAAACTCTCGATATATTTCCCCTCAGTTGAAAATGTCTTTTTTCCGTACGTGAGAGATAAAGATTCGTCGAATATTTAAGTCTGAATTTTTTCGCACATATAGAAATTGAGTATTATTTTGTTTATGATTTTACGACGTAAAATTAAAATTCTGATCCATCGGTAAACTCAATTTTTTTTGTAAGTAATTATTATTTTATTTGTTCCAAAATATATCTCGTTACATAATTTCTGCAATGCTAATCTGATTTATATTTTTATTATTTTACCAACTTCTATTCATAGTCAAGTCTCATTAGGGATTTGAAGACGAAATGGGTGGTAATGTGCTGGGAACTTGTTCGAATATTTGTTTCGACATCCCAAATGTTGTTTCAGTCACAAATAACCACGTGTGCCCATCTCGAGATAGTCAAGGTCAATGGTGAAAAATATGTGAATATCTCGCTTTCTATGTTCTATGATATTTACATTCAGTATTATAGTTGTAAGGCATATTATCCTCTAAAATTTGTATCTGGGATCTCTTTTGGTTGATGAACCGTTTTGAGATACAACGTGGAGAACGCGATCACTCCGCCGAATATGGCGTTATATAAAATCAGCTGTGAATCTGATTCGAATTCTAGATGGTATAAACATGATGAGTCGTGACAAAATTTATATTTATTGAAAACTTATTGTTTATAAATGATTACTCAATAGTTTTTAATATTTATAACAATATTAGATGGAGATAACTAGGTGAATGCATACTTTAATTATATTTTAGGTACACAAGCAAAATAGAAAATTTATTTTCATTGAATTCTTATTTCGAAATCATACGTATAACAATAAAACTTTTGAAATGGAAGAGAAGTTGTAAATAGAGTTTACATGTAATTTAATAGTTATTGTTATTATGACCTTCAGTTTTCTTTTCTTCGTCATCGTCTTCTTCCTCAGGTCGCTCAATAATGTCAAACTCGTATCTCAATATCCGATAACTTGCAAAATTTATCATTATCTTTATCTTATATGTATACAGGGTATCCTAAGTTGAGTACCCCATTAGACGTTTATGGAGAACTAATAATGCTATCGTTCTGAAATTTTGGTAGTTAATTCAGCTAGTCCAAAACTCTTTTTCCGAAATATTTTCATCACAATAGCTAATGGAAAATACCTAACAACTACGTCCAGCTTGTTTCGTTCATGAAATATCCTAGTTTTACTTGAAAATTATCGATTTTTTGCTTTTTGAAAAAATTGATTTATCTCGAGAACGGCATGAGCTAATGAAAATAACGAATGATATTTTGCTAAGAAGAAACCATGCGGGCATAACTTATATCCGACTGAATCTCAGCCATTATACTGAGTGCTCTTTTTCCGCCTCACAT
Source organism: Cryptolaemus montrouzieri (assembly GCA_013387265.2). Taxonomy (NCBI): domain Eukaryota; kingdom Metazoa; phylum Arthropoda; class Insecta; order Coleoptera; family Coccinellidae; genus Cryptolaemus; species Cryptolaemus montrouzieri. The sequence goes on along the minus strand of JABFTP020000124.1, from coordinate 41,418,055 downwards.
TTCGAAACGAAAACTAGGTTTACCGTAAAAAACTAAATATATACCCTGTACCTGAGATTTCAAGTTTTCAAGTTATGGCGAAAAAACGTACTTACCTAAGTTGGCAAAGGCATGGTAGATTCCTGCACGGGCATAGACAGGCCCCTGAGCATAGGTAAAAACTATTATTGTTTTAACTGTCAGTCGAATTGATTCGAACAGAATGGCTAGCTACACAAATGAGTAAATACTCAATTTATTTTTCATTCATAGAGATGAGAGACTCGACGAATTATATCCAAATATGCCGTCCTGGCGATCCACAGCATCGAATAGAAGAAATTGCCGTTCGTGAGATCCTTCTTCTCAGAACACAAGAGGATGACCTGATTTTCACAAAAAGATTATCTGGACGGATGAGGCCAAATTTTCTAATGAGGAGTTTTTTATCGAAATAACTCACACTTTTGGACCAACCAAAATCCTCATATTACGAGGGAAAGAAAACCCCAAAATAAATTCAGTTTTAATGTGTTTACTCAATAGATTCTCATATTTTGTGTATGATGGAAACTTAAATGGTGAACTTTATATGGAGATATTGAGGAGAGTAGTAAGTGACTTCGTTGACACTTTATCAGTAGCTGAATCATGGTGTTGTTGGTACTCACAAATGAAAATTATCTAATTTTAACTGATATGTTTGAAGATAGATAGGTTGGAACGAACCTACAGGGTCACCTGACCTAATGCCTATGGATTTTTATCTTTGGGGAACGCTGAAAAATAAAATTCATTCTGAACCTGTGACTTCAAGGTATGATTTGCTTAATAGACTGCAAAATGCTTTTATGTAGTTGGATGTGGAGGAACTGAAGCGAGCCACATCACAGGGTGTTATGCGTCGAATAGATGTATGTCTAGAAGTGAATCACTTCGAACAATTGTTATGAAATTCAGGAGAATAGAGTTCAATTCGTTTCGATATTTTTCAATTTGATTTTGGAAATTCACCAATTGCAGTTTCGCATTTTCTTCTCTCAATTTATCAATTATTCAATGACATAAAGGCAGTTATTTCTTAATGCTCTGGGAACGGGAACAGTCTATGCACGTGAAGGAATCTAAGCTGCCTTTGCCAACTTTAGGTTAGGTTAGATAGGTACGTAGAATTCGTTTTTCGCCACAGCTTGATAACTTGAAATCTCAGTTACAGAGTATGTATGAGGAACTTCATTAAGTTTTTTACGGCGTATCTAATGAATTGAAAAAATTAGGGTACAATCTGAAAAACGTAGTTTTCTACGTTCCTCCGTTTCGTAATGTGAGGAGGAAAAAGAACACTCTGTATACTGACTGAGATTCATTCGGATATGAGTTATGGTTTTGTTTGCAAAACACCTCTCATTATTTCGGTAGCTCAAGCGGTTTTTGAGATATATCAATTTTTCAAAGAGCGAAAAATCGATTTTCAAGTTGAGTAAGGATATTTCACGAATGAAAAGAGCTAGACTTATGGGTTGTGTATTGTTTTTGTGATATGTACATATGTGTATATGTATATATGTATATATTATATATATATATATATATATATATATATATATATATATATATATATATATATATATATATATATATATATATATATATATATATATATATTTCTTCCCATTTTCATGATGAGAGAACGTCCAAATTACATGGTATTGTTGTTTTTCAGATTATAATCACACACCTCTGACCTTGACAATGCAGAAGGTAGATTTTTATATATTTGATAATAATTCTAGAATATAAAGTTGGATGTAAAAGGAATTACACGGAAAGCACCTTGAAGAATTAAAAATTATTATATTGTGGAAATCGATTCAAATAGATGGTTAGAATCTGGAAAATTGTTCGCTGAAACGAAGACTTGGCAATTGCGATTCAAGATAAGATTGTTTTCACAAGAAATTATAGAAAACACATATCAAGCAAAATATAGATGATACTTGCCGCAGATGTTTTTGTTTCTTTTTCAGAAACAGTTTTTCATATTATCATCTTGCTCAGTACTTGCCTCTACAGAATATTTAGAAAGACATAATGCCATCGCTAATATTATTCATTTTAATTTAGGAAAAAACATGACCTCCTTCCCAAAGGAAAAAATGTTACAAATATGAACCTGAGATTATTTGTGAGAATGACAAATATAAACTTTATTTTGATAAAACAATTCTATTCAACAGAGCTCTAAATCATAATAGGCCAGATATCATTCCTACAGATGAACAGAATCGAATAACATATATACTTGATATTGCTATACCCGACACACATAACATAAAGAATAAATGCAATGAAAAATTCCTAAATATATGTTGCTTGCCGACGAGATTGAAAAATGTGGAAAATGAAAAAATATTTACTCTACCGATTATTATTTCTACATCAGGTGTTATTCCTAGAAATCTTCTTAAAAATATCGATATTTAAGGTCCGAAGATAAATTTATTTGAACAATTACAGAAGATAACAGTCATCAAATCTTGTGATACTCTTCGTAGGTTTCTTTTCGGAAGAAATAATGAGGTAGAGTCATAGGTTTTCTCTTCAGTTTATACTGCTGAGAACTCTATTTCATATTTTATTTGTTTGTATATAAATGTAATATAATTAGCTGACAATTTCATCATTTAAATTCGAAAAGTAGTATTATATTCGAGTGTTCATCACTTCACATCGAGAAAACTATGAATGAATAACATTCAGTGTTACTTGATTAAAGTCATTACACTGGATTTTCCGGGAGAAAGCCCGGTACTCGTTGATACATTGATGTAATTGATGATATTATATTATATATATATATATATATATATATATATATATATATATATATATATATATATATATATATATATATATATATATATATATATATATATATATATATATATATATATATATATATATATATATATATATATATATATATATATATATATATATATATATATATATATATATATATATATATATATGCATCCATGAAATGAAATTTATTCAAAATAGGAACAATACGTCAGAGTCAGGTCTCAGTAATTTTACTTCATTTAATTTCCGCAAAAAGAAAATCGATATTTCAAATTCTCCTTATGTCACTAAACCATAATAACAAGAATTAACTGAATCAGACATCTGACAGTTCATTGATCATCAAGAGGATATCATTCTTCTTCGTCTACTATATAGCTAATTTGCATATACGTTGCTTATTCGGTTAGTGTATTTTTCTCATTTATTAGATAAGTTAATTTTTCACGTAGATCATTTTTAAGAAGATGTATTCAGTGGTTTCACTATTGTGGATCTCTAGGCGACTCTTAAGCCATATAATCTTGGACAATATAGACAGTCTAGTTTATGTACTACATCAGTTTGTATATATATGGATATTCTGGTGCACAATCGATTCAATTTTTCTCAGATTAACATTTATTAATTTTATTTTCATTGGTATTTTTGTTACACACTTCGTATTTCTCCATAAGCTACAAGCTTCTGCTTGGAAAAATGCCCCTCATGGCCTTTCAATCTATTTTAGGAACTTCAAACGTAGTCAATTAAAGTGTTTATTCTGAGCTTTAGCTCCTCCATGGTAACGCACTCAATGTGTAGAATAAAATCAGTGAAACGGGGTTCTAAGGATGCAACAATTATGTCCTCGCATTTTGCTCTGAGGGACAACAATAGAAATAATTTCATATTTTGTACTTCAATGACACCCCACTGAAATACTTCAAATAAGAAGAGATATCATAATTGATGAATAACGAAAATCACCAATAATCCTAGAGATAATTGAAGTTAAGTTTACTTGACACATATAGGAAAATAAATTTATAAATTCGGACATAACGTCTGAACATAAGACGTAACATAAGAGATACATAATGTGAAACATGCTTTTCACATTCCGAAACGTATATTAGAGAATAATTGTGAAAATATATCACTGTTTTCTAAAAGAGTCATTAATACGCGTAAAACAAGTACTCATACATCAATAAAATATCTTCTTTTCATATTGATTCTCCAAATCAGTTCTATATTTCTGATCAATTTAATCCAGAATAAAAAGAATCAATTTCTTTTAAGTTTCATAGAGTTTCATGCAGCATATTTGAGATGAAAGTAAATCAAGATTTATGGTGGTCACCAAAACTGTATAAAGTATATTGTATATACACTAAACATCACCCAGACTATTATAACTGATTAACATCAGTGAAAAGTATTTACCAAAGAATTACTACTATCAGTAAAATATGCTATGTGATTAGTGCCTTTGCCGACACTATATTCTTCAAGTATTTGAACACATGAAAACTTTTCCAATTCATTGAACTTCTTGTAGAATACAGCGTTACATAAGCTATGTTGATGAAGTTCTCCCATAACGCTCATACTTTTCCATACACCATTCATAAATCATACACTATATTTCGAAACAAATTCTGAAAAAATTCACATATATGATGAGGACGAATATCATATATCAGCGGCATTCAACGACTACTAATTTGTTGAACAGAAAATTGTTTATTTCAAACATTAGTAGGACTCATAGAAATTTCAACATTTATTGAATCAGAAGACGTATCCACATTACGAATATCATCTCTTCGAATATATGCACTCATTCGACACAAAAGTCGTGTCTTGCACGTAGATAACAGTTAATTGAAGATAGATTTTGGAAGAAATTAGATATATCAAAAACACAAGCACTCAAGTGATATCAACGAATAAATAGATCCGAAATGAGGTGAGTTTTTCTGATCAGTTGAATAGAATAGAATAGAATATTTATTTTAGTGACAAAATACAATGTATGTATGTACGCACGTCATTTTCAGTAGGAAATTACAAAGAAGTCATTTCAAATATTCTTGAAGTTGGGAAACTAGTAAAAATCACAGTATATAGTATAAACACTAGAAAAATCACATTTCAAAAAATCGTTAGCATCATAATGAGGATGTTTCAATAAAATTTTTCGTATTTCAACCTTAAAATTTTCTAAAGGCAAATTTCTAAAGCTTGAAGGCAATTTATTATAAATTTTAAGTAATTTGGTCCATTCTGCGACTTACTCAATCTAAGAAAAGGAATATGAACGTCTGATTTTTGTCTAGTGTCATAACTATGATAATTACTATTCAACTCTAGGGTTTCAAGGAATAGTCAAAACGCTAACTTGGCAAAAGAGTTCTTACAACATTCTCTATATTTGAGATTGCCAGCAATCCTGATTGCGCGTCGTTGTGATCTGAATATTCTGGAAAATTCACTACAGGTTCCCCACGCTATTAAGCAATACTTCAAGTGAGATTTGCAAAGTACATTATAAGCTACCTTTAAGATATAAATAGACACAGAGCTGGCAAGGTTTCTCAAGACAAAGATATTTCTACTGATCTTCTTGACCATCTAATCAGAATGAACATCCCAGGTAAGCCTTGTATGTACGTAAATACCCAGAAATTTAACACTTGAGTTTTCAACACCATGTCTCAGTCCAAAAATCATATGCTCAGTCTTGTCGTCATTCACGCTCAAGCCATTTCCTTAAAACCACTTCAAGGCTCTCGACTGTGCCGTCCCAAACATCTCTTCCACTTCCCGAAGGCCGCCAAAGCCAAAAGAGACAGTGGTGTCATCACCAAATAGTACACACAGACAATTGGTCAGATAACGAGGAAAATCTTCAATAACAATTATGAATAATAAAGTCCCCATAATTGAACCTTGAGGTACCCCGATGGTAACAGTCTCTCTATCCGACCAACTGCCATTCGTGAACACTACCTGTGACCTCTGTGATAAAAAAGGTGGTACAAATTTCCCACTGTCATCATCAAAAGCTTCCGCAAAAAATCTGAATCGTCTTGGACAGAAACAGGGACAGCGAGTACAACCCCTTCCCAAAACAATCAACAGTATTGTTTATAAATTCGAACACAGCATCAGTGGTTCTGCGCTTCTTCCTACAACCATACTGTACATTGGAAAACTGACTATTGATCTCAAAGTACTTCAGAATCTGACTGAACATAAATTTCTCTGAAAGTTTTGAAATAATAGGCTACCTTTCTTGTGTAGAGGAACTGTTTTCGAAATATTCAGGCATTCAGGAAAAGTCTCTGAGCAATACATCTGTTTATCAACACTGTGATAAACAGATGTATATTATGAAATTTATACTTTTTTAAATAATATGGTAGATAGATCATAGTAATCTCTTGACTCAGTATTTTCGAACATCTAATTATATCTCTCACAGTATTAAAGCTTACTTCCCTAATGAGAACTCTGTCTTCGAAGTCTTCAGGTATTCAGGAAAAACTCCTGAGCAATACATCTGTTATCTGTTTATCAACACTGTGAGTGGGCATATTATGTTATTTTTTAAATAATATTGTAGATAGGTCACAGTAATATCTTGACTTAGTATTGTATTATATATATATATATATATATATATATATATATATATATATATATATATATATATATATATATATATAGGGGTTCTACCCCGACGAGTTGCCCACATATCTGTTCATGCAATCAAACTGATTTCATGAAAAATATAAATTCACCACCCGGTAATTAATACCATTGCCAGGCAATGATTATAATCAAAACATATCCTGGAATAATTATATATTAGGATAACGTTGAATATTATGAGAATATATCAATCTACCAGAATATCAGAATATATACATGCTATAGCATCATTAGACAATGATATCAATGTACCAACGAGTAGTATCAGAGGCTTTCTCCCGGAAAAATCCAGTGTACGGACCTTAGTCAGGTAACACTGAATGTTACTCATTATTAGTCTCCTTTGTGTGAAGTGGTGAACGATCGATAAGAATACTGCTCTGAATATAAATATGACAAAATTGTCAGTTAATTATATTACATTTATATAAACATTTAAATAAAATATGAAATGAGATTCTGAGCAGTATAAACTAAAGAGAAAACCTATGACTCTACCTCATTATTTTGCTCGGAAAGAAACCTACGAAGAATATTACAATATTTGATGACTGTTATCTTTTGTAACTGTTCAAACAAATTTTCTTCAGACCCAAAATTTCAATACTTTTGTGAAGATTTCTAGGAATAACACCTGTTGTGGACATAATAATCGGTAGACTAAAAATATTTTCTTCATTTCCACATTTTTTTAAATCGTCGCCAAGCCTCATATATTTAGAAATTTTTTCATTGTATTTATTTTGTATATAATGTGTGTCGGGTATAGCAATATCAATTATATATGTTATTTGATTCTGTTTATCATTAAGAATGATATCTTGTCTATTGTGTTTTACAGCTCTGTTGCAAAGAATTGTTTTATCAAAATAAAGTTTATATTTGTCATTTTCACAAATAATCTCAGGTTCATATTTGTGCAATTTTTTCTTTTGGAAATTAGGTCATGTTTAATTCCTAGATTAAAATGAATAATATTAACGACGGCATTATGTCTTTCAAAATAATCTGTTGAAGCAAGGACTGAGCAAGATGATAATATATGAAAAACTGTTTCTGAAGAACAGAAACAACTACGGCAAAAATCATTTATATTTTGTTTGATGATGTGTTTTCTATAATTCCTCGTGAAAAGAACCTGATCCTGGATCGCAATTTCCAAGCCTTCTGTTTCAGCAAACAATTCTCCAGAAACAAAGCATTTATTCGATGCGATTTCATCAATATAATCATTTTTCAATTCTTTAGGTGCTTTCCGTGTAATTCCTTCTGCATCCAACTTTCTCTTTTAGAATTATCATCAAATATATCAAAATCTACCTTTTGCATTGTCAAGTTCAGAGGTGTGAGATTATAATCTGAAGCAACAACAATATCATGTAATTTGGACGTTCTCTGTTTATCATGAAAATGGGAACGTAGATGAAAAATCTGTTTACTATGAAGATTATTCAAATCAATTAATCCACGACCTCCAAGATATCTAGGTAGTGTAACTCTCAGAACAGCTGACTTTGGGTGGTGCTTATGATATTTACAAAGCATTTTCCTCGTTTGACATTGTAATTCATTTAGATCAGTTTTAGACCATTTAATAATTCCAAAAGGAGATATAAGAATAGGAACTGCATAGGAGTTGATAGCTCTGAAAAGGTTTTTACTAGTTAAATGACTCTTGATGATAATTCTAAGTCTTTTGTAGTATGAACTTCTAATATTTTCTTTAGTGCTGCTATGGTTAATTGTCTTCTCTTGACAAAATCCAAGATATTTATATGTATCTCCTTGATGCATTGGCTCGATTTCGATATTGGAAATCTTTATATAATCAGAGGTGATCTTTCCTTTTTCAATAGAAAGACTTTTACATTTTGAAAGCCCAAATTTCATATGAATATCATTGGAATAGTTGAAAGTAATCTCAAGTAGACTTTTTAAATGAGATCTGGTTCCGGCATATAATTTAATATCATCTAAATAAATTAGGTGACTTGATTTGAGTTCAGTTGATAGACTCTTTATTTTGAAGCCGAAACTGGTAGCATTTAATTCATGAGATAATGGATTGAGGCAAAGACAAAACCAAAGAGCACTTAAAGAATCACCTTGAAAAATGCCTCTTTTGATTGAAATTACTTCGGATTTTAACGATTGTTTTGAAATATTTAAATGAAGATTGGTTCTCCAATTTTTCATTACAAATTCAAGAAAAGACGAAGTGTCTTATCAATTTTATAAATTTCCAAAATTTTTGAAGCCATGAATGGGAGAACTATCAAAAGCCTTTTGGTAATCAATGAAGGCTATATGAATATTTCTCTTCTTAGTTTGAGCTTGATTCAAAGCAACAGAATCAATTACAAGTTGCTCTTTAGTACCAAGATGTTTTTCTACATCCTTTTTGATGTTCGGAAAGAATATTATAATTCTCCAAATGTGCATAAATTTTTTGGGTAATACATGCAGTTAAAATTTTATATATTGTTGGAAGGCAAGTAATTGGTCTATATTGAGACGGATCAATAGTATTATTACTTTTCGGTTTTAAATAAGTAATTCCTTGTGTGGAAAATAAAGGAGTAGCTGAGGGTTCTTTATCATAAATGAAAAATATTCAGCCAATTTTTCATGAACGCAAGAGAATTTCTTGAACCAAAAGTTATGAATACCATCAACACCTGGAGATTTCCAATTTTTGTGTGTTTAATAACTGATGTAATATCTTCGTTTGAAAATTTTTCAAATTGCATGCATTCTATTTTAGAAAATCGAGACCTTTCATTTAAAATCCAACTTGCAGTTAGAATATCAATTTTAGGAACTCCATTTCCAGAAATATTTTCATTTGAACCTGAAATAAATTTGTAAAAATGTTTTTCATTATTTTTGAATAGTTTGTTTTGGAATTTTCTATCTGAATTTATTTTATATTCACGTAGTCTAATGGAGTATACTGAAAGTTTTTGTTTTAAAGTATCGCTGTATTCTATCAGTTGTCCAATACTCATCTCATTATTTTTATGTGTTTTATATTTGAGGAATATTTTTCCAATATGTGCCATAAGTTTTTCTGATCGATTACCTCTGGAATATTGAGTCAATCTTCCCAAATCACATCCGATAGAAGAAATTTTACCTTCTAACCTTTTTTGCCATGAAGGTTTTTTCTTAATATTATAATTAGATCCAAAATTTTCTAAATTGTATCCAGAATATTTAACTACTGTAATAGTGGCACAATATATAATCAGATGAAGTGTATAAATATTCATTACTTTAACAAGTTGCTTTGGAAGAATATTCTCATTAAGCTCGTTTATACAATCCAAAATTTTCTTTCTTTTAGGTCTTATAGTTGGGTCAATATTTTCAAATAAATTCATTCGATTGAGAAATAAATTTTTATATATCTTTGTTATCAATATTTTTAGACAAATTTTCTGATTTATTTTCGATGCTTTTTATGAATGGGACTAGGTTTTCATCTGAAATTTCAGAATTTAAATGTTCTTCTTGTTGAATGTTGTTTTAATTGAATTTAATTCTGATTCAGATATAAAGTTTCTATTTTCAATATACCGTCTTTGATTCGCAATGCTTTGTTCTGAAATACAGCAATGGGGAATTTTTCTTTGAACATATTATATAGTTTAGACATGTACCCTTTTTTATTCGTTCCATTATTTGTTATTTTGTAATAACAAAACATAATGAATTTATTCATTTCATAAGTCCATTTCATGCATTTTATTTCTATATTAGATTTGTGAAGATCTGAATTAGGTGATGAAGTTATGATAAGATTAGAGGAACAAGGTGATTCTACATGATTATGATAACAGTTATCAAATCTTTGGTTGTTTGAAGAATAGACAGAACAAGTAGAAATGTCAGATCCGTTAGATTTACTTCGTGCATGATATTAATGTCTAGTTTTTAAAATATTATTCCTACTTTCATTTAAGTTGTTTACCTTATCATCATATTCATGATCAACGGGCCCAGAAATAATTTTCTTTGCAACGTTACCTGAATCAGATGATATGAAAGTTTTAGAATCAGATGGTCCTGCATCTAAACGATCTTGAGTGCAGATTTTGAAGTTCTTCTCCAAGAAATATCTATTATATGAATCGCAAGGATATTTAGGAGGATTATATTCATCATCAGAGTCATATTCATATGAAAAATCATTTTTTGGAATTCGAAAATTTGACAGTTGTCAATAATATAATTTATAAAACGTTTTCCTGAAAAATGAATTAATAAAGGTAGGAAATTTTATGTGTTAATAACTCAAAAAATACTTATCGGAAAAATAGAACTAATTTAAATATCTAAAACTTTTCAAAATTCAAAATTTTAGCAGTGATGTTCATTTATGGAATAATTATCACGTCGTGACAATATATATATATATATATATATATATATATATATATATATATATATATATATATATATATATATATAACCCTTAGTCCATGGAATGTACTTATTGATTTTTTCCTGCATTATCAATCTGGAATATTAAAGAGTTATAAGAGTCAGAATTAATAAATTCTCCTCAATGGATGAAAACATTACCATGTTCCTAAACCTTAAAGATCCAACCGATATACGGTACACTCATTTCGCAAATAATCATTAACCAATTGTGTGACAGAAGTAAGTGATAGAGCGGTGGAAAAAGCTATGAGGATGAAAATCAGCAACAGTCGCAGAAGAATACATGGACGATATTACCCAAAACATATTAGAAAGGGTAAGAAAATTGTAGCCACTATCACTAAAATAGATTTCACAAAAAACGGTAAAGATATCACTGGCATACTTATAAGAAACAATTTCGGTGTAGATAACAATAAAATTCCTCATGAATCATTCAATAATATCAATTATACCATCAAATATTATGTAAAATAAAGAAATTTGAGAGCTAAATTTCTCGGCTTATGTCGCAAACCTTATTCTTCGAAGTAATAGCACGTTTTTTTTTTTTTTTTATAAAATTTATTCAGTTAAAAGTTACATAAATTTCTCTTATCCTACTGTAAATGCAAAATAAATACATTAAATTTAAATTTAATATCACAGATACTTACAAGAAGCAAAAGATTTTTTCGAGAATTTACTTAATGCACCTGATTTACATTTTTCAAATCTATCTGATCTCAGCAGAGTGATATACTGATTTAAATTTGTCTTACTTGGGCTGTCAATGTTAAAGTGAAACAACGCACAAACAAACCATTGCCAAACATTCCCATCTTTTTGGTTTCAAAAGAGAGCTGAATATACCGTGTTCGTCGAAATTATCTATATTAATACCAAATTTATCAATCAATTTTGTTTTACACCATTTCCAGCTCTCCTTTGAAAGACCACAAGAACGGATCCTATGTAGAATAGTGTCTTCGCTTTGGCACAATGAACATAGGGTATTGTCACACATGCCGTGTCTATTCAATTTTGTTGCCACAGGAATTACTTCGTTTAAAATTCTATATACTGTTGATCTCCAGGTGGTAGGAATCAGACTATTATTCATCAAGGGCCATATTTTATTCCATTTGAGGTGCGGATATTTCGATACTATATTTGGAATTCGGATTTTTTTCAAGAATATTTTATAGATTTTTTGTTGACAACTCATGATTGTTATCTAAGTTTAACAGATTCCAAAATTCGATAACCTTCTTGAATATACGATCTTTCGTGAAATTTTTCGTTCCTTCAAAAATTTCAGAATATAAGGACCTATAGGAAATTTTGTCACAAGTAATATCCGCAGAAGCATATTGGGTTTTAAAAACAATGCACCGGCTTTAATTTCGAGATCAATGAGACCTAACCCTCCTTGATTATATTTCAAACATAGTTGCGGGCGAGCCACCCGATATAAATTACCGTGCCAGATATATTTACCTAACATCTGAACCATTTTTGCGAGCAAACATGGGGAAGCGGTAACACTTGAGCAAGATACCATACCTTTGATAATAAGTATGTATTGATAAACCATATTTTTCTTATTATGTCAAGATTCCTTATGCTATTGTTAATCAGGGTTATTTGAATGTTTTGCATTACCGCATGCCAATTCAAATTGATCATTTCGTTGAAATTTTCGTTACTCTCATTCCCAAGTATTTTATATCTTTAACAATTTTAAAATTTTCACTGTGATGGTCAGATGACTCACCCAGAGCAAGAAGGGCAGACTTTTGAAAGTTAGTTTTAGGTTAGAAGCTCTTTCAAAAATTTTCAAAATGTTCTGGATATTGTCTACTTGATCGTCATTACCGAGGAATACAGCTACGTCATCTGCATATGCAGAAATAATTCGTTGTGAATTGTTGAACTGAAAGCCTTTATTGAATTTACATATACAACGTAACAAGGGTTCGAGGGCTAGACCGAAAATACACATTGATAGTGGACAACCTTGTCGTACAGAGCACTCTACATTTAGATTTTTTGTTAAGAAACCATTTATCAAAATCTTGGAACTAGCTACGGCATATATCTTTTTCAGAACTGTTACAAAAGCATCACTAAAACCCATTCTCGAGAGAACTTTCCAAATGAATTTATGACTCAGACGGTCAAAAGCTTCTACAAAATCAATAAAGAGAATTGCCCATTTGTTTTTTTGTTTTATCGCAAAATGTTATTAAATCTCTCACAAGTAATAAATTGTTAAAATTGAGGATCCAGTGCAACACGTCTGTTCTCCCCGACCAGTTCATTGAAAATTCCGTCTATTCTTCGTGCAATTATTTTCATGAAGATTTTATAGTCTGTGTTCAAACAAGTAATTGGCCTGAAGTCCTTTAGAGATTTCGAATTTTTTTTGGGAATGAGAATCACGATTCCTTCAGCGAATTGTTGTGGGGGTTTGATTTGTTTATTCAAGTACGAGTTTAAGAGTAGTGTAAGTTCTTCACCAATTTCATCAAAAAAGTACTATAAAACTCATAATTTATACCATCTGGCCCAGGAGATTTTTTTGTGCAGCTTGATCAAGTATTGCCTTAACTTCATCTGTCGTTATATCGCGAGTAAGTATTTCGTTTTGACTGGAAGATATTTTCTTGTCTAAAATCCCAATATATAATTTGCATCATTCTCAATTATTTGCGTTTCCCGAAATTTCAATTGAAACTGATTTTCTACAAATTTTATTATTTGCGACGTTTCGGACAAAGTAATGTTATCCTCATTCATAAGAGTTGATATTATTGAACTTTTATTCTTTCGATTCTTCATAATATCAAAGAGGCTAAATCTATCATTAAAGGGGTCTCTATTTTTATCACAAAAGTCTCCTGGAGGTGTCTTTCTCTAAGCTCAAAAGTTTAAATTTTACCTCCTAAAATCTTGTAACACATTCTCACCTGAGTTCAGTTTATCTTTAATCTGAAATAGAGCATTTTCGTAAAAGTCATTGATTTTACGCTTATCGATATTCCGTTGAATCTCAGCATTTTTGAAAAATGTTTTAACACGCTTTTAAAAACATTGAACCACCAATTTTGGGGTCTGTACGGTATATAGATCTTTTTTCAAGTCAGTAATTTCCTTTTGAATTCGCCTATATAATTTTCATTGAGTAAAGATTTTTGAGTTTCCAAAACCCCATCCGTGAGAAATGTGTTTGACTTCATTTGTTTTCAATAAATGTACTACAACTGCAGAGTGGTCTGAAAAAGATAAGGGTTTAATTTCGCATTTATTTATTAATTTTTAAACTCGGATGAAATATATGCTCTGTCTATCCGAGATGCAGAGTTGTGACGAAAAAAGTATATTCTCTCAAATTTGGATGCATGTGCCGCCATATGTCTACAATTCCAATGTTTTGAATCATCGAAATGAGGGTTTACATATATTCGTGGTTCTATTTAGAGAATCCAAAGAGCTTGTTATGCAATTAAAATCGCCTAAAAGAACCAAGGGATCTTTATTGAATTCTAAATGAGGAGTAAGTTCGGAATTGAAGAATATATTCCGCTCTTTTGCATTCTGTGAGCCTGATGGGGCATATATATTCACAAACTTAAAACCATTAACACCTGCGGACAAAATTCGTCCATCGTCAGAAAATAATATATTCTTTATTTTATAGCCTAATCTATAAATTAAACCTGTCCCTCTTTCAGACGACCCTACATTCGTAATAATATCATAACCCAAGGGACATTTTATATGATCAGTATTCACTTCTTGCAAGAAAACTAAGTCTATATCGTACTTTCTGATGAATTGTAACAACATACTTTGTCTAGTTTGGTTTTAATTCCATTACAGTTAATGCTCGCAATTGTACAAACTTGAGCCATAATATATATTTATATGTGAAAACTATATATATGAAAGAAATTTGGAATTAAACTTGCTTACTTGTAGTTTCTAAAAGTTCATCCAAGTTTTCGTTAGCACTGCCTTGTTCATTTCCTTTATTCCTTCCTAGCAATCTAGCTCCTCCTGAACCATCCAGTTTTATTCTTACTTTCGGAACTCTAAAATCCTCCTCACTAGAGCTTTGCTTGCTACGTTTTTTGTACTTTTGTTCTTCTTATTTTTGATTTTGAATTCCAAGCCAGTTTTATCTGATCCAACTTGGGAGTCATCAATGATATCTGGTGAATTTTCCATATTTGAATTATCAGCCTCATTTCCGTCAACCTCACTTTCTCCGGAATTATCTTCAATTGAAAATTCATTCCTGTTTTCTTCATTTGCGATGCATGATTCTTGATTTTGTTGATTCCCATCTTGATCTACCTGTTGGTTTTCTAATTGATATTCCTGTTGATTCTGAATTTGATCATCATTTACTTGTGGTTCATTTTTTCAATTGTTTTGGAAGCTTCATCATGGATGCTTAGATTAGTTATTTCGTTATTTGATATCGTATTTCGAGTTTCATCTATAATTTCCATGTCATCATTTGCAGGAGACACTTCGGACATTCGGATTTCGTGCAGTCTATTTGTTGGGTTTTTCGGGCAATCTTTTTCTCATGACCCTCTTGTTGGCAGTTAAAGCAGGTTTTCACTTGTCCCGTGTATATAACGAGCTGTGATTCCATCCACAGTAATATACGATGGCATTTTTTTCCATAATCATGATGACATTTCTTACACCGCTTTCCACCTTCAAGAAGTCATCTCCTCTCCATACGTCATTCAATATTCTATGTACACTTCCATACTGATTGCATATCGCCTTGATTCTTTCATTACTCATTTCCTGAGGCATACCAATAATTTTCACAAGAATTGTGTCAAGTTCCTCATAAAGGAAAATTTTGTTATATTCTCCATTTTCTTCACAATTTACGTATCCTTCAGAAAAACGTTCGAGAACTCTTCTTACACAAAGTGCAGATACCATTTTACGAACACTTTAGGCTTGAAGGATCAACCTGTACACACAATAGTTGGTCAACGTTTATTTGGAGTTGGTCTTTTATTATTTTATGAATCACAATATTCGGCGGTTTCTTTTTAAATAATTTAAAGTCTAACACGAAGGTATTTAATCTCCGCACTCGCATTGTTATCGCTTTTAATCACTCGTGAATTTCTAACAGGTGTCGATGTTATTCCGCCAAGATATAAACAACGACTGCACGTTAAATGATGTAATTTTACTCCATATCACGAAACAACTGCGATATACCTATGTGACGAGGTACTAATATGTGAAAAATTGATGAAGTCAAACAATTACCATCTGAAGGAATTTACTTCGAGTTATAAATTCAAAATCTATGGTAGCGCAAAAATTATTGCACGACGAGTTAGATTTCATTTAGGTTTCACAATTCTTTTGCTTTTTATGAGGATAGAATGGGGTGGAAATTACTATTACCTGTACATAAATCTTCAATTTCTGATCAGAAGAACGTAATGTGATACTTGTGCAGTGGTGAACACAAAGAACATTTTCATCATCTAGATTTTATAGTTTTAAAAGCTTCATCAGAGTAGATAGAAACCAACTATGTTTGCAGACTTCTGTTGGTACCCCCAGAGGAATACTAAACAATATCAAAAAATAATGTTTTCGCTTTTAAAATTAAAATTTCGGTCAATCTTTTGGAAATTTTAATTCAAAATATAATGCTTTTTCAAACTAAATCACCCAATTTCATAGAGGTGACAAATCACAACTTCATCCTTATTTAACTCAAGTAAAGAAGGTTAGGTTAGAACTTCTTCAAATACTCACACACTTAGGTGCTAATTTCAGATAAGATTTGAGAAATGAACACATTATTGAGCAAGCCAACCTAGCCAAGTTAGTTAGTTAGTATCTTGCATAAAGTTCTTCGGGTCATGAGTAGTACAAATATTTTTTCCAACTGACAGAATAATAATGAATTGAATTTTATTTTGTATAACTTTTCTGCCGAATTCTATCGTTGAGATAATGAACAAAATAATTAATAATTATTTTTGACTTAATAATATGCCGAAACTACTTTAGTACGATCGCGATAACTCCTCTGCTTTTCTTCCGATGAGAAATATTTGAATACATGGATTCATTATTTCCAAATGATGATAAATAGGTACACCAGATGTTGGTATGCCACAAAATTTTCAATTTTGAATTTTTACAGACTTTTTCATGCTTCTTCATATAGAGGATACATTTTTACATAGCGATGTATGAAAAGTTACTGTTTTCCTATTTCCAATCCAAAATTATATTTGAAAACAAATTTTTCAGAGATTTTCAGTTATTCCGGAGGATATTGCGAAACATGAATTTTCATTCAAAGCTCAGATAACGACGAATTATTTCAAACATCAGAAAGTTTAAAAGACTGGAGGAGATTTTGAGTAAATCACTAGCTATTAATGATAGAGTTTTTTCTGCCTATTCTCCTAATCATTTTGAAAATTGGGTATCGCTCACACAATTATCCTCATTTTTCAATGCTTAGACTTTAAGGGCATCCTGAAGGCAATAGTTTGTTTTGAATAATTATTCTTTCTATATAATGCGCTCTCTTCCGATCGTTTTCGACTCTCATTAAAATTTGCCTAATTAAAATTAGCTTAAGTTTTTTGATATGTCTTCTTTCATCCGAATAAAATAATTGAAAATACAGGAGGAAACAATTCATTCAAATCGCACACTTCAATTCGGTAACTTTTGTCAAACGCACTACAACAAAATCACGATTTAGGAAGAAAAATATATGAACCGTTAAATATACATTCTTCATTAATGGCATTTTTAACCTTTACAACCATACATGCTGAAAAAGTAGGATTACGTAGTGGGAAATATTTGGGGAGCTATTCATAATTAACAATTTCAATACCTCAATACTTTGACGACATTTTCGACGATATTCCGCTGATGAAATTGATTGAGTACACTTCCAACAACAGGATATATATTGTACACTAATTGGGTGCATGTTTCATTTGGATAAAGTTGGATAGGAACAAACGGGCCCGTGCAGTGGCTTGCTCGTTCTCCAGGTCTAACGTTCATTGATCTCTTGTTTTCGAAACCAAGTTTAAATTACACCACCAATAAATTAAGGAGATTTGAGGTAAAGGATTGTTGGTACTCGACTCGGAGAAGCTGATATTTTCGTTCAATTCAATAGGTAGATTCAAAACGAGGTGTCAGTAGTGAAATCAACTAAACGGTGTTCATTTTGAACAATATTCAGATAGTCGTTAGATGCTCTTTTTCTGACTGAAAAATTGAAGTAGTGCAACAAAATTAACTTATATACTGGTTAAGCCCTGAGAATAGTTCCCAAACGTTCTTGGTCTTACTGCTGCCTTCGGGGGAAAACCTCTATTTCAGCTTCGGATGTGGATTTCGGGACTCCGAATATTAGTTATTACATTTCTACCGTTGAGCTCCACGTACAAGTATCTACCTAGGAATTTCAGTCTATGACCTACGAATTTCTATCTTGGGCTCCTCACCTAGGAATTTCTAGATACGGGTCTCCACCTAGGAATGTTTTTCTAGGGCTCCTCACCTAGGACCTTCTATCTAGGGCTCCTCACCTAGGACCTATATTTTGATTTAGGTCACTACACAGTATACAAGATAAAGATATGAATTTTAATATAATTTAATTTTTAACTACGAGTTAGGAGGATTTTAAAGTTCAAATGATTAGCTTGAAGGTCTGCAAAGGAAAAAAACCTAAAATGAAGAATCTGAAGAATGCTCGTAGCAGATGCACATTTCATATGCGGATTATGCGCATCAGACTGTTAACCAGTGGCGTGACACAGATGGAGGGTTGACTGGAATCAGGTATTTCAATTGAAATTGTTGAAATTGTTGTGACGTGATTTTAGCACCTTAAGCCATCCACGCCATCCACAATTCAATAGTCACATGATAAAAATCTTGAAAATTTAAAAGATGGATATATGAGAAATGAATATAAAACGACAAAAAGAATATGATAGATATGGAAGGTGAAAACTAGAAAATGGAAGCCAAATGAAATCAAAGTTGAAAACACGGCAAGCTTTGTTTTGCGCGCCAAATCCTGACCCCTTTTCATCATAATGAAGTTGAAGAAAATTTATCAGAAATTCAGAAAAGTTAATAGGAAAGAAATTATTTTTAATTTGAAAGAAAAATTGAAAATAATGTATAGAGATGAAACTAAGTTGAAAAGAATTTACCAGAAAATTATAAAAGTTAATAGGAAAGATAATTATTTCAAAAATTTAAAAGAAACATATATTAGTACCCAGCGTTAGGGACACACACACTCTGAAACGCATCAAGGATCTGTGGATCCTATCCGCAAATTGAATTTGATCTTGCCGGGTCTCTACCTTCCAGTAGAGACGAAACGGAAATGGGTTAATGTAAGACATTTTTTGGTCTTGGTTACTACCACCACCACTACTACTACCACTACCATTACCCTCTCCAACTGAAAAATAAGGTTGTACAAATACATCCTGCCTATTCTGGACCGGATAGTACAAAATAATGAAAAGTTTCGAGCCAGCGGAGAGAACAAACTACGAAACTGCGGCAAGGTCACTGATTACAAACAAAAGTTCCCTGCCCAATGGGTAGAAGAAGTCACATACTTGTGATGTTTGAATCCTTTTGATTCTGGTCTATCTCAGTGCACGGTGACCCGATCCCAAATAAAACATCCTCTCCACCTGTTTCATAGCTGATGTTATGCGACTAGTCAGGCATTGCGCGTAAGAGTGATAGAAAAAGGTGCTACTCATGCCTCGTGTACCTGACGGATGGAGAAATTAGTCTATAACACTCTAAGACAGCACAAAATCTACTCTAGCCAAAATCAGTAAAATTATTGTAAATTAGAAAATGTCTGAAATAGCAAATAGTAGTTTTGTCTTGACCAGCTGTAATGCAGAACAATACATCGAAGATAAAATGTAAAAGCATCTCAAGTCTCCTTAGAGGTGAAAAGAAACAAAAGGTATTATTCTGTAGAACAGGCAAAATCGAGAGTCACAATCGGTAAGTAATCCACGCAAAATGTTAGTTATTGAGTTCCAGACTCACACTGTAAAAATTTTGAACAGAACATGTTCACCTAATACCTGAACCAATAAGGGACTGTGCAGTGTTGACACGAAAACTCAACAACCTACATAAGAGGATATCGAAATTGGTAAGAAAAGAACTTGAGATACCAAGACAGGTCTTGTCTCAGGAACGATAAGATAATGAAGATAAACTGAAACAAGTCTATTTTAGTATGCTCAAGTAGAAATTTACAGTCAAGATCGGTAATAAGAAAGAAAGGCTGAAGGACCCAAGGTCGATGGCCATATGCGCAGTGCGCAGTGCAAAAAAATATAAAAATAAAAATAAGAGAGAATTTATTTGAGATAGTAAGATAGGTCTTATTTTCAGGAACGATAAGATAAGGAATAAAAACTCTTTCTTAGCATCCTCAAATACAAAGTCGAATTAGGTAGAAATAGACCAAAGGTAATCAAAATCAAGGGATGTAAACAACAAATTGCTGCCGAATTGAGATTTTCAGAAACGGAAGGTATGATGAGAAATGTCGAAGAATGCTCAATTCCCAACAAGAACCTGTATATTACGAATAAAGTCAATCTAAGATGAATGTGTATATGTCCATTTAGGGAGTAACGATCTACCCAAAGAAAAGCAAGCATCAACAGAATTTAGAATGAATAAAGAATCAATCTCAGGATCACCACCCTACCCTAGTCAGTGTTACTGGCAGGTACAAATAAGATCAATAATTTTGATCTACCAATCGATTGTCAAGAGAATGAAGATTACGCTACAAATTTGGAGTTCTCCTGTATTGCATGATACAATTTCTCGAAGACATTGTAATCCGGTTGCCAGTAAAGGATAACAAGACTATAGCAAGAAAATGAACCTGTAACTACTTTAGTAATTAAATTCTGATTGAGAAATTAATTGAGTTTTTCAAAATACGCAACAAATTGGCTACAGACAGTATAATGTGACCGGTAATAGTATCATAGCAGGAGTGAGCTCCTGGCCTGACATTGAAATCTGAGTACAAAATTGATTGAGTTTGTTAAAATACTCAAGAAATTGGCTACAGATAGTATGATGTGATCGGTGACAGTGCAGGAGTGAAGCTCCTAGCCTGACATTAAATCTGAGTTCAAAATTAATTGATTTTCTCAAAACACTCAACAAATTGGCAACAGACAGTAAGATGTGAACAATGACAGTATCATAGCAGGAGTGAAGCTCCTGGCCTGACATTAAATCGTTACCCTTAATGAAAACAATACACTATGAACTCAAGTTATATCATCCGAGTCATAGACATCAATAATTACAGTATGACAATTTGGGCGCCATGCAATCATAAAACTCACAACAGAAAAAATATTATGTAACTCGAGATATACATGTAACGTGAATCTAACATTTATGTACTACTGCTCTTCTATTAAGATAAGATGAAACATAAATCTAACTTGAGTCTATGGGAGACGATGCAAAATGCATCGCTTTTATGTAAATTGCAATACCTCAATTATCCAATTTTCTTCCCCATATTAATTACACCTGAGACCGACTGGAATCTGACAAATGGAAAGCCATGTGATCGTCTAGTACCTGAACTTGCCTTGAAGTTCTTTTTATAAAATAGGACCCTTTTCTTTGTTCTGTTGTGTATTTGTAGTAACCTACTCAACAAGTTCTTTTATGTGAAGTTTGATGTGGTACGACCAACTCTTCGTCGCTTAAACTATAGGTAAGGAAATTAGAAAATCAAAACAGATTCCGTAACAATGTCTATTTAATCTTTGTATCATTTGTATTGAATTCTTATCCTTGCATTCTTTGGCGTCTTTTAATGAATTTAATGAAATATCAGATCATTTAGATAGAGGCCCAATTTGCCCTCACCCATATGTTGAGTGGAAGTTGATACATTATATTGTTTTATACAGACCTAATTGGTCCTCACCTGTATTACGAGTGGAAGTTGGAATATTTTATTATTATGAACAGACCTAATTGGTCCCCACCCATATTTCGAGTGGAAGTTGGAATATTTAATTATAATAAACAGGCTTAATCGGCCCTCATCCATATTCTGGATGGAACTCGGATATGGGATTGTTATAGACAGGCCTAACCGGCCCTCACCCATCTTATGGGTGGTAACTGACCCGATCTAAGGGTTTTGGTAATATGATATCATGTTTTCTGAAGAGGGCGTTGCCCTGATACTCCAAACTCTTGAAGATTTGCTTTTAAAATTCTAAGGAACAAGTCCACAGCTGATACTTGCAAGTGTTAATTCGCTCGCGTATTCTTCATCGAATTCAGTAATTCGTATAGTATTAAAACGTTATATATGGAACTAGAGGTAAGCCCGTAAAGCCATACGTGATTCTTTTTGCTCAACTGGGCGCCAACGGGCAGTATTATTATTATTATTGTTTTGCTTTGTTTGCGTGATATTTATTATATTATGTCACTGACCCCGGATCATATTCTTTTCCCATATCGGAGATTTGTCAACCAGGAATCATGCCCTCTGATTATACACCTGTATGTACCACAAACGTCTCATACATTCCACCAACTCAGACATTCTTCAAAACTTTCATACCGACAACATACAAGCCTCAACGTCTGTGGGTCCATACATGCATATCGTCCCTAAAGCCATTCATTTAAGAAAGAAAGAGTATCGGACATCAAATCAATCATTTGAAAGTAAGATCTTCCCCATAGTTGGATACAATGAAGTATAAACATCTTCGTTACAGTTTAAGTATATTCTGCTGGGTTATAAAATGAGATAAATAGAAATACTGAATTAAAGGATTATAATATTTCAAATAGATAATTGGCCCATTTATAGGAGCAAAGATAAGAATCAATATTAAATGTTTTCACATTCGAACGTATCGTTCATCAGATTATAACAAAAGATTTCTATTGGCAAAATGGTTGAGTAACATTTCACTCAGATTAATTTTCTGAGTTATAAAAGTAAAGTTTCAAATCAATATTAAACTTCATAACATTTCAAATTCAAATAGTTCTCAACTTATTGGAATCAGTTCACATTAGCTTAATTACATTTCAATAATGTTGCCAGTTTGATAAACAAATGTTGAAACCAATAGTAAAGAATCTGAGTATACTTCAAAATAATGTGTCAAGTTAAAACAACTGTGGAAATCAAAATAAAATAAATTCAGTACATTTCAAATTCTACCAAGTTACGAAAGCAAAGGTTTTAAATAAGTCTATGAAAATAACTCTTCAAAATGAATATTAGAAAATGTCAGTGCAGTTCAAATAGATTATTTGCCAGAAAGAAGAAAAAATATGTGAAAATAATTTGGAATTTGAGAAATTATTATTTCAACTCGTCCTCAGTGCGTTCAGAAATTACGTAGCATGTACTTAAGAAAATTCGTAAAGATTAAATAGTGAACAGAAATATTGAAGGAAATTCTGAAAGTAATCACCTGTGGGACAGCGAAACGGTGCTTCTTCTTC
Organism: Cryptolaemus montrouzieri; assembly: GCA_013387265.2. Taxonomy (NCBI): domain Eukaryota; kingdom Metazoa; phylum Arthropoda; class Insecta; order Coleoptera; family Coccinellidae; genus Cryptolaemus; species Cryptolaemus montrouzieri. Next base: position 41,394,460 of record JABFTP020000124.1, on the reverse strand, counting down.
CCCTCCGACTTCTCGGAGAGGAACAATCTGCATCTTCCATTCTTCTAGTTTTATGTTACGCACGATTAATTAACCTTAAATTTAATTCCGATTCACACGAGTGAGTAAATTCACTGAGCTTCGAAAACTGAATAACTGAATTATAAGAGTAACTGCACATCTGACGAAAAATAACTCAATAATTATCATAGTTATAATGATCTCTTAACGTTGCGATCGTGATCCTTATATATGCGTGACCCAGCAGCGCTTACACTCTCACTTCCCTCTGCCCTTGGTACTCAAGTACCTGTATAACACAGTCTTTACAGACGCGTTCCTTCATCGCGACATGGGAATTAATGTTTTACAAAATACCAGATGTGTGGAATCGTGGATATACGAAAGGGTGCTTAACGGACTTCGATTTTAAAGTCGAATATTGTTTTCGATGAGTTATCTGAGTTTAGATAAATTCCTTCGCCTCTATATTTATGGTTTTGGGTGATTTTAAGCTGCTTCAAAGATACGTAATATTTTACTATATTGAGAGTTTAACGTATTTTCACTGTAATTTTGAATTCAGATGAACAATATGAAATGTTATGCAGGTAGATCTACAAAATACAGTTATCACAATTGATAATAAAATTCAATTAGATAAAACGAAGAAATGTATGGATAATTTTAGCAAATTAACAAAAATAATAGACCCCGGTTCTGGGTCGTAACAAAGATAAATGTGAAACTATTTGCTGAGGTAATATTTGAACATGACTTACCAGCAACGCAGTTACTATACAGAAAAGAAAGATTTATATCTCCATAAAAGTACCTACTGTTCCGGTTGAATTTTATCTTTTGTTCTGTTACCCCAAGTTGCAATATTCACACAATAAATTCCTGTGCACTAGGAATAGGGGATAAGGTAAGGTAAAGATAACGTAAGGTAAAGATAATATAGATGTTAAGCGCTACACCAACTAAAGATAAGATGAGGAAACATAGCAATTTGTACAACAGGTATATAAAAATTCAACCTACATGAAAAGATATGTTAATAAGATAACATATATTCAAGTTACAAAAAAATTTGAGGAACGGTAAGAAAACTTAGAAAGATCAAAGATAAAGAAATTTAAGAAAATTTGAAGAAACGAAAACTTAAAATGATCAAAGATGAAGAAATTTGAGAAAAATTTCAGAAAAGAAAATGTACTAATGACTAGACTCTTCCGAGACACTTTCAATATCACTCTCACTTCCAGATACATTATCAGAAACATCCAACTTTATATCCCTCACATGAAAATTTCCCAAATCGTTCCCATCGAGATCCTTCAACTGACAAACTAGCGGAGGGAGAACCTTTTTTACTACACATGGCACAAACTTTGGGGCCAATTTCGATGCTAAATTATCAACTACTTTTGACTGAACAAAATTGCGTTTCCAGACTCGGTCACCAACATGAAATTTAACGTCCCTTCTGCGAAGACTATATCTCTTTGAATTCATTAAATAGGAATTATATAAACGTTTTGAATATCAAAATAAATCCTTAGTAGATTTTGCTTTGCCTTTTCATTCAAAATTCTATCAGTTATTTCAATTTTGTTATTTGCATTGTCTGAAATCTTACCAAAGAAAGATCTATCAGTTGCTACATTCCTATAAAATGTAAGGGACGAGGGCGAAAACTGAGTAAGTTCATGTTTTGCTAACCTTATAGCCTGTGCAATTTTGTGAATGTTCTGATCTCAATTCTTGTGGTCTTCATGTATATCGTAAGCAGTGGTAACACTGCGGTCCATTCTTTCAGTTGGGTTGATCTGCGGAAAATATTTGGCATTATACCAGATCTTCTGAACATTGTAATGTTTCATCAGATCTTTGAACTCTTTAGAAATTAACTAGGGTCCATCATCACCAATAACAATCTGAGGAACGCCAAAGAGGAGGAAAACTTGATTCTCTATAAATTTAACTATGCTACGAGATTATGCTCGGGACATTGTATGAACTATGACAAATTTTGTGAACCAATCAACGACTCCTAAAAGATATTGATTTCCACTTTTGATCAAGGATATGGTCGTAACAAGTCTGTGGATATAAGTTGAAAAGGAGATATTTCGGTGTTGTCCCATTGAACCTGCTTGTGGAAGATTACTAGATTTACTTGCAGCACAAATTTTTCATTTCCTAACATAGAGAAGGACAGACTGTCGCATTTTCGGCCTGTAATAAATTTCAGAGATCCCAGATAAAGTTTTGAAGTAGCCAAAATTACCGGCGGTATCGTCATCATGAAACATTTTCATAACTTCTAATCGGTGAGTGGTGGGAACAACATTGTTTCAATCAGAAAAGTCATCAGTGAGTCGTGATTTTGGGGTTACATGTTTATAGAGAATTTCTATTTTCAACTTTATGAGATGGATACAAATCTGGATTTCTAGTTACTTTATCACATAAATTATTGTACTATGAATCTGGCTTGAGAGAAGATAAATCTAGAAGTGACACTTGTTCATTTTCGTTAAGACTTGACATTCTAGAGAGAGAATCAGAAACATTATTTTCACAACCCCGTCTATGTACGATATTAAAGTTAAAGCGAGAGAGTTTTACAATCTATCTCGATATTCTAGGTGAAGAATTTTTCATATTATTAAGCCAGATCAAAGAGGAATGGTCAGTTATGACGGTGAACTTTGTCCCTTCGATGTAACACCTGAATTTATCTATGGCATATAAGACAGTCAAGAGCTCAAGCTCTGTTGTAGTATATTTACGTTGACAACGATTCAAGGTTACTAAAATATGCTCCAACTGATAGGTTGTCCTTTCTTTCTACCCTTAAGGAGATCGTAAATTGGACTACACATTGGAGAAAAATCTCTGAAAATCTACGACAATATCCAACTAATCCAATCGAACGTCTTATTTGAGTGGTATCATTTGGTACAGGGTATTCTAAGATAGAGGCTATATTTTCTGGGTCTGTACGTGAACCTTATCATCCTTGACGAATTCCAAAAATTTTAAGCTAGTTCGACAAAATTGACATTTCTCAAATTTCACAGTTAAGTTGGCATCCTTGAGTCTATGAAATAACTTTTTACGTATACCAAGATGAGTTGAAGAATCCGGCGTTACTATTATTATATCATCAAAATAATAAAAGACATAAGGTTGTAAGTCTTGTCCAATCACATTGTCCATCAGTCGACACATTGCTTGAGCACTTGTGTTCAAACCAAAAAGTAGAACTTTAAAAGAGAAGAGGCCTTTTTCCAGCTACAGCAAATGTGGTCTAGATTCTTGATTCTTCATCGATAGGAATTTGAAAAATTCAGATTTAAGATCGATTGTAGATATGAACTTTGCATCTCTTACCTTGGAAATTATTGAATCGATTAAGGGTATAGGGTAACTATCAGGTTTAGATGCGGAGTTTAATTCTCTCCCGTCAAAACAAAGACGATAACTATCCTGATCTTTCTTAGATGCAAGCCAAAGTGGTGACAGCCAAGATGAAGGTGTATATAAAGGCATTATGACATCTTGTTCAAGCATTTTATCGATTTCGGAATAGAGAATCTTATGCATGGCAGGTGAAAGTGGATACTGTCTTTGGATAATCGGTTTCGCCACCAGTATCTATATAGTGTGTATAAAACTGAGTATGACCAATACGACTGGAAACTGTCTTTGGATAATCGGTTTCGCCACCAGTATCTATATAGTGTGTATAAAACTGAGTATGACCAATACGGTCTTCAGGGCCTATTTCCTCGAACAGTTTCACTATACCTTTCAAGTAAATTTTCTCTTTCTCTGTTAATACATCCGGACCTTGAATAAAATTGACTGCACATGAAGAAAAAGTGGATAATTCATAAGAAGAATCAGAAAAGTTCAGTTGCAAACTGAAATTCTTGATCAGATCCATTCCCAAGATAAGTTTATGCTTAATTGAAGGCACTACTAAATTTCTGCAATTTTAGTTTTATTATGAATTGTAATTGGAAGACAAATGTATCCTAATACACTCTGTAATTGACTATCAGCGGTAGTTAACTGTCCTGAGATATTATAGTTAATAGGTGGAATTTTTGAAAGATACAAATCAGCGGCTCCTAATATTGATATGTTACTTTCACTGTCTAACAAAGCAGAAATATGTTCTGTATTTATTAATACAGAAAAATAGGGTCAATTATCGATCTCTAGCATCAAGTTAGGGATTCACATTTCCGGAATCAGAGATAAATTGTGGAAACCTCAACTCGTTGTGTCTAATACCGTCAATACTAGACTTGATTTTGTTTGTGTTGAAACTGTCATTCTTAGCACAAGGTTTTGAATAGCTGTTGTAAACATTTTTAATAGTTCTGAGCGAAGATTTCCAATGATGTATACTAAAAGTTGGAATAAATAATTTAGAATTGTGGTTCAGGAACTTTGATTTTTCTTTTGTACTTTCGACTTTACTTGACCTGAAGGGCCTGCAACGTCGATTGATTGAGGTCTGGTCTTGTGAGGTTTTTCAACAAACTGGACATTATGTCTTGATAGTTCCTTTCTTGTCATAGCCAAGACAGAAAACTGAACGTTTAATCTTGCAATTACTACAGATATGACCAGATTTTTGATCATTCCAACAACAAACATTTGAAGGTACATTGTGTGATTGAGATATCTCAGAAATATTATGTAGATTATATTCCTGCGAGGAGTAGATCGATAATCTCTATGAGGTTGTAAAGAATCTTCAATTCTTTCACACAAGGAGGTAAGCTCTGGAATTGTTGAGATATCGTGAAGAACTAAAGCCTTCATATAGTCAGGTAATAAATTGTTTCGGATGATATCAACAATTTCTTGTTGAGGTATTGAACGTGTTAACCTATTGAATTGAGCCTCCATCGTAGATATAAATATAGTGACTTGTTCCTATGATCTTGTTTCCTTGACTTGATTTCGTCTAATAAATTCCTATCATAATTTTGAGGCAAAAATGATTGTTTCAATCCAGTGACTAATTCATCCCCATTAGATATATAGATAGATAGACATTAAGATAGTTGTTGTGCCACTAAGCATGTGATTCGAACAGATCACTAGCAGATTCGAATGAATCAGATTCAGAACAGCCTCTGGATATTCTGAGTGAATCAATTAATTCTAAGAATGCGATCAGAGAACCTTGTCCAGAAAATTTTTGATACCCCATTTATAAACAGGGATTTTCTTGGGATAAGTTAGGTTAGAAGGAACTGAACCTGAAGCAATTGGCGTAGAATGAGGTGGATTATTTCTATGATTACTAGTTTCTACTATTTCAGCCAATTCTGCTTCTAATGTTATTAACTACGAACGTACATTTCTCTGAGTCGCCTCTTCTTCAACATATCCTTCTGTTACTTTCATTCGAAAAATTCTACCAGAGATATGCATCAATCGAGAAGCTATTTTAAGATAATTTGGCTGGTTACTGAATCTTGAAATTTAGAAATCAATTCTATTATTTGATCAATCGACTCTGCAACAGCAATAAAATCTTGCTCAATAGGAATATTGACTTCAACTTCATTGAAACTACGGTTTGTTGATTCTTGAGCTACCAAACCTCTCAATATTATCCTTTTTCATCTACCGTTGCTGGAGGATCAACACCACGAATAGAGATTTTATAATTTAGTTCTTCGCTTTTTAGATGATTTGGATTCATTTTGGTTGGTATAATTTCAATATATTAAAATAAACGTAAAAATTTGGAAAAAAATAGAAATAGTATCTGATATAAATAAAGATAGAGATAAAAGAGAAAATAAGATGAATATTTCAATTCAATATGTACATATAGCTTCCAAGACCAACAAAAATGTCTTGAACATATATATGCATATATCATATGCGGATTCTGCGCATCAGACTGTTAACCAGTGGCTTGACACAGATGGAGGGTTGCCTGGAATCAGGGTTTCAATTCAAATTGTGGTGACGCGATTTTAGCACATTACAGTAGTTCAGTGCTTTTTGCATTGAGGTTTTTGATTTTTTGAACATGTAGTAGCATATCCAATTCAATTCAATTTCATTTAATTTACGTTCAATACCTTTGGGTTTTCAAAGGCTCCATATCTTCTTGAATTCTGCTTTGATCTTTTATTGCAATTTTTCATCGGAAAACGCCTAATATGAAGAAATGCGGCATTATTATCAAATTAAACTGTATAAATATTAATAACAAAAAATTTTTAGTTTGTCAGTTTTTTCATTTTATCACAATCTTTAAAACAATGCAAAACAACTCTAAATTAAGTACACGAACTGAATAACATTTCCAATAACTCATTGTTATTTATGCTCTTTTTAAAGTATTTATGTTCCACAGCGTTCCCCGCTTAAGATTTATATTTTTCAAATATTATTCAGATGCATAAAAATTAGGACAACAATATACTATTTATTCATCGCTATATTTGAAAAAATATATTCTACCGAAAAAAAGGCTAAAATTAAGTATATTTCAATTCAAAATTTACGGAGTTTTCCACTTCGTAAATGAAACTGTGCCGCGCCCATTCAATGGTCCTTTAAAAGCCATTTAACACTAATTTAGTTTTTCTACAATCTAATTTCAAATTTAATGTTAAAATTTTTCAATTGGATGGAAAGTTGCAGCTTTGGCGACTGGCATTTTGTCGGAAACATCCTGTGAATATTCTTCGTGAGGCGATATATATATATAGATATTTTTATAAAAATGTCATATGAAGCATCTATTGCTGAATATAAAACGTCATGTGGGCATTCATTTCTTATTTTCAAGACTCTTTAGTATTGGTAAGCATTTAAAGAACAAATTTAATTGCTCTAGAATATGCATTAAGAAGTTAAACTTCATTCAATGCGTTTGGCAACCTGGAAGAAGTCGGAAGTGAAAAAAATTTCTTCTCGAATTTTCTATTCTGCTTTGAAAAAAAACTTTTCTATTTGAAAAATTGCATTCGTGCTGAGTGTTTCACAGAATTTTCGAAATGTGATTCATGAGTGAAATTCCTGAGGATTGGTTGTTCCATTCGTTGAAGTTTCAACTTTCTTCACTGCTGATGGGATAGATTCAAAGAATATTTCTGCAAATTTGGAATCACATACTCAAATTCAATAAAGTTTCGATAATGATCATCTTCCTTCACATTCTTTTCCAAATGCTCAAATTAAAATGATGCAGCAAAATATTCTCTATAGAAAACCTTTCGCTACTGAAACCACTACCAAAATCTGTTTAAGTTCGCGGCCTACATATAAAATTCCTTGTAAACGACGCGGGACTAAAGCCTATTACCCACAACGTTTGAACTTGTATTGTGTTGCCGCGTTGCCACCTAATCTCCTTGATCCTAATGTATATATGTATGACGCCTAGTATGCTTATCCTTGATTAGAGCCGAAACTCAAAGTGGATATGAATGTAGCCGACGTTAGGTATATTTCGTTCTCACCGTTTACGAGAAGACGTATCGAATTTCGCTTTTTTCGTAATTTTGATTCCATTGTCGATTATCTTGCTATTATATTGGTCCATGTTAAGATAATTGTCCATACGATGACTGAACTTTCAAGTTTCATCTATTTGTACCTCAGTTGATTATAACTACAATTCTATTAGTACAAAGCTGAAAAATCGAAGAAATAATGTGTGATTATTTTTTGTACTTCACGAGGCGCTAAGGTTACTTTGGTACTATGTATGTTTTCAAGTTCTAACTGGCTATCGCATCACTACGATGAAACTTCATGGTGCATATAAGATCTTCTCGGTTATCTTGCTTCTCCATGCAAACGTAAAGCTCGAATTTTTTCAGGTATCAGAGTTGAACTAGAACATATTTTGCTATGTCATTATTTTTGTGACACTGCCAGCAAAGTCGACAGAGTACTCAGAGCGGTCTCAGATAATTGAAGACCTCTTCCGGATGGATACTTACTCAACAGGAGCCTGCGCACGATGGTATCTCCCACCATCGTGCGCATAGGTGAGGATGTCTATTGTCTTAGTAGTTAGCTTCGATGCCGACTCCAAGTAAGAGCTATTGTGCTTAGTGAATCCACATACCTCAGCTGGCTCTCTAATACCAAAGCCACAAGCTTTTGATTTCAAAGGATTTTCAATATGTACTATGCCCCACCAATAACTTGGCGGTACATTGGAAAGGCAGCTGCATCCAGGACAACTTCTGATCTAGCCCAATTTGAGGTTGGATTGATTCAGCGTATCTCAATTACTGTCAAATAGTTTATATTGGCTTAGTCGGCCATTCTAGGGAATTTCAATTCTACGTGACGGAAACAGCAATGTCCTAGACGAACACTCGTACTCATTTTATTTCTACTGAGTGAGGCCAGATCAGAAATGAGCTTTTAAGATGGTATTATCCAAGTGTCTCTTTTCTAACTTTGATTGCCAATATTGAAGTTTATTTTTTCTCAACCATCTATGCATCATAATGTCATAAGAGGATTGTAGTTCTAATAGCAGTACCTCTGATTCATTTCTGGCCGGTTCATCTGTTTTTTAGGGTTCCGTACCTCAAGCAGAAAAATGGAACTTTAATAGAATCCCTTCATAATCCGTCTGCCTATCTGCTTTTTATCAAGACTCAGCCGGATATCCAAAATCTATGCGTACTTACCAAGATAAAAAAAAGTTTGGCAAGAAAAAAATAGCATAGATACAGTAAAAAACGCAAAAACTGTAAATTTGTAGTTTATCTTACATAACGTATAAAACAATGTTTTTTCAATAATCAACCTCAGGGAAGTCTGAAGGCCATTATCAACAACAAGCTAATGAAAACAGTTTTCATTGGCTTGTTGTTGATAATGGACGTATGTCCGAAACCGGTCCATCCAATGTAATTTTTTTTCTTTACATCAATAAATTAGTGATAGTTAAAACATAGTAACTTGTTTTATTTTATTATTCATTTTGACTATCAACAATCACGTATTTCAGGCTTCATCGATCAAAATTATTCGAAGTCTGAAGGTATCGAGTTGAGATCAATACCAAATATGTACTCAGATCTACAATCCTTTGAAGCAGCGAAAAAAGCAAACTCTTCAGTAACTGTAACCGGATATTATAGCAATTTATGTCACATGCGTTTATGTTGACAATTTGACATACTTGAGCAATTCAGATCGTACAAGCTACTTTCTCTTGGCCTTGAAATATGAAATTTAGCGAGAAGAAATGTCTTTCAGCTTAGGAGGTACAAAAAAAACCGAAAACGGTAAATTTGTAGCTAACTCACGTAAATTTTTTTGCCATGATGAAGTTATCGGGTTTAATTCAATGGCTTTAATTACAGTTTTTCTGTTGATTTATATTTTCATCTATGCATGTAAAACGGGATTACCAAATATTCTCAAATTAGACAAGGAAAACAGAGGATGGTGTTGCCAAATGAACAGACTAACGAGAAGGTCACTTTGCCTGTAATTTTCATAATCCGAATGATACATAATTAGCTACTCACACGAAATCAAATGAAGCACAGAAAATTAGCTCCAAAAGATTGTTACATTAAATATACTTTGTTGATGAAGTAGATATGTTGAAAAGTATTTATGAAATCGACCGTGAAAGCTACAAATGGTACTATCACATTATGTGGCACTTTTTTGAAGCAACCATTGTTTATGGTTTTATTATTTTCAAGCAAAGGTAGGGTAGAAAACTTTTGAAATTTTCTCGGCTATTAGTTGCTACTTGAATATTTGGAGCTAGGAATGAGCTCAAAGCTCAAGTCACCCTAGAAAGGAGATGATACCAAGCCGATCCATTCAACTTGAAGAGGTGTTGCTTGCTGCAGCTCTAAGGCGGGCCATCATCGAACAAGATACTTTTGTGGTACTTGTCGCCTCAGGAATAAAAAAACAGTTTCATAAAATATTATAGCAAAATACTTTGGTTTAGGTTGAAATTTATTGATGTTATCATTGTTTGTAAGACATTTTGCAATTTTTCCTGGGAATCCATCCCGTATACACACAGTCGAGTCAAATATAATTGAAAACAAAACAAAAATATTTTTGCCTAAGAAAGATTAACATAGGTGAAACAATTCAACTAAGAATTTGAATGTTATTTTGTTTCGAAATGTTTTTTTCGACTATCCAACGTGAATAATGTTTTTTCTTTTTGAAAATGAGGAACGCGTTAATGGCGTTCATGGTCAAAATCTGGATAATATAAAAATAAAGAACTTTTATCTGATTTTTTCAATGTTTATTTTTGATGTGTGTCTAGAACAAAAACTGTGAGAAAGAATGAGCTAACAATACCTTCTTAAAAAATTGAGTAGAGGGAAGTCATTCATTTCTAAATGACTATTGATAGGGGTGAATTTTGGGTTTGTCAATTTACTTCCACTTTCCAACAGATTCATTATCATCATTCTATTAATATATATTCGTGGAGAATTTTCAAATTATCTAATGTAATTATGAGATTTGTAGATTTATGTTCAAAACTGCGGGTTTGTTGTCTGGTGCAAAATGTATCTTCAAATGTTGATTCAATATTTCGATCTGTTTGTCCTACACAAGCTGTTGGAAATTCATTGCATTCAATTTTATATATTCCAGACAGTTTGAATTATTTATTATTTTGTAAAGTCTTTTCTTCGGCATCCAATAGTAATTTGCTTATGTGGGGAACACTAGAAAAGGAGGTTGTTAAATTAAATTTGAAATGATAATTGCTGATGTAATTGGAGAGAGGACCAATGTCAGTTAGACATGCATATTCCTTCTTCTAGATTTTCTATATACGTAATATAGTACAGTAATTAAAAAATTGTTTTTGTTCTTTACGTTCGATAATACTGTATATGTGGGAGACTGGGATATTATTATTTGATGCAATTTTCCTAATAATATTCATTTCCGTATTAAAGTCAGTTATGGATAGGGGAATGGAAAGGGCTCTATGAATTATTGAATTATAAGCGGCTAATTTATGTGTACTGTGATTGAAACAATTCATTGGGATTGTTGAGTCTGTGAATGTTCCTTTTCTATATATGTTATAGGTGAGATTATTATGGAGTTTAGTGATGATTATGTCAGGTTATTCATTGAATTGTTGAATTCAATTTCAGCAGTGAAGGTTATTTCATTATACATTTCATATGGAAAATGTAAAACTGATCTATTTGTCTGTTGAACTTTGAAAACCCACAGGAATAGCATTAAGTATCTGTACCAGAATATAGTACGTTATTGTGCTTTTCATTATAGATTTCTCAAGATTCTTCATGAAAATATCTGCTTGAAAAGGGCTGAGAAGTCATCCGTCAGGATATCCTGAGAATTTTGATTCAAATTGGAAACAATTTTGTCTCAAACAAGTTCTGAAAGATTACAAAATTCATCTATAATGTGTGGAGGAATCTTATTCTGGTTGAAGATTTATTTTATTACAGTTGGACATTCATTTCTTCATTTTATTTATATTAAAATGAATTATCATCAAATAAACCGATCAATAATATCATTAATTAAAAATCGTGGTCCAGTATAAAAACAAATTCGTTGATTGGAGAAGGACTTTGTATAAGTGTACTGCTGTCGTTGAAAAAGTAAACATAGGTCTATCTGAAGTTTTTTTTATGCGCGCTTCCCAGGATTAGGCGAACCTGTTACACCACATGGGAAGAATTGAGATGTCGGATTACTCGCTTCTTGAAGAGGGCTAAATTGTAGGATGTTGGGAAGATGTTGGACGAAAAAGAGTTCCACAGCTCATCGGCCCTATAAACGAAGGAATTCTTATAGAGATAGGTTCGAGGGGTCGTTAAATGTAGCGCCATATGATGAGAACTCCTTGCCAGCCTAGTTTTGCGGCAGAAAATGAGTTTTCCTGGAACAATGTCTTTCAACTCCTTGGAGCATCTTCCATGGAAGTTTCTGTAAAACGGGAAAAGGTGAGCAACTTGTCTTCTGAGAGCTAGCGGTTGGAGATCGTGGGTGATATCCGGGTGGTCGATGCCTGTTTTGCACACTATGCAACATCCGCAAACGAATATTCAGGCGCAGATCCCCATACATGGGAACGATATTCCGAAGGAGGTCGAATCTGCGCCTATATAGAAACAACAGCTGAGATGACGTGAAGTATCGCTTGGCTCTGAGAAGAAAACTAAGTTTAACTGATGCCGACTTAGCTATTGCTGATACATGTTCATTCCGGCAAAACCAGGAGTTGACCGTTATTCCGAGAACGTGCATCGAATCTTTGGATGCAATTCGTTGGCCTTGCATCATTAGAGGAGGTTCTCCAGCGGGACCTTTTCTAGAAGACGTAGTTGCTTGCGTCTTGCTCGCGTTGAACCTCATCAGGTTCAACTGACCCCACTCAGATATCCTTTGTAAGTCATAGTTTAAGTTATTGATTGTTGACATCTCTAATGCTGATATTCCGCAGCTGTAATCGGCCACAGACTACTGAAAGACGAAACCAGGGTACAATCGTCGTCAAATCCAAAGATTTTGTTCTCTGTAGATGACAGAAGGTCGTTTATGTGTACCAGAAACAAGGTTAGCGAAAGAACGGATCCCTGAGGTACTCCTGCTTGCAACTGGAAACAATCGGATGTTATACTGTCGACCCCAACTTGTATTGATCTATTTGAAGAAAAGCTTATCCAACCCCGCAATTCTTCGAAAGCTCATACGCAGCAAGTTTATTCAACAAGACTGCATGCCAAACCCTATCAAAGGCTTTAGAGATGTCGAGGGCTATTGCTCTAGATTCCCCATGCTTCTTCATCGTTGATGTACAAACATGGGTGACGTAGGCGAGCAGATCTCTTGTCTATCTTTGCCTGCGAAAACCATACTGATGATCGTTAATAACTCACTGCAACTCAAGATATTTATTGAGTTCATCATTTACGACTCTCTCCATCACTTTGGACATAATGGGAAGAAGTGCAACAGGGCGGTAGTTTTGGGTAAGGACTTCCTTCCTTTCTTTGGGATATGTTGAATTCTCGCTATTTTCCATCAGCTCGGAAAAGTCTGGCTTTCATAAGAAAACTGAAACAGGTGGTTAAGAATGATCAGAACGATTGGCGGTATTTCATCTAGACCAACTGCCTTCTTGCAGTTCAACTGCTTGAGAGCCCGTCTCACAGTGCGGACTCTAAACTTGATTTCTGCCATAGAAGAATTTATTACTAATCAAATCTTCGAAGTAAGTTGTTCTTCTGTCGAAATACTGGGTATCCCTCTAGCTCTACTCCAAACTTCAAGATGCTATTGCTGATGCAATTCTGATACTGATTTGTGAAGACATTATGGTTCTTTTTCTTTTCGTTTCGCAAAATTTCAACTCCATAAATTGAAGCCGTGGGCACAATTTAGAGTCTTTTCGACCCTGTACTATCTATTCGAATTATATTGCTAAAGGAAATTATATGCATAGCTATAGTATAGACTCCAAATATGTTCTGGAAATTCAAATGCATTCCTTGGCTAACCAAGAGTAAGCTGACATTCTCCTGGTTCTAGGGTTTTCTGTGCGACATTCAGAAGGTTCAAGAAAACAGGCACAGCTGGACCAAAACTTGCGAAACCACATCAAGAAACCGTTCTTAGTGAGAACAGTGTTATTGAGTAAGTTGGTGTTAACTCTTCATAAGTATTAGATGCATTGCATACTACTTGAATAATCCCAGAAATGTCGTAACGCAAATATTGCAAAGAAGAGAAATTCATCCATATGATCGACAGAGTGTGCACGTATTGAATGCAAGAGACGCACAACCGCGTCTCAGATTTTTCTAATAGCAGCAATATGTTCAAGACGATAATTTTATTTTGAATATTTCATGGTAAACTACAAGAGACAGAATAAACAGTTTCCACAATGACTGTTGATGGAAACCCACGAGGTATTAGGCAAAGGCAGTTCCAAGACAAAATTCAGTGTTAATATTTGGGGTTGCATTCGTAGTCATATATTCTTGCAGTACAACATATTCAAGACAGAGTGAATGCCAGTGGCTATAGAAAATTATGTAACACTGTAACGTAATTTCTTACGTATTACATAATTGCGCTTATTGGCAGCTTTTCGCCAGAGAACAGTTGGGTAGTGGGTTGTATAATTTACAAAACTCTTAGTACCAATAAAAGAATAATTAAAATGAACTGGGCGCCACTTGATTTAAGCTATGAAATATAAACTTAATATGAATCGACTGATTGAAAATCAAGAAACAATCAGTGTTACTTTTAGGTAACAGTAAATGAAGAATATGATTTTTGATGAGAATATAATATACGTAATGAAATGCAATTTATAATATACGGAAAAATAAGGGTTAGTAATCCACTTATAATATAACTCTAAAGATGATAAAAGAAAACGGAGATGTTTGAGAAGGTAATACGATATTGAAGTTACACCAAATTCTTCTTTATTATTTAGCGTTGAAAGATGAACTGATTAATATAACAGTGTAGATTGATACTGGCCTTGATTTGAGAAGGTTCTATAGAACAACTGTACTTTGAAACAAAATGGCTTCAGCTTTTAGTGATGATGATGAGTGGCTGAATGTAGGTAAGCGTATTCGAAAATTCTGTCCTCAGAACGATAACCAAAACTCCAGTTGATCGGATTGGATTGAATTCTAGGCATTAACAGTAATGCTTTTCTTGCAGGTATGTATAAGAAAAAGAAATGCTATGCCTCCGGTAGAAGAAACCCTAAAATGTTTATTTTCACGTATGAAACAATTGGAGTTAGACTCGATAAACACTCACCTTTTATCAAAAGGGTTTTGAGATTCGATAATTAATTTGATACGGAATATTCTAATTCTGAATTTTGATTCTAATATTTTCTTATCCCTTTTCAGGTCGAAAACTAGATCGATTATGGTAAATCTGTAACGAATCTTATCTACTGCGCCGATAAAACAATAATTACGAGACATACGGACAATGCTCGCCACCTGTGATCCTTATGAATAATTATTAACCTTTAATGTTGAATTAAAACTGTTTGATTTCGAATTAATTTTGATTGATACCGGAAGATGGACATAATATGAAAAGAGGAAAACTGTTAAAGTGATTTATATTAAAAGAGAATTCTATACCGTTACAACACACGTTGTTCAATTTGAATGAAAATGTTCCACTCCACTTGATTTGAGATATATTTTATCAAAACGACAAGGCACCTCCACATTTAGGACAAATTGTACCTGCATGGCTTAATGAGCACTATCCGAATGGCTGGGTTGGTAGAGGAGGTCCCATTGCTTTGCTACCACGATCACCGGATCTAAATCTGTTGGATTATATATATGGGTTTAAATGAAACTGCTCAACAACTATGTAGAAATTACATTAAACGAACAGTTGCATGAAAAGATTAACAATACCTCAGTCACAGATCCGTAGGTGTGACCTATGCACCCAAGTTTGGGGCGGTCATCGTGAACCATTCTTGATATATGTGTTTTTTAGATTTAGTATAGTAAAATTTCATTACATCTTAAATTAACTTCAATCGCTTACACTTAATTGTCGTTTCAAAATTATCCCGTGTCCTTGATAACAAAGGTCCACATTACGAGTTATTGACCTCATGAAGTTTGTTTTCCTAGCTTCAGGCTCGTTCCGCAAAGCTTGAATCATGTCTGCTTTCTTCGTTCATTCCATGAATCCATTCGACCATTTCCAATTTTTCCAGTTGAATATTTCTGAAACGCAAAGAAAAAAGCAAAGTGCCATCACTAATTGGTCTTGGGATTGCATCAGGAATCACTAGATTGAGTTATTTATAAACAAATGATCATTACTTCACAAAATTTTCATATTTTAATTATTGTCTACGTTTTTGTTAACATATATGTATCATCAAAAGACAATGATATGTTGTCTTCCGGCATATTCTCGGTTATAGCTTTTATAAAGAAGATCAATCCTATAATTCGTGAATGATTAAATTATCCCCTCGTCTAGTTGTCGAATGTTAAGGGAAGATTGTCGATTGTCACCAGCTCTAAAGCATGGACCACCATCATTCTACTATAACGATGAAAAATTTAAAATTCAATTGCAAAATCTTTCTTTAGTCCTTTCGGTATTCTGTGAATAAGTTGAACTTCAAATTGCACTTGTTCACAACTCAAGATGGTCGAGAGGCCGAAATAGCAATCCTCATTTTCAATAAACTCTTGTGATAATATAATACATAGTTGAATTTCCTATTATCATCATGTTAAACTATCACGTAGTTACGGTGGAATCAATTAATTATAATTATGACGGTTCGATCGGAGAACCAGCTCCTTCAGTTAGGTATATTGAACATTATAACGCGGGAGACATACCTAGTAAACCTATATCGGGTACGCTGAATCCAGTGGTAACCACCGTTTTTGAAAGTTAGCTCTTGTTTAGGAGATATTCGCCTTTGAAGTTACCTAATTTTAGTAGGGTTCTTTGCTTATGACTTCAGTACATTATATGCTTGTAATTCCCAAACCGTTCGGGAAATCGCTTCACTGTCTTCGGCAAAGTTTTAGCTATTGTCATGGCCAACAACTTTTCTGAATATACCAACATAAGAAACCTCATTCAAACACCGTTTCTTAACAAAATGCCCAAAAATCTTCATTTCTTTGCCACTTTTTCGTTAATTTTCGTCTAAATAATTAAAAATCTAGCGAATTTCGCTTTAAAATCTTAAAGTAAGAAAAGAAAACACATTTCCAATTGTTCAATCAGAATTTAAAAGAAAAATCATGATTTTAACTCAAATTTCTCACAGATGTTATTAGTATTGTCACTGATGTTACTACGTATTTTGCTATGTATTTGTGTGCCATTTTTCATAGTCTTAGTTCTGATATAACTTAATTTGAGATTTCTTGTTGAAGTTTCTCTGTTTACACAAGTTATATATTTGGTAAAAATATCAAACATGAATTCGTGCAGTAAATTTAATAAATTTTGCTACATTTGTGGAAAGTTTACTTTAATGACAAGCAAGCGTTCAATTTCTGAAGAAATTGCTGAATCGTACACACAATATTTCAACCAAACTGTAATCAAAGATGTGAACTGGGCTCCAAAAATCGTTTGTACTGGTTGTGTCATAAGATTGAGTGGATGGAAAAGAGGTAAAATGAATTGATTTATCATTTATTTCAAAATTATATCAATTGAAGCTATTTTTATTAGAGGTGAATTCCAATCTATGCCTTTTGGCATTCCAGTAATTTGGACAAATCCTCAAGAACATAATCCAGATGACTGCTTTGCTTGTGTTAATGACATTGTCAGATTGAACAGAGCTAAAAAACGTAAACTTGAACTCAGAGGAACTCGGTTTGTTCAGTTGCCGTTACCACATTCGGAATCCATTCCAATACCGAAAAGACCCAGTCCGACAGAAAAGTACATTCCATCTACTTTTGATATTATTGGCGAAACGTCTACATCGGTTTATGTACCATCAAATGTATCTCCACATTGTAATCATGCCGAATTTTCTCAAAAGATCTGGATAAAATTATTCGTCGATTGAAATTATCGCAGCATCAGTCCATTATACCTAATGTGAAAGTATATGGAGCAATCGGCCGTCATAGACAGTTCACTAGTTTATTCAAATCCATCGAAGACAATTCATTCGCGTACTGCACTGATATCAAGGAATTGGTATTAAAATGCATCATGAGTATAAACCAGAAGACTGGCGTCTTTTCATCAATTCGTCCAAAAGTAGTCTCAAAGCGGTTTTGCTTCATGTCACAAACTCAAAAACAGTATCCCAACTGCCATCAACACAAAAACGAAAGAAAATTACGAATCATTGAAAAATCCTTGATTTGGTGAAATATGAAGACCATCGTTGGAAGATTTGTGCAGATTCGAAGGTGATAACTCTTTTGAGAGGAAGGCAGACGGGATATACGAAAAACATGTGTTTTATATGTTTATGGGATACTCGATATGCCGGCGATCAATATGCTAATAAAAGCTGGCCTATGAGACAAGGGTTCAGATTGCGTCGAGAAAACGTCGTTGAAATTCCACTTGTGCCAATCGAAAAAGTGTTGCTTCCACCTCTGCATATCAAGCTTGGGATTGTTAAAAATTTCATCAAGGCCCTAGATCCTGAAGGCAATGCATTCAATGAGTTGAAGCGAATTTTCCCAAAATTGAGTGGAATGAAAATAAATGAAGGTTTGTGTGAAACTATATACGTACCAATCAACCTACCTTATTCAATATTTAACACATATTTTTTCGAATTATTTTATTACAGGCATACTCAATGGACCTGATATTCGACGCTTGATGAGAGACTAACAATTTAAAAACAGTTTGTCGAATTTGCAGCTCGTTGCTTGGGATTGCGTCAAAGGGTTCATCGAAAATGTACTTGGAACCACATCGTGACGAAAACTGCGCATACACGTTGAAAATATGCTCATAGCTTTCCGTAACATCGATGTAAAAATGTTTCTGAAAATTCATTTTTACATTACCATGCAGACAAGTTTGCCGACCAATCCCATGTGAATCAGATGAGCATGGTGAACGGTTTCATCAGGTGACAGCTAGGCTTGAGCACTGGTATAGTGGAAAAAAACTTGATTCTCTATTAGGAGACATTTGCTGGAATTCACAGCAAGATGAAGATGGAGAAGAAGAAGCATGAACATGAATTTATATGTTTATTTGTTGAAAATTGTTGGAATTGGAATAAAATTTGAGTTAAAATTATGATTGTGCGTTTAAATTTCTTGATTTAACTATAGGAAATGTGTTTTCCTTTCTTATTTTGACATTTTAAAGCGAAATTCCCTTGATTCCTCTATTATTTAGACGAAAATCAACGAAAAATGGCAAAGAAATGGAGTGTTCTGGACATTTTGTTAAGAAGCGGTGCTTGAATGAGGTTTTTCCATGTTGGTATATTCAGAAAAGTTGTTGGCCATGACAATAGCTAAAACTTTGCCGACGACAGTAAAGCGATATTCCGAAAGGTTTGAGAATTACAAGCAAATAATCTACTGAAGTCATAAGCGACGAACCCTACTAAAATCAGCTAACTTCAAAGGCGAATATCGCCTAAACAAGAGCGAGCCTTCAAAACGGTGGTTACCACTGCATTCGGCGTACCCGCGTGTTAGAATTTTGAACTAGCACAATTTAATAGGTTCTAGTGAATTATTGTGATTTGTCATCGTTTTGGGCGAGCCAGTTCCTTATGAATCTTAACGCTACCCGTCGCGATAAACTTGTGCAGAATCCTTGAAACTTATAATTTTTAAATAGATATTCCGAAGAATCTTTTATTGCATGTATTGCATGGATCTTGTGAAGACCAACATTGGCAACTTCAACTCAAGTTTTCGAATTTATCAGTTCGTTTGAGTAATAACTCATTAGAAAGATTTTAGAATTTCTAGAATATTGTAGAAAAATTTTTGCTTCATCTGCATTATGATGAAGATACAGGGTGGATTAATAGAGAGCGATACAGTGTTTGCGAGGCCTGCTGATTCAAGTGGAGATTCAGAATACGTTTGTTTGGTTTTCAAATGATAGAGCTTATTCATTGAATTACCTACATGTTGGTGATAAGGGAAAATTGAAAGAACAATTGAATTTTTTATACCTGATACATTTTATAGGTCAACTCGGTATCAATCGAACAAGTCTTCAGAGTGCGCGCCGCCAACATCACAAATACAGATTTTGCTCGAAACGTTCCCGGCACCATTAGAAAATACAATGGTGACAAGTCGGGAGAACGTGGGGCCATTCTGTAAGACCTCTTCTTCCATTCCATGAATCAGGAAATTCTCTATCTAGATATTGTCGAACAGGTGCCAGTGCAAAATGCGGAGGGCACCATCCTGCTGAAACACAACATCGTCTTCTGAATAGCTAGGATTATTTTCCAAAATTTCAGTTATGACCGGATTGATTACTTGTTCAAATAGTTGGCGATACATTTCTCCCATCGCATTTCCTGGTAAGAAAAATCCCAATCAGACGATTTCCATAGATGCCAACGCGAACATTTCATTTTTCAGGATATTGGGTATTTACTCCACAAAATATTCTAAGATTAGAGTCCGACCAGAATCGGCAGTTATGACGATTTAAAGTGCCGTTCAGAAAAGAGTATATTCATCCAAGAAGCAAATAATGTACACAAAGTGTGAATTGTTTACGATTCGCTCATTTATTTCACAGAATTGCACTCTGCAATCGAAGTCATTCCCATTCAATTCCTGGACCACCTTCTTTTTATACGGATGGAATTTGTATTGTTTGAAAACTCGTCTAATAATTCTTCGTTTCCAATCCAAATCACTACTTGCCCAAGCAACGCAATTTCCATTTCGTCATTTCGAATGGGACTTCGGACATGCTCTCTTTGCCTATTCTGAACAGAGTCAGTTTCTCTAAATTTTTCCACCAACTCCAAAATGTACTTGGCACTTACCTGTTTGTCGTCATTGGGTTCATTGAAAATAGCAGCTGCCCTATTTGCACAAGTATTATTGCTGAAAAAATTGTCAATAATTTCTACTCTTTCAGCTATTGAATGTATGGTATGAATGCAACTCGTAAGTGTGAGAAGCTGCTAGATAAACAAAGAAACTAGTTCGAATTTCATTCATCAGATACAAACAATCTGAAAAAAACAAAACTGCCACATTTATTGTTAAGAAATCTGCATTACACCTGTGTGATTTTGAATGAATATTTTTCTGTAACGAAAACTTTACTCTAATTTGTTTCATTTCAACCTTGGTTACCATGCTGTTAGAGGCTTTCCACGTACCACGAACGGTTGCGTATGCGGTCGTGGTACGTGCGGGCAATTACTGTACTGGTTGTCTTCACATGTCAGCGTTCCATCAGTGGAGAACATTTTTGCGATTCAACAGATGACACGGAGCGACATCGCTTCTTTGTGAAGAGGCTTTTATTCTGTGTATGAATTTCTTCATGATCCATCCTGTTTCCTCATTGGAAAGTAATCGAATTTGAAAATTCGTTCACTGTTATCAGATAATTCTAATACCTATCCAATGAGCTATAACTCGGACTAACTAATCAATTTGAAGATTTGAAGGGTGGACACCCTCATCTGAGGACTGTTTGGGGAGTGTAGTGGAAGAACCACTGCTCAAAGATATTTTTCTCCGAAATACAACAGTATTTCGGTGAATGTTCATTCGAAATCGACAAAATTTGCAATCATTGAAAATAATACCAGCCCGTATCTTCTCCCAGATATGTCAAAACTCAAAACAAAATATCAAAAGAGCTTTCTAATGAGGTTTCACCTGGCCTATCTTCCTCCTTCAAAAATTGAGTTTTGTGCAACCCTTCTCAGACGAAAATTCTTTTGAAGAATACAGTTTTTGTTGTAAAAAACTGGATAGTATAATAAGAAATGTTGGATCATCACCACATGTTCAGGATTTTCTACTCAGTCGTCACTGAGATTTGAAACTGTGAATTTCAAAATTTATAGAAGCCTATAATAACAGTTGTAAATACCTTACGTTACATTGTCCGATGTGCAGAGGGTTCGAATAATTGCTCTCGTTGAAAAAAGGGGTGACACAGATGGATATAGCGGCCACAATTATATATTACAGGGGTGATTTCAAAACCTACGCCTGATACTTGCAGCAATAGTCTCTGCATAAAAGGCCTTGAAGAAGTCGTAGAATGATCACTTTTGAAGATCAAGGCCGTTTTTGTGCCAAATAGCCAGAAGAGACCCTAGTTCGTCGCATCCCATACTTCAAAGGCAATTTCTGAAAGCAACAGGCATCAGTGTATCAGTCGAAACGATACGTTAAGACTTCGTTCAAGAGGTTAGGTTAGTCCCTTAGGAGTTCCAGAGTTAACCAGACAACAAAAATTAACAGACTCAATTGTGTATCGAGCACCAAAATTGGAACATTGAGAATTGGCGAAATGTTCTCTTTTCGGATGAGACCAGAATTGGTGTTCGATCAGATGACCGCCGGATTCGGGTTTTAGGGGTCGTGGAAGACAAGGTAGCCTCCGAGCAGCAAGACAAATTCCGAAATACCAAGGGGCAGTGTGATGTTTTGGGGTGGCATTATGCTAGGAGGCATAATAGATTTGATTTCGTTTCGTGTAATGGCTAGAAATTAGGTGGAGCTAGTGCTGGAGCACATAGTGGGCTCTGGCGAAGTGCCATTCGTGATAATTTTACTTTTATGCAAGAAGATGCTCCTCCGCATTCCAGCAATCTCGTGCGACATATATATATATATATATATATATATATATATATATATATATATATATATATATATATATATATATATATATATATATATATATATATATATATATATATATATATATATATATATATATATATATATATATATATATATATATAAATATATATAAACAAGTCAAACATTTTGAATTGGGAAGATGGGTCAAGTGATGACTCAAAAGAAAGGTGGTATCTTTGTCTACATTGCCTTAAACGAATTTCCATTTTTAATTGAAAACTGTGAAGATACAGGGTGAGCAACTGAATGATGACATATATATATATATATATATATATATATATATATATATATATATATATATATATATATATATATATATATATATATATATATATATATTATTATGATGCTTGGCGACGAGATTAAAAAATGTGGAAAATGAAGAAAATATTTATTCTACCGATTATTATTTCTACAACAGGCGTTATTCCTAGAAATCTTCACAGAAGTATTGAGATTTTGGGTCTGAAGAAAAATTTGTTTGAACAGTTACAAAAGATAACAGTCATCAAATCTTGTAATATTCTTCGTAGGTTTCTTTCCGAAAATAATAATGAGGTAGAGTCATAGGTTTTCTCTTTAGTTTATACTGCTCAGAATCTCATTTCATATTTTATTTATTTGTTTATATAAATGTAATATAATTAACTGACAATTTTGTCGTATTTATATTCAGAGCAGTATTCTATTCGATCGTTCACCACTTCACACAAAGGAAACTATTAATGAGTAACATTCAGTGTTACTTGACTAAGGTCCGTACACTGGATTTTTCCGGGGAGAAAGCGTCAGACACTTCTCGTTGGTACATTGATATCATTGTCTGATGATGCTATAGTATGTATATATTCTGGTAGATTGATATATTCTCATAACATTTAACGTTATCGTAATATATAATTACTCCAGGATATGTTTTGATTATAATCATTGCCTGGCAATGGTATTAATTACCGGGTGGTGGATTTATATTTTTCATGAAATCAGTTTGATTGCATGAACAGATATATGGGCAACTCGTCGGGGTAAAACCTATATATATATATATATATATATATATATATATATATATATATATATATATATATATATATATATATATATATATATATATATATATATATATATCTCAATATCTCAAGTTGAGGCCGATTAGATGTTTATGGAGAACTTTGGAAAAAAACTGGCTGAATTCACTAATTATATATATATATATATATATATATATATATATATATATATATATATATATATATATATATATATATATATATATATATATATATATATATATATATATATATATATATATATATATATATATATATATATATATATATATATATATATATATATATATTATGATATTTAGAATTAGTGAATTCATTCAGTTTTTTTCCAAAGATCTTTTTTATACATTCAGTCGGCACCATATTTTGCCTTCTTCAGGACTTGTTTTCTGCACTGCAATAAGAATTTTTGCGATTTGTGTAATTTGCTATCTGTTTATTCGTAGAAGCCCAGTTCTTCATATATCCATATGTGTTCTTGATATATAGTAGAAAACCCATTTTATATCTTATCTTGAGTCAAGTTTAACAACTCCAATGTATGTAATCAAGGTAATGATTAGTTGGCTATTTTTCTTATAAGTTATTTCGAATTGGTGGAATTCAGCCAGTTTTCTTCCAAAGATCTTCATTTATACATTCAGTCAACGTTTCGGCACAATATTTTGCCTTCTTCAATACTTGTTTTCTGCACTGCAATAAGAATTTTATGTGATTTGTGTAATCTGCTGTATGTTTATTGGTAGAAGCCCAGTTCTTAATATATCCATGTACTTCGCTACCATATGTGTTCTTGATATATAGTAGAAAACCCATTTTATATCTCATCTTGAGTCAAGTTTGAAAACTCCAATGTATGTAATCAAGGTAATGATTAGTTGGCTATTTTTCTTATTTATTATTTCGAATTAGAGGAATTCAGCCAGGTTTTTCCAAATATCTTTATGCATACATTCAGTCGACGTTTCGGCACAATATTTTGTCTTCTTCACGACTTGTTTTCTGCACTGCAATAAAAATTTTTCTGTGATTAGTGTAATTTGCTATCTGTTTATTGGTAGAAGCCCAGTTCTTCATATATATCTATGTACTTCTCTACCATATGTGTTCTTGATATATTGTACAAAACCCTTTTGATATCTTATCTTGAGTCAAGTTTGAAAATTCCAATGTATGTAATCTAGGTAATGATTAGTTGGCTATTTTTCTCATAAGTTATTTCGAATTGGTGGAATTCAGCCAATTTTTTTCCAAAAATTTTATTTATTCATTCAGTCGACGCTTCGGCACAATATTTTGCCTTCTTCAGGACTTGTTCTCTGCACTGCAATAAGTAATTTTTGTTATTTGCGTAATTTGCTATCTGTTTATTGGTAGAAGCCCAGTTCTTCATATATCCATGTACCTCGCTACCAAATGTGTTTTTGATATATTGTAGAAAACTCATTTTATATCTAATCCTGAGTCAAATTTATAAAACTCCAATGTATGTTATCAAGGTATTGATTAGTTGGCTATTTTTTATAAGTTATTTCGAATTGGTGGAATTCAGCCAGTTTCTGTCCAAATATCTTTATTTATACATTCAGTCGACGTTTCGGCACAATATTTTGCCTTCTGCAGGACTTGTTTTCTGCACTGCAATAAGAATTGTTTGTGATTTGTGTAATTTGCTATCTGTATTGGTAGAAGCCCAGTTCTTCATATATCCATGTACTTGGCTATCAAAGGTGTTCTTGATATATTGTAGAAAACCCATTCTATATCTAATCTTGAATCAAGTTTAAAAACTCCAATGTATATAATCAATGTTTTTATGATTTGTGTAATTTGCTATCTGTTTATTGGTAGAAGCCCAGTTCTTCATATATCCATGTACTTCTGCTAACATATGTGTTCTTGATATATTGTAGAAAACCCATTTTATATCTAATCTTGAGTCAAGTTTAAAAACTGCAATGTATGTAATCTAGGTAATGATTAGTTGGCTATTTTTCCTATAAGTTAATTCAATTGGTGGAATTCAGCCAGTGTTTTCCAAAGATCTTTATTTATACATTCAGTCGACGTTACGGCACAATATTTTGCCTTCTTCAGGACTTGTTTTCTGCCCTGCAATAAGAATTTTTAATGATTTGTGTAATTTGCTATCTTAGATTAGATTGTGATTTGTGTAATTTGCTATCTAATCTAAGATAGCAAATTACACAAATCACTAAAATTCTTATTGCAGGGCAGAAAACAAGTCCTGAAGAAGGCAAAATATTGTGCCGTAACGTCGACTGAATGTATAAATAAAGATCTTTGAAAAAAACTGGCTGAATTCCACCAATTCGAAATAACTTATAAGAAAAATAGCCAACTAAGCATTATCTATATATATTTTGTTATATGAGATATTCTGTCCACAAATCTGGTCTGTTTTGAAGAATGCTCTTTCGCCGCATGACGCTCAGGTAATATCCTTCAATTACGGTCTGACCTTCCTGGAAGAATTCCCAATGCACAACACTTCGATAAATAAAGAAGTTGATATTACCATGGCTTTTGATCGACTCAGGCGTGGTTTTTTCGGTTTGGTTTCAGTTAATTTTAGCAACAACAAAATTTTCAAAAATTGTTCGTAAATTCTGAAGGAAACAATGAAATGAAGAGGCTATCTGTTGATTACAGATAAGAACCTGCGTAGATTAATTTTCACTTGGTAACAAAGCGCGGTTTCGTATTGAAACACTGTGCATGGACGTAGTCATTTTTGAAAATTTGCCGTAATACGACAGAGGATTTTTCATTTATAGAAATCGTATTTCAATGAGCTTTGTAAAGCTTAATGCAGAAGTTGATTTCATGGCATGGAAAAAATCTTTTAGACGTCAGCTTTATCTGAAAACGGGAAATGTTCCGAAAAAATCCGTAGCATGAACGGATTACAAATAAGATTTTTTCTCCGCATATATTCGTTTATTTGATCTCGTTTTTGTACGAGATTGATGCGTAGAAATATTTGCCGATTTTCATTTGCCGAAACACATTTGAGAAGAATTCGTACCAAAATAGATTTTGTAACTGCTACGTTGTCTTCGTTAATAATATGATAACGATCACGACAGTGAGAATAAAATACACCTATGGTAAGTTAAACGTACTGCTGCAGTGGCGTCGGCTGTTAGCATTGATGATATACAAAGTGTATACAAAAACCTTATGCAATAATTAATCTTCTGTAGCAGATATATCGATTGTCAATAATATTTATTTCTTTTATGTTGGAACAATTGTTTTTTGGACAGTCCAAAAGTTTGTATGTCGTTTACTGTCCTCAGCTATTGTTACTTTCTGAAAATATTGATTTGAAAATTTAATTTGAGTTTCGCCGGATACTGAAAAATGGAACACGTGACAGTCCAAAAGATTGTATGTCACTTACTGTGCTCTGCGATTGTGACTGTTTAAAAACATGGATTTGAAAATTTAAGTTGCTTAGCCAGATATTGAATAAAGGAGAGTTAATTAATTAAATAAAAGTACCTATACTTTATTCCTGAAGATTTATTAAGGTTACTAGTTTCACTCTCTATACCTCAGAGCATCTTCAGACTAGTGACTACAAGAAAAACAAATATTGAAAATATAACGTAACAGATTCTGCTTTTGGAAAAACCTACCCAATCTTTTCTCAGCAACTAAAGTCAATTATAGTAATATTAAAACAATCAATAGGACCGACATTTCACGAAAAATTAAAATGATATTTGATCAATTTACCTATTAAAATTATAAATTAAATTTTAGAACAATTCCAGCTAAAAATGATTTTTTGACCAGACAATAACGAATATAATACAAACGGAAAGTGTGGTTATGTCAGCTAACCACAGAACAAAGTATCACAGATCTTATAATAGTAAATCATCTTCTTTTTCAAAAAATAGCATGCATGGTTATAACATTAATCAGTTATTAATTAGTCCAATATTATGAAATGTATGCAATGACTCACAATAATTTGAATGGTTATAATTATGGTTGAATTCTAGTAGGTGATTACTGAAATGAGCTTCTTGACATTCTTTGTTTAGTCTTAGAGGTTTCAGATGTTCACTCACTCTCTTTGAAAACTTCTCACTGTTTGACCTTTATAAACTGCTCCACCAGTTTCACATGTTAACTTATATACACCCTTTCTACCTAGTAAAGGTGTGGTATCTCTATTGTTTAGTAACAATCCACCCAAAGATCTATTTGACTTGAATGCTACTTTGATGTTTTCTTTCTTTTCTTTTCTACTAATTTTATATATGGTAATGAAACATACTTATAACTTGGTTTCTCACAAACTGGAAAAGTTTCATTTATTCATTTTTGTTGTAGTTTCTTACACAACATTCTGACAATCAGGTCTGCATCATAACTATTATCTTTCGCAATTTGTTTGATTATATTGAGTTCAGTATCATAGTTATTTTTGTTCATCGAAATATTTATAAGTCTATGGATCAAACTCCATTGTTAAGTCTAAGAAATTGACTGAGTTATCTTCATCTGACTCTAGTTTGAATTTTATTATACACATGTACTCAAATATTCAATAAATCTCTTAAATTTTTCATTTGTATCCTTCCACATTATTTGAACATCATCAACATATCTATGACAATAGACAATGTACTCACGATAAATAATCCAGTTAAAAATGAAATTTTCTTCAAACCAGTCCATGTACCTATCGGCAAATAGTTGGAGAACCCATTGCCAAACCATTTGTCTATTCATATATGATGTTGTCAAATTTGAAAAATTCTGTTTCATGCATAGTTTAGACAATACAAAGTTAGCTTCCACTTCATCATCTGTCAAATCAGAGTCTATAAGGTCAATTTTTATAATTTCTGTTGGTATATTTGTAAATAAATTTTCAATATCCATTGTTTTCAGTTTCTAACCTTCATTCACCTGTGTATTCTTTATCTTGTCTAATAGATCTTTTGAGTTTTTGATAATATGTTTTGTTCTGAAACCAGTTAGCTCTTTATAATATTTATTCAACTATTTCGCAATTCGATCACTCTTAGGTAATTTCATGAGTCCATACAATACAGGAAAATTTGTATATTCTGAACTGAGTTTCTTTATGAGTTGTTTCCCGAACACAAATTCTACTCTATTCAATAATTCTTCAATTCTTTTGATTAATGTTGATATGGCTATCATTTTTTTATTCCATTGTTATTCAACAATTCTAGAATTTTTGGTTGTATACTTCTTTCTTGACAATCACTATACAATTTCCCTCATTTGCTTTGGTTATTATCAGTTCTTCTTCTTTCAGTTTCTTCTGAATGGATTTGATGACTTTATCATTGAAAGCTCCTTCCTTCGTTTAACTTGTGTTTACTTTTGTTGAATGGTGCTCCTTCCTTATGAGAGGTTTTATCAACTACTTAGTTTCTACATCATTATTGAGGAAATTCTTAACAGTAAGTTCCACTTCTGCTGTAAAATTGACTAGATTCTCTTCTCTTTTTGAATTCAAGTAAGAACTATGTTTCAAACCTTTCTCCAACATTTCTATCTCTGCATTTTCGAACTGAACACCTGTATAGTTAACCACATTGTCATGAAACCTATGAAATTGATTTTCCATGACTCTAACTCTTTTTTCCTCCCTTTCTTCTTTCAAGTTCCCCAGTTTCTCAATCAGTTTGTTCCTTTTAATCTCTCTTGTTCTGTCTAGTCCTACAAAAATACCATCGCACCTTCTATTCAATTCCTCGTAAGAACATAATTGTTTCATAGCATCATACTTTAGTTTCAGATTTATATTAATATTGTTTAACTTCTGATAAATCACCTTGATCTCATTTTTCATCATTTTTCTGGGTATGCTAAACTTAAATTTGTCTGCCAATTTACTCTTCTCTTTCTTGAATTTGTTCTGAATATACTTAGGTACAATTTGATTCGTCAGACATTGTTGGTTATAGAAAAGTTCATAATGTTATCTAGTCTGAAGAAAACCTTGTACGAACGACGCTTCGCCACGCTGAGGAAGTAAAATTAAGCCGCTGAAAGAATTAAAGTGATGGTACACCTGTGGGTAGATACTTTGAACGGAACACAATTATTATTGACGAATGAATAAAGATTATCTTAGGCAGAAAGATATCTCACATTTCTAGTTGTCAACTTTGGCAGCAGAAAGATTCTAAATAGAAGAGATGTAAGATTTCAATTGTATTTGAATGTTCCATGAAAAACAACCCGATCTATATGATTATTTATTCATTTTGAATACCTTTTGCGGATAAAGTGTCACTCAAAATTTCGGGAGAAATCTCACATTGCTAATTCATCGATGAAATTGGTAGAATATGCGACTGTTTAAGTTGAAATTTTTCTATCGTAGAAAGTGTCAAGTAAACTGCAAATTTGATTATAGTGAATTGTTGCATTTTTTCCAGATTATAGACATTTGGAATCATCTTTCGATTAATACGTACTTCCAACTACTTGTATGTAGTTTTCAACCATAGACAACTAAATTTACAATACTTTTCATAGTGTTCAAATCTGAATTTCGGAACTACTTATACTTGACAAAATTAATTCAAATAAAGTAGGAACTACCAATTCCTTAGTCTTATACTCCTCATGAAATATCGACAAGAATCATAAATTATTCATTTGGGCATCTAAGTTGAAAAATAGTAGTTTTCAGATTTATGGAGCATCATCAGAATTTTTCTTTCCATGTTTTGATTGTTTATGTCATTAAAAGCTTTATGTTCCATTGAATATTTCACTAAAAAGTTATTCTATTCTTTGCAATATGCAGAATTTGATATTAAAAACACTTCAATATTTCCAGAGTTGCTCACCGAAACCGATGAAAACAAAGTTTTTTCAAATATTATCCAACAGATAGAATAAATAACTGAAAAACCACTGGAAGAATGCTTAAATCAACATTTGAAATCGTACATTAATGAGAATAGTACAGAAGAACTAACTGGTCTCATGAAGCAGATAGAAGAAGAAAATATATGCAAAATACCGAAACCAGATCAAATACAAGGAATAAAATAGAGAAACCAGAAAAGGCGTTTGAACCTAATTCGATTAATACGAACTCTGAAGTAATCAATAATCGGCACCTAATTACCAAGTTAGTAATTTATTTCAACAAAATAGTGCACAAGAAATTGCAACTACAACTGGGGATCTAGAACAGCTAAAAAGCGCGTCTGAAGCTTTTTACTCGAAGAAGAATGCGAAAGTTTAAATAATCATAAATTAAAGAAAAATGTTGCATCCTGCTACTTCAGTAGACTTGCAATTTGATAATCTGTCACAAAAAAATTAGGCCTGATATAGTACCTCCTGGTGAAAACAAAGCATACCTGATGCTGTTTCTCTAAAAATCTAATCTAAAATGGAAAATCTTTAATGCCAATCAAAATTTTACCTTCAATGCTGATTCAATAAAGCGATTTATCATGCTTAAAACTTCTTCTAACTCCAAAAATAATCAATCTGAAAAAATCCTGACGCTGGTTCTGTAACCCTGAGTGACCATTAAATAAAATGAGATACTCAATTCAGGAAAATTGAAAGGTCTTAACCCTAAGATGGATGAGTTGCCACAACAAAAAATGTACATGAATTTATACTTCCAACTAGCGATTCAAAAAAGCAATAAATCGTACATCAAACTATTCCGCTACCCAACAATGAGAAATCAGAAATGTAACCGATCAAAATAACCAACAAAATAATAAGAACTTGATGACTCACAACCTTCAGTTTAATTATATGTTGCAATTATAAACGGTTCCCTGGTCTTCCACTGTTACTGTACACAAAGCAGCACAACCACAAAACATCAACGAATTGTGCCTAAGAATGATTTTGCATTCCAAAATAAAGAACTGGAAAAGATCATTGATCAGAAAATTAATGGTTCTCAACCAAAAGTTGATAATTCGTTCCAAGAAATTGCACACGAGAATATTTCTTCAACAGACGATTCAAAACATCAACAAACTTTGCCTGGAGCTCTGAATTAAATTCAAAATAAACAACCTTCTCGTTCCACTCTCCTGTGAACGTCTCTTCGAATTGAATCGGTAATTGGAGAGCCAGCTTTCGTACTTCAGTTGGGACCACACCGAAATAATCATTGTAGCATAAGGTGATATAGTCTCGTAAGATTGTTGCTGCCTATGGAAATGAAATTTGGTTGGAAGAGTGATACCTCACCTTCGTGCTAGTATTTCCTGCGTTGAGTTCTTGTAGCGTCTAGATGATTTTACATGACAAACATTGCACTTTTATGCCAGTGCTCTTATCTAAGCATTGCCATTGGTATGCTATCCTTCTGCCCTTTTATAAACTTCAATCCCTGCGGTTCTCTATCACTTTTCCTAATCAGCTGTCGTAAAATTTTGTTAAACCTGAAAATCAAACAGCGATTGAAAACATCACAGGACACTGATATTAACATTCGATGGGTAGCGAAGGAGCACGTTACTTTTGTCCTGCCTTTGTACCTAACCGCGTTTCTGTTTTTCATTAAGTCTAACCTTTAAATAGAAGAAGTTACAATAAAATGGCTTTCGATATAACAAGGACGATTTCCTCATGAATCAAAGAGCAAAAATACTCATTGGTATCGGAATCTTCAGTCATCATGAATTCTGAGAAAACTAGGCATCACAAAACTTACCTCTGGTACATAAAACTTTCAAATGTCTACTAGCACAGCCTTTTATTGCGACGCGGGCGACTAAATTCATTCTAGAAAATCCGGAGGAAGTGAAATTTCGACTATGGTCGTTACCACCGTGATATAAGGCCTTAGCGCTGTGACGTATCATGACGTCACACATCTCTAGTAGTCATAACAACCATGCGAAACGAAAGCACAGTGTAATCGAAAAGCCAGTGCGTGTCCTATTGTTTTCTGTATTCCATCCGAAAATAAGTGTTTTAATTTATGTAATAATGCATTTATAAGACATCAGGAAACACTTTAGTGCTGTGCGTTTACCGAATAATTCGAGTCAATTTAAAATTTAAACGAATTTCAGGCAGGTGAATTGTGAGGGAGGTTAGAATAGCCGTATTAGTGTACAGTTAAACTTTTCGTTTATAAACCTAAATTTTTTGATATTTTTATTGTGAGTGTTAGTGTCTTTGAGATATCATGCCGTTCCGGTGTTGTGTTCCTGGTTTTCCGAAAGTGGCGGTATTTTCCTTTCCAGAAGATATCCGTTTGAAAGGCAAATGGTTGAAATCTATTCCCCGAGCTCATTGTGAACCGTCGAAGTACAGTAAGGTACGAGAATTACATTTTCAAACAGATGACTTAATCAGGGATACTACAAAATTTAATATAAAAAACTGGTAAGTATCTACTATGCCAGTGAAAGGTCTCCACTTGAAAGAAGGGGCAGTACCAGATATTTTCGAATTGCCCCACATATTTATCGAAACCACATCAAAATCGTAAAGTGAGGGAAGAGAAACTTTTAGTAGTTCTAGATTGTGCCGCACAATCCTAAGTGGCTTGAAGTTATTGAAACAGAGAAAGTTACTTTTTCGATTAGATCATACTCCAGGCCCCACAACAACCTATGGTATTGTTATCAATTCTAATTTAAAATGGAAACATATTTTACGGTCAGGATATCAAATTGACATTTTGAGCGATATGATCAATTGGCTGGATTGTTGGAAATCTGCTTTTCCCCATAAACTTACTCCTCAAACTCATACAACATTATCGCATACTCTACATTGCATGATAGAAGTTATTCAGTATTGTTTTGAAGAACTCAGCATGAACTATGTCTTGTTGGGGAAATTTCAGACAGGCTCCTTGGAACAGAGGTTCGGAAAATCAGAGAATTATCAGGTGGTAACTATCATATTTCGATAAGGCAGTTATACGAATCTGAAAAAAAAAACTGAGAATTCAATCTCTTTTATCATTAACGTCTCAAAATCTTGGCAATATTTCTATAACTAGCTTTTCGGAAAATTTTGACAATTGTCATGAAGAACAGAAATTTTGTAATAATTCCTTTCAGCCACATATTCATATTGTCGAAAATGATTGCGAAAAAGTTCAATTTGAGATGCCAGTTGATACTTATTTGGCAGGATATTGAAGCTATAACTTAATAGGAAAAATTGAATGTGACTTTTGTAAATAAAAATTACTGTTCGACGAGGAAATAGTTGTCGAAGAAAGCTATAATTTGATAAAAATTTGAGCCGTGGAGGTCTATCTTTTCCACAAGATATTGTAGTCCGTTTTGTTTTAGTTAACTACGTTTTATTCAAGAAATTAATCGAAAATTTTGAAAATGCATTCTTAAAACTCAATTTCAATAAGGATTTTGTTGTGAGTTTTTTTCAATTATCGATGTGGCCAAACGATCTGAGTGCTGCTCATAAAGACGCCGTGCAAGAAGAAGAAATAAATAGTGAATCTACTGACATAGCAATAGTTCCACAATTGGTTCCACCGCCAGATCATTTATGCCCATTACTTTCTGGTATTGGAAGTTATTCTGAGCACTTAGCCAACATTCAGAAATATAACAGCTGTTTTCAGATTACATCGTTTGGCGCTACACATATTATACCTGACTATTTCATGCCCGCTTTCAAGGTATTATACCATAATATTCAAGTTTGTATGAGAATATACATCGAAAATATTAATTGGACAAATCTGTAAAAATTACGGATACAAGGCAAATTTATCACTTACTGGGGGCACTGTTACCACCACCAGATGCCCATCATCAATCGAACAATGAAGAGAACCATTGTCCAAGAACTACGAATGTTTCTTCATCAGAACAACAATTTAGTAAACATGTTCAAATAGCATTGGATTTTGTTAATTACGGATTTTTTTTTTGCTTTAAGTTTATTTTATACAAAAGTTTGGGTCTTTTATTCATCGATTGGGGCATTACGAAGTGTGCCGGGTCAGCTAGTTTATGCAATACATATTCATATGATTGAATAAAAAGTATCAAAATTTTATAAAATTATGCATAACATTCGAAAGTAAATGGTAATTTTTGTTTTGCAAACCTGGCAGAAGAACTTATTTTCAAATTTTTTTTTGTTATAACAGTTGAAATTTTCCATATTGGAAGATCTTGTTCAGCGACCTGACTAATTCGAACCACATACGTACTTTCTTCCTGCCGGTGTCTACTCATAACTACAGCTGTAACCTAATATCTTTGATCAAAAAATGCATGGTGCAAAAGGGGAACTCCAACAAAATTGGTGACATTCTCGACCAAACGAATTCACGAAATTCACTGGATTTGTATTTCATCACAGAAATTTTTTAAAAGTCGATTTAATAGATAAATATGTTTTATAGATGTATTTGTGAAAATGCCCGACAAATATGAGGCACTGGTTCATTAAAATGAAATATATTGGCATATTTATTTCGTTTATATGAATACATTGTTTATTTACTATCAGCAATGCGATAGAAGTCCCATCAGTAATATAACAAATATAAACAAAACACAACAATAAAATTCACATCAGAACTTGATTACTACATCTCATCATAAAATATAGTTAATTAATCACAGAATTCATCAATGATTATATGGAAATACAAAATTTTTCCCACATTAGACATTCAGCTACAAACACTAACATCAAGAAATTCACCCAATGAATAAAAAACCCAGATATCAAAAATTACTTCACCCTTCTCTGAACAGTATACTTATGTGACTAAATAATTTGATCCCCACATAATTAGGATGATTTTACCCACAGAGAATTTTGGAAATGATGAACGCAGCTTCTTGTTCTAGTGATATGAGCCATGCACTGTGGAAAAAAATTTTGTTCAAAATGTGAGGGTGTTTCATAACAGGAATTTATATTGAAATTGAATGTTTTTCAAAAGGAGGCACTATATATCTCATTAATTTTGAACGTCTCATTCTGAAATAAGATAGGTTTCTTCAATTTAGTAATATTGATGCTTCATTTATTTTATGGAAATTCATTTTCAATGAAGATAAAGTAAAATATATTTTATACTTTCCAGAATTTTATTTTCACAAATACGACTGGTTCAACCGTCAAGTCATTTTCAAGTAGTCAACTATAGGAAATTAACTCACTTATATAAATGTTAGCATAATTTGATCTTATTAAAATGGTTTGTTTGCAACGAAATTTTGTGGCATTAATGAATTTCTGATTCAACCACTTTGTTTACTTACCTGAAGATGTATTTATATATGATATTACTGCTCTAGCGAATTTTTCTTCTTAATGCAGTTGTATTAGTCCGTATAACTTTGGAGATTGAGCGTTCATTGGAATCAACTTTCTTTCTTCCCATTCTGTATATGCTATGTAATCTGTATGTTCTAAATCTTGTTTTATGTCTGTTACGAAGAATTTGGTCGGATCGGTATTTCCATTATGTTCAATATTTCCAATAATATTGCATTTTTCTTTATAATGTTCTTTACTGAGGCATTCGATGATGTTGCCTTTATCAGCTTTTGTTAAAATGAGGGTCTTCTTCTTGAACTTTTGACGAAATGGATTTTATTGGGTCGAATGTTGGATGCTTTAATTATTTCAACAATCTTATCTTTATGGAGAATGATCTTGATGATTCAGTTCGGCTTGGACTCCAATCATTTGTTTCGTTGATTTAATTCCATTGAATTGATGAAGTAAAATATATTTCATACTTTCCACAATTTCATTGTCACAAACACGACCAGTTTCGACCGTCAAGACATTTTCAAGTGGTTAACTACCAGGAATGAGCTTACTTATATAGATTCTAGCCTAATTCGATCAATTTATTTTCGTTAATTGTTCAATAGAAGCTTAACTCAAAGTTTGTGGTCTTGCAGCCCTTGTTTCCTGGCCGCCATCTTGAAAAAGAGGTGCAATTATATGTTCCGCGATATCTCGGAAACTATACATCTCATCAAAATATAATTTCAGGACATAATTTGTAGCAAATAGCTTCATCTACAAATGGGTTCCTATCACATTCTGCAGTAAATGAAAAACTTCGAAAGTCATAGGCGAAAAAGTGGAAAAATTCTTATGAAAATTTTCTTTTCTGAACAATAAATTTTAGATTTCCATTTTATCGAAAAATTATTCCAGTGGATGGTCTTTTGGGGAACGTTTTCACAAATTTATCTTCAATTTCATTTATTTTTAACGCTGTTACTACGCTCCAAATTTGATCGGGTTCATCAATTCTCACGAGAATCCGGACAGAACGAAATGAATCACTTCGTTTGATCATTTTTTCTATAATCCCTATATACTCATAACTTTTTTACATTAATACCTACAACTCAACTTATTTATTCATAACTCTCTTCCCTGTCACCTATGAGGTAGTCTTTTGGCGCGTTTTTTTTAACGTGGTATTCCCAGTAGGCCTACTCTTCAAAAACCTTGATCGTGATGTAATCCTCCACATAATTATATTTCTGATCGGTTATCCGCTGCCCTACTCTAGTCTACCGTTTTTGATGGTCCAGCCTGTGGCTCATTAATTAATTGATATTTAAATGAGAAGGTTTGGGGAATGACATTGGACTCATTGTTGAAAGTTCATCTATCAATTCATTTTCTTCGACTACTTTTGAAATTTCCATTATTAGGTGCATGTTTCGCCAAAGCAATGCATACTGTCGAGCATTTGAGACCAGCTTTTCTGCAGTCACACATGCTCCCACAATTTCCTTGGCATCGGCAAAACGTTAATTTTATGAGATCTGGGGGTGCTGGAGGCTTGGAAGCTTGGATTGGCATCCAAATGTTTCTATGCTTTTTCAAGCCCCGATCATTCGGATTTTATATTTTCCAAGCCACGACAGTATCTGGTGATACACTCGGAG
Organism: Cryptolaemus montrouzieri; assembly: GCA_013387265.2. NCBI lineage: Eukaryota > Metazoa > Arthropoda > Insecta > Coleoptera > Coccinellidae > Cryptolaemus > Cryptolaemus montrouzieri. The sequence goes on along the minus strand of JABFTP020000124.1, from coordinate 41,357,041 downwards.
GCTGTTGAAACGAGCTGCATCTTAGGTTGGAGGCAGTGAAGATAAAATGAATTTTCAGTTACTTTTTCGAGAATTTTATGTATCGCATGCCGTTTAGAAAATCTTCTTTAATACTGCCGTAGGAAAATACAAAAAACTGTTCACCAACAAGAGTGAGCAGAGACGGATAGAGTTTCCCATATTATAGGTAGCAGAGAAAGCATGAATAAAAAGCAAATTCTGTGCTATGAAATCTGCATGCACAAAACTTGAAGGGCTATACAATTGACCACATGTGCGTCCTTTAGAAGGTTTGAAGAAGAAAATGTTTTGCTGTCTTGTTCCTTGCGCTGTGAGCAATACAAGAATGTCGATGTCTTCGGCCACGACAAGGACATAATTATAAGATTGGGATGCACTAAGCTCAGCAGAGACGATGATTGAATCTGCATGTGATTCATTTTGATCGACGAGAAAACCTACTTCTGTAAGAGCAGTTTTGAGTAAAACTATAAGGTTTTATTTGTTCTTTTCATTACCAAGAAATTTCCTAGAGATATTGTTAGTACGGTACTCTTATCAAACTCAATTCCTGCATATTGATGTTTATTCGTGCGACGCAGCGTTCCCAAGACTTCGTTCCAGCAATACCTGGATCTTCGGACAAACCATCGAATATTATAGTTGCAGATAGTCCATAATGTTCTTGCATATACCTGACATACTGTTCAATAATGTTGTTCAGTGACGAATTTCTATCCCAAACCACTTTATGTAATAGGCAATCACCATCGACAACAAAATAACTTCTGTGCATGTTTTCAGGAAATGGTCTATTGGTGTAAAAGCATTAAATAAAGTCGGTTTGGTACCTTTCCTCATGCCATCCTTAGCGAATAGTGATAATGGAAAAGGTGGAAATTTGTACGGCAGATATTGTTTAATATCGCGGACTGACTCTCTTGAAATACACATGCGTTGAAATAAAAGTGAGGATTGATGAATACAGGAGATTTTTCAACAGTAATGCTTGTCATATCACAAAAAATAGAACCTTCGATTTCCTATTAAATGAAAAAACGCGCCAAAAGACTCTACCTCATAGGTGGCGGGGAAAGGAGTTATAAATAAATAGTTTGAGTTGTAGGTATTGATGTGAAAAAAGATATAAGTATATAGGATTATAACAAAATTATCAAACGAAGTGATTCATTTTGTTTTGAGCGGATTCTCGTGAGAATTGACGAACGCGGTCAGATTTGGAGCGCTGTAACAGCGTTAAAATAAATGAAACTAAAGTAAAATATTTGAAAATGTTCCTCAAAAGACCATCTACAGGATTGGTTTGGAATAATTTTTCGATAAAATTTATATAAGATAAAATAATAAATAATAATGAAAATTTCATAAGAATTTTTCCACTTTTTTGCTTATTTATATTTAACTTCTGAAATCTTTCATTCACGGCAGAAAATGATGAAGATTTATTTGTAGATAAAACGATTTTTCACCAATTATGTCCCAAAATTTTTCTGATGAGATGTATAGTTTTCGAGATATCACGGAAAATATATTTGCACCCTTCTTACAAGATGGCGGCCGAGAGACAAGGCCTGCAACCGAACAATCTTGGAGTTAGTCTTCTATTGAAATAAAATTTTGCTTATTCTTATTCTTTTGACTTTAGTTCAATTCAGTTGTTTTTATCTTCACAGAATTTATTTTTGTTGTTTTTGTGACTATGGCTTTATTTTACTTGAAAATATACATTTCACTTTCACTCTTATTGCAGTTCTGTATTTGTGTTTCCTTCAACAACACAATGAATTCCTTTCAGATTATCACGTAGAATTTCATTCGAATATTTCCCGATCAAATATTCAGTATTATTTAAACCTTTATTCTCGCTCTTATTGAATATGAGAGGAAATTCAATGTTTTATTGCAATTACGTTCTGATTCAAGCTTGCAAGTTTTGTGATTCAAGAATTTGAAATCTCAAGCCTTTGTGAAATGAAACTTGACTTGACTTGAACTCTGAAACCAAAAGTTGACTAGTGCTTGATTTGATTTTCAAATCAAGCTGTGAATTCTAATTACTATACCTACGAAAACCGACAAATTGTTCGTATAAACGAATTTCAACACCAATTGCCTCTCAATATGAGGAAAGAGATTTTAATAATTTTGTGGTCCATAACTACAGGGACGATATGGTGCAAAGAATAATGTTGCATTCCATGATATTACGAAAAAATATTACGCGAAATGGAAATGTTGTACATAGAAATGAAAAGAGCATTCGAGAATATATAATATTTTAATCATATTTTATAACCTGAATTAGTCACCCTTTTCTCGGATATTGTTCCTTGTTATACTTTATTTGTGTATTATAGAGGAAAATGTGATAAGATATGTGAAAATTTAAGCATAAAATAAATAGAACATCATCAAAACATTAAATTACCTGAAAATAGGGACACCTAAAGTATTTCAATAAATTGAGAAGTTGTCATCCATTTGCAGTCACTGACATCAAACATAGAGCATCCTTTATAGCTGTATGCACAATTACTTATTGTTCATCAATATTCAGGTTATAGAAATGATTCAATATTGAAATTTAGATTCTGGGACGATTTCAGTAGATACAGTAGATGTTCGAGGTATATTTTTACAAAATTCCAATCAATTCGAGAACTGATCAGTTACGGCTATACTAATCAGAAGAAACTTATCTTACCCTACCTCAGGTTAACACATTCGGAAAAAATGTAAAATATATTTGAGAAAAGAATAATGAAATAAAACAAGTTACTATGTTTTAACTATCACTAATTTATTGATGTAAAGAATGACAAAATTTTACATTGGTTGGATCAGTTTCGGACATACGTCCATTATCAACATCAACCTAATGAAAACTGAATACTCATGTACGATACAGGAATTACCACCAATAAAATGCTAGTAGAGGTCACAGTAACTTGAATAATGGTGATCGGTAGGTAATTAAGTCTACCTGGTCGTTGAGGAGCATAACCCTTTCTACCCTAGATGCCTTTAAAATTTCGATCGATTCAAAGAAATTGAGTTTATAATATTTATCACGGGAATGAAGAATTTTTAGCTGTTGAAGTTCTGGAAAAGGGTGACATTAATTCAGACAATGTGCAGCTGAAGATAAATCATATTTCTGATGTAGGAATGACCGTAAATGTTCTTTGTATCTAGCCTTGAAAGAGCGTCCTGTTCGACCTATATAAAAGGAATTGCACTCAAAACATGTTAATTGGTATACTCCTGATTTTTCGAATTTATCGGTTTTACCTTTTGTGTTGAAAAGCAGACCTGACAATTTGCTAACTGGTTTGAATGCAATATGAACTTTTTACTATCAGACAAAACTCTAGCAACCTGTTCTGACGTCTTCCCAATAAATGTTAGAGACATCAATTTTTCGGGCTTTTCTCTCTTGGATTGGGGATATATCATGTTGAATGTGTTGTTCATATTATTCGATTAATTAAACTCTCTATTGCTTTTATATCGAAGCCGTTGTTCTCTGCTATTAACATAATGGTGTTAAATTCTGATTTTCGGTCCATGTCCGATAAAGGCAAAGAAATTGCTCTGTGAATCGTGGATTTGAAGGCTGCTATTTTTTTGAGAATACGGGTGAAATGAATCTATGGGTATGACATTATCCGCATACGATGGTTTTCTGAAGATATTGATTGATAAACGGTTATTATTTCCCGGGTAATTGTTAGATCTAAGAAATTGATTTCACTATCGACTTCTGTTTCTACTTTGAACTCAATTTTAGGATGAATGTTATAAATGAAATTCAGGAAGATTTCTAGTTGTGTATTCGTTACAATGGAATAGGCTAAAATGTCATCAACATATGGGTACCAAAATAGAATATGCCTTTTCGTCAAAGGTGACGTCATAATTTTAGTGTTTTCCAAATTAGACATGAAAATTTCAGATAGAAGGGACTGAGGGGAACTCATAGCTAAACCATTATTTTGTGAATATATCTTATTATTGAACTGAAAATAATTTCGGGTCAAGCATAAATCAAACAGAGAAATTAACTCATCTTTACAGACCACGTTGGGATTTCTTGCCTCTAGAATACTTGATATTAAGGGACACATTCTGTTGCAGGTATATTCGAAAACATATTATCTTCATTTAATAATATCAATTTTGCGGTTGGTGGCATGAGGAAATTATTCATTTTATTCGATAATTCTAATGAATTTTTATACTATTATGAATGACAATCTGAAATTGATTTGAATTTGGTATTTAGTTGCTTAGCAAGTATTTGTGTTGGATTGGTATATGACACCACTGGACGAATGGGGTTATTTTCTTTATGTGTTAATGAGACCATATATTCTAGGAATTCTAGGATTCATTTTAATCCATCTGTTTCTCTCGAAGCTACTAAAAGTAATTGCATATCATTAGCGGCTGCTCTAAGTTGTTTCTGTATAAGTGGTGTTGGATCTTTATGAACGAGTGTAAGCGCTTCTTTATTGATGAAATCTTTAATTTTTTCCTCATATTGTACTTTTGGAATAACAATTATAGCATTCGACTTATCTGCTCGCGTGAGTACTAATAAATTTTCAGAAATTTTGCGTTTGATATTTTGATTGAACTTTTATCTTTCGAGTTGGTTTGATTTTTATGAATCTTTATAATTCTCTCAATTTCTGCCTTTTCAAAATTGCCAGTATTTAAGGTTCTCATGAAAATTTCGGATTCAACGGCTTATGTTTCTAAAGAGTTAGTCTGTATTTTAGGAACAAATTTAGGACCTTTGGAAAAAGATCTCTTTCTTTTCGTTGAATTGAACATCAGATAAATTAGCAACCCTTTGACTTCCCGAAGAATTAACTCTATCTATTATGCGTGACTCAAGTGTGACTGAAAATTTTGATTTGAGTGATTTTAATTTTCTAGACTGTCTATAAAATTTTTTGAATATAGAAATACTAATTTTACATCTAATTGTATATCAAATTCTAAACAATGTAATTTAAAACTGAGTTCTGAGTGCAAGACCTTAAGGTAGTGCTGAATGACATACCTTTTATTATAAAGATGTTTACATTCTTCTTTTATCCAAATTATTTTCGCTGCTTGGACTGCTTTATATGATGATGATGATACACTATTCGTTTTGATATTCACATATCTCGGTGTAACTTTAAACTTCAGGCACTGTTTGTTGAACCACAAGTCCTGTGAACAATTCCTGTACTTGGGTTTGACGTATAGGTTGGCTTGAACTGCTATACAAGCATCTTTCAAATAATTGATCGATGTAGCCTAAACTACGTGATAGTTGATATTCATAATGAATAATAAAATGAAACAAGTTCCTATGTTTTAACTCACTAATTTATTCATGTAAAGAATGACAAAATTTTACATTGGTTGGACTGGTTTCGGACATACGTCCATTATCCATATATTATATATATCATATATTGAGAAAACATGGTGATGTGAATCTCAGCAATTGAAAATCCTGTATGATTGAAAATAATTTCAGGAAATGCAGCAAATCAAGAAATCTAACTCTTTTCATATTCACTTCTTCACATTATCCAACATGAACAAAGCTATGAACTGATTACGCACTAAATGGATAGGCGGTATAAGAGCAGCAGCCGAAATAAAGAGAATTGTCATTAAGTCCCAAGTGACGATCAAGCTTCCAAGAAACTGATATGGCAATTCTTCATGCATGGTCATGATAGCAAATTTCTGAACCTATTGTCTCTGATACCAAGAATTTTATATTCGTCATCATTGGTTGGCTTCATATTGATGAAATCATTACTGGAGGTTTTGCTGGTTCAAGTCTGTATTGGCATCTTGCTCATGTCAATGTGACATATATTGTTGACACATACGAGAGAGTCACTTCTTTGCAGGAATTTTACTTTCAGTTGTAAACGCCAGGTAAATACTAGGATTTAGTCTTAACAAACCTCAAACATTTTGCTTTCATCAAAAAAAAATCAATGTTACAAACCATACGGAAGAATAGCAATTTGTAAGGATTGTGGGAGAAGTGTACTTGTGATATTTTTCAAACTTCACGAGATATAAAATACAAGGAAAGAAAAATAAAAATTTGTTGAATAATTAGTCAAGAACTTCATCATGTATATTTTGGAAGGTAACGAAAAGCTATGTTCTGTTGAATAAAATAATGGATAATTGATAATGTACTAAAGTTGCGTTGAAAAAAATTGTTTTTCTTTGTCTTTCTCGTCCAAGCACACGTTGTCAATGTGATTGTCACTCTGTAAGATGGAGGTTTTCAAGCCAACCGAAAATACTGATTAAGAAACCTCAATCACTTCAACGTAGTCCATTTGGTCGGTAATTTTCTTAAGTTAATTTTCCTAGAATGAATCTGCTATGTTGTGGTTTGCTTACTTCCTTTCCTTTTCGTTGGTATCAATTTAGTACTGAAAACCTTCCGCTAAAGGCCGAAGAGAAAAATTGAATATGAGTTTTCTATCGGAATCTCTAACACCCTAATAGAGCATGTTAGGTGTAAGCATTATTAAGCATTGTAACCTTTCACTCAGTATAGTAATCAAATAACAACTTTTTCGTAAGGAAAGGAAACGGTTTCTCTCTACAAAACTTCTCTCGAGTTTACTAAGATCTCAGTATTCCGAGTATTTTGAGTTTTTGAAATACGAGGTAGGTAATATAGGTAAAGGTCTTATTATATTCAGAAACATTATACCCATACGAAAGGTGTTAACACGTTCGAATCATATTTCACCTTATACCTCATATCTTTACTCGAACTATCCCCTTAATCCGGGACAGGTATTGTGACTAATGGTCCGTCTAGGGTAACTTGTGAGTCAACATGACTCACTAGGCCAAATGTCAAGAAAAGAAATCTGAGTGCTTTTTAAATTTCCTTCAAAATAATACAGAGTAGTGACAAACACATTCATTTTGATCGTACAATAGGTGGGATTTATGCGAAATATTATAAAACATCACAAAACATCAGTCTTATAGTAAAATCATCTTGTTTTGGCTATATCAGTCACCTCGATAAGGTTCCTCAGTTCGGTCTCATTTACCTACAATAACTGATAGACTTACAAACTAAATAGTAAAACCAGGTTCACATAATATAAACCTACATGAACTATGAAATAACAAAGACAAGAAAACCTCTGAAGAGCATGGTTCAGGTACTAAGTCCATCAAAGTATACTTGGCGTCCTGTTGGCAATTATATCTACTAAATAAAGGAATTATAGAAAATAATTAAGTATTTCAGGCGTTGTTGACAAGAATAGTCGTGACTAAATAAAATAAGTATGGAGAGGAATGAAATATTTCAGGCGCTTAGTCCGTACTTTCGTCTGTAAATAATGTGAAAAAATTGGACTTATGTGAAAATGGATCACAACAAGCGCATTCGCCTTTGATGCCCACACATTTGTGGCACTTCCTTGGCTGGGGGGTAATATGCTCGCCACAGATAGAGCGGTGAGGTTAGATGATGATGAGAGCACATCCACTGCTTCTTCCTACTCTTCTTGTAGTGGCAAAACGAGCAGTAGACCCTACCTTTGTGTTGCTATTCATTCGGTAGAACCTCATTGTGCTCGTGCGGGGGGTCACCCGCAGCCCCATTCGATGATCCTTGGCTTCTCAAAATTGAACAACAGAATGTTGTAGGAATCTGGAGGCTAAGATGATGAGCCATGCATGAATAACTTCAGTGTAGAATCAGTTCTAAGTAATTCACTTTTAGGGTTGGAACCATTTCCCAAGAAGGATATGGTGTTCAGCATGTATTATGTACAGTTGTCACATAGTATTTTGATCTTTATGCCATATTTATTCAGATTACTCGGTTTATACATGAGGAACGGAATTTTCCTCTGATGCCAACTAGTTGCTCCTGGCTTATAACTTTTCCTGTAGTTCTCCACAAATATTTCCCATACTTCTGAAATCCGAGCCAGCTTCGAGTTTCTGTCCTGCCAGATCGATCAGCCTACAAAGCGCAAACATCTGACCAGAAAATTGAAACGGGTTTCAGACATGATTGCAACGTGTTTATCGTCACAGTATACGGTTTTCAGCAAAATTTCAGCGCTCAGATGGTTATTTTCCATTGCAGCAGCGTAACAAAGAGAGCTTAATAATCCAAACAACTCTTCCTTAGTCAAAAGAGCAATTGTGGTAGTCTGCATTTTGAGTTTGGGTTTACAGCATTTATCTCACGGTTGGTACATTCGAGAATCTGTAATTAAGACATGCCAACACTCCAACGGCGAATTAACTGATCGGGCATTGTGAGTAGTGCCAGATGTCTCGTCTGACCGTTGGAGTATCCCAAGAAATAATGTGTTTTCCATCATTTGTTTTAATGAATCTCCTTCATCTGAACTTCGAACTTTTGTACCTGATGTGGAATGTCATTTGTCGGTCAGAATTTTATTGGGCTTACTGTTTGACTTTATTTTCTTGAGAGGCGTGCCAGAATCGGGAGTAGGTCCTTTTTCTCCTGGGGACGATTTTGCGACTCTTCAATGTAACTCAGCAGCTCCTAATCATCATAGAGATCCTCCGACTGGGGTTCATACTCCGGATCGCTTTCATCACAAGTGATCAATGGCACCATCGTCCCCAGAATCTCCATTCTCCAGAAGCTGAAAAATTTAGTCGTCCGTCAAAGGCCTTCTGGACATTGCGCCAACGAATAAAACTGAAGAATGAAGAGAAATTTGAATCAGAAAAGTGCAAATTATCTTCAAAATAAAGCCTCTGAATAGACCATCACTTTTGCATTGATTTGGTTTGGCGATAGGTACAGGTACCTAAGTGAAGGTATGATAATATTATATCATCCCCTCTGTAGGTAACTATGAGTCAAAACGACTTACGTACGCTCAATGGTAATTATGAGTCAAAATGATTCACTGAAATTTACTTGCAAAGGTAATGTGTGCGTAAACTTGACTCAATAAATTTTACAAGAAAATATTTTTCTTCTCTAGTTGGCCGTAGTTACGACGTTCCTTGATGGTACTCGGGGCGGAACTAACTGATGGAATATGTCACGTAGTCCAGGAGCGTTTCGGTTACTGGAGGGTTGAAATGCGGATCCAAAACAAAATATTTGTCAAAGTGAATCACACTACCTATACCGGGTTAAGGCAGTTGGTCACCACTTTTTGAAATCTCTGTCTCTTACCTCCTTTTTTACTTTTTCTATAAACTATCTTTTCCTACATAAAGGTGTGAAGTAGTTTCTTTCTGTTATTTCGTAAGATATGAAATAGATAGAATGTTTGCCTTCAATCAATTCATATCAATAATTTTCTTCCCGGTTCTATTCCTATTCTTCGCAAGACTTCCTGGTTAATAGTTTTTGCCACATTCTCATTTTCATATTAGAATCACCACTAATTGGACAAGTTTCAATTTCCTGTTCACTGTTCTGGGTTTGAGTGAAATTTTTCCTGAATGTTGGCTTTTATGTGCGTAAATCTACACACAACCAAATTCATATAGAATCACTCGGTATTTCACATTATTGATTGTTCTTAACCATCGATCTTTGACTACTTGTGCAGAATGAAGTTCTCTGTTGTAAAAAACTGGATAATATGATAAAAATGTTGAATTATCACCACATGTTGGATTGTCCGATGTGCAGAAGGGTCGAATAACCGTTGAAGAAGGGTGACACAAAAGGATATAGCGGCCACAATCGGGGTATCACAAGGGTAATTTCCAAAACCTATGCCCGATACGTGGAGCTACAATCTCTGCAAAATAGGCCTAGAAGAAGTCGAAGGAAGATCACTTCCAAAGAACAAGTCCACTTTTTGTACCAAATTTCAATGAGAGACTCTAGTGCGTCGCACCCCATACTCCAAAGGCAATTTCTGGAAGCAACAGGCACAGCCGCCACAGAATAGTGGCAGAATATCACCCCAGAGGAGGTCGAAAACCTAATCCACAGCATGCCTAGACGGATTCAGGCTTGTATCAGGGCAAAAAAGGTAATACAAGCTACTAAGTCGATGAAAAACACCTACCCCGTGAGAAAACAATTTTCAATTTTCTACTACATGCGGAAAGAGTCTCTTATTCTCTTTTATTTGTTTCTTTCTTGAAATAAACCTTAATTTATTTCTTCTTTCAATTGAAATATTCTAAAAGGATCAATTCTAACAATCCTTCAAAATTTCCAAAATCTCCGAGATAATATTCAAAATATCGGGTGATTCCATATAAATTTGGTTGTGTGTATATCAAATTTATGTTGATTCGATTTGAATTCAAGTGTAACATGATCATACGGTTTTGAGTAGGAACAAATTAATAATTAATTTTCATTATTATTATTTCACTAATGTAGTATCCGTCTTCTGTAGCAAAATAATACATCATTATGTTCTTCTGACATCATCCGTGCCTTGCAAGTGGATATCAAGATCTCCAATTTTACTATTTGCATTACCACATTATAGTTTTCGATACTCCTTATTTGAATTATATTCTTGTAAAACACGTCCACACAAGTAATTTTAAAAAGTTTGTTTTTGCCCAGAACTTCTTCGCACCTCATCTTCATAGTGGTTTTCCTTGTAAATATTTTGCTATGATTCCTCCATGCCTTCTCTACAGCAAAATCACAGCTGTGAATTATTCTGTCATTTTCGCTTGTCATTATCTGAATCCTCAGAACAAGAAGCGCTTTATCGGAGTTGAGGAATTCATTTTGTTTATGTGTTTTACAGAGTACTGAAACGTCACAGTTCAGAGGTCTCCTCCACCCTCTAATCTGAAACCTGTCCATACAATTTTTGAAATTAATGACAACCAGCCGCTTGGTTGCACTATCATCCTTATTTTCGACCAACATTGGACAAGTACCGTTCTGTTGTTATCGCAAACATGTTCATGAGTTAGTTATTCAGAAACACTCTCAAGAATTTAAATATTTCCAGAGAGTGTGGCCAATAATATATTGCTTGTTTTTCTTATTTTTGGGTTACTAGAACTACTATAAATAAGTTTGTTGGGAAACTCTATTCACGCTCTTCCTCAAGAAAATTTTGTTAAAATTAGTATACAATAGTGTTATTCTGACACTATATAATGAATATTCACATCAAAAACCACATCTAAATATGTATATTAGGGTGGAGCGTTTCAAGGTGTTTCAAGGTGCCCCCATCGTCATAAAGTTCTGAAAAATTTAGGCAAATTATGAGTTCTGCCAAAATTTTTCAAAACATCGCAAACATTTTATAAAACTTCTGAGCGACAGTTATTACCGGTAGAAACATGCGTGTTGAAACTCTAAGGTAGCTGGGCGCGGGCGAAGGGTATTTCGGCGAAATACCCCTTCCCTTCATACCCAAACACCGATGGAGTGACATTAAGTAATTTCGCACGCTTACAGCAGTTCATCTGTTTGCCGTTCATTTATTTGAGGCAATTGTATTAGTTTATCTTTAACTGGTATTGTGACGTATATTGTAAGTAGTGATTTTCATATTTTATGCTTGTAGTATAATTCCTGACTGTAATATTAGAATATTTATTATTTGTATTGTTTGCAGAAATATGTCTCAAGTTAAAACATGAAAAACAACGTGCTGCCCTGTATTTGGTTTGCCGCAAAAGTTACCAGCATCGTAATTACCAACTTATAACGATGTTATGAAGATTTATCTGTTCATGAAACATGAGTTAAAGCCTGATAAAACAACAAAAGAGCCAGCAGTTCATGAAATATCTGAAAGATTGGCTCACGAAGTTATAAAATATAGCAAAAATCGTCGCTGCCTACTGTGAGTGTAAAAAGACTTTTACAACTGATTCGTGCCTACCACGACAAATAAAGAAACTTAATGAAACCATATCTTGGCCGTGTAACTAATGTTAAATACCAAGAAAAGATTAATACATTTATATCAGAGTCCCATATACTGTTTGATATTAGCAGTTGCAAATGCAAAGTTATATGTGATTGTAACTGTGTAAAAGGTAGTCGTGTTCCCAAGGAGGAAGCAAGTTTCTTAATTGACCAGAGAACAGACAGAAATATGATGAAAGGCGGTATCGATGTGATTGCAACTGTGAAAAACAAGAAGAAACAAGAAAGAAAAGAAAAAGTTTATCGCGTAATAGAGAGGTAAACTATTTTGACAAACCTTTTGTTCCCGTTCTTTGACCGATGATTCTTCAATCGAAAGCAGCAGTTCATACGCTAGCTCCCCTCATTATCTTCTATATTATCTTCTAAACCTTACCACCATGAAAACTCATAACAGGTCAAACTAAAAGGTTCACCACCTCAGACAAAAAGAGGTTAATTTTACCATCATTAGCCCTTGCCTGTGATCGTACTGGAATATCCGATAGAGCCACTGCAATTATAGCTTCTTCTGTCTTAAAAGATGTTGGCATTATTTCCCCAAACTATCCAAGTCGTGTCATTGATCGTTCAAAGTTGCGCCGTGAAAGAACTAAGGTCAGATTAACTTTACAAGAAACGGACTGCAATAAAATGCTTCTCGGTTTATATTTTGATGGCAGGAAGGATAAGACTTTGGTTCGTATTGAGAAAGAAGGAAAATTTTATGGAAAACGACAGACAAAAGATCATTATGTTATTTTATCAGAACCAGGAAGCAACTATTTCGGGCATGTCACTTGTGAGTTGGGGACTGCTAAAGGCATTGAAGACAATACAGGTTTTAAAGGTGGCGTTATTCGTCTGATGGAAGAAGAGCTAAACAGACCATTACAGTGGTTTATCTGCCAGTTGCATTCTAATGAATTACCACTGCGACATTCGTTATTACAGTTAGATGGAAAAACTACAGGGCCGAAATGCTTTTCAGGTGCCATTGGATATCAATTACAAAATTGTCAAACAATGCCGATAGTCGCATTCTCCGTTATACCCACAATATTACCTGAAATTACTAGGACAGAGCTGAGTACCGACCAAAAGTATCTATACGATATTATGACCGCTATCAGTACTTCTGATTAAGTTAATATAGAACCTGTACTCCTTAACCATTCTAGATGAATAACAACAGCTAATTGGTTGTATGCCACAAAACTGACCCTGAAGAAGAATTATGGTATTAGCCACGTACGTAATGAAAATTTATGGACCAATGTGATTTACAATAAAATGTGATTCCTCATGCATCGACGGGGCTAAGCACCTTTGGCAAACTATTAATCTTAGTCGCTATTTGAACTCCGATATGAAGGCTATCATTGACAAAGTAATCCAACGAAATGGATATTTCGGTCATCCAGAAAATATCATCATTGCCATGCTTGGCGATGATAGAGAGATTATCCGAGATCTGGCATATCGAAGAATTATAAAAGCAAGATCACAGAATACTCGAGGACTTCGAAAATTCAAGGTGCCGGTGTTCAATTTCGATGCTTGAGACTATACTGACATTATTTTGTGGTGTGACTGTGACATAACTGAGCCACCTCTAACTTCAAATTCGTCTGATGAAACCTTGAAGGAAATTGTAAAAAATGGTCTCGGCACATGTCAGTATATTAAAGATTTTCCATGCCACACCCAAGCCGTGGAGCGCTGCATTAATTTGGTGACAGAAGCATCGCGTGCACCTTGTGGGGAAAACAAACGAGATGGTTTTATTAGAGCAAGATCACTATTTCGTCAACGTATGCCTAGTTTTAACACAAAGAATCAATTTAATATTTAAACTGTATTTTTAATGTTTCTGGATATTTCTTGTAATAAATAATCAAAACATAAAAAAATGTTTTTCGTTTGTTTTTCATCCCTGCTGGGGCACCTCAGAACGTTAAGATAATTGTGTGATATTTTCTATGTTTGTTTTGTATATAACAAGGAAACTTTTCATCGCTATTCCGTTGAAAAAATATTTTTCTAAAATTTCATATATTTTCGCTCCACCCTAATGTATATAAATGGATAAATAATGAAGCTTCTTCAAGCTGTGATGAGAAGAGGTAAGTACGTACAACAAACATTTCCCTAATGCCGTTATTTGTAATAGAAAAACTTAAAAGCGCGTTTATATTGTTCGAAATAAACGATAGAAATCCTAAAGATATGAAATAAAATCGACATGAAATTGGTTTTATATTAAATTCATTTTAAAATCAGTCAATTAGCAACCTTACAAATATAAAACAAAACAATTAGAGAAAAGTTGTAAACATTGAAGCATGAAGTATGTTGGGAGAAGAGTAGAATATAGAAATTAAATTTTGCCTAGCATGCTTTTGAGTATGATTATAAAATTGATTTTGAGCCGAATTGGCAAAAATCAAACACGTGTTATTTCTGTGAAGTGGCGATAACTTTCAATTCAATTGTAAAAGAAGAAAAACATTCAAAGGCTTTTATCTTGAACATTACTATCACATGTAAGTGTAGTCCATTTATCTCTAATCAAATTTGCAGAGATCTTTGGTGTTAAGTTGAAACCAACACGTTATATTATGGATTACACTATATATTGAAGTTTCGGGCCATAAATTCTTTGTGATATGGAAATACTCATCTATGAGAACATTCAGTACGTTTATTTTGTATTTGAACCCTAAATTAAACTGGTAATTTATTATGCATTCTGATGCCTTAATGAAGAGAAGAATATTATACCAGCTTCATTCTGAAAGGTGGAGTAACCAAATCCTTATTTCTTCTTGTATCAAGCGATTGAACGTCGCACTTTTCTGGATGTCTTATTTGCATGGACGTGTTTCAAAATAGCATCAATATGGATAGAAGGTAAGGTAGGTATTCTCCCATTTAAAATTGGTTTGCAAGAATCTCTAGATTCCCGCTTGAAAATAATTTGTAGAGTTCTTTTCTGTAACGAGAAAACCCTATTTCTTCCCGAAGATAAACTCAAAATTTGAAAACACTAGGTAGAGTGAAGAGTAAAGTTTATGGTGCTTGTAGTACATTCATATATAGGTAGACATGCCAAATTTCAGTGCGATACTGGTCTTAGTTATTTTTGACAGCTGATTGTTTTTGAAGTGTTTTCCATCATGTTGAGTATGGTTAAAAACGATTTTCGTTCTCTCATAAAACATTATTTTTGAGAGGCAAGACGGCGAAGAGAACAAAATAGAAGTTGAAAAAAAAATTATGGGGCAATGCTCCTTCAGATTACACCGTCAAATATTGATTTCGAGAGTTTCGTGGTGGCCGCAACTCCGCAACGAATGAAGTCCACAGCGACAGGCCCTACGATGCAGTTATAGAGGACAATGTCAAGAAAATACATGAATAGGTGTTGGCTGACCGGAAACTGAAGGTACGCGAGCGAGCAGATGACACAAATATTAGTAGTGAGCAAATACGCCATATTTTGGGTGAGATTCTACATATGAAAAAGTTATACTGCCACTGGATACCGCGCATGCTGACTCCTGATCAAAAACACGAACGCATGAATATTTCGAAAGAGTATTTCGACTTGCTAATAAGGAATCTGACGGACCTTTGGCATCGATTGGTTATTGTTGATGAAACCTGAATCCACTATTACACGCCAGAAAACCGAATGAGTACCCGGTAATGAACTGAAGCCGGCACGAGTGCGCCAAAGCGGCTGAGGGAGGCTAAATGAGTCGGAAAGGTTACGACGTCGGTTTTCTGAGATTTTCATGGTATACTCTTCGTGGACTACCTCAAAAAAGGAAAAAACATCAACAGCGGGTATTAGTTTGCACTATTGGAGCGATTGAAGGCCGAAATCGCTGCATGACGGCCTCATATGAAACCAATGTTTTTGCAAAACAATACGCCGGTGCAGAATATCAATGATTTAGGGCTCCAACTGCTTCAGCATCCACCGTATTTGCTCGATTTGGCTCACTCGGACTAATTTTTCTTCCCAAACCTCAACAGATGCCTCATCAATAAGAAATTCAGCTCACGCGAGGAAATCATCGACGCCGCGGAGGAAAATTTTGCAGAATTTCCAGAAAATTAAATTTCCGACGTGATCTAGAGGTTGAAAAATCACTGGAATAAGTGTATCAAGCTAAAATGGGACATTGAATGGAATAAAAGAACAGTAAGAAAAACATGGAATTTTTGGTGCTGCCTGTGCAAGAACCTCCATTAACCTCCCCAAGGCAAAATAAGATGTGTACAATTTTTACAAGTGTTTTCCATGTGAAATGTCCAAGTCAAACTGAAGTCGATGTATACAACCAAGAACTTAGCAAATGACATCCCTATCGCGTTTCAGTTGTGATTTCTCATGTTTTATGTTCGTTCAATTTCAACTAATTTGTCGAGAACTGAACTTTAGTTTCACTTGATACTAGTTTTTTATTTCATTCTCAACTTCTGAGAAGGGCGTATCCTGTCATGCAACATCTATGGTCACCCTCGCCCTTGTCGCACCGGTGTTTTATATAAAACAGGAAGATGTGATGGCGTGAAGAATTGCTTAGCCCTGAAAAGAAGACTGAGTTTAACAGAAGCAGATTTGGCAATGACTGATAAAAGACCAGTCAGCAAACTCTGGTCTTGACTGGGATACGGAGTAGATGCGTGTTCGTTTCTGAAGCAATTCGATGTCCTTTAAGGATCCAAGGATGTACTCCAGTAATGATTTTTCTGGAAAACGCTGTTGATTTTATCTAGATCGCATTAAAATTGACCAAGTTCAACTGGCTCGACGCTGATGCCTTCCGCAAATCTGAATTCATGCTCTATTGGTGTATTTGTCGGTGTGACTCATCAGCAAATATAGAAAGCTGATTAGAAAGTGAGGAAACTAGAGTACAGTCGGCTCCAAACCCAAATATTTTGTCTCGGTGGAGTGGAGTAGATGGCTTATCCCCTTGTGTACTTCTGTATCAACCTGAATGATTCACTCGTCACGTCATCAACCACTATCTGAATCGATTCACTGAAAATAAAGCTAATATTCCAACCCTGCGATTTTTCGAGAAGCCCATATGCGATAGATACATTCTTGAAAGTTGCGTATCAACCCTCTCGAAGGCCATTGAGATATCAAAAGTAATGGCTCTTGATTCGCCATTCATTGATTGATGATGTTAACGAATGCGTAACGTATGCAAGGAGGTCACCAGTTGATCGTTGTGTACGGAAAATGTATTGTCGATCACTGATGATAATGGGCAACAAAGCCATTCGACAGTAATTATTGGGTAGGCATTCCTCCCGTTTCTTTGAAACAGATTGTACCCTCATAACTTTCCAATACCCCGGAAACGTCTGCCGCTCATACGAAATCTGAAACAGACGATTAGGTACTGGTGCTGACTCTAAAGCACATTTTTGTAAAACAGTAGTATTCCATTAAAACCAAATGATTTCTAACAATTCAGTTGTTGAAGAGTGCGCCTTAACGTATGCAATCTGAACTTTACTTCAGACATAGTCGATTGATGCTTGGTGGCACTACACTTGATTAATCTACGCTAGAATTTGGCCAAAACAGTTTTGCAGGGAGATTCTCCTTTTCTTAAGGTAAAATGTGATAGTGTGATAGGACAATCACCTCTAATCAAAGGCGAGAAGGTTAGTTTTCAAAAGTTATTGTTGACTGTTCTCGCCTCAATCAGAACTGACAAGTTCCACTGGTGTACTCCACGAGTCTATTCATAATTCTTGAATTGAACTTGGTTATCATTTGTGAATAAACTTTCAGTTTTCATTTCATTTGTGGAATATTTCTTCCAGTACTTATAAACCCCATCTTTAACTTCAGTTTCTCGACAGTTCTTAGTAAAATGAATTTTTGCTCGGATGTTTTTACTGGCTTGATTTAAATGAATATCATATATTCCAGGAAAGAGTAGAATCCTCATTACGTGGCTGACAGAGTAACTAGTGGTTGATATAAGATTGTGGTCGGAGTTGCTTAAAGATGCTGAGACCTGTAAACTGGAATCACCTGGATCGTAAACAAGAAAGAGATCGAGAGTATTAGGAAAATTGATTATATTGACAGGAATTCTCATCGACAAGTTACATCAGGTTGCAGCTGAGCGTGAAGGTCTGCGCTTGCTTTCCTGCTTCGTAGGTCCTATTTAAGTGTTGGAGCCAGTTGATGTTGTGATAGATGAAGCCTCCCACTATAATCACCTTTGCTGATAGATGTTGTATTTGGATCGTATCTACCTTGTCGCTTAGATACTGGAACAAATGTACTTGTAAACGTTAGGAGATCAATATAGAAAACATAAAAAAAAAACAGGTCGAAAGCGTCGTCCTCCCATGTGTCCTCTCTTTAGAATACAGCGTCCGATCTAGCAAAAACACAGTAATTCCTCAAAGCGAGGGCCACCTCTACTAATTTCTTTTATCTTCAATGTCCTTTGCTACCGCTTTCATAAACTGCTAAAATGGGATGTGGATATCATTAATTGGAATCACTTTTTCACTAATAACTTATAAAACTATATATTCTACAGATTATTTTATTCGTTCTAGAGATTGAAGATGAACTATTACAAGTTGAAACTAACACTTTATAAATTACACTATATACTGAATGCGGAGTTGGCCCAATATAGAAACCTGGGGAAGAGCACATAAGAACATCCTGCAGTCTGTTATTAAGGTATGGTTTCAACAAACTACGCTTTTCGGCAAAATCACAAAGAAACAGCTTATTCATGAACATTTAACTATCGAAAGCCGCAATCAAAATCGATACTTTATCATCATTATCCATAGCCTTCGTAAATATGTCGAGACCACTCCACATGGCACTTGAGGTACCTTTTTTTTCTGAATCCGTTTTGTGCGTTATTGAACAAGTTGATTTATTCCAGAAGCGCCATTTCTGTCTATAGTGAACACAATTAGTCACTTCACTTTTATTGTGAGTAAGACCTTCAACTTTTCATGGAAATATTCATCTTTGGAATATCTATTAATTAATTATGATAAGGACAACTTGTTCTTCAGATTCTAAGATAATTCATTTAGATATTCCGTATATATCTTTAGAGGATTTCGGTTTCATAGAAGCGATCAATCACTCAATTATTTGACGAAACAATCAAATAAGTTTCATAATTTATGCATTCCATACGATTATTGCTTAGCAATTTGCTTGAACCCCAAATTATTTACTTACATCTCAAACATTCACTACATTCAGATTTCATCAACTATTCTTCCGGTTCAGTGAAGCGGCACCTCTTGCTGCTTAAGCTACTGGGGGAACCGCAATCCCGCTATATTGCAACTTAGAATGTAAGTTTGCATTGAAAGAATCATTTCTGCATTTATTTAGGGTCCTACCCATATAGTCGAAATTCTAGTAATATAGTGAAAGTCCTAATGATATGGAGATCCTAGTTATATAGGAAAAATCCCAATTTCTCACTAGGAAAGTTTATATTGGAACACCTACAAGTGCGAGAAGTACTACTGTCTCATAACTATCCTGGGTCTGCAACCGCGCCGCAGTCCTGGTATGATCTTGAAGACCTCTATAGTATCGATAGAGTCGTGCTCTTTTCTAACTCATTTACAAACTGTTTAAATGTTCGTTAGATCACTGCCAGTTTGTTATTCAATGTTATTCCATTTTAATTAGTTTGAATTCAGGAAAATAATCAAACTCCTGCATTGTAGGAAGTAATTTCAGTGTGAGTTAATTTATTCACTGTATGACCACTGTGAACTTGATGTAGTCGCTAGGGATTGCAATCCCGCACTGTTTCCAATCCTGAGGATTTTTGCTGGATTGACTCCGTTAGTAGTTTATAGCTTTTCAATTCAACAACGCCTTACTAATAATTGGCTAATTATTTCACCAGTTTGGCTACTTATTTGTTATTACAAGGTCCAAAACAAAAAAGAATATCAATATTTGGTATAACTTTGTAAATTTAGATACTTTTGTATTATACTAGTTAACTAAAAATATTAATTCTAATCTTTATTTGAGGTAATAGTTATAATCCGTCTTTTGTATTCACAACAAGTATCATATGAATTTAGTTTACTAATAGTCTTTCAATTTTTCTCAGTATATAATTAATCGTAACGTTATAAATATGAAATAATCAAATAATCAGTCACACTCACAACACAAAAATAAAATAATCAAATAATCAGTCACTTCACATCTCTCTTTGACAATATGATCTTAAAAACAAATAGCATCAATGGATTAATCTCCCAACCTACTTCTCATAAAACTACATATGCAACCAGCGGCCGAAAAGGCTTCTTCAGTCTCTACACTTGTTGGCTTGATAGTTAATAAGTAGTCGATTTGGGAAATTGAAATCCACTCTTCGAGACCAAATACCTCAAATCTAAAGACATACAAAATGTATTAAGACTAAAAACATCCTTGCAAACCATTCAAGAAACTATTTTTTCATGATGATACCTCCGTATTATGTTGAGATGACTGACCTATAATTAAACAGTGTTTAGTTTCAGGGTGGTTTTTAGGCCAGTGGTAGAACGTTAGCTAATTTTCAAAAATTTAGAACATATTAGACATTTTGCTGTTCATCCGTCTTCGGACTTTTGAAATAATACCATGAGTTTGTTCATTCTTTTCACCAACATCCTTCTGTGCCTGTTTTGAAAGAAACACCCTTCAATAGAACATGTGAAGCAATAATTCCTGACTTTATAAATAACTGGTGGCTAGTACAAACAGTTCGCAGTTGCAATAGAAAAAATCATATTAAAATCAGTTAACTCTATAAAATTTAAAATAACCTCAAAGTGACTGGAAATTAGTCGTTCTCGCGTAAAATGTTAAATGATAAATATGATTTAAATCGTTCAAATGGCGGACCTGAGTATATTAACGATAAAAAATACAATATTGGGCAAGGACGATATCTCCAATTAAGAACAATAATTCGAGGACAAATAAATAAACATTATACAAACCTTGAAGATCAACTAAAACAAAACTACGTCGACGAGTGGCAACTTGACGAGTCGAACGACAACTGACATGCGGTGCCACTGGTGCGAGTGGTGGCGCGATACATACAGCCTGTACGTGTTTACGTGCAATTCAGACGCAAAACAAAAGATTGAACAGCAACGTCGCTTATAAAACGCGAGTAGATTGAAGGCGGCAATTTGAATTATTTTGCACCGGCTGATGCTTGCGGATTCGCATTGGTGATCCGCAAGATATCGTGGGATCCTGCAGAGCCTAAAATTGAGCTGGATCCCGCTAGATTCTGGATTTCCACTTTGCTGGATTGCAATCCCTAGTTGCCGCTATATTAGGGGTATCCAAGTAACCTTTAGAAGGTATCATATCAAATATAATTTTAAGTTGCCCTTTATCAGCCAATATAAATTATTTAGGAGATAATTGGCTTGATTGCCTAAAAAGAGATTTTGAGAGGTATACATAAATATTTCGTAGAACATGGTTCATAACTAGACATGCCTGATGACTGTTAGTATGCGGAGTGTAAATGGGGTTAAAGTTATGTGACTCCTATCAATTCAGTGATTTATAGAATACAGACCGATATTGAATAAACGGACAGCTCCGTAAACACGACGTCTCTTTAGGTCAAAGTAACTTCTGATTCAATATTTCATCAATTCAGCAGCACGAAGATTTTAATTACCTTTTCTTGCATCTGCAAGAAATTACAGTCAGTTTGTGCTCTTGGCTAAAGTCTGGGTGCTCCTGATAGAGATCAACCCACGTCGTTTTAGTGACGACCCCCATATTGTTGAGATCATAGTATTTCCCACCCATATCCCGATAATCTGAAAATAGGGAACTTTTTAGTCAAAACTATGAAAATTTAAAAGAGCTATATGATATATTTCAGATTATGTTGACGGACAATGTTAGTGATTGATTCAGAATCAATACCGTGAATTTGTCACTCACAACTTAATAAATAAAATGATCACGTACCTTTCACAGGAATTCGTGTCCTAGAATACCAACCGAAGTCAATGCCTGTCGCAAGATTTCCATAGACTATGATTTAAAACCACATTATATTCAAAACTCACGACGAAGAGCTTTCAACACAACTGCAAAATATTGCAGGTCGAAATCTGGTTCCATGCTCTCCAATTTCGGAAGAAGGTCTGAAAATAGGTAGAAAGTTACCTTATAGAGCAAGACTTTCGATGCTAAAAGCCACTTACTACCCTGATCCACTAAACCTACCTTCAGATATTTTCCTCTTGAAATATACGATTTACTCTTATTTTGAAACATTATAGCTGCTAGTGAGAAAAGTAGTCATTTCTGCACTCTTAATAGCGATCTGTTCTTGAAACTTCATGATTCAGTTTTCATATGAGTGATATTACAACATCTTCTTCTAATAACTTCTTATATGCCGATGACATTCTTTTATCTTTTCGATACGATAATTTCGAAATTATTAAACAAGTTCTGACTTCCAGTCTTAAAACAAGTTCTTCAGCTCAATCTTTCGACAACAGAGTCATCTTGTGTTCATCTGAATAATCATCAAAAGATAACTAATTGATGACATTTTCTGATGTTTCGTCACTGAATCATAATTTCTAATCCAAGTATTAATATATTTTGTATCACACTGGACTCCTCATTAGCATTCAAATTTTATATCAGTAAACAGAGTCAAAACATGAAAACAAGAAATAATATTTTATAGAAACTTGGTAGGTCCACTTGGAGTACCGATGTTCACACTCTTCGAACTAGTGCTCTTGTTATGGTCTTTTCATTAGCTGAGTACTGTTGTTCTGTCAGGCTTTCTAGGGCTTCTGTGCAAATAATCAATTCCCAGTTGAATTATGCTGTGAGAATTAAGAGTTATGGATTGAGTTTTTTCTAGTGAAAATTTGATTATGATTGTTTTTTGTCAATAAAATGTATATCAATTTTCATCGAGTTACGACGTCGTCAATCAGAGAGTTTTAAGGATTATTACCATTAGCTCAACCCCGATTCCCTGGCTCCATATCCTCTTCAATATAATTCCTCCACATCTCCATAGACAATCAGCATTGGAAAAAGTTAATTATTCAATTAACCAAGAACTTCAGAATCCTCCTGTTTTGAGATTCATATCACAAAAATTGATCGCTTGGTTTTTACGAGCTCCTTTCGATGCGTCAACACTCTGGAAAAGTAAATGGAATGAACTTGTGGTTTTCAATGAGTTCCTCATACAATATCGTATTCAGAAGGTTCCTGATTTTGGTCTAAGGGGGAAGATTTGATGTACCTCAAACATGGCGACAGATCATGGGCCTTGTGAAAATATGTTTCTCAAGTGGACTTCTGTAGATAGTCGAAAGCGCTAGTGTGGTAACGCTGAGAAATCTATGTCATCTAGTCTTGGACTGTCCAATATCTCGATATCCAAATGGTTTTTAGCATATTCACATAATATCAGATCCTTTTTATTTATTTTTTTTTTTTGCGATGAAACATTGAAATTCTTTTAGTAATACTGACACGATGCTTTTCTACTGCTTTTCTTTTCATTTTTCAGATTTCTTCCATACCATCATCTCACATCCACCAGTTCTGGTTGAAATGAAACGTTACAACAATCATTCTGATTCCATTTTTCTTTCACAACACACTTACTGACTAGATATTACTGATATATCAGCAACGGGCGAGACAATGTTTCTCCTCAGGTTTCTGTCTTCCTATTCTCCATGAATCTAATTACATATAGTTTTCCCGTTTCTCCTCATTTTCCTGAGCTAACACCTCAAAGCGTAGCGAATATTTAACCATTCTACATACTTTCTCCCGAACGTGTTTTTGACGCAAATCCAAATTTGACATTCAGCAATATAGATGTTTTTTGATAACCACTTTTCTCTTCTATCATTCAAATATATGAATGAATAAATGAACATTAACATCAACGGGGTAGCCGGTTTTGGAATAGACCCTTTCAAGTAAAGTTAGTATATTCTCACTTTGGGTTTTTGGGTAGGGGAGAAAGGGTCAGAGTGATTCATAGTACGTTTAATACACATCAATATGAGATACGTATTCAGTTCTCAAGATACATGATGAGAAGTGAATACTTATGATGATGTGGAATTCAAAAGTAATTTCATTTGGGGAAAAGTTTTATAAGAAATGCTTGGTACGACTTCTTTCGATTTTTAATATGCTAGGGTAAGAAAAATGAGATTATAATTTCACGAGATTCTCAACTTTTAATTCGATGCTCTACAACTTTAATGCTGTAATATTTTCATTCTAGGTAACTAGTTTGAAAGCCACTTCTTAAGCTAGTTACTGAATATTATATAATTCAATATTAAGAACTGATATTTTCCTTAGAATCCATCCATGTGACAGAATATTCAAACAACCTTTTCGGTTTTGGCGACAAAAGATTTAATATAGTTTTTATAATAGAAAACATAAAACTACTTCCTGTGGATATCCTGTAAAAGTTTCTGCCTTGAGCTAACTCTCTCCTGTTGGAATATTGGCCATTTTATTAATATTTCACTTTTATTTCAATTATTCAAAATTTCAAAAAGAGCATAAAGTTATGCATATATGATAAAAACAGATAAGTCTTTTGAAGTTCGTCATTGTGATAAGTTAATTATATAAATTTGGATTCAAGATGTATGTATCAACTTTTCGATCTGAAAGTGTTGATAAAATAAAGAACTAAATGACGTCAAAAACAATTCTGATTATTTTGTGATAATAATCGAAGAATAACAAGTTATATTTTTCATAATTCTACTAAAATAATATTCGTTATTGTACCGAAAGATATCAGAAATTTCATTAAAAAATACATTACAAAACAGTGGATTTTGAGCATTTAACCATTAAACTAAATAATTCGTCTTCTAGACCTATTTCTTACAATCTAAGAGCCGAATCTGAATCGATCAAGAACCAAACATATTTTATACTAAATTTAGTATATTAGAAAATTTATTAAGAATGAATTGGTTCGAAAATCCTGAACAGACTATTCTTAATTATTTAAAAAAAAAATTTTTAATTAAATGTTGATACATCAAGATAATAGTATAATTTCATCCTGACTTGAAGAATAAAACGTATAGAATGTGAAGCTGTTGGGTTGCCTATTTTTCATCTGGACGAACTATGGGATTGCCAGCTATGAAAAGTACGTCGATACCATTCTGATTACAAAGAGAAAGACTGTACTTTATGATTCAAAAACTGTTCTTTAGTGATTCCCATCAATGCGTTCCAGAAAAGTACCTGATGAAGTTGGTTCGAGTTCGAGACCAAAATCTTTATAGTGTATCAGCACATTCCAATTTACACAACATTTTATAAGGTGTTTAATGAATTATCAGAATCCTAATTCTACCTTTTACTTCTTAACATATTCAGGTGAAACAAAATATCCTGAACATAGTAGAGCTCCAGAAATCAATACGAGAAAAATAAGTCCCCATTCGAATTACATACTCAAGCGAATTTGGAAAATGCGTAAACAGGAAAATTTGAAAGCATTTCATAAACAAAATGTTCATATTTACATCTAGGTGATGTATTCATCTCATAGATACACTCTTCATTCGATATTATTTAACGACGAGGCTTGATTTACGGGGGATCAAATCCAAAATAGAAGAAGATTATCGAAAACCTTCATGCAGTCAGGTATGAACTATCACAACACAGATTATCTGTTAATGTGTGGTGTGATATGAATGATGCTCATCTGATTGGACCTGAAATTTATATAATTTTCAGGTCAATATTCTGCCCAATCAGTTAGAAAACATGAATGTCAGGTGAATTTGATTCCAACACGATGGCGCTACACCTCATTTCTCAGATGCTGAGAAAAATTTTCAGAGCCAAGACTATAAAAATAGGTAGTAGGCCAAGGCCACCAGATATCCTTTCTCTAGTTTTTTCTTTGGGGTTATTTGAAGTATATATTGTTCAAAAAGAACCACTAGTAAATGGCATAATAGATGCCTGTGTGGTTATACAAAATTACGAGCAAATTATTTGTAGAACTATCAATGATGTACTTCTACGGTACAGGAAATCGTTGAAACTTGGTGGGGGAAATTAAGAAAATAAACTTTGATAATTCATCAATTTGTGTTCAGTATTTTTTTCCCTATTTTTCGTTCATGTTGAAAATATATTTTATTTTGTTTGCGTTTTCTGTATGCTTCTTCGGGTGATTATTTGATTATAGGTACATGTTAGCTTAAATTCTTCCTTAAAAGAACTGATGAACCGTATTGGAAAGAAAATCAAGGAATGTATTTTACATGAATTCGTTCGCATGACCTGAAAACTGTTAACCATCATATGTTTATTGATGACTTCATCGATGATAAAAATGGTGCCATAATTTTTTTACATGTGTTTGACTGCTATGAATCAAAAATCCCGAGTACAAATATCCGTTTTCTGAAAATATGAAGTTTGGACTGAGTAAATCTAACCTGCATTCTGTTTTTCCTTCGTGAATCAATTTAATAGGACGAACGTATTAAATGTTTAAGTTTCATCGATTCTGTTCAACATGTTCTTTAGTTATGAATGATGAAAAATTCGACTTACAACAAGTAATCACTCTATATCTTGAGGAACCAAAAGCTTTGGTGACTTTCATATACCATTTCTGAAAGGCCTGGAGCTACTCCATCCACCAATACAGTATGACACTTTCGTTCGGAAGTACCCTGTATAGTTTCTGATATGAAATGAACTGTGTCATATGTTATTGCAAATATACGCATCCAAATTTAATCTCCGTGCAAATAGATGCTTAGTGAGAGAAAAGCGTCTTTTGAATAAAAGTTTATTGAAATAGTTGTTATCGAAATGAATGAAAATCAATAAAATCATTACCATTTTTATAACTATACTGATATAACTTCATTGAAAACCAGTTTCTTTTCAAAAACTGAATAGCTTCACACATTTTTCAAAATCTTTTAATTTTAAAAAAACCGCACTGTTTGAATTTGTCGTTTGCTGTATAACAAGGAAAAGCAACATACTACGAAAAGTAAATTCAGAAGAATTACGGTGAAATTAAAAGTAGTCGGTGATTTTCCCGATATATATCGAAAAGTAGATCACCAATAGATATAACATGATATGAATCTTTTCAAAACTCAACAAATAAAGTTAAACAATGTTTTAGAGACGCCAAAGTGCCTGTGACGAACATATTACAATTTTATTAATCAATATTTTTCTCTACGAGCCCTTCCGTTACCCCAAAAAAAAAGAAGGTCTATAGGATCACAACGTTGTAGATCTATCTGTCAATCAAGACACTTTTCTCAGGAACACTTATAGGTATGAAGTTAATATATGGTACCGAATTCTGAAGCCGGCAATGTCTTGCAACTGTGACAAAGATTATAATTCTAGATGAAAACATTTTAGGAATATGGCCGTTTATGTTTTTGCAGAATATTTTGACATTGTCAAGATAATCCAAACATATAGTGCAGTTTTGGTTGACCTGGAAACATGAGATTCGGTGAGCAGAAGTACCTTATAGAACAGATACTACAAAATGTTTGAGAATTGAAAATTTGTAGTAGCATAGCGAAGAAAACACGTACCGATATCGAGTTAAAACAAAATTATAAATAATTAAAAAATGCAGAAAAAACACTAGCTTAAGTTTCACAAAATATATTGAATAAAATTTCTACGAACTTTAATAAATCTAATCTCTTGCTTCTGTTGCCTGTATCTGAAATTTGTGTTATTGTGAAATCTAAGAACTGATTTTAGTTTATGCAGTGTTCTGAAACCCCAGATGTTTATCTATTATCTATTTGGTTCCTTATGCTCGTCTACCAATATTGATTGGAATACCAGTTTGACCTATATAACAAGCAGGACATGTTACCGTTTCCACTACGGTATCTCACCATAGATCGCTCTAGGCCCCTCCGAATAAGCGTGTTACCGTGTTAAGCACGCTTTCTTAATCACAGATTGCCTAGTAGGCCCTTCAACCAGGCTAGGCACAAAACATACTCTGCGCCTACCTGGACCAGGAGTATAAATATCCGTGCATTTCGGAGACTCCCGGCACTTCCTCTTCATCGACCTCTTCGAAATCACACTGTCTCAGAAAACCGGCTGCAGCACGCGTTGCCACAAGCCGGCTTTCCGTACCCACGCCATATTGCCAAACCGCCGTTATTTACCAACGAACCACGTCTTTTCATTACATTTTAATTCTACGTTTACAAAGAGTGTTTGTGTTAACCTTCAGTGTTTCCATCGTGTGTGTGACCCCTTCCCAGTAGCAAGTGGAGCCCAACGTGTGCATTAGGGCACTGTTTTCCCTGTTGAGAAAAAGAACCCATCCCGACTGAGTTAGCCGATAAATATTAATACGAGAATCCAAGTGAAAAATTCCGCTACTTCCGCACACGAGGTGAATCCGACGCACGTGGTAGGACCAACGCGAATAATAGCAACGACGCACGTGGATAGTATTCGTCTAATTCATTTACCGCAGAATTAATCCACCACCGCAGCAGCCGTGAATGAAGCATTCGGTTCATGGACCGAAGACAACACCAAGTGGCGCCCAAAGACGAGTGTGTGAGTGTAGTGTTGTAAAATGACCAGTGCGTTAGTGAATTTAGAACCTTCTCACAGTCGCAGTTGTTCAACGTATGATAAACTCATCATGTGTCCTATGTGTCTCAGATTAGTAAATTGTTTTTTTTTCAGTACTCTATTTTTCTCTTCTTCAGGTACTTTTAATATCTAATCAGGTACTTTCAATATCTAAGTTTTATGTGTGATTGACAAATAAAGATACGCAATAGATGCATTTCAACACCACCCCCGCCCCCCTCCTCAGATTTGTTATTCTACATATCTTCGATTTAAATAATTTAAATAGAGCTTTGCACCACGCTCTCATAATGTAAGTAGCTAGACCATACGTCTCGCTTACGTGAAACAAGGTTTTCTGTGGTTTCCCTTGTCATCATCGCGTTGATGCCAAATGGCGCGTAAGATAGTAAGACGGCCACAGACGCACTGCATACACGGTCGAATTAGATTTAAGTAGGATAACTTGATGAAATTTTTTTTTTCTTGATTTTCAATGGTATGATGTGCACGTCTGTACATGTCTTTAATGAAGATGCAACATGGTTTTATTACCCGGTATGGCAATATGGAGGCGCCTAACCGCGATCTTCAGAGGGGGGCCGTGTTACCGTTTCCACTACGGCATCTTACCATAGATCGCTGTAGGCCCCTCCGAATAAGCGTGTTACCGTGTTAACCACGCTTCCTTAATCACAGATCGCCTAGTAGGCCCTTCAACCAGGCTAGGCACAGAACATACTCTGGGCCTACCTGAACCGAGGGTTCAAATATCCGTGCATTTCGGAGACTCCCGGCACTTTCTCTTCATCGACTTATTCGAAATCACACTGTCTCAGAAAACCGGCTGAAGCACGCGTTGCCACGAGCCGGCTTTCCGTACCCACGCCATATTGCCAAACCGCCGTTGTTTACCAACGAACCACGTCTTTTTATTTCATTTTAATTCTACTTTTACAAAGAGTTTTTGTGTTAACCTTCAGTGTTTCCATCGTGTGTGTGACCCCATCCCGGTAACAGACATTCAGTACAATATTATTTATATACACCGCTTTTTTCACCTGTTTCCAGTCGATATTTGTTAATGACCAAAAGTATATATAAATTTTATAATTCTTAAATATTGTGTTGATTTTATCCTGTTTTGATATATGGCATAATTTAGTACTTATTTGTGTCAATTTTATTTATTTATTTATTTAAGTACAATATAAGGAATGTCCACAGCCGAAGTCAAAATGACATCCACTAGATGAATATTAGTTACATAGAATCTAGTACTCTAAAAAAAGTATTATAAAAGACATTAAAAGTGAGTTGTATTCACAGAAAAAGTGAAAAAAGAAACACAAAATGAATATTACAAAAACGAACGATTGAATGGATTTGATGTTAGTCAGTAAAGAGCAAGCGTAATGCTCTCTTCAAAGAGGCCAATGTGACCCAAAACAAATTGATACTCCTATGCGTGTTGCAGACACGTAGCATCCTATTATCGATAGGGGAGTTCTGTGCACTATTCGTTTTTCTTAAAGTTATGAAGAAGAGGTCGTGGTGCCTCAAAGATTTCATAGGAACATTAAAAGTA
The DNA here is from genome assembly GCA_013387265.2 of Cryptolaemus montrouzieri. Lineage (NCBI taxonomy): Eukaryota > Metazoa > Arthropoda > Insecta > Coleoptera > Coccinellidae > Cryptolaemus > Cryptolaemus montrouzieri. The sequence goes on along the minus strand of JABFTP020000124.1, from coordinate 41,326,780 downwards.
ACCATATGCAAGATCTCAGGTACCTGAAGTACGCAGTTCAATATTTTAAACAAAACCAAAATATCTGATATGGTTGTACGATTTTCAAGTGACAATAAATTGAAATATTTACGGGCAGGTGCGTAGTCGTGATTCAGGATAACAACGTTAGTTTTGAAGCGTACGAACCGTATGAATCTATTCTGAATGCGTTCAAGTCGGTTGGAATAACAATCATAACGAGGGTTCCAAATACATGAGGCAAAATTTAATTTACTGTAGATGTAAGCATAATACAAAGTGGATTTTACATATTTAAATTCCTTACTTTTCCTGAAAATATAACCCATCATTCGACTTGAACTATTTGTTATGCGATCTATATGTGTATCGAAGAGCAACTTCGAATCGAAAGTGACACCCAGATCAAAAGCCGTGGACACACGTCGCAACAAGGAATTTCCAATTGAGTACTGAAAAGTGATAGGGGTATGGTTTCTAGTGGAAGTTATCGTGAAACATTTATTTAAATTAAAAAATGATTGGTTATCTTTACAGTACTCAACCAAGTTATTCAAATCTAGTTGAAGATCAAGGCATTCCCTTAAGCATCTGATAGATCTAAAAACTTTCAGATCATCTGCATAGAGCAAGAATCTGAAATTCCGGAAACATTTATCTATGTCATTTATATAAATTAAGAAAAGGAGAGGACCGAGATGAGTTCCCTGCGGTACCCCAGAAGTACTAATGAAAGATTCAGATTTAAAACCATTTAAACTAACGAAATGTGACCTATTTAGAAGATACGATTGGATCCACTCAAGCAACCCACCACTTACACCTGCTTCGGTTAGTCTAAAAATGAGAATATCGAAACTTATTTTGTCGAAGGCTTTAGAAAAATCTGTGTAAGTAGCATCAGTCTGAATTTGAGAATCCATTGCACTCTGCAGGTACTCACTGTAAAATTAGTTTCCAGAGTCCTACCCTTAAAAATCCGTGCTGTTGGGGTATAATGAAATTTTTCACATGAGAGAAAGGATACTTATAAACTATACGTTCAAATACTTTAGCAATGATCAAAAACTTGTTAATAGGTCTATAATTTGAAATATCATTTTCATCTCCTCTTTTGAAAATTGGGACAACGGCGGACTCCTTCCACTTTTTGGAAATACACCATTGAGCAGAGACTGATTGAACAAAATATGCAGTGGTTTACTGAATTTGTGAGCGCAATTTTTGAGAAAAATTGGTGGAATGCTGTCTGGACCTGAACCCTTCGACACGTCAAGGGATGAGAGAACCTCTCGAACCTCTTCCTCTTCTATGTGAATATTTGATAGTACATCATTATTGCAGTTTTTAACAGTTACACTACGACTACGCTGCTGACTTACAGGAACATATACACTCTCGAAATAACGGGCAAAAAGATTGCATATCTCTTTTCCATCTGATGGGAAAATATCCCCATACCTCATTTCATTAGATAGTTTGGAGCCGCCCCGTCCCAGAGACACATATTTCCAGAATGATTTGCTGTTCTTTGGCAGTTCCCGCTCAATGTTAGAGGTGAATTTTTTCAAATCAAGTTCAATAATATATTGACATCATTGACAGAACTGATTATATCATTGATTCTCTCATAAAAAATATCCAGATTTTGATCAATTCCCTTAGAGCTGCTGTTGAGCAGAAACTCCCAATTCACCAGCGACAATGAAGCATGAACAGCTTCATAATTCGCATTTATAAAATCGTAATAAAAACTTTGAATTTTCGAATTTTTCATCATCTTCTCTTTAAACAAGGCAACTCCAGTGTGGCATGATGTGTGTCCTCGTTTACAAACGTATGAGCACTTTTATGTATATTCGAGACAATTTCTTTATTACACAAGACTAAGTCAAGAATTTTATTGTTACTATACTTCACATGATTGTATTAATTTAATTCGACAAATGCAAGTGTATCTAATATATCTGAATATTTATTTTCAATGTAAGTAGGTATCAAGTAACTCTTATCAGAGCTCACCCAATCAACCGAGGGACAATTACAGTCACCACACACAAGAAATGGACATTTTATGTTCACTATATAGCTCTCCAATTTACTAGCGAACACATCACTTGCCACAAAATCCCCAGGAGGCAAATACACACAGCGAATATATAACTTCGAACTATTCAAGTTCAGAGATACCCAGATATCATCCGCGTCACTTCCGAAGTCATCCAAAAGTCGTGGGCCGAATTTGTTGCGAACGGCAATGAAACACCACCCCCATCCTTCTTAGAAGACACCGATGAATCTCGGTCGCGACGAAACACAGTGTCGACCAATTCATTGTCGAAAACGGTATCGTCCAGAAATGGTTCGATAACACACATTACATCAGAAAAACCTGCCATTGAGCTCAACCTGAAGTTATTGCTGTGAAAATTAATTGCTTCGTGAACCTAGATGAACAATTTGTTAGCTGATAATTTATCTATGAAGGTATTGTCGGACCTGTTATTAGACGCTGATGTTTTTAAAATTCTAATTTCTTCCTCGAAGTTATTTCGTGAGATGGAAGCAGTGAGTGATCTATTCAGAACTATATGAAAAGCAGACATTTAAATTTTATGCGGATGGGAACTGCTATTATGGACTGGGATATCAGTGAACGTTGGTTTTTGATAAATGTCAAATGCAAGATGATTATCTGTTCTTAGGAATATGAAATCTAAGTGTTTCATGCATATTTTCAATTTCCGTGGTGAATTGTATCGAATCGATAATTTACTCAAAAATTTCAAGAAGTCTGTAAGTACCTGTCCAAATACGAAATATACCATCATTAAATACTCATCATCAAAAAACGTGCAATGGCACTGTGTCACTATTGTTCTTTTTCTAAGTTTTGCCATTAATTTTCATGTGGTCAAGTTCAATAATTCTTTTCATAGTATTCAAGTCACTTGATTTGTTGAAATTCAAGAGGAAATAATGTAAAAGACTGTTCTTTCCTTTCATTTTTACATAGTTTATTTCATTGGTGTTCATATTCATGATTTCATTGATTTGATTCATAACATTATCACTTTTGCCGAAATGTAGACTAACTTTGACGCCTTCTCCAAAAGGCTGTATGTAGAACTCGCTACTGCCGTTTTTCTGATTTTCGGAGTGATGATTTCTATGCGTCACTCGTTTAAGATAAATTTTGATTAGATTCGGAAAGTATTTCACTTGATAGTTATCTTTCATAAGTTATTGGCGGTATCCATACTGTTTTCAGTTTTTAAGGCCTTTCGCTGAATGTTTTAGTTTTTGTTTCTGTTGTTTTCATATCGTCGTGGTCATTCACTTGAAGCAATAACTTGAATAGGTTTGCCAGTGGTGTGTCAGCAATGGTTTGAAGTTTTTGTTTTTCCGTGAGAAACTTCTTTCCCATCTCTGGTAGAGGTACTGTGTGAACACGCTTTTGACATTACGAGGTTGCCATAAATTTACTAAGCTGCGAAATCAAACCTTTGTTTTATTAATTATACTCCTTTCCTAAGCTGATTCACTGAACCATGACACCTGATCGTAACTTTGTACAGCTCACTGCGAATAACGAAACAGACCGATCGTAGGGATTTCTCATCGGCTAACGATCTGTCTTCCACGGTAGATGTAACAATCTGAACCCTGAATCGTCCATCCATACACAAACAAAACAAAGAAATAATACCTGAAATAAATATAAAAAATTCGATAAAGCAGCAAACTGGAAAACTTTTCTCGCGAACTCTCAAGAGAAAATCCCACGTAAAAAATGTTCGATTTCTTCAAAACTAATTCCAAATGCAATTGTATGTCTCCCCTAAATATTCTTCTTGGATCCATATTCACGACAAGAAAAAGGCAGACCTACTTAGAAGCGCATAGATCAACTGAAGAAATGTCAAATAATCACACAATATGTTCATAAGACAATGCGACACTTCAAACAACAAACACACATCACAAAACTAACAGTAAAGAAAGCTGCAGGCTCCAGATAGAATCACAGATCGAGCTCTAAGCGAACCTTTTAAAATGAAAACAAGAATTTCAGAAATCATAAATGCATGTAACAAATTTCAATATTTTTCCAACCAGTGGAAGAATAGAATTCTATTGCCATTCTTAAAGCCCTTCAAAGATTCCAAATTCGCAATAGATTGTCGCCCTATTACTCCTCATATTCATGTCCAAAATATTCGAAAAAACCATACTAAATCGCATTCAAAACTCAAAATGCCAACAAATTGAATTAATACCTTGGATTTACGGAGGCAAACAACACACAATTACAGCTAGTAGTTATAACCGATAGAATCACACAAAATTTTAATAAGAGAAAGACAACCTAAGCCAAACTGGTAGTTCAGCATATATTTGTTATCAAAGGCACGTTGGCCACCTAAGCCATCAATATCTGCCTCGCTTGAATAATTCCATTAAAAAATTTTTACATTTCTAAGGAACTGAAGCCGCCAAAATCAAGTTTGAAACTCTGGAACGTAGCGGAGCCACCTTATTTCTAGAACGGAGGGGTCATCATTATTGTTTCTAGATCGGATTGAATCGTACATCATGTCTTCTTTTCGTGAATAGTCTTTGAAGAAATCGTAGTTTTTCAGCACAGCCCGATAGGAAAAAAGGTTCTTTCTGGCTTCTTTGGTGGCAGATACCCATTCGAAAGAAAGGTACACTGCCTTACGGTGCATAAATCTTTCAATTATGGAGTGAACGCTGTCGACTTCCATTTGAGTATGGCCTTACTCAAGATATTTGTGGTTGATTACCACGCCTTTTCTCATACTGAGGTTCAGTAGAGCGTTTGATAATACTGCATTTCAGTTTCAGTTGCTGTAATCGTCGCTAAATACAACTTTTCATTTCAATTCTTTATCCAAGTGAGCTTCAAGTTCATGAACCAGCATGGAAGCAGAAGATGACGCCATCACATTACACTCACTCTCAGGTACCAGAAGTTTAGATCATCTCGATTAGAAAGATTGATAGTAGTAATTGTGTAGAGTGAGCTTCATTTTGTAGTAGCGGCACTTGCTTCTATTTGTGGGAGCAGTTTTACTGCCACTACATTACAGCAGAATGCCTGAATTTCTCATTTTTTCGCTGCAATCTTGTCATTTTCTCTCTCTTCTTGAGCCCATTTTTTCAGTTCACGAAGCTTGAGGTTTTCTTCAGTAGCTATGTTATTCTTTTCGTTGATGAAACATAGGTCGCATTGATCTTTTCGGGGTGAGACAACACTGATTTTTATCTTTTTGATTTCCATCTTGAAAGTGGTTTTATGAATCGGCGAGATTTCGTTTTCTTTGCAATCGACCAGTCAACTTTTTCATACAATTGTTCCAAAGAAGCTATGTCCCTTCGGAGGTATAGCCTTTTCGAGTTGGCTCGACAGAAATGCGATTCTGTTCTCAGATGCTTGTCCAAAAAATTAGAAAGGTGTTCAAGTCTTTCATTCCAGAATTGCCGAAATGTTAAAACTGGTTGAATCGTTGGATTTGGAGGCAATCCTTCATCAGTTGATCCAGGCTCCTCATCACTTGATTCAGACACCTCACGTTCGAAATGGGTAAGCTGGAAAGTTTCACTCCCAATTTTTTTCCCTGGACCTTCAGCCAATGGCGAATCTTATAGATTTTCAAATCAAAAGTATTCAGAAACGTTGTCTGGCAAACTGGTGTCAACTTAATATTAATTTAGAGATTATTAACATATTATTCTCGTCCCAGCTAGCCATCTTCCAGAACGCATTGAAATAAGTTTTCGCTGCTCCTCAGATATGGAATGGCACTTACGTGTCTCACTATCTCTGCAACGCGTCGAGTTGCACGGTGGCTTCATCGAACATGCTTCCCTCGGTGCATCCTAGATCACAATGTTGAACGGCTTCCTGTTTTTGCTGCGAAATCCAGTGAACGATTCCCCATGTTACCTGGACTGCGAAGCTTCTTTTCTCATTATTTTAAAGGTTTCATCGATTCTACTTTAGAAACATTCCCACCGCTTCGTTTTCTTTTGATATTTACCACGTTTGTTGCGTCTTTGTAGTCTTCCTCGAGAACATCATTTACAAAATAACATTGGTCGTAGAAGACTGCTAACTGTTCTTTGAGCTCATATTGTATTGAGAGTCTTGTACTATAATGATAAATAGGTATAGCCGTATAGAGATCATACACATGCCGTCCTGCAACCTCGACTCTCTGCTATGAAACAGTATGAAGAGAGCATCGACTGCGATGGTATCCAAATGATGAAGTTTCCAGCAGCTACTCTCCTTTTATGGTTCGTAGGTCGTTATCAAAAATAATAGTTATGACCACCACAACGGTGCTTCCAAGTTCTGGTTCATTCAATACAAGGCTACCATTTTCATCCACGGTCGCATTGTGGGTTACGTTCGTTACGAAGTCGAGAATGGGTATGCAGTGACCTGTCTCTGGTTCGTTCTCTGGGTTTTATAATGTCTCTGAGGGGAGTGCGGGAATGAAGGTGATTCAAGCCCTTCCAAAAAGTAGCTCGTCTCCGCAGTTTCTGGAATTATGTTCTCTTCAACCATTGAAGGTGGACTATCAAGCAAGAAAGCTTCCCCAAGAACTGCAAAAGAAGAAACAAATGACGAAAAAAAACGACTGTCATCATACCAAGATGGTATCCAGAAGAAGTGCCGAGTTCTAGGTATCAACGGCAGTTGTGTCCACTTCAACGGTGCGCTGAAATTCGGGTTTATTCAAAACGAGGTTAGCACTTACATCCGTGGAGTGTAATTAGGTATCAAGTCGATTTTGAGTTTACTGATCGCTTTATGGTCTGCTGCTGAGACCAAGTTGACTAGTTCACTCAGGTTTACCATAATATTTTCATCATTGAAGTTATCTGAGACATGAAAATAAGTCATTTATTAAATAACTGTCCAAAGAGTAGGTATACCTCACATAGTAGTGGTGGGTGCATGACTTGTCATAACTACAAACTTGAAAAAAGGCAACATGGTATAAATACTTGCAAAACTTTCTAGCCAGTTTCATCGAAATCTGGGGGTTTAAGCCGGAACAGAATGACTGATTATCGTCTAGAGACATTTAAATGTGTATTTACAAAGTAAATTCACCAAAAATATCAGGTGATATCTTCAAAAAATTGAATTACTCAGCGAGAATCCTCCTGAACACTCGTCGTCAATCTCATTTACATCAGTGATTCCATGTTGGGTTTCAGAAATTGTTATGTCATGTTATTTATTTTGGCTATAGAAGCGAAGTACGTGGCAATAGCTAAAAGCTGACTGCGGCAATCGATCTGGCGCGAAATTTTGAATACGAAAACACGTTAACCCAAATATGGCCAAAATGTAATCGTCATGTTGGGATTTCAGCAACGATCTGTGTTATGATATCCAACTTTCGAATCTGTTGCTCAACTACTAAGCTGTATGTTTTCTAATAAATAGACGATCAAAGGTATCACATATCCATCGAAATCACTATCCACAGACATTTGTACAAACTGTGTTTGTTTAATTGTTTCAACACGTTATTCATGCTTGGTTTTTGATTATCATATTTATAATTTTGTAGATGATGGAGCTGATGAAATTTTTACAAATATAATAAATCTAATCTCTTGCTCTTGTTGCTTGAATGTATAATTCGAGTTCCAACACGTAACGCTCAATCCTCAACATTAGATCTCATCCTAAGCAAAAATACAGTAGGTAGAGTCATAAACGCCCTAGACTTAGATCACCTTCCGATAAGTACTATTTTATCTACCAAACTTAAGCTTCCTAAAGAAATAAAATTGAAACGTTTCATAGATGATAAAAATTCACCACAAAGGTCAAACAATCCCTGGATACTGATAGGAACATACACTCAACAACCGATATCGACGAAAAAATAGCGAATATTACATCAGCAATATACAGTCTCAAACATACGATAACTACCATACACATCATCTGCTGAAACTACCTCCTCAAGTAATTGAATAGGCAAAACGCACAAAAAAACAGATTTCTCAAACCAATCCAAAAGACAGAAACAAATGTAACTGCATCTATTAATCCGCACGAATAGGCTTATCGGTATAGTGCCAATGCAATTACTTGAATAGGCATCTTTTCCGAAGTGTAACGAAGAATACTTCATCTGCTTGCTACGAAAAGGGACGATTTGTTGGCAGCTGTATCGGTATTCCGATTACAACGAATATGTGGACTTACTGCCTCCAAACGCATACGTTCTCTGTGATACGTCCCATGCGTATGATGGGGATCTATGGAGGCTCTACTGAAGATACACTTGGTATATATCAATTTTTGTTACTCGTTACTTATATATTTTTAGTCTTTTTACATTACTTTTCTTCAAATAGAGGAAAATTCGACAGGGCTCGATAACGTCAAGGTCACGAAGTTTTTTTTCATAAGTTCGTAATCCTTCCATTTCCTTATATTACACAGAAATCGTCAGATTATTGGACTGCACACTTTTCAGCAAATAATTAACCCACCTAACTATAACATATCACGGTCTAATATTTTGATCAGCTGCCCTAGACACTGGATCCAATATAAAGGACTCATTCATAGTTATAGTTCTCAACAGAATGTAAGGTTAGATTCGAACACGGTAGTTGAACATAAGGAGGAATATATGTTCAAATGCCGCGCTCGAATAAATACCAAAATCTCTATTTCGGCTCCACTACTATAAGAGAATTTAATACTCATAGACTGCATAATTCACTGTAACACAGCATGATTCATATTGAAACACAGTGCATGAACGTACTCAACTAGAGATTTTTCATTCATCAAAATTGTTTGTCTATGAACTTTATAATACTAAATTCAGAAGCTGATTTCATGGCAATAATAAGATATTCATGATTCAGCTACGAATTGTATTTCAAAAAAATTCTCATATAACTTTCATTGCATTCCTAACTCGTGTTACGAAATAATATGTCATGAACAGATTACAAATAAGACTTTTTTCAGTCATGTATATTGGTTCGTTTGAACTCGTTTTTTGTTGCAGACTCATGGGTAGAATTGTTCTTTGATTTTCATATGACAGGATTTATTACGAATTCATTTCAAATTATATTTGCTGTCATTTTTAATCAATATATCCCGACAAAACTGATCTAGAGAAGATATGATATAACGAAGGTAATGGTGACATTTTATGATGGCTATCAGAGATCATATACGAAACTTTTTGAATGCAATTGTCAAATCTTCTGCGAGATGTCAAACTGATTGTAGAAATATTTTTCTTCACGTTGAAACAGTTATTCCGACACTATTGAAAGAGTTATAACTATTTAGAATGTCTACTTTATTTTCCACTATCAAGAAATTTGAACACGATTTAGTATGCTCCGCGATTATCATTCTTGAAAATATGGATGGTATTGATTCTTGCAGTGGAATTGGTTGCAGTTGGTACATTTAAAATATTTACAGTTGCTTTTGGGGGAATCTTCTTTATGTGAGATGAGCATTTGCGACTTGTCTGACCATTTCAAAAGGGCTCATCATGAAAATCTAATCGGATATTCATACGTTCAATCGAAAGTGTAACTTTACTATTCTCGTCGATTTTGAAGACGAGACTTAGTGAATCGAAGGTCTCTTTTTATAAGTATTATTGAATGAACTACCATCTTAACATGAAATCTCAAAATTTCTTAAAACTAAAACAATTCAAACGCTGAATGAAAATATTGAAATCTGAATACAAAACTATATATAGTGTGAACGTGAAATATGGGATAAAATTAATAATTTCTTTTACTTCAGTTTTTGAAAAAAACAATGATCGAACAGGTCAATTTATATATTCAGCTAATAGTTTATTGGTTAAGTAAAAATTAGCGAAGACGTCATCGACCATTTCTTCAAATCTGAATACCATTTCTTTCTTCGTGAAAAGCTCATTTTTTTGAGTCAATAATGGGCGTCCGCTCGAGTTATCGAGAGTGTTTCGTTCGAATCAATTTGATATTATGCAAGATAGTTTTCAAAAATTTGCAACGCTTGCTCATGTAAATTTTTGGTTTGAAAATACTTTTTCTGCTGTCACTTCAGTGTGAATGAAGTCTTCCCTCACCTTCTGCAATCCCTTGATAAAATGATCTTGACAGGAAACAAATTTGATTGACACCTCATTTAAATGGTATTAGGATTTACAAAACGAAATTTTTTTTTCATTATTCAAAATTATAAGAGTGTAGAGCAGTTTTTATTTTTCATGCGTTATTGTACAAAGTGGCAAATTTCGATATTTCAGTACTGGAAAGCTGTGTGAAGAATTGTTAATAGAGAAAAATGAACCCCTTTCCTAGTGTTATCTTTGCGTGGGAAATTCTTGGCCGTAAACAGATCGAATTTGAAATTTTGAAATTGTTCGGAAAATGAAAAACCGGAAATTTCATAAGTTTCTCCTTATCATCTAGTCATCTAGTCATCTAGTTACTCCATGTCAATTCACAGAATTTACACGATAATTGATGGTTGAAATAGCTGACGTATGTTCGGTGCTCTAATCATCATGACAGTTCGGAAATGAATTCTTCCTATGACAATTCGAAAAAATTGGTTAATGTTTTTTCATTAACTTACTACTTATGTGAGAATATAGTATCGGTTGTAATAACGAAGTGACCACGCCTTACCAAGATTTTGAAAAGTAACATTCAATTGATATTTTCAGAAAAGGAAACGAACGAGTTTAAACATTGGTGACCGAAGCAAGACAACGTCTGAAATTTTACTTCAACTCTGCAATATGTCAACCGGCTCTTCTATAAAACAGAGCCCTGATGTATCCCTAAGGAAAAAGTCCAGTGGCGACATACTTGGAACACGATCTAACTGTCCCCTAGTGCTAAACTAATTATTGCTAAAATTAAAGTCAGGTCTATCAGCAACAGGCATAGTTTGATGAGGAGGAGCCTCATCATGTTAACAATAGATATTCCATTTTTCTGTGAGGGACAGTTTATTAAAATATCCATGGATAATGTTAAAATTTACAATTTCATGATATGATACGCAATTATCTTTCACTACTCACCAATTATGACGTTGAATTTTGATATGATATGTGGGTTTATATATATATATATATATATATATATATATATATATATATATATATATATATATATATATATATATATATATATATATATATATATATATATATATATATATATATATATATATATATATATATATATATATATATATATATATATATATATATATATATATATATATATATATATATATATATATATATATATATATATATATATATATATATATATATGTTTTTTTGAAAATTTTTTATAATTGTAGTCGATAAGCTCAAAATGTTGAAAATGGTGATATTGTTCCTAGAAATGTGTAATAGCTCATTGGATCAAGATGGATGCCATAGATTTCAATTTTTTCTTGTGCTGAATGCGTATATTGCCATATAAAGGATTGCTCATTAATAATAAATTAAAAATGAAAATAAAGGTATTTAGATTATGCCGATATCTCAGGTGCTTTCAACATCTAAGATAAGATATTGAAGAGAAGATTCTTGAGTAGTAGGAAATTTCCAATAAAACATTTCGAACATTATGTACATAATCTTTTGAAGGTATTGAATATAGAATATTTACAGTTTATAAATTAGCCCAATTTTTCATAAACTTTCGGCTTTATTGTGAACCAAAATTAATATATGAATATTTGGATTGAAAATTTTTCGCTTCATGGACCCCTCCTTGAATACAGATGAAGAGATTACATCATAAAAGTGATGCATCCAAAAATTGCATTCACAACCGAAATAGAAAGCAATAATTCGATAAATTTCTTAGACGTAACAATTTCGAATGAAATATGGAAAACATGTTTTCGCAATTTACCATAAGCCGTCACATACAGATATTATAATACATAACTCGTCGTGTGATCCATATCAACATAAAATGTCAGCATTCAATAGTTTTATTCATAGATTGATTAACATCCTGCTACCACCAGAAAATTTCAACAAAGAACTAAATTTGATTAAACAAATAGCCAAAAATAATGGTTACAATCCCAAACTAATAAATACTATTTCAAATAAAAACAAAGTAGAATCGCATTGAATGAAGTTTACCCTGTCGATAAATTGAAACAAAAATTCAACACCTTAACCTACGTTGGCATTACAAGTGAGAAACTGAAATCATTCTTAAGTAGCAATAATTTCAACATAGCTTTCCAAACTAATAATAATTCAGGCAAATATATAAAAATGATAAAACCAAACCAGGTAAAAACAATAAATCAGGTGTTTATAGATTGAATTGCAATGACTGTGATAATTTCTACATTGGTAGAACACATAGAAATTTTAATATTAGAATATCGGAACATAAACGCAGTTTTTCAAATAAAAATCAGATTCAAATTACGCGAATCATCTCTTAGAAAATAATCATTCTTTCGACCCACAGTTTGAAATTTTGCATACAGATAATAAATATTGGAAGGTAGATCTTTGGGAAACTTTAGAAATAAATAAATACAAACACTCAGGTAGACTCATCAATGAACAAGTCGATTTAAGCCCTTCACCTCTATTGAATCTTTTCGGGGAGCAATCTATTCCTTAATTTTATTGGATATACCTGTCATAAAAAACCACTTAAGAAGAATTAACCAATAAGCTTTTAATTACTCAAGAACATTTATAGTTATATCCTCATTTATATTTTTCTGCATAATCATTCGTCTGAAGAAGCTACGGTGTAGTGAAACGCGTTACGAATCGCAATTATTAAGTAAAATTCCTTAAAACACAGTACTTGTTTTTTTCATTATTAAACGAGGATATGTTTAATCTCTTTTTAATTCATGGCGAATGTCAAAAAGTGGTGGATAGAACTTACAGGCAATTCAATAACCAATTTCCAAATTTGGCGCCTATGAGGAAAACAGAATTTCGAAGGATTAGAAGCAATTTTCTGCAATTTGGAGGAACAAAATACATAGAAACTAGAAGAAAACCAATTCTCGAGGACGACGACAATTATATTAATACGCTAGCGTATTTTGGTGCCAATCCACATGCGTCTATTAAGTCAGCATTAATGTATATTGGATTGAGTTATACTTACATTCAATGGATCCTTAAGAAACCTAACATGCACCCGCATTCTTTTATCAGACTACAAAAATTGAAACCAACTGACCTTCCCAAGCGGCTAAATTTCTGTGAAAATTTATTAATTCGGATTCAAGAAGATGGGACAATTCTGCAAAAAATTATATGGTCTGATGAAGCCAAGTTCAATGAAAGTGGAATAACCAACAGGAGAAATCGACATTTTTGGGCCACAGAAAATCCAAATTTCATTGAGGTTTTTGATTTCCAAAATAAATTCAGCGTGAACGTTTTTGAAATTAATTTTAATGAACGATTTGTTGGCTTATAACATTTATGAGGAAAATCTTAATGGACAAAGATACCTGGGAATTTTGAGAGGAACATTAGCAAATTTTTTAGATGGATTACCCCTTAACATTCTGGGGGATCACTATTATCAAATGGATGGTGCACCAGCACATAAAACATGAGCTGTAGATCGGCAGCTAACAGAAATGTTCGAGGATAGATGGTGGGGTAATCAAGGACCACATTTACGGCCTCTACGTTCTCCGAACCTAACGCCCCTTGATTTTTATTTATAGGGCAAAATCAAGGGTGAAGTGTATCTTATTCCTGCAAGAAGTAAAACAGAGTTACTAGAACGCATTCATAATGCTTTTCGTAATATTGATCCTGACGAAACTAGGAGGGCAACTCATCATGTTCGTATACGAGCTGTCAATTTTTTCGAACAAAATGTGGCCCATATCGAACATTTATTCAGATCGTAAATTAGTTTTCTCCTATAATGTTTGCTATCATTTATTCGTATTAATGTAATTATCTTCGATGATTGGTTTTCGCTTAGTTCCTACAATTTTTATTCATCCGAATTGTAGAAAATTGCTTCTAATGCTTCAAATTTTATTTTACTCATAGACGGTAAATTTGGAAATTGGTTATTAAATTGACTGCAATTTCTACCCACTACTTTTGACATTCTAAATTGAATTAAAAAGATCGAATATATTTCCGTTTGAATAACCAGTGATTTTATTCGAAATGTGTTGTATTTTTTGGATCTTTTCAATCTGAAATAACGACAATTCTTGTTGAAATATCAAATTCGAATGAACGAAGTGACAAGTACATTAATTTTAGGCACCTGTCAGGTGAGCGTACCCAGTTCAGCTACTTGATTCAAATATTTCAAAGCATTCTCTGTTAGTTCTTGCAAAATCATCAAAATTCAATATATTCCCAAATTATTTCGGAATTATAAGAGATTATATATATATATATATATATATATATATATATATATATATATATATATATATATATATATATACAATACCATCTGAAATTTGACGCTTCATCTGATGGCGATATAAAAACTGGCACGTGCAATTTGAAAAACTTGAGTATTGCTGTTTGAAAAAAGCCAAATTGAAAAAATCATACAAAACAACGCAATAAACATTTGACATCTGTAGATTGCTGAAAAAATTCCTTGATCCTTCTTCTATCCACCCGAGCAAAAATTGTGCCTATAGTGCAAAAGTTCTACGAGGTACAATTTTTTAAGTGTTCCTCAAAAATCGAGTTTATAACAAAAATAATTAAATCTGTCAAAAGTTTTGACAACAACGTGGGTATTTTATGCCTTGCTCAAATGTCGGGTCTAGATGTATAATAAAAAAGGTAGATTGCCATTTCAAATAACGAAGTGATGACCCACTTCCGGTATAACCGGAAATGGTATCACTACGAAAATATTTCACCCCAATTGGAAATTGCTAGGTATGGCCGCGTATAAAATTTCAGCTTGATATTGTAATTGGAACTTAAAAAAATTTTAACGGATGGTCCCTGTCGTATAATCAATTATTAGTCGAGATTTTGGCGACATTAATTCCACTACTATATACATATATATATATATATATATATATATATATATATATATATATATATATATATATATATATATATATATATATATATATATATATATATATATATATATATATAATATTATCGAGATTTTGGCGACATTAATTCCACCACTATATATATATATATATATATATATATATATATATATATATATATATATATATATATATATATATATATATATATATATATATATATATATATATATATATATATATATATATAGTAGTGGTATTAATGTCGCCAAAATCTCGACTAATAATTGACTATACGACAGGCAGAAATGTTGAAGGCCTAAATGAGGCCGAAATATAGAGTCTTTAGTATGAATTGACTATTAATTTCTGCCTGTGGTATAGTCCTTAACCAATTAATTTATTTATATATATATATATATATATATATATATATATATATATATATATATATATATATTTGTATTACTTTGAAACTTTCCTTATAATTTATCATAATAATAGGAAATATATCTCATATGATTGTATCAACTAAACTAATAATATCTGTAGAAACAAGTTCTTCTGATATACACTATCTTCGAAGATACTTTGAAAAAACAAACATAATCATAAAATACTCAGCGAGAAACAAATGCAACTTCTTACTGTGAGTTTATTTCATGTTTAGTGAATAGAAACGAACAAAAGTGCTGGTTACCAACCTGTTAGGCAGATTTTCAAATGATTCAAGTACGGAGCGAATGGTGACGTCCACTGAGAGAAATGGAACCCAATTTTCACGTTTCTTCGGCAACTTTCAGCTATGTTTTTCAGAATTTTAGCAAAATTACAGTGAGTTCCTAGTTATATAAATTTTCAAAGTTGCTATACTTTTGATGATTCATATTGTGGTCAGTTTCCATTATCAAAACCAACTCTTGACAATAAGTTTGTGCTTTATAATATAAATAAAAACGAAACCGTGAACATCGCGAATATAGTGCGTCATATTTTTCGTTCAAAAACTACGCACTCGTTCATCCCGCTCTGGATTGACGTTTTGTCAATTCGGACACGTGCAAGTCAACTGATTTAGTCGGCTCATTTGGTGAACAAATCTAAAAAAATTCTTGTCTTCCTAATTTTAAACAACAGTATTAATTCCTTCATTTCCAAGTCATGTACTGAATTTATCGAAGCTTATAATAGAAGCATTTCAGACGATAATCAGAAATTTTTGAAATAGCAGTAGGACGGACCAGCGCCACTTGATGATTTTATTCAGATGCATGTAGAGTTAAATTGAATGACAAATTAAAATATAATTTATAAATCAGTTCTTTATTTATTCGGTTATCTATAAAATGCAAATAACCAGCTCCTGCAAATACGTAGTTTAAATAGTGACATTAAATTTAAAACGTAAAAAGTCGTATATCACAGTCAACCCAACGAGTGGGATAATTAGAACTTCCCAAAGAGCATCTAAAAGGTTTTATATAAACAAAAACAAAATATAATCAAAATATTTCTGTGATCTGTAACCGACTATATCTTTAATATCAACAAGGCCTATGTAAAACACTTTGATAGAATTCATTATCCTCAATCACTTATTGGTGATTAGACATACCTTTCATTATTATACTAGCAAAGAGCAGAAAATGTTTGTATTAACTATTTTCAATATGGGAGAGGAATTATTGCTATGTATGGGGTAGGGCCCTATTCATTCGATAGCCATTAAATGGTGAAAAATTTTTTGATTATAATAATATTGATGAATCATCTTTCGAATTCCATAAAAAAACAAATGTGGATACAATTGGAAGAAGAACCTGTACATTATTGCGTTGATACTAGTAAAAAATCAAACACCATGTTTCTGGACAAATGAATCGGTCGGGGAAGTGATGTTCAATCTCCCAAGATTTAACATCCATGGACTGTTATTCATGAGAAGCACTAAAACCTGAAGTTCACCAGAATGAAATAACTACAAGGGAAGATATGATTCAAATAATTCGAGATGCATTCCATAATATGATTCCAGACAATCCCAATTAAGAGAGGAAAAATTTCTTACTCGAATTGAAATGTGCATCCGAGAAGAAGGTAGATCAAACCTTTTATAGCATGTTCAATCTACGCTTTTCTCGGATTTTGTTCCTAGTTACACAAGGTTTGTGTATTTCAGTATAAAGATTATGCAGAAAAAATTCTTGCCATCAAATATATAATTATATCTAACCATTGAAAATATATATAGTATAGAAGGAAAGAGAAATAATGGAGTTCGAATCTAAACAAAATTCATCACTAAAATCCTGTTTAAATATATCAACAATTGGTAGCTCATGGATACTTTGGATTATGAGAATAATTTAGTAATTTAATTGACATTCTGAGACGATTTCAAGAAATACCGGAGATGTTGATTAAAAATTATTCATATGTACACAAAATGTTGACTAATACGAAAACGGTCCAAGTAGGGCCTATACTGATCAGAAGGAATTCACCCCGTTTCGGATAAGCACGTTCAAATGATGAGAAACGTTAGGCATCTTACTCAAAAAAATATAACTTTGATCCGCTTTTCTGTAATGGAACATCCGGCTTATTCGAAAATTATTTTAGAATATGAAGAAAATTAACGTATAACATTTTTCTGAATATACTTTTCCAACAATATATTCAACGAAAAGGAAATTATGGACCTATTCCTATTCCTTGATTGTCGGTTTTTAGCAAAAACGCTCTCACAGGTCGAATTTTGATTTTTAATACTTTTATGATAAATTCAGAACTTTAACCAAACCCCTAACCCCTAGCCATCCTCACTTTTCATTTTCAAAGGGCAACCCCATGCTCTCTTTAAAGCTATGAAGCTTCTAGATAACTGTGCCATTATTACCCAATATTCTCGTCATACCGCCTCATCATTTACTCACAATATAGGTTTCGGGTTGGAGGGTTGAAAACTCAGCTCGTGATTAATTTGAAACGCAATTGCGAATGGTGAAAGAAGACTCTTTTTGCAATAAAATACTCATCAATATTGTGTATGGATTTGATATTTGAATTCCCTGTATTTAAGAGAGCAGTCGCATACCCTAGTATGCCGAAATTTTGTCAAACAGGTAGTGAACTTCACTGAAGAACTTTCCCTAACTTCCTCTGGCGACGTTAGCGCGTGAGACTGTGAGGTTTTCGTCCAACCTTGTTGTGATGATGGGATTCCGTTTGACAAAAAAGTTATACAAGGATTTGCCTCGACTTCCGTCAATGAAACTGTTCAGTTGGTTCATAGTTTTTACCAGTTCCTGTACTCCGTCAAGCAGCTGCCCTTCGTTATAAGGAATCCCGTTCTTGATACAGATTTGATCCAAGTGACAAGGATGCTCTCCTCATCTATAACGCAACCACTAAGTGCGTCGCAATTTTGACGCTCTATAAATTTTCATTCACTAGAAATTAAGCTCACAAGCTTTATCACATGAAGTATTTTTCCAATATATTGAAACTGTAGAATCTTGCTTTTCAAGCATGAAAGATCTGAAATGTTCTCAATATCTACTATTGAATTGATGACCTCTCTGGCGTGAATAAATACACAAATAAAAAATGAGTTTTCGCATACATAATTGGTCCAATTCGAGAATTATATCTTTAAAGTTGAATAGAAAAATTTAGTGGTTGATTTGAAGATAACGCTAATATTTTCATTTTATAATAATTCAGCTTTTTACTGAAATACTATGAAGTATGTTAGGGAGACAATTCATCAGGTTTGTCTGTTTTGGTTGAGTGAACGAGAACCTCACGGCCTCATGCCCCAACATCGCCAGAGGAAGGAAAATGGATCATTGAAGTTCACTACTGGAGAACTGCCTCTATAACAGCAATTTGGCATACCTAAGTATGTGTGTGATCAATTGTGACGTGCGCCTTTTTTCCTTAAATCCAGGATTCGTGTTTGGTTAGATGGCCAATAAAGTTGTCAAAAATATCTACCACGTTATAAATTCCGATAAAGAGGACTGTTTGAGCGTTTTTTAACTGGAAGTGCTGCAATGTAATTTTATCTACCTCTGGGTGTCTTCAAATAGGGGAAAATTCCTGATAATGTTGAAAGGAGTATACCACAGGTTTGAGGCTTGAGAAAATCCTAATCAAAGTGGATGACTGATCAGGTATAAATATACAGGGTGCTTCAACGGAAACTTAACAGAGATATTCATTTCTGATCAAAACGCAAAAACAGGTCGATTTTTGTTTCAAGGGGAACATCTTTTGGGGTACAAAACTTGCCTGAAATATCAAACCCCTAAGCGGGGATTGCAATCCTTGAACATTTTGAATATGGAAGATGGGTCGAGTGATGACTCAAAAGAAAGTTGGTATCTTTGTCTACATCGTCTTGAACGAATTTCCATTTTTAATTTAAAAGTGTGAAAGATACAGGGTAAGCAACTGAAAGATAGGGAAGACTATTTCCCTGACAATATTCAAGTTTCAGTGAAATAAAATGGAGCAGATCCATGCTGATCAGTGGCAGTCATCATCAAGTACCATCCTCATCTCCAACCCCTAGAGCAGGGGTGACACCCTTGAAAATTTGGAAGAGGGTAGATGGTTCGAGTGAGACCTCGAAAGAAAGGTATTATCTTTGTCTGCGTCCCCGTGAATGAATTTTCATTTTTGATTGAAAACTGTAGAAGATACAGAGTGAGCTACTGAAAAAAAGAAGAGACTATGCGTTTCTGTTTTAATCTGCCAAACACTGGTCGATCGTGAATCGAAATTTAAAGTGACTCTCAAAACAAATTATGCCTCATAAATGTTTGGTTTGCCATAATACAGGGTGTCAAATTTCCGTAAGTTTGACCATTTACTAAACTTGATATTTTGATGTGCAAGAATTGTTTCAGCATGAAACTAGTGGCGTATCATGACCCTGTTTTTTTCGTTCGACGCATGATGTTTGAGATCAAAGATGAGCAGTAAGAGTTTATGACTCAGGTGGGATTTCTCCTAAAACAGTAAAATGGCTGTAATTTCTTTGTCATACCATGTTGAATATCGGAAAATTTGAACATATTTTCGAGGATACTCTTTTTACGATAAGAAATTATCTCTATATGGAACCAATGGCGAAGCATTACCCGCAGCGATTCCCCTTCCAAAGCAAAATCTATACGTCACTAGAGTTTTTCAGAATTGATCGACCAATTGAGCAATCATAATTTCTGAAGAAGACAAAAATTTTTCCCTTTTTTCGGGTTTCTATTACGAAATTTTCGTGATAGCTGTTATGATTTTCACGTGTTGCAAGTGTATCATTTGTTAATTTGCGGTCCATGGTGTTGAACCACAGACTTATCGACATGATGGACAAAAAGTTTAATACAGAACAAAGAAGAAAACATGTCGAATAACCTTGAAACTCTTCAAAGTGTGCTCCGTTCTATTGAATGTATAATCTACATTTCCTCTCAAGCGACATTATAGATTTTGAAATTGCATTGCTGTCATTACCGCGCAAGAAATTGCACCCATAAATGATCCTATTCCACAAAGTTTCAATGTACGAAGTCTTTGAGTGCGCCCCAGACGAAAAAATCTAATGGGTCTGCGAATCGCGGTGGCCATGCAACAGGTCCATTCTGAGGAACATCATCAAGATTCAGAGGATTACATCTAGCTATCCAACTGTTCGGATAGTTTTCGTCCAGCCAATTATGAATTATTCTCGCATTATGAGGTCCAGCCCCGTCCATCTGAATCCACCCATGCCTTCTTTGTTCTAACGGCTCATCTTATAATAACTTTGGCGGTTCGTTTTCCAGAAAATCTAAAAAGTTTCTCGAATTCAATCTTGCTGGTAGAAAATCTGGACCGATTAGTGATGGGTTTCTGACTCCAATTCAAACATTAAGGCCGAATTCCCTTCGAAATTTGCGGAATCTAATCTCACGTGGATTTCCTTCAGATCAAACGTGAAGATTATGAAAGTTCACCACTCCACCACGAAGCTTCGTTTTGTGAAAACATGCAAAAGTTTACCCTTTTTGGTAGATCCGTCAGTTCCGAATGTTGAACTGGGCTCAGATGATATGGTTTTCTGTGGTTTCGCTTTAGGATTTTCCTTATGGTAACGTAACTTATATTAGTTTGTTGCTGCGCATTTCATAAACTGAGCTTTGGATTATTCGTGAATAAATTTAAAACGTCCCGTTCGTTAACGTTTCTTCTTCGATTCTTCCGATCACCTTCTATCTTCGCCAAACCACATTCTTGAAATTGTTAGGAGCTCTTCTAGTAGGAAGACTTCTTCGATATTCTTCGACAGCTCGTCTTGAGTTACCATCACACAAACCATAAATGAAATGGATATCTGCATATTCCGAATTTGAAAACGAATAAAGCATTTCCGCTTGGATAGTTGAAAGATAAATCAACAACGAATAATTAATTTGAACCTGTTAATAACAATAATCGAAACAGAAAATTCTTCAATGACATATTTCTACGAAAAGAGCATAGATTTTTAGTTTATGAATCAGTTGTCAGAGACAACATGATGCGGTTCATGATCTAATGCGGCTCATGATTTTATTCTGAGGTTCGAAACCATTAATTGAACCTTCACAAACCATACACATTCACCGCGTTTTTTATTAAGTTCAAACTCACCATTTCAAAAACGCGGTAAATGTGCTTGATTCGCAAAGTTTCAATCAATGGTTTCGAACCACAGAATAAAATCATGTGCCGCATTAAATTATGAACCACATCATGTTTTTTTGACACCCTATATCGCGAAAATGAAAAGTCGGTGAGAGTATATTCTTGCAGTAAGTATCAATATTTTTCAATTTCCTATCATTCTGTGCATTTTAGCAGATTATAACGGAAACACCCTGGATTTGTGTTTCGACACAAAAATAGGACAGAATCGCATGAAAAGTTCGGAACATAAATCGTATTATTAATATTTGATTTTTTTCCTCAAGAACGATGACAGATATGAAAAAAATGCAAGAAACAGAAAAGTTTTTGAATTTCATGAGTAATTTGAAAATATTAGAAAATGTGGTCAGTGGCGTGCTCCAAAAAAGTTCTGGTGGAAAAAAGACGACATGACACCGAAAAATATATCACCATGTAGAACAACTGAGCAATTTTTAATTCGTCGTCGTGTAGCTGATGAAAAAACACTCGAATGTCGAATATCTGCCTGATAAATCTTGTTTCTCCGAAAAATTTGACACTCTGTATCTCGAAAACGACAGGTCAGAGAGGTATATTCTCGAGGAAAGTGTCAATCGTTTTGGCAGATTAAAACAGAAACACACAATATATATATATATATATATATATATATATATATATATATATATATATTGTTTCAGCAAACAATTCTCCAGATACTAACCATTTATTCGATGCAATTTCATCAATATAATCATTTTTCAATTCTTTAGGTGCTTTCCGTGTAATTCTTCTGCATCCAACTTTCTCTTTTAGAATTATCATCAAATATATATATATATATATATCGGGTGACACAGGATCCTAGTACACCCCTCTCATTTCTATATTTCTGCAGGTAATTCATTGAAATTTTGTGATTCGATCAAGCTCACAGAAGGCCACCTTTTGACATTTGAAACAATTTTTTTCCACTTCCGGTGTCGCCGAGCATGACCTTCAATGAACATTTTTAAATGAAACGCCCTGTATATTTTTGCGTATTTGGTTTCCAAATAATTTTCCAAATTCAACCATACCTCACAATTGATATTTTAGGCTTCAAAATCATTTTTTGAGTCGGTTTTTATTTTTCAATCTAGGGTGCCATGAATAATGCCAATTCACCATAATGGATCAAAGCAACACTCAAAAAAAGCAAATGACTTCAAAATTTCAGATTTGCTCTGTCCAGGCTAGATTAATATTCTCCAAAATCATTTTTCGATTAAAACTCCATTTTTTCAAATGGCACTAAATTGGTACCGAGCTACCATTAGAAGCTTGATACTATAGGTAAACAAATTCTGTAAACACTTTTTGTAAAAATGCAAACAAATTATGATAATGTAGAAATTTTCATTCATTTTATTTCAATTCGTGTAAGTAAATCCTAATATCCTAATGGAGATCTTCAAACACCCTGTATATTTTGGCATATGCGGATTGAAAAAATTTTTCCAAATTCAACCATACCTCACAATGGATGATGGATAATTCAGGAATCAGAATTATTTTTGACGAAGAAGGCTATGAAAACAAACGACTTATTTCCCAATATTAAATTTATCCGGATAGTAGAGTTTGCATCGGCCGATTTCACTCAAATTTAGTTTACTGAAGCGTTATTATTTTTTAAAATGCCTCAAACATACACAAGGAATGAGAAAGTGGATATGCTACTTATTTACAGGGAATGCTAAAAGAATGCAGTAGCTGCTGTCAATTTGCATGCCGAAATATACCCCCAGCGACAATGCCCCGCAAGAAATTATTTTAGTCGGCTGGAGGATCAATTTAGAAGAAAACCCAATAATAATCCTGAAGAAAAGTTTATCATTGGAGAAGACACTGAAATTAATATGTTAACTCGAGAGGAAATTGATGAAACCATTTCCACAAGGCAAGTTGCGTTTGAGTTGGATATAGGTCGTGAAAGCGTTCGTCGAATTTTGAAGAAGTATAACTATAAATCATACAAATATCAATTGCATCAGCATTCGTATGAGGGTGATTATGCAAGAAGGATGAATACTGCAATTGGATGATGCAAAATAATGTGCACCACACAATAATTTCCTAAAAATAATCTTGTTTATAAATGAATCAAGGTTTACTAATTTAGGGTTATTCAACAGACAAAACACAAGATATTGGTCTCAGGAGAATCAACATTTATTCAACCAAGGTAATTTTCAGGAAAATTCGGTTTTAATGTTTTGTTAGGTGTGATTGGTACCAGAATAATTTGACCCGAGATTTTTGATGGGATCGAGAGATATTTGGAAAATCTACCGTTGGCGATTGAGAGGGTACTGTTTCATCAACAGGATGGTGCACCCCCCAAACGCCAGAATTGTCTCAAAGTATCCACGCTAGAGATTCGGAGAAAAATGGATTGCAACGAATGGTTCAATAAAATGGCCCGCAAGATCACCTGATTTAACTCCGTTAGACCTTTTCGTTTGGGGATATTTAAAGAATTGTGTTTACGCAACAGCGCCTACTACGCGTGCAGATCTAGAGGATAGAGTCAGACGAGCCATCGGCAATATAACAGCTGAATAATTGACCAGTGTAACTAGAAATTTGCAAGCGCGGGTTCAAATGTGCGTAGACAATAATGGTCAACATTTCGAACAATTCTTATGATTATTTTCATGTATCTAAATTTGTTTTTTCGCTGCTCATGATTTATTCTTATGGATCAGATTTTATTTCTTGTTTTGAAACTGAATGTACCTAGATTTGACTTGATACAGGTAAGTGAGTTTATTTCTCAATTATCCTTCGAATGTCAGGATTGCTTGCTTTCAATGTGATGATTTACTTACACGAATTGAAATGAAATAAATGAAAAATTTTACTTTATCATAATTTGTTTGCATCTTTACGAAAAATGTTTACGGAATTTGTCTATCCATAGTATTTAGCTTCTAATAGTACCTCGGTACCAATATGATGCCATTCGAAAAAATGGAGTTTTAATCGAAAAATGATTTTGGAGAATATTAATCAGGCCTGGACAGACCAAATCTGAAATTTTGACGTCAGTTGCTTTTTTTAAGTGTTGCTTTGATCAATTATGGTAAATTGGCAATATTCATGGCACCCTAGATTGAAAAATAAAAACCGAACCAAAAACAATTTGGACGCCAAAAATATCAATTGTGATGTATGGTTGAATTTGGAAAATTATTTGCAAGCCAACCATGCAAAAATATACAGAATGTTCCATTTAAAAGTCTTCATTGAAGGTATATATATATATATATATATATATATATATATATATATATATATATATATATATATATATATATATATATATATATATCAATGTACCACTACTCGTTGGTACATTGATATCATTGTCTGATGATGCTATAGTATGTATATATTCTGGTAGATTGATATATTCTCATAACATTTAACGTTATCCTAATATATAATTACTCCAGGATATGTTTCAATTATAATCATTGCCTGGCAATGGTATTAATTACCGGGTGGTGGATTTATATTTTTCATGAAATCAGTTTGATTGCATGAACAGATATATGGGCAACTCGTCGGTAAAACCCCTATATATATATATATATATATATATATATATATATATATATATATATATATATATATATATATATATATATATATATATATATATATATATATATATATATATATATATATATATATATATATATATATATATATATATATATATATATATATATATATATATATATATATATATATATATATATATATATATATATATATATATATATATATATATATATATATATATATATATATATATATATATATATATATATATATATATATATATATATATATATATATATATATATATATATATATATATATATATATATATATATATAAATATCTAAATATGTTACTTGATTAAGCAGAAACAGGTCAATTTTTCGTCTAAAAGGGGACATCTTTTAACACGGTGATGTTATTTTAAATAAACCACCTGAGCGCGGGCGCAGAAACTCAATTTTTTTAATAGGGAAGATGATCGAGTGATACCTCATTGGAAAGCTCTCTCGATTTTCCATACAAATTTGTAATAATTTTTGAGTTTTGACACATTTGGAAGAAGATACCGGCTTATCCGTCAAAAGACGAGTTATTTTCAGTGATTGCAAAATCTGTCGATTTCGAATGAACATTCACGGAAATACTGTTGTATTTTTGGGAAAATGATCTTTAAGCAGTGGTGCTTCTGCTACACCCCCTCAGATCTTCGAATTAATCAGTTATTCCGAGCTATAGCTCATTGGATAGATATTCAGAATTATCTGATTACAGTGAACGAATTTTCTAATCCGATTACATTTGAATGAGGATACAGGATGGATCATGGAGAAATTCATACACAATATAAGAGCATGTTCACAAAGAAGCGATGATCGCTCCGTGTCATCCGCTGAATCGCAAAAAATGTTGCTAATCGGTGGTCTGATGGAACGCAGACATGTGAAGACAACCACTAGGGTAATGGCCCGCACGCCTCACGACCGCATACGCAACCGATCGACGTATGTGAAAAGCCTCTAACAGCATGGTACCCAAGGTGGAAATGAAACGAACTGAAGCAAAGTTCTCGTTACGACAACGGATTGTAGTCGAGTATAATCGTATAACCCCTGAAATTCTACATAATTTCCGGGAACGTTTCGAGCGAAATCTGTATTTGTGAAGTTGACGCCGAACACTTTGAACATTTGTTCGATTGATACCGAGTTGACCTATAAAATGTATCAGGTACAATAAATTCATTTTTTTTCAAGTTTTCAATTTTCAATTTTTTCTAACTCACCAATATGTAGGTTATTCTTTGAATAAGCTCTATTATTTGAAAACCAAGCAAACGTGTTCTGAATCTTCATCCAAAGACCTCGCAAACACTGTATCGCTCTCTATTAATCCATTCTGTATCTTCATCACAATGCAGATGAAGCAGAAATTTTGTCTACATTATTATAGAAATTCTGAAACTCGAAGATTTGAGGGGTTGACACCCTCATCTGAGGAGGTGTAGTGGAAGCACCACTTGAAGATATTGTCCCCAAATACAACAGTAATTCGGTGAATATTCATTCGAAATCAACAGAGTTTGCAATCACTGAAAAAAACTCGTTTTTTGACGAACCTGCCTGTTTCTTCTTCTGAATATATCAAAACACAAAAATTATTACACATAAGTGTTGAAAATTAAGAGAGCTTTCGAATGAGGTATCACTCGACCTATCTTCCCTATTCAAAAATCAAGCTTTGTGCACCCCTGCTTAGGGATATATATATATATATATATATATATATATATATATATATATATATATATATATATATATATATATATATATATTTTCTCGAATTTGTAATGAAAAATTGGAGAACCAATCTTCATTTAAATATTTCAAAACAATCGTTAAAATCCGAAGTAATTCCAATCAAAAGAGGCATTTTTCAAGGTGATTCTTTATGTGCTCTTTGGTTTTGTCTTTGCCTTAATCCATTATCTCATGAATGTAATGCTACTAGTTTCGGCTTCAAAATGAAGAGTCTATCAACTGAATTCAAATTAAGTCACTTAATTTATTTAGATGATGTTAAATTATATGCCGGAACCAGATCTCATTTAAAAAGTCTACTTGAGATTACTTTCAACTATTCCAATGATATTCATATGAAACTTGGGCTTCCAAAATGTAAAAATCTTTCTATTGAAAAAGGAAAGATCATCTGTGATTATATAAAGATTTCCAATATCGAAATTGAGCCAATGCATCAAGGAGATACATATAAATATCTTGGATTTTGTCAAGAGAAGACAATTAACCATAGCAGCACTAAAGAAAATATTAGAAGTTCATATTACAAAAGACTTAGAATGAAAAAATTTCTAAATATATGATGCTTGGCGACGAGATTTAAAAATGTGGAAAATGAAAAAATTTTCATTCTACCGATTATTATTTCCACAACAGGTGTTATTCCTAGGAATCTTCACAAAATATTGAGATTTAGGGTCTGAAGAAAAATTTGTTCGAACAGTTACAAAACATAACAGTCATCAAATCTTGTAATATTCGTCGTAGGTTTCTTTTCGAAAAAAATAATGAGGTAGAGTCATAGGTTTTCTCTTTAGTTTATACTGCTCGGAATCTCATTTCATATTTTATTCATTTGTTTATATAAATGTAATATAATTAACTGACAAATTTGTCATATTTATATTCAGAGCAGTATTCTTTTCGATCGTTCACCACTTCACACAAAGGAAACTATTAATGAGTAACATTCATTGTTACTTGACTAAGGTCCGTACACTGGATTTTTCCGGGGAGAAAGCATCAGACACTTCTCGTTGGTGCATTGATATCATTGTCTGATGATGCTATAGTATGTATATATTCTGGTAAATTGATATATTCTCATAACATT
The DNA here is from genome assembly GCA_013387265.2 of Cryptolaemus montrouzieri. Lineage (NCBI taxonomy): Eukaryota > Metazoa > Arthropoda > Insecta > Coleoptera > Coccinellidae > Cryptolaemus > Cryptolaemus montrouzieri. Next base: position 41,298,432 of record JABFTP020000124.1, on the reverse strand, counting down.
TAACGTTATCCTAATATATAATTATTCCAGAATATGTTTTGATTATAATCATTGCCTGGCAATGGTATTAACTACCAGGTGGTGGAGTTATATTTTTCATGAAATCAGTTTAATTGCATGAACAGATATATGGGCAACTCGTCGGGGTGAAACCCCTATATATATATATATATATATATATATATATATATATATATATATATATATATATATATATATATATATATATATATTTATTAATATATTCTCCTATTCCTGATCTGCAATAATTGTTGATACTGCCTAAATCTGATCTTTAATTTAACATAATTTTTCAGAAATTAACACAGTCGCCTGCATGCTGGATACAAAATTTGCCATGGAAAATAATCATAGAGCCAGTCTCCAAAGATGATACAAAATATCTTTCTGTATTTGTTGGCTGTACTGAAAATTTAGCTTCGACATGGTTATGTCGTGCCTCCATAAGAATGTATAAACTGGATGGCTTAAGACCAAAAATAGTTAGAACTACACAGAGTTTAATATTTGATAGCGCAGCTTCTACAAGCTGGGGGCACAATTATTTCATACCGTGGGATACTGTGTTAGACCCAGGAAGTGGATTCATTAAAAACGATTCAATAACATTAGAGGTAACCGTCGATGCAGAAAACCCAATTGGATTAAAATTAACAGCCGATCGTTATACAGGTAATAAAAACTTATGGTGTACAGGGTGTACCATTTATTATTTTGCGGGGTTTTCAATCATGAATGAAATGAGAAGAGAAGTATTTTAGAGACCGCATATTTTTCAGCTTTTTTCTAATGTATTTTACAATGGAACCCTATTTCAATTCCTCAAATCACTAGGATTACGAAATTATAACTATTCTTCTTGAAACAACATTTGGTTACTTCGGTCATGGGCAGTGCAGATATGGTAAAGGAAATTATCATTTGACCTAAACATCAATGATAATTATTGTTATATCGCTGATATAAAATGCATTAACAGATGTATTGCAAAATATATTAAAAACGAAAAGGGCACTGAAATAGGTTTAACAGCTAATAAATACAAATTCTATTTGTTCTATTTGCTCACCATTATGTCTCTTACATATTTAGTATAGTTTATGCATTATTTTGATGCATTTTCTATTATGAATAGTTGTTGCTGTAATTGTTCGAAAGCGTTTTCAGTTACTATTCTCGATTGTTATTTTCTTTTATGTCAATCTTTAGGAAGAGATTTGTTAACATTTAGGATTCTTTATGAGTTTTATGAGCTAGACCCTCCAACTTTTTGGAAGAATATATCATCTTATTGTGCGGAGGAGTCTTCCAAAATTATCTGTTTTTTTCAAATTTGTTGATATCCATTTAAGATTTTTTTCATGACTTTATTGAATCATTATTTTATTATTGGAAATAAAGAAGAAAACAACAAAGCCTTACTGTCCGTGTGATTCTCTAGGAGGAGCGGAAGTGTTGATTTTCGTGAATCCAAAATTGCTAATGTTGTCTGTCAATTTCTCAATTTGTTAAATATTTCCATATGACCAAAGAGTTTTTTATCAAAAAGAGATAACAGAACTTCACTCGACATCAAAGTAAAACGAAATAAAACACTTTTGTCACTTTTCACACAATATAACAGATGAGTAGGTAAGTACAAGTAAAGAGTGAAAGTTATCCTAGATATTGAGTAGTGGGGATGCATTAAGCTCTAGTTGGCTGTTGAGGGTAGTAAATTGTGGGTTTCGATATTAATCACAGATTTCGCTAAAAAACACATTATTTTCAGGTACAGATATGTAGATTACATTTTAGTTGGTTTTCGTGGTTCAAAAGGACAAATTCAGTACTTTTAAAATTTCCTGAATGAAATACATTGCCGCATCAGCTGCACTGCTGAAATACAAAATAATAACTCAATTAATTTCCTAGACTTAACCATCATAAATTCAAATAACCATCTGACTCTTAAAATTTACAGAAAGGAAACATTCACAGACGCATCGATCCTAATGAACTCGTTCGGTCATTTGAGCCACAAACTAGCTGCATGTAACTTCATGATTCATAGAGCTTACTCTGTTCCCCTTTCGACAGAAAATTTCCAAACTGAACTTAACATCATCAGAAAAAATGCCTCAATTAACAATATACCACAACATTTTCGAAATACAATTATTAAACGCAAAGAACAACGTATTACCTGTCAATTACTATGAAACATTGTAGAAACCCCGGAAAAAAGATACACTAGTCTCAAATACAATGACGAACTCTCTAACAAAATCAGTAATTACTTTTCAAAATTCAACATAACTACTTCATTCTCAAGCGGCCCCAATTTAAGCAGATTATTATTCAATCCCAAACAAAAGAACAATAAATTCAAGCAATCAGGAATTTATCAAATCAAATGCAATGAATGTCAGGTAGCCTATGTCGGACAAACAGGGAGAAGTTTTGGAGCTAGACTCAAGGAACATATTTCCTCAGTTTAAAATTCGCCAATATTTGAACACATAAAATCAACCAATCACTCGATATTATTAAACAACCTTAAAATCCTTCATAAATGTAACAAGGGGATAGAGATGAATTCGTTGGAAAGTTTGAAGATAAACAAACTATGTAAAAACCCACAATTCACTACTCTCAACATCCAACTAGAGCTTAATGCATCCCCACTACTCAAAATCTAAGATAACTCTCAATCTATACTGATACTTACCTAGGGGAGACTGGGTCTGGTTGTGAGATTTTTATTTCAAAATAATATATTTTTTTGTTGATTTGCTTGATTTACTTAACTATAGATTTATTCTATTAAGTAACTATTCAAGATTTTAATTTACAATTAATTTTATGTAGGAGAGTAATACTAAAGACACAAATGAATTAATTCTAAAATAAGAGACGTGTCACATTCAACCCCGCACCAGGGGTTGGTTGTATCAGTATAAAGGGCAAAAGTTACAAAAAAGAAAAACGTATCATAAGAGTTTTTATTTAGCATAATAATCACAATAAGTTATCTTACTTTACTTATAACATTATTAATATTTATTCCAATCAGTCTCATGCCTCATTTAAACAAAAACATGGTAATTTTCTGCATTTAAAAACAGAACAACGTAATTATTTTTGATTTTGTACCTCGTGAGAACAAAATATGCATAATTTCAGACCTTATAACATTATAATTATCTGTCTATCAACAATATATATGTATGAAAGAACAATAAGTATGTATTAAATATAGGACTCATTAACAAAAGTAATTAACCTCTTAAAAAACAATCAGATCTTTAAAAAAAAACTTTACAATTCACTAGCTGTATTCTGAACAGTCACTTTCGCAATTCGAACAAATGTACTGAACAATATTTCCTCTAACACATTTCACATGTGACCATTTCTTACAGATAACACATTTTATCCATTCCTCTCAAGCTTTTTTTGGATCAAAAGGATCGCAACATATTAGACAAAAATAAGCATCCTCTACACTTTCTTCATCTGTATCATGTAACACCTTCCTCTTTACCGAAAGCTTTCTGGTTTCCTTAGTTGTTTTCTTTCCCTTGCTGGTAGTTCCCTGTTGATTTTTTTGCTTGTTGTCTTTCCCCCTTTGGATGTCTATCCACTTTTAGATTTATATATTTTACTCTGTTCCAGTGCCAAAGCATTTTTTTCGGAAGTATCTGTTAAAATAGCCGATTTGCGAGTTTTTCGTGTTATATTTTATTTATATATTATATCTTTGCTACAAACACCGACTGGTTTAGTATAAGTGGAGAGTTCGTGTTGTGCAACGGTGGCACTCTCTACAGACAACTGTAGAGGAGGAGGAGAAGGAGCTGAAGTGTCGGCCTCCATGTTCTGTGTTGTAATGGGGATATTTTCGATGTTTGAGTTAGTCGTTTCGTCTATTGGTCTGTCAGTAACAAAAGCAGACATGAAGTCATCATCCTGAAAAATATCTTTATTAAACGGTGCAATACCAGTCTTCTTAAATCCGCTGATAATGTTTGCTGGATTCAATGCCGACGGTAAAGCATTATTCACTATCGATGGAATATCGTGAATGGTCATTGTTTTGCCAGGATTGTTTCTAAGCCAAGCATCTTATTGACTGGCACATTAATTTTTGAAGGGTCCATATACACCTACATCCAGAGGCTGCAGTTTATGTGTGCAATGTGGTGGGAAGGATGGCAATACCTCATGGTTTTCTTTTGCTGTTTCGATGACCTAAATATCCAAGTGTGATGTATGATTGTCTAATAATAATAGTACAGGGTCAGCTGCAGAAGGTTTTACATTATCTATGACATGTTTTATAAATATTTTGAATTCCAGCCCAGTCGTCCAGCCACTTGAGTTTTCTGCCCCAATACAGCCTGGAAGTCCATCGCCAACAAATAGTCCCTATATTCAATTCGGGGAAAGATAAACATACATGATACTGAGTTTCCCACTGCATTTGCTGCTGCGCAGAGAGTTACGAGAGTCCCTCTCTCTGCTGATATGATGGAACCAACTTGCTTAGACCCTTTAGGAGACAACATTTTTCTGGGCTTCTGCACAGTTGTCACACCTGTCTCGTCTACATTCCATATGCGAGACAAAAGAAATTTGTATCTATCTAATACGTCAGCCAATTTAGAAAAGAAATTACTAACATTCGTTTTGTTAAATGATGTAGCTCAGCTCAAGCTAGTTGCCTCTGGTGATCTTGTAGATAACGACGTATTGCGTTTAAGAAATGCTGTCAGCTAATCAACTCCTGCTTCTTCATTGTCAAGCCATGATTGCGGTGTTACAATGTTGTATTTGCGTGCACAGTCAAATGCCAGTGTTCTGATATTCTTTGGCGCCAATCTATAATAAATTTGGCTGCATTTCAATCTCACCAAAATTTCCTTTTGTTCATTACTAAATACTTGTCTATTCTTCTGATATCCCATTGTGAGTGATTCCATAGATATGCCCCTTTCTTTTGCTTCTTTTCTTTTCTTTAAAAATCTTGTAAGCGACGTATGACATAATCCAAAGTCTTTTGCGATGCCACGATTTTGTTTAGTTTTGTCCTCCTCCAAAATAGTTGCTGCTTGTTCGCCCGCGGTGGCGTGAGTATTTGTCTCTTTCTAACGCCAGTATATCGTTCTCTGTTTCGCCAGCATTGCCACTGTAACTACCAGCCCAAGTCTCCCCTACTCATCTGTTATATTGTTATTCACTTGAAAATTACCGTAATGTCGAAACCGGTGATGATTACTAAATAAATTATGGAAAAGTGACAAAAGTGTATTATTTCGTGTTACTTTAAAGATGAAATTCCATAAAATAAATATATCATCAACACAATCAATTATTCACTCGACATTTATCATCATCATCATTACCTAATGAGTAAGTTGGTGTGTATAACCTGGGAATTAATGCTTGTCCTTTTTATGGATTTTAGTTTTGGGTACTCTGTTCTAAACTTCTGCAAGAGGTCTCATTGGCGAAACTTGGATTATAAATACGAAATATAAATTTTCAAGTGATCTCCTTTCGAAATATCTTTGACAAAATAAATGGAATAATAGCAGTATAACTTACCTTCCGATGGCGCTTTGCTACATGTTCGCCGTTTTTATTAGACAATAAAAAGCAGGTTCTTAGATTATTCTTTTTGAGGTTTTCAATATTCAGATCTGATCCATATTAGGAATTTAAGAAAAAAAAAATACTAGAATTACTCCTTCAATGATAGAGCTGAATATTTTGTTCTTTGTATGTATATGGCGACTCACGGCCGAATAGAAAAAAATAGCCAAACACACTTCATAACGTTGGGACAAATATAGACAGTACTGCTACTCTGAGATGCTCTCAGTAGAAGGAAAGATAAAATTAGATTTAGTCCCATTCAAAACAAGTTATGCCAGTATATAGAAAATTATGACCCCTAGAAAAAACTGAATCTACTATTCTGTGTAAAAATATCCATAAATAAACTGATATGTTTGTTTGTATGTTTCTTAATAGCTGAAATTCAGATACAGAAACTAGGGCTCCTTGAACAAATCAGTTTATGGCATCTTTGGATTCAATAAAAGTAGAATGGTAATCCAAACTCCAAGAGCAAAGAAAACCCGCAAAACCTAAGAGGATGGAACTCACTGTAAATTTTGGTACGAATTTGGGAATATTGTAATCGGGTCTAATTAATTGGAAGATGTTAGTTCAAATAATCTGACTATGTTGGAATTCAAAATGGATCTTGTATAGAGCAATTTCTTTCTGTCAAAAATTAATTTTTAGAATATCTTGAAGTATAGGGCATTTCCTAAAAATCTTCATTTGATTCTCATCCGATTGGAAAAATTGAGGTAAATGGTTGAATCGTTCTTGAAGGTCTCTCAAATGGACACCCCCACATATTTTTTACGGAAAAAAGCCAGAGCCCCAATCTTGAATTGATACATACAAACATTTTCTTTTCTTGGTTTAGAGAATATACTTTTTATGAAATGATATATAAAAATTTACTCTTTTCCTGTTTTTTATACAACTCACTGTATAAAATGAGGATAATTTATTTCAATACATAAATAAAGCTATCCTTGGACAAAAAGAAAACGAAAGGAAAAAAGTATCCATTTTCTCTGGCAGAAAGAGCATGCGATGATGTGAGAGCCTATTTTTATGAATTTCTACGGAAAAAAAAATATTGTGAGGAAACTACTCACCCGAAAAACTTATTACTTAAAGACTTCATAGCAGAGTTTAGGACGCTCTTGAATCTTGAACAAAAAAGTGGTCTTCCAGTCTGAAGAAACCTTCCAAGATTTTTTTATATAAAACATGGGACACCCTGTTTACTTCAAAATGAATTGCTGCAGTAGATTTCTACTTTCTTAATACAATACCGTTCGAACAAAAATAAAATCTTCAAGACTGTACAAGCTGCAGAACACCACGCCACTGGTGAATCAACCAGTATACACAGGGTGTCCTAGGATGAAACGGACATACTGCATCTATAAGTAGAAGAGACTAAGGAATTTTCGAAACTGCATCTCATTGTCTTGTAGAGGCATTCATTAATAGCCTGATATACGGGCTGATTCATAGATTCCACTAGAATACTGTTATCTCAATAGTTTCCGTTGAAAGAGAACTGGGGCGCATGAACTTTCACACAATATCTTTATCATTGTTGTTGACTGAAAAATTGGCGACAATTTTCGAATGACCCAGCTCCGTACTTTCTTTCTCAATTTTTGTGTTACAGCCTGAACTCATCACCCTGTAAAAGGTGGCGTTCGGTCATAGTTATTGAATCCCAGTGATACACCTGTTCGATTTATGTAATTGACTAGTTTGTCGCACTTTTCTGTCGAATACAAACGTCATTCAAAGTTCTCTTACATTCAATTTTGCGATCATTTATTCTAAAGGCGTGTTTGGAATTCAATATTTGCATCCTATGTCATGGTTTACGATGCCAATAGACAACCAGAATCCCAAATTACTAATGTACTCTTTCTTTGGGAAATATAAGGGCCTTACTTGTACTCCAATATTTGTGTCATCGTTGAAACCATCACCGAGTATATGATTTTTATAAATTTTGGAATCGGTAATTACTTTTCGATAGAATATGACTTTCACTGGAATGCTGTTTTTGGTTTGATAAACCTCAATAAAAGCCAAAATGCGAAATTTCGTACTACATATATAGTGTTGCTAACATAAAAATGTATGTTATTCAAAATTATGGAAGATTTGCGATATTTTCACCTTCAAATTCTTTTTCTACTTCTTGAAAACATAATCTTGTACAAGATTTCACAATTCATTACGAAACTTCAAAAGAACAAACAGCAAAGGTGACAGAAGAATTGGCATATTCACATAATAACGAATAACAAAAAACACACAACAAACAAATAACTAGAGAAACAACGATAACAAAACCATTAGAATAATACAAATTATTCCTCACAAAATATTTTCGAAATGCATTCCTTACTTCAATGCATTTTTCTGTCCGCTTTGAGAGGTTTGTGACCGCATTTCGTACCATCACAGCATTATGTCGCATCTCCTTACAGAAATGTCTAATACCCTCGATCAAGTGATCCTCATTAATTATTTGCAGCGAAGAAACTCTTCTTTTTAAATAACTGCACAGAAAATTATCCACTGGATTAAAATCTGAAGACCTGGTAGGCCACTCATGGGGTCCTCCCCGACCTATCGAGCGATTATTATATGCGATATTCGAAAAATTTCGCTCTTCGAGGGCCAAATGCGGTTCTCCATCATGTTGGAACCACATGCCACGCTCGTGCATACTTTCATTTCTCAAGGGTTCCGGGAACACTTCTTGCAGAAATTGAGATAGGAAGGTCCATCAAGACGTACCTCAAAAAAATGTGGTCCTATTAAATGGTCATTTTACAAACCTATCCACACGTTCACTGAAAAGTTATGCTGCGAATCCCTTTGACGTATCGAATACGAATTCACTTCAGTCAATTCATGGGTATTCCTCAAATTTAATACCATCTCTTGTGAATTGCGATTCGTCGGTAAAAATTGTTCTACAGCAAATTGGCCGATTCCTCAGAATCCATCTACTGAATGCAACTCTCCTCATGTCGTCCCCAGGTTCCAGACGTTTTACACTCTGAGCGTGAAATGGGTGCTGATTTTCGTTTTTCAGAGTTCTCCACAAATTTTCATTCACAATTTCAAGAATATTCTCAATCTCATTCACACCTTTCTGACGGAGTCTTTCAGGTTTAAGATATGAAGGAAATTTTCCATGTTGTCTTGAATAAGTAAACACATATTCAAACGATTTGTGATTCAGATTCCTTCTGTTTTCGAATTCCCTGGTATACTCGCGTACCGATTCTCTGCCATTGCCAATACAGAAACTATTAACATAAATCATGTCAGCATATTCTTTATTCGAGAAAAACGAAGCAATTTTATTCATTATACCAAGTACCAATTTAGAAGGGTAATTGCTGTTTGACTCCAGCCAATTGTTGTATTCTATCTTTTTCCGTCATTCTTAACTTCTGTGGTTCATAACGTTAATATCTGTATTATATCGAAACAATATCTCGTTGAGTCAGGAGCATAGAGTAGATTAAAAAAACATTTCAGTCACGACATTCGAAATCTAACCATAGATCAATATTACTTAATAAATATTGTATTTTCCTGATGTTTTTGTTATCATTGTTTATTTAGTTATTTGTTTGTTCTCTAGAATTTGAAGAGGAGAATTTCGAAAATCTACTATAATTTCTAACAAAATACATCTGTATAATCCCTTAGCATTATCATCTGTGGTACGAAATTTCACCTCTCAATATTTCATGAAAGCTAATGCAAGCGAAAAAAGCATTCAAGTGAAATTCAAATGAAAAGGGTTATCCAAAAGAGATGAGGTCCCACCAAAATCATAAAATGTACAAAAATGGAAGTCTATCACTCTGGCGTAAAAATGTGTGAGATATCATGTGAAACCAAGTAGATTGTTTTAGTTAACCTTTAACTATGGTCGTTACAATTTTGTTACACTACTATGGACGTGCGGCCTCACAGACCGCTATCTTTACGCGCTGGTTTCTATCTGTATGAGTAAGTATTGTATTATTTTTGTTTTGTTTCTTAGAAGAGTTACTAATTGTTAATAAAAGATGTAATTTAAATGAAAAAATTATTTATTTTAAACTTATTCTAACAATATGACAGTCTTAAGGAACTTTTCAGACTTTTTAGCTTGAGATCACTTTATACAGATATTATCACGAGAAAATTTCTTTTTACTTAGTTTATTTACTTTTACAATATAATATAAAGAATAAAGGACATAAAAACTTAACATAGTCTTCTCAAAACAAAACATAAAAATTTCGACATACGCCCAACTTGGTCATATTTATTGGCAGTCTTTGCATAGCGGCTTAGAGCATTGCAGGCATATTGGTTGTTTACAGCCCACACAAGTATGGGTCGTCTTTCGCTTTATCTTTGGTGGGCATAGTTTACACGTTTTACGCTTAGGAACTATATTTTCTTCACTCGATGGCTCCTGGGATGGCATATCAAGACCCAAAACTCGTTTTAGCGTCATAACTAATTCATTTGGCAAATGAGGGTTTATAGCTCTTCTTTGCATGTGTGGAACCACCAGGGATCGAGCTAATTTCTTCAGAAATTCACCTCTTTCTAGTTCTTTGTCTTGGTGTTGATTGAATAAAATGAAGGCATTTATTCCACACAAGTCCAGAACTCTGTGAAAAATCACCATAGGCCACCTTCTTGAACGGCGACTGCTCGAATAAATTGAACATTTTTTGTCCGTTTCATCTACACCCCTTTGGTGGAATTATAGAATAATATAATCTCGGGTTTTTTCGTATGTTCATCAACAGTATTATCGTGATGCATAAACGATATTAGGAGCACAGCTTTATTCTTCTTTGGTACATGAGAACACAGAGTTTTGTCGTTCGTAAAACCAAATAATGTTGAACCAATCTCTCTAGACTTTTGTGCCTGAAATAAATTCGGTATTTCTCTTTTATTCATTTTCAGAGTCCCAACATGCGTTAGGTTACGCTCAGACAGTTCATCTACAACTTCAATAGACGAGAACCAGTTATCTGCTGTCACGTTACGATTGGTTCTTTGTAACGGCTGTGTCAAGCGTAGCACGCATAGAGTAGGAACAAGGAATTTTTTCTCGTCAGCTGATAGTCCAGCGCCATCGCTACCTTTTCCTGAATATAAATAACCATTATAAAAGTAAAAGGTCTTCGCATCACACAAGGCACGAATAAGTAGGCCATATTTACCGGGCTTCTGGGGCATGTACGAAATCATGTGGCTTCTTCCACGAAACTCCACTAGCATCTCATCAATAGTGACATATTCACTGAGTTGATATAGTTTTTGGGAATTAGCGATAAACTTATCAAATATTCCAGAAATAGCAGCCAGTTTATCGGTCTTTATTCTCTCAGCGCGATCTGCTGGGTTGTCAAAACGTAGGCAGTTCAAAAGAACTAAAAATCTGGTTTCTGACATACAGCACCTGAATATTTCGCAACCAGTTCCATCCGTAGCAAATATGAAACTGGTAGATTCGTGATTTGATTTCAGGGCGGCAGAGTAGTAAAATAATACTAATAAGGCATTGAGTTCTATTATATCCATTTCTTTTAATTCCGACCTGTCTTGCCGCTTGAATTTGGCTCTGAACTCAGCGATTTTGAAGTTAGTCCATGTCAAAATGGTTTGTCGCATTTCATTATCAAAAGTTTATTCCAAATACTGATTGGATCTTTCTTTTCGTCTTCAGTCAGGTGCAGAATAGATCTGTTCAACACAATATTATGCTGTGGAGTGCGGACTCTTCTGGAAGGTGGTTCTGTAGCCCATTTGTAGCGATTTTTACCATAATTATACTTCGAGGGCCGTAACTGTGCAATAGGTATATTGTCGTCATCTGAACTTTCACTATCCGATCTCCTTACGTCTCCGTCAGCTCTGGTAGTACTACCACTTTCTTCAATAATCTCTTGTTCACTCGAGTGATTTTCTTGAATGTCAGCTTCATAAAACAAACAGTCATCAACATCCCCATCACTGTCGCACTGATCTGATTCTAAAAGCAATCGTTTTTTGACATTTTAGTGTACAAATTCTAAAACAAACAAAATCACCGTTAGTTTCAATTTATAACACAAATGTGGACGCGCGGTCTCACAGACCGCACTCGAAATATAAATCGAAATTACTCACGCAACATTCAGCCAAGGACGTAACCTTCACTCTCAACGGTCGTTTCGCCACTAAAACCGAAGCTACTGAGACCGGCGTACGCGTAGGGAATGCGGGTGGAGGGGAGCACGATAATCACAAAATGCAAGCGGCCTGTGAGACCGCACGTCCATAGTTAAAGGTTAATATCCACACATTTGTATTTATATAGAAAAAAAATATATGATTTGGCAATTGCTCTACAACACAATGACATAGGATTTACAATATTCAAAGAATAATATCCTCGATTGCATGGAGCAACAGCAATACCGAATACTGGAAATGAGGTTGCTGCTCAATTTTATCATATCGTGCCATGCGATTGCCAAGTCATTATGTTTTTTTTCTATATAAATACAAATGTGTGGATAATAATTGAAATGATCGACTTGGTTTCACATGATATCTCACACCTTTTTACGGCAGAGTGTTTTCATTGGGAGACTTGCAATTTTGTACATTTTATGTTTTTGGTGGGATTAACTATTTCCAAATTCATAAAAACCATATATTGAGTGATGGTTTCAAGGTGTGGCACAAATATGGAAATACAAGTATGAACTGATATTTTCTACAGAACAAGTATTTTGGTTCTTTGGTTGTCAACCATGATATAGCGTGCAAATATTGAAGTCAAAACACTACTTTGGAATAAATGATCTCGAAAATGAAATGTAAGGGAACTTTGAATGATGTTTCTATTCGACAGAAAAGTGCGACAACCTAGCCAGTTTCAAAAATCAAAAGGCCGAGTAGGCTAAGATACTTGGGAGAAAGAATTTACTGAAGAAGATGAGATAATTGAAAATGAGGAAAAAACTCTCTCAACATTAAGTCAGACATAAAATACCTGAAAACGGTGTAATTCGATCTGATCAGCAAGATAATTTCAGAAAATAAGATGCAAATATAAAAACAACTATAATAATAATAATCATAATAACACACTTTTCAGTTTGTCAGTCTCTTCGTATAACGATCCTTCAAACAACAAAAAATAACTCTAAATTGATTACCTATCAAATTCACAGCAGAATTGAATTACATTGGCAATAACTTATTTCTATCTATGATCTGTTTAAAATATCTATGTTCTACAGCAACCTCCAAATCAACTGAGTTTTAGCAAAAAGTAATTTTTTAATTTTATCTTGTCATACATAAACTTGGTAAACAGTATGGAGAATATAATTAGATAAATGAATGGCAAAATTTTCTATACAATAAAATCAAAAATAGGTATCTTCCTATTGAAAATGAAAATTCTTCGTACGGGGGCTTTTCGCTAATTTAAAATACCATTTAATCATGAGTCTGCATTTTTTCCATCGAATGAAAAAAGCGTTATTGCGTTCCGCGGTTTTAGGACACACCTTGTATTTCCTTCATATAAGCAATCATTGTATTTTCTACATACAAGATTGTTCTATAATTTTTCTGTTTACTCAACTCTACATATTACTTGTTATCATATGTTATTTATTGCTATGCACAACTTGTCTTCACTTATACACCGATAAAAAAAATCCTTTTAAATATTTTAAAAATGTAAAATGTATTTTATTTGATAATAATTTGATTTAATTTCTCAAATAGAAAATTTTTCAAGACTTTAGTGATTTTTAGTAAATAAAACCGCTTCATAAAATCGAAAACTCAAAACTCAACTGGAAGTAACTCTTCAGGATGTACTCAAACCACATGAGAAGAATAAATATTTTCTCTAATTTGAAATCATTACATTTTCGCTAAAAAAATTAAATATTTCATGAAATTAAGATAGAAAGTCTACTAACATTGATAAAAACAAATCTACTGAAAATATGCATTATTATTAAAAGGCTCACTTGATTATCCAATCAATCAGAGGTTTTGTGCGGAAACTTCTGAATAAGAGGGATTGGAGAGCTCCCTTTAAAGCAAAAAAATATTTCATCTATTTGCCCAAAAACTTGAAACTTTTGAGATATTTTTGAAACTTGATATAGGCTCTCTTACATTCAGTCCTCTGAAACATTTTTCTTGTGAAACAGAAATAATATATATCATAGGTAATAATCTAATAATATATTTAAATTAAAGACGTTTTGATCGAATTACAATGTTTTCAAATTCATTATTCTTTCTGACTTAACTAAAATGAACTATATTCCAGATGAAAGAGCAAATGTGGATATCAAGGCTTGTCAACAGTCAGTACAGAACCTTCAAAATATCATTCAAGGTTTGACCAATCGAGAGCGATATCTTCTGAAAGTTAATAACTCTTTATCCAATGACATGAAGGATTTAGATTCGAAATGCAAAGCAGAACGTGCTACATATCTTAAGAACGAAGTGGAATATTCGGAAAACAAGGAACTGCAAAACCAGAAGATTGCTAATTTAATAGCCTCGAATAAGACTATTGAAGATAGTTTGTTGACAGAAAAAGAGCATTACAGGAAACTGCAAGGTGATTTGGAAGTTCAACAAACGTTATCGATATCAAATGCAAATGAATTGAAAGAAATTAATGAGTTTTCAAAACAAGAAATTCTCAAACAGTTTGAAAGTCTTTCGAATAAATTAGAGATGCAAGACAAATTGGTAAATGAACTGCAAGAATCAAGAGAAATAGTCAGGATTTTGTTATTAAGATCAGAAAAAATGAGGAACCAGAAAATGAAACTTATATTGGACGAGAAGAGTACATCAATTCTTTCATATTCCAAAAAATTAGATGAACCGAATGGAGTATCTACAGAAGCTAACTTTCAGGACTGTTTAAAAAATATAGAAACACATCAGATAATAATCAGTGAGCTACATGATGCAAAAACAAAGTACGAAAATTTGTTGAAAATAGAACAAGCAAATAAGGAAAAACTAAAGAAAACCTCTGATGATATTAAGGGGTCGATTCTTAAGCTCATTAAATATATAGAAGAAACAAATGAGTCATTCAAGAAGACATTAGTTAGGCAATTAGAGTATTCTCAAAAGAACTCAGAGACGCAAATCAACGAAGTCAATAAACTTCAGGAGACAATTGAGAAATATAAAAAACTATTGAAATCTCAAAAAGAGAAAACTGAGAAACTTGCTGAGAATTTGAAATATAAGAATGAATCTATTCTTCAATTAAATAAAACTTTGGAAGAAATGAAAGAACAATTTAACAAAACTTCATTAGCTAAGCAAGAGTGCACGAAAACCGAGAAAGATGAACAGAATTACCAAGATCCTAGTGAGAAGGGCATAACTAAAACTATGAGTGAAGGGATTCCTACAGTAGAAAAAGCAAACTTGGAGAAACTGAAACACCTGAAAGAGCTTACAACTAAACTGAAAGGAGAAATAAATTCATTAGAAATAGAAAACTTTCAATTGAAGAATAACCTAATCTCTAAAGCAGACAAACTGAATATTTTAATCAAAACAAAAAATAAGCTTCGAAATTCAAACTCTTCTAGTGGCAAATTGAAAAAACTTATGTTAGAAAAAATTCTATTAGAGGAGGAGGTGATGTCATTAAAATTTAAAGTTAAGGAGTATCTAGAAAAACTCAAAATATTCGAAGCAAAAAACTTTGACGAAAAAATCCTTGAGCTGAATACCGAAAGACTGAATTTAATTAGTCAGATGAAGAACAATGCAGAAAATTATAGTACACTTCAAACAAAAAACAAAAAATTAGATCTTGAACTCGAAGCAACTAATAAACAATTAGTTGAAGCCAAAGCTGAAATCAATCAACTGAAAATCAAGAATGAATCTAACAGAAATCAAAATGAAAATGATGATAGAAATCTTCAAACTACAGTTATCGAAAAAACTAATCTACAGGTGATAGTAGAGAAACTGACGGCTGAGTTACAAGAAACAAAATCTAAAATAAAATCTATGGAGAAAAATAATTCGTCAAATATGAATGACTTACAACTCGAAAAAGAAAGACTCCAAAATGTTATAACATCACTACGCTCAAATCTAGATAAAGCAGAAGATAAATTGAAAGAATTTGAAGGGGAAGGAAAGAAATATGATCAAATTGTTCAAAAATTGACAAACGAGAGGAACAACCTTCAAGCTCAACTTGATTCTGTTACCAGAGAATTGGAGTATACGAAAACAAAAATTATTAACACAGGGTCGAACTGCGAAGAAATTAGAAATCTAACGTTGGAAAGGAAAAATTTAAAGAGCCAACTGAATTCCCTAAGCGAACAATTGCAGAAATCTAAGGAGGAGATTCAAAATTTAATAAAACGAATGGACGGGAACAACACTCTCACAAAATGTATAATCAATGCTGAAAACGCTGAATTTGGTCTAGATCACTCAAATGGAAAATTGGAAGAAATGAAGCCCAATGCAACAGTGAGTGATTGTATAAAATTCATAACTGAAGCTCAAAATCGAGATGTACCACAAAAACAAATTGAAGAGACAACTAGATTACTATATGAAATAGAATACTTTAGGGACAATTTCGAAAAAACAGTCAAAGATAATGATGAACTTTTAAATCAGCAACGAACAAATTTCACAAAAAGATTACTTGACCTAGACTATAAATTGAATGAAGAGCGAAGAAAAAATTCGTATTTGATAGCTAGCAGAGAAAAAATGACAGGTGAGTTTCTTGAAATTAATTCAACACGTGAAACTATTATTCTTATTATATCATTAATTTGCATTTCAGATTTTCAGTCCGTCCCCTTTGTGTTTGGTTCTTAGAAGAACCAGTAGTTTTATCGTTACGTTTCGACATTGCCTCTTCTGCTTTTATCAAGCGGATTGAACTGACACATTAGAAGTAAACGAGTACCATTTACCTATACTAGGGGAGCCCAAGAGGGTATTTTGGGATTCACTAAAGCGCGGCAGATTAATATACATTGTCTTCTTCTTTCATGTGCTGTGTCTGGTCTCCCTGACGTTAGCAATCACTTCTGCAAAGGCATTCCGATCTTCCGCTTTTCTGAAGACTTGTTCCGCCCGTCGTATTCCCGTTCGATCTCAGATGTTGTTAAGCCATAATATCGGTTGTCTGCCGACTCCTCTACGTCCCTCTGTTTCCTTTCATTATCAGCTGTAGTAGTTAGTACTTAGATTCACGTAATACGTGTCCAAGATAGCTATTCTTCCTACATTTGATATTTGTTAACAGCTCACGGTCACATCCTGCTCTTCTAAGGACTTCTGTGTTAGTTTTTCTAGCTGTCCACGGTATTCTGAGCATTCTTTTATGAGCTCGCATTTCAAAAGCCTCCAATTTATTCAATGTGTTGACCTTTAGAGTCTAAGCTACTACTCCATACAACAGTACCGACCAGACATTGCATCTAAGCATTCGTTGTCTTAGTTCAAGATTCAAATTGTTGTTGCAGAACAAAGTTCTCATTTTAATAAAGTTGGTACGAGTTGAATCAAATCTGCACTTTATTTCTATGTCTGGAATTACCTCTTCTGTTATATAAGCTCCCAGATATTTTCAAATGGTCTCACGCGCTCAATCCGTTTGCCGTTCAGTTGTAATTCTGCTTCATTATGACACTGTCTGCTGAATACCATAAATTTGGTCTTGTTAACATTTATATTTATACCCATTTTCTGGCTGATGCTGTTGATCTTGTTCAGTAGTTCTTGGAGGTCCCCTATATTTTCAGATAGTAAAACCGTATCGTCCGCATATTTTATGGTGTTGATTGGTGTTTACTTCCACTCCTATTTCAGTTTCCTCTATGCCTCCCTTGAAAATCTAGTCTGAATATAGATTGAACAGTAAGGGTAAGAGTACACACCCCTGACGAACT
Source organism: Cryptolaemus montrouzieri (assembly GCA_013387265.2). Taxonomy (NCBI): domain Eukaryota; kingdom Metazoa; phylum Arthropoda; class Insecta; order Coleoptera; family Coccinellidae; genus Cryptolaemus; species Cryptolaemus montrouzieri. The sequence goes on along the minus strand of JABFTP020000124.1, from coordinate 41,280,784 downwards.
CCTCTGCTAATCTTCATATCCCTCAAAAGTCCATCTCCTACTCTAATATTGGCTTCTTGGTTCCAATATAAATTTTTTATTATTCTGATGTCCTCTGATACGTCTTTTCTCTGGTCGCGACATTTCTGCAATAGTACATTTATACCTAACAACGCCTCGCGTGTTCTGAACCCACTCCTGCAGCCTTGTCTATCTTGTTCACATTTGTTCCTGATACGGGAGTGAATTATTCGCTGGAATGTTTTGAGCAAGTGACTCGTAATACTTATCAGCCTGTAGTCTTTGCATTGTTTAGGATATTGTTTTTTAGGGATGAGTACAAAGGTTGACCAATCATTGGGAAGTATGACTGTGTCGTAGATGGCATTGAAAAGTTTAACAATGAGGTCTATGTTCTCTTCATTTATCAATTTTAAGACCACCATTGGAATGTTGTCTGGTCCAATTGCTTTTCCATTTTTACCAACTCTATAACAAGCATTACTTCTGATTTAATTATTTCCGGTCCTTCTGACATTGTTGACATATCTATTTCAGTTCTGTCGTCTCCGAATAAATCTGTGACATAATTTACACAAATTCAATGCTTCCCCGCTTCATTTAAAATTATGTTATTTGTTTCATCTGTTAGCATCGGTGGTGATTGTTTCTTAAATGTTTTGGCACTTCTCTCGATTTCTTGTGCGTGTTAAAAATATCGTGTTTAGAGTCTAGGTTCTTCATCTGCTCACACAATTCTTTGATTTATTTTATCTTTCGTCAGTTTTATCATTCCTTTTATTGAGTTTTTCAGTTGATTATAGGTTGTTGGCTCATTTTTTGTCACATATCTCTTTTCCATCAGTTCAAGGATTTCCGTTGTCATCCATCTCTTCTTCTTAATATTCATAGATGTGTTCAGGTTCTGGAGACTACCCAGTTAAAACTTCCACCAAATATGAACCTGATATATATATATATATATATATATATATATATATATATATATATATATATATATATATATATATATATATATATATATGGCCGCCCGTCAAGGATAAAGGATCAATTAGTGAAAAAATTGTTCATCTGAAATTCTCGAGCGCGTCAGATTAAGGTAGAGTGAGTTAGTTACGTGCTAAAACGTGAATATTTTTCAAATGTGGCAATTTAAAGGTGACGTTAAAAAGGGGGAGGGCTACAAAATTGTGAAAAAAATCGTCATCTCGACATTCTTGAGCAAGGTTCATTTTTTACATTTTAAAGGAAATAAATCAAAGATTACTAGAAATAAATGATCTGCAATTTCCACAAGCCAAAGTATCAAGAATTCATCGGTAAAGTTTATTGCTTGCAGATACGTGATGCCTAATTTCCCCTCCTTATACAATTATTTTATTATAAATACAAGTATAATATTAAGAAAACCCAAAATTTTTTCAATTGCCTACTATTTCTTGACATTTTAAATTAATTAAATTCAATGATTTAAAAAAAATTTTCATTGTCAAATTGGGCGAATCCCTCCAGATAATCAGATTATGAAACAGCACGTCTAAGGCATAGAGATGAACCAAATAACTCTTAATCAGATGAGCTTGAGTATTTCAAAATTACGGATTTTTGTTGCACATTCTAATAATGCCTCACATCCAAATCTTCAGATTATTTTACAAGAGCCTTTTTTTAGGTTCACTGAACATCCCACAGAAAATCTAACGCGATCGATTAATTTTTTTTTTTCCATTTTCAACCCTTACGTACGAACACCCCATTCATGGAAACAATCAGATTAACATACGTACATTTTCAAAAATAGGTGGAACATGGATGGTATCATTATCTGTTGCGCTCGAGTTTGTCCATGCAACAGTTTTTCTTTACATTTTTGAAAATCTATAGACGCTTCCCCCACCGATGGAAAGGTATATATTATATGACTTTTTTTTCGTTATCATCTAAGCTTCCCAGCCCAAGAAGTCTTTATCACGCTCAAGTAAATCCCGATTTAGCATTGTGGGCTCCCCTACTACTAGCTCTACGAGCTCACGAATACGTTCGAATTATACTAAGTTATCCATGAATTGTCTATTTATATGCGGTTTCAGGCTTAACGACGTTCGAGTTGTGGTTCCGCTCATTTGTGGCGCGTTGTTTTCGGAGTATTAGAAGGATTGTAATCGCGTATGGTGCATTGACAGAATAGCTTCGAATGTTAGTCTGTTTCTTCTGTTCGAGAATCATTTTCCAGGATGATGAAACTCAAAAAGTTGAGTGTATCATCTCGTTTGTTGTAGTTGTTTGGTTTCTGTATTTTTCTTGCCTCTCGAAACAATCGCTGATAAGAATTTTTCAGGTTCAAAAACGTTTTCATGTTCCGTCTGCTTTACATAAATAGCTGAAGTACAAGTTTTATTTCCGACGACATTCTGCTGTTCATTTATTCTAATTGACATGCGACTATTTGTTTGTTTGATATAAACCTGTACTCATCATTTATTTGCATGAATCCTGTAAACGCACTACTGGTATGATATTCATTGGAATTCATAGTATTTTGATTATTGTTTCGTATGGCCCATATATGATTCTGATGTTTCTTCGGAGCCGTTTATGAGCCCTTAACATATGGAAGATATATGTCAAGGATAGTGGAGATCCTGATGATGCTCCTTTATTTGTTTTATCTGATATATATATATATATATATATATATATATATATATATATATATATATATATATATATATATATATATATATATATATATATATATATATACAGGGTGTTTCAACGAAAACTAAACAGAGGATATATCTACCAAGATATTCATTTCTGTTCAAAACGCAAACACAACTCAATTTTTGTTTCAAGAGGACATGTTTTGCGGTACAATACTTGCCTGAAATATCAACCCCCTAGGCGGGGGTTGCAATCCTGAACACTTTGAATATGGAAGATGGGTCGAGTGATGCCTCAAAAGAAAGGTAGTATCTTTGTCTACATCGCCTTGAACGAATTTCCAATTTTAATTGAAAACTGTAAGAGATACAGGGTGAGCAACTGAAAGATAGGAAAGACTATTTCCCTGAGACTATTCAAGTTTCAGTGAAGTAAAATGGACCAGATCCATGCTGATCAATGGCAGTCATCATCAAGTACCATCCTCATCTCGAATTTCAACCCCTAGAGCAAGGGTGACCACCCTTGAAAATTTGGAAGAGGGTGGATGGGTCGAGGGATACCTCGAAAGAAAGGTATCATCTTTGTCTGCATTCCCGTGAACGAATTTTCATTTTTGATTGAAAACTGTAGAAGATATAGAATGAGCTACTGAAAAATATTGAAGAGACTATCTATCGCCCTGAGCTATTAGTGCAAAAAAATGGAACAGATTCATTCCAGATCGAAGGCTGTCTTCTTCCGAAACACCATTCACATCTCAACTTTTAACCCCTAGAGCAGGGGTGACCATTTCGTGTTATTTTCAAAGAAAATTCATTATTTATCATTATTATTTTCAGAACATAGGTCCCGTTATAACCTTCTGAGAAAGGATTTTTGTTTGTCTCCACAATGGTGTGCAAGTTTTCGTTCTCCATCAAAATTACTGGGTGAGCAGCTGAAACATCTCCAGACAGAATGATTATGAAGGATTATGAATCTTAAAAAAAACGATAAATCTATCAGTCATAAAAACTTCATTGAACTTTGAACATTCGTTGTACGATATGCGAGCAATGCATCTAGAGTTGGGTTCACATATAAATGCGTTTTTATCAGTTGACTGAAAGGAAACTTTTTTGTTTTCACAGGTGACACTGTATGATCATCGTCCTCATGTAAAATGACTCTTATTTGACGATACGAATCTACACTACGAATCAGGAACGCAGATGATACAATGATCAGATTTCTTCAACAAAAAAATTGATTCTCAATGTTTTCGTACTTTTTGTATTCAATTTCATCGTCCCAATTTTATTCCACATCAGTTGTGAAAATTCTGTTGCATTCATCTCAATAGTTTCTCTTCTATTTGAAATTTAGTTTTCATAAAATCGTCATGGTTTACTCGATAGCTGAGAGTTTTGAAATCATTGAACTATTTTTCAGTTCTGATAGTTGCGCGAACAGAACAGCCATTATCATCAAACAACGCCACGAAGGTGCTAAAGTGAGTTCGAAGTATGTACTAGAATTAGTTGCCAAATTTCGTGAAACTGGATCGGTGCAAAATAAGAAGCGCTTAATTGAGCGGCCAGTAAGAAATGAAGCTGTGAAAGTGGCGGTGCTTGGTCAAGCGGTGGTTGTTCCTATCCTAAGCCTGCGGAAATTGGCAGATTTAATAGGTGTAAACCAAACGAGGGGCATAAGTTTCATCCATATAAAATCAAATTAGTTCTAGAACTGAACGAAGATGATTTCGATCGAAGACTTCAATTCTGCGAGACCATAAGTGAGAGAGTCATGAACAATCCTCATTATTTATTTCACTTGTGTTTTTCGAACGAATGTACATTTTTTCTGAACGGAACCGTAAATCGCCATAATTGCCGTTATTGGGCAGATTCCAAGCCGCAAATATTCCACGAAATTTACACTCAGCAGCCTCAAAAACTAAATATTTGGGTTGGAATTTATGGCGATCACCTCATTGAACCGTTCTTCATTTCTGGAAATTTTAACGAAGAGTTGTATTATCAACTATTGGAAGAATTTATCGACCCAGCAATAACGGAGATCATTGAGAATGACCCCCGCTATTCGGAGAACGAGTTTGGATTTCAGCAGGATGGAGCGCCCCCGCATTTTGCACAAACAGGTTCGAGTATTTTTGAATGATCATTTTCCTGGTCGTTGGATTGGAAGGAGAGGCCCAACGGAATTACCCCCACGATCTCCGGATCTCAGTGCATTAGACTTTTTCCTATGGGGCCACCTCAAAAGTATAATCTATAAAACTGAACCTGCTGATTTGAATAATAAAAAACAAGTACTGTGTTTTAAGGAATTTTACTTAATAATTCCTTAAAACACAGTACTTGTTTTTAATTATTGATAATGGAATTTTACCAAGTAAAAGCCTCCCAAATTCAACTGCTAATTTGAACGACCTGAGACAGCGCATCGTTAATGAGTGTAACCAAATCACACCTGAAATTTTACAGAATGTCCGTGAACGTTTCACCCAAAATTTGTTTATGTGCATGGAGGTTGGTGGCCAACAATTCGAACATTTAGGTTGAGTTTTTTTGGTGACTTCAGTTCCGTTCATCTTATCGGGTAATAAACTACAACTTCTACTCGTTAATTTTCTCCTGCCGTTCATTCCCCTCTTTATTTTCAGCCATTGTATTAGTTTTTCATCTATTACATTTGTCTTTCGAAAGGTGTTTATTCAATGAAAAATCAACCCCTGTTTAATACTGGTCGAAGATAGATGGTATAACATGCATTGCATCTTCAGTCACTATTCCGTTTTGCATCCTCTAACTCCTATGGAACTCAATGAGAATAGAATTATTGCGAGCAGTCATGAAGGCAATCGAAATCCTTTACTTGAAAGGTATCACTGGATCGAAATATTACCCCTGCTCTAGGGGTTGAAATTCGAGATGAAGGTGATTTCGGAAGATGATAGCTTTGATCTAAAATGAATCTATTCCAGTTTTTCGCACTAATACTCCAATAGTCTTGGGGCGATAGTCTTCTCTATTTTTCAGTGGCTCACTCTGTATCTTCTACACTTTTCAATCAAAAATGAAAATTCTTTCACGGAAATGCAGACAAAGATAATACCTTTCTTTCGAGTTATCACTCGACCTATCTACCCTCTTCCAAATTTTCAAGGGTTGTCACCCCTGCTCCAGGGATTGAAATTCGAGATGAGGATGGTACTTGATGATGGTCAGCATGGATCTGTTCCATTTTACCTCACTGAAACTTGAATAGTCTCAGGGAAACAAAGATACCTCCTTTCTTTTAAGTCATCACTCGACCCATCTTCCTTATTCAAAATGTTCAAGGATTGCCACCCACGCTTAGGGGGTTGATATTTCAGGCAAATATTGTACCCCAAAAGATATCCCCCTTGAAACAAAAATTGACATGTTTTGTGTTTTGATCAGAAATTAATATCTTGGTAGGTATAGCCTCTGTTTAGTTTTCGTTGAAGCACCCTGTATATATATATATATATATATATATATATATATATATATATATATATATATATATATATATATATATATATATATATATATATATATATATATATATATATATATATATATATATATATATATATATATATATATATATATATATATATATATATATATATATATATATATATATATATATATATATATATATATATATATATATATATATATATATATATATATATATATATATATATATATATATATATATATATATATATATATATATATATATATATATAACACTTGTTATTTCAATCATAAAACACCTAACACATAAGTCTAGCTTGTTTCGTTCATCAAATTTCCTAATAATTGAAAATTATCGATATTATGCTTTCTGAAAATATTGATATATCTTGAGAGACATGCAGATGCTTTTTGCAAACAAGAAACCATGCGGGACATAACTCATATACGACTGAATCTCAGTCATTACAATGAGTGCTCTCTTTTCTACCTCACATTTCGAAACGAAGAAAGATCGAAAACTACGTTTTTTCAAATTGTAACCCATATTTCTTTCAATTCATTAGATTCTCAGTAAAAAAAACTAAATGAAGTTCACCATACATACCCTGTACCTGAGATTTCAAGCTTTCAAGTTATGGCGAAAACACGAATTTTACGTACCTGCCTGAAGTAGGCAAGGAGGCTTAGATTTTTGCACGTGCATAGAACAATCTTCATGGAAATTTAATCGATGTCATTCGCAATTATCAACGAGAAATTATGATATATTCGGTACTTATCCGCTAATTCTTTTTATTTTTCGTTTAGAGCGTTTTTCATGGAAAATTATTGAGTATGGAAAACGAAAACAAGTAAATACAGAGATGATGCAAGTTTATTTTCAAACTAACCGAAATAGTGCTCGAGCATTCCTACTTTATTGAAAACGATTTCCTTCATGATAGCTGCAAGTTTACCATTCTCGAAAATCGTGTCTAAACCAAAACAACTCATGTCAGAAAATTTATCATAAAAATTGTTGAAAATGCCCCCCATGCTATTGAATACACAAATGGCATCTCCTGAATACAACATGTGTCTCATTCAAATGGGCATCTGGAGGATTTTCTAGAGTGGCAGTTCTCATTATTTCTTTCTTGGCGTCCAAATTTTCTTGTAGAGTGCGGTAAACTCGATCCTGTAGGTGACTCCAGGGTCATGGATCAAGAAGAGTCGAATCTGGTTAACCAGATGGCCCCTTAACAGGATCATTTGTTGACAATTAAAATTCTTGTGAAGCCAATTCACATTCAAAGCTGCGTTGGAAGGAACGGCACCATCTTGTTGGAAGTATATTTTTCTCCGTTCTTCCGTAGTATGATCATCGAGGAAGTATTGTAACGTTCAAATGAGAATTTTTAATGAAAACTGACTTTATGAAGCGTTTCAAATAAATGGCGTCCCAGACGTTCCCACCAAATCTACGCAGAAAATTAATGTTCATTATATTTTACAAATTCTGCTGATTCCAATGTGTAAAATTATTTCTATTAAAATTACTGTTGTGAAAAGTACACTCACCAGACCAAATGATGAATCGGAAAGAAATGTAATCTTATTGCATAATATCATGTCCTGTTCTTCAGGAGCTTGAACTTTTGAAAAACATAAGCGTTGTATTTATGTTTTCGTGAAATGGATTAGACAGTCATCCTAGTTTCTGCAGCAATTAGTCGGGAAGATGTTTCTCGGTTCGCTTTTACACTCAACAAGACATTAAATTGCGTTTCTTCGATAATCTTCCTTTTGAGAGTTTTCGTTTTTTTTGAATGAACCTTATTCGCGTAAGTTTTTTTCGAGCCTGGAAACCTCACGTCGCTCTGGTTCATCATGATCTGAAAATCGCTCCCGATGCAACGGACATTCTGGATAACTATTCCTGTTAGATTTATCAAGTCTGTTTCTACTTGATTTTTGTCGTCCGTACTTATCAGTTATCCGTGAAATAGAATCGAAACAAAAGTATTACATTTATTTGCCGGTAGGTTCTTAATGTGTCATAATTTCTCTTTAATAATTACGATGATATCCATACTCTATGGAGACTGCCTTGTAACTTTCAATGGTTCCCTACCAGTGAACTTAGTTCAGGATTTATTAGAATCTTGTTTTACGGTTTGGGTCTTTTTTACCCAAACTATGAAACGAGGTGAGCTAACCTAAATAACAGATCAAAATATTTCCTAGAATGGAAACATTTTATCACTTACTTAAACAGTCGCCCATTCCGCGAATTACATCGATGAATTGGAAATGTGAATTTCGTTCCATAATTTTTCAACAATTTCTTCCTCCTCGAAAAATACAGCGTTTTAAGTGACAGTTTTCTAGCCGAAATTACAAAAATTGAAAAACTAAAAAAAATTATGGTTATAGCTTTACAAATAATCCAAGTGAAAGTAAAAGTTTCTGGAAGAGGGTAGATGGGTCGAGAGATAACTCGAGATTGATGAAAATGTTTCAGGTAGTTAAAATATCGCCCCAAGACTATTGGAGTATTAGTGCGAAAAACTGGAATAGATTCATTTTAGATCAAAGCAGTCATCTTCCGAAATCACCCTCATCTCGAATTTCAACCCCTAGAGCAGGGTAATATTTCGATCCACTGATACCTTTCAAGTAAAGGATTTCGATTGCCTTCATGACTGCTCGCAATAATTCTATTCTCATTGAGTTCCATAGGAGTTAGGGGATGCAAAACGGAAAAGTGACTGAAGATGTAATGCATGTTATACCATCTATCTTCGACCAGTATCAAACAGGGGTTGATTTTTCATTGAATAAACACCTTTCGAAAGACAGTTGCTCGTTTGAGACATCCGGTTTCAAATGTAATAGATAAAAACACTAATACAATGGCTGAAAATAAAGAGGGAAATGAACGACAGGAGAAAATTAACGAGTAGAAGTTGTACTTTATTACCTGATAAGATGAACGGAACTGAAGTCACCAAAAACTCAACCTAAATGTTCGAACTGTTGGCCACCAACCTCCATGCACATAAACAAATTTTGGGTGAAACGTTCACGGACATTCTGTAAAATTTCAGGTGTGATTTGGTAACACTCATTGACGATGCGCTGTCTCAGGTCGTTCAAATCAGCAGTTGAATTTGGGAGGCTTTACTTGGTAAAATTCCATTATCAATAATAAAAACAAGTATTTATTATTCAAATCAGCAGGTTCAGTTTATAGATTATACTTTTGAGGTGGCCCCATAGGAAAAAGTCTAATGCACTGAGATCCGGAGATCGTGGGGTAACTCCGTTGGGCCTCTCCTTCCAATCCAACGACCAGGATCAAAAATACTCGAACCTGTCTGTGCAAAATGCGGGGCGCTCCATCCTGCTGAAATATAAACTCGTTCTACGAATAGCGGAGGTCATTCTCAATGGTCTCCGCTATTGCTGGGTCCATAAATTCTTCCAATAGTTGATAAAACAACTCTTCGGTAAGATTTCCAGGAATGAGATGTTTATGTTTCATTGAAATCAATCGACAACTAGCTATACTTGGGGCATTTTTCACGGAATACTCGGTATATAGTTATTAACGAGTTCGATAATATTATTCAATACAATGCAGCTATTAGCTATTGTTTTCTGAAAACTCATTTGTCACCCAGTATTATCGTCACAAAGGCAGAAGATGAATTATTTCAATAACCACGAGAAAATTCTTTGGAGTTCATCATTATGCATGGATATACTTCTATCATTAAACCCTTCATACAGTCCTGATTAAAATTTAAATGCAGAAAATAAAAATTTCATACTGAAAACAAGAAGAAAAGAATCAGCTATTCAAAAATATAATATAATATATATAATATATAAATGATGCGTATTTGAGATATTCCCACCAAACAAGTAATTCAATTTATTGGCAACAGTGCAGGGATTTCGCGCCATCCTGTTGAAACACTTGGTCTGTAGTTCTGCGAGGAATTTTTGTCGATGGGGATTGCAAAATTCAGTTGGAATATTTAAATAGCGATGGGTGCTTTGGTTCTCCTCAAATAAAAAGAAACTTAACATATGTTATTCCCCTATTGCCAAACACATAATAGTAGACTAGTTCTCAGAAATTTTCGAAAATGTAGTCCATACTCAGTTTTGTGTATTATAGACATTGTACTGTAAACTTCGTATATTTTTACGAAAACTATACTACTGAAGCTGCTTGTGATATACTTCATTTAGGTGTTTTCATCTCACAAAACCCAGGTAACCCAACACTTTGAATATCATTTCCTTGTCGTATCCCAAACACAATATTCAAATAATATTATGTCCTTAATTTATTGTGTACTATAAATTTAACTAGTTTTGGCTGTCACTTATATTGAAAATAGTGCATTTTACAGTACATCCCCTATTTATTGGTTACCGAATGAGAAATGATTGTAAAATCTAATTTTTATCTGAGTCCCAAAACAAAATCATTCCCTGACTTTTTTCTGAACTTAAATTGTACATTTCAATCGGATCGTAGGTTGCTTGTAAAATTTTTGGAAGTTGGTAGCATTGTCATTGAAGCCAAAATATTATTGTTGCAAGGCGTGAAGCGATGTGTTGTTGTCTCATTGCCTCACACTATCTAAATATAAGGTAATTATATCATTAATAATAATCATTATGCTCTTTCACATGTTTTGAGGGGTATAAATTTTGCCTGGAATCGTTAGTCGATTTGGGGTTAATTTTGACTAGATTTCGTAGGTTATGTTTGATTCCATCATTCCCTCACTTTTGTTTTCGGTCCTTTAACGGGCTCTATTTCTGCCTTTCGGCTAATGACACGCCGAGAAATTCTGTCACCTAACTAACATAGGAATTTTGCCGAACCCCTCTCGTGTCGAGAGAAGGGATCTTTAGTGTCCAACACATCTCTGTTAGACAGGACCGACAGATTTACATCTCCTCCGATATATGGACACTCAAGTGACTCCCAGGATCCGAAAAATCACACCGACTATTTGAGGATTGAACCCAGATAACTCTGCGCAGGGGACAAGCATCATATCCTCTACACCACCGAGCCGGCATTCCCTCACTTCATTCTATAAATAACGGAATGAAAGCTTATGAGGAAATGATAAAATCAAACATAACCTCTAATCGAAAACTAGTCTCAGTAAAATAAATACATGTTGAGATGTTATCGTGTTAACTTTATCTAAATATAGTAATAGCGTTAAAAAATGCATTCTCCCACTTAAATCATCATTACCCTCACAACTAATTTTTTTCATCATCCCTTTACCTTTATTAAATTGGAAAAAGTGGGGACCACATAGTCAGCTGAGGTAAGTTACTTGTATACTATACAGGGATATCCACCGGGACCGTCCGTTGAAAACTTTTCAAGTTCCAATTTCAATATCAAGCTGAAATTTTATACGCGGCCATAACTAGCGATTTCCAATTGGAGTGAAATATTTTCGAAGTGATACCATTTCCAGTTATACCGGAAGTGGGTCATCACTTTGTTATTTCAAATGGCAATCTACCTTTTTTATAATACATCTAGAACCGACATTTGAGCAAGGCATAAAATACCCAAGTTGTTGGCACTTATCTGTCAATACTTTTGACAGATTTAATTATTTTTGTTAAAAACTCGATTTTTGAGGAATATTTAAAAAAATTGTAGCTCGTAGATCTTTTGCATTACAGACACAATTTTTGCTTGGGTGGATAGAAGAAGGATCAAGGAATTTTTTAAGCAGGCTACACATATCGAATGTTTATTGCCTTGTTTTGTATGATTTTTTCAATTTGGCCTTTAAACAGCAATAACTCAATTTTTTCAAATTGCACGTGCCAATTGTTATATCGCCATCAGATGAAGCGTCAAATTTCAGATAGAATTGTGTAAGCATGTATTATACCCTTCTCTTATAGTTCCGAAATAATTTGAATTTTGATGATTTTGCAAGAACTAACAGAGAATACTTTGAAATATTTGAATCAAGTAGCTGAACTGGCTACGCTCACCTGACAGTTGCCTGAAATTAATGTACTTGTAACTTCGTTCATTCGAATTTGAAATTTCAACAAGAATTGTCGTTATTTCAGATTGAAAATATCCAAAAAATATAACACATTTGGAATAAAACCACTAGTTATCCAAACGAAAATATATTTAATATTTTTTAATTAATTTTAGAATGTCAGAAAGTAGTGGGTAGAAATTGCAGGGAATTCAATAACCAATTTCCAAATTTACCGTCTATGAGTAAAATAAAATTTCGAAGCATTAGAAGCAATTCTCTACAATTCGGTGAATAAAAATTGTAGGAACTAAGCGGAATCCAAACATCGAAGATAATAACATTAATACAAATAAATGATAGCAAACATCATAAGAGAAAACTAATTTACGATCTGAATAAATGTTCGATATGGGCCCCATTTTACTCGATACACTTGACAGCTCGTATACGGACATGATGAGTTGCCCTCCTAGTTTCCTCGAGTTCAATATTACGAAACGCATTATGAATGCGCTCTAGTAACTCTTCTTTACTTCTTACAGGAATGAGATACACGCCACTCTTGATTTTGTCCCATAAATAAAAAATCGAGTCAGGTCCGGAGAACGCGGAGGCCATAAATTTGGTCCTTGATTACTCCATCATCTATCCTCGAACATTTCTGTTAGCTGCCGATCTACAGCTCGTGTCTTATGTGCTGGTTGGTGCACGATCCATTTGGTAATAGCAATCCCTCAAAATGTTAAGGGGTAATCCATCTAAAAAATTTGCTAATGTTCCTTTCAAAATTTCCAGGTATCTTTGTCCATTAAGATTTTGAATTGCGAAAACGTTCGCGCTGAATTTATGTTGGAAATCAATAACCTCAATGAAATGTGGATTTTCTGTGGCTCAAAATGTCGATTTCTCCTGTTGGTTATTCCACTTTCATTGAACTTGGCTTCATCACACCATATAATTTTTTGCTGAATTGCCTCATCTTCTTGAAGCCGAATTGGTAAATTTTCACAGAAATTTAGCCGCTTGGGAATGTCAGTTGGTTTCAATTTCTGTAGTCTAATAAAAGAATACGGGTGCATATTATGTTTCTTAAGGATCCTTTGAATGGAAGTATAACTCAATCGAATATCCATTGATGCTGACTTAACGGAAGCATGTGGATTGGCACGATAATACACTAGCGTATTAATTTGATTGTCGTCGTCCTCGAGAATTGGTTTTCTTCTAGTTTCTATGTATTTTGTTCCTCCAAACTGCACAAAATTGCTTCTAATCCTTCGAAATTTTGTTTGACTTATAGGCGCGAAATTTGGAAATTGGTTATTGAATTGCCTACAAGTTCTATCCACCGATTTTTGACATTCGCCATGAATTAAAAAGAGATTAAACATATCCTCGTTTGAATAATTAGCCATTTTATTATCAATCTGGTGTTTTTCAAAAATTTTCACTTCAAATTATCAACAATTCTTGTTGAGATATCAAACTCGAATGAACGAAGTGACAAGTACATCAATTTGATTCTAATATTTCAAATCATTCTCTGTTAGTTCTTGCAAAATCATCAAAATTCAATATATTCCAAAATTATTTGAGAACTATAAGAGATGGGCATAATACATGCTGATACAATTCTATCTGAAATTTGACGCTTCAACTGATGGCGATAGAAAAATTGGTACATGCCTTTTGAAAAAATTGAGTTATTGCTGTTTGAAAAAGGCCAAATTGAAAAAATCATAAAAAACAACGCATTAAACATTTGACATGTGTAGACTGCTCAAAAAATTCCTTGATCCTTCTTCTATCCACCCAAGCAAAAATTGTGTCTGTAGTGCAAAAGATCTACGAGCTACAATTATTTAAAATGTTCCTCAAAAATCGAGTTTATAATAAAAATAATTAAATCTGTCAAAAGTTTTGACAGATAAGTGCCAACAACTTGGGTATTTTATGCCTTGCTCAAATGTCGGTTCTAGATGTATAATAAAAAAGATAGATTGCCATTTGAAATAACAGAATGATGACCCACTTCCGGTATAACCGGAAATGGTATCACTTCGAAAATATTCCACTTCAATTGGGCATCGCTAGTTATGGCCGCGTATAAAATTTCAGCTTTATATTGTAATTGGAACTCGAAAAGTTTTTAACGGACGGTCCCGGTGGATATCCCTGTATATTGAATATATAAAACTGCAAATTATATTCTTATTATTATAAGTCATTTTTCGCAAATTCGTGAAAATTACTCAATAACGAAAGGTCCTTGTCTTTCAGCTCGTGAGAAATGTTGTTATTTTGGTATGATCATTGGTTATTTATGATGTTTGAGAGACCATCACTTATATTTCCCACCTCATTGGTTAATATAATATTTGTTGGAAAGCTAGCACCTTCATCGCATTTCTCTGTAAACCATCTGAAAAATAATTCATTTCCGTTAGTTCATAGTGTAAAGAAGATAATTTACAGAGAAGTCGGAATGCCGTCGAACTAATTTCAGTGATTCAATTACTGTACAAAAAGAATCTGCTAAGCGAATTTAAGTAACCTCAACATGTTTTGGCACTTGTTCTGTTATGTTTACATATTTTCATAATTATTCATGTGATTTTTTTCAACTGAGATTGTCTACAAAGTAATTCTACTGATTTGGCATATAGAATTATATTTATGGTTGAATATTAGGCATATTTAGACAAAAGAAAATCCGGATTTTTTTTCTCTCCCCATTCGCTATTTCGCGTAAAAGTGGGCGAAAAAACCGAAACCAAGCGATTTGGAACATTCAACTATTCTCTTAGCGAAAAGGTAAAAGAAGTCTGCGAGCATCCACACTCAGTTTATGAACTTGCCATAAATATTCATGTAGCCATACAAGAACTAAATTCTAAATTATTGTGTTCCAGGTGAAATCGAATATTTGGCATCAGAAAACAATAGTCTCTGTGAAGCGAAAAATAATATTCTTTATCAACTGGAACAAAGTCACAAACTCTGTACACATATTCTGCAAATGTTCTTGGAGTTCATGAAAACTGATAAAAATACGGAAAAACTTTCCTGTTCGTTGCAAGAACGCTTAAATGTCCTTCTTGGGAATATATACGATATGTACAGAGTAAATTATCCAAAATTGAGGAATGACGATGATAAAGCAGAAAAAGTAGGGAATATTCAACTGGATCGAGAGACAAAAATCGAACTATCAACAGATATTCTTGAAGATAAACTGAATGAATTCAAACAACGATTAGAGGTGAGTCGCCTACTCGAACACTCAAAAATTAATTTTGAATGCAAAAAATTATTTCTTTGAAACTCTATTATGATTAACACATCAAAAAGATATTTTAAGCATTAATGAAACTTTATTAATACAAATTCTTCTTGATATCCATAATTCATAGATAACACAATTAAGTACAATATTTCAATCTAAAATATTTTAGGAAATTCCAAATACTTAGGTACGTTGTTAAATTAATACTAGTCTAAGATATAACACTATGAAATTGGTTTCATTATATCTTTGCGGCAAAAGAGCTTTACAGGGTGTTGTTTAAATAAATGTGGAAATTATTTTTAGGTTATTTTAGGACGAACAGTATATAAACAGTTCTTCTCTCAGAAAACCTATCATACCTTGAAAAATATAATGAGTTATCTGATACGATAACTTTACACTAATTCATTTCATATTTTAAACCCATAAGAACGAGTTGTGTATTTTAATTACTTAATAGTTTTGCAATTTCAACTTTTTATTAAGGGATAGGCAATAAAAATATCTCGAAAATAAAGCTAGATGCAGAAACAAAAACAAAAGTTGTCAAAACCAAGAAGAATAAGTGGTCAATTTTTCAATATATTAACGATCTTCTGCATTAGGTTAGTAGAAATTATACATGATACGTTAAATTAAACCCCCGTTTTAGTTTATTTTTGTTTTATAATTTCATACATTCACTCATTTATATTAATGAAATATTAGTCCGTTTAATGCTTTGAAATTTCCAAGCCTTTCTTTACCTTTGATTTGATATAAAGATATTTTGAAATCACGTAGTAGGAAATGAATCTCAATCAGTGATTGTGTTCACAAATCGACTGAATCGTAGATATTAGGCACACTTGTTGGTTGAGTGGTCTATGATTCAAGGTTGTTTTCAAATGTGTTGCTTACTTTCTAGGTGTGATGTCAAAATCTCTAAAAATTACTATTTGCGAGATTATCGCAATGTGTAGACACATTGAAGAATTTTTATTCAGGAAACAATATTCAATCTTCCGTTGAGTGTTAAATATTATTTCTTCATGAATAGGGTCACTGGACTGCAGTTTCGGTATCATCTCAATTCGTTGGAGCGCTAGTAAACATGTAAATGTCACTGCGCCTTACAACGAACCGAGACAGAGGACACTTTACCATTGCCACCGGGAAATCGTGATAACAAAGCGTAGATAAACAGGAAAACTTAAAGCAGTCTTACTGTTCGACAATTCACCGCAACGCTACACACCATGTCAGCTAGGAAGCGGTCTGTCGAGATACCAACGCTCCTCATTCACATCTGGTTGTCAACCAGGCATACACAAAATCTCTAAAAATTACTTTTTGCGAGATTATCGTAATGTGTAGACTTATTGAAGAATTTTTATTTCACAGAACAGGAGCTAGTTTTCCGATTCATTCATAACATCTGACCGTGCTATACCACTGCTGTGTGGCCCCGGTTGACGGTGATTATGAAGGGTGGATCGGAAAACTAGCTCCTTTAAGGAAGGATAGTTAAACATTCTACGAAAGGTTAAATCTTGTTCCTTTAATAAAAATTCTTCAACATTCTTGTTGGATTGATGTCAAGTTTTCTTGCGTTTTGGATCTTTTATTCATGTTGGAATAAATTTCTGGCTTAGTGAGGGTGCTGCAGCAACCGAGCTCAATGTTATATTTGTGAAATAGACTATATTCAGAAGATAATTGAAAAACTTGGGAGACCGATATTACCTGGGTAAAACGTGAATTTGGATTCTTATTTTTTCAATAACGATTCACCATGAAAACTTGATAATTTCCTAGAAATGGAATGGGCCTCATCCATTTATTGGGTTCCGCTGATCTTGATTTCATTTGTAAATGCTCATTTCGGTAGTCTAAAGAGGAATTTCGTTACTTTTTACTGCCTAGTGGATGATTGTAGTCTATTTCTATAGATGCATCAATTCGAAAATCCCTAACATCTGGATTTTTTCATTTTCTGAGTTTTTCGTAGCATAACTTCCATATTTGAATAGTTTTAATGCTGGTTACTGGTAGCAACAATCATCTACGGCAGCTAGGATATCTAGCAGAGTAATAGTATTAAGGAGAAATAGAATATGTCAGGTGAAATTTTTCATACTATGTTATATATCTACATAAAAGACTTAGTACATTAGCGATATATATTCTGCTTTTTTTTTAATATTAGAACGAATTGTGTAGAAGTATGGAAGATGTGGATAGTCGGTATTTGAATTTAACACAGTTTCATATTATATATAGTTGATCCGATCATCATATAGTCAATATATATATATATATATATATATATATATATATATATATATATATATATATATATATATATATATATATATATATATATATATATTTATAAATAAAATATGGAGAACCGCTTGGACCCGGTCGATTTCGAATTCAAGGTGGAACAATTTTTCCGATTTTTCCATCCCCCTAATTTCAATGCTCTACCGGGGGTGAGCACAACCCCCTGATTTTGCATAGGTATGAGAGCTATTGCGATACCTCATTTTTAAGATCTTATCGAGTACTATCTGACCCTAATTTGATTATTCATTGATCTACAGGTTTTTGAATGATTTTTCTTGTCTAAAGCTTACATATACAGAGTGTTGCAACCTTATTTAACACCTCTATTTTCTGGCTTTAAAATGAAATGTGGAAAATCGCTCGTACCCGACGATCTCTGCTTCGAAGGAGAACAACTTTTCCAATTTGTTCATCCCCGTCACTTCAATTCCCTACCGGATGTGAGCAAAACACCCTCATTTTGAATAGGGATGACGGTTTTTGGGATACCTTGTTGTGAAGATCATATCGAGCAGTATCTGACTCTAAATTTTCGCTTCAAAATTTTCATCGTTAACGAAATAGCAGCTGAGAAAGTGGAAGACTACTTACTTTTGTGATTAGTTTATTAAGTGCTAAAAATGGGCACCATTCACTTCCATGCAGTGAAATAAGTTTTGCTCTAATTGTTCACGTACATTACTCAACATTTCTGGCTCAATTTTAGGCCATTCATGAATGATCCGAATTCGCAAATCATCCAGTGACTCAGGTTGCATAGCGTCTTAGATTTCAGGTGACGAATATACCGAGTATAAAAAAGGACCGATGATGTGATTTCCATAAATACCCGCAAAAAATTTAACTTGTGGGGATGCTGAGTATGCTCTTCTCGAAATAATCTTGGATTTTTCATCTGACCATTACCGACAGTTATGCCTGTTTACAGTGCCGTTAAGGTAAAATGAACACCCATCAGAAACACAGATATGTAGTTTGGATTATTGTTAATAATTTCACTGACCACTCCACAGAACATGAGTCGGCGATCAAAATCATCCTCTTTCGGTTCCTGAACCAATCGTTTCTTATAAGGATGAAACTTATATTTTCTTAAAATTCTCATGATTGATGTGCATGAAACACCAGACACATTGGACAATTCCCTAGTAATAACGGTCGGATCCATCGCTACGTGACCTAAGAAAGCCACTTCCCTCACCTCGCTTCGTCTCCTTCATACACCCTCTTTTTGTTGTCTACTGAACCAGTAGCGTCAAATTTAGGAAGCAGTTACACAACGGAAGCAGCGGATACATTTTTCAGTATGTCGTTCGTTAAATGAAGCCGTTGTTAATCGCGCAGAGTCGTTACTTCTAAGAAATAATTTTATCAATTCCACTCTTTCTTCTACGGAATACACCATTTTAGTCCTACTACAAATTTACAATAGCTTTGGCACAGTTTTAACGTTCGTGAAAATTCACGATAGGTCTGTCTACTTTTTCGACCATAAAATCAACATATAAATGAAAACATTGCATATCTCGAGGTAAATTCAACATGAGCTAGCCATACACCAGCGCTCTTTACTGCATGGAAGTGAATGGTGCCCATTTTTAACACTTAATAAACTAATCACAAAAGTAAGTAGTCTTCCACTTTTTTAGCTGCCATTTCGTAAGCGATAAAAATTTTGAGCGAAAATTTAGTGTCAAATAATACTCGATAAGATGTTCAAAATGAGGTATTGCAAAATCCCTCATGATCCCCCTGATTTTGAACAGGGATTCAAAATCAGGGGTTGTGCTCACCCCCGTTAAGGAATTGAAGTTATGGGGATGAAAAATTCGGAAAAGTTGTTCCGCCTCGAATCAGAAACCGACGGATCCGAGCGATCCTCCATATTTTCATTTCAAAATCGGAAAATCGAAGTGTTAAATATATCAATGCGTGGAGTGATAAGTTTACGAACTTCTTGGATTTCTGTTCAAAAAAAACATGTGACTTTCACAGCCAGATTAAGAATGGTTGTCACAATCAGTGAGATTGGTTGTTCCAGTTTAAATATTCAAGCAAATATTCGAGAAAAAACACAGTGAAATAAAATTGTACACTCAGAACATTGGTCCAATAGATAATATAAGTAGATAAACTGAAAGGATATAAACTTTTGTTAGGTAAAATATACTTAATTATTCCATAATGAAAACCCAAAATATTCGTGACAAAACTAAAAGGGATTATCACGAACATTGCATACTATTCAGTCATCTTGAATCAACAGGTCCTTGAAATGGCACGCGAAGAATGAGAAATAGTGAAACTGTATCACCAATTCCTGACACAGTAACCGCAAATTTGACTATAATCTATTTGGTAAAGACGTAGAGTATAAAAGCTCATTAAGTATTCAAATCCCTTAGAACTGTGGTACGTGGACAAATTCAAAAATAAATGTAGTTTCTATGATTTGGTATTGGAGCACGCACCAATTTATGGCAGGATCTTTCATAAAAACCCTCGTACAAATCTCCAGGAAGAACCAAACTGCCTGTCTACGGTCTTCTCTGTCTTTCTTGTTGCTTCCGAATAATTTGTTTACACTACACGTCTAAAATTTGTCAGTAACTTAGACGAATATATCTTTTATTTTCTTTCAAAAATACAACTGAATTGAACACTAATGTATTTAAAAACGATAATAATTTAATGTGAATATCAAGATAGTTGCGTTAACTAAAAATAATCATTTCATCAATTTCAGACATATTCAACTTACGCTTAATTCTATACATTAAAATATATAATACTTCAATAATAATTATGATATTTCAGAAAACTCAATAATTTTATTGAATTCTATATTAAAGTAGACTTAAGCTTAATTTTCCACATGAGTTTTAACTTTACCTAACAAAACGTTAAACAATGTTAATAAATAGTTTCATGACTTTATAAAACGTCTAGTTTTAAATTCAATTTCTTTCTACGTTTCAAAATTATAAAAATCAAAATGATTCGTGTCAAAATTCTCATATATATTTTAAGCTGCAATATTTTCATACAATATTTACAATTCATCTTCTGATGATGTATCTTAATTTCCTAAATTCACTATAGCAGGATCTATCATGGCATCCATATTATGATCCAGTTCCCACATTTTATTTTCTTCTTTAATGATGTGGTCTATACTAGTTTTGGGATGTAACACTTCTTACTACTCTGTTGAAATTAAGTTTGACGTATTTCATCTTAAAAATTGTGTTCTTTCTAGCCACTTTACCCTCTACCTGTGCCCTTATAAGTTCAATAGGATTCAATTCGCAGAGCTAAGATGGAAGGTGGAGTGTTTTATACTTTCTTATGATTTTTATGTAAATTTGATTTTGATAAAAATTCTTTTTTTTACCATATTTTCTTCAGAAGAAATATTTTTATCTGTTAGCCATCTGATGATGTCTGCCATGAAAATGTAGCTTGCGTTATCCATTATTATAACAGATCCTGGTGGAATCATATCCAACAACTGTTCAAAATATTCTACTAAAACATCCACATTCATGTCCTCAAGATAGTCTTCACTACTTTTACTTTGAAATGATAATGACTTCCCATCCACTAAACCATTAACACTACACATATGCATTATTATTAGACGTCGTCCTTTTACTGACGGAGCCTGAAATCCTGTAGACAATCCTTTGAGAAAGGGTTGTCGACAATCTTTCATATTTTTTCAATACTAAGTTTACTGAGCACGATATTTTTTAATTACTTTCAAATAATTTTTTTCTCAAGCAAACGATTTCTGATTTATCTATGAGAACTGACTTCCTGTTGTGCTTTTTCCATTAGAAATTCTATTCATGCAAAACTTGTTAATATTTGTTTTTTGATATTAAAGGCAAGTCCTGATCTCCTATTAGCAAAATGTGTATTCTTTCCGAAAATAAAGAGAATGCATAGTTTTTCGATTAGTATGCCTGAAGTCTTCATCAATAACCATTCGGGGCCTCCCTGGAGAAGTTTTTGGAGGTTTCACTATAAATCCATTTTCAGATTTTCTTTTCTTGAGAGGCTAGTAAAGGGGGTAAAATTAGAAACTCTTCCATCATTTGTGAAATAAACAACACACTTTCACCAACTATAAACTAATGCTAAATTAATGACACGCCTATGACCATCCCGTCACCTAAAGATTTATAATTCTACGGCTTTACCAATTCGACTATAGTAAGCCTCTTTTTAGCGAAGGTAAGAGTTCCAATTTACCTGTATCGCTTCTCAGCGACAACTTGAGTTGGTATTTGAAGATTGACGAATTTTTTGACACTATTTTCGTAGACTATGTCGATACAGCAACGTTTTTGATTTCTCCATAAATGAATAATTTTCAGTGCCTGCTGACTAGGCGAATACTCTTGTACGAACCTTGTATATTTGTTGGGGTTTTTTTATTTCCTGGCAGCATGCAGCATTACTGTTGATGTGAAAGCCCCTCTTTCGGTTTATTTCGTATATGACGCCTCATCATTTTCACAATTTTTCCAAAACAAACAAAAAGATTCACGAAACATGGCATTTCATATACCTAGAAAAGTTTTCACATGCGATTTTGAACACCCATGCATCTGAGGCAACCAGTTCCAATAACGTATGTCAAGAAAGTCTTGGTAGAAAGTTTTTTCGTGCATAGTTCCCGCAATTCGTGGAAGATCTTGTTGCCGTGATCAACAAATGTTATTTATGATTTATATTGAGTATTCCTCCTGTCAAAAGTCTGGATTAGTTCGCTAAAATGGCTTACAAATTTGAACTTCGAAGAAGTATTTACAATTCAGTTGGGCGAGTTCCTATGCGTGAAATCATCAACATTTTTCGTGGTCAGAATATTTCTAAGACAACTATTCACCAGGTAATAAGTGAATGTGATCAAGGAATACCATACTTGAATTTGCCAAAAAGTGGTCGACCGAAGGCTCTGAATGAAATTCATAGAAACAGGCTCTTAAAAAAAGCAAGAGACACAGTAGGAACATCATTACGAAAATTATCCAGAAGATTTCGTACTTCTCATGGGACGATGTGGCGGGAAGTACTGAATGCGGGATGTAAATACACCCAGAATCAATTGGAAAATATCCCCAGATGTTGCCGCGCCTTAAGAAGAATTCACTTCGCAAATGACAGAACCATAATTTTGAATGATGAAAAATATTTTACAATTTCTCATTCTGAAAACAACTGTAATGAGGGTTTCTATACAAATAACCTAGAAAACTGTACAAACGAAGTGAAATTCAAAACAAAGAAAAAGAATTCACTTCGCAAATGACAGAACCATAATTTTGAATGATGAAAAATATTTTACAATTTCTCATTCTGAAAACAACTGTAATGAGGGTTTCTATACAAATAACCTAGAAAACTGTACAAACGAAGTGAAATTCAAAACAAAGAAAAAATTTGAAGGCAAGTTTTGGTTTGGTGTTCTATTTCTGAATAGGGTTTCAAGACCGTATGTAGGGCATGTGAGAGGCAAAGCTGTTGATGCAAACCTATATACTGGAAGATGTCTCCCAAAATTGTTAAGTTTCATCAATACCCATCACGCTGATGATGAAATAATGTTTTGGTTAGACTTGGCGTCTACCCATTATGCGCGAGTTACGAGAGATTGGTTAGAGGCTAATAACATTCCATTTGTACCTCGCGGAGATAACCCCCCAAACGTTTCACAAGCAAGAGCAATTGGAGAATTTTGGGGAGAAGGTTTGAGACAGAGAATCTTTCAGAAGATACGAGAAATCGATGTGGATGTCCTCCAAAGACTAATGGGAGGTGTTCGGAGAAAATTGCGCGCCATTGAGCAGAACGGGCCCTTATCAATCCTTCAAATACGATTTTATAGAGTTTAGATATGAGGTGAAATCCTAATGATATAATCAATTCAATAAAAATTTTTTCAGTAATTAATTTATCTATTCGAATTTTTTTCCCAAGACTTTTGTGACATACGTTATTTCAATTAATTAACTCCCCAAAATAGGACACAGTCAAATAGAGTTGAGAAACTTTTGAACATTATCAAAGAATAAATATTTAGTGTGACAATTACGTGAGGCATTAACCATTGAAAATATGGGTATATTTACAGTAAATAAGATGAAAACAAATGGAAATACTCCAGACGTCCAGAAATATTGAACGTTCTACCCTACTGCACAGTCTTATAAAGTAGACTGAAGTTGGGTGCAGAAAGAGTAGCTGCTCAATGGCTTCCTCGGCGCCCTTTATCTGACTCATTCGTCCGTTCGTCATTCTGTTCAGACCGCTGTGACACCAATCCTTGCAATTAATAATCAATCCCGCTCTTCCTTACCTATCTTAAAACAATTTTTTAGAAAAATTGTCCAAGCTTTTTAATGACGTTTCTTTCTCAGGAAAAATTGACCATTCTTACTCGAGAAAATTCGACAAAAAAAGATGAGAATGAAAAATTGAAATTAGCTATTAAAAATCTATCAGCATTATTGAAAGATGAATTATTTATATCAGAGCAATACAAACAATTAAAAATGATATCGGATTCAAGATTGAAATGTCTGAGAACACAATACGATCAATTGGACAGTGACTTTTATCTAGAAAAAAGGAAAAATTTCCTATGTGAGGAACAATGTATCATATCATCGAAGACCATTGAAACTAAGGAGAATGAAATAACACGATTGAAAGAAGAACTTAGGAGGTAGGTATTATTATTTTCAGAGAAAATTTTTTTTGCTCATAAATGTTGAGGAGTTTGTATTCTCTACTCCGCCCACTTTTCGATTACTTTTTCAGAATATGGAATGTGTTCCTCAATATTATGTACAAACGGTTTGGGATCATTCTTTGTTATATTTTATATGTATAAGTTTTTGGTGAGAATAAACTTAGGTCCGCCAATTTCCTTACAAATTACAGGGTACTGAAATATTCTTCTACTTTGTTTTTTCTATGTCTCTTGCAGTTTTGCATATTTCTCTCAAACATGAATTCCATGAATGCACATGCCGACCTGTCAATCTGCAGACTGATATTTCTTCAGAAATTTCCTCACCCTATTCTCCCCAGGACTTTTTTGTGCTGAGCCGCTAGTAAGTTATGAATAGCGGAATCAGTTTTCATTTTCTTTAGCAACTATTTGTCCTATCATAGTTTCTCAGTTTTATTCGCACCACAGCGAGAAAAAAACCATTTCATTCGATGCTCATCTCTAGAGGTGCACAGAAAATAATTGCTCTGCTATCTTGGGATCCTGCCATATTGGATTTAGAATGAAGTTTCTTAGCTCACCAAGCAATAGCATCAAAACTAAATATTGCAGATAGAGAAAAATGAACCCCCCTCTCTCGATCTCCTTTTCAGGGACTAGTTTAGTGCTGATATCTCTTTCCGTTCTGTAAAAGTAAAATACAGTGCTGTGTAAAAATTTTTTTTTCGAGTTTTAATGCAAACATTCTTTTCTTTAAATACGAACCATAGGAAATTTTAAACTTATTGGAGGCAGTCATTTTTTCCATTTCAAGAATATATAACACTTGTAGTCAATTATTGCATGCAATACCTCTTTTTCAGAGAAAAACTTGAAATTGAAACAATTCCATTCATTAGGTGCATGCCCATTAACGATTCATATTGTTCTATGACTGAAAACCACAGATTTTAAAGATCCTATCTAAGATCATGGTTATTTCTATGGTTTGATTCGATTTAGACCATTGTAATTAACTTTGGTCTTAGAGTTTGACACTTACCATTCCATTTTCAATATAGGTATTAATGTTGATTGAATATCGAAATAGCTGCTTGTTAATTGTATGTCCAAATACATTTCATTTTCAATATAGGTATTAATGTTGATTGAATATCGAAATAGCTGCTTGTTAGTTGTATGTCCAAATATTACATTTAAGGATTTGTTCACCTGAGACTTTGGTTGTTGATATAGAATAGAAATCATAACTATGAAAATTATGAGAAAAGTTCGATATTATGGATTATGTTATATTCTTAGTGGGTATGATTCAGCAGCAACGACCGAAACATATTTCAATCGGTATCCTGAAAGGCCCCAGCCAAATAAATCTATTTTTCGAAGAATGAAAGAGAATCTTATCAATAGTGGCTCATTCAGAAAATCAAGAAATAAAAAATATAATGTAAGTGATAGAGGGGAGACCTTCAATTTCGAGTAGACAAATAAAAGTAGAAACAAGAGTTTCGAGACGTCGGGCGCTCGGCCTGAAGGAAACCAGTTTAAACGCTACAAAATGTGAGTCTCCCAATTTTTGCAGCCAAAGGATCCCCCTGGCCGACTGAATTTCTGCAATTGGTATCTAGAAAATATCCAAGAACGCCCAGACTTTTTTAGAGAAGTCATATGAACAGATGAAGTCCGCATCACTAGCGATGGGATATTTAATCGATTTAATGAACATTTGTGTTCCGATAGAAATCCTCAACGCCATATTGATATGCTGCATCAAGGAAGATGGTTTCAATGTGTGGTGTGCACTAAAAGATTGTTGGCGTTTGAAAGTTTTGATGAAAATTTGAACGAAGCACGTCATTGAGAAACCATCAACAATAATATCATTGAAAGATTCCTCGATCAACTTCCGTTAGCACAAAGATCAAATATTTTTTTACACGATGGTGCTCCTTCCCACCAAACAAGGGCCATCACTAATCTGTTGAATATGAATTTTTGACATAATTGGATAGGGACTAAAGCTCCTGGGAGATGGCCGCCTCGTTCCCCTGACTTGACACCACTAGATTTTTTTCTTTGGGGTCATCTTGAGGATTCACTAAACAAGAGGAACAGTAACAATTCAGAAGGGTTAATACAGAATACCTTGCTACTGTTAGCAATATTCATATTTACAATGCCTGCCTTGGTGTGTTTCGGCGATGTAATTTATGCATTGAAAACAATGGCAACACTTTTGAATGTTTGCGATAAATTTCCCCATTTTTCGTATGTGTTTTTGGTTTTCGTTTGAGAAAAGCTTAATGTCATAGGTCTAGCTTTTCATAATAATATATTATTTTACTCGCATAACATTCTAATCATTCTAATAAAATATTACCAAAGCAACATGCATGGACTCATATATTATGTAGATTCAACGGGTTGGCAAGTTTCGAATTTCAAAAAAATTAATGTTCATCCGTAATTCGATTCATGATTGAAGACCACACTCAATTACTATGATCTAAATCAAATCGAACCATAGAAATAACCATGATCTGAAAAAGGATCTTTAAAATCTGTGGTTTTCAGTGATAGAACAGAATGAATCGTTGATGGACATGCACCTGATGAATGGAATTGTGGAAATTTCAGGTTTTTCTCTGAAGAAAGATATTGAATGCAATAATTGTCTACAAGTGTTGAATATTTCTGAAAAGGAAAAAAATTGCTGCATCCAATAGAGGTGAAATTTCCTATGGTTTGTTTTAAAAAAAGCATGTTTGCATTAAAACTGAAAACCGCTGAGCTAAAAAAAAATTTTCACACAGCACTATATTCTACTCAAAACAGTGCCTGTAGAATGTCAAACTTGTTTTTATGAAACTTTGATGATTATCGAGATATCCGCGAAGGAGGACTTTTTCCAAAATTGGAGAAATTTTGAATAAGTCCAGAACGGAAAGAGATATCAGAAAAATTTTGGCCCCACTAAACTAGTGATACAGGACTTAATCATACTGATATGACAAGTTCCTCGTATTGAACTTGTGATGAGAGAAGTGCTCCTCAGCATTTTGCAATTTTCTTCGAAAAAAGTCTCATAAAATTTGAGCTCAGACTCTCCGATTTTTTTGATTAATTCTGCGACTTAAATGATCTTCATTTCCATCGTATAGTTCACTAAAAAGTACCGGAAATTTTTCAATTGAATGAACCTCATTTTTAGATGTGGAAAAGAAACAGTTTTGAGTCTTTCTTGCTTAATAATGCAATGCTAAATTCTGCGAATTAACTGATCTCCATTTCCATCGTATACTTCACTGAAAAGTGAAAAGTTTTTCAATGGAATGAACCTTGTAGCTAAATGTGAAAAAAAACAATTTTGAGTCGAAACATTATGTCATTCTGAGCAAGATGTTGATGAAATTCAGACAACTTGAATACTCAGTTATAAATATACAGGGTATCCCAACTTAAGTGGCGTATTATACGTTTATAGAGAACTAATTATGCTCTCGTTCTAAAATTTTGGTAGTTGATTCAACTGTTCCGAAACTCTATTTCAACATATTTCCACCTCAATGGTACTTCCGGTTATACCGGAAATGCATACCAACTTTGTTATTTAATATAGAACTTTATATATTGATGACTGATTCGATAACACTTGTCATTGTTATTACGAAAACATCTGACACAAAGGTCTAGCTCGTTTCGTTCATGAAATATCCTAGTTTTACTTGAACATTATGCCGGCTTGGTGACGTAGGGGATATGATGCTCGTCTCCTGCGCAGAGTTACCTGGGTTCAATCCCCACAAAGTCGGTGCGATTTTTCGGATTGTGGGATTCGCTTGAGTGTCCATCTTTCGGAGGAGATGTAAAGCTGTCGGTCCTGTCTAACAGAGATGTGTTGGACATTAAAGATCCCTTTCCTCGACACGAGAGGGGTTCGGCAAAATTCCCGGGTTAGTGAGGTGACAGAATTCCCCGGCGTGTCATTGGCCGAAAGGCGGACATAGAGCAAGTTAAAGGAATAACAAACAAAAAAACTTGAACATTATCGATTTTTCCTTTTTTAAAACATTAATATATCTCGAGAACGGCGTGGGCAACCAAATTAATGAAAGGTGTTTTGCAAACAAGAAACCATGCGGAACATAACTCTTATTCGATTGAAATTCAGTCAGTACACAAAGTGTTTTTTTTTCCGCCTCACATTTCGAAACGAATAAACATCGGAAACTACGTTTTTTCAAGTTATAACCCATTTTTTTTCGATTGATTAGATTAAAAACTGAATGAAGTTCCTCATACATGCCCTGTATCTGAGATTTCAAATTTTCAAGTTATGACAAAAGAGTGAATTTTACGTACCTAGCTGAAGTTGGAAAAGGCAGTTTAGATTCCTGCACGTGCATAGACATTTCCCAGAGCATTAACAAATAACTGTCCTTTTGTCATTGGATAATTGATCAATTAAGAGGAATAAAAATGCAAAACTGCAGTTGCTGTCGAATTTTCAAAGTCAAATCAAAAAATATCAAAACAAATTGAACCCTATTTTCCTAAATTTCATAATAATTGTTCAAAGTGACGACCATAATACTCTGTGATGTGGCTCGTCTCAGTTCCTCTACATCCAACTGCATGAAAGCATTTTGCAGTCTATTAGCAAATCATATCTTGAAGTTACATATTCAGAATAAATTTTATCTTTCAGCGTTCCCCAGAGATAAAAATCCATATGCGTTAGGTCACGTGACCTTGGAGACCACAAAAACCGTCCATTCCAATACATCTATCTTCAAACATTTCAGTTGAAATTCGATAATTTTCATTTGTGTGATGAACTGGCGCTCTTTCGAGGTGGTACCAACAGCACCTTGATTCTGCTACTGATAAAGTGTCAACGAAGTCACTTATCACCGTCCTCTAAATGTCCATATAAAGTCCACCATTTAAGTTTTCATCATACACAAAATACGAAAATTTGTTGTCCTTCAGGAATGCAAACACATTAAAACTAAATTCATTTTGAGGATTTCTTTCCCACGTAAGGATTTTGGTTGGCCCAAAAGAGTGAGTTATTCGGTTAAAACTCCCTCATGAGAAAATTTGGCCTCTTCCGTCCAAATAATCATTTTGATAAAATCAGGATTCTTTTGTGCTCTGAGAAGAAGGATCTCACACAGTTCTATTCGAAGCCGTGGATTACCAGCTTGTAGAGTTTGGACCAATAAAAATTCATAAGGGTGCAGTTTATGTTTTCTTAGAATTCTGTGAATACTACTATGAGGAAAATTCAGATCATGCACAGCTAATGATGCACGTGGATTAACATCAAAGTAAGCTAGAACGGGAATTTGATTGTCATCATTGTTGGCTACAGGCGATGAAAATGATGTCTTATTCTGGACCGTTCCAGTCGAAACAAAATTTGTAACGTATCTCCTAATTCTTTTAGATGTCATAAAAGGCATATTTGGATATAATTCGTTGAATCTCCTACAAGTTCTACTCACATTCCGTCTCTCATCTCCATGAATGAAACATAAATCAAATATTTGCTCATTTGTGTAGCTAGCCATTCTGTTCGAATTAATTCGACTAACAGTTAAAAAAATAACAGTTTGTTTTCTATGCTCAGTATTCTGTCTATGCTCTGAGATATGTCTATGCACGTGCAGAAATCTAAGCCTCCTTTGCCAAATTCAGGAAGGTAAGTAAAACTCGTTTTTCCGCCATAACTTGAAAACTTGAAATCTCAGATACAGGGTATGTAAAGGGAACTTCATTTTGTTTTTACGGCGAATCTGATGAATTGAAAAAAAAATATGGGTAACATTTTGAAAACACGTATTTTTCAATATTTCTTCGTTTCGAAATGTGAGACGGAAAAAGAGCACTCTTTATACTGAAATAGATTCAATCGGATATGAATTATGCCCCGCATGGTTTCTTGTTTGCAAAACACCTTTCATTATATTGGTAGCTTACGCCGTTCTTGAGATATATCAAATTTTTCAAAAAGCAAAAAATCGATTATTTTCAAGTAAAACTAGGATATTTCATGAACGAAACAAGCTAGACTTATGTGTTCGGTATTTTGGTAAATGGATTAACAAGTGTTATCGAACCAATTATAAATATACAAGGTGTTCTATATTAAATAACAAAGTTGGTATGCACTTTCGGTATAACCAGAAGTACCATTTTAGAAATAGAGTTTCGGACCAGTTGAATGAACTACCGAAATTTCAGAACGAAAGCATTATATTATATATGCAAATAGATAATATGAACAATATTTCCAGGCTCACTATGAAACTGATTGACATTGACGAAGACTTATCACCTGCAAATGAAGAAACCCTATATGAAAGTTTTAATCCTTATTCAAATCAGAATAGTATACAAAAGCTACATGATCCACAAGTTATGAAGCAAATAGAAGAACCTAAATTTGAGTGTCAAACTACAGAATCAAAATTGAACACAAAACGGCAACTTTTAGTGCCTAAGCAAAATCCTATAATGATAAATGTGGAGTCTTCATCAAATATAGCTCAGCAAGGAATTTGTAACCGAAGAGAACAATATGAGCCTATGGCAACTCGACTTCCATGTTCGAGTCACATAGGGAGGTTGAAAATGAATACAAATGGACATAAAATTAATAACTTAACAAAACGAAAATCATTCAACTTCCAAACTGGATCATCAAAACATGAACGTGGAGCTTCCGAATCAAGTTCTACAACGCCAAGAGAAATCGAACAAGTAAAACAAACTGAAGAAACCATTTCCAGTCAGTCCATACAAATCAAAACGGAAGCAAAAGAAAGAATTTCTAATTCGACACAACAAAACATTCCACCCAGAACTTTACCTCAATCTCGTGAATCAAAACAACAACGAATTATACCTGCAGCTCCATCGATAACCCAAAGTGAAATGAATGTTATAATACAAGGTCAGAACAGAAGAGGAGATGTAGAAAAATTGAGCGGAACTAACATCCAAGTGGATCATTTAAAAAAAAATACTATATGTCCAATCGGTGATTCGAGGCAGGAAAAAGTCATGCCTAAAACCGTGTTCCAATTACATAGTACAAAACCGAAAATTCATATTGACCAGAACCCTTGTGGTCATCAAGATAAATTTTCGATACCTAATTTCCAAGTTGGGACACAACAAAAAATTGCAAGGGAAAATATACCTTCAGCTGATTCAACAATTATGCCTAAAACTGTTTCCTCAACACAAAATAAGAAATCTGAACTGGTAATTGGACAGAATACGACAAAAACTCAAGAAAATTCATTGAATCTTGACCATCAACTGAAAATTGTACCCGATACTAACACACCAAGTAGAGATTCCAAACGTCAAGTTCTGAAGCCTAGGGTTGATTCCGAAATTCAAAATAAAAAACCCGAAATGATCAGAGATCAAAGCAAAGCACAAAATTCCGGAAAATCTGCAAGTCCAAACATTGAAGTTTATAATTTGAAGCAACAAAATATTTCACCCAATACTACAGCTTCAATCAGTGATTCGAAACAACAACAAACCACACAAGAAAAAGATGTAGCTGAAACTATACCTTCAACTGGAGATTCAAAACAGTATCAGGTCATGCATAGAGCTGTCTCTTCTGACCAGAGCCTAAAATCTGAGATAATTCTAGACCAAACCAAGATATATCCTGAGAAGTTAACAGATTTCGACCTTCAAATGAATCATTCGATACGACAAAATATTACACCCGAAACTATCTCTTCAATTAGTGATACAAAACTGCAGCAGATTTCAACTGAAACTAGACCTGTAAATGAAGTTTGAAGATACTAGATCGAATATTTCTAAAACTGAGGATTCGGATTTGCAGAAGAACAACACAGTAACATGGGGCCAGATGTACCAGTCTGAATTCATTGAACAAAAGCTTACTGAGCAATTGAATTGAAAAGACATCGAGACAACACCCATTTCTTTGTAAATTTTTTTTCTTTGTCTATAATGAGTTGGAAATTAAAACAAAAAGTTTTTCCCTTCACATGAAGGAGAATGATGACAATTTAAATTTGTATTGATTCAACATTATTTTAGTATATATATGTGTTCTCTACTTAAGATTGTCTAAAATTAGTAAAAAGAAGAAAGAATCATACCTTCATTTGCATATCAATAAACTATTAATTTCGAGAAATATATATCCGACGGAAGAGTTTTCATTCCATATCGTTGGTGCTTTGAAATCGAAGTTTGTCTTATGAAGTTCGAAAAAGGATATCAAAGTTAATCTCTTGCATCAATCAGTATCAAAATAATTCGTTGAGAATGGCTTCCAATTCAAACTGTTTCCATTCGACGCTAAAAACGAACATCCGATACACGCATTTTTCCGCATCATTGGAACAGACTTATCACTAGAGAATTATCCGTAAACATACCCATAACATTCTACTTACAAATCCACCCTGAAGATTCTGAGTTTCTCAGACCAGCAAAAACTGTTAGTCCCCTATGTTACTCTTTTCTTTTTCGAACGGATTTTATCGTATCAAATGTAGTGGGGTAGTTTGTATCCCTAAAATCTGCTCTTGTCACCGAGTGGCTTAGTTCCGGTGATTTATTTGGCCATATGTGCCCGATGTTGTGTTGTTAACAGAAAGTATTCGCAGAACTTATGGCTTAAACAAAATTATGTGTTCCGTTGTGGGCTGTACTGTTATTCGTATACGAATTTATTACGGATTTCTAGCAATAATCAATGAAGTATATTTTAAATTCTAAACTGCCCCGATGAATCAAAAGGATTAATCGTGCTGCGTATATCGTATTGATCGAGATTTCGTCCAAATAAATAAATTCGATTCAGATTTTCAGATGTTCAAAGTATTTGAAACATCTTCATTTCAAAATTAGTTTAATTTCCCAAAAATGATTCATTTTGCAGTTGAGCTTTCATTTGTTATTATGTCCCTTGTGCGTAATCGGTCTACAACTTTGTTCGTATTGAATATACAGGGTGCTTCAACGAAAACTAAACAGAGGCTATATTTACCAAGACATTAATTTCTGATTGAATTTCAAAAACAGGTCAATATTGTTTCAAGGGGGACATCTTTTGGGGTACAATACTTGCCTGAAATATCAAGCCCCTAAGCGGGGGTTGATATTCAATCCTTCAACATTTTGAATAGGAAAGATGAGTCGGGTGATGACTCAAAAGAAAGGTGGTATCTTTGTCTACATCGCCTTGAACAAATTTCCATTTTCAATTGGAAACTGTAAAAGATACAGGGTGAGCAACTGAAAGATAGGGAAAACGATTTCCTTGAGTTTTAGTGAGGTAAAATGGAACAGATCCATGCTGATCAATGGCAGTCAACATCAAGTACCATCCTCATCTCGAATTTCAACCCCTGGAGCAGGGGTGACAACCCTTGAAAATTTGGAAGAGGGTAGATGGGTCGAGTTATAACTCGAAAGAAATGTATTATCTTTGTCTGCATTCCCTTGAAAGAATTTTCATTTTTGATTGAAAACTGTAGAAGATGCAGAGTGAGCCTCTGAAAAATAAAGAGTACTATTGCCTCAAGACTATCTTTGTCTCCATTTCCGTCAAAGAATTTTCATTTTTAATTGAAAACTGTAGAAGATACAGAGTGAGCCACTGGAAAATAGAGAAGACTATCGCCCCAAGACTATAGGAGTATTAGTGCGAAAAACTGGAATAGATTCATTTTAGATCAAAAGCTGTCATCTTCCGAAATCACCCTCATCTCGAATTTCTACCCCTAGAGCAGGGGTAATATTTCGATCCAGTGATACCTTTCAAGTAAAGGATTTCGATTGCCTTCATGACTGCTCGCAATAATTCTATTCTCATTGAGTTCCATAAGAGTTAGAGGATGCAAAACGGAAGAGTGAGTGAAGATGCAATGCATGGTATACCATCTATCTTCGACCAGTATCAAACAGGGGTTGATTTTTCACTGAATAAACACCTTTCGAAAGACAGTTACTCGTTTGAGACGTCCGGTTTCAAATGTTATAGATAAAAAACTAATACAATGGCTGAAAATAAAGAGGGGAATAAACGAAAGGAGAAAATTAACGAGAAAAATACTCGAACTTGTTATGCAAAATGCGGGGGCGCTCCATCCTGCTAAAATACAACCTCGTTCTCCGAATAGCGGGGCTCATTCTCAATGATCTCCGTTATTGCTGGGTCGATAAATTCTTCCAATAGCTGATAATACAACTCTCTGGTAAGATTTCCAGGAATAAAAAACGGTCCAATGAGGTGATCGCCATAAATTCCAACCCAAACATTTAGTTTTTGAGGCTGCTGAGTGTGAATTTCGTGAAATATTTGCGGCTTAGAATCTGCCCAATAACGGCCATTATGGCGATTTACGGAAAAACACAAGTGAAATAAATAATGAGGATTGTTCATGACTCTCACTTATGGTCTCGCAGAATTGAAGTCTTCGATCGAAATCATCTTCGTTCAGTTCTTGAAATAATTTGATTTTATATGGATGAAACTTATGCCCCTTCAGAATGCGGAAAATACTCGTTTGGTTTACACCACTTACATCTGCCAATTTCCGCAGGCTTAGGGTAGGATCAACCACCGCTTGACCAAGCACCGCCACTTCCACAGCTTCATTTCTTACTGGCCGCTCAATTACGCGCTTCTTATTTTGCACCGATCCAATTCCACGAAATTTGGCAACTAATTCTAGTACATACGAAGTCACTTTAGCACCTTCATGGCGTTGTTTGAAGATATTGGCTGTTCTATTCGCGCAACTATCAGAACTGAAAAATAGTTCAATCATTTCAACCCTCTCAGCAATCGAGTAAACCATGACGATTTATCGAAAACTAAATTTCGAATAAAAGAAACAGAATTTTCACAACTAATGTGGAATAAAATTTGGACGATGAAATTCAATACAAAAAGTACGAAAACATTGAGAATCAATTTTTTTGTTGAAGAAATCTGATCATTGTAACATCTACGTTCCTGTAGTGTTGATTCGTATCGTCAAATAAGAGTGATTTCACATGAGGACGATGATCAAACAGTTTCACCTTTGAAAACAAAAAAGTTTCCTTTCAGTCAACTGATAAAAACGCATGTACATGTGAACCCAACTCTAAATGCATTGCTCGCATATCGTACAACGAATGTTCAAAGATCAATGGAGTTACTATGACTGATAATTTTATCGTTTTGTATCAAGATTCATAATCCCTCATAATCGTTCCAATGTTTCAGCTGCTCACCCAGTAATTTTGATGGAGAACGAAAACTTCCACACCATTGTGGAGACAAACAAAAATCCTTTCTCAGAAGGTTATAACTGGACCTATCTTCTGCTCTAAAAATAACACAGGGTGGTCACCCTTGGTCTAGGGGTTGAAATTTGAGATTTGAATGGTGTTTCGGAAGATGACAGCCTTTGATCAGGAATGAATCTTTTCCATTTTTTTGCACTAATACTTGAATAGCTCAGGGCGATAGATAGTTTTCTCTATTTTCCAGTAGCTCACTATGTATCTACTACAGTTTTCAATAAAAAATGAAAATTCATTCACGGGGATGCAGAAAAAGATAATACCTTTCTTTCGAGGTATCACTCGACCCATCTACCCTCTTCCAAATTTTCAAGGGGGGTCACCCCTGCTCTAGGGGTTGTAATTCGAGATGAGGATGGTACTTGATGATGACTGCCATTGATCAGCATGGATCTGTTCCATTTTACTTCACTGAAACTTGAATAGTCTCAGGGAAATAGTCTTCCCTATCTTTCAGTTGCTCACCCTGTATCTTTCACAGTTTTCAATTAAAAATGGAAATTCGTTCAAGGCGATATAGACAAAGATACCACCTTCCTTTTGAGTCATCACTCGACCCATCTTCCTTCCAAAATTTTCGAGGATTGCAATCCCCGCTTAGGGGGTTAATATTTCAGGCAAGTTTTGTACCCCAAAAGATGTCCCCCTTGAAACAAAAATTATCCTGTTTTTGCGTTTTAATCAGAAATGAATATCTTGGTAGGTATAGCCTCTGTTTAGTTTTCGTTGAAGCACGCTGTATCGAAGTATATAGAGAAAAAAGTTAGGTGCTAATCTGATGCATGTCCTAGAACTATTTTCAAATATACATGGGGTTCCATAACAGACATTTATATAAAAGTTTTCTCTTTTCAAATAATACGCCCAATGTTTCTTATGATTTTTGTACGACTCAACACGAAATAAGGTGAGTTTCTTGAGATCAGTATTTGCCTTAACAAAACTATTAATTTTCATTCTATGAAAATATTTCGAACATGTATCAACTGAAATCTTATAATCTAAATTTTAATTCTGAATTATACTTATAAACCCGAACATCGATGAGCATGAATTAATATTTTTCAATTCAGTTTATTTAAAGTCGTGTCAACCTATTTTTGGTTATTAGCGTCACAAAAATTTACAATGATTTATCAGATTGAGTAACAAACAAAACTGATTACTGATATTCAAGGCTATCCCAATACATATATAATGTAATATATTCGTCACTATATTCTACACATAAAATTGTTTGTTTGTTTTTCCTTTAACGTGCTCTGTTTCTGCCTTTCGGCTAATGACACGCCGGGGAATTCTGTCACCTCACTAACCCGGGAATTTTGCCGAACCCCTCTCGTGTCGAGGGAAGGGATCTTTAATGTCCAACACATCTCTGTTAGATAGTACCGACGGCTTTACATCTATTCCGAAAGATGGATACTCAAGCGATTCCCACAATCCGAAAAATCGCACCGACATTATGGGGATTGAACCCAGGTAACTCAGCGCAGGAGACGAGCATCATATCCCGTACGCCACCGAGCCGGCCTTGTTGACAGTTGATAAGCAGTCTTTAAAACGGTGGTATGAAGTTCCTTGACCTGGCCTCTTGGTTGAATGGGCAATTTATGAACGCTCGATCGACTGCACACAGTTGCAGTTCTCGTAGTGTTCCGGATCTTCTTTGGTTATTAGATGTAGGTGGGTGATATTCGTGTGACCAATTATGAGTCGATTTATGATCACCTGTTCACGTCTACCGAATAACAAGGCTGGACTTTTCTATTGTACATCATGTCGGATTGGATGCAGTTTTGAGGGGAATTGATGTTTTCAACGATTATTCCAATTTGTCAAAATTTCGTTCCTATTTCTGTGTCTCTACCCCCTGTCACTGTATCTTTATATATTTTTATTATATTCTGTATTTCGCGGTTTTTACTGTTGCCATTTTGAAGGGCTACTAGCACACTCAGGGAATCAGATAAAATAATGCAGTTTTGTGGGATTTCTTTCGCAACGACTTTCAGTGCCTCTTGAATTGCAATGGCTTCGCAGTTGAAAATGGAAGGAGAACCAGAGAGGTTGAAGGAAGATTCGTCTCTTAGTTGACTATTGAGCACCGGAATTTTCATTGATTTTGGTAGCGTCTGTAAATACTCTCTCATAGCTCCACTACTTGCTCATAGCTTCATAGAAAACAGTTCTTGTTTCAACAGGATTGTCAGGATTCTTTTTTTATTTTGGAGACAAAGATAGGTGGAAGCTTTAGGGTACACGGATGCGTCTCGTTGAAATTTCTAGGGAGCATATTCGGAATGGAAATATTTAGTTCATGCTTTAAATAAGACGCTTTGGGATTGAAGTTTCAGGTTTGAAAATGGTTGGAGATTCTTGGAGAGTGAAGCGATAGCGTAGTATAATGAAAGGTGAATCCTTCTTGATTAGAGTGGCAAGATATTGCTTTCGCATAAGATGCTATTAGTTGGACTTGAGCGAAAAGCTCCAGTGGCGATTCTGGCGCCGGCGTTTTGAACCGCATTCAGAACATTCAATATAATGGGTGTTGCTGAATTGTATACTATTGAACCATAGTCTAATTTCGATTGAATGAGTGCATTGAGTGTTCTAATTGTCACGTTCTGGTCGGCAGCCCAATTTTTCGATGCAATCGATTTGAGAATATTCAATCTTTTGTTTCAGTCGTCTTTCAGCTTTTTCAAGTGTGGAATCCATCGAATGTAAGACCTAGAACCTTCACTTCTTGACTTGTATGGAGTTTTTGATCGCCTAGGTAGAGTTCGAGTTCTCTTTGGTTGTTTCTAACTCGTGAGAGTAGTGTTGTTGTGGTTTGGAAAATTTGAATCCAGTTTTTTTGGCGTAAGATCACTTAGCGTGTTTTGAAGGATCTGTCTGGTTGTGTGTACGTTTTTTCCTGCAAGTAATAAAGTGACTTCATCAGCGAACATGGTGTATTTGACAGGGTTTTTGATAACTTTCGCTAGGTCATTTATAGCCAGTAGAAAGAAAGTCACACTTATTACTCCTCCTTGGGGTACTCCATTTTGGATGTCATATGTGCCTGAGAGGTGTTCCTGTATTCTTTGATTTGACCTGTTGGAAAGGTAGTTGATTGCAAAACGTAGCATGTTTCCTTAAATATATTATTCGAATAATATATGGATAATTCTTTCTCTCCAAAGCATGTCGTAAGCTTTTTCCATGTCAAGAGCTCCAAGATGCTGTTTATTGACTAGCGCGTTACAAATTGCTGTAGACTAAGCTATCTGCCGTTGACTGGAATTGTAGGAATACATGTTGATTAGAAGACAATATATTGTTGCTTTCTAGATACCATTCCAGCCTGTTACTGATCATTTTTTCCAATAATTTACACATGCAGAATGTAAGTGCTATTGGTCTATAGCTGTCTTTTGAGTGTACATTCTTGCCGGGTTTGGGTAGCGGTATTACAATTGCCTCTTGCCATTTTGCTCTGACGAATATGTTGGGAATGTTGCCCGGTCCAGCACTTTTGTTTTTGCTAGAATTAACTGTTTCATGGAGCTCAGGTAGAGAATTCTTTGTTGAAGTCACATAAGGGTGAAGTTTGTTCTTCGTCATATATTGAGAGTAAACCAGAGTTGTTTTTTTTTTATAAGTGACAAATTCTTCGTCGAAATTTTCGTCGCTCGAATTTTTAGCAAAATGATCAGCTAATATGTTTGCCATTTCGACTGCATTCGATGTATATGTGTTATTTGGCTTGTCCAATGATGCAATTTTGACAGCTTTTTTCGAGGTGTTTGGAGAACTTATTTTGTCCCACATTTCTTTGAGAGGAGTGCTACTTTTGAGGTCAAATATGTATTTGATCCAACTGGATCTTTTGCTGTTTTCAATTATGCGCCTGGAAATTGCTCTTTTGATTCTATAGTCTAGTTCATTGTCGAATGTGTTATTTCGCTTCAGCCTATTGAATGCGCGTTTTGTTTCTTTAATGGCATTTTCGCATTTTGCATTCCACCATGGTAGATTTCTTCTCTCTGATTTTTTTGTAGTCTGTGGTATACTTTCAGAAGCCGCAGTTAGTCTTCGAGAAGTCTTCTAGAATAACGTTTAGTTCTTCCTTCGAATTGTATGTTGCTCCGTTGAAGGGTACGATTCTATTCGAGATGAAATTCTCAAAGTCTAAACAATTTGCTTTTTGAAATTTCCAACGAGGTATATAAATTTCTTGAGGGCCAAGTTTATTGCGGAGATAAGTATTGGAAAATGATCACTATCATAGGTATCTTTTGCCTATTTCCAATCGAGAGAATCTGCAAGACTAGAGGTGCACATGGATAAGTCTATCGAACTAAATGTACCGGATGATGCATTCAGGTGTGTTGGTACTTCAGAGTTCATCAATGAGATGTCTTGGTCTCTGATAACTTTATTTATTATCGTGGACTTATGCACTATCTCAGCTGTTAGCTGGATATAATTTACCTTTCCCAGCTTTAGCAATCAAAGGGAATAGGCTCGATTACAATATACTTGACATAAATTGCCTAACTATCCTACATGTATTAAGAATTACAGCTTTTTGCATTTCTATATAGGTATTCTTATGCAATTCTAATTTCTTAAGGCTATCATGCAAAGTTTTGGGTATTAAACCAGTCGAGGATACGATGACAGGAACAATATCGATTTTATCGAGGTGCCACATCTGCTTGATCTCAATAGCAAGGTCTGTGTATTTGTATTTCTGTGTATTTCTCCTGGAACTTGTTCAGCACGTTGTTATTATTCGGTATAGCGACATCCAACAGCTTTGCTGTTCTGGCTCTCTTATCATACACCACAATGTCCGGCCTATTATTCGTCACCATTCTTTCAGTGATAACAGGCCTATTGTAGTATAATCTGATAGTCATTTTCCAATACGGGCGCCGGCTGATACTTGTAATATGGCTGGAAGGTGTTCAGAAGTCCGTACTTGTGTGCAAGTTTCTGGTGGATAATGTTGCGCACTTGATTATGCCTATAAAGATACTCCGTATTGGCCAGTTGTTCGCATCCGGACGTAATATGCTGTATAGTCTCCGATCTTATATGGCATTTTCTGCACTAATCTGTTTGTAATGTTCCGTCCTTCATTATAAATTTTTTGCAATTGTTTGTAGCGATCTCTTGGTCTTGGATGGCCATAAGGAATCCCTCTGTTCCTGCGAATAATTCTCCTTTCATCAACCATTTGTTGAAGGCTTCTTTGTCGATGTGTGGTTGATTAATCTCATGGTGATGTCGTCCATGCAATTCCTTTCTTGACCATTGCTCTTGTTTTTCAGTATCTGATAGGAACGGTAGATTCAGCAGGTCATCTCTGGTAGCAAGATTTAGTGGTGTATATCCCCTATCAGCCAACGATACCACTCTATGGAGGTCAGAAGTGAAAGCTTTTGCAGAGAAGAATTCCCTGAGATTTTTTATCTGTTCGGTGTGTTAATTGACAACATCTATTAATCCGCGTCCTTCTTCTTTCCGCTCCAAAGTTGTTCGTATCACAGACGATTTTGGATGATGATTGTTGTACTTTGTCAGCATCGTTCGGGTCTGCCTTTGAATATCTTCCAGTTCTGTCTTAGTCCATCTGATTATTCCAAAGGAGTAAAGCATTACTGGAATGGCGTAGGTGTTAATTGCCTTGACTAGATTCCCCGAGTTCAACATCGATTTCAGCACAGACTTCAGACGCTGACTGTATTCTGAACGAATCTTCTCCTTTGATTGTTTTTGGTCTAGCAATCTGGCTTGTTGGTATCCCAGATATTTGTATGTTTCGCCATCTCTCATGCATTGTATAATATCATCGTTTGGAAGTTGTGTTTCACCATCTTTGACTTTCCCTCTTTGAATGTTCAGGGTCTTACATTTTTCAATCCCGAATTCCATATGAACATCTGCCGAGAACTCACTGACAGTTTTCAGCAAATCATCCAATTGCTTCTTGTTCGAAGCATATAATTTGATGTCATCCATATACAACAGGTGGGAGATTGTATGATAATTCCTTTCTGCTTTTATCCTAAATCCGTATCCTGTTCTATTGAGCATTGAGGATAATGGGTTCATTGCTAAACAGAACCATAGTGGACTCAAAGAGTCTCCTTGAAAAATTTCACGACGTATGGGTATCTCGTCGGTTTTAATTGATTTATTGTTCATGTTGACCTGCAGAGACGTGCGCCAGTGTGTCATTGTTGTCTTCAAGAACTCTACCAGGGCTGGGTGAATTTTGTATATCTGCAATACTTCAACAAGCCAAAAATGGGCGGTACTATCGAATGCCTTCAGATAATCGAGAAAAGCTGAATGAACATTCCGATGCCCTACGTGTGCCTGTTTCATTATCACAGATTCGATGATGAGTTGTTCCTTGCACCAGTGGTGAGTATTTTGTAGAGTGTTGGCAGGCAAGTGATTGGCCTATATTGAGACGGATCCTGTGTTCTATCGCTCTTAGGTAGCATATATGTTAAGCCTTGTGTTAGGGAAGTGGGTGTTTTCTTGGGATGTTGAAGAACATATGTAAGCTGTTTCGTTAGAGCTCCATGGAGCTTATCAAACTTCTTGTACCAGAAGTTGTGGATATTATCTATACCTGCGGCCTTCCAATTGTTGGTCGCTCTAACTACTGTTGTGATTTCTTCCTCCGTTATTCCTTCGAAGTCCATACGTTTGATATCGAGGCATTCTTTTTCATTCGTGATCCATTCCGCATCTCTATTGTGTTCTTTGGGGTTCGACCATAGTGATGACCAATAGTCGGTCAAGCACTGTGCGTCAGGTACTTCTGTGTTATTGTAGGTCGCAGTTTTGTTATTTCCCTTATGAAAATTGGCTGCGTTTTGGAGGAACCTTTGGTTTTGGTGTTTCCTTTCAGTACACTTGACGTATCTTGAAAGCCTCTTTGCTTTTGCTTGGAGTTTCTGTTTCAAAGTGTCCATATACACGTCGATGTGTTGTTTGTGATCAGGGTGTTTTGTGTTCGTACCAATTTTCCTATAAATTTTGCGTATATGTGATTTCAAGCGCCTTGAGGGTTTTCTGTTTCTCAGGAATTCTGAGAGGCGACCGATTTCTGCTCTAATATTATCAATATCCTTCTCCAGTCGTTTTTGCCATGGTGGTTTTCTGACGCTTTTTGGCTCAGCTTGAATCAGAGTTGTGGAGATTTGTTGTTTGTGAAGTCGAAGAACCACTACTGCTCCACAGTAAATCAAAGTGTGAATCTTCTCCAAGGTGGTCTGGTCGGTATATTCTTCAAAAACTGAGTTTACGCTTGCTAGGATGATATTGGTGTTCTTGTTCGTCTTGAGTTTGGGCAGTGTAGGTCTTTCAGTTGGGTTACTACCACTGAATTCAGTTAGTGCTCTGTTGAGTTCTGATCTTGCTAAACAGATATATTCATTCTGCTGATTCGGCTCAGGAGGGCGTTCCATGTTAATATTCGTTTCCGTGGCTTCGATGTTATCTGTAACACTTTCATTGACACCAGCAGGTATACCGTTATGAGAATCATTTTCGCTTTTGAGTTCCGTTATGACCTCTTCTCGTAAGCTTTGCAGCGTTTCTGAAGAAAGTAGCCTGTTTTTAACGATTGTTCTTCGTTGATCCGAAATTCTCTGCTCGGACGTGTGCTGTAATTCAGGATATTTTTCTATGAACGCAAGATGTAACGCGTATCTGTATGCTGTCATTTCCGATTCCAAGTTTGTAATCTTGTAATAGGAACGCATAATGAAGGTATTCATTTCTGGAGTCCACTTCATGCGTTTCCTAGGGAGTCCGGCTCTCGTGATCGTAGGCATAATGGCTTGCGCCGCCGTTGAAACATCCAGAGTCGGTTGGGAGGTGTTGATGTTATTTCCCACTTGGTTTTGTGTTGCAGTATCCCTACTCGATATCACGCTGCTTCCGTCGCTAACCGAGGGAGACTGTGACTCACTTTCCGAACAAGACCCTCTTCCTAAATCTTGAACGCGACAAGAGGTTATGGTGGTACAATGTCGATTCACCCGTTTATTCCTTAGATTGTACATCATTGGATAAGTTGCATTTTATACCTACTGCCAGGTTCAGCTTGGGTACCTCGGGTTCGCTAATCCCGCTAAATAACTTTTATTATTATTACTATTATTGAACAATTATTAATAATCAAGGCAAATTTGCCTATTATGAATCAAATACAAAATATAAAAAAGAGCAATGGTGCCTATTCTAAAAGTTATACAAATCAAAACAATATTGGAAGTGTCGGCGCATGAAACCCGAATAACTAATAGTTAACTCAATGAATTAAGGAATATAATTTTTTTTCCTATATAAGAATGAGAAAACAAAAATATATGAGATTCAGTATGAAATATTATTAAAGAGTTTGTTATTAATCAGTGAACCACCGTCGAGGGAATTCTTGAAAGCGTTGATAGTAGAAGCTTCAACGACACTGTTTGGCAACGAGTTCTATCTGGAGAATACCCGGTTCGGAAAAAAAGCTCTGGCGCTGAGTAGTTCTGAAATTTTCCTTATGCAGTTTAAAGTTGTGACCTCCAAAGTGTCTATACTGAT
This sequence comes from Cryptolaemus montrouzieri, assembly GCA_013387265.2. Lineage (NCBI taxonomy): Eukaryota > Metazoa > Arthropoda > Insecta > Coleoptera > Coccinellidae > Cryptolaemus > Cryptolaemus montrouzieri. The sequence continues at coordinate 41,236,222 of JABFTP020000124.1, read as the reverse complement.
TCAGTGAAAAGATATTTGAGAGGTCGCAGGTGAATAGAGATCGCATTGATCGGAAAGTAATTATGAGGTCTCCCCGGGACGGCGGTTCTCAAAAGATGGGATACCGAAATTTTTAGTCTCTCTGTATAAGATCGTCTCAAGCGGCCATGGGGAATTCTTTGTCACTTTTCTTTGGATTTACTACAGTAGATCCACATCACTCCTCAAAACAGGAGACCAAACCGGCCCAGCGAATTCCATTATTGGTCGTACATAAGTTTTATAGAGTAAAGCACAAGTTTTTGGTTCACAACGCCTAAAAGATCTTTCGAGCAGGTAAGTGAGACGGAAGCTTTGGTGAACACTTTCCGAATATGTTCAGACCACGTTAAGTCATCTGTAACAGTTACAACAAGATCAAACTGCTTTCCGGTGCTGTCGAGATTCTTTCCATTCAGGTGATTTTTCAGGTGGGGGTTGTTTTTACGAATGTGGAGGATTTTGCACTTATCTGCATTGAGTGGTAATAGCTAGTCAGAACACCATAGCGATAAAAAGTCTAGATCTTGTTGAAGAGTGTTTGAACTAAGGGAAGGAACATTGTCGATCGTTGTATCACCCGCGAAGATAGAGCAAGTGGAAGAAATAAGTGATGAAAGATCAGATGTGTATAGCAGAAATAAAAGAGGTCCCAGAACAGAGCCTTGAGGAACGCCGCTTGTAACAGATCTGACCGAAGAGTTGGAATTTGTGATTTTGACAAAATGTTTCCTGCCCCTAAGGAATGCGAGAAGAGGTCCCTAAATTCCTAAGTTTTTCAGTTTGTACAACAAGCTGCTCTATCGAAGGCTTTCGAAAAATCTAGGTGAAAAACATCGATAAGTATCATATTATCCATTTATACATTTGGGTAAATTCGTTATCACGATATATATATATATATATATATATATATATATATATATATATATATATATATATATATATATATAGGGTTTTACCCCGACGAGTTGCCCATATATCTGTTCATGCAATCAAACTGATTTCATGAAAAATATAAATCCACCACCCGGTAATTAATACCATTGCCAGGCAATGATTATAATCAAAACATATCCTGGAGTAATTATATATTGGGATAACGTTAAATGTTATGAGAATATATCAATCTACCAGAATATATACATACTATAGCATCATCAGACAATGATATCAATGTACCAACGAGTAGTGTCAGAGGCTTTCTCCTCGGAAAATCCAGTGTACGGACCTTAGTCAAGTTACACTGAATGGTACTCATTAATGGTTTCCTTTGTGTGAAGTGGTGAACGATCGAATAGAATACTGCTCTGAATATAAATTTGACAAAATTGTCAGTTAATTATATTACATTTATATAAACAAATAAATAAAATATGAAATTAAATAGTGAGCAGTATAAACTATAGAGAAAACCTATGACTCTACCTCATTATTATTTTCGGAAAGAAACCTACGAAGAATATTACAAGATTTGATGACTGTTATCTTTTGTAACTGTTCAAACAAATTTTCTTCAGACCCAAAATCTCAATACTTTTGTGAAGATTTCTAGGAATAACGCCTGTTGTAGAAATAATAATCGGTAGAATAAATATTTTATTCATTTTCCACATTTTTTAATCTCGTCGCCAAGCATCATATATTTAGAATTTTTTCATTGTATTTATTTTGTATATTATGTGTGTCGGGTATAGCAATATCAATTATATATGTTATTTGATTCTGTTTATCATTAAGAAGATATCTGGTCTATTGTGTTTTACAGCTCTGTTGCAAAGAATTGTTTTATCAAAATAAAGTTTATATTTGTCATTTTCACAAATAATCTCAGGTTCATATTTGTGAATTTTTTTTCTTTGGGAATTAGGTCATGTTTAATTCCTAGATTAAAGTGAATAATATTAGCGACGGCATTATGTCTTTCTAAATAATCTGTTGAAGCAAGGACTGAGCAAGATGATAATATATGAAAAACTGTTTCTGAAGAACAGAAACATCTACGGCAAGAATCATCTATATTTTGTTTGATGATGTGTTTTCTATAATTCCTCGTGAAAACAACCTGATCCTGGATCGCAATTGCCAAGCCTTCTGTTTCAGCAAACAATTCTCCAGATACTAACCATTTATTCGATGCAATTTCATCAATATAATCATTTTTCAATTCTTTAGAGTGCTTTCCGTGTAATTCCTTCTGCATGCAACTTTCTCTTTTAGAATTATCATCAAATATATCAAAATCTACCTTTTGCATTTTCAAGTTCAGAGGTGTAAGATTATAATCTGAAGCAACAACAATATCATGTAATTTAGACGTTCTCTGTTTATCATGAAAATGGGAACGTAGATGAAAAATCTGTTTACTATGAAGATTATTCAAATCAATTAATCCACGACCTCCAAGATGTCTAGGTAGTGTAACTCTCTGAACAGCTGACTTTGGGTGGTGTTTTTGATATTTACAGAGCATTTTCCTCGTTTGACATTGTAATTCATTTAGATCAGTTTTAGACCATTTAATAATTCCAAAAGAAGATGTAAGAATAGGAACAGCATAGGAGTTGATAGCTCTGAAAAGGTTTTTACTAGTTAAATAACTCTTGATGATAATTCTAAGTCTTTTGTAATATGAACTTCTAATATTTTCTTTAGTGCTGCTATGGTTAATTGTCTTCTCTTGACAAAATCCAAGATATTTATATGTATCTCCTTGATGCATTGGCTCGATTTCGATATTGGAAATCTTTATATAATCAGAGGTGATCTTTCCTTTTTCAATAGAAAGATTTTTACATTTTGGAAGCCCAAATTTCATATGAATATCATTGGAATAGTTGAAAGTAATCTCAAGTAGACTTTTTAAATGAGATCTGGTTCCGGCATATAATTTAATATCATCTAAATAAATTAAGTGACTTAATTTGAATTCAGTTAATAGACTCTTTATTTTGAAGCCGAAACTAGTAGCATTTAATTCATGAGATAATGGATTGAGGCAAAGACACAACCAAAGAGCACTTAAAGAATCTCTTTTGATTGGAATTACTTCGTATTTTAACGTCTGTTTTGAAATATTTAAATGAAGATTGGTTCTCCAATTTTTCATTACAAATTCAAGAAAATGACGAAGTGTCTTATCAATTTTATAAATTTCCAAAATTTCTTGAAGCCATGAATGGGGAGAACTATCAAAAGCCTTTTGGTAATCAATGAAGGCTGTATGAATATTTCTCTTCTTAGTTTGAGCTTGATTCAAAGCAACAGAATCAACTACAAGTTGCTCTTTAGTACCAAGGTGTTTTTTTTCTACATCCTTTTTGATGTTCGGAAAGAATATTATAATTCTCCAAATGTGCATAAATTTTTTGGGTAATACATGCAGTTAGAATTTTATATATTGTTGGAAGGCAAGTAATTGGTCTATATTGGGACGGATCAATAGTATTATCACTTTTCGGTTTTAAATAAGTAATTCCTTGTGTGAAAAATAAAGGAGTAGCTGAGGGGTTCTTTATTATAAATGAAAAATATTCAGTCAATTTTTCATGAACGCAAGAGAATTTCTTGAACCAAAAGTTATGAATACCATCAACACCTGGAGATTTCCAATTTTTTGTGTGTTTAATAACTGATGTTATATCTTCGTTTGAAAATTTTTCAAATTGCATGCATTCTATTTTAGAAAATCGAGACCTTTCATTTAAAATCCAACTTGCATTGGAATTATGTTGCCTTGGCACTGCCCAAATTGAAGACCAATAATCAGTTAAAATATCAATTTTAGGAACTCCATTTCCAGAAATATTTTCATTTGAACCTGAAATAAATTTGTAAAAATGTTTTTCATTATTTTTGAATAGTTTGTTTCGGAATTTTCTATCTGAATTTATTTTATATTCACGTAGTCTAATGGAGTATACTGAAAGTTTTTGTTTTAAAGTATCGATGTATTCTATCAATTATCCATTGCTTATCTCATTATTTTTATGGGTTTTATATTTGAGGAATATTTTTCCAATATGTGCCATAAGTTTTTTGATCGATTACCTCTGGAATATTGAGTCAATCTTCCTAAATCACATCTGATAGAAGAAATTTTACCTTCTAACCTTTTTTGCCATGAAGGTTTTTCTTGATATTATAATTAGATCCAAAATTTCCTAATTTGTATCCAGAATGTTTAACTACTGTAATAGCGGCACAATATATAATCAGATGAAGTGTATAGATATTCATTACTTTAAGTTGCTTCGGAAGAATATTCTCATTAAGCTCGCTTATACAATCGAAAATTTTCTTTGAATAATGAATTTTACGAAGTTTAGGTCTTAAAGTTGGGTCAATATTTTCAAATAAATTCATTTGATTGAGAAATAAATTTTCTATATCTTTGTTATCATTATTTTTAGATGAATTTTCTGATTTATTTTCGATGCTTTTCATGAATGGGACTAGGTTTTCATCTGAAATTTCAAAATTTAAATGTTCTTCTTGTAGAATGTTGTTTTTAATTGATTTTAATTCTGATGCAGATATAAAGTTTCTATTTTCAATATACCGTCTTTGATTCGCAATGCTTTGTTCTGAAATACAGCAATTGGGAATTTTTCTTTGAACATATTATATAGTTCAGACATGTACCCTTTTTATTTGTTCCATTATTTGTTATTTGTTATGTAATAACAAAACATAATGAATTTATTCATTTCATAAGTCAATTTCATGCGTTTTATTTTTTATTAATTTTGTGAAGATCTGAATTAGGTGATGAAGTTATGATAAGATTAGAGGAACAAGGTGATTCTACATGATTATGAAAACAGTCATCAAAACTTTTGTTGTTCGAAGAATAGACAGAATAAGTAGAAATGTCAGAACCCTTAGATTTACTTCGTGTATGATATGAATGTATAGTTTTTAAAATATTATTCCTACCTTCATTTAAGTTGTTTACCTTATCATCATATTCATGATCAACGGGCCCAGAAATAATTTTCTTTGCAACGTTACCTGAATCAGATGATATGAAAGTTTGAGAATCTGATGGTCCTGCATCTAAACGATCTTGAGTGCAGATTTTGAAGTTCTTCTCCAAGAAATATCTATTATATGAATCGCAAGGATATTTTGGTGGATTATATTCATCATCAGAGTCATATTCATATGAAGAATTCATTTTTTTGGAATTCGAAAATTTGACAGTTGTCAATAATATATTTCATAAAACGTTTTCCTGAAAAATGAATCAATAAAGGTAGGAAATTTTATGTGTACTTACTTTTAATAACTTATTCAAAATACTTATCTGAAAAATAGAACTAATTTAAATATCTAAAACTTTTCAAAATTCAAATATTTTAGCAGTGATGTTCATTTATGGAATAATTGTCATATAGTATATATATATATATATATATATATATATATATATATATATATATATATATATATATATATATATATATATATATATATTACAGAGCTGTAAAACACAATAGACCAGATATCGTTCTTAATGATAAACAGAATCAAATAACATATATAATTGATATTGCTATACCCGACACACATAATATACAAAATAAATACAATGAAAAAATTTATATGAATATAAAAATGTGGAAAATAAAGAGAATATTTATTCTACCGATTATTATTTCCACAACAGGTGTTATTCCTAGGAATCTTCCCAAAAGTATTGAGATTTTGGGTCTGAAGAAAAATTTGTTTGAACAGTTACAAAAATAACAGTCATCAAATCTTGTAATATTCTTCGTAGGTTTCTTTCCGAAATAAATAATGAGGTAGAGTCTTTTATTTATTTGTTTATAAATTATATAAATGTAATATAATTAACTGACAATTTTGTCATATTCATATTCAGAGCAGTATTCTATTTGATCGTTCACCACTTCACACAAAGGAAACTATTAATGAGTAACATTCAGTGTTACTTAACTAAGGTCCGTACACTGGATTTTTCCGGGGAGAAAGCCTCTGACACTACTCGTTGGTACATTGATATCATTGTCTGATGATGCTATAGTATGTATATATTCTGGTAGATTGATATATTCTTATAACATTTAACGTTATTAATTACCGGGTGGTGATTGCATGAACAGATATATGGGCAACTCGTCGGGGTGAAACCCCTATATATATATATATATATATATATATATATATATATATATATATATATATATATATATATATATATATATATATATATATTTATAAATATATATATACAGGGTGCTCCGACGAAAACTAAACACCTCGATTTTCCGGTTTTAAATTAAAAATATAAAAATATGGAGATTTGCTTGGACCCGTCGATTACTGATTTGAAAGCGAACAACTTTTTCGATTTTTTTATCCCCGTAACTTCAATTCCTTAACGAAGGTGAGCATAACCCCCTGATTTTGAATAAGGTGTTGCGATTCCTCATTTTGAAAATCTTATCGAGTATTATCTGGCCCTAAATTTCCGCTTCAAAATTTTCATCGTTTACGAAATGGCAGCTGAAAAAGTGGAAGACAACTTACTTTTGTAATTAGTTTATTAAGTTCTGAAAATGGGCATCATTTACTTCCATGCAGTAAAGAACTGCATGGAACAGCATAGACTTTTTAGTCTATAGTTAATTTTCAGGAACTTTGAAACTGCGCCTAAGCGATTGTGAATTTGTAGTAGGATTAAAATGATGTATTCTAGAAATGACGGCTCTGCACGATTAAAATCGGCTTCATATAACAAACGACATCCTGAAAAAAATGTATCCGCTGCTTACGTTGTGCAACTGCTACCTAAATTTGACGCTACTGGTTCAGTCGGCAACAAAAAGAAGCGATATGCGACACTGATGAGCTCATAATAAAGACGAAACTACAGTCTGCCGCTTCGTTTCTCGGCATCCTGCTTAGTTGCACTATTGTGGCTCTTGGGGGCTGCGTGCATGGCGGGTAGATTTAGGAACTAGCTCTTGTCAGGAAGGATTATTCATTGATCTATATTTAGATATTTGTCTCAAATATTTACCGACGGGAGGTTTTATCTCGGAAACAGAGGCCCAGAGCACCATTTCAACAGGATTATTTTGCTCGTTTTGTACCGTTGATGTGATTCACGAACCAGCGAAAGATGTTTCCAAGTGTTGGAATTCCTAACATTCTCACATCGTTTTGTTATTGTTCGTATCTTTCTCGAAGTCCGGTAGCGGGTTTGCCGTCTGCCGTCTCGGTCCATAGAGGGCGACTCTCGTACGTATGTACGTATGTAAAGAGTACGAGTCCCATCATGTATGGCTGTATGGGGGTTAAGCTCCCTTCTTTTTATAGATATATATCCTTTGTGATATTTCAAATAGGATATACTATATTCAATGTCTAGAAAGGAATTACAGTTCCATTGTTATTGTAATCTACGATCAATTTTAAGCATCAATAGTCCCTCAATGTTTGGGAGGAAATTGTTGATTGCTGTGTGATCGGGCATTATTTCTTCGATAAACCAATGAATGTTGAAGTTGTTGAAGTGTTTTTGCGATTTCTCAGGGAAGAATTTCCAATATTGCTTGAGAATTCTTCGAATGCCATAGAAAATTAAATATAAAACAACTGAATGGAGCACTTGCGCATTATTTCATAGATATTCGAAACGATTCAATCACCAACTTTCCGGACAAGTGGATAGGTCGAGAAAGTAATAATCAATAGCCCAAGAAGTCCACCCATTTGATTTTTATTAATTAAAACTTACCAAGATTGAGTCGCTTCAACGGATCATACGATGCAAATAATTGAATTTATTCCATGATATTACTCTGGAGAATCACAATAACGAGGAGAAATTTTATGCGTTGACGTGAACTCTACCAAGAAGATGGAAGGATAAAGTTACCGTTTTCTGAGATATTGTATTTAAATAGACCATACTTGAGAATTTCAGTGCAAAATTCTATAATATGTGAAAATATGAAACAAAATCATTCTCATTTCATAATCTATTGAAAATAGGTATGGGATACTTTATATATTTTAATAGGTATTGAAATGGTCACTCATCTACAGTCACTATGCATAGGATGTTCCGAAAGAAATTATAAAAATGATGAAATTTATACCTAAGTAAACTCTGACATCACCTCTGTATCAACCATTACTTACTTTTATGGATATCTTGTAGAACAATCGTCAACAATGATTGAAAGTATTGCGAAAATGGAAGAAAACAGTGAAACCGGTTTATCATTATCAGATAGATAAAAATAATCGTGCTTTCCCTACAAAACATTGATCTTCATCAACATCTTAAACTAATACATTTCCGTGAGAAGTATAAACTTGGAAGTGCAGGTAAAATAGAATTCTTAATCACGAGGGATATTCATGAATAGGCTAAAGTGCAACATTAGTGCAACTAAGCAGGATGACGAGAAACGAAGCGGCATACTGCAGTTTCGTCTTTATTATGAGCTCATCAGTGTCGCATATCGCTTTTTTTTGTTGCCGACTGAACCAGTAGCGTCAAATTTAGGTAGCAGTTGCACAACGTAAGCAGCGGATACATTTTTTTCAGGATGTCGTTCGTTAAATGAAGCCGCTTTTAATCGTGCAGAGTCGTTATTTCTAGAATATAATTTTATCATTTCCACCCTTTCTCCTACGGAATACACAATTCTAATGCTACTACAAAATCACAATCGCTTTGGCGCAGTTTCAAAGTTCCTGAAAATTCACTATAGACTAACAAGAGACTAAGGTAAATCAAACTCATGGTCTGTCTACTTTTTCGAACAAAAAATTAACAAATAAATAAATACATTGCATACCTCGAGGTAAATTCAACATAAATTAGCCATACACCAGCGTTCTTTACTGCATGGAAGTAAATGGTGCCCATTTTTAGCACTTAATAAACTAATCACAAAAGTAAGTTGTCTTCCACTTTCTCAGGTGCCATTTCATTAACAATGAAAATTTTGAAGTACCGATAGTACTCGATAAGATTTTCAAAATAAGGAATCGCAACACCTTATTTAAAATCAGGGGTTATGCTCACCTCCGTTTAGGAATTGAAGTTACGGGGATAAAAAAATCGAAAAAGTTGTTCCTCTCGAATCAGAAATCGACGGGTCCAAGCAAATCTCCATATTTTATATATATATATATATATATATATATATATATATATATATATATATATATATATATATATATATATATATATATATATATATATATATATATATATATATATATATATATATATATATATATATATATATATATATATATATATATATATATATAGAGCGAATTGAACAAAACTTTGCAGAGTTATTGGAATTACGATTCCCCATATTATATCACCTTCTGGTTTTACCGGAAGTGGCATAAAGTTTGTTTTTTTTATTGACACCCTGCATATATTTTCATGTCAAAGCTACCTCTTCAGGATTACCTTTTCACGGTATGTCACTTTAATGCATTCGTTTCGATAATTAAACAAAACAATAAGTCGATTTTTACTAATATGGCCGCGATATGAATTCTGGTAGCATTGGCTGCTCAATGTGCTTTTAGATAGTAAGGGCTCAGTTATTTCGAACATATTATTATGCGTTTTTCTATTTTATCCGATCATTTCACATAATATCAGGTTTTTCACGGAATTCGAATTTCGTTGATTTAAATTTACGATTTCTCTGTGTATCAAACACTACATTTTATTTCATGAGCGCATGTAGCAATCCTTTACTTATTCTCTTTTTCTATTTCTTTGGTCGCAGGTAAAATAGAATACTTAATCACGAGGGATATTCATGAACGGGCTAAAGTTGTGGTGAAATCCATCAGTCTCAGATGGTGGAAAAAGTTGACTTGCTCAAATTCCAGTTTATGCTTTTTATATATATATATATATATATATATATATATATATATATATATATATATATATATATATATATATATATATATATATACAGTGTGTTCCAACGAAAATTTGACCCCCTATAACTCCGAAATGAGTAACATTAGCGAAAAACACCAAGACACGTCGATTTTTGTTTCGAGGGGAGCATTTTCGAAATAATTCGAAACTTGTCAGATCAACCCCTACCCCAGCAACCCTAATTTCGAAATTCATCATAGGAATAAGGGTCGAGTGGCACCTTACTGTAAACGTCTGTCAATTCTCCATTCTGATTTGTCATTTTAGAATTTTAAATTAACATACAGGGTGTCCCAACCGAGGGTAAAGTTGAATTCCTGCAAATCCCAAATACTAAATGAAATCGATTTATTTTGGCATAATGCAAGCGCAGGTTTATGCTCGGTCTAGAAAAACGACCTACACTTGTGAATTTGGAGTTGGTGCAATCAACCCCTATTTCCAGCATCCCCAACTCAAAAATCATTCGATCGAAAATAGGTCAAGTGGCACCTCGTTGGAAAGGTATTTCAATTTTCTCTTCGAATTTGGTATTTTCGAAATTCAGAATCAGCATACAGGGTGTCCCGGAGCAGGAACACTGAAAACCCAAATAACTTTTGAAACTGGTTCATTTCGGTATAATACGAGAACATGTTTATGTTTGATTCGAGAATAAGACTCTCTTGCGTGAATATGGAATTTTTGCAATCAATCTCTTCCATTCAGCATCCCCAACTCAAAAATCATACAAGTGATTACAGGTTGAGTGGCAAAGTTCCAGAAAGATTTTTCTATTTTCTGAATCACTGAGGCATTGGTTTCAGTTTGGCAATCGAGGTTTTCTGGCGTGAGGATCAGGATGAGGGGCTGATGGAGAAACTGATTGGATGCTCATCTAAACAGGAAAACGAGATTTATTGAACTTGTATTCAATTGAAAACAAAAAACTAACTTTATTATTACAACAATTGTTCAAAATGACCTCCGCCTACCTCCATACAGTTATACAGACGATTTTCGAACTCTCTTCTCACATTAGCGAAAACTTCAGGAGTCAAAAGTCGGCATTCTGTGATAATCCTCATCCGCAGCTCCTCCAGGTTTTCTGGTCTTGTGGCATAAACTTTAGATTTTAGATGACCTGGCTGGCCACTCAACAGGTCCTCTTCTACCAATCCACCTTCCTGGGAAATTTTCGTCTAAATATTGGCGCACCCGAGCATCATAATGCGGAGGAGCACCGTCTTGTTGAAAACGCATTTCGTCCCCAGAAAGAGTTGGATCGTTCTGTAAAATTTCTGTCAATCTAGGATGTATGTGTTCCTCTAACAACTGTAGGTAGCCATTTCCATTCAGATTACCCTCAATAAAGAAAGGCCCAACTAGATGATTGTCAAAAATTCCTGCCCAAACGTTCAACTTCTGAGGCCTTTGCGTGTGGGCCTCTCTAAACCAATGAGGATTCTGTGTGTCCCAATATCGACAATTATGTCTATTCACTTCACCACTGAGCATAAAGGTGCTTTCATCAGAAAAACAGATGTTATTCAGAAAATTTGGATTAGCGTTTAGGTTTTCACTTAGATTTTCACAAAACTGTAAACGACGATCTGGATCATCTTCGTTTATTTCATGCACTAATTTTACTTTGTAGGGGTGAAATTTGTGATGTTTCACGATTCTATGGACAGTTGTAGCTGATACACCAGTCAGACGAGATAGTTTTCTGATCGAAGTAGTATTCTCCATTTGTAGATGACCCACTACTGCCACTTCCGTTGCCTCATTTCTGACAGGACATGCCACTTCATGTTTTTTGTTTGCCACCGAACCCGTAGCTAGGAATTTGTCAACCAAATACATATTTAACGTACTGGTGACTGACTCCCCTTTCTCTTTCAGGATGGTTCCTATCGAATATCCTTGCCGTTTCTTTGGCACAACTGTTATTTCGAAAATATGTCGATACAATTTCGACCCTTTCCTCAGTGGAATAAACCATTTTCAGATTAATTTCAACTGACGAACAACAACAATAATGAGGAACTGATCTGAATAATAATAATATTTCATTGCAAAATGAGAAATAACAGATGACTGCACGCCAGATGGAAATGAAAAAATGTGAACATTTTCAATGCAGAAATCAGCTTTATTTCTTCGTAATTGATGCTCAACACATCGTACCCCAATACTTTTAACAGTTTCGAATTAATTTTAGTTGATAATTTCAAATGACGATTTTGAATTTTCGAAAGCGACATCCTGTATGGAGAGCCGAACTGAATGAAATGCTTTAATCATTCTAGAATTCAAAAACCTTTCTGAAGATATGCCACTCGGATTATTTGTATGATTTTCAAGTTGGGGATGCTGAATGGAAGGGTTGATTGCAAAATTCTATAACCACACAAGAAAGTCCTATTCTCGGATCAAACATGTTCTCGTATACCGAAATGAACCAGTTTCAAAAAGTTATTTGGATTTTCAATGTTCCTGCTTCGGGACACCCTGTATGATGATTCTGAATTTCGAAAATACCAAATTCGAAGAAAATTGCAGTACCTTTCCAACGAGGTGCCACTTGACCTATTATCGATCGAATGATTTTTGAGTTGGGGATGCTGGAAATAGGGGTTGATTGCACCAACTCCAAATTCACAAGTGTAGGTCGTTTTTCTAGACCGAGCATAAACCTGCGCTTGCATTATGCCAAAATAAATCTATTTCATTTAGTATTTGGGATTTCAGGAATTCAACTTCACCCTTGGTTGGGACACCCTGTATGTTAATTTAAAATTCTAAAATGACAAATCAAGGTGGAGAATTGACAGACCTTTTCAGTAAGGTGCCACTCGACCCTTATTCCTATGATGAATTTCAAAGTTAGGGTTGCTGGGGTAGGGGTTGATCTGAGAAGTTTCGAATTATTTCGAAAATGCTCCCCTCGAAACAAAAATCGACGTGTCTTGGTGTTTTCGCTAATGTTACTCATTATATATATATATATATATATATATATATATATATATATATATATATATATATATATATATATATATATATATATATATATATATATATATATATATATATATATATATATATATATATTCGAATTCAAGTCAACTTTTTCCACCATCTGAGACTGATGGATTTCACCACAACTTTAGCCTGTTCATGAACATGTCCAAGGATAGTTTTATTGATGAATTGAAATAAATTATCCTCATTTCATACAGCAGTGACTCAAATATTGTGTCATATTTTTGCAGAAGTAACCTTATCTTTATCTTCGACCACTTTCGAAATAAAGAAAAATAAACTAAAATAATAAAATCAGAGGTTGCGAAAGAAGAGTTTATTAGTACATATCATTATTCTTGATTAGAGAAATGGAGATATTTTAAGGTAGTCGTGTATGAAATAAGTAATAGATTGGTTTTTGGTGATATGATCTACACTGTTGAACTATTTCAATAAGTGGGCCAAATTTTGCCCGTTTCCTTGTAGACACAACTCAATCCTTCTGAGGAAAGACCGTTGAACTCTCGACAACATTTGCGGATTAACTGACTATTCGACTATTCTCTGTCTCATATCCAACAACTGCGTTGTAGAAGAAATCTGGTAAACGATGCCCTCAATATAACCCCACAAGAAGAAATCTAGATTTGTAAGGTCCGGAGATCTAGCTGGCCATCTAACAGAACCACCACGTCCTATCCATTTGTTTGGAAATACATGATACAAATGCTCCCTAACGTGATGTGAGTAATTTGCCGGTGCTCCATCCTGTTGAAACCTCAAATCTTGTCTTATGTTCTCTGGTACATCGGCAAGAAATATTGGTAGATGATTGAGGTGCCCGTCAAAAAAGTGCAGCTCAATTAGATATCCATCTACTATAGCGGCCCATACATACACCAACGATGCTGGTGATCTATTTGTCCCATGAGGTGTGGATTTTCCGTGGCGTAATAATGGAAGTTGTGCCTGTTAACAAGCCTATTCTTGTGGAAAGTTGCCTCCGAGAAAAGAACTCTGCTAAACATATTTGGATTTTCCGCTACTTTGTCACTTGCACAATTGCAAAAAATTGATTCGATTTTCATAGTCTTGATTGTCCAGTTCCTGGTGCAGCTGTACATGATATGCATGAAATTTATTCACTTTCAAGATTCTCTGGACGGAAGTTTGACTTATATTTGTTAACTGAGAAATCTCTTTGGCTTATATATTGGTCCTCTATCACTGTCAACAAAACTAATAACTGGTTGCCTTCAGCTGTAGCAGTTTTTGATTTTTCATGGTTTTTTTGAACGATATTGCCCGTTTCGTTTAATCAAATTAGAAGTTTTCCAAAGCATCTTGCATCAGGATGCCTCTTATCAGGAAACCTTTGTGCATAAACTCTACTTGCCAACAAAGAATTTCTATCACACTCACCCAGAATAAAAATCATATCAACCATTTCTTCTTTGGAGAGTTTTATGGCAGTCAATTGAGAAAATTGGATTGAAATCTCACTTTAACAATGTTTAATAACGAAACACTGATAAGTTTACCATGTAAAATACAAAATATGATATATCCGGACACCTGACCGAAGGCACAAATAAAAAAAAATGTCAACACATACATCGATTTACGTTTCAATCATCTTGATTTTACCATTCGTTGAAAGAATTATCTTGTTCAGGTTTCATTCTTTACTACTTTAATCATTACAGAAAAAACTTCTGTGCGAACAATGATGCATGTTGATGAGTTTAATACAGTTTGTAGAATTTTTATTGAAAATTTTACAAATAATCGAATATTTCGAAAATGATCGAAGATAAAGCAAAAATATAGCACAATATTTTGTGCGTTGATATGAATAATAAAATACAGGGTGTTCCATTTGAAAAAGTCAAGATATGGTATTTTTAAAATTACAATATTCAAAAATTTGTTTGAGTCACTCCTGTATGAAATGAGGATAATCTATTTCAATTCATCAATAAAGTTATCCTTGGGCAATAAGAAAACGAAAGGAAAAAAGTATTCATCCTCTCTGGCCGAAGAAGCATGCGATGAAGTGAGAGCCTATTTTCATGAATTTTTACGGAAAAAAATATTGTGACGAAACTACTCACCATAATAACTCATTATTTAAATACATTATAGCAGAGTTTAGGCCGTTCCTGAATCTTGAACAAAAAAGTGGTCTTCCAATTTTATATGAAAAACGATAATTTTAATCAAATATCAATATGTTTATTAACTGCGGAAACTATTTAATAATAGCCTTGAATAAGGAGAGCGGTATAATTGTATAGGAAACGTCAGTAGTCTCGTAGAACGAATCGTAGGAGCTGACGATGTGAAATTGCTTTAGAATTACTTGAAGCGGTAATAATCCAGGGTTTTCGAGTACTAATGAAATAACAATTGCTAAGATAGTTGCGGTCCTAACTAAATGGAAGCGATCTAAATTCTATTGAGGGCCGCTTATTAGGGCCTCTATTCTAGATGTTAGTATATCGAATACTATGAGGGAATTTTTAATTTGTGGGAGTATACGATCGCGGCGTCTCATAAAAATTATTCACTACCTATCACACATCATATTTTTCTAGAAAAAAGAAGTTTGTTACATTCCGAATTCCCATCTATGTATAACCGAAATAGGCGACGAAGAGGAAATTGACTGAAAATGAATATTTGAAAAAAAAAATTTGCTGATAGGTAATCTCTGCGGACGGTTGTTCAAATTATAGTCGAAAAGCAAATTCTTGTGAGTTTGTATTCAATTTTCTCAAATTCAGCTATTGAATTCACTCAGAACAATTTGACAACGCCACTTACCATGACTAGAGGAGGGAAATATTAATTTCTATGAATTAAGTCTTTCCAAAATCATTATTCATGTATGTTGATTAAATATAGATAGAATTGGTATGCAAGAGAGTACTAGGTGATTCTCTTTCAAATTCCTTCTATTATTACAAAGATCCCTACGGACTATGGAAAGTGGAAACTTTGGAAAATGGAACATTTATATCACTTTACAATAGATTAATGAAATTTCAAAAATAACTCGGCAAAACGCGATGCGAAAGCACAAAATTGAAAAAGGCAGTACAATGAACGAAAATGACGAATCCCACAAACAATCAAATATTTGTAAATTTATTTTACTATCTGGAAAATCAACATCAATAGCCAATAATGAAAGTACCCCCTCCACCAGAGCTACCACCTCGCGCAACAATAATATAAAAGGAGAATCTACAGCAAACCGCTATCAGTTACTCTCATTATAATGTTGCAGAGGAAATTATTTCTAGACCCGTTAATCATGAACTTGATGATTAGATAAACTGCTTGATAGAAAGTACCAATATTAAATTGAAAACTACACACACCTACATAGAATACACGAAGAAGTTCAAATGGTTCTGACATTTCTACTCGTTCTTTCTGCTCTTCAGCAACAGAAGATTTGATGATTTGATGCACAAACACCTTATTCTTCTAAATTGATGACATCCCATTATCTAATTCTGATTTTCATGAATCTAATAAAAACATAAAACGCATGAAATGAATAAATATATAATGATTTGATATAACAGAATAATAAAAAATAGGATTAGTTCAAGTAATACATGTGTAAGCTGTTTAATATGTTTATAGAAAAGATTTCTAATTTGAATGACTCAGAACAGAGAGACGCAAATCAAGGACGTTCATTGAAAATAGAAATTTTCTATCAAAATCACATTCAAAATCAATTGAAAACAACATTCAAGAAGAATAAGATGAAAGCACCAAATCTTCAGAATGAAACGACGTATATAAATCAAGCTACAAGCCGAATATTACAGGGAGTTAAGTCCTTACTGAACCCCAAAAACAAAATGTCCTTTATTACATCCCTAGCAGTTCCTGTCTTTCAGAAGAACTTTGGCATCATCAAATGGGCACAAGCAGAAAACAGGAAATGAGAAAGCTACTAAACATAGTGCACTACACCCTAGATCCGATATAGACCGTCCATATGCACCTAGAAAAAAGACGGTGAGGATTTTTGAATCTACAACAATATCTGAAACGTAAAACAAGTTATGAACAAATTGGTATGGTATTAGAACTCGAAAGATGAGGAAGACAGAAACACCAGTGATAGCCCCGCCACTAACCAGGTGAATATGAAAGAATGAAAATAACGAATGAAAAGATAATTTAAATAAGAAAGAAGAACAAATGAGGAAATGGAGTGTGATAGAATCTCGGCCAAAAAATTTACTTGCCGCCACAACACAGTTGGACATCACCTACACTGGAACATTTGAATGGAATATGGCATTAAGGTAAACCAAGAATGGTACGAATATGCCCCTAATCCGATTGTGGACACCCCAGAAATCATCATCTTGATTTTTTTTATTTTTTTTTACTGTTATTTTCTATTGTAATTTAATTTAAATTCAGTACTCATTAAAGCTGTTTTTGTTGTGAATTTAACACTAAATTAAGAAGTTGTGAATACAGTTTTTAGGTTATAGATTACTTATGTATATTCCTAATTGGAAAATAAATAAATGAACCCTATATAATACCCAAGTCAAACTCCATCTCCGCCAACTAGTCAGGCATAATAGTTAAAAACAAAAAAAATTAGACCTGTTTACCTAAAGATGTAGCCATACCATCTATTTATAATATCATTAGGAAGGGAACGAAGAAAAAGCTCAAATATATAGAATTAAAAACAGAAGTACACGAAGACGGTTGTGGTACCAATTCTCATCGGTGCAACGGGGTTACAACGAAGCAAACCTTTCAAGTAAGAAACACCTATGATGAATAGTGTCTTTCTGTTGTTTCTACATGCTACTATAAAATAAATGTCAATGTAATACCAGAGGAAAGAATAATAACAGACCAGGCAATATCTAAGGACAAAACCACACACGACGCCCAGAAAATAACGAAATAGCCTATATGTATACCTATGAAAAAGATAGAATCAATGGTCTAGTAGATTTTGCAATCTCAAGCCTACACAATCTAGATAATTCTATAAATATCAAAATTTCAAAACTAGCATACGAGCTGAAAGGCCTCTGTAAAGTGAGCGAAGCCCAAATCATCCATATTATAATGTCAGCCTTGGTAATAGTACTAACTATCTTAATGGACTCCTTAAAAAATTCAACGTTTTAACAAATATCATCAATCGATTACTGCACTCCTTTCGTCTGCTCATATCGTAAGAACTTTCTCAAATTTGAAATAAAACACTCATTTCCAATGGCATTTGATTGTTACAATCTACCGTTCGAAATACAGTTCAAATAATTGTTTATGCAAACCTCAAATAACAAACAATAATAATCTGGAAGATAAATACATAGAGAAGGTGGAAAAATATAAGGACCTCAAAAATGAAATCATGCAGATGTGGGGTTTAAATATTGTTAAAGTTGTATCGGTTGTGATTTCATCGACAGGCATTATAACGAAAAAATTATTCTCAGCGTTGAACGAATTAGGCATTGATAAGAAAACTTACCGTATCATGCAGAAATCTGTAATCTTCGATGTAACTCATATAGTTAGGTCCTTTCTAGAATCGTAAGCCCAGAGCAGTTCCTGCAATAAGCCGAACTACGCTGACAAACCAGGTACACATGTGAAAAAAAAATAAATAATCGTCTGTGATACGACAAATTTGAAGCGGAAAGAAGGAGCAAGCGGATTAATAGATGTTGTCAGTTTACACACCGAACAGATAAAAAATCTCAGAGAATTCTTCTCTGCAAAAGCTCTCACTTCTGACCTCCATAGAGTGGTATCCTTGGCTGATAGGGTATATACACCTCTAAATCTTGCTACCAGAGATGACCTGCTGAATCTACCGTTCCTATCAGAAGCTGAAAAACAAGAGCAATGGTCAAGAAAGGAATTGCAAGAATGACATCACCATGAGATTATTCAACCACACATCGACAAAGAAGCCTCCAACAAATTGTTGATGAAAGGAGAATTATTCGTGGAAACAGAGGGATTCCTTATGGCCATCCAAGACCAAGTGATCACATGATCATAATTCTAATTCATGCTAACCTGAAGGTAGACACAGAAACTCCGAAAATATATTACCAAGAACAATCTATAGTAACAAACTAAGGAAAGACTTGGACCATGAACACCTGCATCGACTCAAGATGTTGACCAAATCAGCCTATTTGTCATAATCATAGTAGTAGTGGTACCAATCGTCACCAGTGCAACGGAACTAATATCCAACAACACCTATAAAACCCATTACCCATAGACTTAATGCAAAGAGTCCAAACCGATAGAGCCATCTCCGCCAACAAACCACATAGAATATTCGAAAGCATGTACATTATTTTACCACAGGTGGTATAACCACTTATAGATATGGCCATGTCTCCTGATTATAATATCATCATTTAAAAAAATGGAAAGAAGATTACAACGATTATGCAACATGATTTTTATTCCTGCTCAACCTTGATATTCAACATCATTATCGATTAAAATAAATACAGAAAAATAATTCAATAGCCGATCAGGTTAAGCGTGGAAAAAAGAGAAAAAATAAAAAGACCAAATGGAATACAATGATCATCCCAGAATAACAAAAGCCAAAATGAACAAAATCTATCGAGAAGAAAGATAAAAGATATATTAACCAAACGGGTCAAGCAAATCTGTTGCAAAAAGATTAGGTGGTGTTTCAGGCTAGTACTCATAGAAGTTGATGAAAAATTTTTCAACGTATTCGAAAGTTATATGCAAATGATCACCTGAAGTTCGCCGTATGGAATCTAGGCAGAGAAAGTTTAAGACAGGTTTGTATTGATCACTTCACCCCTAAATATTAGTTTCTCAAGAAGGTACGAACATTCACCCGAATTTACAATGCGTTGTACTGTTGCAGCAAGGTGAAATTCAAATGGGTGAGTCTTCAGCCATTTCAAATTTTGAATTCTGACAAAATTATGATTATATTTCCGAATACGGGAGAAGAATCGACAGCATGCTTTCTGGACTCGCTGCGTTCTGCGTTAGCTTGTCCAAACAAGAGTATATGATAACCATAGCATAATTTAAAATAAGTAGCACTGATCGCTTACTAGTTTGTTTTTAATTTCAAGTTAAGATTCATATATAATGATTAATTTCACTAGGGAAATATGAACCTGAGAACGAAAACCACAGTCAAAAATTGCACCGAAGTTTTTGCATATTCATCAAGCATTGATCTATTGGATTCTGTACCAAACCATATCATTTCAAAATAATATTAGCATTCCATGTACCATGTACTTCGGAGACTCAAAATTTTCGGCAAATCTGCATTGATAATTTTCGAAGCATTAAAGCCAGTACAGCATCGAAGCTGAAAACAAGCTAAGCGGCATCTACAAAATTACGAGTTATATTAATTCCTAGAAAAATATCTGCGGTGTAGAGAAAGAAACAGCACAGATCCCTGCAGCTCCCCAGACGTAACAGGCGTGGCACCATATCGATTATTGTCGATAATTACTACATGAGAACGTTAACTATCACTCAAAAAAACGCAGCTGAGCAACATCAAATCCATAATACTTCAACAGTCGATGGTGATCAACTCTGACGAAACCTTTCGCAAGTGCCGCGGTTATACTACACAACGGACCTAACAATATCATCAGCCACATCCAGAAGCAAGATTGCCTAGCTGTGCCCCCTACGGAATTTACGGTAGTGATAACTGCTCGACATGACAATGATACTACCGTGCTTGTATTTGTAATTGAATACTCAGTTCCCCTGATGTTAAGGGAGACTGTGGTCACTTTAAAAATAGCTCAGTCAGAGGCTCAGGGAGTAGGTATGTTATTTAAGTGTTTTTACCCAGCAAAAACAGTGACTGAAGTTTTCTCTTCTCTTTAAAAAAAAGGGATACTAATGAGAACCGTCAGAGCCGCACTTGGCAGAAAAAGAAACAAGCCATTAAAATTGTGAATTTAATAAATATTTAAAAATTGTAAGTTGTACTGTACACCAAAAAGTTTACAGCAGTTCGAATCTTCTATTTTGAAGAAAACTTACTTAGGTATCTCCTATTGCCTGGACAGGAGCTGACTCTCCTAATGGAACGGTATTCAACTCAAGGGCCCGGGTATTTCTCGAGCGGTAAAGTATTCACCCCAAGTCTACGGTAATTTCTTCTCAACGGTAATATTATCATCTTAAGGGTAGATGCTTGATCGGTTAAATCAACGTTAAAGTATTCAACCCAAGGATACGATAATTTCTTCTGAACGGTAATGTATTCACCCCAAGGGTACAGCAGTTTCTCACCAAAAGTACGCTAAAAGATTTCAAAAGAGCCTTACAGATAAAAAAAGTGCAACTCACTTCGTGATCTGTTCAATAATGAACAAGATAAATCAGTAGTCTAGATCTGATGCAAGATAATATGGTCAAATAATAAATGACATAAAAAAATATGAAACGAAATTATACTAATTTCAAGCAAGAATTGATGGATTAAGCTTAAGCGAAAAATTGTAGCTATTTTATAAACCAGAATCACAAAATGAGTGCAGGCTGAAAAATTAAATATAAAAGCAGTGTTCAAACTGAAAGAAATGAAATAAAACACGTGCATATAAAATTATAGCAATCAAACGACAATTTCAATAAGCTCGGAAAATTAATAGGCAGTTTGATCAAATATTCAGTACAGAACAAGAATTATACCCACCCTCTTTTTGAAGGGCACTAAATACATAACATACTTTAACAATATCAAAAGATATCTATACTTCATCAGATTAATTTCAATACGATAATAACACCTGAAGGTCAAAAAGGAAGAGAAAGTCTTCATGATGAATCTCACGGTGGCTATCAATCGTCAATCGTTCTCGCATTGCTACGAACATCACCGAATTACAAATGCAGTGGCGTGACTAGAAGTTACTCTTAGGTTCAAAGAGTGGAATGAGAATAGGAAACGCTAATCTAGAAAGAAGTTACATAAATTATGTTTATTTTAACGAGAAGCGTTAATGAACTATGATGGTCATAGAAAAGGAGTGAATGATAATGAGAAGTCGCCAATTTTGCGCAACATGTTAAAAGGTCACTTTGCATTATATACATTGCATAATTTCTGCATATGAAGATTTGAATCAAAAAGAAACATTCCATATACAAACAAATTGTCTACCTACTTAAAGAGTGACTCATCATTCAATATGGATTAAACAAAAAAAGACTTGCACTTTCTGAAATTCCAAGAGGACAAACTGTAGAATTCATAACTCGAACTTATTCCCTTTTTCCGATTATAACAGAAAATTACGAATAACTCAACTGTCTCTCGAATTTGCAATGGGGAAACATTATGAACTTACGAAAACTGTTCAACTTCTTGAAAGCGACAACCGAAGTAATCTTTCAAATATCGAAAGAGCTCAAAGTACGGTTAAAGGAAGCAGCTGTTACCCCACATTGAATGAAAACAGTTTCCTTTTACTCTGGACTAAGTTTTTATTGAACTAAGGAATATCACGTTATTGAAATGCTCAGACGCTTCGGATTTGGAACCGTATATTAGCGTAGCAGCGAATTTTATTTTTATTACCAAAAAGTGTCAACATTAGCAAAAATAAATAACATCAGTTTGTTTGATATCGGTTCCAGAGAAATACGACTAAATATTCACTCTACAATAGGAGATATTATATAATTTACATTTGCCACATGCCACGTATAGAATTGCTCAATGTGTAGTTGTATCGTGAACACGTCCGCGTCTTTTACGAGAACACACATAAGGAACTTGACTTTGGTATCGAAAATGTTAACTAAAGGCTGAAGACGTTTCAGTTTTTTTATGAGCCTTGTGTACATTGCAATGAACAGCTCATAGTGTATTCCAAAATAAACTTTAACTCTACTGTGAAATATTAAAAATTTTTCGAAAAAAGGTCATTTCGGGAAGAACGCTTAAAATTTATTCTTCAATTTGATCTCGAATAATTAAAAAAACGGATTTTTTCACTTACAATCCATTAATCCGCAATCCCTGGTCTAAATAGAAGTAAATCCTCATCGATAAAGTCCTGCTCTTCCTGTTGTTTTTTTCTTTTTTAAAGCCAAACGACCTTCTTCAGTTGCAGCTTTGGCCTGGGCATCAGCCAAAGAAATTCGCTCGTCGTCGTTAGATGTGACATATTCGTAAGCGCTGGTTCCAATAGTGCAGCCCATTACTTCCATCATTTTCGAAATAGGCATTCGTCCTTCATTGAAGATGCAAGGCGAAAATTGAACTGCAAGTTCAACAACTTCCTTGCCGGCATATACATGCTTTGGAATCTTCGCCCAAAGAGTTTTGTCAAAACACTCGTTATTGTTCTGAGTGTTTTTTCCCAGACAACGTTTCAGTTATTCTTCCTCAGTCAGCTTTTCAAATACAGGTTTTACGAGTTCTTGTACATCAGCACTTAGAGCCGGTTTATGTTTGAAGGTAGTATTATCTGCTTGCGCCTTGAGATATTTGCACCACTCAGGATTGCACTTTGCATGTATCGGTGCATTGTCTGTTGAAATAAGATGATAATAGCCTGCAATTATCTCTCGTTTCATCTCGTCTATAGTCAGGATATCTTTGAATAGCTAGAGAGTAATTTGTTGGCATTTGCTTCATAATTTTACCTGTTAAATCGGTAGTTTTTTGAAGTACAGGTTAATCGCATAGTATTTGCTTGCTCGAGCCATGTTATTGATCACCACGTGAGCGTGTAAACGACTAAATGGACACTGAGTATGAAGGCAATAGCTCACAATATACAAATCTTACAAAAGAAACCACTATTTTGGAGAGGGTACCCGCACAGCAGCTGCGCGCCGTGAAGCTGCGAAAAGGCGTAAAAACAGGCGTTGACGCGTACCGCTTAAACGGCTACCAAAGTTTCTCTATTGAGAATTTCGACCCAAAATTTTAGGAGGTGATTTTCGAAAATTTTAAAATGTACTAATACCTCAACTCTACTGTAAAGTATTGAAAATGTTTGATGGAAAAACACCATAGCAACGAAGAGAAAAATTTCATCGATCCACTTCTCACCCTGGATGGTCTGGAATGACATCTTTTGAGGAAAATAATTCAAACTTCGAAATCGAGAGTATGTTGTCTGGTAAAAGGCTTCGTTTTCGCACTATTAATAATGGTCTTCCACAGGGATCGGTTTTTGCACTTCATCATTCAATTTATATATGAGTCATATTCCTACAACCTTTTACGATAACTAGACCAAAGACGCGAATTGACATCTTGAGTGTTTTCTTAAACTTTGACGTCTCAGAATTTTGGAACATCTGCTTGAGAAATACTAATTGTCTGTAATTCATCATTTTCGCACAGATAAAGCCTAAAAATGATTCAAAAACTCTGAAACAATTGAAATGGTACCAATAAAATTAATATTGTATACGGTAGTCACAGAATGAGAACCGACATATTTAAATTTAAGTCTAGTTTTTTTGACAAACTTGCAGTGAAGTGGTGGTGAATCTTGACTAATGAACTCATTCATTGATCTAAATCATTATCCAAATTCCAAATCAACTCATTGTATTATGTGAAACATTTAATGCAAAATGATTTGATCAGGCCACTATCATCTGATTAATTTCTTTTTCGTACATTATTCAGATCTCGCTGCAACAGAAACTAGACTTCAAGAAAGAGTAATTTCTGCCTTCTGTTTCAATATTCACTCGAAAGATCGGTGAGCTTAGTATTCCCATTTCATATATTCGTATTCAATAACTCCTTAATTATGACAAAGTTATATAAGGATACCAACTTCTGTTATAGAATTGCAGAGTTAGTAATTTTGAACTTAATCTTCACGTTTACGCGACACTGAAGACAACTTCAAGAGTAATTTCGTTAATGGGAGAACCGAGAATAATTACTTAATATACTACCATGAACCTGTTAAATTAACGATTTCTACAACATGAAAATTCATTTGAAAAGGAGGACACATAGAGGTAGAGGAACAATAGAACTGTATTCGCCCTGCTTGTGCTGTTTTCCACATGTTAACGTCTTCGATCTAAAGTGACTGCCAGGTATTTGGTCTCGTTGACCGATTGGGTTCGGCTGGCCAATCATCGTGATCTACTCGTCTAGGCTTCGTCTTTTCCGAGCAAGTATAGTGCCGTGCTCTTCTCTAAATTAACCGTGATCAGTCCCTTATTGAACGATTCTTCCATTTGGTCTGCGATCTCTTGGAGTCTTCTGGTTATCAAGTTGGGGCGGTAAAGCTGTTCATTATGGCCGTGTCATATGTGTAGAGGATTAAGATAATGTTGGGAGTCTTCGGGATATCAGAGGTGTTCATGTATACGTACACATATACATAATTTGTTTCTATTATACATAAGACAAATATATATAGGGGGTTTTACCCCGACGAGTTGCCCATATATCTGTTCATGTAATCAAACTGATTTCAGGAAAAAATATAAATCCACCACCCGGTAATTAATACCATTGCCAGGCAATGATTATAATCAAAACATATCCTGGAGTAATTATATATTAGGATAACGTTAAATGTTATGAGAATATATCAATCTACCAGAATATATACATACTATAGCATCATCAGACAATGATATCAATGTACCAACGAGTAGTGTCAGAGGCTTTCTCCCCGGAAAAATCCAGTGTACGGACCTTAGTCAAGTAACACTGAATGTTACTCATTAATAGTTTCCTTTGTGTGAAGTGGTGAACGATCGAATAGAATACTGCTCTGAATATAAATATGACAAAATTGTCAGTTAATTATATTACATTTATATAAACAAATAAATAAAATATGAAATGAGATTCTGAGCAGTATAAACTAAAGAGAAAACCTATGCCTCTACCTCATTATTATTTTCGGAAAGAAACCTACGAAGAATATTACAAGATTTGATGACTGTTATCTTTTGTAACTGTTCGAACAAATTTTTCTTCAGACCCAAAATCTCAATACTTTTGTGAAGATTTCTAGGAATAACGCCTGTTGTAGAAATAATAATCGGTAGAATAAATATTTTCTTCATTTTCCACATTTTTTAATCTCGTCGCCAAGCATCATATATTTAGAAATTTTTTCATTGTATTTATTTTGTATATTATGTGTGTCGGGTATAGCAATATCAATTATATATGTTATTTGATTCTGTTTATCATTAAGAACGATATCTGGTCTATTGTGTTTTACAGCTCTATTGCAAAGAATTGTTTTATCAAAATAAAGTTTATATTTGTCATTTTCACAAATAATCTCAGGTTCATATTTGTGAAATTTTTTTCTTTGGGAATTAGGTCATGTTTAATTCCTAGATTAAAGTGAATTTTAGCGACGGCATTATGTCTTTCTAAATAATCTGTTGAAGCAAGGACTGAGCAAGATGATAATATATGAAAAACTGTTTCTGAAGAACAGAAACATCTACGGCAAGAATCATCTATATTTTGTTTGATGATGTGTTTTCTATAATTCCTCGTGAAAACAACCTGATCCTGGATCGCAATTGCCAAGCCTTCTGTTTCAGCAAACAAATCTCCAGATACTAACCATTTATTCGATGCAATTTCATCAATATAATCATTTTTCAATTCTTTAGGTGCTTTCCGTGTAATTCCTTCTGCATCCAACTTTCTCTTTTAGAATTATCATCAAATATATCAAAATCTACCTTTTGCATTGTCAAGTTCAGAGGTGTAAGATTATAATCTGAAGCAACAACAATATCATGTAATTTAGACGTTCTCTGTTTATCATGAAAATGGGAACGTAGATGAAAAATCTGTTTACTATGAAGATTATTCAAATCAATTAATCCACGACCTCCAAGATGTCTAGGTAGTGTAACTCTCTGAACAGCTGACTTTGGGTGGTGCTTATGATATTTACAGAGCATTTTCCTCGTTTGACATTGTAATTCATTTAGATCAGTTTTAGACCATTTAATAATTCCAAAAGAAGATGTAAGAATAGGAACAGCATAGGAGTTGATAGCTCTGAAAAGGTTTTTACTAGTTAAATAACTCTTGATGATAATCCTAAGTCTTTTGTAATATGAACTTCTAATATTTTCTTTAATGCTGCTATGGTTAATTGTTTTCTCTTGACAAAATCCAAGATATTTATATGTATCTCCATGATGCATTGGCTCGATTTCGATATTGGAAATCTTTATATAATCAGAGGTGATCTATCCTTTTTCAATAGAAAGATTTTTACATTTTGGAAGCCCAAATTTCATATGAATATCATTGGAATAGTTGAAAGTAATCTCAAGTAGACTTTTTAAATGAGATCTGGTTCCGGCATATAATTTAATATCATCTAAATAAATTAAGTGACTTAATTTGAATTCAGTCAATAGACTCTTTATTTTGAAGCCGAAACTAGTAGCATTTAATTCATGAGATAATGGATTGAGGCAAAGACAAAACCAAAGAGCACTTAAAGAATCACCTTGAAGAATGCCTCTTTTGATTGGAATTACTTCGGATTTTAACGATTGTTTTGAAATATTTAAATGAAGATTGGTTCTCCAATTCTTCATTACAAATTCAAGAAAATGACGAAGTGTCTTATCAATTTTATAAATTTCCAAAATTTCTTGAAGCCATGAATGGGGAGAACTATCAAAAGCCTTTTGGTAATCAATGAAGGCTGTATGAATATTTCTCTTCTTAGTTTGAGCTTGATTCAAAGCAACAATCAATTACAAGTTGCTCTTTAGTACCAAGGTGTTTTTTTCTACATCCTTTTTGATGTTCGGAAAGAATATTATAATTCTCCAAATGTGCATAAATTTTTTGGGTAATACATGCAGTTAGAATTTTATATATTGTTGTAAGGCAAGTAATTGGTCTATATTGAGACGGATCAATAGTATTATCACTTTTCGGTTTTAAATAAGTAATTCCTTGTGTGAAAAATAAAGGAGTAGCTGAGGGGTTCTTTATTATAAATGAAAAATATTCAGCCAATTTTTCATGAACGCAGGAGAATTTCTTGAACCAAAAGTTATGAATACCATCAACACCTGGAGATTTCCAATTTTTTGTGTGTTTAATAACTGATGTTATATCTTCGTTTGAAAATTTTTCAAATTGCATGCATTCTATTTTAGAAAATCGAGACCTTTTATTTAAAATCCAACTTGCATTGGAATTGTGTTGCCTTGGCACTGCCCAAATTGAAGACCAATAATCAGTTAAAATATCAATTTTAGGAACTCCATTTCCAGAAATATTTTCATTTGAACCTGAAATAAATTTGTAAAAATGTTTTTCATTATTTTTGAATAGTTTGTTTTGGAATTTTCTATCTGAATTTTTTTTATATTCACGTAGTCTAATGGAGTATACTGAAAGTATATATATATATATATATATATATATATATATATATATATATATATATATATATATATATATATATATATATATATATATATATATATATATTACCGTGTTTTAAGGAATTTTACTTAATAATTGCGATTCGTAACGCGTTTCACTACACCGTAGCTTCTTCAGACGAATGAATATACAGAAAAAATATAAATGAGAATATAACTATAAATGTTCTTGAGTAATTAAAAATTATTTGGTTGCTTCTTCTTAAGTGGTTATTTATGACAGGTATATCCAATAAAATTAAGGAATAGATTGCTCCCCGAAGAGATTCAATAGAGGTGAAGGGCTTAAATCGACTTGTTCATTGATAAGTCTACCTGAGTGTTTGTATTTATTGATTTCTAAAATTCCCAATGATCTACCTTCAATATTTATTATCTGTATGCAAAATTTCAAACTGTGGGTCGAAAGAATGATTATTTTCTAAGAGATGATTCGCGTAATTTGAATCTGATTTTTATTTGAAAAACTGCGTTTATGTTCCGATATTCTAATATTAAAATTTCTATGTGTTCTACCAATGTAGAAATTATCACAGTCATTGCAATTCAATCTATAAATACCTGATTTATTGTTTTTACCTGGATTGGTTTTATTATTTTTATATATTTGCCTAAATTATTATTAGTTTGGAAAGCTATGTTGAAATTATTGCTACTTAAGAATGATTTCAGTTTCTCACTTGTAATGCCAACGTAGGTTAAGATATTGAATTTTTGTTTCAATTTATCGACAGGGTAAACTTCATTCAATGCGATTCTACTTTGTTTTTATTTAAAATATCATTTATTAGTTTGGGATTGTAACCATTATTTTTGGCTATTTGTTTAATCAAATTTAGTTCTTTGTTGAAATTTTCTGGTGATAACGGGATGTTAATCAATCTATGAATGAAACTATTGAATGCTGACATTTTATGTTGATATCGATGATACGACGAATTATGTATTATAATATCTGTATGTGACGGCTTATGGTAATTTGCGAAAACATGTTTTCCATTTTCATTCGAAATTGTTACGTCTAAGAAATTCATCGAATTATTGCTTTCTATTTCAGTTGTGAATGCAATTTTGGATGTAATGAATTTATATGATTTTCGAAAATTTTCAACTGTCTATCTGTTCCTGTGAAGCAACTAATGATATCGTCTACATAGCGATACCAGTATAAACAATATTTACTGAGTGGATGATTATGAATTAATTTCTCTAAGTTATTCATGAATATTTCTGCTAACAAAGGACTTAACGGATTGCCCATAATCAAGCCGTCTTCAATAGTATAATATTTGTTATTGAAATGGAAATAATTTTGATATAAACAAATTTGTAATAATGAAAGAATATCTGGTTTATTGATAGTATTGACATGATTCTTTTCTAATAATTCTTCAACTAAGTAATACGTATCTTTTGGAGGAATGTCGAGAAATAGATTCTTAACATCGAAAGAAATGAGTTTGGAATTAGGTGGTATAATGGTATCTTTGATATTTGCAATAAGTTCGTCGCAGAAATATTCATGAATAACTTAGAGAAATTAATTTATAATCATCCACTCAGTAAATATTGCTTATACTGGTATCGCTATGTAGACGATATCATTATTTGCTTCACAGGAACAGATAGACAGTTGAAAATTTTCGAAAATCATATAAATTCATTACATCCAAAAATTGCATTCACAACCGAAATAGAAAGCAATAATTCGATAAATTTCTTAGACGTAACAATTTCGATGAAAATGGAAAACATGTTTTCGCAATTTACCATAAGCCGTCACATACAGATATTATAATACATAACTCGTCGTGTCATCCATATCAACATAAAATGTCAGCATTCAATAGTTTTATTCATAGATTGATTAACATCCCGTTATCACCAGAAAATTTCAACAAAGAACTAAATTTGATTAAAAAATAGCCAAAAATAATGGTTACAATCCCAAACTAATAAATAATATTTTAAATGAAAACAAAGTAGAATCGCATTGAATGAAGTTTACCCTGTCGATAAATTGAAACAAAAATTCAACACCTTAACCTACGTTGGCATTACAAGTGAGAAACTGAAATCATTCTTAAGTAGCAATAATTTCAACATAGCTTTCAAACTAATAATAATTTAGGCAAATATATAAAAATAATAAAACCAGACTAGGTAAAAATAATAAATCAGGTGTTTATAGATGGAATTGCAAAGACAGTGATAATTTCTACATTGGTAGAACACATAGAAATTTTAATATTAGAATATCGGAACATAATCGCAGTTTTTCAAATGAAAAATCAGATTCAAATTACGCGAATCATCTCTTAGAAAAAAATCATTCTTTCGACCCACAGTTTGAAATTTTGCATACAGATAATAAATATTGGAAGGTAGATCTTTGAGAAACTTTAGAAATCAATAAATACAAACACTCAGGTAGACTCATCAATGAACAAGTCGATTTAAGCCCTTCACCTCTATTGAATCTCTTCGGGGAGCAATCTATTCCTTAATTTTATTGAATATACTTGTCATAAATAACCACTTAAGAAGAAGCAACCCAATAAGCTTTTAATTACTCAAGAACATTTATAGTTATATTCTAATTTATATTTTTTCTGTATGTTCATTCGTCTGAAGAAGCTACGGTGGCCTCCAAAATTCAAATATATATATATATATATATATATATATATATATATATATATATATATATATTAATTTCGTCTTCAATTTTATGTTTAAGATTTCTTAATTTTTTTATTTTTTTTTCATTTAACTTTGATATTGCGTACAAACTAACTCATTTTTCAATGTACATTTTTCGTTGTGTTTGCTTTCATGAGACTGGAAGTTATGCGAAAACTTTTTCTTCCGAGCATTCAAAATTCCATTAAATTAAAATTCAAATACATTGTCTTGGCGCTCTTAGTTTTCAATTTATCTGTGAATGGAAATGCCTCAGGGTTTTTATTATTGAATTGCAGATAATGACATTTTCCAGGCCTGGACTACAGTAGAAACTACAGTGAATAGTGCCCTATAGTGATTTACTGAGTTTGAATGCACTGTTCGCATCCTGGGTCTCCTCTATAAGTAAAAGCCTCTCGTTACATTCGTTTCTTTCAATCTTTCGTAAATTTTATATATATTTTTCGTTACTCATAATATATATATATATATATATATATATATATATATATATATATATATATATATATATATATATATATATATATATATATATATATATTAGTATTTAGTAGTTTTATTTTGTTTTTTTTGTTTCTTTAACCTTTTATACTTTGTTTTTATGTCGATATTGAGTTTAATTTTTACTCGTTTGCGAGGTTTATAAGAATATGCACCAGAACTTAAACAATAATAGATTTTTACTATGGAGATGTTCTAAAATCGGTTCTCAAAGGTGAACCGTTAGCTTTAGTAAAGTGCCCCTTGTTAGGAGAAAACTATTCCATAGCGCTTAAAGCTCTGACTGATCGTTACCAAAATAAACGCTTGTTAAGTACATCTTATTGGAGAGAATAGAGGGTAGTCCTGTTCTCTTTCGGAAGCGCTCCGTTATTACGAAATTTATTAGATACTTTTCATCAAAACTTGCAAGCACTAGATACTCTTGGTTTTCTACTGCAGAATGGGACTTCATTCTCATGCATATGCTTTTGGATCGACTTGATCCAACTACTCTAAAAGGCTTTTGAATTGAGCCATGCTTCTACTAGATTCCGACATACCTCGACGTTAGGAATTTTGTTTCGAAACAATACAGCCTTAGAATCGTTAGGTGTTAGCTCGAAGAAATCGAACAAGTTTTCTTCGTCTCCTAAAGTTGCTGATTCGCGAACATGGGTGAAAACGAAAAATCATTTTTGCTAGCACAGATCAGTCTCGTAGGAATGTAGCTACGAGTGGGTTTAAATTCTACCCTTCCAGAGACTCAAATGAACAATTTGCTCCTTTATCAACAGATTGAATAATTGTCAGACAGTGGCGTCTCCTCCACGGAAGGCTCCACCAAATTCGGATGCAGGAATTCAAGATTCTCGACAAGGTTGTTTTTGTGTCGGAAAACCATATGATTTGTCATTGCCCTGCATTTAATTCAAAATCAGCTAAAGAGATATAGCGTAGTTAAAAGTCACAAAGCCTGTATAAATTGTCTTTCTACGTCACATATGCATAAATTGTCCATATATATATATATATATATATATATCGCAGGGACTTGCGTATATATATATATATATATATATATATATATATATATATATATATATATATATATATTCAAGTGTATTGTATTTAGTAGTTTTAGTTCTCATTTTTTAACCTTTGTCATTTATAGTGGTCGCATTTTATGTCGATATTGAGTTTAACTCGTTTTTCGGGTTTAAGGTTTATAAGAATATTTAAACACTATCTAAAACAGACGTTTCGGGATTGTTTTTCTTCGAGCATTGGCGGAGCGAAGAGCAGGTTTCAATTGCGTAAGTGGTCAGTAATGACTCAAAACTACTTAGCGACTTACCTGATTCGCATTCAATCAACCTCATTATCTCTGGATTGGGATGAAATTTCAACGCTCAAAGTATTGGGTTACGGTGGAATCCAAGATCCGATGCGTTCATGTATTCTTTATATAATTCCAGTCTTCCTTGCAGTAAACGTACCATATTATCTGAAGTCGCTCGGATCTACGATCCTCTAGGTTTTCTTGCTCCCTTGTGATTTCGTTAAAATTCTTGTTCAGCGATTATGGACTTTGGGTTTAGATTGGGACGATACTCCTCGGAGGATATCTCATGTAAGTTCGGACGATTGAAATCAGAGATGCATTTTCTATCTGGTTTACAAATACCTCATCATGTTGACGTTTCGAACGCTCATGTTTGTCATTGATAGGGTTTTGCAGTATAGTATGGCCGCCTATTGTGGTGTGATATACCTCAGAGTGGAACAAGGACGGTAGTGTGGTATATTTTTCATTTACGCTAAAACCAAGGTTTCTCCCTAAAACTGTTTCCTTCCTCGTCTGGAATTATGTGCGGCTGTACTTCTAGCACGTATGCTGAAATACATAAAAGGTGTACTTGAGCCTAACGTTGCATTGGATCAAGTTTTGGCTTGACAGACTCGTCTGTAGTTTTGTCTTGGTTAAGGTCGTCTCCACATCGCTGGAAGACCTTCGTAAGCAATCGTGTATCGTATATTCAGAGTAACATGGATTGTAAACATTGACGTCACATTCCATCTGATCTTAACCCAGCAGACGTCGGTTCTCAGGGACTATTTCCTTCGGAATTGGTTTCACATCCTCATTGGTTTGACGGTCCCGAGTTTCTACGGAAACCCATGGACTCTTGGAATTTTCCTCAACTTCTTGATCAGACATTCGATAGAGAGCATACTGAATCCAAAGTTGAAGAAAGAAGATTGTTTTATTGGCGGAGCTATCGATAGATAGATTTAATTTATGTATTGATGGGTTACTCGAACGATTTTCGTCGTTGCAAAAATTCTTAATGTAATGTCTTACGTTGTAGGCTTCTTGCATAATCTGAAACATAGCGACGATAAATGGACACGACCGTTCTCTGCAACTGTGCTTCATAAATCATTGCTCATTATTTCACGTAGGGTACAGGCTGTACATTTTGACAAAGAAAAAAGATCAGTCACTAGAAACCTTCCTATGTCGAAATACTACCAAAATTGAGTCCTTTCATCGACAAATTTGGTTTGTTGAGAGTAGGTGGTCGATTGACATATGCGGAGTTACAATACGACAAAAAATTCCCCATTCTTTTACCAAAAAACAGTGTCTTCACTAATTTATTGATCATATACATCCATCAACTTTATCTTCATGCTGGTGTCAACACTACATACTATCTTGTATCGCAAATGTTTTGGATCCCCTCTGCTAAAAAGCTCATCCGCTCAGTGATTTCTAAATGTAGAAACTGTTGGAAAACCCATCCTACTACTTATCAACCTCCTATGGGGAATTTGCCTTCCTTGCGAATTTCCCAGATAAAACCATTTTCAATTGTAGGAGTAGACTTAGGTGGCCCTTTTTCGATTACCATGAATAGGTTACGCGGTGCAAAGGTTCTCAAAGCTTACCTCTGTCTTTTCGTATGTTGTGCTACCAAAGCTCTTCATCTGGAGCTTTTGTCCGATCTCTCACGTGATTCTTTCTTAGAGGGTTCAGACGTTTCGTTGCTCGGCGTGGTAGATGCTCGAAGGTTCTCTCAGATTGCGGCACTAATTTTGTGGCAAGCGCCAAATATTTAAAATATCTTGCAGAGCATGTACAGGAATCGGAAAAGGTGGAATGGCAATTTAATCCGCCTTCAGCTGCGCACATGGGTGGCTTGGAAAGCGGAATAAAGTCAGTTAAATCCCATCTAGTTAGAGTTATAGGGCAGCAAGTTCTCTACGAGGAATTCTACACTGTATTGACACAGGTGGAGGCAGTGCTCAATTCAAGACCCCTTTGTCCTGTGGTTCAGACCCAAATGACCTGCGAGCTCTTACTCCAGGCCACTTTTGATATTAGAACCTCTAGTCGCCATAGGAGATCCAGAAGTTAATAACGAAGTTGCTTTGAATAGAAAATATATATATATATATATATATATATATATATATATATATATATATATATATATATATATATATATATATATATATATATATATATATATATATATTAGTATTTAGTAGTTTTAGACAATAATTGAACAATCTCGTTTTTTTTAACCTTTTATATTTTATGTCGATATTGAGTTTAATTTTTTCGGAAATTAACAATATTCTCGCATAACACTCCATATATATATATATATATATATATATATATATATATATATATATATATATATATTAGTATTTAGTAGTTTTAGTTTTTTTTAACCTTTTATATTTTATTTCGATATTGAGTTTAAGGTTTATAAGAATATTTAAACACTATCTAAAACAGACGTTTCGGGATTTTTTCTTCCTTTCTTTTAGTATTTAATCTACAACATCACAAAAATATACAGTACGATTCATATTAAAATGTATCTTACCCACTAATCGTTGGATGATTGTTTTATTTCTATTCGTAAGAATTCTAGATTCCACTTTGTGTTTTGGAGATGTCAATTTGTGTGTTGAATTTTTCTATGGCACTGTTTTCTTTGTGAACTTTTCAGTTGTTTCTGGGGTCTGTTTATATTTTACCGAGTTTTCTGTATCTACTGTGATTGATAACCTTTTTGAAACGTGTTTCTTTTGTGCCCTGGTTTTTAGAAGATCTATGTATATGGAGCTTAGTGTCTTCATGTCTTTCCGGTCATTTACAGAGTTGTCTATATTTTTTTGTAGTTGTATCATCTCAAGTATTTCTCTCTTCTGTTGAGTTCTTTGCCAAGAATTTTTGTCTGGTCATAGTCAAATTCGTGTTTGTCTTGTTTTTGTGTTTGTTTAGTGCAGTGCTGTCGTTTTTTGCGTATTTATGGGGTTTGAGACGTTCGTTGAGGTGTTGTTCTGTTTGTCCTATGTAGACCTTTCCGCAGTTCTTGCAGGGTATGGCGTACACTATGTGGCTTTCCTCCATGTGCGGTATTTTGGATTTTGGTTTTGTATGTACGTGTCTTATTTGATTCATGGCTGAGTAGGCCATTTTGAAGTTAAAAGGTTTAACGAAGTTCTTGATGGTTTCTGTTAGTAGAGGTATGTATGGGATAGTTATATCTTGTGTGGTGTTAGTAATGTCGTTTTTCTGTGTTGTACAGTATATGTGTTCGTTCTTTGATGATTTTGTTTGTTACGTTTCCGGGGTAGTCGTTCATTCTTAGTTGGTCTTTTGTGTCTTTTAGTACGTCTTTTCTTAATTGTAATGAGGTGAGTTTCGGTGCTCTGTCAATATATACTTTTATAATGCATTTTTTCTGGGATGGGTGATGATTTGAATTGTAGTTTAAGATATTATCTTCGTTTATCTCTTTTCGGTAACATCTTGTTAGTAATTTATTGTCTTTTCGTGTTAATAATTATATAGAGGAAGTTTATGCTGTTATTTTTCTCGGTTTTAAAGTAAACTGTAACCTTTGTGGAATACATTGAAGGTTGTAAGAATTTAGTCTATTTTGTTTTTGTTCATTATTAGTAAACAGTCATCTACATATATTTTGAATCATATGATGTCTAAATGTGTACTCTTCAAAATGGTTATTCCAAATATTCCTTGACCATTTGGGCTATTACACTAGATATGGGACTTCCCATTGCAATTCCATGTATTTGTTGAAAAAAGGTTATTGAATTGAAAATAGTTTGTACCTAATATATATTATAATACTTCAATAAGTTCAATTATTGTTGGTATCATGGTTATTGGGATGTCAGTTTACAGTGAAATAGCATCTAGGGAATGAATTTTGTATTAGGATGGTACATCAAGTTCGAGATATTGTTTCAGATCTGAAGAATCTTTTGTGTAGTATTTGTTTTTGTTTATGCAGTTGTTTTGTATAATTGACATATATTTTGACAGATTGTACAAAGGGGAGTGTATGTATGATACAATAGAACGCTATGGTATGTTTTCCTTATGAGTTTTTTGTAGACCACGTATTCTTGGAGGGAGATTATTGTGTGTTGTTAATTGTTTGGCAACATCTTCCGAAATATATTGCACAATGCAAAAAGATAACAACCGTCTCATGAAAACATGGAAGGAAAAACAATATATTTCGGAAGATCTCGCCAAACAATTAACAACACGCAAAAGTCTCCCTCCAAGAATATATGGTCAACCAAAAACTCATACGGAAAACATACCATTGCGTCCCATTTTATCATACATACAGACCCGTCTGTACAATCTGTCAAAATATATGTCAAGTATATTGAAGAACTGCACAAACAAAAACAAATACTACACAAAAGACTCAACAGATCTGAAACAACATCCCGAACTTATAGAGGTACCATCCAACCACAAAATTCATTCCTTCTCAATATCACTTGCATCTGTTGGTTTGGCCTATGCAAATCTCTTCGCAGTTTTGGCAGGGAATGTTGTACATACCTAGGTTTTCTAATGGTGCTCTGTCTTTTAGATAATATTTTGCCTATTGTCATATGTCGATTGAAAATGGGTTTTATGTTATTCCATTGGAAGAAAGCTCCAATTCTATCAGTTATCCCTCTAATGTATGGCGGGGTAATTATTTTTTGATTTTCTGCGGCCGAACTGATGATTTAATACTTCTCTTGAATTTGTAACTTTGGTCATTGTTGAATTGATTGTTCTCTTTGCGTATCTGTTAATTGAAAAATTTTTGTTCTGGTGTTGATTTCTTCATGCCATATATTCCTATTTGTTAGCCTTATTGAGCGTTGTATTAGTGTGTTACCTACTGATTTTATCAGACTTGTGTAGTAGTGAAATTTAGCGTGTAGGTATCTATTAGTGCGAGTGTCTTTTCTATAAATTGAAAAATGTATAAATCCACTAAAACTCCTCAATTTATCATAAGAATTTAAGCTATTAAAATCAACAATCGACCTGTGTGAGTGTCTATGCTGAAAACCGACAATCAATAAATCAGGCCGGTGTATACAGGATGGCCCACGAGTCACTTGAAGTAGCATAATGTCAAGAAAACGACGATCACAATTTAAGAATAATTTCGTATATACAGGGAGCACCATTTCTGAGAAACAGATCAAAGTTGTGTTTTTTTTTAAATAGAAAACCCTATATGTTTTGATGATTTTAGCTTTGTGAGATCAAATTAAAGTGACTTTGTTCGATATTCCCTATACCTAAACTCAATGGTTTTCGAAATATTTGAGATTTTTCGAAATTTGATGACTTTTTGAAAATTTTTTTCTTCTCTCCTTGTGATTCTCCGATTGTGATTTTGCAAAAATTATGTTACTATTACTCCATTTCTAAGAAACCATCGTTGGGAAACTCTAAAATTGATACAGGGTGCACAGTACAAAATTTCCGATTCCGCCATTTTTCAAGCCTCATATTTTCAATTTTTTTTAATGAGACATCCTGTTTCTTATACTCTGTAATGATCGGTCATTTTTACACCTATGGAACGATATCCATGTTCTCTATACCTATCTTTAACGGTTTCCAAGATTTCTTGAATTTTCCTATACTTTATGTCTCAATATTCATCTCGAAATGTTTTCCTTCGTTTTTGAAGAGGTGTGCATGTCACTTGAGAAAACAAAACAGGAGTTGGTACGACTTTCTACTCAAAACACCAGTTTCATGTCAATAAGTCGAAAATTATCGGTCTGCATGGACCGATGTGAAGGTGATGAAAATGAATACTTTATGGAATTCTGTTTTAAAAAATGCAGTGTTCGGAGCAGTTGAAAATTTTTCAATTCGAGCTTATTTCTAATTTTCCTCCTTATTAACTATTTATTCTTTCCTGTGACGGTATTCATAACATTTTTTTTTTCAAATTTATTTCTATTTAGCTCTTATAACTATATCTCAAGAAACAGATTATTTTAATGGAAAAAATATGCTTTGAATGAGTGAAAATGTTTGACAATAGAGAATATTACTACAAATTACGGAAAAAAAGAGATTGCACGAATAATTGAAGCATTAGAAATGTTACAAAAGATGTTCAAAATGGCCTCCGTTTTGCTGGCCTTGCTCCTAACAGCATTTCAGGCGTAACTGTCTGGAAAGCTTCCTCAATCCTATTTTGAATATCTTCCAGTGTAGTTCGCGGCGTACGATAAGCAAACTCTTTGACGTGTCTCCACAGGAACAAATCGAGGGACGTTAAATCCGGCGATCTCGCTGACCAATTCCAGAGTCCTCTTCTTCCGATCCATTTTTCTGGAAAATTCTTATTCAAATGATCTTCCACTTGTTGGCTGTAGTGAGCAGGGGCTCCATCCTGTTGAAACCACATTCGTTGTCTCATGTCAAGTGGCACATTTTTCAACAGCTCTGGTAAATCGCCGACCAGAAAATTTAGGTACATCTGTCCATTCAGGTTTCCATCGAAAAAAATGGCCTACTACATGAGGTCCTATAATTGCTCCCCATCTATTGACCGACCATCTGTGTTGGGTGTAGGATTGACAAAAAATATGTGGATTAATGTCAGAATATTGATGAGAATTGTGTCTGTTTACTAAAGCATTATTCTAGAATGTACTTTCATCAGAAAAAAGAATTGAATTCGGGAAATCCTCATTTTCTGCAACCATTCCTAACATTCACATACAAAATTCGAGTCGTCGTTCATGATCCCTTTGTGACAGTTCTTGATGGGTTCCAACGTAATATGCATGAAAACCATGATTTTTCAATATTTTTCCCACGCTTTGTCTACTCAGACCTAATTCTTGAGCAATGTTCCATTGACTTCACTTGGTTGTTCTATCACAGACGCTAGAGCAGTAGGTTAATTTTCTTCATTTCCAACAATTGGTTTTTGTCGGTGGTGTTTTTCATCGGATACACTATCACTGGCTCGGAATTGTTTTAGCCATTTTTTGAATGTTTCTTTTCTCGGATATCTTCGGTCCGGATATTTTGGAGCGTAGAGTCTTTCAGTTAACACACATTTTTCCATAGCTTCTCCAATTGTCAGAATCATACCGACTCGTTCTTCCCGAGAATACTCCATTTTCTAGAGGCTTTCTTCCTTCTTCTTTGTCAACACTAATGAATTCAAGAACACACAATTCAAGAATGACCACAGTTTTCACAGTAAGGGTTCACAGAAAGAAGAATACATTTATGCATAGATCAGAATTGAGGCCATTTTGAACATCTTTAGTAACATTTCTATGTATTGCTTCAATTATTTATGCAAGCTCTTTTTTCCGTGATTTGTAGTAATATTCTCCATTTTCACTCATTCAAAACGTATTTATTTCCATTAAAATAATCTGTTTTGTTTTTTCGAAAAATACTTACATGAGCAAATAAGAATTTTTTTTTAAAATGTTATGAAAGAAGAGGTGAATAGTTCACATGAAGGAAAATTAGAAATATTTTCATTGCCTTCATATCGGTCCATGCAAACCGATCATTTCCGTCTTATTAACTTGAAACTGGTGTTTTGAGTGGAACATCGTAACAACTCCTATTTTGTTTTCTCAAGTGACATGCACCCACTTCAAAAACGAAGGAAAACATTTCGAGATGAATATTGAGACACAAATTATCGGAAAATTCGAGAAATCTCGGAAACCGTTAAAGTTAGGTAGAGAGAAACATGGGTATCGTTCGATAGATATGATAATAACCGATCATTACAGAGTATAAGATACAGGGTGTGTCATTTGAAAAAATTGAAAAAATGTGGCTTGACGAAAGGCGGAATCGGAAATTTTGCACTGTGCACCCTGCATCAATGTGAGAGTTTCTCACAGTGATACAGGTTGATATATATATATATATATATATATATATATATATATATATATATATATATATATATATATATATATATATATATATATATATATATATATATATATATATATATATATATATTTCAACCTCAATTTCCTCAAGAGATCAAAATATTACCTTTATTAATCAATATCTTAAAATATTTTCTCATTGCTAGAAAATCAATGTTGCCCATCCATCGAATCCATGCTTACTCGAGAATTTGATAAAATTTCATTCAGATGTTGAAGATAACGGGGGTTATGTAGTATTTACCCTGTTCAGACATATTTTTCGAATATGTACTTTCATTGAATTTCAAATTTTATTGTAAATTCTTCTTAAATTTCTTTCACTAATACACATCTCCTGGTAGATTTTCAAATTTTTTAGATCTGGTTTGATATGGTGATGTTTTTCGTGATAGTCATAGAACATATTTCATGAAAAATCAGACTCAAATATATAAATCGAGGGAAAGGTAAAGATAAGAGTTGGGTTTCAAAAATCAATCACTTTCATGGCGAATATATTTACCATGAACTTATCTTACATTATGAAAATTTGAAGAACCTCAACGAGATTGGCGCACAAAATTACACAACACAACAAAATTATCGAGTAGTTCACAGCACAGTAGAAAGAACAGAGCTGCATTTAAGCTACCGAACCTGACAAAAGTTGTGAACTATAACAACCAAAACAAACCTATCGAAGAAAGTAGATCTATTTCGCAAACACCTAAATTAAAAATTTTGTTTTAGCTATTACCCGTCATATCTAAGGTTATCATTAGCAGAATATTGGCAGATTTAGGTTGTACATTTAAATGCAGTCCAAACAATTGAAGAGTATAAATTCCAAAAGGTCTAAGTACCAAATAGTGTGAAACGAAACAACCAATTAAAACAATTCAAATAAAGAATCAACAATTTTTCATTGTAGTTGAATATTTATTATTCAACCAAAGCTGCATATAAAAGTTCATGAGGGAAACAAGTCTAAGAACATAAATCTAAACTGTGAAAAAATAATTTGGAATTTAGTAAAAAATCTAAGTACTTTTAAAGGTAATATCGAAAAGGATATCAGTACATATCATTTTGAATTTCTATTGTAATTTCCATTTTATTCTATTCGCTCTGATGTTTCTCGAATTGAATTAACATAGAATCCTTAGTGCTAAAGTGGTACTGGAACTGCGGAATAGCATGATTTTTGATATCATCTATTTTTTGCCTTTCTTAAAAGCTCTAGTGGTGGTCTGCCAATCTTCTAACTCGTTAAAGGTCTTCTTTACCTTCACTATTCGCAGGTTGTTTCTGAAATCTGTATTCAGGAGGCTTGTGATATCTAAGTTAAGTTGTTGTAATAAATTCATCAGCAAACTTAACTTTTGAAGTGCAAGACTTCAAATGGATTGTTAATGTGAGCATCTGTGTCCTATGACAAAGAACTTCTGCTCAATTTGATGAAATTTACCAATAACCACCAAATATATGAAAATCATACGCAACCTACGAATTCTATTTCCTCGTATGCAGTTGTCGCTCCATATCATCACTTTTTTATTGCGTACTAATTTCGATTAAGAAGTGCTTTCATTTCCTCCTCTTCCGCTTATTGATATGCTCCAAAAACGCATAATCGCAGTGTTGGTGTCTGCCATATGTAGTCCAAGATTATAATTAGACAACTGACTGCTATAAAACAAGTCGCTATGTGTGAGAGTAGATGTAAAAAGAATTTGTTTCAAATAAATCGACACCACCAAGGTCTCACTACCTAGATGTTGCGAATTTGCTATATCAATATTCAGCTGGTGCCTTTCTTTTTCTGAATTTTCACTTAATTGGTTACATATTGCCTTTAGATTTGAAAGTATCTTGGCTATACAGCTAGGATCATCTACGAATCATTGTCTAATACACTGGAAGTAAAATGACAATCATTAGGCAAGGCACTGTGATCCTTAGAAAATCAAAACTTATAAGAATTGGCACTTAAACTACTTAGTAGTAATGACCTATTCTTT
The DNA here is from genome assembly GCA_013387265.2 of Cryptolaemus montrouzieri. Classification (NCBI taxonomy): domain Eukaryota; kingdom Metazoa; phylum Arthropoda; class Insecta; order Coleoptera; family Coccinellidae; genus Cryptolaemus; species Cryptolaemus montrouzieri. Next base: position 41,193,229 of record JABFTP020000124.1, on the reverse strand, counting down.
TCGGACGACTTTTTATGACCACATCAAAATAATGAAGGGCGAAATTTGTCGAGTTTGATCTATTTTATTCTGAAATTCTGTTTATTCGGAAAGAAATTTTATCTTTATACTCCGAGGATATTCCGAACCACCTATTCGAATCAAATGTGCATTATATAAACGAAGGGTTGATACAACGTCAAGTTACTGAGTAGTTGAATTGCCTCTAGAGTAGATTGTTTACAATCTGAAATCTTTATCTAAAACATGTAGCATAATTATACACAGTGAAGACCGGTATCTTCAGATAACGGTAGGGAGGAATAGTGGTTTTTGAACATTACACATAAATAACTTCTTTAGAAATTCCTGCAACCTGATCATGTCTCACCAACCAGTGAGAAGAATATTACATAAGGTTGATTTAAGAACTAGAATATGAGCCAGGCGGTCACTGTTACGTAAGCAGCATCGTGTAGTTCGACGAAGGACACTGAACCATAAGTGAAAAGAAGACTTGCCTTTTTACAGATGAGTCGATGTTTTGGTTCTATTGTCTTGATGGATCTGAGAAGGTTAGATTTCAAACCTAACCTAGAGCATCATTATGTGTAGCAATTTTGGGAACCTGGAGGAAATTTGGTGCAGCCTCCATTTATGTTCAAGCTGATTGCGGTACAAACTTGGTTGTTCTATACATTTCAACAAAAAAACTAGTGCATCGAGTAGCTCTTGTGAGTAATTCGTTAAATTTGCAAAGAATTCAAAGAATGTAATAGCAGGTTCTCCAGCTTTGAACTGTATTAATCCTGTTTAGACTAAGATGTCAAGGTAGTTTATAAATCATTCTTTAAAATTTTCCTGAAACCCTCCAACCACTTGATACACCCCATCTATAGCCACACATATCACTCAAAGTTTCATAAACAATTGGATTTGTGGAATACCAAGACGAGTTACGAGATTTGCAGGTTCTCATGGTGACCCCTCTTGATATTAGAACTTCAAAGAAGTAAGTTGTGAAAGATTTTTCTGTTCACAAAATTTTTCTCAACTTTTATGGCTCAAATGAATCGAAAGACAATTGAAAATATTTCATTAATCCGTGAAATCTTATTCTCGTTCTATAGGCCGTGCAGACTAGTGCCGTGTTTAGTATTGAAGACCATTGTTTTGGTGGCAAACATACCGACAACATCGTTGTTATTTTTGTGAATACATTGTTTATACAGTTGTTTTTATCATTAAAACCATGGTCAGAAGAAAATAACTGGAAATACTTTCCACGGGTTAATAATTGAATTCGTCTATAGAGATTGATACAAATATTTCTGAATTTTAACTTGAAAGATTTGGAAATCAGAATGACATTTTTTCAACAGTTATTTCCAAATAAGAATGTAATAGTGAAGATCTGAATCAACTGGAATTAGAAATGCCGAAGCATTTTTCATTCATTATAATAGATTAACAGGTTTCCAACAGATCCACATAAAAATGCATTGTTGATCAAATATATTGATATTGCAGACTGGAGTCCAACTACTTATAACCGAATATGTTGACTTCATCATTTGGTGAAGCTATTCCCACTATTTTTCCAGGACGTTCCAGATACTGACGAAATGAAATATCTAGATTTTCTTTCATGAAGTATTTTTTTAGGAAATGCTACTTTCGTTTCCAGGAAAGAGTAAGAGACAAAAAGAGTTAGGGATAAACCTTCAGAGGATCCTCCAAATATTTCTAGGCATGCTGACCCCTCCAGGGAAGGCTATGATGAAATGCAAATTGCTTAAATCAAGAGCCGTAATGAAAAAAAATCACTGCAAAACATCAAAAGTCTTTAACTTCTTGTGAACAATTTAAAGAAAGAAAAACTGAATACAGAACAATCAACTTTACTAACTAGTATGAATGTGCTAAATGTGAAAATACTGAGGAGCAAAATTTCTTATCTAAACAATCTACATTTTACTAAGTCTTTAAGTCACTTCATTGGTGAGTGATTCAAGGCAGCAGACCATATTAGAAATTCCATCAGAAGATTATACTGGTCGCCTGCATTTGCTCAGAGTGGTTCTTCGTGCACTATGTATTGAACCGTCTGTCTCTCAGCCATAAGTGGCAAAAGGGATTTCGCTCCACATATGTAATAAATATGGGAATCTTCCAGATCTGGTTCTGATGTGATTTTGGGTCGAACAGAATTTTTGAGGTGACTCAAACCCTATTAGTTTATTGGAGATGCATAATACACTATAGAATATTAGAATTGCTTACATTCTACTTCATCTCACCATCGAGAAACTATACCAAAATTGGTATCGTTGATTCCATTTGTTTCTTCATGTAACATTGTCTATCTAAAAATCCAAAATCATTGCCAACTTGATACCTGATAATAGCAACAAGAAGTAAAATCTTCCGGCACTATCGCCATACTATGTATAATATATAATTTTCTAGCAATATTAATCTTAAATAATATTTACTAAACAATAGTTCACCACTGAACAGGCAGGTTTCCACCCTCTCGCCATAGCCCGAACCAAGTGCTATCATTAACCATCTATAAAGAAGCCAAAAGAAACAAAGTTTTTATGGCCTATGACACTAGTGAAGACAAGACTTAATAAGAAATCGTCCCCGTATCATATCCTTATCGATAACAACTTTCTAAGGATAGTGTCATTGTTCCCCTATTTTCTCGTCTTTACACTGCTAATAAGTGATGCAACGGAAGTATCATAAGGGGAGAAGAAAAAGAAAGATATAAAAAGTAAGGAAAACTATGTGCCTTACATCTAGAACAGACGTCTACAGAATGTCACCCTGCTTTCAGTGAAATAACTCCACCAAACTTCCATCATGCATGATCATGTTCATGCATGAACATAAAATATTCAAATTTCTCAAAAAAACATTTTGTGGAAATCCAAAACTGAGCTACTTCAGTAAGAAATAATTTAATGTAAGTAAGTGATACTTTAAAACCTGTCTTTCAGCGCATACCTTCAAATGAAATAGACTCGTAATAGAATTTAATTCCTCATAAAAATAGAATGCTCGTGGAAGGAGCCTCTATACCAACGAATTCTCAAACGCCCTAAAAAGAACACAGTAAACGCTCGCAGCAGGAAGCCAGCTTCTGTCAAACTTTGGGTTGGATGAAGGTAGTATCCTGCATGAGGGATTTTCAAATTAGCTCCTTGGGAGTTGGTTCTAGATATGAATGTAGAAGAGGAATTAAAAACAGAACTAAGGCTTAGTCCAATACCACAGCAAACAAGGTTACTTGGTACTCAGGTACACCGATGATACTAATACTCAGTAGCTGAAGGGCATAAAGTTTGAATTCAAGCTATGGACACATTCCAGCAGTGAGTGCAGAACTCCTCATATGGTAAATGTCAGGGAGCCAATATCGATCTAGCGAGAATTTGAGATTCCGAATAATTCTAAACTAACGAAAACCGAGTATAAAACTCACAAAAAGTGACCATTTTGGCAGATGTACAATATGAAATATGAAACTGAAATCTACTAGCTAATAAATTTGATTACACGGATCCTATACATATTCAGTAATGAAACACCCCCAACCCCGGTCTATGAAAGACGATGCAACATACATCACTTTTTATGTAGATTGCAATACCAACTTTTCTTTGTTGTATTGTGTATTTGTAGTAACCTAATCAAGTTCTTTTATGTGAGGTTTGATGTGATACGACCAATTCTTCGTCGCTTAAACCATAGGTAAGGAAATTACAAAATCAAAAAACAGATTCGGTAATAATGTCTATTTGATCTTTGTAGCATTTGTATTAAATTCTTATCCTTGCATTCTTTGGCGTCTTTTAATGAATTTAATAAAATATCAGATCATTTAGATAGAGGCCCCATTTGCCCTCACCCATATTTTGAGTGGAAGTTTATACATTAGATTATTTTATACAGACCTAATTGGTCCTCACCCATATTACGAGTGGAAGTTGGAATATTTAATTATTATGAACAGACCTTATCGGTCCTCACCCATATTTCGAGTGAAAGTTTTAATATTTAATTATTATAACAGGCTTAATCAACCCTCATCCATATTCTGGATGGAATCCGGATATGAGATTATTTTAGACAGGCCTAACCGGCCCTCACCCATCTGATGAGTGGTAACTGACCCGATCTAAGGGTTTTGGTGATATGATATAATGTTTTCTGAAGAGGTCGTTGCCCTGATACTCAAAACTCTGGAAAATTTGCTTTTAAAATTCTAAGGAACACGTCCACAGCTGACAACTTGCAAGCGTCAATTCGCTCGCGTATTTTTAATCGAATTCAGTAATTCGTATAGTATTAAAACGTTATATATGAAACTAGAGGTAAGCCCGTGAAGCCATACGTGATTCTTTTTGCTCAACTGAGCGCCAACGGTCAGTTTTATTATTATTTTATTGTGTCACTGACTGCGGATCATATTCTATTCCCATATCGCGGATTTGCCAACCAGGGAATCATGCCCTCTGATCATACACCTGTATGTACCACAAACGTCACATACATTCCACCAACTCAGACATTCTTCAAAACTTTCATACCGACAACATACAAGCCTCAATGTCTGTGGGTCCATGCATGCGTATCGTCCCTAAAGCCATTCATTTATACTAATGAGTAATAACATTATTCGTAGGTGATCATTACACCTGAAGGCAGGGAAAGTTCCCTTATTGAGTATCGGACATCAAATCAATAATTTGAAAGTAAGATCTTTGCTATAGTTGGATACAATGAAATATAAACATCTTCGTTACAGTTTAAGTATGTTCTGCTGAGTTGTAAACTGAGATAAATAGAAATACCGAATAAAAGGATTATGGTATTTCAAATAGATAATTGGCCCATTATAGAAGCAAAGATAAGAATCAATATTAAATGTTCTCACATTCGGATGTATATTTCATTGGATTATAAACAAAAGATTTGTATTGGCAAAAGGTAAAGTAACATTTCACTGAGATCAATTTTCTGAGTTACAAAAGTAAAGTTTCACATCAATATTAAACTTCATAACATTTCAAATTCAAATAGTTCTCAAAGTTGTTGGAATCAGTACACAATAGCTTAATTACGTTTCAATAATATTGCCAGTTTGATAAACAAATTTTGAAATCAATACTAAAAATCTGGGTATACTTCAAAATAATGTGTTGAGTTAAAAACACTGTGGAAATAAATATAAAATAAATTCAGTACATTTCAAATTCTACCAAGTTACGAAAGCAAACGTTTTAAATAAGTCTATGAAAATAACTCGTCAAAATAAATATTAGAAAATGTCAGTGCAGTTCAAATAGATCATTTGCCAAGAAGAAAAAAAATGTGTGAAAATAATTTGGAATTTGAGAAATGATTATTTCAACTCGTCCTCAGTGCGTTTAGAAATTACGTAGCATATACTTCAAGAAATTCCTGAAAATTAAATAGTGAGCAGAAATATTAAAAGAAATTCAGAAAGTAATCACCTGTGGGACACAGCGGGAACGGTGCTTCTTCTTCCCCTGTCCGGCTTCTCGGAGAGGAACAATCTGCGTCTTCCATTCTTCTGGACTCATGTTATGCACGATTACTTAACTTGAATTTTCGATTAAGACGAATGAGTAAATTCACTGAGCTTCGAAAACTAAATAACTGAATTATAAGAGTAACTGCACATCTGACGAAAAATAACTCAATAAAAATCATAATCATAATGATCCCCTCAATGTCGCGATCTTGATACTTATATATGCGTGACCCAGCAACCCTTACACCCTCACTTCCTTCTGCCCTTGGTACTCAAGTACCTGTTACATAGTCTTTTACAAACGCGTTCCTTCGTCGCGACGTGGGAATTGCTGTTTTAGAAAATATCCGATGTGGAATTGTGGATATACGAAAGTGTGCTTAATTGACTTGGCTTTTAAAGTCGAATATTGTTTTTGCTGGATTTCTTATCTGAGTTTAGATAAATTCCTTCGCCTCGATATTTACGATTTTGGTGATTTCAAGCTGCTTCAAAGATACGTAATATTCTACCATATTGAGAATTTAAAATAAAATTATTGAATCATTCTGGCAAATGACCGTCTTTTCACTGTAATTGTGAATTCAGATAAACAATATGAGATGTTATGCAGGTAGATCTACAAAATAGAGTTATCACAATTGATAATAAAATTCAATTAGATCAAACCAAGAAATATATGGATAGTTTCAGCAAATTAACAAAAAAAAATGACCCCGGTTCTGGGTCGTCTCAGTAATGACCTGAAGCAAATGCGATAAGCCTTCTGAACTGTGCGACCTCAACTATTAAGAATCGGATGGAAAACACAACCCCGCTGAAGCCCTTAGTTTCGTCTCAAGGTATCTTACCGGAAATATATCTTTCCTAGCACCAGAAAAAACAGTCTTGATGTGGAACTATAAGAAGACTAAAATATGTCTCTGAGCTGCGACACGAATTCCTACCACTCATGAGGCACTATGAGCATTAACAAAAGGAGAACTCATCTTGTAGAATACAATAATAATATAGGCATTGCAAACAAAGGTATTAAGCCACCATCATAAGTATGATAAGGAAGGAGGGCATAGTCTTTACCCTAGCCTCGCACTTATATATATTACATCCGATGAAAGAATTGGTGTTTCATGGACGAAATATCCATATCCGACCTCCAATTCATGATCTTCGTAATCAATTATGCGACTCAAAAAATTTTATATAGATCCCCAAAACGATCAGACTGCGTCTTCTACGATGAGAATCTGAACTGTAGAAGAACTGTGAAGTGCTTCTACTCACCTAATTCAAACATGAATTTAGGTGTTTAAAGATTGTTCTCCAATGAGTAAAAAGTATATTTGTAGGAATTTCCTTGTAGCTCTTCGTTGGAACTTTTGCTGATGAAACAAGGAGCTTACCAAAGTGAATGAGTGTACCAGGAAACTCTAACCAAATGCAATTAAAAAACCTTCAAACAAAAATCGTTGATATACTATTGCGAGGGAATTGACGATCTGGTCCTAGTTGCATGATTTGAAAAAGTCCTAGCAGAGGAACACTTGAATGCATTAGACCTAATTATAAAGCTAGGAAGAGCATTCGGCGGAATCTTGAGCATAGTTCATGCTTCAATCACGCTCGAAAACAGAAGATGGAGCTATTCATTTCCTCTGGAAAAATCAGAAGTCTAACAAAGAAAATTTTCAGCATAAAATAATGGAATGATGCGGATAGCTAAGTTAACATCACTAAGGGGAGACGTGATGAGATTCTATCGTACCTAATGCAAAAAGGCTGATTATTAAAGATATATATTCTGCTGAAAACGAACACAGTATCACTCCAGGCAAAACCACTCTAATTCTATTCAGAAAATGTAGGAAGTTGAACCTAGAAGGTGCACTTCTGAATGGATAATGTAGTATCTTTGAGTTGAAAAAAACTTACATGGGGCTCATATAATGATAACACTCTTTCGAAAGCTACATCGTGCCTACGAAGACGTCGTAGCCTTTCAAAGAAATCTGCGAGCCAAAGATAACTCATTGGTTATATACTGCGGTTATAGAACATATACGTCGCTGATAAGGTAGACTGAGGCTAAAGAAATTACTGATCCAAACAATCTGCAGAAACTGCCGCATTCAGCATGTAAGGCATAGCAGATTCTTCAAGAGGTCAATTTCCCTCTCCTTCAGATATAAGGAATACTAGAACAACTACTAAATCCATCCTATTCGTTCTGAATAATCTACAATTTGACCATACGAAATAAATGGCCGGAACTAACACGGGGTGAAAACTCAGCAAAAAACAAAGCTGAAGAAAACTCCTGAATTTATTTAAGCGAAAATAATTATCGACTCAACTATTTGCCATGGAATGCTATACAGCTTCACGACGTGTCAATGGACGAATTGAGTACTATTACTTGCCTACTAACAAGCCACTGTCAACTGAGATAACATCTCAGTCGGAAATGAGATCATGTAGAATGCGAAATAAGTGCGACAAAACCACTTCTCTGCAATAAGTTCATGACAATCGTTCATAAGAGACATTCATACTTTAGAGTACTAGAACCGAACGGAGTGAAAACAAAAAATCTCCTGGGAGATTCTCAATTTTAAAATTTTGATTTTGGTCAAAGTACAGTATGTGGAATGGATACACATTCAAGACACACCAAAAGAATTTAATATAATGGGTAACAGTTATTTATTTCTATGAATGAAAAAAAGTAACCAAACATCGGATGGCTACTTGAATTATGCCATAATGTAAAATTTTGATTTTGGTCAAAGCACAGCATGTGGAATGGATACACATTCAAGACACACCAATCCTCCTACAATCGCCACTAATGTGTAAGGTCAGGAAATTGAGATATGGAATCTTTAATGAAATAAACAGCCAAAAACAATTAAAACAGAGTTATGAACAGATCAATTCGAACAATCTTTTCAATGTGATGAAAGGTAATGTTCCTCATTCCAAGTGATGTGGGGAACAAGCTCTGGGAATTAGGGTGGTTTGAGAAATAATATTTTTTAAATTAGATGAATCATTCTCGGTACAGCTAGCTATACACTCTGTCATTTTATCAAGTATACTGAATATACACATGTCAACCACGATTAAGTGCATTTCATTCACCCGGTCCTTATAGATAAATATAAAAGGTTAACATAACCAAAGCTGTATAGGCGTAAGAGGATTTTAAGTATTTTTTTCATGCTAGAGGGCAGATTATTTTCTACAAGGAACTTTTCACAGCAGTATTTCATAAGAAATGGGCGATATTCTATAAATTTCTACATTCTTGAGAACGAATCATCAATATTTTTCGTTTTTCCACTTTTTGATTACTCTTACATCGACTTTTCCAAACTCCGACACATATTTCCAACCCTGCATGTTGTTCCTTTACGGTTTGCGTTAACGTCGCGAACTCAGGGAATACGAACGGAAATTATGGAAATCCAATACTAGGGATGGCGGTTATTGTTTTACGAAGGATTATTTATGGGACTTGAGAGGTTGTCGAAGCAATATGAAACCGCCTGCAAGATACTTGAGAAATACCTCGCGCCGTTCTATAGCCTGTTCTATTCGAGTTTTCGTCACATCCATTATGATGAGTTGCAGTACTTTTATCGGCATATATGATGAAGAGTAAATTATTTTCTATCAGAAAACGATCTCATAGATCCCGTATCGTCAAATAATTTAAGAATATTATTATTTATTAATTCATAGTAACAGTCATACAGGGTGCTTCAACGAAAACTAAACAGAGGCTATATCTACCAAGATATTCATTTCTGATCAAAACGCAAAAACAGGTCAATTTTTGTTCCAAGAGGGATATCTTTCGGGGTAAAATACATCATCAAGTACCATCCTCATCTCGAATTTCAACCCCCAGAGCAGGGGAGACCACCCTTGAAAATTTGGAAGAGAGTAGATGGGTCGAGTGATAACTCGAAATAAACCAATCATCTTTGTCTGCATTCCCGTGAAAGAATTTTCATTTTTGATTGAAAACTGCAGAAGTGAGCAACTGAAAAATAAAGAAGACTATCTATCGCCCTGAGCTATTCAAGTATTAGTGCAAAAAAATGGAACAGATTCATTCCAGATCAAAGGCTGTCATCTTCCGAAACACCATTCACATCTCAAATTTCAACCCCTAGAGCAGGGTACTTGAATAGCTGAGAGCGATAGATAGTCTTCTCTATTTTTCAGTGGTTCTGTATCTTCTACAGTTTTCAATCAAAAATAAATATTCTTTCACGAGAATGCAGGCAAAGATTCTTTCGAGTTATTACTTGACCCATCTACCCTCTTCCAAATTTTCAAGGGTTGTCACCCCTGCTCCAGAGGTTGAAATTCGAGATGAGGATAGTACTTGATGATGAATGCCATTGATCAGCATGGATCTGTTTCAGTTTACCTCACTGAAACTTGAATAGTCTTAGGAAATAGTCTTCCCTATCTTTCAGTACACCCTGTATCTTTTACAGTTTTCAATTAAAATGGAAATTTGTTCAAGGCGATGTAGACAAAGATACCACCTTTCTTTTGAGTCATCACTTGATATATATATATATATATATATATATATATATATATATATATATATATATATATATATATATATATATATATATATATATATATATATATAGAAAACACATCATCAAACAAAATATAGATGATTCTTGCCGTAGATGTTTTTGTTCTTCAGAAACAGTTTTTCATATATTATCATCTTGCTCAGTCCTTGCTTCAACAGATTATTTAGAAAGACATAATGCCGTCGCTAATATTATTCATTTTAATCTAGGAATTAAACATGACCTAATTCCCAAAAAAAAAAAATTTACAATTATGAACCTGAGATTATTTGTGAAAATGACAAATATAAACTTTATTATGATAAAACAATTGTTTGCAACAGAGCTGTAAAACATAATAGACCAGATATCATTCTTACTGATAAACAGAATCAAATAACATATATAATTGATATTGCTATACCCGACACACATGATATACAAAATAAATACAATGAAAAAATTTCTAAATATATGATGCTTGGCGACGAGATTAAAAAATGTGGAAAATGAAAAAATTTTTATTCTACCGATGATTATTTCCACAACAGGTGTTATTCCTAGGAATCTTCACAAAAGTATTGAGATTTTGGGTCTGAAGAAAAATTTGTTTGAACAGTTACAAAAGATAACAGTCATCAAATCTTGTAATATTCTTCGTAGGTTTCTTTCCGAAAATAATAATGAGGTAAGTCATAGGTTTTCTCTTTAGTTTATACTGCTCAGAATCTCATTTCATATTTTATTTATTTGTTTATATAAATGTAATATAATTAACTGACAATTTTGTCATATTTATATTCAGAGCAGTATTCTATTTGATCGTTCACCACTTAACACAAAGGAAACTATTAATGAGTAACATTCAGTGTCACTTGACTAAGGTCCGTACACTGGATTTTTCCGAGGAGAAAGCCTCTGACACTACTCGTAGGTACATTGATATCATTGTCTGATGATGCTATAGTGTGTATATATTCTGGTAGATTGATATATTCTCATAACATTTAACGTTATCCTAATATATAATTATTCCAGGATATTTTAATTATAACCATTGCCTATGGTATTATTACCAATGGTGGATTTATATTTTTCATGAAATCAGTTTGATTATGAATATATGGGCAACTCGTATATATATATATATATATATATATATATATATATATATATATATATATATATATATATATATATATATATATATATATATATATATATATATATATATATATATATATATATATATATATATATATATATATATATATATATATATATATATATATATATATATATATATATATATATATATATATATATATATATATATATATATATATATATATATATATATATATATATATATATATATATATATATATATATATATATATATATATATATATATATACAGTAGTACAGAAGAGAATAAAACCGAGAGGCTTAGCCTTCCTGCCATTCATAAGAGGTGGAACTGACAAGATTGGTAAGATCCTTCAAAAAACATGGGGATAAAATCGATTTACAAAACTCACAACACAGTAAGGAAAAATCTGAGAACACCAAAGGACCGGCGGATACCACTCGAAAACCAAGGAGTCTACAAAATTCTGTGTACAGACTGCGGGCTCGTCTACATTGGGGAAACAAACAGAAAAATGGAGGTTCGGATTCACGAACACAGAAACTCTTAAAAACAGCAAGCCATAATATCTATCTTCCAACACTTACACAAAACAAGCCACAAACTCGCCTATGACAACACGACACAACTAGCCAATTATAATAGAATAACTCCGTAAAAAAAAATCAGAGAAACCATCGAGATAGAGAAAAACACGACAATGAACAAAAGAGATGAGGCGCTAGACATACCTACCATCTGGAAAGCTATGTTGAAACCTATAGCTGCATACACAAGACAACTAAGCACTAACAGAGAGACACCTAGGACAGAGTCAATTACGCAATGCCCACGGGTCATGCCACCGACCAATAGTAACGCGGCGCCGCCATTACGCTTCGACCTGAGATCGCGCAAGAATGTAAATTCAGCAAGCAGCCGCAAAAAGAGCAGTAGAACTTTACTCTGACTTGAGAATGGCTGGTGCGATCCAGCCGAAACGTCGTCAGATACAATCAACGAATGGTCATTACGAGGATTAACGGACACATACAAGATATCTTGGAGGTCGTGTATAAACTGATTCAAATAATCTTCATAGTAAACAGATCTTTCTTCTACGTGCTCATTCTCCTAATAAAAGGAAAAATCTAAAAGAGAAAGTTGGATTCAGAAGAAATTACACGGAAAGCACCCAAAAGAAAGCACCCAAAAGAAACCAAGATCAGGTTGTTTCTCATTGTTCACATCATCAAGCAAAATATAGAGAATAGTTACCATAAATGTTTTCAGCCCTTCTTCAGAAACAGATTTCGTAATAATGTATGACCTCATTTCTGAGAGTTATTCGCTTAGTCCATTTTACAAGAAATATTACAACTATTTATCTGTCATTGTTTGTGAAAACGGCAGGATATAAACTTCATTTTGATAAAACAATTCTGGGAGAACGCAACAGAACTGTAAATCTAAAGGATCAGATATCATTCTTACGGATAAACATTTAAAGTTATCCTAATATATAATCATTCCGATGTTCAGGATATAGTCTGATTATAATCATTGCCTGGCAGTGGTAATATTTACCAGATGGTGGAATCATATCTCTTAATGAAAACGTCTCACCTGAATAGTCGCTAATAATTATAATCTGATTATAAAGAGTATCCTAGAATGATTTTATATTAAGATATATATTAGAATTATTAATTATTAATTAAATTTAAAATATTTCAGTCTACCAGAATATAAACAATGTATATAATAGCTCCCTTATTATCGAAGTAATTTCAGTGTTGTGGCTAATGTGTAAGCTTTCTTGAAATTATTTCTATCTAAAATTCTTAGTTCCGTTATCTCTAAAACCCTAGAATAGCTGAGAATGATTTCTACAGTATCAGTATTTTCTTCATTTACAGAACGAAACGACAAATAATTTGTTGATGATGATATCCGCAACCAGTTGTGAAAAGCACATGCAGCTAGTACAATTTCATTCGTTGTAGACACTTTCAAAACTAATTTTTCTCAAATATACGAAATCGGCTGACTAAATTCCGTGGGGATTTTGCATAATTCTCCTCGCTCGACTGAGACGATAATTGAAAATCTTTTCTTGGATCGTAAGAGGGCGTCTATAGATATTACACGGCTTTAAAATATATGGTTTCAACGTTAAGGCACCATCATCAAAAATGTAACATCCCGAGGGAATAAGAATTCCAAGGCATCCCAAATGTGCAGTTTCTAAAAATACCAGCGTCAGATTCTAATCCCTTGCTACCAACATTGACGTATATAAAGCAATAATTGGCTTCAATAACTGCCTTAAAAACTAGGTACACTGATTTCACCCTTGCAGTTAAAGTAGTCACTTTCACAATCAAAATATGTTTTCCATCAATGGCACCACAGCAATTCTAGCGGTCTCTAAAAAGCACATTGCTTTTTCTATTCTTCTTATGAAGATGTAGATGAAGAAGGGACAACAAATGAAGCAGGGCCGAATAGAATAGAAACATCAGGAATCCTCCAGCAAAGAGAAACAGAATATAATGAAAAGAATTTAACAGAACTTTATCCGGCCCATTAACAACTACGAACTATTCGTACGGAAAGAACAGAAATGAATTAAAATATTGCTTCTATCAAATATGCTCTCGCATTAGATAAACTGCCTTTGCAACAATCAGTAATGGCACAAAATGAAATTCAAGCTATTTTAACAAAATACAGGTTCTGATCATGTATTTTGCCAAGTTCATCGTACAAATTACTAGGCCCACCATGCGATCCGTCTTCCGCAGATTCAATTCAGTCCATGGATTCTTTCCATTCGAATCCAACAACCTCCAGTAAACACATATACAACGAATCATTCTCAATGCCTGTTGGATGACATTATGACGCAAGCTTAGAAATTTTTTTTTAAAGTAACGAAAATGGATTATTTACATTAGTACTGTAAAATTTATATCTGGTGTTCCGTGAAGAACGCTCCAAGATATAGATCCTTCAATTATTGATAGATTTCAATGAAACGAAATCCTAATTGCATCTTGAATGATATTTTATCAGCCTCAAATATTTTTTGGTTTGACACTTCCAGAATACCGAAAGTCGACCTTCATATTTTCATTTTTTTCTTCGATTACTCATTCAATTTTGAGGACCTTCTACGAACAAAGTATCACTTAAAATGCTGTACTTTCGGAAGGAAATTCCTATTTCCAATTCATCGATGTAATTCATTGAATGGGCCACTGTTTGAGTTTGTTATAAAATTTTTCTGCCTTAGAAAGGTTTTGGGTCATTTTTTCAGTTCGGATAACAGAAAAGACGTAACAGACGATTCTAACGAATAGTGTAGTAGGCTTTGTGGCGGAACACCTTTGAGAATCGCATAGCAATCTTCATACAACATAAGATGATAATGGATGTCATTCGCAATTATTAATGAGAAATTATGACAGATTAGGTTAGATCTAACCTAACCTAACTCATATCTTATTATTAGTCATTTTCGAATCTTTTTCAGGGATAATTAATCAATATGGAAGATGAAAATCAAATCAATACAGACATGATACAAGCCCATTCTCAATCTAACAGAAATAGTATTCGAGCATTTTGACTCTATCGGGAAAAATTTCCGAATCGTGGTTAACCAGAACGTCGCACGTTTTCCAGACACGAAAAAACTAACACAAATACGGTTCATTTAAAAAATCGAAAACTCTCAAAAGGATAGTAATGAAAAAATGGTACTGAGTGTAGAAGAAAAACCCACAAACATCTGTCCGACAATTATTTGGGACGTCAGCGAAGACTGTTCGTTCAATATGTTTTACGAAAACATAAAAACTAGCCCAATGTTTCTCAAAAAGTTCAAGCTCTTGGAGAACATGACAATGTTAGACGCCCCGAGTTAGATTATTCTTTTCTCAAAACGATGATTTGGACTCATGAATGAACTTTTCAAACCAATTGTCATTTCAATAGAAATAATTTCAGACATTGGAGATCCACATAACATAATGAACAATAATTTTCAGCGTTGATTGGATGTGCACGTCTGGTGCGTCATTTATCCGAATCGCTGGATAGGACCCATTTTTATTTGAGGAAACTGGAATCAGAACAATTATAATGAAATTGTCATTCGAACAATACAAGATTCCCCCGGAAGAACGAAGAAAAATCCATCAAGATGCTGCTCCTCCTCAGAACGCAGCTTTGAATGTAAATTGACTAAACAATAATTTTGGTGATTAATAGACAGAGACAAATGGTGAATTCAAGTGGCCAGCCAGCCCCCCAGACTTAACCCCTCCTGATTTTCATCTCAGCAGTTACCTACATGATCGAATTTACTGAACTCCACCAGAAAATTCGGACATGTTGAAGGAAAGAATAAGAACTGCTCTGTTTCATCACGACCTGGAAATCAGTTCCAATAGAGTCGAAATACTCGACCACTATTTCTGTTACATTGAAAAAGAAATTATATCATGTCTGTATTTAATCGATTTTCGTCTTTCATACTAATTAATTCTCCGTGAAAACGAAACGTAACAATAGCAAGAATTAGCGAATATGTACCTAAACTGTCATAATTTCTCGTAAATGAATGCGAAATACATCCTTTAAATTTGTACTTAGATTGCTGTGTTATTTTCAATGGTATTTCGCGACAGGGCTTATTTCACGATTGATCAAATT
Source organism: Cryptolaemus montrouzieri (assembly GCA_013387265.2). Taxonomy (NCBI): domain Eukaryota; kingdom Metazoa; phylum Arthropoda; class Insecta; order Coleoptera; family Coccinellidae; genus Cryptolaemus; species Cryptolaemus montrouzieri. The sequence goes on along the minus strand of JABFTP020000124.1, from coordinate 41,177,226 downwards.
CTTCTGTCACGTTTTTAGTCTTTTTTTCACCCAAAATACGAAATAATGTGAGTTGATTACCAAAACACATTCAAGGGCAGAAAATCAGCAGCAGAAATCAGTCGCCCATTATACGAATCACATTAGTGAATTGAAAATGTGTTTTCCTCCGAAATTTCCGAATAATCTCCTTTCTCAGAAAATACATCATTTTAAGTGATACTTTTTCCAGAAGTTACTCGACATTAAATGAGTAATCAACAGAAGATAGGAAAAATTAAATAATGAAGTTCGACTTTTGGTATTTGTATCGAACCAATGAAAATGTTTCAGGCTGGTGGAACATCATTCATGCTGCAATTCGATTCTTGTTTCGATAAAATCGATCAACTATTATAGGAGCAATAGCTTGGGGCGTTTTTCACTCAACACCCGATATGATATAGTTATTAGAAACGTGCTTATTTTAACTTTTTCTATGTCGACTAATGGAAATATCTCCAAAACTTACCTGAATGAATTTCTGGAAGAAAATTGGGAATTGCTATTCTGAAGAGTCTATACAAACGCATAAAACTTGTGTAATAATTTCTTGTAGCTACAAAGTCAAAATAACTTCTAGTTTCTATAGCGCTGTAATATCCCTCAGCAATATGTCTGCAATATTCATCAAACATTTTCTCATGAACAACGAAATGAAGAAATAAATTGAGATTTTGCAAGAATTCACCATATACTGATAACAGTAGAGTTTGATTAATTTTTGCGAGTAACGTTTGGTCTCCTTGAAAATATCAATTTTTGGAAACATTGCAACACAAATACCCCTCTCTATAAAAATTCTTTGTTAACAGGACAAATGTGCTGAGAAAATGGCTTCCATTTAACATCTTTACGATATCTTACAATTTGAACCCCTTCAAGAAGTGAGTGTATGGTATACACACAGTAAATCATTTTGGGCTTCCATTTCTTTGGTCTGACAGGCATCGCCTCCTCCCAAGAGTTAAGGAAAAAAAATACAGGAAAACAGGAAATATTCGATGCAATTTTTCTAATGATCTTGATTGCCGTATTAATGTCATTTATGTAAAGGGGGATGGAAAATGGCTGTATGAATCGTTGAATAATAAGCGACTTGCTTATGTGTAAATTGGTTGAAAGAATCCATTGCAATGTTTGAGTCTGTCAATGTTTCTTTCTAAATTTGACCCCGGCAGAATGTGCTAAAGAAGTGGTGTTATATGACTTGGACTTTCACAAGAGTATGCCTAAGGCTTGGGGTGGCCCATTCAATTGTTATCAGACTGAGCCGCACGTACAAGGAGACTAGTAATCATGAAAGGAGACCAGAACCAGAACGACCTCGAGCAACAATTGCAATCCTGGACCGCTAATCAAGAATCTCTTCATTGAGACAACGATTCGCTTTTGCTAAGCACCCTCAAATACAGCTTAGACAGAAGAGTGGAGTGCGAACATGACGTGTTCCCTGGCTACATTTTGCCAGCAACATGTCAATTGGTTCGAATGTGACTGGGGTCACACGCCCACGATGATCTGTTCATCGTAAATACTGAAACCCTGAATGCTCATAGGTACGTTACAGACATTTCAGAAGAACATATTGTACCATTAGCGGCAAACATGCGTGAATTTTTTTCTTTTAGCGTGATAATGCCAATCCTCACTATACCTATATACCTAAATCCGTCAGAACTTTTGACAGATTTAATTATTCTTGTTATAAACTCGATTTTTGAGGAACATTTCAAATAATTGTAGCTCGTAGATCTTTTGCACTACAGACACAGTGTTTGCTTGTGTGGATAGAAGAAAGATCAAGGAATTTTTTAAGCAGTCTACACATGTCAAATGTTTATTGCGTTGTTTTGTATGATTTTTTCAATTTGGCCTTTTTCAAACAGCAATACCTCAATTTTTTCAAATGGCATGTGCCAATTTTTATATCGCCATCAGTTGGAGCGTCAAATTTCAGATGGAATTGTATCAGCATGTACTATACCCATCTCTTATAGTTCCGAAATAATTTGGGAATATATTGAATTTTGATGATTTTGCAAGAACTAACAGAGAATGCTTTGAAATATTTGAATCAAGTAGCTGAACTGGCTACGCTCACCTAACAGGTGCCTAAAATTAATGTACTTGTCACTTCGTTCATTCGAATTTGATATTTCAACAAGAATTGTTGGTAATTTGAAGTGAAAATTTTTGAAAAACATCAGATTGATAATAAAATGGCTGATTATTCAAACGAGGTTATGTTTAATCTCTTTTTAATTCATGGTGAATGCCAAAAAGTGGTGGATAGAACTTGCAGGCAATTCGATAACCAATTTCCAAATTTGGCGCCTATAAGTAAAACAAAATTTCGAAGGATTAGAAGCAATTTTCTGCAATTTGGAGGAACAAAATACATAGAAACTAGAAGAAAACCTATTCTCGAAGACGACGACAATCAAATTAATACGCTAGCGTATTTTCGTGCCAATCCACATGCGTCCATTAAGTCAGTATCAATGGATATTGGATTGAGTTATACTTCCATTCAAAGGATCCTTAAGAAACATAACATTCACCCGTATTCCTTTATCTGACTACAAAAATTGAAACCAATTGACCTTCCCAAGCGGCTAAATTTCTGTGAAAATTTATTAATTCGGCTTCAAGAAGATGAGACAATTCTGCAAAAAATTATATGGTCTGATGAAGCCAAGTTCAATGAAAGTGAAAAAACCAACAGAAGAAATCGACATTTTTGCAATTTTAATGAATGATTTGTTGGCTTATCACATTTATGAGGAAAATCTTAATGGACAATGATACCTGGAAATTTTGACAGGAACATTAGCAAATTTTTTAGATGGATTACCCCTTAACTATCTGAGGATTTGCTATTACAAAATGGATGGTGCACCAGCACATAAAACGCGAGCTGTAGATCGGCAGCTAACAGAAATGTTCGAGGATAGATGGTGGGGTAATCAAGGACCAAATTTATGGCCTCCGCATTCTCCGGACCTGACGTCCCTTGATTTTTATTTATGGGGCAAAATCAAGAGTGAAGTGTATCTTATTCCTGTAAGAAGTAAAGAAGAGTTACTAGAGCGCATTCATAATGCTTTACGTAATATTGATCCTGAGAAAACTAGGAGGGCAACTCATCACGTTCGTATACGAGCTGTCAAGTGTATCGAGCAAAATGGGGCTCATATGGAACATTTATTCATATCGTAAATTAGTTTTCTCCTATGATGTTTGCTATCATTTATTCGTATTAATGTAATTATCTTCGATGATTGGTTTTCGCTTAGTTCCTACAATTTTTATTCATCCGAATTGTAGAAAATTGCTTCTAATTCTTCGAAATTTTATTTTACTCATAGACGGTAAATTCGGAAATTGGTCATTTAATTGCCTGCAATTTCTACCCACTACTTTTTGACATTCTAAAATGAATTAAAAAATGATTGAATATATTTTCGTTTGAATAACCAGTGGTTTTATTCCAAATGTGTTGTATTTTTTGGATATTTTCAATCTGAAATAACGACAATTCGTGTTGAAATATCAAATTCGAATGAACGAAGTGACAAGTACATTAATTTTAGGCACCTGACAGGTGAGCGTAGCCAGTTCAGCTACTTGATTCAAATATTTCAAAGCATTCTATGTTAGTTCCTGCAAAATCATCCAAATTCAATATATTCCCAAATTATTTTGGAACTATAAGAGATAGGTATAGTACATGCTTATACAATTCCATCTGAAATTTGACGCTTCATCTGATGGCGATATAAAAATTGGCACGTGCAATCTGAAAAAATTGAGGTATTGCTGTTTGAAAAAGGCCAAATTGAAAAATCACACAAAACAACGCAATAAACATTTGACATGTGTAGATTGCTTAAAAAATTCCTTGATCCTTCTTCTATGCACCCAAGCAAAAATTGTGTCTATAGCGCAAAAGATCTACGAGCTACAATTATTTGAAATGTTCCTCAAAAATCGAGTTTATAACAAAAATAATTAAATCTGTCAAAAGTTTTGACAGATTTAGGTATATAGGTATAGTAAGGACTGGCGTTATCACGCTAAAAGAAAAAAATTCACGCATGTTTGCCGCTAATGGTACAATATGTTCTTCTGAAATGTTTTTAACGGACGGTCCCGGTGGATATCCCTGTATATTATTTTTAATTTGCATGTGAACGACTACTCATCCAAATCCGATCGAGTAGAAAAGCATGCCAGTGTGCTCTTTCACTCACTCTAATAATTAAAACTAGGCTTAAGATGAAATTCTACAAGAATACATGTTTCAAAGCATGCCAGGGTAGTAAATTATAATCATAATAATCGAAAGCTATGCGATTACTTACGAGAAAATAATTAAACCAATACGGTTTCTACAAATATCAGCAGAAATACTGACAGATGTGCGAACGTTGAAGGTTCTACGAAACCCTCGATGCGCGAGTCGTTTTCGCACCTGACGAATCTTTTATTTTTTTTTGCAAATATTAAGTCTTTTCAGCCATACCATTATTACGGGAGTAATTCGGACCAGAAAACATTAATTTTATATTAAGATCATCTGGAAATTATCTGAATGTATAGGAATTAAAAAGTTAATTTTCTGATATATGACCTGAAAATCCATTATAAGAAGAACTTTTCAATAAAACTTTAATTATTTCCTACGTGTCCTTATTCTTCAAGGACTAACACCACCCTGATGTTCTAATTATGATACGAGTCGTTTGGTGGGACTCACTTTTCAATATCCTTGCTAACGATGTACATGATTTCTCTCACCAGTATCGTGTTGATTAAGAAGGATGATAGTTAAAAAAATAGTACAGTTGAAATATAACTTTTTAAGAAATGACAGGTGATTTTCAAATTTTTGAGTTTAGAAATGAATAACTTTTGAAGAAGGAACCCAATCAAAAGATCATAGTTCTCGCTTCAGGAAATATTATCAAGAATAAATGATATAAATTTCAGCTGTATCGATTCGGTGAATTTTGAGATATTATGTACACTAGTTTGAAAGAAGTAATTCCCGGAAAAACGTAAGAATTGTAAACCATCCTGCTGTACTTTACTTTATTCACTCACAGACATAATCAATCATGTTTCCTCATCTGGTTCGTTCATGTTGAGTATGTTATAGGAGTCTTCATTCTGTATCGAGTAAATACTTATGAGAAAACGTAAACATGTGATCTTTGTTTCTGTTCTCTAAATTGTGACCCTAGTTCGGCAGGTATCGAGCGCACGGTAAGCGTAAGTTCCGAACTTCACTAATAGTAACCATCAGGGGGACATATAGACATTATAGGTGAAAAAATGAATATTTAACAGAAAAAAATCATGTTCCATTTTTAAACTGAAAATATATTTATTACTAGTGAAATTTTAGAATGTTATTATATAAACAGACAAGTAAGTGAAGAAAAAATCGTGAATACCATAATGCTTACAAAACATCTCTGAAATTACTGTGTTTTTGAAATGAATATCATTTCGCAAATTTATTCACACCCAGTCCAATATTATTATTTACACATATATTGAAAGAATGAGGAGCTTTAGACTTCTTCGATCCAAGACTTTTCACTTTTTTTCTTCCTGCCTGCATTTGTCTTCTACCAGTTATTTTCACCTTTCTTCGACAAACAGAAGTTGGCTGAACTGCAATTTTTATCCCCCTTCTCATAACATTTCTCGAATCTACTGTCAGAGATCGTGGCAAGTGATCAAATTTGTGCATGGCACCCATCAGTGTTGAACTGCTATTGATATTTTTTGCGTAATTTTTCATGAAGTTTCGAACGGCTGGAGTAAATCCTACTGAATCACTCTACAAATTTGTTAATACATCCGCATTGAACTTTGAAATGAATTCGCTCCAATCCTGTTTTATATTATCACAATCATCAGGAGGTTCTATAACTTGTTCACCAGTTCTTGTGGACGGAATATTTGTACTGTCGTCGATATATTCAATAGGCTTAGGAAAATCACATTCATATTTGCATATTTTTCTACCGACACCAATGGAACACGTACATATATTACTCTTCATATCCATAAAGTAGATCGCTCCTTCTTGAGAACTGCTCAGGACATGGTACTGCATTTCTCCCAATTCTGTTATCTGATTTGGCAATACATCTTTTGCATTGATAGATAAACGATTCAAGGTTGACTTTCTCATCTTATTCACTATCAAATCAAGCAATCTTTGTTTATAATAACTATCGAAGCTACTAATAAAATCAGTTAACTGTGTTAGGTTATATGCTTTTGTTCTTTCGGGGGAAATATCTTTGAATATACGAAACATTACTTCGACAAAGTTATTTGAATCAGCTCAACGTATCATTAATGACTATCGATAATACAAGCACCAGACATGAATTCTTTCAATTTTATTGTCAACGTATTTTTTGTATTGTGGATATTTATGGTTTTGGTAAAAGATCTCTAAGTTTTTTGCCACGCATGCTCCCGTTTTTGACATGAGTCTATTTCTGAATAATGCATATAATGATTGTCTATCTTCTTTTTTGATTTCATTTTTAGTGAGCTGCAACCATTTCCATACGGCTTTCAAAACATAAAAAATTCAAAGAAGTAAAGTGGATCTAGGCCAATATTTTTGTAAAATATGTCGTTTGAAAGGCATTATATCGATCAAGTCTTTCAGAGCAAAATAAAAAAATAGTGGCTTTCTGGCTGTTTGTAATTATGCATCCTAACGGTATGCAAGAGATTGAGTTGCAAAGAAATACAACTTATGATTTTTCACTTCGCAATTACTTGTAGTATCTACGAATAATATTTCTGATGACTGAATTAGGTGTCTTACAGCACGTTGCATTATTGGAGTGCATAATGCAAAAGCATAGTCGTCTTCATTATGAGTTATCTCATAAACTGTATCGATGGATTGTTTAAGATTCGTTTCGAGCCTAAAAAAATATTTTTATCTGACCTATCTCCATATTGGCGTTTAAAGTGAATTTCCACAAATTTGCAAAATCTTCTCCACATGGAAAATAGTATCTATCGCATACAACTTCATCATATTTGTCACCTAGCTCTTCCATTTTACTGAAGCAGAAACTATTATAATCTGATGCAACAGAATGTCCTTTTTCAAACAATTGAAGAATTTCTCTCTTTGTTTCTTCCCCAATTCGTCTTTTTGTTAAAGCGGCGACACTATCTATTGTATGGTTCTGATTATTATTCAAAGTGATTATGCATCGCCATTCTTTTAGCAGAGTGTCAACACGCTTAAGTATTGTTCTCGAATGAAATTCTTGTTTCTTAAAAACAACTTGCAATACTGCTGGATAATTTATATTTCAAGGAGGAGGTTCTTTCTTTCGGACTACTTTCAATTTATTAATTTTTGTTTTGAACAGGCAATGAAAATCTTTGGTCTAGCTTTTTCAATTGGTGTAATTGTGATCCTAGTGATATACCATGTTTTTTTTTATTTTAGTTCCAGTTCAGTAACCAATTGCTGAAAGACATGCATTATTTTAGGAATTAATCTCAAATACCCGATTTAATGGAGAAGCCCTGATAACTCCAAATGGCATTAGGTATTCAAGAATTCAATAATTAATCTTGACGTAGTTAAGTTATTTTTCATGAAAACTTCTTCCAGTGGAAGAACATTCTGTTTGTGTCGATGATTTTGAATGGTCTCGAGTTGAAGAAAAATTGTAGATATTCACATTTCTATGTCACTTCTTTGTAGGTAATTAATTTGTCTCAAAAATTCAGTTTACGTTATATTTCATATGATGATCAAAAAGCAAGATAGAAATGTGAGATTCATTCGTTTCCTCAAGTTTATACGAGAAAAAACTTGGACCCTGCGAAGCTAAAACGAAGCACCTATGGAACTTTCAACCAACGCAGACTAAATTGAGCTGGTTTTGTAAATAATTTAATTTTGCCCTCATACTCACCTCTACTTCGTGCTTCGATTTGAAGTTTGTTCTTATTTCACTTGAAGTGACCACATGGTACGTATAATTTTCTAGCCACTCCATTATATATTTTATTAAATTTGAATAACTGAATTGAAACCGAAAACGGAATGCAAAACTAAAAACTTTCGCGGGATTTTTATCGAGCCTACGTTAGCCCGACGATGGATCGGTATATCGACCGCCCGCTTTAAGTAGAGTCTTTGAGCTTTGAGGCAGACAGCTCGGCCAATATGGCGATTGCGAATTCACCCGAATGCGGTATACTGTACGCTCGATACAAATATGCCACCCGGTGGACCTTTACCTACAGTACAGGATGCCAACTGAAGATTCCTAGAGCCAGGCTCAAATACACGGAAGCCGAGTTAAGGCAGAAGATGTTGCACTTCCATATCAGACGAACGCTTTGTTCTCAGCAACGTGTTAAGAAATCGCTCTTGTACCACCACCGAAGTTCGTACTCGTCTCTCTGAGGCCAAAAATGTGATTGTTCGTACGATTAGTAGAAGATTAGCAGAAAGGAATCTTAGGGTTTTTCGTCCAGCTCGCGCCTCTCACCTTCTTCCTAAACACTGTAGAATAAGACCTAAGTTTGCGCGAGAATATGATGACTGGACTGTGGAGCAATAGAAGTATGTGGTGATCTCAGGTGATAGTAGAATAACTCTGAGAGGTCCAGATGGCCGCTTACGCGTGTACAGACGTCCAAACGAGCGGTTTGTTCCCTGAGCTTTAGCCGAGTGGGTTACTAGAGAGGTTCATTATTTAGAGAATATCATATGAGCCTCGAACCGATCCTACTGTCTTCGATAAAGGCAGTGCAAATACTCAGGTACAAAGAAAATGTTCTTCTCAAGTGACGATTTTTGTCCTCAGCAGTTCCAAGTCATTAATTCTCTAGGAAATGTAATAGTTTGAGATATTGATGAACATCAATATTTTGTAGGAAACGCACAATTGTATGTATCACAACCATCTGGTAATGTTTTTCATTTTTGCAATACTTTTATTCAAACTTGGCGTTTGTTAGACAAACGTTGAATATAAACGAAGACGATCCTAATCGCCTTTTTCAATTCTGTGAAATTTTTAATGAAAATATTAACAGTAATTCACATATTCTGTATAATACCTGTTTTTCTGACGGGAGTACCGTTACTCTCAATGGTGAGTGAATAGGCATAATTATCGATAGTGGTATACCCAGAATCCTCATTGGTTCACACAGTTAAACACACAAATTATTCAGAAATTGAATGTATGGGCTGGAATTCATGGAAACATGTTATAGGATCTTTCTTAATCGAAGGTAATATCAATGAAGACACTTATTTGCAGTTGTTGGTAGAATCAATAAATCCTAGGTTCGCAGAAATTTTGGGAGAAGATTGAACTCTTTCAGAGAATGAGATACGTTTTCAGCGAGATGGTGCTCCTGCACATTTCGATGTTCGCGTGCGACAATATTTGGATACAAATTTCCCAAGTCGGTAGATTCGGCAAAGGAAGAACAGCTGAGTGGCCAACCAGATCACCTGTTTGAGTTCTTCAGATTTATTTCTATAGGGTCATCTTAAATCAAGTGTTTATGCTACACAACCTGAAAACTTGGAAGAGCTGCGAAGTAGAATCGTCACCGATTGCAGATTACTGACATCAGATGTTCATGAAAATGTTGAAAGAGTATTTGAGAGTGCGTTTGTATCATTGCATGAAGGTAGGAGGAGGTCAATTTGAGTATTTAATTTGAATTTTGGAATTGTCCAATTTTCGTTGAAATACAAACTATCGTTGTGGTTGGACTGTCCCTATGATAACAAATGTTCATAAAAACAACTTTATTTAAATAGAGAATTTATAGACATTTCCAAAAGTATGCCACTCTACTCACTTACCCTGTAATAAATTTCGACATATGCGGGCAGAGGATAGATTTCACATGCTCCGAAACAACTCAAAAATTGATTTCCTCCATTCAAAAATGGAAGTGTCTCATAGAGGGGTGGCAAATTTTCGTTGGAATATTCCGTAACGATCCAAATGCTCCCAGTTTCGGGTAAGCTCCCTGACGCGCTCACTTCTAAATTCTATAACTGCAGTAATAGTTTAAATTATATAACGTTCAATCACTCAAGATACTCTATTGAAGTATAAATAACACAGTGCGTGAAAATGACACTTCAAAATTCCAACCACTGTTTTTGAAAAATAGCTCTTGTTTAGGAGATATTCGCCTTTGAAGTTAGCTGATTTTAGTAGGGTTCGTCGCTTATGACTTCAGTACATTATATGCTTGTAATTCCCAAACCGTTCGGAAAATCGCTTTACTGTCTTCGGCAAAGTTTTGGCTATTGTCATGGCCAACAACTTTTCTGAATATACCAACATAAAGAACCTCATTCAAACACCGTTTCTTATTAAAATGTCCAAAAAACTCCATTTCTTTACCACTTTTTCGTTAATTTTCATCTGAATAATAGAAGAATCAAGGGAATTTCGCTTTAAAATCTTACAGAAAAGAAAACACATTTCCAATAGTTAAATCAGAACATTTAAACGCACAATCATGATTTAAACTAAAATTTCTCACAGTTGTTATTAGTATTGTCACTGATGTTACTACGTATTTTCCTATGTATTTGTGTGCCATTTTCATAGTCTTAGTTCTGATATTTCTTAATTTGACATTTCTTGTTGAAGTTTCTTTGTTCACACAAGTTATATATTTGGTAAAAATATCAAAATGAATTCGTGCAGTGAATTTAATAAATTTTACTACATTTGTGGAAAGTTTACTATAATGACAAGCAAGCGTTTCTGAAGAAATTGCTGAATCATACACACAATATTTCAACCAAACTGTAATCAAAGATGTGAACTGGGCTCCAAAAATCGTTTGTACTGGTTGTGTCATAAAATTGAGTGGATAGAAAAGAGGTAAAATACAATGATTTATCATTTATTTCAAAATTATATCAATTGAAGCAATTTTTATTACAGGTGAATTCCAATCTATGCCTTTTGGCATTCCAGTAATTTGGACAAATCCTCGAGAACATAATCCAGATGACTGTTTTGTTTATGTTAATGAAATTGTCGGATTGAACAGAGCTAAAAAACGTAAAGTTGAACTCAGAGGAACTCGGTTTGTTCAGTTGCCGTTACCACATTCGGGATCCATTCCAATACCGAAAAGACCCAGCCCGACAGAAGAGTACATTCCATCTACTTTAGATACTATTGGCGAATAGTCTGCATTGGTTTATGTACCATCAAATGTATCTCCACAATGTAATCATGCCGAATTTTCTCAAAAAGATCTGGATAAAATTATTCGTCGATTGAAATTATCGCAGCGTCAGTCCATTATTTTGACTCAGGAACTGAAAAAAAGAATGTCTTAACACCTGATGTCAAAGTATATGGAGCAATCGGCCGTCATAGACAGTTCACTGCTTCATTCAAATCCATCGAAGACAATTCATTCGCGTACTGCACTGATATCAAGGAATTGGTATTAAAAATGCATCATGAGTAAAAACCAGAAGACTAGCGTCTTTTCATCGATTCGTCCAAAAGTAGTCTCAAGGCGGTTTAGCTTCATGTCACAAACTCAAAAAACAGTGTCCCGATTGCCATCGGCACAAAAACGAAAGAAGATCACGAATCATTGAAAAAAATCCTTGATTTGGTGAAATATGAAGATCATCGTTGGAAGATTTGTGCAGATTTGAAGGTGATAACTCTTTTGAGAGGAATGCAAACGGGATATACGAAAAACATGTGTTTTATATGTTTATGGGATATGCCGGCGACCAATATGCCAATAAAAGTTGGCCTATGAGACAAGGGTTCAGATTGCGTCGAGAAAACGTCGTTGAAATTCCACTTGTGCCAATCGAAAAAGTGTTGCTTCCACCTCTGCATATCAAGCTTGGGATTGTTAAAAATTTCATCAAGGCCCTAGATCCTGAGGCAATGCATTCAATGATTTGAAGCGAATTTTCCCAAGATTGAGTGGAATGAAAGTTTGCCGAACAATCACCATGTGAATCAGATGAGCATGGTGAACGGTTTCATCAAGTGACGGCTAGGCATGAGCGCTGGTATAGTGGAAAAAAACTTGATTCTCTATTAGGAGACATTTGCTGGAATTCACAGCAAGATGAAGATGGAGAAGAAGAAGAATGAACGTGAATTTATTTGTTTGTTTGTTGAAAATTGTTGAAATTGGAATAAAAATTTGAGTTAAAATCATGATTGTGCGTTTAAATTTTTTGATTTAACTATAGGAAATGTGTTTTCTTTTCTTATTTTGAGATTTTAAGGCGAAATTCCCTTGATTTCTCTATTATTTAGATGAAAATTAACGAAAAAATGGCAAAGAAATGGAGTTTTTTGGACATTTTGTTAAGAAACGGTGTTTGAATGAGGTTTTTCTATGTTGGTATATTCGGAAAAGCCATGACAATAGCTAAAACTTTGCGAAAGACAGTAAAGCGATATTCTGAACGGTTTGGGAATTACAAGCATATAATATACTGAAGTCATAAGCGACGAACCCTACTAAAATCAGCTAACTTCAAAGGCAAATATCTCCTAAACAAGAGCTAACTTTCAAAAACGGTGGTTACCACTGGATTCAGCGTACCCGATATAGGTTTACTAGGTATGTCTTCCGTCTTCTTCTTTTGAACTAGCACAGTGTAATTTATTCAACAAACAATTGATTTTTCGAAAATATCACGAAAGTACAGGATGGAACTCTCAATTCATTTCGAGAAATAATCTATATTAAACAAATTTAAATAGCTTCCATCAGATATATCTATTCCAATTTTACTTCATGGTCTAGTTGAAGGAAGTTTGAAATTATTTTTCCTGAATCTATTGTTATGTTCCACAGTTTGATACCATGTCTTTGATATTTTTGCACATACTCGGCCAGAATAACAGAATTGCATTTATTGATACCTAGATGATCTTTATGAATTTTCCCTACATTTTCAAACATTTACTACTAGCTATCAATTTCCAAAAAAATTATGATTTATCAGATTCTTGATTCTCATTTTTGATTCTATAATAATATTTCAATTAATGAGTTCATTTACTGAATCTTTCCAATTTGAAATCGGTTTAGCCGCTTATAATTTATGGGCATCAACAGAACTCCCCACATCGCTCAAAGCAGAGAGTATATTAGGAATGCGGACCTTCAGAATCAAAAACAATATACTTTAGAACCACCAGAGATGCGTACTGTAATACCACTGAATATTTCCCTCTGCACGTGAATTACCCAGTATAATATAATATTATTCCAGCAAATTTTAGAGAAAACGTTTTTAATAATGAAAACAAGCAATGTGTTTTTGGAATTTACTTAATAATTATGATTCGTTACGCGTTTCACTACACCATAGCTTCTTCAGACGAATGAATGTACAGAAAATAAGAATGAGAATATAAATATAAATGTTCTTAAGTAATTAAAAGCTTATTGGGTTGATTTTTCTTAAGTGATTATTTATGACAGGTATATCCAATAAAATTAAGGAATAGATTGCTCCCCGAAAAGATTCAATAGAGGTGAAGTGCTTAAATCGACTTGTTCATCGATGAGTCTACCTGAGTACTACTACTGAGTAATTTCAAACTGTGGGTCGAAAGAGTGATTATTTTCTAAGAGATGATTCGCGTAATTTCAATCTGATTTTTTATTTGAAAATCTGCGTTTATGTTCCGATATTCTAATATCAAAATTTCTATGTGTTCTACCAATGTAGAAATTATCACGGTCATTGCAATTCAATCTATAAACACCTGATTTATTGTTTTTACCTATTTTGGTTTTATCATTTTTATATATTTGCCTAAATTATTATTAGTTTGGAAAGCTATGTTGAAATTATTGCTACTCAAGAATGATTTCAGTTTCTCACTTGTAATGCCAACGTAGGTTAAGGTGTTGAATTTTTGTTTCAATTTATCGACAGGGTAAACTTCATTCAATGCGATTCTACTTTGTTTTTATTTAAAATATTATTTATTAGTTTGAGATTGTAACCATTATTTTTGGCTATTTGTTTGATCAAATTTAATTCTTTGTTGAAATTTTCTGGTGATAACGTGATGTTAATCAATCTATGAATAAAACTATTGAATGCTGATATTTTATGTTGATACGGATGACACGACGAGTTATGTATTATAATATCTGTATGTGACGGCTTATGGTAAATGGCGAAAACATGTTTTCCATTTTCATTCGAAATTGTTACGTCTAAGAAATTTATCGAATTATTGCTTTCTATTTCGGTTGTGAATCCAATGTTTGGATGTAATGAATTTATATGATTTTCGAAAATTTGTAACTGACTATCTGTTCCTGTGAAGCAAATAATGATATCGTCTACATAGTGATACCAATATAAACAATATTTACTGAGTGGATGATTATGAATTAATTTCTTTAAATTATTCATGAATATTTCCGCTAACAAAGGACTTAACGGATTGCCCATAATCAAGCCGTCTTCAATAGTATAATATTTGTTATTGAAATGGAAATAATTTTGATCTAAACAAATTTGTAATAATGACAGAATATCTGATTTGATGATAGTATTGACATGATTCTTTTTAATAATTCTTCAACTAAGTAGTACGTATCTTTCGGACGAATGTTGGGAAATAGATTCTTAACATCGGAAGAAATGAGTTTGGAATTAAGTGGTATAATGGTATCTTTGCTATTAGCAATTAGTTCGTATGAATTTTTGACCGAAAATTTAGATTTAAAATTGCAATGTTTTATTAGCAAGTCGTTAAGGAATTTTGAAAGTTTGAAAGAAGGTGCCGTTACATAAGAAACAACAGGTCTAATAGGGTAATTAGGTTTATGAAGTTTTATCAATGAATATAATTCGGGGGATTGTGGATTGGAGTTAATGAATTTATATTTTTCGTGGTCTGTTACGCACCATTGTACCACCTAATTCCAAACTCATTTCTTTCGATGTATTAATCTATTTCCCAACATTCCTCTGGAAGATACGTACTACTTAGTTGAAGAATTATTAGAAAAGAATCATGTCAATACTATCATTAAATCAGATATTCTTTCATTATTACAAATTTGTTTAGATCAAAATTATTTCCATTTTAATAACAAATATTATACTATTGAAGACGGCTTGATTATGGGCAATCCGTTAAGTCCTTTGTTAGCAGAAATATTCATGAATAATTTAGATAAATTAATTCACAATCATCCACTCAGTAAATATTGTTTATACTGGTATCGCTATGTAGACGATATCATTATTTGCTTCACAGGAACAGATAGACAGTTAGAAATTTTCGAAAATCATATGAATTCATTACATCCAAAAATTGGATTCACAACCGAAATATAAAGCAATAATACGACAAAATTCTCAGACGTAACAATTTCGAATGAAAATGGAAAACATGTTTTCCCATTTACCATAAGCCGTAACATACAGATATTATAATACATAACTCTATTCCTCAATTTTATTGGATATACCTGTCATAAATAACCACTTAAGAAGAATCAACCCAATAAGCTTTTAAATACTTAAGAACATTTATATTTATATTCTCATTCTTATTTTCTGTACATTCATTCGTCTGAAGAAGCTACGGTGGAGTGAAACGCGTTACGAATCATAATTATTAAGTAAAATTCCAAAAACACATTGCTTATTTTTATTATTGATAATGGAATTTTATCAAGTAAAAGCCTCCCAAATTGAAATGAAAACGTTTTTCGTGTAATAATGTCCTTTACTTTTCATTTTTCGTGTGAAGTCAGATCAATTACGCTTTCTTTTCCATACTACGTTGCTATCAATTTCGTTTGCGAAATTTCTTCAGAATATATTGCGTTCCATCATGCAGAAAAGCAATTGATTTCAGTGAACACCATTAGTTCAGAAAGCGTGAAGTTGAGGTCTGCCCTTTGTGAAAGATAGACCGAAAAAGAAACGCAACTAATTATCAACTTCAAACGCATCAGAATTAAATGAAGTTGTTCGCGGAATTTTCCACAATAGAAAGAGAAAAGACCCCATTCGAAAGAATCCAATGGTCCAATTAAACAAGCCGTTGGAAATTCAGTTCCGATTGAGAATTTCATTGATTGAAATCGTAAGACTGTATTAAGAGAAGCAATTTCGATGAGATCGTGTATGAAGCGCTATAAAAGCAGAAGGGAAAACTTTAGGGGAAGTCTAGGTTTTTCGTTTGATATGATGAAGACAATAAATGAAATTTCGACGTTCGTAGCGATTCTTTTTATTGTTCTACTCTTGACTTCGAGTGTTGAAATACGAAATCAAAAATACGTATGTAGAGGATTATAGATAATATAATAGGCGAATCTAATAAAATTGGCCATTAAATGATGATGAATCTAAAAATATATCCGATTTTTCATATTTACATATGAATGAAGTATTGAAATTTAAAAACTATAGCATTATCAGTCAATGATATCAATCTAGTAGTGTCAAAGGCTTTCTGCCCGGAAAAATCCAATGTATGGACATTAGTCAAGTAACACTGAATGCTATTCATTCATAGTTTTCTTTGTATGAAGTGATGAACGATCAAATGGAATACTGCTTTGAATATTAATAATAAAATTGGCAGCTAGTTATATTACATTTATATATCCAAATCAATAAAATATGAAATAAGATTCTGAGCAGTATAAACTAAAGAGGAAACCTATGACTCTACCTCATTATATTTTTCGGAAAGGAACCTACGAAGAATATTACAAGATTTGATGACTGTTATCTTCTGCAATTGTTCAAATAAATTTTTCTTCAAACCTAAAATCTCAATATTTTTGTGAAGATTCCTAGAATAACACCTATTGTAGAAATAATAATCGGTAGAATACATTTTTTCATTTTCCACATTTTTAAATCTCGTCGGCAAGCATCATATATTTAGAAATTTTTTATTGTATTTATTTATGTTATGTGTGTCGTGTATAGCAATATCAATTTTATAAGTTATTCGATTCTGTTTATCCGTAAGAATGATATCTGGCCTATTGCGATTTACATTTTGTTTCTCTTGGGAATGAAGTAATGTTTTATTCTTAAGTTGAAATGAATAATATTAGCGACGGCATTAAGTCTTTCTAAATATTCTGTTGAGTACTGAGCCAGATGATAATATATGAAAAACTTTTTCTGAATAACAAAAACATCTACGGCAAGAATCATCAATATCTTGCTTTATGCTGTATTGTGTATAATTTCTTGTGAAAACAATCTTATCTTGGATCGCAATTTCCAAGCCTTCTATTTCAGCGAACAATTCTCCAGATACTAACTGTCTATTTGATGCGATTTCATAAATATAATCATTGTTCAATTCTTTAGGTTGCTTTCTGTGTAATTCTTTTTGCATCCAACTTTCTCTTTAAGAATTATATCAAATATATCAAAATCTACTTTCTGCATTGTCAAGTTCAGAAGTGTAAGATTATAATCTGAAGTAAAAAAATATCATGTAATTTAGACGTTCTCTGTTTATCATGAAAATGGGAACGTAGAAGAGAAATCTGTTTACTATAAAGATTATTCAAATCAGTTAATCCACGACCTCCAAGATGTCTAGGTAGTGTAACTCTATGAACAGCTGACTTTGAGTGGTGCTTATGATATTTACATTTACATTTTCCTCGTATGACATTTTAATTCATTAAGATCAGTTTTAGACCATTTAACGATTCCAAAAAAATAGATAGATATAGCTCTGAAAAGGTTTTTACTTGTTAAATGACTCTCAATAATAATTCTAAGTCTGTTATAATATAAACTTCTAATATTTATAATATTTTCTTCAGTATAAATATATATATATATATATATATATATATATATATATATATATATATATATATATATATATATATATATATATATATATATATATATATATATATATATATATATATATATATATATATATATATATATATATATATATATGTGTCCCAGAAATACGCTAGTTAGAAGAAATCTGATCTGAATATATAAATCAGCACAAAATATAAGGCTGGTAGGTGTTGCCAGATATTTCATAAAGTCAAAATTGAAGAAAACTAATGTACAATAAGGCTTCCTTTTATGTCCATAATAATATTGCGTTAAGCGAATATTTTTATTTTAGGGAGGCATAATACTGCATCAAAATTTTATTCATTCTTTTAGAACGAGCATGATATGGCATCCAGCGCTGTTGCCGATACTCTTCCACTTCAATCGCTCGTAGTAAGATCACTTCACAGCGGTATGTTAAGACCACATGGTGCATTATGTATGATATCGTTTTCTCTAATGAATGATGATTGAATTTCTAATTATCAGAATATCGTCGGTCAGAAGCCAGGAAATCTGAGTGGACATTCATGAGCCATCCACGTATATCTGTGAGTGGCTTGAAGATGAACGCCTAAAGTACCGACCTCGGATTTTTAATAGATTCGGCAATATATGTTGTATTGCATAAAAAATGGAGCTGTCTATGTGTATTACTCTTAATTCAAACATTCACTGAAAATCTATACTTCGAACAAGATTTGCGAATCTCTTCTTGATTTTAGTCTGCCCAAGTGTATGAGGTTCGCGAGTTATTTATTACTGTCAGCACTGTCAACTCTTAATTGGAAAATGCATAATTGTATGCATAATTTCGATGACGTGAGGTACACGTCTGCACTAAGGATATAGTCATTTTTAAATGATCTATTGCATCTTCAGATTGCAATTGAACACATATTTCATTGTCTTTCCAATGATTAATCAGTTATTCAAACGTTAAACGATAAGGAACTGGATATTCTCAAAATCGTCTATGATATTCTCTATAGTGAAACACCCCCAACCCCGGTCTATGAAATACGATGCAAAATGCATCCGCTTTCATGTATATTGCAATACCTGAATTATCTTATTTTCTTTCCCATATTAATTACACCTGAGACCGACTGAAATCGGTCAAATGAAAAGCCATGTGATCGTCTAGTACCTGAACTTGAAGTTATTTTTATAAAAAAGGACCCTTTTCTTCGTGGTGTTGTGTATTTGTAGTAACCTAATCAAGTTCTTTTATGTAAGGTTTGATGTGATACGACCAATTCTCCATCGCTTAAACCATAGGTAAGGAAATTGGAAAATCAAAAACAGATTCGATAACAACGTCTATTTGATCTTAGTAGTATTTGTATTAAATTCTTATCCTTGCATTCTTTGGCGTCTTTGAATGAATTTAATGAAACATCAGATCATTTCGATATAGGCTCAATTCACCCTCACCCATATTTTGAGCGGAAGTTATACATTAGATTATTATATACAGACCTAATTGGTCCTCACCCATATTACGAGTGGAAGTTGGAATATTTAATTATTATAAACAGACCTAATTGGTCCTCACCCATATTACGAGTGGAAGTAGGAATATTTAATTATTATAAACATGCTTACTCGGCCCTCACCCATATTCTAGATGGAATTCGGATTTGAGATTATTATAGACAGGCCTAACCGGCCATCACCCATCTAATGAGTGGTAACAGACCCGATCTAAGGGTTTTGGTAATATGATATCATGTTTTCTGAAAAGGTCGTTGCCCTGATACTCCAAGCTCTGGAAGATTTGCTTTTAAAATTCTAAGGAACACGTCCACAGCTGACAACTTGCAAGGGTTAATTCGCTCGCGTATTCTTAATCGAATTCAGTAATTCGTATAGTATTAAAACATTATATATATGGAACTAGATGTAAGCCCATAAAGCCATACGTGATTCTTTTTGATCAACTGAGCGTCAACGGGCAGTATTATTATTATTATATTGTGTCACTGACTGCGGATCATATTCTATTCCCATATCGAGGATTCACCAACCAGGGAATCATGCCCTCTGATCATACACCTGTATGTGCCACAAACGTCACATACATTCCACCAACTCAGACATTCTTCAAAACTTTGATACCGACAACAGACAAGTCTCAATGCCTGTGGGTTCATACATGCGTATAATCCCTAAAGCCATTTATTTATACTAATGAGTTATGATATTATTCGTAGGTGATCATTACACCTGAAGGCAGGGAAAGTTCCCTTATTGAGCTTAAGAGTATCGGACATCAAATCAATAATTTGAAAGTAAGATCTTCCCCATAGTTGGACACAATGAAATATAAACATATTCGTTACAGTTTAAGTATGTTCTGCTAAGTTATAAAGTGAGATAAATAGAAATACTGAATAAAGGATTATGATATCCCCAATGGATAATTGGCCCATTTATAGAAGCAAAGATAAGAATCAATATTAAATGTTCTCACATTCGAATGTATCGTTTATCAGATTATAAACAAAAGATTTGGATTGGCAAAATTGTTAAGTAGCATTTCTATGAGATCAATTTTCTGAGTTATAAAAGTAAAGTTTCACATCAATCTTAAACATCATAACATTTCAAATTCAAATAGTGACCCAGTTATTGGAATCAGTACACAATAGTTGCCAGTTTGATAAACAAATGTTGAAATCAATACTAAAAAATTTGAGTATATTTCAAAATAATGTGTCAAGTTGAAACAACTGTGGAAATCAATATAAAATAAATTCAGTACATTTCAAATTTAACCAAGTTACGAAAGCAAAGGTTTTTAATAAGTCTATGAAAATAACCCTTCAAAATAAATACCAGAAAATGTCAGTGCAGTTCAAATAGATCATTTGCCAAGAAAAAAAATATGTGAAAATAATTTGGAATTTGAGAAGTGATTATTTCAACTCGCCCTTAGTGCGTTAAGAAATTACGTAGCATACACTTCAGGAAATTCGTAAAGATTAATTAGTGAACAGAAATATTGAAGGAAATTCAGAAAGTAATCACCTGTGGACACAGCGGGAACGGTGCTTCTTCTCCCCTGTCCGTCTTCTCGGAGACGAACAATCTGCGTCTTCCATTCTTCTGGACACATGTTATGCACGACAACTTAAATTTAATTCCGATTCACACGAATGAGTAAATTCACTGAGCTTCGAGAACAGAAAAACGGAATCACTGCATATCTGACGAAAAATAACTTAATAATGATAATCATAATGATCCCTTAACGTCGCGATCGTGATCCTTATATATGCGTGACCAAGCAGCCTTACACCCTCACTCCCCCCTGCCCTTGGTACTCAAGTACCTGTTACATAGTCTTTTACAGACGCATTCCTTCGTCGCGACGTGGGAATTGCTGTTTTAGAAAATACCAGATGTGTGGAATCGTGGATTCGAAAGGGTGCTTAACGGTCTTCGATTTTGAAGTCGAATATTGTTTTTGCTGGATTTCTTATCTGAGTTTAGATAAATTCCTTAGCCTCGATATTTACGCTTTTGGGTGATTTTAAGCTGTTTTAAAGATACGTAATATTCTACTATATTGAGAATTTAAAATAAAATTATTGGATACTTCTAGCAAATGACCGTCTTTTCACTGTAATTTTGAATTCAGATGAACAATATGAAATGTTATGCAGGTAGATCTACAAAATACAGTTATCACAATTGATAATAAAATTCAATTAGATAAAAATCAAGAAATATATGGATAGTTTTTGCAAATGAACAAAAATAATAGACACCGGTTCTGGGTCACGAAATCCGTAAACATAAAAAATGTACGCATATTCCGCTCTGAAAATTTGCATATTTGATTCTTTACGATTATTTTGCAATAGAGTGAGTTAAATCACCCACAATATCTGGGAACGTACTGAAAAACTGTCAAAATTGTGTAATGCACAAGAACAATCTATGATGGACTTTTCACGTTCTCGAAAGCAAATATTCGTTCATCTACAGTATTCACAGATGCGAATAATGCGCAGTAGCTATCTGACGTTCAGCTTGAGCGATTTTCAAACCGAATCCTTTCAGGTACATTATTATTTCATATACGGTTCGTTCCAATAATAACGAAACAATCTGAATAACTCGGCTGGTATGAGTTTTCAGTGAATTTCCTGAAAAAAGTCGATTTTTAATTTCAAAGAAACCATTGTTTATGCCGACTTTGCGCATGTCAACTCAACCCAATTATTTATATGAATCGATAATATTTTTCAGTAAAATTTACGGTACAGGTTGTTCCAACTACAAAAAGATGTTATCATATAATAATTGAACAACCCTTTGATTGCGATGTACTTTGAATAATTGATAATACAGATTGATATCAGTATTCAAGAAGATGTTTCAACAGGTTAATTTAAGAGTGTAGGGATCAACTCCCTGTCCCAGACTCAAGAATTTTAATCGTATCATGTCTCATTGAAGACGGCTCGCGATACTCTGAGCAAATTCGGTCAACACTTTGTGTCAGGGACCAAACAGGGTATTCCACTTCGAGATATTCTTTTTTTGAATTTGAATTAATTTACT
Organism: Cryptolaemus montrouzieri; assembly: GCA_013387265.2. Lineage (NCBI taxonomy): Eukaryota > Metazoa > Arthropoda > Insecta > Coleoptera > Coccinellidae > Cryptolaemus > Cryptolaemus montrouzieri. Next base: position 41,154,698 of record JABFTP020000124.1, on the reverse strand, counting down.
CGATGTACACAGCTACCTAAATGAATAAATTCCTCGGTTTGAACACATTGTATAAACTCCATTAAAAATTCCATATTCCTTTTAGGTTTGTTTGTTAAGCTTTATTAATAACTCTATTGACAAAAAAATAAAAGTTGAAGAAAAATCTACAGATTCATTGAAATTTCAACGGAACAACCTCTGTCATATCAGCTAATTTAGGATATTTTGGATTAATTGTACTAGTTTGATAGGAATAAAAGAAATTATTTCACAGGATTCAAATAGTTAAGAATAAAACAAAGATTAATTCTCTTTGGTATAAGAAATACAGAAATGACTGTTCCTCAATAAACTCAACTCAAATCAAGCGCAACTTCTATATCTATTAGAAACTTTTTTCTTATCAAATTCAATGCAATCCAGCTCTAAATAGTGTATTTTTCGAAAAGAACAACTCGAAAAAACGTGCTAGATAGATTTGATGCCACGATACACTGGTGCAATGAGATGCAGAATTCGCCTGACGGTTTCGGATATGAGGACTGATATAATGTGGATCTTTTCTTCAAAAAACAGTCTTCAAAAATAGTTCAATATGTAAGAAAATAATCAGCAGATTTGGCGGTAATTTTCATGTCAATATTGGTAAAATGAATTTGCAAGTATTTCCGAATTTTTCTTTACATCACATTAATTAGTTAATTAAAAAGAGAATGAAAGAGATTGAATTCATTAATAATCTGATGAGAGTTATTGTAGATAAAATATGGTCCATGACAAGAAATTAATATATAGTTTAATTTAAATGAACTATCATTTTTATAAAATCTAATTTTATTCATTACAAATAAATCAAATTGTTCCCAAAAAATTACATATTCCAGCAAAATAACCACGTCACTGTGACAAATCAAAGTTATTTCGGCAATCCAAACAAATGATATCATAACAGGTGGGCTGAAAAGTTCGTTGGCTGAAATAGAGGTGGCGTAACTAGGGTCAAATTATCATTATTTTCAGTTAGTACTAATCTTAACTCGACAAGAGTAAAAAGTTTTGAGCTGTACGGCCGTTGATTTGCGAGATATAGCATTGAGAGTGAATCAACTTCTGTTGTTGTTGGAGAAATGGATAATTCCGTGTGTTGATGAAACATTGATTTTTGATGGAAAAAATACAGTTGAAGTCAAATCATAGCTTGATAAACATTAGTCGGACTTTGCGCCAGGAAAATCAATGGTGGAAAAGTGGTTTGTGAAGTTTGCACGAGGTGATATGAGCATCCAAGACGATGAACGCAGTGGACATTCCAAAGAGGCTGTCATCGATGAGAACTGTGACGTTACTTTGTCGGTGTCTCAGTAACATGGGTAATTAATACGCCCTTATCTTCCAAGGTTGGCTCTTGAGCGCCATTCTTGTATTTTATAGTAGCAAGAACCTACTTCTGCACTTAGACTTTCAAAGCTTCAAAGCCTAAGGCAGGGGTAACTACTCTAGCCGGAGAAAGTTAATCCAAAGTTCGTAGTAGGGATAAATTCAAAATAAACACTAGATACGTAGTCATATCAGGTAAAATAACTCTTTATTCAACTCAAAATTATATCCAACATTATTCTTGAAATGATCAGGAAAATCAAACAAATTTTATTTATATATCAGGAACCATGCTCCAGAGAAAGAACATCAAATCTACTTATAAATATTTGAATTTAATACAGGTGCATCATTTGGTGAATGGAAATCGAAATAAATCTCTCGTAAAAGATATCACATACACTAGACTCACGAGTGTGAATTTTATAAAGTAAGAATGTGAACTTAATGTTTCTGCCAGGATAGCCTCAAGGTGCAAAATGAAATTAAACTTAATTCTGGATAACTCTGGAGTTTTTATAGTTGCCGGATATCCGAAGAGTCGGAAAAAGGTGGCGCCTGAAAAGCGATCAATTATTTCTACGTGCAGATGTCGAGTTCGATGCGTAAATTTTCTGTTTACTGGTAACTACAGGTTATACGGTTGTTTAATATATTATGAATACAATAAATCTGCGGAATTGAATAATGACCAGGCAGAAGATATGATTTGAAAGCTTACTTGAAACATGCGTGAATTATAATGAATTGGAGAATCGGATTGAAATGCAGGTAAAAATTGAAACTGATTGAAGCAAGTGAAACAAAATTTGCAATGAAAATTAAGGAAATGATCCAGACCAGTTAACGATAAATCATTAAAGTGGGGATTGAATGATGTAAGGTAGATATGAGTGATAGCAATAGGAAAAGCAGGAGAACAAAAACTGTTAGTTCGAATGAAGTGCTAATATCGAATGAATCAGGAAGTACGGAGCTACTCTTAATCATACGATAGGTCTTTCTGGTGTCGTGAACACTCTGAGGTAAATGACATGCCTTACTCAGGACACAGCAACTGCGTAAGCCGTCCACACGCCCCGAGGTATTCAATGTGCGAGAGTCCAGAATGAGAGAATCAGAAGCCGCCGGCACAAGTATGTGTGCTACACCACTCTCGACATCTCCTAGTTATGATAAAAGTTTGAGACGTTTTCCACAATAAGACACAGCAACTATGTAGGGCGTCTACGTACCCCGATTAGGGAAACGAATATTGAAATATAGGGACTGCTTCATGCTTAGGACACAGCAACTGCGCAGGGCATCCACCTATTCTCAACTAGGACCAACAACTACACGGGAGCGGATTATCATACCTAGAGCACAACGGGCGGACCACACCCGGAACACTCCGCTCGGTATAACACACTGCAGTTCAGCACAACGGTGGTCTTTGGAATTCACACACAATTTCACTGGAAGCTGGTGAGAACCTTAAAGATCTGGTCTGGTCTGCAACCGGGAACAGGTCTGGAAGTGGGGTCGGTAGCGAAGCACGCACGGCCTTGAAACTACTGAAACACGCCTATGAAACAAACCTTTTGATCGTGTCAACTAACTAGATGTTTTTCCTTGTTTCCTATTGTCTGTTTCTGTCTGATCATTACCTCTCAGTATAGCTACAATATTTTTGTTTCTGAAAACCGGTCTCTTGGAATATCGATGAAGTAATTAGAAAATAGTACAAAACGGAAAACGGTTTGTTACAGAACATACACAAAATTGTTTTAAAAAATCGAAAAATGAAATTTATCGAGATAGCTGAGACCCTAAAGATATCCAAGGAATGTGTTAGTTTTATTTGAAAAGAATGTTTGGGCATGCAGAAGCTGTGTGCAAAATGGATGCCCCACTTATTGACTGTTGATCAAAAGCAACAACGAGTAGATGGTTCTTTCCAAATAATATATTGAAGCAAGTATTGAGAAAGATGATAATATATTTTTTCTACAAGAATCATTTATATTTTGCTAGATGATATGTTTTCTATAATTTCCTGTAAAAACAATCTTATCTTGGATAGCAATTGCCAAGCCTTCTGTTTCCGCAAACAATTTTCCAGATACTAACCATCTATTTGAAGGAATTTCAACAATATAATAATTTTTTAATTCTTCGAAGTGCTTTCCGTGTATTTTCTTCTACATCCAACTTTCTTTTTACATTCATCATCTAATACAGGGGTGCTCAAACTTGAACTGCTGGCGATCTAGCTCAATATTTTTAGACTACTTACGATCGACTCTGAGAGGCTGCAAGTATGTGTGATGCAGATTTGTCGTACATACACGATACATCCTACCTACCTACCTAGGTAGGGTGTACCGTAGCATATATAGATATTATCTTTCTGCACAATACACATTACTTTAGTCAAGGTTTGGGTTAGGTTTAGTTATATATATTCTTTATATAATCAGAGGTGATCTTCTCTTCTTCAATAGAAAGATTTTTACATTAAGGAAACCCATATTCCGTATGAATATCTTTGGAAAAGTCCAAAGTTATCTCATGTGAAATTCTTGAATGAGATCTGATTCCAGCATATAATTGAATCTCGTCTAAATAATTTAAATGATTTAACTCAAATTCAGTTGATGGACTCTTCAATGTAAACTCGAAATTGTTAGCATTTAACTCGTGAGATAATTGATTAAGGCAAAGAGAAAACCAAAGGTAACTCAAAGAATCTCCTTGAAAACTTCCAAAATTTCTTGAAGCCATGAATGGAAAGAACTATCGAATGCCATTTAGTAATCAATAAAAGCTGTATGAATATTTCATTTCTTTATATGAACTTGATTCAAAGCAACATAAGCAATCAAGTTACTCTTTAGTAGCGAGGTGATTTTTCCTACACCCTTCTTGTTATTCAGAAAGAATACATTTTTTGGGTCATACACGCAGTTAAAATTTTTTATATTGTTGAAGTATTGAAAAATTAATAAGCATGACATACATCACAGGAAATAATCATGGGAATTGTTTATTAGTATCTTGAGTTTATGTTAGAAATCTGAAACAACAACATCCTCAAATAAGGTAACTCGAGAGTTCAAAGCGAAAAAATAGAGCGGACTGAAAGTATTGATTACGAAAAAACAATACGGACGAAAATAGTTGTAAAAGAAAAGACTCACAATTTTTTGATTTGGTTTGTCATACAGGAAATATATTGAACCTTAAACCAAGAGAAATTCATCCAAAGACTCTAAACTATGTTCTCATTTATTTTATCATAATAAGGTTATCCACTAAGATTTTTATCAGAAAACACGGTGGTTCATTAACGTGAACCAAACATTAAAACTGAATCGTCATTGGTGTTTAACATTCACTTTCCGATGGGAATTGACATTGAACCAGTAATGTTCATTACTGCGATTGAATTATCCGTCTAAATTGTGTACTGGTAGAATTCGGGATTTTCTCCCTGGCATATGCTGATACCATGGACAAAATTTTAGCCGTCTCCTAATACCCTGGCTGTAGAAACTGAGATTTCCTCATCTTATACGATTGAGACTTTTCTACTTTTTTTTCTGAAGGTTCGCAAAACTTTAGATTTTGCTACGCTCTTTCTGCTTCAATTTGCCAACATGAAATTGAGGTATTAGCAGTCACAGCCTTCAAAACTTCCATTGCAACTTTCTCATTATCTTATTAATTGTAACATTTTCTCTGAGTGCTTTGAAAGAGCCAGTGTTCATGAGATTCTGTTTCAATTTTCGAAATATAGACTATATGTCAGGAAAATGTACAGAAGAATATTTTGAAACATTCATCGGTTCGTTCATTCTGAACGTAACATTCTATAATGTCGAATTTTTCAAGATTCACGAACATTTTTCAATCAAAATTTTTTTAGCCAATTTTTATTGTGAGCATAGAATTGAAAATATTTGGGACGTTTTGTATAAATTCGCACCAGAATACAAGATGAAACCCCAGAATGTTCGAAGAATTTTCATTTCTGGAAATTTTTGAGATTATTTTTCGGGCAAGATAAATATATTTGAAAAGAGAAAAGTACTCTTCCTATTTTATCCAAACTCACTTTTCCAAAATAAAAACAAAAGTTAATATTTCTATTCGATATATTTGAATAAGTTCCTCTAGTCTTGTCTAGTACTTGAAAAATTTCCACTAGAAAGTCAAAATAGTTTTTACCTAACTTATATATCAACCAAGATATTGGCATAAGCCAAAATACCGGATAACCGAGAAATCCGGAATAACTCGAAAACAACAAAAGATAGTGGAGAACTGTTTTCTGTATATACAGGGCGATTCCCGAGTGATCGTAGATATCTTAACTGTAGTTAGAGTACACTTAGGGGTATTCGATTTGGCACTTAGAATAATAATAATAATAATAAATAATGGTGACGAATAATAGGCCGGACATAGTGGTGTATGATAAGAGAGCCAAAACAGCAATGCTGGTGGATGTCGCCATACCAAATAATAACAACGTGCTGAATAAGTTCCAGGAGAAAAAGTCCAAATACACAGACCTTGCTATTGAGATCAAGCAGATGTGGCACCTCGACAAAATAGATATTGTTCCTGTCATCGTATCCTCGACTGGTTTAATACCCAAAACTTTGCATGATAGCCTTAAGAAATTAGAATTGCATAAGAATACCTATATAGAAATGCAAAAAGCTGTAATTCTTAATACATGTAGGATAGTTAGGAAATTTCTGTCAAGTATATTGTAATCGAGCCTATTCCCTTTGATTGCTAAATCTGGGAAAGGTAAATTATATCCAGCTACTAGCTGAGATAGTGCATAAGTCCACGATAATAAATAAATAATAATAATAACTTCTGACCTACATAGAGCGGTATCGTTGGCTGATAAGGGATATACACCTCTAAATCTTGCTACCAGAGATGACCTGCTGAATCTACCATTCCTATCAGATACTGAAAAACAAGAGCAATGGTCAAGAAAGGAATTGCATGGACGACATCACCATGAGATTAATCAACCACACATCGACAAAGAAGCCTCCAACAAATGGTTGATGAAAGGAGAATTAATCGCGGAAACAGAGGGATTCCTTATAGCCATCCAAGACCAAGTGATCGCTACAAACAACTACAAAAAATTTATTATGAAGGACGGAACATTACAAACAGATAGGTGCAGAAAATGCCATATAAGATCGGAGACTATACAGCATATTACGTCCGGATGTGAACAACTGGCCAATACAGACTATCTTCACAGGCATAATCAAGTGTGCAACATTATCCATCAGAAACTTGCACACAAGTACGGACTTCTGAATACATTCCAGCCATATTACAAGTATCAACCGGCGCCCGTATTGGAAAATGACTCTATCAGATTATACTACGATAGGCCTATTATCACTGACAGAATGGTGACGAATAATAGGCCGGACATAGTGGTGTATGATAAGAGAACCAAAACAGCAATGCTGGTGGATGTCGCCATACCGAATAATAACAACGTGCTGAATAAGTTCCAGGAGAAAAAGTCCAAATACACAGACCTTGCTATTGAGATCAAGCAGATGTGGCACCTCGAGAAAATAGATATTGTTCCTGTCATCGTATCCTCCACTGGGTTAATACCCAAAACTTTGCATGATAGCCTTAAGAAATTAGAATTGCATAAGAATACCTATATAGAAATGCAAAAAGCTGTAATTCTTAACACATGTAGGATAGTTAGGAAATTTATGTCAAGTTTATTGTAATCGAGCCGATTTCCTTTGATTGCTGAATCTGGGAAAGGTAAATTATATCCAGCTAACAGCTGAGATAGTGCATAAGTCCACGATAATAAATAATAATAGTACACTCCATAGAGTGGTATCGTTGGCTGATAGGGGATATACACCACTAAATCTTGCTACCAGGGACGACCTGCTGAATCTAAGGTTCCTATCAGATACTGAAAAACAAGAGCAATGGTCAAGAAAGGAATTGCATGGATGACATCACCATGAGATTAATCAACCACGCATCGACAAAGAAGCCTCCAACAAATGGTTGATGAAATGAGAATTATTCGCAGAAACAGAGGGATTCCTTATGGCCATCCAAGACCAAGTGATCGCTACAAACAATTACAAAAAATTTATAATGAAGGACGGAACATTACAAACAGATAAGTGCAGAAAATGCCATATAAGATCGGAGACTATACAGCATATTACGTCCGGATGCGAACAACTGGCCAATACGGAGTATCTTCACAGGCATAATCAAGTGTGCAACATTATCCACCAGAAACTTGCACACAAGTACGGACTTCTGAACACCTTCCAGCCATATTACAAGTATCAGCCGGCGCCCGTATTGGAAAATGACTCTATCAGATTATACTACGATAGGCCTATTATCACTGACAGAATGGTGACGAATAATAGGCCGGACATAGAGGTGTATGATAAGAGAGCCAGAACAGCAATGCTGGTGGATGTCGCCATACCGAATAATAACAACGTGCTGAACAAGTTCCAGGAGAAAAAGTCCAAATACACAGACCTTGCTATTGAGATCAAGCAGATGTGGCACCTCGAGAAAATAGATATTGTTCCTGTCATCGTATCCTCGACTGGTTTAATACCCAAAACTTTGCATGATAGCCTTAAGAAATTAGAATTGCATAAGAATACCTATAAAGAAATGCAAAAAGCTGTAATTCTTAATACATGTAGGATAGTTAGGAAATTTATGTCAAGTATATTGTAATCGAGCCTATTCCCTTTGATTGCTAAATCTTGGAAAGGTTAATTATATCCAGCAACTAGCTGAGATAGTGCATAAGTCCACGATAATAAATAGTCATAATAAATTTATTGACAAATCAACGATACCAATCAATTACAATACATTATATCCTAACTATCATTATTTGATATAATGCATGTTCGCTTAAAATTAAATTTTGTGTGCGAACAAATATTATTTACTGAATAACGTACCCATACTAAATTAAAATTAAAAATTAAATACTAAATGACCACAATTATTTTTATACAATTAAATCAGTCAAGGACTACACTTAACAAAAAATTTTTTCATACCAACTCAACAAATGAATATGACTCTACAACAACTCAAGTATTTCGGTTCTGTATGAAGCTACGAATTTTTTAACTTTTTTCATAAATATTGGCAGAGCTTGTACGTTATTTACATTCTTCAGTTCAGATGGCAAAATATTATGGAGTAAAACAGCAACATTCATAAAACTACGAGCAGTTACCTCTTTGCTTACTATATTGATTCTTATATTAGAAAGATGTTGATTCCGAGTAACATATCCATGATCAAACAATCTATACCATGTTCTATTCAGAAAATCGAATCTATAAACCTCCACGGTATACAACTGTACTACCTCAAAAACTTTTGACTCATCAAAAAGAGATTTTGTAGGAAATCTTCTAGGTTTCCCCATAATTATCTTAAGGATAGATCTCTGTATTATTTCAACTTTTCTCAAATGGGTTTTATACGCTCTACCCCAAACTATTATACCGTACGACAATACGGACTGAGCCAGTGCAAAATACAACGTTCTGAGCGATTCCGGTGGTAAGACATCTCTAATTGTGTAGTAAAAGTAACATGTTTTCCTCAATTTATCAGATATATAATTCATGTGATGGCTCCATCCCAAATTCCCAACAACAATTATACCTAAGTATTTAACTCGATTCACTTTTTCAATTTCAACACAGTTGCAAGATGTTTTTCTTCTACATAAAGCTGAATGAATCTGCAAACTATGATTGACTGGTTGAGTGGAATTATTAGCTGAAAAAGCCAGATGAACAGTATTTCATATTCAGTGAAAGAAGGTTGCTATCCATCCACTCTTCTATTTCGTTTATCGTTTCGGAAGCTACTGAATATATTTCATTCCATGTTTTCTCAGTTACATACATTACCGTGTCGTCGGTGAAAGACACAATGTCCACACCAGCTCAACAAGTAAAAGATCATTCAGGTACACCATTAATAGTAGGGGACCAAGCACCGTACCTTGAGGTACGCCACAATCTATATTCAATAATGCACTGCTACTTCCACCTATCTGAACATATTGATTCCTATTCTGTAAGTAGCTCTTGATGAGACTCAAACATTTCCCCCGCAGCCCATATCTTTCAATCTTACCAAACAAAACATCATGGGACCACATATCGAAAGCCTTCGTTAAGTCTAAAAACACGACAAGAGAGGACTGACTTTTATCCACATTATCACATACTTTCCGAATTCTAAAAAATTTGAGATTCGGTTTTTTAATACATTTTCCCATATTTCAGCTATGTGTAATAATAGAGATATTGGACGATAATTTCCGAGCTTTTTTGACTCACCACTTTTATAAATTGGTTTGACTACAGCTGTTTTAAAACATTCTGGGAAGATACAAGTTTCGAAAGATTAATTGATAAGGATTGATATTGGCTTTGCGATATAATCTAAAGATAATTTCAGGGCCTTCGAAGTTATATTATCATTGCCTGGGAAGTATTATTTTTCAATTTGTTAATGATTTTTTTTTATTTCATTTTTGTCTGGTGGATTCAAGAAAATAGTAGAATTGTTTTTTGGGACATTTTGAAGTGGATTTAGACTTGATTTGGTGATTTTTTCTAACATTTGTTCACTTATGTTAGTGAAATATCTGTAGAATTTATTTGCCACTTCTGTCTCTGCTCTCATCGTTTCACCCGTTTCTGATTCAATGTCCATTATAGGCATTGATTTATTCTTAACTCTGCTTGTGAGTTCGTTTGATAATTTCCACACCTTTCTCGGATCATTCTTATGTTTTTCAAAATGCTGGTTGTAATATATCATTTTTGCTTCTCTAACTAAGTCGTTAATTCTTTTTCTATAAGTTTTATAACGTTCTTCCAATATCTTGTTATTTTTATTCTTGCGGTACTGCTTGAAGAGCCTATCTCTTTTATTTATTGACTTGATGATACCTATTGTTATACATTGTTTACGTTTATTATTATTTGAACTGTATTTCTTTGACATTGTTGCAGAAGCTATACCACCCTCAATAATTTTGAGGGAATGATTGACACTATAGTTTAGATTTCCGGAATTAACGAATCCGAAATCCGTACGAGATATGGTCTCAACGAAAGAATCATAGTCGATAATATTACATTCTGACCCTACTTCAGTACTTGTGTTTTTTTTTTGTTGCGAAGATAATTTCAAAATAACACGATGTGGTCAGTTATCTGAGAGTAGGATACTATGGGCAAAATGTGCTGTGGTTCTATTTTTGTTCTGATGAAAATGTGATCCAAGCAAGACTTTCTATTATCACATATTCTTGTTGGTTTGTTAATTAGTGATATGAAACCAGTTTCATAAAGCAGATTGAGATATTCATTACTGGAATTTTCTTCATGATCTAAATATCTATATTGATATCACCTAATAATATTTCAGTTGTTAAATTACTTTTATTTGCTATATATTCTTCGAGTTGTTCTAAAAAAGAGTTCGTACTATATGGTGGTGGCGTATAAATACTGGTCACTGCTATAGCTCGACCTGCTATTTGAAATTCTACTGTAATAAATTTTCAACACTCACTTCATGTCTGCTAGTATTTTTCACCAGAACTATAACTCCATCGTTTTGATTCAAAAAGCTTTCATTATAATGAGAAATGTAACCAACGATGGACGATACATTTATGTTACTTATTTTCCAAGTTTCCGTTAATACAATCAAATCAAAACTATTATTCAACGATTTAATCATTAAATCTAAAATAATTTTGTTCTTCGTCACACTTCTGATATTAGTATGAAATACACTGAAATTTTCTTGCCCTATTCCAAACCTGTCTAACACTTCATTACATTCATCAATACTATTAATAGTTCTTGTCTCTAGTTAATAATTTTCTGTGTTATCTAATAAGGTATTCATAATATTCATAGTTGTAATATTTTTAATAAATATGTCTATTACAAACTGAAAAACAATACCTGACACAAGTTGGTCAAGTCCTCCTCAGTTTTCACAAGGATCTGGCGAGCGTCATCATTCTTCCTCAAATAAACGTTGCCATCCTTCACCCATGCGAAATCTAACCTGTTTTCCTTTTTCAATTGCCGTGCTTTGGAATGAACCACTTGTTTATGGTGTGTGATGTCTTCGTTGAAATATATCACACTATCACGAATACAAGAATTAATTTTCGATATACAGGCAGTTTTATGGATTTGGGCAGAATTTTCTAATAGCAATAACTCTCGAACGCATAGACCCATTTTCTCGGTATTTCCTACCACAAATAATAGGGCTAATGTTAACAATAATGTTCATAGACGAAAATCAAATTCCAGGGTTGCACTCTCCTTGAAATAACTAAACAAGCGTCCTGTACATGACTTTTCGAGAACTCTTGCACACGATCCTAATCAGCAAGAATGGCTCTACAAAATGAGCCTACTGCAAAATCTGTCGCATTCAACTAAACAAATTTATTGAAATATGATTATGAGTATAAGTCTTTGTTTTCGTTTTAGAAAAACTTCGCGAACACCAAATGTAACTTACCTTCCTACTAACAATTCAGCATTGGGGATTTATGGTATCTGCCACGGGAATACTTCAACAAATCCTCTTCTCTTAGAATGAAACACACATTTTGCGTTCAGGTCATCTTTCGGGAGGTTTTCCAATCCCTCGGAAATATCACAACAACCTTTTCTTTTCAAGAGTAACTGTCAATTAAAGCAGTGCTTGATCAAACAAACAATAACTAAGAGACATTCCAATTATTATTCAGAAAATAATTAATACATCATCTAAAAGACAACAATCGAAGACTGATATTTCACGTTGATAAAAACTCAAAATAAAAAAGAAAAATTCATTCGAGAACAGAAACATGAAAACAGACCATCCACTTACAAAACAAGAAATACCAAAAAATCCATTTAAAAAAATTTCAAGTTTTCAACAATTCCCCCCCATTCTCGTACACATATCCCTGAGCGAACTGCCAGACACCCAACCGATTTTCTAATAACATCCAGTTCGTTTCGATTAAAATGGCAACCTTCCTCAAGTCTTTAGATTAGATGCTCCCTGTTAACTATCTCTTCAGCATAGACAAAATTTTTCAAGTAACCCCACAAAAAGTAGTCCAAACACGTAAGGATCTGTATTCCACATATCTCAAAATTCTTACTCATAATTGGTTCTGTGAATCACTAATTGCTAACCATAGGAAATCGAAGGAGTCCAGAATCACTATTGACACTGTGGAACACAGAATTAATTCTCGATGATCTACTTTTTCAGTTCGTGAATTTTCCAAATTTAGTTTCACATTATCATCAAATTGAATATAATATGCCCCGTTTCAGGAACAATCATTATGCTGATATGATCTTGGTGCATGGGTTTTGTCGTTGTAATTCTCGGCAGCGGTCAGAGAATATCGGCGGCGATATCCACGACGGCTTATTCCACATCGCCAAACTTTCGAAAGGTTAATCGTTTTTTCTACAGAAACTGGAAGGTTTCCATCGGCCCCAAGAAGAGAAAGGCCTGTCCAGGCGAACACTAGACAGCACAACGATATCATTGAAATTGAAGAGGACAATCCGAACATAAGAACACGACGATTGGCGAGTACATTGAATTTGGATCAACGTAAAGTATGGCGAGCTCGGAAAAAGAAAAAATGCATCACTACCACTTCTAGCCGGTCCAGGTGCTACGGACGTAGGAGATGAGCTAGCAAAAAAGCAATTTGGCCGCTGGGTATTAAGAAATCGCCTACTTATTTAAAGAACCTTGTTCACTGATGAGGCAAAATTCACACAAAATTGCATTTTAATGAGCGAAATACGTATGCCTGGGAAAGGAAAAATCTTCACACGATAATACCACGCCATTCCCAAGTACGATTCTTTGTCAACGTTTGGTGCAGTGTTTATAATAAAGCCCGAATAGGGCCTATTTTTCTTCCCGATCATTTGAATGGAAACAGTTATTTAAATTTCTTAAGGAACCAACTAACCGAATTGAGCCTATTTTTCTTCCCGACCATTTGAATGGAAACAGTTATTTAAATTTTTTAAGGAACCAACTAACCGAATTGAGCCTATTTTTCTTCCCGGCCATTTGAATGGAAACAGTTATTTAAATTTTTTAAGAAACCAACTAACCGATTTGGTTGAAAATGCTAATATTGACAAAAGAGGAATGTACTTTCAGAATAACGGTGCACCTCCCCAATTCACGAATGATGTGGGGGAACATCTGAATAATGTGTTACCGCTTCATTGGGTTGAAAGAAGGGGTCGTCATAATTGGTCTGCGCAATCTCCCGACCTTACGGGTTTGGACTATTTTTCGTGGAGTTACCTGCAGAATTTTGTCTATAGTGAGAGATAGTTAACCAAAGATCCAAAGAATTGGGGAAGGTTGCGATCTTACTCGAAACCAACCGGATGTTATTAGAAAATCAGTTGGGCATCTGGCAGTTCCCTAAAACATATGGGTACTCAATTTTCTTTGATTTCAAAAATATTTATATAAAAACACATAACTTCAAGTAAAGTGGCTGTTAATTGCCTGGGATACCATATATTACCATTTTTAATATTTTATGCAACATTTTCTCATATCACGAAAAAGATCATTCATTATATAAATTGTATTTCTCACGCCAACTTCCCTGAACTTCGATATTTGATATTATCACTCTAATGGATTAAATTCCAATGTTATAATAATCAGTAATGTCTAGTTATAAGCAAAAAATGACACATTCATTTCCCATTAGAGTCCTGTTGAAGACAGTTGATCTTCAAAAAATTTCAATAAAATGGTATATGTTTCTTAGTCGAATTCCATGAAATGAAACTAGGATCAAGAAGCCTTTTCACTCGTTCTGTAATCATCTATAAGGACTACAATAGTGGCAATATAATTTAGTCGAATGTCACAGCACGGAACGCAAAATATCTTAGTCCTTTTCCATATTACCTATAATTCTTCATCCAACAAAATAATTAAGTCAAGTGTTTCGATTTTAGGAAAAATTTTCAAAAAATGTTTTCTACTGCTCTATATTGTATTAGTTTTTCAAAACTGTCATCAATGTAATGAATATAACAAAAAGCAAACTCCTTCAAAACTAAATATTGCAAATTTCCATGAAAATAAGAACTAACAACACGCAGCAACGTAAACAACATCAACATTTTTTTGCGCAATCGGCTCCTACATTATAGAAAGAACTCATCCAATCTGGTTGGCTATATTCAACAGGGGAAAGTTGTCCTATAACCGTAAATAACAAGCGAATATCCCGCTCCGTTATTTTTTTAGGCCACTACCTTCCAGTCTAGCGGAAATACACAAATACACAGTTCTTGAAATTCCATTAAAAAATTCGTTATCAACTTTTGCACGGAAAGTGAATAACTAACTCCGTCCAAGTGAAAAAATTCCATTAGATACACCAAATGAAAGCGGAAAAACAGACGAGATCTAACGCGCTCTGGGTACAAATATTTTGTGTAGTAGACAGGCACGGCATTGAAATTTTCTAAATATACTCGCTTAAATAGGGAAAAGTTACCTGGATACAGAGCCCTAAATTCAACTTCTAAAATAAGAAATTAGATGAAGGGAAAGCGATCACTTCTTGAAACCGAATTATTGTGTGACTTTCCTCCCTGTCGATTTCTTAAATTTTCGATACAATCATTTCAAATTCGGATGCATTTGAATGATGATAAATATTTTCCAACTCATTTATTATCACTTCACCCAGATGAAGAACACAAAATTGTTTCTAGATAAATGAAAACGATAAATAATACAACTAATACACTGTGCACAATAAAGTTAGGGATATTTTGAATTATGATTAAGTATGTAACCGCATTACTAAGGTACACATGTTAATTTTACTGACTTTTCAATCTTTTATTGATGCTTTAGCAAAATATCGAAAACTTTTAATATAAAATTTAGCAAAGACTTTCACTGCTTTGGTTATTATTTATCGATCAATTTCAAATTTTGGGAGTGGAGTTAATGAATACTAATCTACAATTCCCAATTTTTTTTTCAGAGCAGTACCACTTCGGGTTCTACTGGACATCGACTACAACTTTGCTATTTCACATAGCATAGTGTACTCTTTATTTTTTTTATTAGTTTTATTATTATTCATTTCTGAAATAAAAGCTTAAATTGCTAACTTCAGTGTCATGAGTACTTCTCAAATATATGTTGTATTTTGTTATATTATTGGGTCCATAATGATTCTTGAACATCTATAGATCATAATCGGCATCACTTGGAAGACTGAACCTGCCCATCGGGGCCTTCTCGGTCAGACAGAGATGGAATTTGAGGAAATATCGCAGGTTATGTATTTTTTTTATTATCTCCTTAGTCCTTTTCATGACCTTGATTACTATGTAAAATCTTTTCTCAGATTCTTTTAGACATATAT
Organism: Cryptolaemus montrouzieri; assembly: GCA_013387265.2. Classification (NCBI taxonomy): domain Eukaryota; kingdom Metazoa; phylum Arthropoda; class Insecta; order Coleoptera; family Coccinellidae; genus Cryptolaemus; species Cryptolaemus montrouzieri. The sequence continues at coordinate 41,138,773 of JABFTP020000124.1, read as the reverse complement.
GAAGTATGATTGTTGAAATATTTTTCTGCTGGTTTTCTTTTTCCCTTGTTTTCGTTTGGAGATCATGGAATGCAAAAGAGAATGAAGCGGCTAAGCAGAAAAATCTTTGGTACTCTTTTTGTACACACGACACTAACACAACATAAACAGACAAGCTATTGCTAGTGCGATAGCAACAGGGAAACGAGTTTTTTCCTCAGGTTTTTTTACTCGTTTATTGAATCATATACAAGATAGAATGGTTCCCCTGTTACATTTCCTGAGCTCACACTTGTGCTTTTTCTGACACACACCAAAATTATAGATATAAGCATTTATTGTAAATACAATTATTCAAATTTTCGTAAATCCTCTCTTTTCATAAGAATATATATATATATATATATATATATATATATATATATATATATATATATATATATATATATATATATATATATATATATATATATATATATTGTGGGATTATCAGTGACATGTCTATATTTTGGTATAAGTCGATAGTATACAAGCCCATATTTAACATAGTTTCTAACTAGGAACCTAGGATCACGAAAGGACTATGAAAATTACTACAAATAAACTACTCGTTTATTGAATCATATACAAGATAGAATGGTTCCCTGTTACATTTCCTGAGCTCACACTTGTGCTTTTTCTGACACACACCAAAATTATAGATATAAGCATTTATTGTAAATACAATTATTCAAATTTTCGTAAATCCTCTCTTTTCATAATATATATATATATATATATATATATATATATATATATATATATATATATATATATATATATATATATATATATATATATATATATATATATATAGTAGTACAAATAAACTATCTAAATGCCGTATAAAAAAATTTCAACTTACATTTCGTTATATAGATTTTTTCTTTTAGATTTTTTCTTTTTCAGTTTTTTTTTCCCTTTGGACCAACGAGCATGTACGGCACATGAAAAAATATTATCTATGCATAAAATACTTTCAAAATAAATTTATTTCATGTTGTCAATTCACCCCCTGGACTACGGAAATAGAGGGGATTGCAACCCTCGATTTTTTCCCTTGTTGCATGATTTTTGTACGGCGTTGCGGAATAATGGATTAGAATCAGTATTGAAATAGTATGACACAGGTGCCGTACAAAATGAAATGACCAAATTTACCCCGGTAATGGTCGGAAAATTAAAAAAAATTCCGACTTTGTGGTGCACCATTTTTTTACGGCACTGCGCGTTTTCTTATTATTTTTAATGGGTCTATCGGTGGTAAGAATGCCGTACAAAAATATGTGACCAAAATCTACTCACTCTACCTGTACTTTTGAATTCTCACCTGCACTCAGTTGGACAGCTTACAAGTGACGGCATAGTGCTGAATCTTATTATTTTATGCTCTTATATCGTTCTAGATAGGTCACCGGATGGTTCTAATGAGGAATATGTTTCATAGATGATTTCACCCATTTTTTAGCTTATCTCTTGGAAAAGTAATCAGAAGTCTTAACGTTTGCAAAGTTATGTCCACAGTGCATCACTTCAATTTGAAAATCAGTGGAGATAATGATAGGAAATATATATTCGAAGACATTTAGCTGTAGTTCGAGTCAGAAGGAATTCAATTTGAAATCGTAATAAAGTATACACCACAACAGAATAGCGTTGCGTAGAGAATGAAATAACAATTCTGGACAAACAAGATCCATGCTATTAACTTGGAAGCTTCAGAAGCTATTGTGGTCCGAAGGTGTACTGATAGTTGTCTATATAACTAACAGAAGTTTCACCTCAGCACTCAATGGAAAAATTCCAGCATTCATTTTAATGAATTTCCCAATATTAGTAAAATAATAGTCTTTAGCTGCATAGCATATTCACATCTTCCGAAAGTACTGTTAAAAGAGAAATTTCAATCTAGGTCTATGAAATGGTATTTCGTGTTAACCCTAATGGCTATAAATTCTGAAATCCTAAATGTAAAAGAGTTGTTTGGCAGAGATGTCATATTTGATGAAAAAAGATTCCATTTCAGCGAAACCGTAGGTTCTAACAGGGAAGTAAAAATTTATGAAACAGATGAAGATGATGAAAATACGGATACTTAAAATGAAGACGATCGGATCAAAGAACCAGATCCAGAAGTGGATCACGAAGAAGTGATCGAGTAAAGAGGAGACCTCAATATTTAGAAAAACATGCTTTTCTAGCTTTATCAGAAAGTTTATTTAAAGATATTCCGAACGAGCATGACGAGATAGAAAAGTTTCTGAAGAGAGATGAATGGTACGTAACAGTTGAAGATGAAATTGATGAAATAATACATGGACATGATACGAGGTAGTAGATGAGTTGAAGGTCTGGATAATGATGGGACATATGCACCTGTTAACCGGTTAACAACCATGAAAACAGTCTTAGCAGAAATTCTAGAGAAATATTATATTGCAGAACACCTCTAAGTGAAACATGTCTTCAAGCATAGTTATTTATAGGAGAAAATTTATATGAAAATTCTAGAACGGTTTAAGAGAACAGGTCAAGAAGAATTTGCAAAAATCGATTTTTTTAATTTTATTTCCTTAATGTACATATATTCAAGAATACACACAGAAAATTTCATTTCGTTCCTTTGAATATTTTCGAAGTTAAGCCAAGCAGTAAAGTTATGAGTCCATATTTTTTCTGTAATTTTTTCGGGAAAATGAAGTCTTCCAGAGAAATGAGAAAATCTCTTAACAGTTGTTACAGATCTCAGCAGCGAAAATTTGATAGAAGGATGTGTAGGTGGTTTTAACCAAAACGACAACAATAGCTACAATCAACTGATTTGGAAAATCTCTCCCGAAATTGTTCCGGCCGGTTCGAAAACTGTGGATATCGCTGAATACATAGCTGCCGGCATATTTAATGAAGGAATGGCATTACTATTGTATTATATGAAGGCAATAATAACAATAATAATGAAAAATTCGCATGAAAGATGGCGTACAAAAATATCTGGGATACCAACAAGCCAGATTGCTAGACCAAAAACAGTCAAAGGAGAAGATTCGTTCAGAGTACAGTCAGCGTCTGAAGACTGTGCTGAAGTCAATGTTGAACTTGGGGAATCTAGTCAACGCAAATAACATATACGCCATTCCAGTGTTGCTTTACTCATTAGGAATAATCAGATGGACTAAGACAGAACTGGACGATATTGAAAGGCAAACCCGAACGATGCTGACAAAGTACAATAATCACCATCCAAAATCGTCTGTGATAAGAACAACTTTAAAGCGGAAAGAAGGAGGACGCGGATTGATGGATGTTGTCAACTTACATACCGAACTGATTAAAAATCTCAGAAAATTCTTCTCTGCAAAAGCTCGCATTTCTGACCTCAACAGAGTAGTATCGTTGGCTGATAAGGGATATACACCTCTAAATCTTGCTACCAGTGATGACCTGCCGAATCTACCATTCCTATCAGATACTGAAAAACAAGAGCAATGGTCAAAAAAGGAATTGCATGGACGATATCATCATGAGATTAATCAACCACACATCGACAAAGAAGCTTCCAACAAATGTTTGATGAAAGGAGAACTATTCGCGTAAACAGAAGGATTCCTTATGGCCATTCTAGACCAAATTTATAATTAAGGACGGAACATTACAAACAGATAAGTGTAGAAAACGGCTAAGCCGATTAGTCTAAAATTTTAACACAAGCTTTTTAATATATTTTTTGTAATTCATCGAAAATTTTTTTCACCGATAAATTTTTTTTTTATAAACGATTTAGGGCCGAAATTTTGGTAAAAAATCGATTCTTTTTTCTTTGAGAAACCGCCATTATTTTTGACATTTTATTTTCTTATTCCTTCGATTAACTACTAAATTTAACGTTACATTAACGAAATCTGTTTGGTTTTTCAATTTCAGAAGATCCAGTTCAGAGATATAGTGGTCGCCTCAAGACGTCTTTTTTGAGAGGAGCTCCCGGAGATCAGCTGTAGCTCTTTTCCAAATAAATATTTTTACTAATACTAAAACTGAAAATACAGTTAAAAGATACCATAATATGTGTACAAATTTTTGGATCAATAAATTTAAGTTTTTCCAGAAAAAATTCTGGAAAATTCGCCTTCTAACTGTATATAACACTTTAGAAGGCCTTACACAGGCTCCGAGAAGATGAAACGAAACATTCAATGAATATATTACGTTGAGGTTTAAAAGATCTGAGAGTGACAAATGTTTGTATTCATCAACTTCAAAAGAGTGTTTCAGATTCTTATTATTTAGGATTTTTGAAATGTTTCTCAGGTACAAACATAATCCGGAAAAGTAACAAAGTACTTATAAATAAAATATATATTTGAAGAAACTTCTATATCATTTTCACATGAATGACTGTAAACTAGAAGTAATTGCTGAACTGTTGGTAAAAATAAAGAATCGTATAAGAATGAGTCTTTTTTATATGAAGAATTAGTAGGAAGTTTGATATGTGATGATAACGACTCGCTTCGATTTGAGTTTCGCTGTGTATTACCTCAGATAACATGATCAAACTCTAGAAAGATGAAAAGGGTTTGGAAGGTGTACTCCTATATATAAAAAGTACTCTATATGTAAATCTAACTAACTCTGACTGCGAATCTGCATTAGGCTATATAATTCAAAGTCTTTGGGAATTCAGTCACTGGAGTACTAGAAAACGAAAATGTGTATCTTTATCAACAACTGAAGCCAAATTCATTGCTTTGGTACTGGCAACCGCTGATTTAATGTTGTTGAAAAGAGTACTTTTATTTCAGACTGGAAAGTGTGGAGTGATGTTTCCCCAGAATTATTCGAAAATAATCAATCATGTATCAATTTATCTGAGTGAGAACATAAAATATTGAAACATATTGACCTTGAATATAATTTTGAGAAGGATCTATATGTTAAGTAATTAATAGATGTAGATTTGTGTTCAGAAAAACAAGTAACTGATATTCTAACAAAACTTTTATATGAAGTTAAATTTGAAATTTTGAAATCTCAATTAGGTTTTAAGGTTAATTTCGACAGAATTTTTCTTTATAAAAGCTAAAGAAAATAGTATTATATTTATGTGTAGATGAAAACTTATTTGTCTAATCTTGATTATTTCAAAATAATTTTTGCGTCCCGTTCCAGTTTAATTATTAAATATCTTTAATCTTTAATCGACCTTTATTTCCATCACAGTTTGATTATAAAATGAAATTATATTTATAATTTCTGCACATCAAGATACATCTTGTCTGTAGATAGTTGAAGACAGTTTTTGGAGCTGGTTTATAATTAGTCCGACTGCATTGATTGTTTGTTCTTCTCAGATGAACACTTTATGTGCATTTGAAGAGTTCTCTTTTGACCAGCTTGATAATCGCATTGCTTGCATTTGTGTTTTCCTATTTGAAGATACACAATTTATATGTTGGTTAAGACGACCTCACATTGACTGCATTTTTGCCTTTTGATTCGAAAATGTACATCACTTATATTAACTCGCAAATGGTTCTGGGTAGCTAGATAATGATACTAGGGGGATTCGGGTTTCCTCATTCCAAGATGAACATTAGATACATAAATTTCATGTGACGTTCAAGAAAACTATCCTCATCCATTATCACATGAACTACATATGTGATTTTCATTCTCTAATGAGTGATAATCCTATGAAATTAACATGTTCTATTTCGATTGGTTGATTGCAAATGAAGACCTTGGTGCAAAAACCGGTCAAGTCATTTTAAAAATGCAGTGTTAGATCTGCATGCTTTTATTTTTAGGTTTCGATGGTTAAAATGTTTGGGTGTTATTGAAAAATTAAATTTCACGAAAACAATCTAAACAGAAGTTCTTGAAGATTTGGACTGGTCCGGTTTTTGCACTCGAAATAGCATGAAAAAATCATCAAATTCGGAAAATAAATTGGAAAGCTTTTACTCAATGCTTTTTATAATCTAAAATTACGAAAATCTATATAAACGAAGAATCTAAATCATTGGCCTCTTCTTCTCTCAGTTATCTTCATGTGGTGAAACCGCTTCTTCAAAAATGTTTTTATGGAACCAATAATCCGCACCTGCTACGTACTTTTCCACGAATTTTGACATTCTTCACCTTCTTTTCGTTCATAGATAGGGGATAAACTTGCGCCATTATCGATGTTGGTAATGAGAGATTCTGCAGTTATTCCAGGTTTCAGCCCAGAAAATTTTTTGAAAACTATGGTAACGCCGTAACTAGGCTGCATTGAAGAAAACTAGTTACCCGCTCGTACTTGAATAATCGATATGTGAAAATAAGAAATTCCGATTATTTGTGCGTATTAGCGAAAAAAGTTTGTTTGAGTTATTGGTAAATCCTCTAATCATATCCTCATTAACTAAGCGAAATTTGTTGTAAGTTTTCCGCACTTAGTCCTTCAATTTCTCTGGACATGCACCCTTTCTGTCTTCAGTTTCTCTTTTTTTATTTAACCAAATGGCCGATCACAGAGTAGAAAACTATGACTGGGTTCTGGATATTGGTGAATGACGTGTTTGATGAGACTGTTTGTATCAACTATTGTAGAGAAAAACTAAATCGTGGTGTAATTTTTTTTCTGTCCAAATTTTTTTGTATCACGCAAAGTTACGACAGCTTTGACAAAAAGGTTTCAATATAATGATACAAGAAATTGATAACCTCATTGCTTCCTTTCTTCAAAGTGACTTCATCGTACAAGTAAAAGGTAGACAAACCAGATTTCACAGAAAAATAAAAAAATTGTACAACCACACCTGGCGCTTATAAAAAACATCCCCAGCAGGAACGTGTGGCGGGAAATTCTGCTAAAAACCAAAATAGAGCATATCTATTGTTTCATCCGTTTTAGCTAGCTCGGTTTTTCTTTGAAAGCAGTGTAAAAGGATTCAACTTTATGAATATGGAGCTTTTTTTCAGTCTGCAGAACTATTTTTGCATCAGCATTCTATTCAGCTTCAATACACTTCGGAAGCATGTCACATGTTCGGCAGGTCTCTGGGCGAGGCGATCCGAAACGTATGTTATGATTTGTATAGAGCTGACGATAATAAAAATCGTATGTAACTTTTCGTTTACATTTTTCATTCCCTTTCAATTCTTCGAAAATATTAGGTTCGTGTTTTTGAAGGTAGAAGGAATGCTTTTTTGAAACATAGGGTGCAAATGACAAGTAGGTTCATTTTTTCTCTACAGTAATCCAAAGGGCATCGTGAAAAACTTTCAATATGACTATGGTAACTAAAATATTATTAGGTAGTTTGTTTGACCTTCATGATTGTTAACCTCTCATTTTTTGTGGAACTGCGGATCCACTTTTCACAGATGTAGCTACACGAGCGAGTCGATGTTTCGTTATTCCATGGATGGCACAGAGTGCTGCTCTACATATCATGAATTGATGTTCGCGTAAGTTCGAAAAATTTTACAATCCCATCTTCTTTTCCTGCCAGAACTTGTCCTCATTACTATGTATATATTCACTACCGAAGGATTGAAAATGATAAGACGCGTCTGAAGAAGACATCGTAGAGCAACTCATACAAAGCATAACAAATACTAAACACTGTTTGCAAAACCCTACTCGATACTGCTGTAGCCGAGCCGTGCCATAGGCAATTTAGAAGCCACATGAAATCACCCCTTTACCCAAGTTCCCAACAAATGTGGCAGCTGGTGGTGCTGTACCTGGCTGGTTTTTGCTCGCAAGAATTTCATTGGGCTCGGCTGATTCTTGTACTAATTATAATTAGTACAAGAATCAGCCGAGCCGAATGAAATTGTTGCGATGTCGGCGACATTCTAATGAACAAATGTATAGAAATAACTGATATTTTTCGATGATTACATAGGCTGCGTTTGTGTTTCTGTAATCCACCAGATACATTAGTGAATTGAAGCTTTTTACATAAATCCGCCATGGGTACCATTCACAAACCACATTGAGCTTTGAATACATACCCCCTTCTAAACAGAATCTTCATTACAGCAAAAAAATCAGTCTATATGAAGTAAGACGCTGATAAATTAGAAATATGGAAAGACTACATATTAAATCTCTTCGGAGACACTCGTTCTGAAATACGTGCATCACAAGCAACCACCAGACCATCAATAACTCGTGATGAAGTACTACATGCTCTGAGGACAATGAAAAGTGGGAAGGTGCCTGGCCCAGATAACATCTATATAGAATTGTTAAAGCTCTTTGATGACAATGACGGACTCCTGGATCTTTTGACAGAACTATTTAACGACGTCTATGATACTGGCCAAATTCCCAGAAAATGGCTTATTTCGACTTTCCTGACCATCCCAAAGAAGACGACATCTAGGAAATGTGACGACTACTGACTAATAAGCTTAATGAATCATATAACTAAGCTCTTTCTGAAGGTTATCCATCGACGAATATACAGCAGATGCGAGGAACATATCTCTGAGACGCAGTTTGGTTTTCGTGAGGGTCTTGGGACCAGAGAGGCCATATTCTCGTTGCAAGTTCTAATCCAGAGATGCAGAGATATGAGCCAGGATGTGGACATTTGTTTCATTGACTTCTCCAAGGCGTTCGATAATGCCAGGCACGACAAACTCATCCAGATATTAAAAACATTTAATATCGACGAAAAGGATATAAGAGTTATCACCAATCTGTACTGGGAACAGCGTGCGACAGTAAAATTGGATAATGTGAACATCTCGGAGGAAATGGAAATATGTCGTGGAGTACGACAGGGATGTGTTCTCTCTCCAACACTGTTCAACCTGTACTCAGAGGGAATCTTTCGTGAAGCCCTAGGTCAACAAGGTATAAAAGTTAATGGACTACCTATAAACAACATCCGCTACGCAGATGATACTGCTATCATAGCCAGTAGCTTAACAGAGCTGCAACAAATAATAGAAAGGGTTAAAGAACACTCAGAACGATACGGCCTGAATCTAAATATATCAAAAACAAAATATATGTTCGTAACCAAAAGAATAGGCATACAGGGATATCTCACTGTCAATGGGGAAAGAGTACAGCAGGTCCACACATTTAGCTATTTGGGAACGACTGTGTATGATTCGTGGGACTACAAGGGAGAGGTATTGTGCCGAATTGAGAAGGCCAGAGCGACATTTTTAAGAATTAAAAAGATGTTCATTGCCAGAGACCTAACACTTAATCTTAAGATCAGAATGCTCAGGTGTTATGTTTCCCTGTTTTGTTGTATGGAGTAGAGTCGTGGACTGTCAATGAGACAATTATTAATAAACTGAACGCTTTTGAATTGTGGTGCTACAGACGTATTCTCAAAGCTTCATGGACGCAGCATGTTACTAACGAGGAGATCATAAATAGAATGGGCAAGAAGAGGGAAATTGTTCAAACACTGAAGGAACGGAAGCTTCAATATCTTGGCCACATAATGCGACACGACAAATATCGACTACTACAATTAATCCTTCAGGGAAAACTTGAGGCGAAAAGAGGCCCTGGAAGAAGACGTCACTCGTGGATGAAGAACTTGCGCGATTGGTTCGGATTAACTACAACTCAGCTGTTTCGAGCAGCAGTTAACAAAGTGAGAATTGCCATGATGTTAGCCAATGTCCGGAACGGATAAGGCACCCCTAAGAAGAATGAAGATATGAAGTAAACGTCAACATATCTACTTATTCATTTATCTTCGTCAATACAGTTCTGTTAAAATCATAAATTGAATTGATTTTGAACTGATTTTTTTCATTATAGGATTGTAATGTCACATCATAATTGGTTCAAATCTATTCTCAAGCAGACTTAATTAAATGCCACATGTGACGCATGACATGTACCAAATGGCTATTTGCTTCTTCATTGAACATGATATTTCAGCAATTTTAGATTACCTCATAAAACTGTAAATTTCAAACAATTTTGTATACTTGGTTACACATGCTTCTTAAAATTTCTTCTTCATACTGAAAGGTTAGGTTAGGTTATAACAAGACTATCTTTGTGATTTCTGTTTTCTAAGATGAATCCTATCTGTATGCAGCTGAAGACTACTATATAGAGATGTTTCATAATTACATTGACTGCATTTTTAATTTTCTATTCTCAAATGGACCCTTTCCATGTGAATGTCAATAGCTTTTTTTTGATTGGCATGATATTCACATTGGCTGCATTTGTATCTTCTTATTCCAAGATGAACACTATCAATATGTAAGTTAAGATGGCCTTTCTGTGTTGTTTGATAATCACATTGACCACATTTGTGTTCTCTTATTCTAAGATGTACACTATCTATGTGTCTTTTAAGAGAGCTCTTTCCATGTGTTTCATATGGACATTGGCTACATTTGTGATTTTTTATTTTGAGATGAACACTATCCATATGGAGTTTCAGTGTTCTATTACGATTGGTTTGATAATCGCATTGATTGCACTTGTGTTTTCTTATACCAAGATGTACACTATTTATGTGTTGATTAAGATGACATTTTTGAGTTGCATGATAATCACATTGACTGCATTTGTGCCTTTTAATTCCAAAATGTGCATTATTTATATGTTCTTTCAAATGGATCTTTTGGGCAGCTTGATAATCACACTGTGTACATTTGTGTTTCTTCATTCCAAGATGTACATTATTTATATGTTCTTTTAGATGAATTTTCTGAGATGCTTGATATTCACATTTACTGCATTTGTGTTTTCTTATTCCAAGATGGACAATCTTTCTATGTTGATTAAGATGACCCTTCTGAGTTGTTTGATAGTCACAATGACTGCATTTGTGTATTTTCATTCTGAGATGTACATTATTCATATGCTCTTTAAGATGAATCTTTTGAGTTGCTTGATAACCACATTTACTGCATTCGTGTTTTGTTATACCAAGATGTACACTGTCGATATGCCGTCTGAGGATACTCTTTGCAGTTGTTTGATAATTACATTGGGTACATTTATTATTTCTTTTTTCCTGGTGAGTGAATTCATATGTTTCACTTTTTAGGTGATCTTCAAATATTTCTCTTTCAATTATGGACACATTTTTCTCCTGTTTAATAGAATCCTCAATGCTGCAAAAAAAATCAATTTATATAATTTCAAGTCAAAATATTTTACTTGTTCATGGATTGAAAGAATTGTCTTAAAATCATGAAATATGAACTAAACATATTTATTTAATGAACAATAAGTAACTGGGATAGAATTACTAATTTTATACAAATAAGTTCATAATGAAATTTCTAATTATGGAAGGTTTAAAACTCATTTCTAATTTCTGCTTTGAGAGATATTGGTGTTACAGCTAAAATGATATTTGTTTGCATAAGACATTGTACATGGTAGTGATTTCATTAATCAAGTTGTACAAAATTAATATGCTTTTCAAGACAAAATTTTAAACTGAACTGTACACTTCATCATTCTTGAAATGACACTTTCTATTCTTATGTAATCATATTGATATCAATCCTGAGCCTCTTTAACTATTCATTTTTTGATTAACTCTCCAGAACGTCTTCTTTTATGACAGCAACAAGCGCACGCGGGTCGAAAAGACGCGAACATTATATAGATACTTTTAGTCACAATTTTATCTTTTTTAAATTGAAGGTAGATTTAATATAAATTCAACAATATAACAGATAAAATAATTAAAAACTATTATTCATTTCACTGAAAAAACTTTCATTAAACTTCGAAGAAAATTAGGACCTAAAATGATTTTTAGCACTTAGTTGAAGACCCAAATATATGTTTTATGTATAACATTAAACGTATAATGTATTTTTATGACAAATTAACTAACATTAATATAAATTATTTTATAAGTTATTGAAAAAAATCAACTTTCATATAATTAGCCTTCAAAATTCTAAACATATCACAAAAAAATTCCAGTCCGCCAACTAATACGTCAGTTCTGTTCAAACGCCGCAGACAAAATGGCCGAAGAGGAGTGTCAAGATGCACTATGACATAAATTTAAGGTTCCTAGTCCGGCAAAAATTTCAGATTAAATATCGCACACCTGGGCCATTTCGAGCCATGTGCGACTAGTGGCGGGTTAATACAATTCTGTTACAATCATAAAATATAAACTTTTTATATATTGAATGAATATGCTACTGTTGGATTAAACAAAGTTACAGAGAAGGTTTCAGGTATTAAATTACTGCACCTTTCTTCAGCAGACCACTTGCGGGAACAAATTCAAAGTATTTTTCAAGATTACCTTCGTGATTTTTTCTATAATTATATATGGTAATTACGTTCTTTCATTCAACACATTCAGTTTCTATGTTATGGACACTAATTTTTTTCCTTTGTTTTCCAGTGGCTTCAATATCTTGAATGTATCTTCATTCTAGAAAAGTTAATTCCTGCAAGTTATCAGAGCAAAAAGCTAGTAGTTTCATTTCAAATCAATAAAATGTCAGAAGTTTTTCCAAAACCACATTTGTATTGTTCCAGGGTGTTATTTATTCAAATGTTCAATTTATTTAGTAATATCTACTTGAGTCAACTGTATGTGTACATACATACTTATATTGCCAATACGTCAACCATCTATTCGTTTTTTCGAGTTATTTGTGTATCAGCTTGAACCATAATTATGATTTTTTCAATCCAAGGTGAATCCTATCTTCATGAAGTTTGAGACTTGTCTTTCGAGATGTTTGGTAATCACATTGATTACATTTGTGTGCTCTTATTCTAAGATGGACACTATCTACATGCCGTTTGAGAGAGCTCTTTTCATTTGTTTGATATTCACATTGGCTGCACTTATAGTTCTTTATTCCGAGATGAACACTTTCCATATGAAATTTAAGTGTTCTATTACGACTGGCTTGATAATCACATTGATTGCACTTGTGTTTTCTTATTCCCAGATGTACACTATTCATATGTTGGTTAAGATGTCCTTTTTGAGGTGTTTGATAATCACATTGACTACATTTGTGCCTTTTTATTCCCAGATGTACACTGCTTATATGTTCTTCCAAATGGATCTTGTGGGTAGCTCGATAATCACATTGACTGCATTTATGTTCCCTTAGTCCAAGATGAACATTATTGATATGTTCTTTAAGATGAATCTTTTGAGTTGCTTGATATTCACATTTACTGCATTTATGTTTTCTTATTCTCAAATGTACAATATTTCTATGTTGGTTAAGATGACCTTTTGAGTTGTTTGATATTCACACTGACTACATTTGTGTTTTTTATTTTAAGATGTACATTATTTATATGATCTTTAAGATGTATTTCTCGAGTTGCTTGATATTCACATTGACTGCATTTATATTTTCTAATACCAAGATGTACACTGTCGATATGCCGTTTGAGAATACTATTTGCACTTGTTCGGTAATTGCAATGAGTACATACAAGATTTTTTTTTTCATTATATTTTCTCTTCTTTAGGTTCATTAAAATATCCTTCTCTGATAAGGAACAGAAACTGATCTCGTGATATTTTAGTTCAACATTCACCTGGTCCTCAAATATTTCTTGTCCAATTGTGAATACATCTTCCTCCCGTTTAAAAGAATCATCAATACTGCAAAAAAAAATCAGCCTATACAATTTGAATGGCAATGTATCTGTTGCACATTTACTAATACAATTCTGCTTATATCATAAAATATGAACTAAACTTATTTAATGTGATGAAGCCAATAAAAACGACGGCAGTTAAAGTCAGTGACTTTGTGAATGTCTCTCGCAGTAACTTTAAATGCATCTCTGCTGCCCCCAACTGCCATGTATCAATAGACTATTGTGAGACTTTGAGCAATCTGCATAATTTAGTTTGTATTAATAGCCATTGACAGCAGACATCTCAAATTTCAATAAAAATGGTGCTTTTTGTGTGCTGATTGAGCATCATTTTTTTGTGCAGAGAGCATCACTGAAAATGAGGTGGAAGAAATAAAAATTGGAAAACGCTTTATAGCCTAAAAAATTATTGTTTATCAGACTGACCTGGCAACTCAAAAAAACTAATGTTTTTTCATATTAGTTTAAAATGAAAATTTCAATTATTGAATTATATGAGGTATTCTTTTGCAAAGAGAGAGCTCATAAAAATTCGTTTTTAAGAAATTCAAATAATACTAGTTTTCCAATTGCTTTAGTCATACTCGTATGCATTCAAACTATATTGTTACAATCCTTACGAGTTGCTAAGCAGTTAAGATATGATAATCTGTCAATTACAAATCTAAAGCTTTTCTGAAATTAAAATTATTAACTGATCCAAGAGTTTGATCACCATAAACACACATGGCAAAAATGTAAGGATATTGGATAAATCTTGTTTCATTATTTGAGTATTGGTATTGAGTTAAGAAAAATTACTGTAAACGATAATTCAAAGTATGATATGTATAAACCCGGTTTTTGTTATTGTTGTTTTTTATTAATTGAAAATCCAAATTAGGTCAACTTTTCTTGAAATAATATTAATATAATAAAGAATATAACCTTATCGTGAATTGATTACAGCCCTACACATGCTAGGTATGCCCAAAATTAAGTAATTGAAAGATTCTTCGGAGATAAAGAGCCAAGTCAATTGGAGAGCATCAAATGACTGTTGCCAATTTTTAAGATCATGATGTCTTTATATTAAGCCTCTTTACAATGTATCTCAAGCATGCTCAATAGGATTCAGATCATGCGATTGAGCAGGCTAAGAAATCCCTCACTACAACTACAGTGTGAGAAGGAGCATTATCATGCATGAATAGAAAGTTTTCCCCAATTACTGCAGCATATAATAGCACAGACTGTTGAAGAATCTGATTAACGTACAAATTTGCATTCAGAGAGTTGTTAACCAAAACGATATCACTTCTGCGAAAATATTCCACCCTGAACCCAATGCCTCCTCAATAGTTGAATACTTTCAGAAATTCTCTTAATCTTTGAACATTACCAGGTTGTCTTCACAGTAATACTTGACTAGAATCTGACAGTAAATCAAATCGAGATTCATTCTAATTGAGCTGCAAGATTTCCTTTCAATAGGGGCTGACACCTCCAAGATTTACTTCATGCAACCTATTGCTTGTTTTTGAAATATTCAGATTAGGCATTTGATTCAGCTGATTTCACAATTCATTGTATGTTATCATGGGATGCCGACTGACAGTTTTTTGAAGAAAACAGTTGCGTTGCCCTGCCTCCAAGCATCCAACTCCTGTCATTTCATCAACACTCTAATGATACCTCTTCGCTGTTTTAAGCTACCTTACTACTAAAAAAAATAAAATGAGAATGATTTTCTATCTTGGAGTATAAAGAATGCAAAGAAACTTAATTTCTAAACAATATCAAACAACCATCGAATTAGAAATAACACTACATGTAAAGCAAATATGTGGTTCAATTATGTGCAAATTCATGGGAAAAACTGGGCTTCATTCCATATGCTGCTACGAAATTAGAGAGAATTTTCATATCCTTAAATTTTTGCCATATGTGTGTATGTGCGCATTGGAACAATTTTAGGGGGAAATTTTCGATTATTGGGTACTGAAAATATCTCTACAGCAGAACAAATTCATATCATTTTTCAAGATTAACTTAGTGATTTGGTTAATAATTAATACCGCATTTATATTTATTCTTCCAAAATATTCGATCTCTATGTTCTGGCATTAAACTTTTCCTTCATTTTCCAATGACATCAACATTGTTCATGTACCTTCATTTTGTTTGTTTGTCTTTTAACAATGTGCTCGGGAAGTTAGCCCATTTACACAGAAGGACCTACAGTTTATAGAGGATTCAGAACCACTCTCCTCGACCATGCAATGATCACTGCCACCATAAGGATTACAAATTATCTGGTCTTCGAAAGTTTATGACCTCTTTAGGCGACTCTTTCCAATTTCACTTTTTTTGTTCAAGAACAACATCCACAACTTGAACATGGATTCGAAGCAGGCACCTGGGCTTAGCATATCCAACATATTGCTCACTAACCCTGCAGCTAACCAGGCGGTTCCCTTAATTTTGATAAATACATGTTGTTGGTGAGTAAATTCTAATAGATTGTTAGAAAGTCATAAATTAATAATTTTTCATTTCAAAATGAAAAAATGGAAGTCTTTATTTAGTATTTTTTGCTTCTTTAATCAAATATTCATTTTTTCAGTTACATAACTTGGATAAACTGCATGTGCATTTATTGATATGGGATTACATGAGTGCTTTATCTGATGCTTCATTTTGTTTTAAATGTCTTATCTCCTCTTGCTTATTGTGATTTTATCCTTTGTTTATCATTGGTTTTGTCGAATTATTACTAAGGAATTAAGATATTATATTTACTATTTCTTGACTTGTCATCTCTGTTACAGAGTTACCCCAGAAAATCACACCATATTTCATTCTCGAGAATGCACTAGCATAATAAAATGAAAGAGCAGCGTTCAAGTAAACGACACTGGACAGAACCGACAGAGCGTAACTACAGCCCGATAATGCTTTAGCTACCGCATCTACATGGCACCTCCAATCGAGTTTACCGTCCACTCGTATTCCCAAAAGCTTGATGTCCAGCGTTTGTGGGACGGTCAGATCTCCGCAGGTTTTTGCATTTGATATGAAAATTTTAAGACTTGTGTCTTGCCGATATTTAAAGATAAATTATTATCTTTGAACCAGTCATCAAGGTGTTCTATTGTTTCGACAATTTTTACATTTAAGTCGGAATTATTCTTTTTGCTCAGTACGAAAGAGATATCATCCTCCTCAACTCCTTGTGTAATAACTACTTCATTTGACCTAAGCTGTTTTCCCTGTTTATTTGTATCTTTTACACATTGCTGCCGATTGGTTAGGTAAGACTACAGAAGCTTCAATGCGATTCCTCGGATTCCACACCTCTCCATCTTCGAAAGCAAAATTTGATGGTCGACACTGTCGAATGCCTTCGACAAATCTAAACATACAGCAGCGGTTGCTTTATTATCAATTTGGGATTCCAGGACGGACAATAAAACCCGATAAACAGCACGTATCGTGGACCTACACTTTCTGAAATCATTTTGAGCATCTGTTAATATAACGCACTCAACTAAGAAAGATGAAATTCTATTGAATAATATTCGCTTAAATATCTTGCCTACATTTGATAGTAGGGATTTCGGTCAATAGTTGTTCATAGCCACATTTTCACCGGATTTATAAATTGGCTTAACTAGTGCAATCTTCAGATTCTCTGGGTAGACGCCTTTCAGCATCATAAGATTAATAATATGATTAAGAAAATGTGAGATAACAGTCGATAATTTTTTTAACATACAAACAGGGACTTCATCATCACCAACTTAATTAACTTTTTAAGTGAATTTATACATGAAACAATTTCAGCCAGATCTGTCGAATGTGAAAAAAACGTTTTGTTATTGTGTTTGATGGATGACAAATCGACTTCTCTATCTACATCTATTTACTATCGGACACATTTTCGAAAAAAAGTCATTCAAGTCATTCAGAACAGTTTTGGGACAATTACAATTTGTCTTCAGATGTTTTACCACACTAATATTTTCCTTCGTTTTTTTGTCTGTTTCTTGATTGATTATTTCCCGGGTAGCCTCAACTTTATTACTGGACTTGTCAATGTAATTTAAGTTTGCAGATATTAATCCCAAATTTCTTTGCGTGTATAAAGCTCTTTTTGCCCTGCATGAAACTTTTATACCTCTCGTTAACCTAACAATGGTGTTGTTATCATTAGAATTAATAGTTTTCGTCTTAACAACAGTATTCATAACACCTTGAATTTTATTAATGAAACAGTCATATGCATTGTTTTGATCATCGGCAACAAATACGTCGGACCAAGACTCTTCTTCAAGAACATGATAAATTCTTTGAAGCTTGGCTTCTGTGAACATTTGTATATTAACTTTTCGTGATTGGTCTAACTTCTCAGTATCGGCAGGCATTGAAATTAATTGCCCACGATGATCCGACACTGAAGTGATTATTACCTGCCCTTCATTGTCCAAATCAAAGTTTTTGAATACGTTATCCAACGAAGTGGCAGTCGTTAGTGTTACTCTTGTTGGCTTCAAAACATTTTGGCGAAAATTGAAAGCTGACAACAAATCAGTAAAGAGCTTACCCTCCACTCCATCAAGCAGCAAATCAAAATTAAAATCACCACACAATACAATCCTATGTTTACGTGTTTTTTGACACATAAATCTAAAATTTCACTTAGTTTATACAGGAAAACCTGGAGGTCGCTATTACCTTATCTATATATACATAGCACTAAATTTTTTTTATTTTTATCCTCCACACAGGAACATTCCAAACTGAGTTCTACACTTTTTTGTTTCAGATTTTCTTTCTGACATAAATAGAGGATCCTCCATGCTGAAACCTTGTACGAACGAAGTTGGAAATCAGTCTGTACCCTGGAACATTTACAGTTTCTCCCTGCCTCAACCAGTGCTCAGTAATGCTGAGATATTGTGATCCATTTAGTAGCTGTGACTCCAATTCGAATCTTTTATCACGAATACACCGCATGTTTTGATGAAATATATTTTCATTTGTAAAATCTTTGCTTGTACAATCAATTTTATCATTAGAATAGTGATCCATCCTGTTTATCCTAAAAACTCACCTGCTGGACGATTTTTATTAAAAATATCGAAGCTGAATCGTTTTATTCCAATATTCTCTGGCCAGAAACCAGTATCATAAAGTTCGTCCTTTCTATGGAACGAAACTTTCATCAGAAAACTCTTTAAGACTCCTTTTTTCTTTCAAAATTGAGTTTTTTGACTTCAACCGATTTCTGTTCATACCCCGTTTTTTTCTTTATCTTTATATACTCCTTAATTATTTTATCTGTAACGTGAGACTTAACCCGATTTATGAAAAACCAAGCTTTTTTTTCTGTCCAGTGAATTCGTTCCCTTCCTCTACTTTTCTTGTGCCCAATCGTTTTTTACCAGTTCTTTTTTTCGGCTGCTCTGGAAATGTGAAGTCATTATTTGAGAATTTTTGCATCTTCTTCAGTGATAGTGATTTATTCAGTGGAATCGATTCTGTTAAGCGTTTAACCATACCAGCAAAAGTATTCTGATATATGATTTCATTCATTTTTAACTGTTGCGCGATTTCTAGTGGATGTTAATCACTATAGCTATTTACTTTTACGGGTGGATCTTGGTAACCTTCCAGCATTTTAAGATCACCAGTTGCTGAACTCGCAGTGGATACATGCTGGCATTGCGGCCCATCGGTCCTGTGGGTATTTGAGGATCCCGTAACCTGCTTATTATTTTGACCCTTTTTAAGTTGCGATTTATCATTTACCTTATTATCGGATTTTTTGTTGTTCGTTTGAGAGTTATTTACGGAGTCATTATTCAGTGATTTTAAGTTCATCATACACACTTTGATATTTTCTTATTCTAGTTGGATTATTGAAAAACGATTGTCAACCTCCTCTTTTTCAGCATATCTCCCAGGATTAGCTAATGAATCCTGGCGAGATAGTTTCTTAAGTTGAGAAATTTCCAGTTTGAGTGATAGATTTTCATCTACTAGAGTTTGATTTGTTTGATGAAGCTGTTCTTTTTGTGTATTTTCTTCACTTAATTTCTTATCTAGAGTCATCTTTGTCTTAGTTTTGTGCAACTAGTTTTCCGTTTTCTTGTTGAAGCTTATCATATGTCTCCGTTTCAAGTTTCATGTCTTGTATTAACTTTTCCTTTTTGCCTATTTCACCTTCAAGTTATAGTAATGTGGTCCTCAACTTGGTATTTTCTTCTTGAACTGCTTTCAGTGATTCAAGTTCTTTCTCCATATCGGTGCTAGCTTGTGGGATTTTATTGAATCTTTCTTTCGAGTATTTCAATTTCTTTTCTGAGTCTCTTACTTATATCAAACATTCTTGGTGCATCCTCTGTGCAATTATTGCATAAAATTTTTAACTTCCGGTCTTTCAATGGCAGACATCTCTCCTCGGTAGCTGATAACTTAGTGCATACTTTACAGCTGACGCTTCCACAGATATCACAGCAAAAATGAGTCTTGCTGTCACCATTAGTGTTTCACTCAGCACAGTACATTTCCGAGCAGGAACACACGCGCGAAATCGCGCGCTTTGTATACAGACCCTAAATACTGGAAGCGGTGAGAACAACCACTATTATCAGTAACACAGACGTTCAATTGAATGATTGCATCGATTTAAATTAAGAGTGGAGAAACTGTTCATTTATTAATCCTATTTTGCTTTATTTTCAGCTATTTTTGGAGATTCGTCATATTAAAAACTACTACGCATTGTTCACAAATTGTTAGGAATTCGTGGATACAAATTTCGCATTATAAAAATTCATAAACAACACTTATTCGAGATTACTTATGGAGCAATAAACTGAACGTGTTAACAGTCTATTTAATTAATAATTGTTAGATATTTCTTAAATGAGTGTTCTATAAAAAATGCATCTATGTCTTTAGATGTCAAGCTAAGGGAAAAGAAATTACGGCAGTTTACAAAAATAAAGTCCAAATAGTGTGAAAACATTTTTGACATAAATTTCATAACCTAGATATCGAGTATGGGTGAAATCAGGAATTTATCAAAATTCTTGAATAACTCAAAAACACACATCACATCAGAAGTAAGAAAAATCTTATTAGACCTATGAATACTAACGAATTAATATAACCGAGATGTTGTTAGTGGCACCGTCCAAATGAATGAAAATAATATATTCTACAGTGTACAATTCTCAATTTATTACCCTGTAGTATGAGCTAAATAGTAAAGGTTCTAGCTTACAAAAAAATTCTGAAGCAATTCATATTGTGCACTCAGATTGTCAGAAAATTTATGCCAAACAAGTGGAAATATTTTCCCTAAATTTCATCCATCATGTTGAACTTATTGAATTACTGAAATGAGTGGTCAGATTCAAATGGATTTCGCACCTGGAAAACACAATACACAAGCCTAGACATTTCTTATAGGCATATCAAAAGACCTGTGGAAAAAAGTGGGGTGTTGCCCCAAAGCAAGCCCAGCGGCTATATGTGATGGTGGTTAGAGCACGTCTTACGTTCGGCTGCATTGCTTGGTGGGAGTGCAGTCTTAAGAAGCAATGCCAACTCAAGTTCTCTAAATTGCAGAGAACAGCTTGCATGATGATTACAGGAGCCTTTCGCTCTACACCCACTGCGGCCATGGAACTGATATTGGGCCTTGCCCCTCTTCATCTTGTGATAAGAGAATGGCTTTCTACAGATTCCATCATCTTTCCCGTAATGAAGCGGGTAACTTCGGCTTTGTGCCTGGCGCCCTACAGTCTGAAATTGAGGACAATGAAGTGCTGAGTATGAGGTCGGACATAGCAACACCTAAAACCAACATGAAGGGGCCATTCCAAATCATCATTCCCGATAGACAGGAATGGATCAGCTCCAAGAACCGTCTACTTGAGTGTCTCCGTTGATACATGGATGGCTCAAAAACTGCGAAAGGTGTTGGAGCTGGTGTTTACGGTCAAAGTGCCCCCAAGGAACAGTCGATCTATCTTGGTGGGCATGCGATTGCCTTTCAAGCAGAAATATTCACCATTGACCACTGTGCTAACCTCTTGCTTGCGGGGGAATTAACAAATAGGTCAATTAAAATCCTCACTGATAGCCAAGCTGCACTGAAAGCATTGGCATCCGATACCTCTACTTTACTTACGGTGCAGGAATTTCGTTCTACCTTTGCCAAACTAGAATAGCGGATCAGGCTCCGTCTAATATGGGTTCCTGGCCACTCAGGCATTGAGGGAAATGGGAAGGCGGACTCATTGGCTGCTCGAGGAACTAACCTGGAGTTCATAGGACCAGAGCCTAAGCTCGGAATTCCCCTGGAAACTGCAAGGATGCAAAACAACCGATGGCTGGACTTGAGGGTACGTGAGTATTGGATGAGCCTCCCACGTCTCAGACAAGCTCAACGTGCCATCGGTGGACCTTCCACTACAAAAGCCAAGGCCTCTCTTAAACTCTCTAGGTGGGAACAGGGTTTTAACTGCCATATTGTCGCCACAGGAAACACCTAAATAAATTAGGACTGGTTGAGGATCCTTCATGTAGGCTATGTGAAGAAGATATAGAATCAATGGAACATGTTATGTGCAAGTGCCCAGCTGGGGACAGGATCAGGATGGTAGAACTTGGATCTTGCAAACTGAAGCTGACTGAGCTTATTAAGCTCTCACCCACGAAACTCGTATCCTTTACGAGAAGGATGGAGCTCGTGGATGAAATTTAGAACAGAGTGTGCCGCAATAGACTCACTCAAAAGATAATATCTATCTATCTATCTACCATCCAAATGAATGAAAAGAATATATTGTAAAGTGTACAATTTTCAATTTATTACCCTGTAGTATGAGCTAAATAGTAAAGGTTCTAGCTTACAAAAAAATTCTGAAGAAATTTATATTGTGCACTTAGATTGTCAGTAAATTTATACCAAACAAGTAGAAATATTTTTCCTCAATTCCATCCACATGTCACACATGTCCCTTCCACTTCCGAGAAGTTGCGCCCCTGATTAGGAGTGTTTTGCTATCGGTTTCACTTCAATAGTATATTTTATCCTTTGATATTTCATTTTCAACAATAGGTAATCAAAACTACGACGTGAGGAAAATCGTGGCAACACTAGCTACAAATCAAATACTTTCCGGTAACATTTGTTCGTCTTGGCACTAGATGCGCGATAGCGGTCAGCAGGATTACCCAGAACTACAAACTCACCTAATTTCATCATGGCAGATATTTCCTTCTAAACCAGTAACCTCATTCTCTTCTTTGAATAATTTCACTTCAATTTTCGGTAAAACTCTGTTTTCATCATTCTTAATCTTCATATCTAACTCGCTCTGATATCTGAAATAATTTTGACGTTATAATATCATCAATTCCATAGGAGATGTCTCACTTTATAGACATTCCTCCACTTTGAATATTTCTTTCTATATCAATAAACTCCATCATACATGAACTATTTCTTTCTTCCTTTATACATTTATCGGGTGTTCATTTTTAACTTTTGGAGAATCAATTTCAAATGCTTTACCCATATCCTTACCAAAGTTTTCTTCACAGGTCCTGAAAATAGATATAGTCAATTAAATTAAATGTGATATAAACTCATAATACTGAATGAACCAAATAAAAATTCAAATAATCAATAAGTCAAACCAATCCAGAAATTTGGAATATTAATTACCTTTCTTCATCTTCAAACTGATTCATACAATTATTTTCTTCTTCCTTAAAAGTATCGTAAGGTTTTTCTATTTTAATTTTCGAGACATCCATTTCATGTACTAATATAAATAAGATCCTCCTAGATTGTGAAAAGAAAATGATTAATAACCCTTATCAATATGAAGTAATCAGTTTAATAGGTAGTAAAATATGTTTACCTCAATTCAAACTGAAATTAGTTACAGTTGGTGGGTGCCACAGAACAGACCTTATGGATCTAATTGGATCTTTTCTCTGGTGGGTGCCAATATTAAACTGACGAAAATTGGACTTTTTTAAATGTCATCCAAATAGTTGATCTAGACATATCAAAACCATTTAAAAGTTGTGGACCTCCGTTTCGAACAAATTGTTAATGATGAGACACGAACAATAAAATTAAGAAACAAATGGATATTTGCTGTTTTTCTTGATTATTGACAAATAATAATTAAACAAATAAAAGTTACAGCCTTCAAGCCATAAATCTAAATTAATGTGCAGTAAGTATCTTTGATTTTTATAATAATTATATTCGTATAAATACCCTTATTTTAATTTTGTTCGTTGCTAACAAAATAGTTTAAAGTATAATTTTAATTTATAATGAAATGGAGTATCAGTATCTTATAGTAAAAGATTTGTACTTGCAGCAGTTAGTACTGTAAATGTCATTGTCAACTGTCACTATGTACGCACCACAGAATAAAAATATTATGCAGTTTAAGCAACACCCGAAAATTTAAATGTGAGTTAGTTAACAGTGTTTTAAATATGATAAAAAACTAGTACCATAATTATTCACTTGGAGGTAACTGAAAAGATTTTGAAATGAACTTCTTTTAAATATTCCATACTATAAAAACTACATCAGACAAGTAATCAGCAAAACCATGCAAAAGATTTGAACATTAGAGTGCTCTGAAATGTATACCTATATTTATCCAAATACGTAATACTCTAGCTTAACCGATGTCAACGTTATACATATTTGAAATTTTCATTCAGATATAAAATAATTTCAATAAAACCATTATGAGACATCATCACATGTATCTGAAATATTACTGAAAGCTGAATGCGGAATGCAAGAATTTATTTGCAAATTTACTACAGTTTTAAAAATCACCTTTCAGCCATATCCATCTCAATGAAATTGATTGAAAATAAGCAAATAAGGTACACCAGTGAATTGAGATATTTCACATCAGGGCTACATGAAATATCGAAAGCGTTAAAAATCTGGCAACAATTTGGATTTTGGGAACACTGCTATTAGCCTATTGGTAACACTGCTAACTTTATCCGTTTGAAGATTAGTGGACCTTTAAAAACAATTAACCTGGAAAATTCGTTAGTGTTGTTCTACTGCCTATGCAATTCTTATCGAAGTTCCGTCGTTTTGAATCGTCCAATTTATAATAAATGTTGGCTGATTTAGATGATGAAGTATTTTCACCAAAAGTTTAGACTTGAATTGAGGATTTGACTTATCAGCCCACCCTATCAACCCAATCTGACAGTGGTGAATTCATGCATTTTTTTGAATATTATGAGTGGTGTTTCCTACTAGGTAATTCAGCAATTTGAAAGTATAATTTTCAATGCAGTTCAATGCATTCGTGACATTTGAACTTCCATAAATTAGCATGAGCAAAAAGGACACTAGCAGTTTTCTCATAGAGTGAAGTATTTTCAATAAATAGATAATAGTGGATATATGATGGCTCATGAATTTTACAACGATAGGATATTACACCCTTCCAGGTTGTCAGTGGCGAGAAATTTATTTGGTGTACAAAGAGACTTGAATTGTGATAGATTTATTCCTTGCAGAGCCAATAATAATTGGCAAACGAACTTTGCTGTGATACCAGATAGTAATAAGAATTTACAAATCAGTAAAAAGTCTCGGGACAATGGTGAAAATAACAGGGACAGTTCAGTGTATAATGTTTTGTTAAGGAATGAAATTCTTCAAGAAAATAATGAAGATGTGAAATCACAATGTGATGACCGACAAATTCTAACTCCTACAAAATCTAGGAATCTTTTCAAATATGGAACCCCAAAAAAAGTAAGTAATATCTAATTTAAGTTTATGCTGTTCCTCAAATAAGTTATAGTTATAGAAGTAAATAATAGAGCAACCTTCAAAAAATTATAAAATATTTCAGTAAAAGATTGTATTCAATGCTTCTGTTATGTAAATACATGCGGAACAATATAATAACACATTTTGAATACAAAATACCAACTAGAGTACTTGTTAATGTTATTAGGAATATTTAAATTCTACATAAAATCTAAATCCTATGAAAACTCTTACCTTTTTTTTAAATTTTGCGCTAGGTATTATATTTTGATTCTCAAAAATGCATACTCTTGAAGGGCTCTTGGTATTTGTGATCAAGGAGCTCGAAGGATTCTCAATCAGTATCTGATAGAATCATTATCTGGTTACTGATTGATTTTATATTATATCGTGTTGACACCCCTAACATCAGTAATTTTTATGAGAATTGTTTGCCTAAAGTACCTAAGTTTATGATTTTACTGAAAATTGTTTAGATACTGACATTATTTATATGTTGTTAGCTGGGGTAATGACACCTCATATACATTGAGTACTCACTTGCAGGATGCAAAAGATCATATACAAATATCAGATAATATCCAATATATATCTAAATTATACCATTTTCAATGAAAATTTTATAATTAATCAAAACCAATATCAGAATGTATGTATGGGCTATTCAAATAGCTATATTGAGCACTTGTGAAAAGCTTAAGAGAAGTAAACATGAAATTTATGAAAGCAATACTTCAACATAAACATAAATGAAATTTGATATTCTTTGAACAAAAATAAGGAATTACTCAAAAGACTAGAAGACATTGTAATATTTTTCAGCAGGGGCTCTTATGTTTTGTTATTCATTCTCATGATCTTTCCAAACCCAATATACATTATTATGCTTTGAAGATGACGAACTTCAAATACTTAAATATGAACACAAACTTGTCCAGCAGTATATCTCACTGAGTTTCAGTAGATTTCAGATGTAAAATTGATGAAAATGAATATATTAGGATATTTATTATAAATATATCCATTATATATATATATATATATATATATATATATATATATATATGCTGCTGACTTGCTGACTTGTTGCACTTGTACTGTACTAGAGTAGACGGAAACAGAGGTATGATAATTTTGAGTTAAAAATCAGTAATATATTTCTACCTCAAATTTATGGTAGAGTAAGCTGGTTTCAATGGTTTATTGAAAATTATTATTAAAATCACCATGCTCAATGCATATAGTCATTCATAAAAATAAGCATAGAGTTTTAGCAATGGGCGAAATATGATGTAAACATACATACCAGCACTATTCTATATTGTATAAATGTGGCAAAAAAGATATCATTAATATGTAACAATAGATTTTCTGTTCCCAGTTCTATTTCAAAATCCTAGTCTTCGTTCTTTCGGTTAACATTTCATAAAACAAGCCCAACACATGATTGGAAGATAATGAAACAAAAAAAATAACTGGAAGCTCCATCCTTTTTATATGGGCTAATAGCTTCGTAGATGAGAACACTACATATGTCCTGCAAAACTTAGCATCTCGCACCTAACCGTGTCCTTGATGTAGCGCATTGGGCAGCCAATGAGTCTACCTTCTCATTGCCTTCAATGCATGAATGTCTGAGACCCACATCAGCCAAAGTCTGTTTCCTCCTCCAGTCCGACAAGCTTTGATCGACATTTTGCAACATTAGTGAGGTGCAGTTGAAGTATATCAGTGTCTTCAGGGCAGGTTGACTATTTGTCTTTTTATTGATATTTGTGTCATTCCTCCACAATCAGTAGATTATCACTGTGGTTAATGGCAGCCCTACACCCATATACATTGGCTTCCATTCCATGAGTAATTTTGGAGTCTTCAAACTAAGAGAGGCATTGGGCCATGGAGCTAACCCATTCCTGTCTGCTTGGCAGGATGGTTCAGAAATGGGTATATCAAACCCAAGGTCCAACCTATACCGTGAAATCATTGAATTGGCACAAGTGATGGAATCTCTACATAGCCATAGATTAAGTTATGAATACTTTTTAAGGGTGCACTCTTACCAAGGAATACAACCATAAGTGGTCTTGCCACCATAACGTATAGCCAGTGGAGTTATCTATTATATTTATTTAGCAATATATGCTATATACAAGGATCGAATTGAAAGCTAACAATGTTTGATTTTGTATAACATAAACTGTTAGCTTAACCTAATAGCAAAAATCAATAAGAATTTCTGATACTTACAAAAGCAAAGGACAACACCCCGGTTAAAATCCAAAAGAAAAACAAAACAAAATCCAACCTCAAATATCTAACAAAAATTTTTCCTCTTGAAGATTTCAGTGACCCTCCTGTTGAATGAGCTGAAAGTTCCCCTTTCCAACAGGTATTACTTTTCCCGGGTGTGAGTTCCATGTAAGCTCACAATATTGGATAACCCCTAGATATTTTGACTTCTCTGTCCTCAGATGGAATAAAAACGAAATTCAGAATTGGGGGGGGGGTTTGTTAATGAATAGCTTCCTTTATCTGATGCATGGTTCCATAAGGGTTTTGTGGAGAGTTCACATATTTAGTTTTTCATCATGGTACCTCTCTTGACTTGCTAGTGTAGCGTCCTGCAGTCTGTAAGATAGCATTGCCACCAACTCCATTCGCCATGGTGATTATATCGTTAGCGCGAGCGTTAGCGTATGCCGAAACGTATATACCCAGATTGAGCTATACTAATAAATATTCCTACAAATGTATATTCTTGATACTGAGAATATAAAACCATTTGAAATACTTGCAACTGGAATACAACTAAATCTTTTTATTCTATGAGTTATTTTCAGTAGTTGATATTCAGCAAAATATAGTATTTGATATGTGATCACACCTTATTTTTAGTTGTTTGTTTTTTTGGAGATTGCACGAAATGTTTTGATCTGTTCAATAACCTCAGGACATGGATCTATATAAATTTCTTCAAACAATTCCAGCTTCTTTGTCAACAATTTTCCATCTGATATCTGTATTATCTATATGATTTGTTTGTGTTTCGATGTTGGGGTTTAATTAGAATAATTAGCATTTCAGTGATCCATTTTGATTGGTTTGTTGATAAATATCCAATGAAGAATTAATGAATAACTAGGACAATGATATCATTCACAGAAAGTTAAGCAATTACTTTGTTGATCCTCGAGTTAAGTACCCTGGATTGGGATTGTTTTCAGTTTTCTGAGGAAATATCGATTATTATACTTATTCAGAGAAAATTTATATGAAAAAATTTAGCGAAGAATATTCAACAAAAAAGAATAATTTCGAAATTTTTTCTGTACAAGTAACAGCTCCGGAGATATGGTTCGTTTATTCTCCAGGATCGTAAATAAATTTTAAAAATAAGACTGATAGAAAAACAGAATAATCTTAATCCATTTTTTGTGGATAACTTGAAGACTGGAGCTGAATTTCCCGAATTTGTCTAATACAAGCTACATAAATAGATACAAACTGAAACAGTTGGTATCTATCTGATTAAGCCACAGTGTGGTGAAACCGGTCATAGTTTTGTTAATATAGTGAAAATCTAAATACTTTAGTTTTATTTCATTGAAAATATATATATCGATTTTCATCAAGTAACGACCTCCTCAATCAAATCTATTAATGTTTTTGGAAGTATTTGCATTATAGTTGGCTATGTAAACACGCTATAATTCGTTGATGGGGATGTTCGCTTTATCATTTTATCTAACTTATATAGATGAATACTTTATGAACATAATTAAAGCTAACAAAATTCCCGATGAAAATTCTTCTATGCATCTTTCGTAAAGGAATAACTTGTTTAGGGTTGCATGGCTCGTAAACACATAATAAATAAAGCACCATTTCCCAAATGGTGCTTCATTCCTCTTTGAAACCAAATTACAGTAAAAATTTTGAAATTAATTTTAATTACGTTGAGTCAAACCAGTAAATAAATCAAGTATATTGAATCAAACAGTTCACATGTGTCAAGAGGGTCCATATCTCCCAGGTCTTCCTTGTATACTTAAAATTTATGTCTTCCACTGAAGGCCAATTAGTGCATGCCCCCTCATAATTATCGCATATTGAAAAATATTGGATGTTTACCTTAGGGCATTCAAAATGTGCACCATAGCCTTTCGTATAGTAACAAAATATTACTGGCAGTATAGCAGTGTCATCCAAGGTATGTTTTGAACTTCACGGGGTCTATAGACCTAAATGACATTGGCCATAGATATGTCCTTTGTCAACATGTGTATATGTTCAGATGTTCCATTTGGCTATGATAAATCTTCTGATGGTGCCTATGGGATCTGATGATTTTCTTCTCGATACCTGATGGGGGTCAGAGTTTGGAGTCTTTTAGTGTCAGGCTTCAGCACTCAAATAAAATATGTTCCATGTCACTTCATCGGCATAATTGGCTATCCAATCATATGTAGATGGTAACAAAGGTCACAGTATCCTGTAAGAAGACTAAAAGTCCTTCTCAATGAGAACAGATCCAAAATCAGTTTCTTCGAAGGTCTTATTTCCAGTTTTTTCTAGCTTCTGTTTTCTGGCATTAATTACTAAGCTTGAAGTTTATTTTTTGTCAACTATTTATCCATCTTTTGCGTAGGCTTCTATAGGACAAATCACTTCTGGCCATTTCATCGGCTTTCTCATTACCAAAGTTCGAGTTATCCGAGACCCAAAGAATAGTTACACCGTTGTTCTGAGCCTAGCATAGCAGGCTGTGCTCAAACTCTATTTTGAAAGTTATCTTGTATGATTCAAATGCTTTATCTTCAGCTTGATTATTAGTGGGTATAAAAATAGCCTTGCCATGGTCTTCTAGATTTATATTTTCCCAAGGGTACTGATCAATAACTCATACCTCGGCCTAGTAGACAGTGCGGTATCTACTCAGGTTCATACTTGTGGACTTTCTAGGAGTTGACGGGTAAATATCAGCGCCCGTACCATGCTTTGTTTTGGAGCCATCTGTGTAGTACATTATGTCTCCAGGTTCAATCAGCAAGCTTTCTGCAGTCTCTCCTCCCCTTGCTGGAATATCTGGACTGGACGCTTTAAGTTAAACTCTGGTACCATGTAGTTAGATGTCACAAGCATGTTATCCTCCAATATAACAAAGTTGATATTGGAGAGACCCCTCAGAAGATGCTGCCAGTGTCTTACCTGTTTCAGTCTGTACTCACATATACTGGCTTGACCTGCAGTGATTGTTTGAAGCTGCCGAGTTGAATAATGCGTTAACGGCATCGGTCAGAGTGCTAAACATAATTCCCGTTATAGAAACGCACGCAAGTCTCTGCACACTACCCAGCCATAATTTTGAAGAGGTTTCATTCACCTTGGACCACTAGACCATTGCAGCATATAATATCATAGGCTTAACAACAGCTCTGAATAACCTGAATATAGCTGAATGTTGAATTTTAGTCCCCATGTTTTCCCTACTTCCTGTATGCAAACTGGCAGTTTTTGGGCTTGGAAAATTTTCTTTTCTAGGATGCGATCAGAAATAACTACAAATTATTTCGCTGGGCCATTTAAGTTTATTCCGAATGGGCTGGGAGGTCATTTCAGCATCACCCGGCGCGTAAGAACGGATATTTTGGTCAGACTAAATTTTTCGTCGACACCATTTCCCTACCATTTTTAGAGCTGTTTGTTTTAGCTCAAAGAAAATAAATATGTTTGCCTTATATATCAACACTATGTCGTCGGCATACCGTTGGATGTAGAAATCGACTCTATTCAAGCTGATGAGCAGTCTTTTAACTACTCTGTTCCACTGTAGTGTAGAAAGTACCCCTCCTTGTGGCCCACATACCACCCAAACACCCCCTCCCAAACAGGATGGCCCTTATCTATTTGTCACGGAGTATATTTGCTATCCAACCGCAGACCGCAGTTTTCTATGTCTAGAAAGGTGTGATTAATGCATGCTCCTTGCATTCTAGGTTTTACACCAAGTTGCTAACTGACTTGAGAGTATGACTCTTACACCTTGTCGCAGGAGTTGTTGGAATTCGCCACTTAGTCTGGAAAATAAAAGCTTATTTTCGTTTTCAGCGTTTCCCTACCTGAGGAGTTATGGTTTCCGTCGGATTTCATAAGGATGCCGACAGGATTGCATTGTGGAGTTTGTATTTGAATTTTACGAGTCGAGCTGCCTCTGCTGCAGATTCTACATCTTGGCTCTTTCCTCCACTTCCACCCCTTAGCCTTTCTGATTGCCAGATGATACTCAGTAAGAAGATTTTGATATATGTCCCAGCAGTTATGCTTTAATGAGAAGGCAAATTGCTTACGAACTTTATCTTTCATCCTCCTGAGATCTTTCCACCAGGGTACATCTCTTCTCGTTTGTTACACTGTTTGCTACGTATGATATAAGTATCGTTTGCTGAAGAAATTCAGGTGCATTATCAAGGCTGTTATAACTGCTAAGGTTAGGGTGAGTCAAGCACGTTCTGACTTGAACTAATCCCAATTTGTTCAGCAATTTCCAGCCACGAACTAAGCAAGATAATTTCACAGTACCTATGTTAACGTCTATGAGCTCCCTCTTTAATGCCGTAATGAAAATTTGTTTATTTCCGTGGGAGTGCACGACCGTCAAGGAAAGGGTCGTGACATCTCAAAGTTGTTGGAGTGAGCACGATCACTTTAATCGTATTCCTAATATGAAAACAAATACATATGAATTGAGTTGATGGTATTCTTGCGCAACTTAAATAAACATAGGAGACTGGTAAATGAATAATCAGTCACTAAGTTACGAAGTTATTAAGAATCTTGAAGGAACTTTTGATTCTGCTGGAAAGAATCTACTCATATTTGTTTATTTTCACTGAATCGTTGGTTTTATTTTATTCAGCGAAATAAAAACAGGATTTGATTCCACTTTGAAAAAAAAATCTGTCAAGCTGTGATATTACTATAATTCTCTGCCAATAATAAACAGGGTGCTTCAACGAAAACTAAACAGAGGCTATATCTACCAAGATATTCATTTCTGATCAAAACGCAAAAACAGGGAAGATGGGTCGAGTGATGACTCAAAAAAAAGGTGGTATCTTTATCTACATTGCCTTGAACGAATTTCCATTTTTAATTGAAAACTGTAAAAGATACAGGGTGAGCAACTGAAAGATAGGGAAGACTATTTCCCTGAGACTATTCAAGTTTCACTGAGGTAAAATGTAACAGATCCATGCTGATCAATGGCAGTCATCATTAAGTACCATCCTCATCTCGAATTTCAACCCCTGGAGCAGGGGTGACAACCCTTGAAAATTTGGAAGAGGGTAGATGGGTCGAGTGATAACTTGAAAGAAAGGTATTATCTTCGACTGCATTCCCGTGAAAGAATTTTCATTTTTGATTGAAAACTGTAGAAGATACAGAGTGAGCCACTGAAAAATAGGTAAGACTATCGCCCCACGACTATTGGAGTATTAGTGCGAAAAACTGAAATAGATTCATTTAGATCAAAGATGACAGCCTCTCTATTTTTCAGTGGCTCACTCTGTATCTTCTACAGTTTTCAATCAAAAATGAAAATTCTTTCACGGGAATGCAGACGAAGATAATACCTTTCTTTCAAGTTATCACTCGACCCATCTACCCTCTTCCAGATTTTCAAGGGTGGTCACCCCTGCTCTAGGGGTTGAAATTCGAGATGAGGATGGTACTTGATGATGACTGCCATTGATCAGCATGGACCTGTTTCATTTTACTTCACTGAAATTTGAATAGTCTCAGGGAAATAGTCTATCTTTCAGTTGCTCACCCTGTATCTCTTACAGTTTTCAATTAAAAATGGAAATTCGTTCAAGGCGATGTAGACAAAGATACCACCTTTCTTTTGAGTCATCACTCGACCCATCATCCATATTCAAAATGTTCAAGGATTGCAACTCCCGCTTAGAGGGTAGATATTTCAGGCAAGTTTTGTACCCCTAAAGATGAACCCCTTGAAACAAAAATTGACCTGTTTTTGCGTTTTGATCAGCAATGAATATCTTGGTAGATATAGCATCTGTTTAGTTTTCGTTGAACCACCCTGTATGTCGCTAAGCGAATTCCACCTCTTTATCCTGTCTCGGACCCACACTTTTCTTATTTTTAATATTTTTCAAATGATTCTCCAACTAATGTACTTTGTAGTTCCTAAAAAATTTTCACGAGTTTTCATACTCTGCCATAACAAGATCTACAGAAGGGTTACCATCAAGGGCACTTACTGTGTGAACTGCGGAAGATCGTGAACTCCTACTGGGAAAAGGCAGTCGTGCGCTTTACTGGTCATCTTCTAACAACCTTAAAGGTGGGGTTGCACTGCACAGTAAAACCCCACCTTTAAGGTTGTTTTCGTGTGCCTACATTTTTTGATAACTCCACAAAAATATATCTGAAGGAGCCAAATTCGACGATCTTAGATTTGAAAAAATTTGGTGCATGCACTTAATACGCATTGTTATTACGAAGGGTACATCTTCCAATAAAACTAGTTCATTTTGTGGAAAATGAAGAATTTTTCACCCGATAGTAGAGGAAGGAAAAATCCTTGAAATTTTTTTCTGAAATAATCGTTTATAGTAGGAATCCAAAAATTAACCGAAAAAGGAGATTGAGCTCGTATTAACACATTTTATAATGAAAATCATAGTACTCAGTTAACAAAGGTTGGTTTTATGTGTAAATAAAAAAGTAACAACAAAATTGCAATTGTTTTTATAATCCATTGGCAACAGTGCATACTGAACTGATATTCATTAAATAAATAAATAGGAAGTAAAACTTTAACACGTTTAATATGAAATGGATGTTATACATTTTTTCGATACTCCAAGCAGTCTTGTTATACATTTATTTTTCTAGTACTAGATTTTTGTCAATAATATGAAAACCTGATCTCCATTTTATTGATGTCTCGTACTTCCAGTTCGTGCAATCATAAATAATCGTCGATTACTTTTTTCGAAAACGAAAATGCAGTTTCGTTTGGATAACGGTGGTCATACATACTTCTAGCTTTTCTTTCATTTTAGCGTTAGTAAATGTAGGAATCGTTATGAAAAACAGCGAGAGCAGAAATTGTGTTACAACGATAAGGATAAAAAATTTTGATTTTTTGCGTTGCTTTTTAAGATCGACACAGTGTTGTCAACATTTCATCGCTTAGAATAAATATGTTCTTTTTCATTATTTTTTACAGCTAAAAATTTCAAGTGTCATTATGATGTCGAAATAACGTCTATTTGCATCAAATAACTTCTATTTGCATTTGATGCTCAGTTAGTACAAAAAGTTATCACCTTTTATCTCATTAATGATAGAATATATCGCGTATGTTTATTGGAAATTTGCTCCTTAAAATTGCATAGTGGAGCATCTACAACATTATTTCATAATACTTTGGAACAACGTGTATTGCAGATAACCATTTTTTGCAAAGTGCCTCCTCATCAAAATTACGAAATCCAAAAAAATTGAGCCTCATGAACCCACTTCGATCCAATGGGTTTATGATTCATATATTTTACTCGTTGCATATTATCAGGAGTTCAAACCACAGAATAATTCATGACTACAAATGCGCCATGGATAATATAAACACTTTCATATAATAAAAATTTTCAGTAATATGAGGTCATTGATGTGCCCAATAATCAGCAATTAGATTATGCGATGCGCGTTTACGCATAATAAAGTTGTGTTGTTTGTAAAAAGGGTGCATTGCAAATTAGAATTTATTCAAGCTCTACTTCATCAGTGAATATTATACTATTTTCGAATAATGTCATTACTTATCACAATTTAATTAAATTCAGACGTTAACAGTTAGAATACGGGAGTAAAGTCAACAGAATTGTTTTTTGTAGTAAAGTACAACCTTTACAAAAAATCATTGAAGTATGAAGAAACCCTTTTAATTGAAATTGACATTTCAAAAGTCAGTTCTTGAATCATTATCGAAAAACTTTTACTGAAAATACAGATTGTTTTAATATACAGAGATGGTTCAATAAGGCCGTAGAAAAATATTTATGACTACTTTGGATCTTTTTTTTATTTTCGACAACGTTACTTCAAGTTTTCTAGGAAGTTGGATTGCAGAAGGTCCTTGAAATGGACGTCTTCTTGGGCGATGAGGTCTTTGATATGAACCACGGTCCGCCATTTTTCAATTTTAGGCGGGAAAAGAAGTAACTGAAAACTAGATCTGATGAATACTGTGGATATGGTAACAGTTCGATTGTTGATTTTATTCTATTAGCCATTCAAACTGCACGATTTGCAATGCACCCGTGCATTGTTTTGATGAAAAATGATTAATTGTTTCCTTTGTCCAGTGAAGACATTCCATTTTGATTTCTTCGCAATATCGAGGCATAATTTTTTCAGATATTGTTTTTCTATTTTCCAAGAACCAGTGCACCTAAAATGTTGTGCCTATAACCTTACTGGCCAAATTTACAGGCTTCGCCTACTTCGGATCTCGTTTCTTCACTGTTTTGACGCTTCCTTTTTCTCGGCAATGTATATAGCATTGAATTACGTCGACATCAAAGCAGTCAGATAAATTCTCTGATCAATTAAGAATCACACTACAAGGTCTGTTCAAAATGTATCGCTATTTTTAAAATTACTACGTAGATTCGATTTTTAATTTTTTACGGCGTTATGTAGGTATTCATCCTTCTCTTATGCTGAGACCATCGGCCATTTTGAATGTTCAGTTAATTTTTGACAGCTATTTGCTGGTTTTGGATCGTCTTCGATCATTGTTTATTAAAAAAATGGATCATAGAATCTGTATCTATTTTTGTATGAAAAACAAAATTAGGTGCGCGGACGAATTCTGAATGTTGACTATGGCATATGGTAAAGAAACCTTGGACTAGAGGAACGTAAAGGTGGTTCAAAATGTTGTCAGAGGGCCGGAAGATGTGAACGCCAAAGAGCACGGTGGGCTCCTGAGCACGTTAACAAAAGACGAAAACATTGATAAAGTGAAGAAAGTCGTGTTGGCCAATCGTCAAATCACCGTTGGAGAAATTGCTGAAACATCACCATCTCTTGTTGATCCATGTAATGGCCCAAATCAAACATCCAGTGCGTCATTATAAACTCATCTGAAATGCAACGAATGAAAAGTTCTTAATAATTGAAGGGAATCAGTTTTTTCGAAACATTTACCCATATCATTCGTTGTTCGCGTCAATGCTTGGTGTGATTGAAATCTGCCTATATTGGTTTCAGAAAACGTTCAGACACGGCATGTCACATCATGACTTTAGCCAATAATAAAAACGGCGCAGGCGTCGAAAGCACGTCGATAAATTACTTTTCGTCGTCGAAAAGTTTACGCGCGACGTCAGTGCTATAAATTACTTCATCAGTTGTGAACCAATTTTATTGAAGTTATCGTATATCAGTTTTTTTTTATATAAGATGAGTCGTCGACCGCTAACACAAAGTGCAATAATTGACGAAATACTAAGAGAAGATGGAGAAACTGAATCAAAACTTAGTGACCAAGGTTCAGAAACATACCGCTTTAGAGGAACTCAATCCTTCGAGGAATCGAGCAGGTCAGATTCAGAAGAGGAGAATTTACCTGTTGCAGAATTTAGGTGTTTTATGCGGCGTAATAAGGTAACAAAGGGGCTAAAATCAAATAACAACCGGGTGAGACGTCAAGTACAGATTATTCTGACTGTGCATCGCAGAGAGTGAGTGGAGAAGCGACAAGCGCTGATAAAGAAGCTGCATCTCTATCCAGAAAAACTCCAAACAATGATAGACGAAGGTGGCTGTCCTAGCAAAACCTTTTTCAACTTAGATGAAACCGGTCTTTTCTGGAAGAAAATGCCTGAAAGAACTTTTATTATGCGTGAAGAGAAAACTTTTCCAGTTTTTATAGCCAAATAATAATGACGTTCAAGAATTGTTACATTCAAACAATCAACAGCTTACAATTGACGAGCTTATACTGGTATGATATATTACAGGTATGCTTTCGACATCTAAATAACTTCGGTTCACGTTACTTCATTTATAACAATGTAAATTGTTTTATTATCTTTCATTTTATTGAACATTTTTTTTCTAAATTATTGTTTTTTTAAAACTCTGGTTCTGATCAAACATACTTTATATGTATTTATATACAAAGTTGAACCCCAACTTAAGGCGAATTCGACGACAAGCGCTATGACCTACCTATCGAGTAAGTCTGGGATATTACTGTATTTAAGGCATTGAACTGACAAAAAGGTATGTCTTTAGAAGAGCAACAATGTTAAACCTCCCAAGAAAACTGAACAGAAACATAGGAGAACATTTGAATATGGACGTTGAAAAAGTTGCTGGTAACGAAGCAAGCACTAGTTTCAGCACACGCAGAGGAGCTGCAAAATATGTCCAGCAAAAAAAGGAGACAATCGAAGACACAATACACTTCTTATCGGAGAAATATTTACAGAAGCCATAGTAAATTTATTTGCAATGAATTTTATCTTGAAGAAAAACTGATTCTGATGAAAACTAGGTTAATTTTAATTATTTTGTGATTTTGATTGATTTACTAGTTTAATCATAAATATATCTGAGTATAAACAATAAAAGATTATTGATTTATTATTGTTCGAATCCTCTCATATACATCATAGGTCTTTTCGATTACGCGCGACCGCAACCGTTACAAACAACCGCTTGAAGATCAAAGCATCCAAACTTCGTGTTCATTATTTGTTTTGACTTTTGAAAATGTTGTATTGGTTGAGACAGAGTTAACTGAACCTTAAAAAAATTGTATTCCGGTATAGAAAAATGTTCATGTGTACTGAAATTTTCTCACCACCTATAAAAAACGTTTATCCACCCACTTGATTTGTTTTTCCATTCAAACAAAAAATTGTGTTTAAATTTTGCGCCTGACAAAAGTCATTAAGTGCCAAATCGGGACTATAAGGCGGATACCTATTAATTCAATGTTTTCAATGTTCAAATACTCCGTCATATGCGCTGATGTGTGTGAGCTTGCATTGTCACGATGCAGAATAATTTTAGTTCTTCGATTTGATTTTTACAACTCATCGAACACTTGCGGCAAACAAATGGTTGTATACCATTCAAAGTTGACCGTTCTACGTTTCTCTAATGCTGTGGTGGCGACATGTTCGGTTTTCCTGAAAAAAAAACAGGCAACCATTTTCTCCGGAGTGCTTCGTGCACAAATAGCTTTTGTTGGGTTTGGCTCGTCTTGAAAGACCCATACTGTTGATTGTTGTTTAGTTTCGGGTTCGTACGCCTACACAACCAAATTTATATGGAATCATCCGGTATCTCGAATATTACCCCAGTGATTTTGGAAATTTCGAAGGATTGTTAGAATTGATCCTTTTTGAGATATTTTTAATTAAGGTTTATTTTAAGAAAGAAACAAAAGAAATATAATAAAAGACTCTTTCCGTATGTAGTAAAAAAATTGAAAGTTGTTTTCTCACGGAGTAGGTGTAACCTCAGTAACTTGTACTACCTCCTCTTGCCCAAATACAAGCCTGAATCCGTCTAGGCATGCTTTGGATTAGGTTTTCGACCTCCTCTGGGCTGATATTCGAGAGCAATTATTCGACCCATCTGCACATCGGACAATCCAACGTAAGGCATTTTCAATTATGATTATAGGCTTTGTTAAATTTTGAAATTCACAGTTTCAAATCTTATTGACGACTGAGTACAATATCCCGACCATGTGGTGATAATTCAACATTTCTTATCATACTATCAAGTTTTTTTACAACAAAAACTTCATTCTCCACAAGTAGTCAAAGATCCATGGTTAAAAACAATTAATTATGTGAAATACCTAGTGATTCCATATAAATTTGGTTGTGTGTATATCTAAGATTCGTCTCCTGTAACGATTCTCTTGACGTCTTTTGAAGTACCGCGGCCGAATTTTTGCAACATTTCTTTGCACCAAACGACACCAGCCTTCTTTTGAGCAATTGTTAAGTTTTGTGAGATCCAACGCGAACAAATCTTTTTGACTAACCAAACTGAGTTTGGACGACCTTCACTAAGTTCGTCACTGTGTGAAGCACGTGTATGTATGTGTAAGTATGAACATACATTTTTTTTCGCTTGGTGAAACGATTTTATAGATATTCTAGTACAAATGGACAGTTTTCCACATCGTTCATGAAACGTGAAGTTATCCGGATTCAAAAATTATTATAATCTTATTTTCGCGTGGTAAAACAAATCTAGTGAGTGGAAAAATATTTCTAATTGGTATTGAAAATTATCTATCACTTCTATACCTATGAGAAATTGCTTTAATTTGAGTGTATTCCAAAATTTTGTTTTCGGTAAAATATTTTAGTTTTACGTAGAATAACGAATCGATGGGGATTCTATCCTGAATAGGAAATTTAATAATAATAAGTATAGGATTGATTATCAAGTTTTCATGAATTGCATAGACTAATATCTTTCTTCCAAATTGAAATAATAGCAGACTAACCAAAATGTTATCAGAACATCTCCACCTGGGAATGTCGACTTAAGCAAGCGGAAAAGTTTATCAAGTAATCGTTATAGAAAACTATGTAACTTCTTGAGTTATCTAGGAACGAATTAAATACCATAAACTAACCTCCCAACAGGACAATGCCCAATAAGATACCTTTTCAGCAAAATGGGCTACCTGGAAATGACAACAAGTAAGATGTGCAATGGGGCGTTGAAACTTTGAGGTGATACTCGGCAGTAGCATGGCAGTTGTTCATGAAGAACATGCATACTCAGCAGCGGAATATTAGCGCCGAAAGAAGGCCAAACAATTTCTTTCTCCTGTTAAAAAAAACAGGGTTATAAACAATAGATCAACTGTAGTCACAGTTCAGAAACCGCTCTACAGCCAAACGATCTTACATGTATTGCAATGTAACCAAAATGTTAATCCCAAATTTTTAATCCATGAAATATAATGAAACACGTTAGGTTCTTTGTATGGGAAAATATTCTATCAAATATTTGCTTTCTCAACTGGAATCGAGGTTATATTGACTTTATTATCTTATCTAATTACTTTTACTTATCTAAAGTGCAATTCTTTCAAAGGAGTGATTTGAGTTATATCTCCAAGAAATACTAGCTTTCATGAAATCACGATTCGTTATCATGAATAACCAGTTCCCCGATCATTTGAGTAGAAACGATGCTTGAATGTATAATTTCTGGTCAGTTTGTACCTATGTTTTTTTGTTTTTGAAGTAATCGTATCTACTTTTACTTAGTAAAACATACCAAAATCTCCGTTGAGATTGATTGCTTCCTTTTTTTCGTTTTTGCTTTTGCCGGGTGTTTCTACTACCGCTATTTCGCCCATATATATGTTTTGTTATCTACGTTAGCAAAAATGTTAAGTTCAATTATTGTTCTACAGTAGGTGGCGCGTAATAGAGAGAATATTTTCGATTATGCAGAGTACTTCATTTCAACGTGTAATACCTAATTTTGTCATTTTAAGTAGAACATCCTGTATATTCTTAAACTCTTTAAATTCCTCGTATGGCACCTAAAACCTAGCGCCTTCGAAATATTCAATCGTTTCAAAAAAAACCCTTTAAATTCTTCATTATTACCTGTAATCGTTAGGGGACTGTTGAAACCGCCATTGAATTTCATTTTCATTGATTATTGGTTGTCTATAGCTATCAACAGTTTTCAATAAATTTCGATTAATTTCCAAGAAATAAGTAGATACATGAAGTTTTTAGTAGGCTTTGATTATGTTGTTCGAAACATTTTGTTTTCTGTCAAAGCTCAATTTTCAATAAACGATAAATAGCTATGGTTCGACGTGGAAGAACTTCAAACTTCTACAACAAGTTTTAGTGGGAAAAATGGAATAAACATTATCGTTATCATAATCAGCCTAATTTTTGTTTAAATTACGTATGTATGCAGTCTTTGGAATTTTAACTTTATTATTATCACATATTTTTTAAACCCAGAAAATAAATTAATATTTTATTTGTTCTATATTATGACATAAAACAAAATGAATGGCATAAAACAAACTAACCTAATATGTTTAGTAACACAAAAATTTAGAATTGCACTGAAATTAAGAAGTACTTATGTACTAGCTATAATAACTAAATGTTTTCGATGCAAATAATATTTGAATCGAATGTATCCATTTTCCACAAACTAGCCCAAACAAAATAAATAAAGCAAATAAAGATATTAAGAAAGTGAAAAATAAATACGATTCGCTCGTAGTATATTACACGGTTTTAATTTCATGAAACTCCACAAAATAAAATCATAATTTGTAAGTCTTGTTACATACACATTTCCCGAAGAATTTTTAACGGAAGATTTTCCAGCAAATCTAGAGATTTTTGCAAGTACTGAAGATACATTGCCCCTGTTAGGTGCAACTCAAAAATCGTGCCCACGCATTCAACGACCTCTTTGTTAGCTACTTGTAGTATCGACTATCTATCATGATTTACCATCTAATTCTAATAATTTAGTATTTTCTGAAATGTAGCCTCAAATCGATGTTTAGTCGGTATGGGGTGCCATACCCTAGTACGACGCTCTAGGGTCTCTTCTTGCAATTTGCACAAAAAGCGGTCTTGTTCTTCAGAAGTGAGCTTCCTACGACTTCTTCTAGGCCTATTTTTCAAAGATTGTAGCTCCACGTATCGGGCATAGGTTTTTGAAATCACCCCCTGTGATACCCCCATTGTGGCCTCTATATCCCTCTGTGTCACCCGTTCTTCAACGAGCGCGATTATCCGAAACCTCTGCACATCGGACAATCCAACGTTAGGCATTTTCAATTATAATTATAGGCTTTTTTAAATTTTGAAATTCACAGTTTCAAATCTGATGACTTAGTACAATATCCCGAACATAATTCAACATTTCTTATCATACTATCCAGTTTTTTCACAACAAAAAAATTCATTCTTCACAAATAGTCAAAGATCCATGGTTAAAAACAATCAATAATGTGAAATACCGAGTAATTCCATATAAATTTGGTTGTATGGTCAACCCATTGAGAACCATAATTGGAAATTCGAGACAAAGGACAGCATTATAAAATAAATATAACAGAAATATATTAATAATTCTTCGAAAACATCGATATATACATTTTTTATATCATTAGGAAAAAAATGTGGTTACAGTGAAAAGCCAGTAGGACTATGTAGGTATTAATACTTCAGAAAATATTTTTTTTGTCACTGAGACAAGGCACATTCAATACCTCCATTTAGAAGAACGATTCTGCTCTGCACTGCTGCTACATGGCGCACATCGAAGGAATGTAGCTCTGACAAACACGTGTGCTGCTTGTTGTATATTTTTTTCGAAGGTATAAATTGTAATAGTTTTCTGTATCTTTCTTCTTTGCCCCTACTATTCTCATCAACTTTTGGACCTACAAGTCAACGAACTACAGACAGTCTAAATGACATCAAGACCATACTTTTTCAGTTTGATCTCTCAGGAAATGTGTTCCGTCATCTGAATCCTCTTCATCACCAGATAAGAAATGCCATCCAAAAATTCGTTCAAGTCTTCGGAAGCCATATTTTCACCGAAAGACCAGAACGTTTTCTTAGAACCGAAGATTAACATACTTATAAGTAACTAATACCCAGTAGTCAAATGCTGAAACTATCAGTAATATTATGCAAACAATTGTAACTATAATAAGAAAATGCAGAATTGATGTTGTCAAAGGTAAAGAGAAATGTGATGATGTATTTAAACGTACTATCCATTATAAAATGATTTCTTAAAATATAATTATCAGAATACAAAAAGGTCCTTGACAAATCGAACACAAACACTTCACCATGCACATAGAACATAAGCATATCATGAGTATACATTTTATAGCCAGCACACTGAACTGACTGGTTTCAATACATAACCACTGACACTAAGTAGCTTGAATCGTTTCTGTCACCACTGCTTAACCACTGGAACTCAAAGGGTTAAGATAATTATGGGCTTCGTGAAATGAGAAAACACCCTTCCCTTCTGAATACAGATGCTTTCATTTATGGCTTCAAAGCATTGGAAGACCTAAACTGCTTCTGCTACACGCTACACGCTGTTGAAATGAAAAATGTCGCTCTCCAGTTAAGATGTCGTAGAAAAATATGAGCACAATCACTCAATTTTGAAACTGCCTACTTATAGTTTCAGCCACAAATGTTTTCTGTCAATTGAATTCATGTCCTCGCAAATTGCTGTCGCAGAAATAGTCATCTACTAATTTTTGTATAAACTTTATTTTGTAGAAGTTATATTTTATTCTTGATATACACATATTTTTTTACCATTCCATATGCTTTCTCAAGCAATATTACATTTTTTTCTGAGTGCTGACTTATGGCAGTTCATGAATTCTTTGCAACTCTTATCAAGAGTTGCGAGTAGAACTCGCAGATACTTTTTTCGAAACATTTCAATCGTCATTCTTTGTCTTATTAGGGACGAAACTGGAAGTTTTTCCCTAATAACCGCACTACTTCCCGTTAAGTTCAAGATGTTTCTCTTCATCTGACAACTTTTCAATGAAAATTTCGGCGTAAAATCATTTAAGACTGGCCCGCTGCCAAAAACAACGGACATTTTCAGCATTTTCGAAATAAATACCTTCTATTGAAATATTCCTGTATTCTATAAAATCTTTCACTCGTTTTGCTTTGTTTAAATAACGAGAAGATTAAAAGTTACACTCGGCACAGAAATACAGTTTTAGGTTATGTTTAAAAGGATTACAAAATTAGGTTTCCTTTTTTTGAAAAAACCTGAGCGTGATGAATAATTTTTC
Organism: Cryptolaemus montrouzieri; assembly: GCA_013387265.2. Classification (NCBI taxonomy): domain Eukaryota; kingdom Metazoa; phylum Arthropoda; class Insecta; order Coleoptera; family Coccinellidae; genus Cryptolaemus; species Cryptolaemus montrouzieri. The sequence continues at coordinate 41,094,382 of JABFTP020000124.1, read as the reverse complement.
GCTCAATTGGTGGCGCCGGCTATAATCAAAATTTCGTCATTTTTCTTCTACGATATCTATATCTCTCAAAATACTTGAGATAAGACTGGGGACTGATTTCATTGTACAAACACTACTCACTTATTAGCAATTCGCAAGACATGATGTTGATTCAACCTGAAATTCTTAGTTATCGAACAGGAATTCCACTACCTGTTCTGTTTGTCAGGTGATAAAAGATTAGCATTTTAATCACTTCTCTTTTCCTTTTTGAATTTATCCGCTGGAAAAAAAAAATATTTGAGTTTCATTGGATGGGAATTTTTGTAGGAAATTGTTTATTTCTTCCAAAAACAACTTTGTAGTAAAAATTGTTGATGATTTTGTTTATTTCTCCGGTCATTTTGTAAAACAAAATTAATTATAAAGATAGTGACCTTACCCACAATCTTACGGTAGCGAGAGTAAGTATGAAGTAAACATAAAACCTATCATACTAAATAAAATAATAAAAATAATAAAAATAATTTTTCCGAGGAATAATGATAATAATACTCTCTACACTTGGACATATAGAATCAAGATATTATATATTTCAATCGTTCATCCTAACCAAAATTGTATCTAGCGATTTTTCCCACTGCCTAATCAAGTCTAAAATTTACTTCCATTCAGCAAAGAAAAATAGTTGATTATCCATTGAGTATTACATAGCAAAATATTAGCACTAATATTAGCATTTGAGGAACGCTGCCCAATGAGGAAAAATCACTTCTAAAGGGATACGCCTTGGTGGAACAAGGAGCTTACTCAACTCAAAGCTAGAGCCAGAAAAGCATTCAATAAAGAGAAAAGAACAGGTGAATGGGACGCCTGCCGAGAGTACAACAAAGAACTCAGGAAATCCAAACGACAATCATGGAAATCCTATTGCGAGGGATAATGAATTCAAAAGGTTTTAGCCAAAGACCATTCGAATGCACTTGGTCTTATTAAGGAGCCTGGATGAGAGTATTCTAAAGACTTCGGCGGAAGCGCGAGGGTACTTTTAAATATCCACTTACCGGACTCGAAAATACTTCCCATCAATAGCACCCAACAACAGGAGCTAGAACTGTATAGCTCCAGTAGGGAAAGCAGAAATCTAGAGGGCCGAATCTTCACCCTAGATAGGGTAAAGTGGGCCACCAAAAGGTTCAAACCCTACAAATCACCAGGGGCGAACGGAATCTATCCGGTCATGTTGCAAAGAGGCAACACATACAGCCCCATGTCTGAGAGCTATATACAAAGCCAGCTACTCACTGGGCTATATACCCCTGTCATGGAGGAAAGTCAAAGTATTATTTATACCGAAAATGGGCAAGAGGTCTCCAGATGGGCTTAAATCATATCGCCCGATAAGCTCAACCTCCTTTCTCCTAAAATCAATGGAGAAAATTCTCGACAACCATATGAGAAGTTTCATAAAACTGCATAAAAAACAATTTGCCTACCAACCGGGCAAGTCTATAATTGATGCCCTACACGATCTAGTCAAAGAAGTGGAAGGAGCACTAGAGGCTAAAGAAATAGCCTTAGTTCTATTTGGAGACATTGAAGGAGCCTTCGATAATACCTCCTATACAGCCATTAGCAATGGTGCAAACAACAAGGGTGTCGAAACACCCACCATCAAATGGATCAAAGAAATGCTCAAAAGCCGGATCATAACGGCCACTTTTGAAGACACTGAAATATCGGTGTCAGCAGTGAAAGGATGCCCTCAAGGAGGTGTCCTATCGCCGCTACTATGGTCAGTAGTTGTTGATGGCCTGTTAGAAAGACTGAACAACGCTGGCTTCAACGCACAAGGATGTGCTGATCTAGTTATCGTCATTAAGGGAAAGCATGATGGAATCTTATCGAACCTGATGCAAAAAGCCCTTAACATCGTAAATGAATGCTGTACTGAAGAGGGGCTCAGCATCCGTCCAGACAAAATTATTCTAATTCCATTCACAAGACGTAGAAAGTTAAACTTAAAGCTTCCCTTTCTGAATGGACATACTCTGAAATTTTCGGAACAGGCTTAATATCTAGGGTTAACCCTAGATCAGAGACTCAACTGGAATTTACACATTTGATGGTTGATGGAGCAGGAGCAGGCATATATGGACCCAAGTACTCGTCATCAGTGCCTCTGGGCTCTACTCCCACAATTATGCAAACAGAAACATTTGCTGTAAACCTTTGATGCCAGGAGGGACTACGAAGGACACTCAAAGGAGCAAAGATTTACATTTTAACGGACAGTCAGGCAGTGATAAAAGCTCTAAACTCTTACAGTTATCGGAGCATCTCTGTTTGGGAATGCCATCAATCCTTGAAGCAACTTGCTGAGGGGAACAAACTTTGTCTGTGGTGGGTGTGCCTGGCCACGAAGGCATACAAGGAAATGAAGCCGCTGAGGAACTGGCCAGATTAGCTGCTGGAATCCCACCCATCGGACCTGAACCGTTCTGCGGTCTGAGTAAGCCGCACAGACGACAGGAACTGGAACGATGGGAAGAATTTCAAGAAAAAAAGTTCATATGAACATAGGCGAGCAAAAGCTTCCTCACGGAGCTACAGGGTGTTGAAATTTGTTTTTTCTTCGAAACTCCTGCAGTTTTTGAGGTATTCAGCCCAAATTTGGAAGCAAGCTTTTTTTTACAGCCCCCATCATTACACGTCCTAAATTTCAACTAGAATCTACAAGGTGTTTTCTTTTCCGGAGCCATGTCTTCTTTTGCCCTTTCAAACTTTTTTGCAGTACGCCACTGAACAGCGTACAATCAATTTTCGTCATCTTCGTTCAATTTAGAAACTTTTTTGACACTTGTAATTTTTTCGTATCTCCAACCGTTCTCGAGCAAAAAATTATTAAAAGATTGTATGCATTCGCTGAATTGAAAGTACTTCTACTTAAAAAATGACTAGTTGGCTTTGATTTTTTTCATTTATTTATTTATTTATTTTGACAGTTGCTTAAGTTGAACCAGTGTCTGCTCGAATTGTTTATTAAATTAACGATTATTTTTGGGACCTTTGAAGTTATTGCTGTAAGAAAAAATGGCTAATTTTACTAACGCCCAATTGGCTGATATCCATTACATGTAGGGTCTGGCTGACGGAAACAGAACAGAAGCTAATCGATTATATCAGGTGTGCTTTCCAAATCGATTAACACCAGACATGCGAACATATCAAATATCCACAGAAGGTTAAGGGAAACTGGTACTTTTACTGCAAATAATCATTTAAAAGGTCCAACTCTAACTATGAGAACTCCAGATATTGGGGAAGCAGTAGTTGTATTGATTTGAATCCTCATGTGGGTACAAGAAAAATTGGAAATCAGTTGAACATTTCACATGTTCTAGTTTGGAGAATTCTCCACGACTTTTTATTGTACCCGTTTCATATTCAACGTTTCCAAACTCTACTTCCTCGAGATTTTCCTTCAATACTGAATTTCTGCCGATAGTTCTTAGATAAACGTCAGAACGCAATTGTGAGATCTTGCAGGAAGTCATAAGTTCCGTGTCAAACTGGTGTGTGGTTAATCGTTTGGACTTGAATGTATCTAAGTGCACTGTCGTTACTTACTCTCGCATGAAAAACATCCTTTTTTCTAATTATATTATAAACAATAGTGTATTGAAACGTTATACCGATATAAAAAATCTGGGTCTTATACTCGACCAAAAAATTCACTTTTGTTCCTCATATCATTTATTTATTTACATTCGCCTCGAAATTGTATGGGTTCATAATTCGCAATGGAAAGCCCTTTACGAAATCAAATACTTTAATTCGTCTTTTTGAGACTATTGTTAGGAGTAAGGATTATGCGTCGATTATTTGGCATCCCATCTATTATTGTCATGATTATCATTTGGAGGCAATTCAGACAAGATGTGTCAAACACCTTGTCTGGCGAGAAGATGGTGCCTACCCTGTAAGAGGGTATGATCATGGCGCACTCTTGAGTAGATTCAGAGCGACAATACTGAACATAAGCAGAGGCTCTCTGGCCTTAAAATTTTTGTTTAACTTCCTGAATAATCATTCGGATTGTCCCTCTATTTTAGCTCAACTGAAAATTTCAGTCCCGAGACTGACCTCAAGAGATGGGTGTCTGTTTTTCCTGAGCACGCCCAGAACAAACTCACTCACATAATCTCCAATATTATTTATGTGTACAACTTATAATTCCATCTCGAGATTGCGTGATATTAATTTCGAATCGTTTACTACTATCAGTAGTGTAGATTTGGACAATGTTCTCTGGAACGCATCGGAGGTATTGCATACTTTTCTATTTTGCAAATTTTCAGTTTAACTCACACCATGAGTATTTCCTTTCTATTTTATTTTATGCCATAGCATTTTTTTCTAGATTTGTTCATTTCATTTTTGTCGTTTTCTGTACCGAGTTAGTTTCGAATAGCTGCATGGTTTTTCACTGATATTAATTCATTAATTATGATTACGCTTTAAGTTGTTGATTTGTTATATAAATATTTAAATTCCTGTAATTGGGTTCTACCTGTAGGAAATAAACAACTTATTATTATTATTATTATAAAATTAGAGAAAATGCTCATTTTGATAGTGAAATAATGTTCACAGACGAAGCTAACCTTTCGAAAACTGCTATCAAAAATGTTTACAATAATCTTTATTGGACTGAGAAAAACCCCCATTTGATTGAAGAATCTCATCATCAAGAACAATTCTCACTAAATGTCTCGGTCGGAAGAATTGGAAATTATTTGATTGGGCCATTTTTTTTGCCTAACAGACTAAACGGTCCCGCTTATCGGCAATTTCTTGAGGAGGAGTTAACTTTATTGCTCGAGGATGTGCCACTTTTGGTGAGAAACTCAATGTGGTTCATGCATGACGGGGCACCGGCACATTTTAGTGGAGAAGCTAGGGAATTCTTGAATAATACATTCAACAACAGATGGATAGGTCGCTAGACCTCCTAGGTCCCTAGACTTAAATAGTTTAGACTTTTTCTTATGAGGATATCTCAAAAATTTAGTTTATACCACTGGCTTTTCAAGCGCTTATCTGGCTTGAAGTTGTGAATGTGTATGCAACACTGACGAGGTCAAGCAGGGCCAGAAGTGAAGTCGGTTGCTCTTATTTTTGACATCCGACTACATTGTACCACTGCTTTGTGGTTGACGATGATTATAATGAGTGAGTCGGGAAACCAGCTCCTTCAGAGAGGAATATCCAACCTCGTAAGGTTGAATATCGCTCCCTGAATGAAAGTCTTCTCTTCTATATTTCATTCTTACATTCAAATAATCTCTATTCGTCTTTAGTTTTGTTTCATTCTATCGTTGCTTCTCCGCTTCTGTGATCCTCCTCTGCTTCTTTTTCGTTATCCTTTTTATCAAATAGTATTCAGGTTAGATTTCGTCCTGTGACGCCAAAATAATTAATTTTTTCGTAATGCACTGTTGATTTGAACGAAACGGGGGATCTATAGTCGCTTCTATTTGTGTATCTTCATGGAGAATACTTTGGAAAACAATAAAGCTATTTTTCCCTAAGTTACTTGTTTTTTTTGTCAAGCGCGAAAGTTGAAAGGCATCCTACGTACCCCACATGACCTGAAAATTTCCCTATTATATACAAAAACTATTATCTTGGTTAATCAAGGTAATAAACTATATTTATGCCAACTTATATTTGAATCCGTGCTGGAGTTTTTGTATCATTGAGTACCAAAATTCCAAACATACAAACTTTTACCTTCATAGTATTTAACAGGATTAGTCCAAAGTTGAAAATTCTTCATTTTCATCTTCAGTTATCCATGTATATGAGTGATATTGTATTAAAACTGACTGGAATAATGACTGGGGTCTATTTACTATAATTGTCAGTAATTGACTTCATATTGATTTTTCAAACATAATGATTGACAATTCTTGAAATTTTATGCATAAACTATTCATAAAAACAAAACTATTTCTCTAAATGATTACATAATTAAATACCTATTTCCCATATTCATCATTTCCTTTCCTATAATATTCGAATTCAATGGTTGATTGTTATCTCAAGAGAAGTATCATGTACATCTATTGAAATTATACTTCTGCATAGAGTGATTGCCTCCTTAAATATCTATTACTGTAATCGAAAAGTAGTGAACTTTTCAATTTAAAACTATTGCTCATTCAAATGCATAATTTCTGTGTTCTAAATTGAATCATCCTGTGACTAAAGTGACTCATAAATGTTAGAATAATTGTTGAAATTATATCTACATATAACATATATAATTTATATTTTAATGGTAGTACAGCTCATGGCATGTTCAAACATATAACTTAAAATCTACAGATTTATGAAGGAGAATATTTAAAGGCTATGGTAACACTACTTGCTGCAGATGTGTACTACCTGCGTAAAATTTTTTATGAAAGTAGTAACACTTTTTATTTCACTCTTGCATATTTTTGTATGTTGGTACTACTTTTACTACTGGCATCTTTGTTTTATTTCATGACTGAAGCATCAGTTAATCGAGTTACGCTCATGGACGTTTGCTGCCCTTTCTTTAGTTGTTAACATGGATGCAAAAATTCAGCAAAGAAGTTGCATTGAATTTTGTTCGAAGAATGGTTTCTCTATTCCCCAAACGTTGAAAATGTTAGGAAAATATTGTGTGACAATAATGTCTCGTACGACTGTTTGATTAGTCTCCCAAAAATAGGTCGAGAACGAAAAATCGTCTATGCACGTCAGAAATTTATTCTACGAGTTTTCTTCGGCTTTTATGGTTTTGTCCTCTATGAATACCTTCCACTCGGTCAAATTGTCGATAAGGAATGCCAGCTCGTATACGGGTCTAATTTTATATGGATGGAATTTGTTCTTGTCGAAAATCCTGAAAACACTGATCCAGCATAAGTCAGATATATGCGATGATCTACTCACAGATTGTGTATTCACCATCATGGCAACTTGACACAAGGCAGCAACACCAGTTCCTTCGTCATTTACAGCTTTGGCGGCATTATGCTTTTTATTAATAACTCATCCAGTTTCTATGAATTTGCTCGTTAACTCAAGAACGTATTTGTATCTTAAATTTCTTCCAGGGTTATTTTCTTTGAAAACGCGCACTTGCTCTAGTACACGTATTATTTTTGAAAAAGAAACGCCAATTTCATTGCGTTTCCGCAGTTTGTACACTATCTTCCACTGAATCACGGTTATTTCAGGTTATTAAAACTATGGAAACTACTAGCAACACAAGTACCAGAGTTTTAACGAATAACCAAAAGTAACTGAATCTAGTAGATGTACGAAAAATTTTCAAACTTCGGAAGATTGATAACAAACCGACACATGCCATCGAAATGAAACATTGTTTTTCTTTATACATTCAAACGAAAGAAATCTACCTTTTTCTTAGAATGATTTCGCATGCTCTTAGTTTCCCAATTTCCATATTCATTGTATATACCTATATCCATATATCAAGTTTTATGTTTTTCGTTTTAGTTGCCCACCGGTATATATATATATATATATATATATATATATATATATATATATATATATATATATATATATATATATATATATATATATATATATATATATATATATATATATATATATATATACTCAATAACTGCTAAACTACTCGTTTCTGGACAAGAAGCAGAAACAGGTCATTTTTTGTCTGAAGGGACATCTTTCAACACACGGTGATTTTACATCAACCCCCTGAGCAGGGGTGCACAAAACTCAATCTTTTGAATAGGGAAGATAGGTCGAGTGATTCCTCATTGTAGAGCTCATTTGATTCTCATTTCTGAGTTTTGACATATTCGGAAGAAGATACAGGCTGGTTCGTTAAAAGTTATTTTCAGTGATTGCAAAATCGGTCCATTTTGAATGAACGTTCACCGAAATGCTGTTGTATTTTGATATATATAGATAGATAGAAAGAAAGATATAAAAATATCTTTAAGCAGTGGTGTTTCCACTACACCCCCTCAGATGAGGGTGTCAACCCCTCAAATCTTCGAATTGATCAGTTACTTTGAGTAATAACTCATTAGAAATGTTTTAGAATTTCCAGAATATTGTAGATAAAATTCTCGCTTCATCTGCATACACAGGGTGTATTAATAGAGAGTGATACTGTGTTTGCAAGGTCTGCTGATTTTTGATGGAGATTCAGAACACGTTTATTTGGTTTTCAAATGATAGAGCTTATTCATAGAATTACCTACCTTTTGGTGAGTAGAGAAAAATTGAAAAAACAATTGAATTTATTATACCTGATAAGTTTTATACGTCAACTCGGTATCAATCGAACAAATGTTCAAAGTGTTCGCCGCCAACTTCCAAACATAAATACAGATTTTGCTCGAAACGTTCCCGGACATTACTTAGCATTTCAGGGGTTATACGATTACACTCTACTACAATCCATTGTCGTAAATCCACCAAATCTGCTGGATCAGTTTTATAAATTTGACTCTTTAAGTAGCCCCATAAAAAATCCAATGGTGACAAGGCGGGAGAACGTGGGGGTCATTCTGTAGGGCCTCTTCTTCCGATCTATCGATCAGGAAATTCTTGATCTAGATATTGTCGAACAGGGAGTGTAAAATGCGGGGGCACCATACTGCTGAAACACAACATCCTCTTCTAAATAGCTAGAATCATTTTCCAAAATTTCAGTTATGGCCGGAGTGACTAGTTCTTTAAGTAGTTGGAGATACATTTCTCCCGTCAGAATTCCTGGTAAGAATATGGCCCAATCAAACGATTTCCATAGATTTCCACCAAACATTCCAATTTTTCAGGATATTGGGTATGTACTACACGAAAGATTCTATGATTAGAGTCCGACCAGAACCGACAGTTATGACGATATACAGTGTCATTCAAAAAAAAAGTACATTCATCCGAGAAGCAAATATTGTAGAGAAAGTGGGGATTGTTTGCGATTCGCTCACTTATTATATCTCACAGAATCGCACTCTGCGGTCGAAGTCATCATCATTCAATTCCTGGACCATCTTCATTTTATACGGATGGAATTTGTATTGTTTGAAAACTCGTCCAATAGTTCTTGGACTCACACCAATTTCACTTTCCAATTTTCTTGTACTCAGCGTGGGATCAATCACTACTTACTACTAATTACTCATTTCGTATGGGTCTTTGGACATGCTCTCTTTTCCTACTCTGAACAGAGCCAGTTTCTCTAGTAGCTGCCCTATTTCCACAATTATTATTGCTAAAAAAAATTTCAATAATTTCAACTCCTTCAGCTAATGAATAAATATCATTTATCAGATACAAGCACTCTGAAAAAAAAAACGAAAACTGCATTACACCTGTGTGATTTCGGATGAATATTTTTCTGTAACGAGAACCTTACTTGAGTTCGTTTCCTTTCAACCTTGGATACCCTACTGTTGAAGGCTTTTCACATGCGACGATCGGTTGCGTAACGGTCGTGAGGCGTGCGGGCCATTACCCTAGTGGTTGTCTTCACATGTCTGCGTTCCATCAGTCCACCGATGGGGAACATTTTTTGCGATTCAACCGATGACACGGAGCGATCATCGCTTCTTTGTGGAGAGGCTCTTGTACTGTGTATGAATTTCTCCATGATCCACGCTGTGTCCTCATTGAAATTTAATCGGATTTGAAAATTCGTCCACTGTAATCAGATAATACTAAATATCTATCCAATGAGCTATAACTCGGACTAACTGATCAACTCGAAGATTTGGGGTGTTAACACCCTCATCTGAGGGGGTGTAGTGGAAGCACCACTGCTTAAAGATATTTTTCCCCAAAATACAACAGCATTTCGGTGAACGTTCATTCGAAATCGACAGATTTTGCAATCACTGAAAATAACTCGCCTTTTGACGGACTAGCCTGTATCTTTTTCCGAATATGTCAAAACTCAAAATGAGAATCAAATGGTATATCCAATGAGGTATGTATCACTCGACCTATCTTCCCTATTCAAAAAATTGAGTTTTGTGCACCCCTGTTTAAGGGGTTGATGTAAAATAAAATCACCGTGTGTTAAAAGATGTCCCCCTTCAATCAAAAATTGACCTGTTTCTGCTTTTTGTCCTGAAACGAATAGTTTAGCAGTTATTGAGTCTTTTTCGTTTTAGTTGCCCCACCCGGTATATATTGACTGATTAGAGTAACATCTTCCTGAAGACGAAAGGGTTTTCTTTTCTAGCACATACAACTCCAAACTACCCAAAGATGCTACTACCTTCTTTTTGAACCATAGTTTCGATTCATTGCTCTGGTTTTTCGTTGAAGTTTTACTAAGCAGTCCATATAACCAAATAGATGAGAAAATATAAAATATTATATGGATCATTTGGCGATTCCATATCCTTTAAAACATGTAAACAATTATACATTGATCATTAATTTTAACCTTCGAGAAAATATTCTTTTCGATCCCAAACTTATGTAATGACAACAAAATATACTTTCTATCAACTGTGTCATAAAGATAAACAATTATCAATAATGTCTAGGAATTTGGGACGCATAATAAGTGGGTTCTTAAAAATAATTTTACATACATTAAGCTAGACGGGCATGTAGTGCAGTGCTAACTACCGCTAATTGTAGAAAATGAGGGTGAATAGGTTTCTAATAGATCGTCTTTCGCTTTCCAAGCGGTACATTTCTCTTACTGTATCAGGAATGAATTATTACAAAAACAAATAGTAATTATTGCTTGTTATAAAGAGGAAATGATACTTTTCACCTTCGATACTTGCAATAATTAATGAGATATAATGAAACAACTAAATGTTTAAAATTCAACATTATGAACTGGCATTTAAATTGCTTCTCATGAGAATGATTCTCGATCGATGTGAGCATCTGAAAAAAGTTTACTCATATTAATTATTATGTATGTAAAATAGCTAATGCATAGCATGGTAAACAACAAAATCTAACAGTTAAGTAAAAAATTGAAAGAAACGAAAATAAACAGGCAGATACTGTCCATGCGTCTGTACGTGTCTGTTGGTATCGACCGGATGATGTGCATAGAACATCAGAACAGTGCAAAAAGCTTCTGTGTGTTTTGCAATGAATAATTTTTGAAGCCATTCCGTATCTACAAGTACCTTCTGATTGATGCGCTCAATTTCTGACGATCATATACGTGTTTTGTGTTTTTTTGAATGAATTATTATCGAAGTCAACCAGCAACTACCGTCACTATATGCTTGACGCGCCCAACTGCTCAAGATAATGAACGCTCTTTTAATGATAAATTTGATGATTGCGTCAGACAAATTGACATTCCAACATTTTTACCCATAACTATCGTCATATATCCCCGTAGACGCTAGCAGAAAAGAGTTATGTCCAGTCTGTATTCACGAAAAAGTGTTTTTGTTCGCGCGAGTCTGCATGTGTCCGTGGGAGTCTGTACTTGTCGGTCGATGCGAATACCCCATCGGTATAGTGCAGAAATCTTTTGTGTCCTTTTGTAATCAATTATTTCAAGACATTTAATAACTGCCTGTACCGTTTTCATGATGCGCTCAATGTCTGAAGATAATAAACGCTAATGAAAGAAAATTAAACCATTGTTTAATTATTTCTGCCATGGGATCATAATTCTCAAATTATATATATTTTTCAACTCAATTTTTGAAGCTGATATACTATAGGCTTTTAAAATCAGTTGCCTCCCAAGACGTAACTACAATGATTCGATATGAAGAAAACACAAAAGATCATAAACTTGTATTTTTCTAATAACCGTAGAACTCTGAAATTTTGTATGCGGTCTTTAATTGTGTTAAAAAGTGTAGAGAATATTTTCACAATCGAAGTCCTTCATATACGGGAAGTTGACTGCAATTCTTTTATTTCAAATGGCATAGTGTTATGGTGTGTTTTCTATTCATTTCCTTTTTGTGCGTTCAGAAGTTATTCATATTCATGCCAAAAATTTGTTTTCGACCCTAAAACAGTGATGTGAAAAATAAGTAGTTACATTGGGTAAAAAACGGTGTTTTTGATGTTCAAAAGGAATCAAGTTGGCTGGTGATTTTCGAACATTCTATGTTGCAAACAGCTGATAAAACATCCTGCTTCTGTTGTTTGGGTTGAAAAATATTCTTCAATACTAAGATTTCAACCAGAAGTTTCTCGATTGTGGAAATATTTTCCACAACTTGGGACTGTATGCAAAATTTAGAACCACTATCAGAAACTGATGTGAAGATAGTCACGTTTGAGTTAAAAATATTTTTCAGTACTAAATTTCTGAAAAATTTCAAACCGGAAGTTCCTCGATTGTGGAAATATTTTCCACAATTTTTCAGCATAACTTGGGACTGTATGCTAAAATTAGTACCACTATCAGAAACTGATGTAAAGATAGTCACGTTTTTCATCCACGGTTCTCATCATCGGTTTCAATTAGGCAACACCACATCGTTTCAATGTAGACTTTGATTTTATCTACGGTTTCATGTCCTTACTGATTTTCAGTTCGAGCTCGGTATTTTTTTGTGAAAATTCACTGTTTTTTGTATCGTAATCGATTCATTGAATTTGTATTTTATCTGGTTAAGAAAAGAACCCAGTATTTCCCCAACTTATAGCATCTGTAGCGAGAAGTGTATAATTTCCTGAGTTTTCCTCTATGTTTTCCATTCCAAGTGATGTACATAATTTTCATAGTCAGAATGTTTTCTTCAATGTTATTATGCTTGTTATAGTTATGAAACTTTCAGGAACATATGATGTCCATAGTTTTCCCGCGACAATTTCCATTTTAATAGATGGGCATCATTTCTGCTATCAGAATATTCCTATATTATTCTACCCATATAAGAGAAAGAATTTTTAATGTTACCCATCTAGGAAATGAACCACGAATTTTTTTTTCACGTTCAGGAACATTTGAAGTTCATATTTTTTCCGCAATAATTTCCATTTCAAATAATGTGCATAATTATATCTATGAAAATATTGTTTCTCATTATTTTACACACAGGTGAAAGAAATGTTACCCATTTGGGGAATGAAAAACGATTTTTTTTCTCACCCTGTACTAGGAACATATGTCGCTCATAGTTATGATCATAATTTTTCCGGAATAATTTCCATTCTAAGTGATGCTCATGATTTCCGTCACCAAAATATTATTTACTGTTATTCTGCTCACTTTAATGAAACAAATTTCAATGTCACCCATTAGGGAAATGAGCCATGAATTTATTACTCCAGGTACGAGGAACGTATGAAGTTCATAGTTTTTTCCGCGATAATTTTCATTCCAATTAATGTGCATGATATTTCCTATCAAAATATTATTTCCAATAATATGCTACCCATGCTGAAAGAAGAAATTTCAGTCACCTATTTAGGAAATAACCATAAATTTTCTTGTTTTAATACTCCACGTACGGGGAATATATGATGTTCATAGTTTTCCCCTATAATTTCCATTCCAAGTGATGTGCATGATATTTCCTATAATATTCTACCCATATTCGAGAAGAAAACTTCAATGTCGCCCATTTAGGAAATGAACCACGAATTTTCTGGATGTATTATTACACATACGAGGAATATATGATGTTCATAATTTTTCCGCTATAATTTCCATTTTAAGTGATGTGCATGATTTTCGCTATCATAATATTATTTTCTTTGTTATTTTCTGTTATTGAAATGAATTTCAATGTCACCCATTTAGGAAATGAACCATGAATAATCTCGGTTTATTACTACACGTACGATGAACATATGTTCATAGTTTTCCCGCAATAATTTCCATTCTAAGTCATTTGAATTATTTTCGTTATCATAATATTATTTTCATAATGTGAAGATATTCAAAAGCGGTGAATAAAAAATTATTCACAATTACAAATTGAATCGAAATTAATCAGGTCGAAAAGAATTTTGTAAATTGATTTTTCATCAACTTTTACGGGGAACTTAGCATATGAAATCTTCAACGTACAAACATTTGTGTAACAAATGTGAAAATATCCAAAAGTAGTAAATAAAAAAAAGTTGTTCTCAAATACAAATTGAGCCGAAATAAATCAGCTCAAAAAAGAATTTTGTAAATTGATTTTTCACCAACCAAGGTTCGGTTAGATCAACTTTTAGGGGGGAATTTAGAATATAGAATTTTCAACGTACATAAATATAAGCAAGAGAAAACGTGAAAATATCCAAAAATTGTGACAAAATTGTCCTCTCTTATAAATTGTATCAATCTACATATTCCTCGCTTGTGGAGTATAAAAATAAGAGTTGAAGTCCATCTCACGAATGAGTGACATCGAAACTTTTTCAACAATATTATCAAAGGGAAAATCATACACATAACTTGGTAAGGAAATTACCGCGGAAAAACTCAGTAAATCATATGTTCCTCACATGAGTAAAAAATTAGGAAAACTTATAATTAATTTCTCAAATGGGTGACATTAAAAATTCCTCCTGTAGGATCAGTAATGTAACTTAAGAAATAATATTTTGATAGCAAAAACATGCACATTAGATCGAATGAAAATTATTACGGATAAGCAATGAAATTCATTTGTTCCACGTAAATGTACTAATATGTCGAGAAAATTCATAGTTCATTTCCCAAAGAACATTGAAAATCATGCACATTACTTGGAATAGAAGTGGGAAAACTATGAAGTTCATATAGTCTTCGTACGAGGTATAATAAAACAAGAGAATTTGTTCATTCATTTTCCAAATGGGTGACATTGAAAATTATTTCGCTAGTATGGGTAAGATAATATAGAAAATGATATTTTGATAGTGTAAATCACGCGCATCACTCGAGATGAAAATTATCGCGGAAAAAACATGTAGTAATAAGTCAAGAAAATTCGTAGTTCATTTTCTAAATGGGTGTCATCGAAAATTTTCACTAGTAAGAGAAGAATAATATAAAAATAATATAAAGTTAATAGTTTAATAGCGAAAATCATGTATATTGTTATCGTGGGAATTCTATGAACGTCGTATGTTCTTCGAATGTGATATAATTATAATATAATCAAGAAAATTCGTAGTTCATTTCCGAAATGGACGACTTTGAAAATTCTTTCGCTAGTAGGAGAAGAATAGAATAGGAAATAATATTTTGATTGTGGAAATCGCACATACTCGAGGCGGAAATTATCGCGGAAAACTGTGAAATTCATTTATTCCTCGTACGCGTAATAAGTCAAGAAAATTCGCAGTTTATTTTTAAAATGGGCGGCATTGAAAATTCTTTCGCTAGTGGGAGTATGAAGAAGAAGGGTATAAGAAGAAAAATGATATAAAAATAATAGCTCATCAAATTCGTAGTACATTTTCATAATGTAGTAGTAGGAATATAATAATATAGGAAATAATGTTTTGATAGTGGAAATCACAAACGTCACTCGACATGGAAATTATCGCGGAAAAACAGCGAAATTCATTGGTACCTCGTAAGAAGTCAAGAAATATTGTAGTTCATTCGCCAAATAGATGAAATTGAAGATTCTTTTGCTTGTTTGAGTAGAATAAAACAGAAAACAAAATTGTAGTAGCCAAAATAATCACACATCTTTTATTAAGAACATAATAGTACAAAAACTCTCAAATCCATATATTCCTCTCACGTGGAGTAAGAAATTATGAAAATTCATAGTTCATTTCATAAATCGGTGACATTGAAAATTTCTCAACTATAACGAGCACAGTAATGTAGAGGAAAATATTCTGACATTTAAAATAATGCACATAACTTGGAATGGAAAACATCGAGGAAAAATTCGGCAAAATAATATTTCTCGCTATAGGTGGTACAATTTGAGGCAATATTTGGTTATTTCTTAAGTAGATGAAATACAGATTCAATGAGTCGATTACTATACAAAAAATCGGTCGATTTCCATGAAAAATCATTGAAATTGGACTGAAAATTAGCGAGGACATGCTACTGTGGATTAAATCAAAACCTACGCTGAAACAATCACGTCAGTCTATCAGAATTCTTAAATATTGTAATGGTTCACTTGAAAGAATCACCCTGCATGCGGGTTACTGTTCATCGATGAAGATATCACACAATACAAAAATTATACCTAATAAGCTATACTAACCTTAATCGTTCCTTACTTTTTCTATACTTTCGAATCATACTTCATGAATTTTATTTTCGAATCATACTTCTTGAATTTCATTTTCGAATTTCCATTTGCTAAAAACGAGCGCCAATTAATGAAATATTACAATTCTCATAAGTGTAGCAACTTAATCTTATCTAGTATCTCCATCTAGTATCACATATATCTTTTAAAATATATATTTAGTGAACTTTATGATTCAATCCAAATCGTTGAGTCTATCAACAAAATATGCTAATATCAAAAGATGTTGAACCATGAGCATACAATTATGTGCATTCAAAGTTGCTATGAATAACCGTACAGCGTATTAAACATGACAATATCCTCCAGAATTCTAATTAAATACAACTTTGCCAATCATTATTCCACCCGAAAAGATGCATTTTTCTTTTTTTTTTGTACATCGCGGCGTGTTTTCCGTTTATCACCCTCTTTTAATTGCCTGCGTTTATATTTAAATCATAATTTACATATCTCAACTCTACCGTAACCATAAAAAAAAACAAAAGGAATTTCCATTGGATCATCCACCTTTGTTGAAACTTTCTTTTCACTAATTTTGCAATCCATGTTAGAAGTATACATTCTTGTTAAGATTGATTATATCCTAGGCGCCAGCTACAGATTGGTTGTTACCATTTCCATCCGGACGATAGTTTAGTGTTTCAGACAGTTGCCATGTCCCGAGAACGTGAGCCCCGTCACCAATTTGAACATTTTAACAAAAACATTTTTTCCTCCTGGTTGAAACTTTGTTGGTTTATAGTTAAGATAATATTGAACTGAAGCAAAAGGCAGCTAAAAAAAGGGAAAAAAATGTGATTTCCTCTAGGTTAAGAATGCAGTCAGCAGTGAAATATAGAGGCTGGACAGATTTCGACGTTTTAATACTACAGGTATGTGAATTATTGTGAACAGAGGAAAATGACCCCCCCTCATTACCCGTGTTCTCTGAATCGCCGCAAACATATTCAAGCAAGGTTTTTTCGTTTTTGAGCTCTTAGCAAATTTTGAACATTTTCGGAATCAGTAAGGTACCAATATATCGATTGTTTTTGAAGTTGTGTAAAAATGGTTTTGACATTCTAGAGCTAATTTTTTGTAGAATCGGAATGCATCCAGAAATTTCTTTTTTGTCCAACGGGTTTTGAGTTATAATGCAAATTTAAACTTAACCTAACTCTGTCCATTCACAGAATTTACACGGAATGATTGAAATAGCTCAAATATGTTCTGTGGTCTCAGAACTGTTGGAAAATCAATTCTTGCAATGACGACCTAGATAAATTATTCAATGTTTTTTCATCAAGTTGCAACTATTGTATGAATATAATATTGTTTTTAATAACGAAGCGACCATGACCTACAAAAGTTATGAACCCATGCCGTCCATGACGTTGAATCTTATTATGGCGATGTGGATTCACATCCGACCACAAATGTTCATTTTGACGATTGAATATTCCATCTCTACTGATTTGAACTTCATCAATCTAAATTATTCTGTTCAGATTTTTGCAGAAACCGGTTATAAAAATCGAGCCGACGTTGAAAATCTCCTGACTGCAAAAACTAGGATGTTCTCATTTTATGAGGTTTATTTATTTTTCTTAAGGATACTGAGCGCTCGACTATTAGATACCCCCAGTTACACTACATATTATATCAATTGTTGCACTTTTCTTTCAACTACTTCATATTCTTATGACCTTGGGAGTTGAATGTACCATGGTTCGTGACATTTTCCTTCAATTTTTCGAATATTGTCATCGTTTAGGAAAACGATCCAAATAAGCATCATCAAAATCAAAATTATTATGAATACAACATTAAATCATATGAAACTTTTCGTATGACATCTTCGCTTTGTTATTACAAACGATAATATATTCATACAATATTTGTAACTTTAAATAATTTAGCATTGTCATTGGAAGAATTAGTTTTCGATCTAACATAATGGGTTACATTCCGTATAAATTCTATGAATGGACGACATAGAATTACTAGATAAAATTGAAAAAAAAACAATTTTCAAAATTGTCATATAACTCGAATGAAACGAAAAAACTTCCTTTAATCAGTTTGCAGTAATGGATTCCCCATGCAAAAAGAACACGGTGAAGGGGTAGAGTGTCATTTTCCTCTATTCACAATATTTCACATAGATGCAGTGCTAAAACGTCCAAATCTGTCCACCATGTACTTCACAGAAACCAAGCGTCAAAAAAACATATTTTTGTCATTTTCTCCAATTTGAAACTTAAATAGTTAAATACCGCAATTGCACCATCATTTTTCAACCAGCTTCTTGTGATGTTAATATTTTTTTAAGAAATCTTGTGTTTTTTATGCTCTAAATCATTATTAGATACCAGAATAGTAGATGTTAAATAAATGCTATGCTTCGATATTCAACAAAAATACATATTCATCGTGAACATTTCTTCACGCAACGAAAGATCTCGAAATTGAAATATTTTCCAGCTCTAGAGCGATTTTGACATCCATCGCGCATGACTAGAACGTTTGAATGAAAATGTTTCTGCTGGACAAACACCGAGAAAAACCAAAGATATAAGTAATAGTTCTCGCTAATCTTGAGGCTGAGAGAGAGAGAGAAAAAGTGAAATCGTTTGAGACGGGCTCTCGAGCAGCTGAACTGCAAGAAGGCAGTTGGTCTAGACGAAATACCGCCAATCGTCCTGAGAAAGTGTGCTCCCAAACTGGCACCCATTCTTAACCGTCTGTTTCAGACCTCTTATGAAAGCCAGACTTTCCAGAGCAGCTGGAAAATAGCGAGAATTCAACCGATCCCAAAAAAGAAAGGAAGTCCTATCGCCCTCTTGCTTTTCTTCCCATTATGTCCAAGGTGATGGAGAGAGTCATAAAAGATGAACTCATCAAATACCTTGAGTTGCAGGGAATTATTTACGACCGTCAGTATGGTTTTCGCAGGCAAAGATTGACAGGAGATCTGCTCGCCTACGTCACTCATGTTTGTACAGCAAGGATGGAAAAGCATGAGGAATCTAGAGCAATAGCCCTCGACGTCTCTGAAGCCTTCAATAGGGTTTGGCATGCAGCCTCATTGAATAAACTTGCTGCATATGGGCTTCCCGAAATAGCGGGGTTGAATCAGTAGCTTTCTTTTAAATAGATCAATAAAAGTTGTGGTCGACGGTATAACATCTGATTGTTTCCAGTTGCAAGCAGGAGTACCTCAGGGAACCATTCTTTCGCCAACCTTGTTTCTGTTGCAGATAAACGATCTTCTGTCATCTACAGAGAACAAAATCTTCGGTTTTGCAGACAATTGTACCCTGGTTTCGCCTTTCAGTAGTTTGCGCTCGATTACAACTGCGGAATCTCATCGTCAGAGATGTCAACAAATTAATAACTTAAACTCTGACTTACAGAGGATATCTGAGTGGGGTCAGTTGAACCTGGTGAACTTCAACGCGAGCAAGACGCAAGCAACTACGTTTTCTAGAAAGGTCCCGCTAGAGAACCTCCTCTAATGATGCAAAGCCAACAAAATGCATCCTACGATTCGATGCATCTTCTCGGAATAACAGTCAACTCTGGGTTTTGCTGGCATGAATATGTATCACCAATAGCTAAGTCGGCATCAGCTAAACTTAGTTTTCTTTTCAGAGTCAAGCGATACTTCACGTCATCTCAGCTGTTGCTTGTTCCGGGAAAACTCATGTTTTGCCGCAACACTAGGCTGGCAAGGAGTTCTCATCATATGGCGGTACATTTAACGACCCCTCGGACCTCTCTTATAAGAATTCCTTCGTTTGCAGGGCCGGTGAGCTGTGGAACTCGTTTCCGCTCAACATCTTCCCAACATCCTACAATTTGTCCCTCTTCAAGAAGCGAGTAAACAGACACCTCAATTCTTCCCAGTCGCCTACTCATGTGGTGTAACAGGTTCGCCTATTCCTGGGAAGCGCGCATAAAAAAAACTTAAAACTGATGAAAAATACTCCTGACTGTAATGATGAAGTACAATAAACAAGCTTTACCTGTAAGCAATCGTTAACAATATTAATTAATCAATTTTTTTATTTTGTTGAAATGATTACGACAGTTTCTTCTTGCATTCCATTTTTATATGTAGTCTAATCATTTCATGATATGTATCTTTTGTTTGGTTTTGATACAATTAGAACTTTTTCCTTCAAAACAGAACAAATACTCTCAAATACTTAAAATTTCATTCACAATTAACTGATAAAATTAATAACTCAGATGTAACATTACAAATCGACCAAATTTGCGAAAAATTGAGACCTCGAAAATCCTAGTAGAATAAACCGGGTGTCCATTCAGTAATCGGCCCATAAATTTGTTCGTGGTAATTGTATTAAGATAGTATTTATAGAAAAGTGTTAGATGCTGATTTGCTACATGTCCTAAAATTATTTTAAAATATACAGGGCGTTCGATTGCAGTGATTTATATCAAAGTTATGTCGTTTTTTTAACAGGACGCCCTATATTTTCCTTCGTTTATCCCGAAATAAGGTGATTTCCTTCAGATCAGTATCGAAATGTCGACATTTTGTGGAAATATGACTTTAATTTTTCCAACATTCCTGAATCTACTTGAATCGTTTTAGAATCTCAATTGTAATACTAAATTATTCTTATAAATTTGAATATTCACGAACAATAAAAGTAATTGTTGATAATGCTATATAGGGTGTGCTGAGATGGATGTAAAATTTTAGGTTCAAATCTTATTATAATTTTCTCATTTCAAATTAATACCCTGTATTTACTGATAGCAGATGAAATGTTTTAAGTGTTCTTATAATTATTACAATAGATTCAGGGTTGAAAATGATTTTGTATTTTATGCTACAATTCACACATTATCAAATTATGCTCTGAAATTCACAAATATGATCTAAGAACAATAACCGAGAAAAGAGTTACTTTCACGCGCTATGATAATTGTTCAACGTGTCTACCTTCTTGGATGCACCATTCAATTTGACGCACAAAATTTCTCCTCGCGTTGTTGAGTTGGTCCGAAGTGATATAATGGAATGCATCTCGAGTTCTTTCTATTATATCTTTTCTATGAAAATTCAAATAGTCAACCTGTGTTTAATAAGTACAAAGGAAAAGCAATTCAATTACTTATTGAAATGTGTTGGTTTCCTATATATATATTTTCAACTAATACCGAAGAAAACTCATTTAATTTCATTAACAATATTGTGAATTAGTGATTAAATACAATTACCTTTCAATTTTTTTCATTTTCAGTAATTTTAGTTTTCCATCATCACAGATGGTATAACTGTAACAACAGTTACATTTTGTTCATGGATATTTAGGTTTATAAGACTAAATTTAGTATTAAAATTGACATTTTAGAAGATTCCAGTAGATTTAAGAGATGTTCGAAATGGAAGTCCCATTTCACAAACTGTTCTAAAAAGAAAAGATTTCAGCCGATTGGAAAGCATAAATTGAATCAGAATATAGATCAACAAGCGTGTTAATTAGTACGATTATTTTTGCTTCCAAAGAAGTTGCTGATTTCTCTAGAGAAACCCTCAAATATTCTATTTAATGGTATCTAAATTGGGAATATTAGGGTCCTCCTTTCGGAGTGATATTTTGTTTATTTTTAACCTTCCTTGTGGTCTGTTTTAAATAAATCAGTTACCATAGTGTTGATAAATCCGTTGAAGTAATATGCTTTTTACACTATATATTTGGTCTGGTTTGAATAATTGTTCTACCATCCGGTTATTTGATATGTGATATGATAACTTCATCCATCTGAGGGCGTCACGCCAGTAGATAATAAAGATACTTCTAACAAATCAACAAGTGTATCTGAATATATAACTTGAGCAACGTATTTCATTGAAATAGCTCATTTCATCTCTCATCTCATTTATGAATAATCTTCTCCATATCTCCTGAAAATGGCTATCTTTAATGTTAATACTCCTGACTGTAATGATGAAGTACAATAAACAAGCTTTACCTGTAAGCAATCGTTAACAATATTAATCAATCAACTTTTTATCTTGTTGAAATGATTGCCACAGTTTCTTCTTGCATTCCATTTTTATATATAGTCTAATCATTTCATGTTATGTATCTTTTGTTTGGTCTTGATACAATTAGAATTTTTTTCCTTAAAAAGAACAAATACAAACATAAATGAATTTTTGCTGCACAGTTATCTTAAGACATTTTTAATAATTACAGTATAAATAAACATTTATGACCAGATAAGGTCATGTTTCACTTAAAATTTCATTCACAATTAACTGATAAAATTAATAACTCCGATGTAACATTACAAATCGCCAAATTTGCAAAAAATTGAGACCTCGAAAATTCTAGTAGAATAAACCGGGTGTCCATTCAGTAATCGGCCCATAAATTTATTCGTGGTAATTGTATTAAAAAAGCATTTATAGAAAAGTGTTAGATGCTGATTTGCTACATGTCCTAAAATTATTTAAAAATATATAGGGTGTTCGATTGCAGTGATTTATATCAAAGTTATGTCGTTTTTTTAATAGGACGTTCTATATTTTTCATCGTTTATCCCGAAATAAGGTGATTTCCTTCAGATCAGTATCGAAATGTCGACATTTTGTGGAAATATGACTTTTTAATTTTTCCAACATCTCCTGAATCTACTTGAATCGTATTAGAATCTAAATTTTAATACTAAATTATTCTTAAAAATTTGAATATTCATGAACAATAAAAGTAATTGTTGATAATGCTATATAGGGTGTTCTGAGATGGGTGTGAAATTGTAGGTTCAAAGCTTATTAAAATTTTCTTATTTCAAACTAGTGTATTTACTGACAGCAGATGAAATGAAAATCCGTTGAAGCAAAATGCTTCTTACACTATATATTTGGTCTGGTTTGAATAATTGTTCTATCATCCGGTTATCTGATATGTGATATGATAACTTCATCCATCTTTGGGCGTCACGCCAGTAGATAATAAAGATACTTCTAACAAACCAACAAGCGTATCTGAATATACAGGGTGCTTCAACGAAAACTAAACAGAGGCTTTATCTACCAAGATATTCATTTCTGATCAAAACGCAAAAACAGGTCAATTTTTGTTACAAGGGAGACATCTTTTGGGGTACAAAACTTGCCTGAAATAATGAAATCCTTGAACATTTTGAATAGGGAAGTTGGGTCGAAAGATGACTCAAAAGAAAGGTGGTATCTTTGTCTAAATCGCCTTAAACGAATTTCCATTTTTAATTGAAAACTGTAAAAGATACAGGGTGAGCAACTGAAAGATAGGGAAGACTATTTCCCTGAGACTATTCAAATTTCAGTGAAGTAAAATGAAACAGATCCATGCTGATCAATGGCAGTCATCATCAAGTACCATCCTCATCTCGAATTTCAACCCCTAGAGCAGGGGTGACCACCCTTGAAAATTTGAAAGAGGGTAGATGGGTCGAGTGATACCTCGAAAGAAAGGTATTATCTTTGTCTGCATCCCCTTGAACTAATTTTCATTTTTTATTGAAAACTGTAGAAGATACAGAGTGATCTACTGAAAAATAGAGATGTCCCCCTTGAAACAAAAATTGACCTGTTTTTGCGTTTTGATCAGAAATGAATATCTTGGTAGATATAGCCTCTATTTAGTTTTCGTTGAAGCACCCTGTATATTATTTTGCTCGAGAACGGTTGGAGATACGAAAAAATTACAAGTGTCAAAAAAGTTTCTAAATTGGAAGAAGACGCCGAAAATTGATTGAACGTTGATCAGTGGCGTACTACAAAAAAAATTTGAAAGTGCAAAAGGAGACATGGCCATGGAAAAGAAAACACCTTGTGAATTTCAGTTAAAATCTAGGACGTGTCATATAGAGGCTGCGAAAAATAGCTTG
This sequence comes from Cryptolaemus montrouzieri, assembly GCA_013387265.2. Taxonomy (NCBI): domain Eukaryota; kingdom Metazoa; phylum Arthropoda; class Insecta; order Coleoptera; family Coccinellidae; genus Cryptolaemus; species Cryptolaemus montrouzieri. The sequence goes on along the minus strand of JABFTP020000124.1, from coordinate 41,070,251 downwards.
CATTCCATATTTGGGCTGAATATCTCAAAAACTGCAGGAGTTTCGAAGGAAAACCAATTTTTTCTGGAAATTTCAACACCCTGTAGCTCCGTAACGAAGCTTTTGCGGACCTATGTTTATTTAAACTTTATTTCTTAAAATTGCACGTAGATTTACCTCCTCAAGTTGTGACATACTATTATGTAACACCCTGTACATTTACGCTAATGAATAATCGAATCATCAAAACATTAAATTCTCTTTTATATTTGCTATCGATTCAAAACGGGTACTTCGGAGTGGTAATTTGAGTTTTGGAAAAAGAAAAAGTCTGCCGGAGCAATATCAGGTGAATACGGTGGTTGTTCAATCGTATTTTTTGAGTTTTTGGTTAGAAGTTCATTCTCATTGTGAGATGTATTATCGTGGTGCAAAATCCATGAGTTTTTTTCCACGAATCTGGCGTTTTTCGACGAATTCGCTCTCACAAACGCCTCATAACTCTCAGGTAATATTCTTTGTTTACCGTTTGACCTTCTGGCAAGAATTCCGAATACACAACAACGCCATAATCAAAGAAAACAGTCATCATTGACTTTTGATCGAATTTGACGTGGTTTTTTCGGTTTCGGTTCAGTTGGAAGGTGCCATTCCGAAGATTGTTGACTGGTTTGCATGTCAAAGTCATAAACCAAGTCTCTTCATCAGTTGCAATGCGTTTTATGAGTGTGGGATCTTCAAGGACCTATACGCGATTCAATTTTTGAAGAAAATTCAGGTCTTTTGAAACTAATCGAGCGGCAACACGTTTCATGCCCAAACAATCGTTTATAATAGTACGAATTCATTCGTGAGACATAGTGAGTTTATTGCCTATCTCTTTCGATTTTAAATCACGATTTTGTATTATCATTTCCTTCATTTTATCGATAACTTCAGTTGAAGATGTTGATGGCCGACCAGAACAAGGCAATTCTTCCACTATATCTAGGCCGCTTTTGAATGCACTGTACTACTCATATGCAGGTGTTTTTGATTTTTGAAGTTTATTCACCGTAAGCTTTCTATAACATCTTCGGCAAACGAAATTCCAGTTGCAATACAAAATTTGAGACAAATTCTTTTTTCGATATTTTCATCCATTGTAAAAATCGCAAAACACAAAAAACTTGACAAAATCGAGCACTATAAACAAGTTGACAGGTCCCGTTCAAACTCCGCGTCATTATAGAAAACAGTTGTGCCACCTTAGCGACAACAAAAATTTTTTCAATCGTTTCAAGTAGATTTTTTAAATAATAAATTCCCGGTAATTTTTTTTAACGAAATGTATACTTTATAGCATCCATTTCCACCTACTTGAAGGTCGTAACACCCGACTGTGCATTAAAATACACTGTGTACTCTTATTTAACACTCTCCTATAGACTGCAATAATTTGTACATACGTCAGACCGGTCGTTCCTGCAAAATTAGATATAGAGAAGATCAAACCTAATTCTTCAAAAATAGACAAGATTCAACATAAGCTAACAACTGCATCCAAAATGGCAACTCTTTTCTTGGTACTGATAAATTGAATGTTCTCTACATTGACCCAAAGGGTAGAAAACTCAATTACCTAGAATCACTTGAGTTTTTGAAAGCACTTTATAATGGCAACTTCAAATATTGACCGACCAGACTGATCTATGTAAATCCCAAACTTCCGATGTATTCAAATAATAATTCCTTTCAATAGTTATTAACTGCATACCTAATATCTGGATCTTCCAAATCTAAATAACGACCTATTCATATATATTTCATGCCTCTTTGTACTTGGTTTTCATACTGTCCGATGATGAACGCGAGTTCTAAACCGCGGTAACATTGATATATTAATGTAATTTATTTGTTGGCAATGAAAACATAGTAAGAAATTCCATTTTTATTCAAATCAAATTGAGATCGAGAAGTAAAGTAGTAACGTAGGCAGGATAAAAGATCATGAATCCTATTAAAGTTCTCTAATTCGTAAAGAAGATATGCTGTAAGAATCCTACAGAAAGCTTCTTTCAGTCTATGTATATACAATCAACTGCAAAGCCACTTTCAATACAAGTGTTGAAAAATCGAGTTTCGTGTCACGATGTATGATCGGGATGAACTCCCCAGCTACTGAACCGATTTTGATTGAATTCCATAACTGTAATTTGGGCCAAGTTAAAAGATAGGATAGTTGTTATCTCAATAATGACCTCAATATGTATTATTTAAAATTGAATGTGTATTATATATGTATTTCTATGAATTTCTAACAAATGACTGAGTAAGTCAATTAATCGACACTACCCTCTTACATCGTTTGACATCTAGGTTACGTAGACATCCGATAGATGGTGTTATTCTTCGATTGCAGGATGATAAACTCTATTCCACGTCATATTTGTTGTCACTACATGACCGTACGTACCATTTTAATTATTCGTGAATGATTGTGATTATTCTGTTTGTTGTGTTTGGACATAAAAAAGTGTTCAAGTTCTTGATAAGAAAGTAAAAAATTGTGTTCACAAATTTTTGGAAAAGGACCAATAAAGTGAAATAGGGATTGAAATGTTAGATAGAATTCGCTCAATTTTGAAGGTTCAGAAAAGTGGTGTTTAAATTCTGGATTACATAATTTAAAAATCGCGTTCAGAATTCTTAGAAAAACATCAATAAGAGTGCAAGATAACGAGGGCAACAACTAATGTAATAATCCAAATTAATATAAACGGGGAAGATAAGATCAAACAGAAATATAAAGTATTTCTTACGTCAACAATAGATTGTTTAGGTTAAGTCATTTGTCGTCGTTGCGAGCGCGGAACCCGCCGCTCGCTACATATAATATCGAAGCGAGTATATGCCGTAGTGGGTGGTATAGATCACTAACTAATCTTAACATTTCAATTAAGCATTTGGCACCACACTCAACCAGCCTACAGTCTTTAAATTTTTAAATGATAAATGATACTTATTAAGCTTGAAGTGACTAAAATAAGTTTGAAAGTCTTGTGTTCAATTGCAAATTGGGGGCGCTGTGATAAGCTTCTATCTATATCAATCCTAGCTCAATTCGATATTGGTACATAATATTCGTGAATACATTTTACATTTGATGCCAGTCACAAGAATATGCAAAATATGCGATAAGTGATACACATTCAATGTGACCCCTCTTCTAAACCTCCGTATTATTTATGAAATTTGAATATTGATGATTCGCATAATCTTCGAAAAGAATAACATGTGTTCAAAATTGCAAATTAATTAATATTCCAGATTCAATTTCCTAGAGTTTGCACTTCCACAGACACATACATTCTTCCGTTCATCCATTGAAATTCCATTTGCAATATCGATCTTTTAAAACTAGTAATCTTTCATACAATACAGCTTAACTTACAAATGATGACAACGACCATTTAGGATCGTTGAAAATTATGTTAAGTCGAAAAGAAACTTCCGGGCATCCACTTCCACGAAATGAATTCCGAAGTTGGAATGAGTTGAAATATTAGACGCCAGACAGTATCGTGACTGGCTACAAGAATTGTATTATTTCCCGTGTCAAAAGGAAGTTATTCCATATTGGGCTGTTAGTCGCAAGTGCATAATAATTAGCTAAAAGGTACTACCGGAAAATTTCTTCATCATAATTTAAAATGAATCAGTGTGGTCGAATTTCCATGTTTTAGAAGGCATTTAGGTGAAACATTAAAATTAGAAAAAATAAACTAACCCAACCCGTTCTCCCTTTCCGTGAAAAATACATTTCCGTGAAAAAATGCAATCTAGTTTTTTAAAGTTTTCGAGATATTTGGAAATTTTGAAAATTTTCGGATCTCATACGTAAGTTTGCCTTTTAAATTTTGCGCCTCTGGCACTTTTACTCTTGACAGCGTCCATCCTACAACTGCGTCGTGTACTTTGACGCATTTTGTATTTTTTAACCTGAACTAACTCACAATAATAATAATAATATTGTCCTTTAACCATTACAATACTTGAGTAAGTAATTAGAGGTATAAGACATGCCCACATATTACAAGAAAAACTAACAATTGGAAAAAAAATCCAATTAGTAGTAGTAGAAGCATCTAGTGTGCAAAATTCTACTAACGGCTCCACTAAACACCCTGACATCACTGCTTGACCGAACATTTCTGGGAAGTGCATTAAAGAGCTTAATTCCCATGTATCCAGGACCTCTTACATATCCTAATACAGTATGAGATGGTGTGACTAATAAATCTGATCCCCTGTTTAGATAATTGTGATGAAGATTATTGGGTAGAAAGCTAGTTAAGTTAACTTTTACGTAAGTTATAATCTCAAGTATATACATACTAGCAAGAAATTCACGAAAAAAATTGCGACATGAAGTACGCCTAGATGTACCCACAATATTCCTAATGGCTCTCTTCTGTAATTTAAAAACTCTGTCACTAGAACCAGAAGCACCCCAAAACATAGTACCGTAACTAAGTCTAGAACGAAAATATGCATGATAGAAAGATAAAGATATTTCTCTGTTGATCGTTAGCCTCAATCTGTACAATGCAAAACAAAGTGGAGACAAGACACTACACAACTCGTCAATATGTTCGTGCCAGTTTAGTCTGTTGTCGATTGTAATGCCTAGGAACTTTGTAGATTGAACTTGTTGAATGGATTTACTTTTTACCCTCAATAGATGACTACAGGCATTGTTTGAACCATTTTTTGTTTTTGGTATGTTCAAAAGTAACTTGTTGGCATCAAATCAGATAGAAAATTTATTGAGGAAGTTTTGAAAGTTTTTGAGTGTGCTGGCAAGATCAAGATCCGCACCGAGCAATGTCATCAGCAAACATAATCAAATTAGCAGGGTGACCAACAATATCACGCATATCGTTGACAAATAAAAGAAAAAACGGAGCCCTGCGGAACACCACACGTTATGCCGAGTAGAGGATTTATGATTTTATTAAGTCATGTATTGCTCCTCTAAATCCTAGAGAATACATTTTATTCAGCAATATAGCGTGCACCATCAAGTCGAAAGCTTTAGTGAGATCTATAAAGACCGCAATACATTTTTTATTTCCATTCAAGCATTCAAGGAGGAAATTGACGCAACTCGTAATGGCTGATTGAGTGGACTTGCCCCTTCGAAAGCCATGTTGACAGGTTGTTAAGATATTATGGTCATTAAGGAAAGTTACCATTTTTTCAAATATTATCCTTTCAAATACTTTAGACAAAGCAGGGAGCAGCGAGATTGGTCTGTAGTTCCCAGTTAAGGTTGAGTCTACCCTCTTGAAGAGTATAATTACGCGAGCAACTTTCAGGATATAGGGGAAAAGCCATTCTTTACAGCCCTGTTGATTAGTTTAGTGAGTATTGGTATCAGGAATATAGATGCTTTTTTAAGGAGGTTAACTGTGATTCCATCAACTCCCTAAGAATTTGAATTTCTAAGGATGTTTATGATGTTAAATAATTCAGACTCAAAAACTGGTCGAAAGAACATAGTTGATTGGATATACTTCGGTCGGGACAAGTCCTTTTTCAAATCATCTACTATATCAACCCTGTCGAGAGTCCCAGCTGCCAAGCTAACCGAATATTCATTGGAGTGATTCGACACCAAAGCTGGTCGCTCACCATTTCATCCTCTATCAGAATATCGCACAAAATAACTCTGGATTTCGAGTTCGAGTTCACATTATCATTAATAACACTGGTCTACAATGGTTTTGTTGCCCTAGATATGAAAATGATTTTGGGTCTATTTATGCACACAATTCGTGAAACTATCAATGATTTTGTAGGATTTGCTCAGATTTCTTTTTAACTCTTTATTTTCATTTTACATAACAAAAATCGTAAAACAAGAAACAAAATAACAGATATATTTATAATGTCAGTTATGTTTTGAGAAATTCGGATACATCGAAGTAAATAAAGAGGAAAATGTCGAAAATATATTTCATATTTCCATAAAACGCCTTTTATGAGCTTTTCTTCTATAATTTTTCAGGGGACAATCTCTTTTCAAAGACCAGCAGTAATCTGCCATCATGTGACAATCTCATCGACCTTGATACCTTTCTTCCATCACTGTTAGATCTTGATGAAACCGCTCTCCCTGTTCCTCACTATAATTTCCTAAATTATCCGGGAATTTATCTAGATGATTGCGGAGATAGTGTAACTTAATACTCATATTTGCTCCTAAAGTCTGAAAGTTTGTCAGCATATTTTGCACAATTTCTTCATAATTTGCTGCTTTATGGTTACCTAGGAAATTTTCGACAACCAACACAAAACTTTTCCATAACTTTGATAAAATCTGAGTCTTTCATCAATTGCCGTATTTGAGGACCATCAAATATTCCACCTTTCAATTTTTCCATACTAAGCTTCGGAAATTTTCTGCAAATGTAATTAAAACAATTTCCGTCTTTGTTCAACGCTTTTACAAATTGCTTAATCATACCTAACTTAATATGTAATGGTGGAAGTATGATTTTGTCTCTGCTCACCAGCGGCTCCCTTATTACGTTGGCTTTACCGACAGTTAAAGAATTTCTTACAGGCCAAACATCTTGTTCCCAATGAAGTTGCTTTGCTCTACTATCCCACATACAAATAAAGCAAGGGTATTTTGTATATCCACTTTGTTGGCCAAGTAAAAACTTAACCATTTTTAAATCCACACAGATCGGCCATTGATGCTCAGAGTATTTAATTTTCTCTAAAACTAATTTTACATTTTCATATTCTTCTTTGAGTTTCGTTGAATGGGCAATTCGAATTGATGCAAATTTATTTCCATTGTGCAATAAGACGCATTTTAAACTTCTTTTGCAACTATCAATAAAAAGGCGCCATTCAGTAGATTTGTACTCTTTTAAACCCATGTCTATAAGCAGCTTCGCGATATCATTACAATACACTAATCCTTCATGTTCACTAAAAATTGTAATAACTCTTTTCTCGCGTTCTGTATGTTGTAATTGTTACTGTTGGTGCCAATAAATTTTTTCTTTCAATCTTGAGGCTAACAGTTCTGATCCTTGTTTTGATAAATTGAGATCACGTATTAAATCACTGAGTTCATTTTGAGAAAATAACTTTGGCGTAGATGTTTCACCTTCCCATTCACTTCCACTAGTAGATGGTCCCGATTTCTGTGAATTTGGTAACATCATTGTTTCTGAGGGCATGCGAATTACTTTTAAAATGTATATTGGCCGAGGGAGATTTTCACTGTGTAGAACCGGACATTTCGTAGACTGTAAGTCTGGGTATCTCCACGTTTGATTTCGATTAAAACATTTAACATCTACTACGCAAAAGTAACAATCATCTAAATGATTTGTAGGCTCCATCCAGATCATAGGAATACCAAAGTTTAATCCAGAACGTTCACCTTTTTTCCACAACCGTAAAGACTTAACACAGGACTTACAAACTTTATTAGGAACCCATGGTTTACCTAATTTGTCCATTTTGAAACCAAAATATTCAACATAAGTCTCCTTGACAAAGTCTGTGATATTTCTTTTTTGTTTTTTTTGGTATATAAACACCGCAAATATAACAAAATAAATCACTACAATATTTACACTTTCTTCGTGACGAACTCATATTTTAGACTAGAAGACAAATATATAAGAATGGACATTCAGTAATTGAAACAAAATATTAATCCATGACACTTTATCCAGATTTACGTGTATATGTACTTCAATATTGTCAAATAACTGAGATCTCAGCTGTTCTGTGGAGCAAGGGGTCTGAGAGGGGATCAGGTGATGTTTGTATGCGCGAAAAAGTTGCGCAGAAGCCTAATCATGACTGGAAAATTAAATTTTATTTCTAACAAGCTTATAATTGTTCAAAATATAAGAAATGCAAAAATCATGAAAATACGAGCACATTGAGAACTTTCATGAATATATTCGTAATCTGGGCACTCGAAAACATAAAAATTTGCGATAATATCCAGGGCAACAATAAAAAAAATTTTTTTTGTAGAGCTGTGTAATCGACCACGGTATCTTCGACTTGTTATGAGCACCAAGATACCTACCGATATTGTGAAGTTTCTTGGCAATTTGGAGGGTTGATTTGTAATTTTTTTTATATTTTTTCTAAAAAGCTACATTTTTGGGATGAGGACCACTACTCTTGAGGTGATACAATTGCTTCAACATTTTAGACAATACTGTGAGTGATCATGGCTTACATTTTTTCTTCTTAGTCGATTTTAGTTGGGATGGAAAACACAGATTAATATAATATGATAAAGCATTTACAAAGCTTTCAAAAGCTTCCTCAATTGAACTAGCAGTGTACAATTCCTTCCATCGCTCATTGAAAAGATAGTGAAAAAAGGTGTTGTAATTATCAGCACTGAAATTTCTTACATATTCGCCTGACTGGCTGGGCATAACACCCATATTACAAAGTAGTGATTGAGATGTGTGATCAGATATTTCATTGAGAAACACCTCAGTATTGATAATATCCTGTTGAGGAAGATTACTACATATATAATCTATACAACTATTTATATATATACTTTGACGTACGAGTGAGTTTAGTTTTTTTTTAGTCATTTGAAAAATTCAACTTGGACAAAAAATGGAATTTACTCGTGAACATTTTCATGCAATGATTTTTTACGATTTTCAACGTGGACTAACTCAACAACAGTGCTATGATCAACTTGCTTCGACATTTGGTGATAAAATTCCGCACTTGGCCTCTGTGAAATGCTGGTTTAAACGAATTCTATCGGAGCCGTGCTTCACTCAGTAACGAACTTCTTGAGGGTCTTCCAAAATCAGTTGTTTTGCCACAAACCATCGATGAAGTGAACTAAATGCTACACAATGATCGCCATGTGACTTACCGTGAGATTGAGGCAACCTTAAACATTAGTTCTCCAGCGTACATTCAATATTGCATGAACGTTTGGCTGTCAAAAAAATTTGTTCGCGTTGAATCCCACACAACTTAACAATTGATCAAAAGAAGGCTCTAGTCGTTTGGTGCAAAGAAATGTTGAGATCATTCGACCGCTGTGCTTCAAAAGACGTTTACAAAATCATTACAGGCGACGAATCTTGGATATATGCGAGCCAAACCCAACAGAAGTTGTTCGAAGTAAATGGTCGCCTGTTTTTTCAAGAAAACCAGACATGTCGCCACCATAGCATTAGAGCAACGAAGAACTAAAATTATTCTGCATCATGACAATGCAAGCTCACCCACATCAGCGCATAGCATGAAGTATTTGAACACTCGGAACATTGAATTAATGGGCCATCCACCTTATAGACCCGATTTGGTACCTAACGACTTAATTTTGTTTGCGCACATAGAAAAAAACTGCGTGGGCAACGATTTTCGAGGCAGAAGAGGCAGTTGAAGTCTTCCGAAACCATGTTTTGGAGGCATCTCATTCGGAGTGGCAAAAGTGTTTCGAAAATTGATTTAAGCCCATGCAAAAGTAAATCGATCTTCATGGAGAATACTTTAAAGAACAATAAAGCTATTTTTTTCTTAGTTACTTGTTTTTTTGTCAGGCACAACATGTGAAAGGCAACTTACGTATCACTCATCTCGGTTGTTTACGTGATAATAATTTTCGAATTGTGCCGGCACTTTTTTGAACAGAATCAAACAGCGTGCAGAAAAGTTATTTTTTACTCAACGTTTTTGTGTTTGCAAATTTGCGATTTTGTAATTATAAAACATAGGTAACTTTGATTTTGTTAAGGGAGTATTGTTGTCCGAAGAAGTTGATCTTTTGAATACGAATATTACGAAAAATGCAACAATCTCTTAATCGGCCAGAGGCCACAAAAGGAGGAAGGAGCAATATACAGGGTATCCCAAGTTGAGTGGCCTATTAGACGTTCATGTAGAACTAATAAGGCTATCGTCTTAAATTTTGTTAGTTGATTCAGCTAGTCTGAAAGTCTTTCTAAAATATTTTCACTTCAGTGACTCTTTCGGTTATACCGGAATTGCATACCAAATTTGTTATTTAATATAGAACACCCTGTATATTGATGACTGGTGTGATAACGCTTGTTATTCCAATTACATCTAACACATAAGTCTAGCTTGTTTTGTTCATAAATTATCCCAGTTTTACTTGAAAGTTATCGATTTTTTGCTTTTGGAAAAAATTGATATATCTCGAGAACGGCGTGAGCTACCAAAATAATGAAAGGTCTTTTGCAATCAAGAAACCATGCGAAACATAACTTATATCCGCATATCCGACTGAATGTCAGTCAGTATACAGAGTGCTCTTTTTTCCGCCTCACATTTCGAAACGAAGAAACATGGAAAATTATGTCTTTTCCAATGGTAACCCATACTTTTTTCAATTCATTAGATTCGCCGTAAAAAACTGAATGAAGTTTCCCATACATAACCTGTACCTGAAATTTCAAACTTTCAAGTTATGGCGAAAAAACGAATTTCACGTACCTATCTGAAGTTAGAAAAGGAGGCTTAGGTTTCTGCTCGTGCATAGACATATCCCAGAGCATAGACAGGATCCTGGGCATAGATAACAAGCTATTATTCTTTTAATTATCAGTCGAATTGATTCTAACAGAATGGCTAGCTACACAAATGAGCAAATACTTAATTTATTTTTCATTCATGGAGATGAGAGACGGAATGTGAGTAGAACTTGTAGGAGATTTAACGAATTTATATCCAAATATGCCGTCTATGACAACTAAAAAATCCAGGAGATACGTTACAAATTTTCTTTCGACTGGAACGGTCCAGAATAAGACATCAGTTTCATCGCCTGTAAACAAAAATGAAGACAATCAAATTGCCGTTTTAGCTTATTTTGATGTTAATCCAAGTGCATCATTGGCAAAAGCAGAGCAAGATCTGAATTTACCCGTAGTATTCACGGAATTCCAAAAAAACAAACTGCACCTTTATGAATTTTCATTGGTCCGAACTCAACAAGCTGGCGATCCACCGCTTCGAATAGAACTGTGTGAGATCCTTCTTCTCAGAACACAAGAGGATCCCGATTTTGTCAAAAGGATTATCTGGACGGATGAGGCTAAATTTTCTAATGAGGGTGTTTTTAACCGGAATAACTCTCACTTTTCGACCTACCAAAATCCTCATATTACGAGGGAAAAAAAACCTCAAAATAAATTTAGTTTTAATGTTTGCACTTTTGAAGGACAACATATTTTCGAATTTTGTGCATAATGAAAACTTAACTTTAATGGAGATTTCAGGACGGTAGTAAGTGACTTCGTTGACACTTTATCAGTAGGTGAATCAAGGCGTTGTTGGTACCAACTCTATGAAGCGCCAGTTCATCGCATAAATGAATATTATAGAATTTTAACTGATATGTTTGAAAATAGATGGATTGAAACGAACGATCCGTCTTAGTAGCCCCCTAGGTCACCAGACCTAACCTCTATTGGTTTTTATCTTTTGAGAACGCTGAAAGATAAAATTTATTGTGAACTTGTGACTTCAAGTTATGATTCACATAATAGACTGCAAAATGCTATCACGCAGTTGAATGTGGAGGAACTGAGACGAGCCACATCACACGGTGTTAAGCGTCGAGTAGAACTATGTCTAGAAGTGAATGGTCATCACTTTGAACAATTATAATGAAATTTAGGAAAATAAAGTCTAATTCGTTTTGATATTTTTTTCATTTGACTTTGGAAATTCGACAAAAGAGCATTTATTTGTTAATGCTCTGGGAACTGTCTATGCACGTGCAGGAATCTAAGCTGCCTTTGCCAACATTAGGTAGCTACGAAAAATTTGTTTTCCCCATATCTTTAAAACTTGAAATCTCAGGTGCAGGGTATGCATGGGGAATTTCATTTAGTTTTTTACGGCGAATCTAATGAATTGAAAAAAAAATAGGGCTTACAATTTGAAAAAACGTAGTTTCCGATGTTTCTTCGTTTCGAAATGTGAGGCGGAAAAAAGGGCACTCTATATACTGACTAAGATAGAGTCGGATATGACTTACGTCCCGCATGGTTTCTTGTTTGCAAAACTCCTTTCATTATTTTGGTAGCTCACGCCTTTCTCGAGATATATCAATTTTTTCAAAAAGCAAAAAATCAATAATTTTCAATTAAAACTGGGATAATTCTTGAACGAAACAAGCTAGACTTATCCGTAAGGTGTTTTTGTAATTAGAATAACAAGTGTTATCGAACCAGTCATCAATATACAGGGTGTTCTATACTAAATAACAAAGCTGGTATGTACTTCCGGCATAACCGGAAGTGCCATTGAGGTGAAAATATTTTAGAAATAGAGTTTCAGACCAGCTGAATCAACTACCGATATAATTAAAGCCTTCGTTGAACATAGTTATTACAACAAAGTTCGAAATTTCAACGATTTCTCTTTCTGCATGTAGATGTTTTAATGAAACAATCCATTACACGAATTGAGGATTTCATTGTTGTTCTGAGTTTTTGCTCTCAAAACATTTGGTCAACAAATCTATTGAAGTCAGTGTCTCATGGCTTGATGACTTGCAGTACCTCGTCCAGTTAAAGGTGGATTATATTCGAATGGTTCAAGCGTACCCTTGACAATTGCCTGTTGCCAACGACACCAACTATATTCTCCTGTAGGTTGAAAAATTGTAGAATTTTTGTGATTAAAGCCATACTGCTTTTCGCATCATATTAAACCGTAAGGTCGTTGATTATTTTATCTATGGATTTTCTATGTCCTCTACCATCAATGCATTTAATTGTTTTTTTGCATTTCTCAGTCTAATCGTTATTTTGGACATGATAAATACATTATTTTTTCGGAACTGTCACTTTTTTGCCGTGAAGGGAAGCAGCGGAAATGTTTTGCCATCCCTATCGCCATAATTTGACATATTATTATACATTACATTATCATCGCGTCGATCCCCAATTTACTCGCTCTTTATCAACCTTATTTATTTGCCACGCTTCGTACGCTATCTGATCAGTTTTTTTCACTATCCACAAATTGCAATCATGTCAAAACCTACTTTTCTTATTTCCCTATAAGATTGCCAGCTCCAAAAACGGGGGGAAATACTCGCTTTTCCTCGCTTCTTCCTTATTCTACCCCTGAGACACTGAGTTAATTCGGCGAATTTCCAGCAGCAGTATTAAGATGTATTTCTTTAACAATAGCTCTCGATATTTATTAAACGACTATAAATGGATGATGAAGTTTGACGGTGAAGCTCGAGTAATATGTATTCATCGCTATACCATTGCAAATTAATTCACCAGGTAATTTCATACGCCTTATTAGTTTGATAATATCGACATATATCGATATATGTTTGACCACAAACACAATAAACTCACACTTTGAACCCCAGATGACACTCATGTGTTTTTTCAAATCCTACATTTTCCTCTGCAGATAACAAGCGATTCCAGACATGAAAACACGATGAAAAAGTTTGCGATAGCATAAGCAATCTTTTGAACTACAGTGTCAATGACTTACGATCCTTTTGTTTTTGGGTCAATGTACTAGCAAAAGCTTGTTATTTCGCTTTCGTGAACTGAATCCCATAGATATATATTTTCTGCTAATCACCAGCGTTTCTAAGTTTCGGACAGAAATTTTTTTCGGGGTGGCACTTCTAAGGGCTTTTAACTCCATTAACGAAAAACCTTCAACTTATGTTGAAAACGTTCATGTTATGTCGATGTGGGCACGTTTTATAATATTCAAATTCTCCAAAGTTTATCATATCTTCTTTCAGTTAGTCATTTGACTTGAGGTAAAATATCGAAGCAGTATGGTTGACAATTCCACTAATGTGCCAAAGTGCACGTTTAAGAACACGTAAATTCGAGTTTGATATCGGATAAATTGCATGGAAATAGGAAGGAAGGTAGGATATTAGTGGATAAATTTGCCCATAGATAATCCTTGCGTTTCCATAGCAACGCAACATTCACAACAAATAGCACGGTTTTGAAACTGTCAAGAACAGCCATTTTAGTACCTGCTGTAAAGTTTCTGCCGATATAAATTGAAATGTCTCGTTTTGGAAGCACCAGTGAAGAAGAAATAAATAGTTCTATACAAAATTCTATCCCCAAAAGTACAAGAAAAACGCACAGCTCGATTCAGTATATTCTGCAAGGAACGAACGTTCGATTTGGATATACAGCATTCTATTGAAGATATTGCAGAAATTCTTATGTATTGGGGTTTCAATATGAAACAAATAAATAGACAAGATTACAAAGAATACATTGTCAAAACAATGTGGAACACAACTGCGAAAATGATGCAGAATATGTATTTCAAAAAATTCAACATGAGTTTCAACCCCTTTACCGATTCAGAATTTAGAAAGGCTCGTGAAGCTCGCAATTCTAGAAGGAAGATGTTTCAAGGAGATGTGGAAAAGCGCAAAGAAAGTTCCCTTGCATTAGTAAGAAGTGAAATTGGTAGCATGGCTCTGTACTGGCACGAAAATGCCCCGATAGGTTTATTGGAATTTTTTTTCATATTGTTGCTTATAAATTAGCATGGCGTGGCGGTGAAGCAGCAATTTGCAAGCTACACTTTTTCAAAGAGGAAAAATTGTATTTAATATAACCCAGTATTCTCGAAAACTTGCCAAGGCGGCTCAAAAAAATGCTGGTCTAGTAAATGGCTAGTAAAAAATAAGGAAAACCCAGATTTATGTGTGAGGTTGTTTCATAAGATATTGTCGAAAAGACAAAATCAATATTACAAGTGATAGATTATTTCTGGCTCCCAATCAATTTTGGAAAAACAGTACTTCTAAGGGTTGGTAGAAAAATATGCCTTTGGGAATAAATGAAATATCCAAATGGACAAAAATTTCAGCAGAGAAAGTTGGATTGGATACGAAAAATAAAGAGATCACAAATCAGTCTCAATGACCCAGTGCTGTTTCGAACCTATCTGAAGCAGGTATCAGTGAACAAGAATTGATCAAACTAACCGGACACTCTACGACAAGCTCTATTGAGCCCTACCTGCAACTGAACAATGATCATCATTTGAATCTTGTTTCAAATCTTCGAAAAAGTTCTGCGAATGCTGAATCTTCCATAATTCCTCAGGCATCGTCCCATATAGAATCGACTCGGAGTGGAAAAATTGTATATAGTAATTGCATTTTCAATAACTGCTCATTCCAATAATAACTAAACATGTTTGTAATGAATGCTTTATGATTTTCTCGTTGAGTATGTGTGCATTCCTCAATAAAGTTCATGTTGTACGTTTTGTCATTCGCGGAATTTTCTCAGCTCGTTTTCTCATCTCGTAATTCAACCCGATCTGCTCGACAAAATCACGAGAGCTATGCTCTCGTTAAATTGCCTGCACGTAAGTATTCGAAAACGAGCATAGAAAAATATCCGGCCAAATCTGAGCTCTTGTGGTAATACTTACGATTATCTGCAGCCACGAGATTAATAATCGAATAAATAGGTCGTATAACAATACAAAATGTAAAGGGATTTGGTTAAAAATTTCCAAGCGTCGATGGTGGATATTATAATTCAAGGCATCAAAAATGATATTAGATAAAACCTCATATCTGTCACACTGAAGATCACGCGGATTTAAATAGACGTTTTCCCCCCACCGAGGAATGGTCACGGGTGTATTTTTCTGTAGATAACTTGGATGACGCATGACATCTCCCAATGAGCCGCTTGAGCATTTCCAAAGACTCTGCTGGAGTTCAACCAATCTACAATCGTAGGGGTAATAATATCAATTACAGTACAGCTTATTTCGTTCATTGTAATGGCGCTTTTTTTCTCAGGTACGTTTATATTGTCGAATTACACATAAATTTTAGTTTAGCTTACACAGAGATGCGCTAGCGAACTTTACCCATGTCGCTTCAAAACTTGAGTGAATTCTACCTCATAAATGTTGAAGATTTATAATATTCTCTTCAGTTATGGGAACTAGGGTACAATAGCAAACTCTACGGCCATGTAGCTTCAAAAGTTGAGTGAATTCTACCTCATTAATATTGAAGATTTATAATATTCCCCTCAGTTATGGGAACTAGGGTCCAATAGTTGAGTTATTGGACTAACCTTAGGTTTAGCGAACATTTTGAGGAACGACCGGTTTTACATACATCATGTACACTCGAATTGCTTTTGTTATCCACAATTAAAACTGTTCATAGAGCTTCATGTGTCTATTTCAGTACACTAGCCGCTGAAGAAGCATCGTTTCTGCAATATTGGTATTCAAAATACTTTTTGATTAATTTCAACGCTTAAGGGTGAAGCTATCCATTTCCTACCGAAACCTATATAAAATCTTGTCGCTGTATTTTGGCAATCTGAGGACACGGCTTAGCTTATGCCAAGTCGAGCAGAAACCACAGACGTACCATCTTTTTTTCGACATCTCCCACAGCGCATTCTAACTCTTTGCTACTTTAATACCCCATTTTGTATTGGGAGTAGTATTTCAATGAATTACTATTCCTTAAATTAATATTAATAAATTATTACGTTAAAATAACGCACGGTGTCATACTGATGCTTACCTCAGGGTACAGTAGGAGTTCCCGAGTTTGCCGAATCAGCAGATCTAGGTTAAAACAATGTACTGATAGATATCGGTTTTATAATGTTCACATGCGATCAAGTGTATTGGCATTTTTGACATCAACAAATCGGTGCGAATAACAAATAATTAATATCGACTATGAAACCTCAAGCAGTAAACGTCCAAATTTGTCAAACATTATTACATCAAAGCCTCCAAAAAACAGTAGGAACAGAGAATTGGCTAATGTATAAGAAATATTACCAGAGAAGAAAACTCAAGATAAGAAACAAAGTCAAAACCATATTATGTAAAAAATGCCAAGTCTCATTACGCCATACTTCCTCTTCAGAACGACCTCTATGCTGGCCTAGTGGCTTCGATAATATTAATCTAACTGCAAACCAGAAAACAACATCAAATAATGTTCGACATTGGCCCTATCTAATCCGGAGTTTTTTTTTGAAAATTGCATTATCTGATATGTATTCTTTTATTTTCATTTTGAAATTAATAATTATTCAACAAAAACACGTCGTTAGTTTTCATAGAATTTGGTATGGAGAAAAACCAATTTTATATCGATGCATTTATGTGTAGATGAGAAAATAATAATAGATTCTTGACTCATCTCGCATCAATCTCAGTTGCATGGAATGTGCGTATATAAGGAACAGAAATAATTTATTTTATGCAGTAATTCTAGGAAAACTATTTTCAAGCTCATACACGTATCATTCGAGTATAAATCAACACAATAATCATTGACCTTGGGATTGTGCAACCAATTAATTAGTTGATAAGATTTTGTAAGTATTGTTTTGAGTTCGTGTAACTAGAAGGGTTAAAATTCATGTCATTTGAATTAGTGACACACTTAATTTCGAATCATTGCAATTTTATACATATGAATATGAACTTCATTCCTCAAAATAATGTTTAGAACAATACCTACATTCTTGGCGATATCATTTCAAAGTTTTTAGTTTTAATATGAATCTAGGACGCATTATCGTTGTCCTAAATAAAGTCGTATTGCCAAGCAAATAAGAAAGCGATGTGGAAACATAGTTTCATGACAAATAGGAATAATTAATCATAAAATATGGAACGTCATCCATAAAGAGAACCTCCGATTAGGCCGGCTCGGTGGTGGTGGGGGGGATATGATGCTCGACTCCTGCGCAGAGTGACCTGGGTTCAATCCCCACAAAGTCGGTGCGATTTTTCAGATTCTGGGAATCGCTTGAGTGTCCATCTTTCGGAGGAGATGTAAAGCTGTCGGTCCTGTCTAACAGATATGTGTTGGACATTAAAGGTCCCTTCCCTCGATACGAGAGGGGTTCGGCAAAATTCCCGGGTTAGTGAGGTGACAGAATTCCCCGGCGTGTCATTAGCCGAAAGGCAGAAATAGAGCACGTTAAAGGAAAAACAAACAAACAAACCTCCGGTTAAATATTTCATTACAACGAGATTCAATAATGTTTTGTTTTTGTTAATGTGGCTTGAAGCTAATAAAAATAAGGCTGAGTATAAACAGAAAGGCTTTTAAGAAAAATAAAAATAAACATTTGGCAGTATACTTTTCATCAGCTTATTCAAACTTCATTGCTTCCCTACCACTTCCCAGCTTCATATTGCCCATGAAAGATGATCACCGGCAGACAGGCTTTACTGTAGCACTAATTATAATTATTTCTAAAATATTTCATTGAAGGCCTGACACCCGAAAAGGACGCATGTCGCAATTTCCACCTCGAAAAATGTTTTCCGTTTAAATCAATTTCAGGACCAGGTGCTTATTCAGATAATACAGGACCTCCCAAATGCCTACAAATTGTGTTTCGAGCTGCTTAAAAGTGATTATGAATCTCTTCATCAATAAGAGAAGTAAGAATAAGAGTGTCGGCACAGTCCATCATCTCGGCAATTTTTGTGAAGGATGATTCCGAGGGGCGGACCATCCTTCGAAATGTGTACACTGATTTAAAATCACTAGTTGATTTATATAAATCAATGATGATTTACCGGTTGATTTACTGATTTATCGAAAATTTATAAATCACTATGAGATTTACTAACTGATATATTCGTGAGTATACTTATCGATTGATTTTGCACATGTGACTGGTTCATTATGTTAGATTTTTTATTCAAGAATGATTTATCGATTTATTTATTTATTCAAGATTCGACTCAATGTTGATATGTACCGTTTCGGGTAGTCAAATTGTTATAAACCATATGATTCTGTTTCAAGAGATGTTATGATTTTTATAGATAAGTACCTTCCTCTTGAAATCTGAGTTGGATACTTCAACACAGTTAAATGTAGGAATTTTTAATGATTCTAGATTAGTCAGGATGATTTGAAATGAACCATTTGAGAATATTGCACTAATTCGAGTGATTTTTCAATACATTTAACTGATTAATAGATGCGGCTCATTCGCTCATACTAGTACTTGAAGTCTTTGAATCTTTCTGCATTACTTTCACTCGATTTCGCATTTACAAAAAAACGACCAGAGATAAGATGTATGTGGAGCGACGCTTTATATACTTACAATCAAAAGTACATAGATATCTGTTACTGAAAGTTCAAAACTCTGTTCAAAGCGCACTTTTCTGTGAAGGGATGGTAGGAAGGACAATGAATTGCGATGAAAATAAGAAAACTAAACTATGTATTATACTATCACAAGAGTTTATTGAAAATTCAGGTTTCCAATTTCGGTCTCTCGACCATCTTCAGCTGACAACAATTGTTGAACTAAAGCTGAAAATACATACATAAACAGGTAGATACAAAATAATGGGAACAAGAGGTAATAAATGAATGGTGATAAAAATAGGTATTATTTGAAGATATCGAATATGGACGAATAAGCCGAGTCATTCTGGTCGTTCAGTTTGTTTGAATTCAAAAATTTCGATTTTTGTATTCACATTCTATTGTATATCTTTCGTGTTCGTTTATTGTGAAAGGATAATTTCCAAGGGGATCAATTGGTCCATAAAAATAAATTGTTGATCGACAAACTGCAAATCTTCCTTCTTCGGCCAAAGGTATCTACCAAGATCCTATTTAAGAAATTTTAGTTTGAAGTATTCGCCAACTTGAACGTTTCTACCTGTGAACCAACCATCATCGTAGAATACGGCGTAATATTTCTCCAATTTTAAATTAATTTTCCGTGCATTGCCCTTCAAATCATCGTCAGAAGATGAAATTTGAATTCTCTCTTTGTTGTATCTTTTTTTATCTGTTTTTCTGTTAATTTTTTTCCGATTAGAAGTTTCTTCCATATTTCCTTGCGACCTTCTTACTCTCAGTAATTTATCGCTACTGAGTTTTGTTTTATTGGTTTCAACAAGCCAACAAAGAGAAGACTTCTTCTCAGTCATCTCCTTCCCAGAACTCTAAACAACTTTCAAGAAGGAAGAATCAGTTGTATCTACATTTTCTCTATTATCAGCAAAATCTTTCAATTCCAGTGTTCTTTGACATAAGAAACAATCATTCAGGTGATTAATATTTTCACTGTCTGAATCATCGCTTCAATTTTCGCACTGACATCCTCAAGTTTTTGTAGAAATTGAAATAATGCCAACTGTTCAATTTGAATATAAAAAAGACTAGAAGCTCAAGTTATAAATCGACATATAACATTCATTTTGGAGAAATAAGTTAGTGGTTGACGAAACTGAAATATCCATACAAGAAAAGGTATCGAGTATATGTTCGAAAAGAGATTCGGTATTGAATAATAAACAATCTATGTGAAATATATGTATAATTAAATTATTGTAGAGACATATCATCAAAAACAAAGGTACCTTCAATATAAGTATCATCTTCGTCACTGTCATATTCTATGTTATTCGAAATGTTGTCCTTATCATTGTTACGCTTCAGATCTATAGTAGGTTTCATTTTATTCTATGGTTCACAGGTAAAATATCACAACTCTATATTATAACTCTTAAACCTCTCGACCGAAAATTTTTTCTTTCTACTCAAAAAAGTACCTCTACAATATCAAAATATTTTTCACGTCACTTCCATGTGAACCGAGATACCAGCATATCTCGGAAATCCCGAATTCCAGAATAGCTCGAAAACAAAAAAAAAGATAGCTGAAATTGGTTTTCACCAATGAGTTTTTTGCGTAAATCGAGCTCAAGAGAAGAGAGAAGGTTATAACATTTGCAGGTCTGTATGAATTTGAAATGGATTCACTTTCCTTTACGCTGTAACCGAGATAGTAATTGTGAGATAGATTCGGGGATAGAGTTACTTAGATTACACAAATACTGTACTAAAAACACTAAAATGACACACTAAAAAAATTCGAGAAAAAATCATAAAACACTCTCGAAAACACCAACGTCTCTATATCCAAACCCACAGTATCGATGGACGTCGAAAAATAACAACTTTCGACAAAGCTGCCGAAAGCGAAACAGCAAATAGCCTGAATAGCCAAATCATACGTAAAACCAACGAGCCCAGGCCGAAAGTCGCCTCTAGCCTATACAGCTCTTTATCAGTCGCCGTCACCTTCCTTTAAGCACAGAGCTGCTGTGCTAGCGGGATTAATCATTACCTCGCCATTTTCTCTACTATTTACTACTTCAGTAGAAGATTTGAGGAATTTACGAAGTGATTTATAAATCAATATATGGATTTATCCAGGAATCAACTGATTTAACTGTGATTTATCTAAATCACCTTGATGATTTTTGAGCAATTCGGTGATTTATGTCTGATTTATTAATTATTTCATTGATTTACTATTTAATCGAATGATTAAGCGATTTATAAATCATCGCACTGACTACTAGATTTGTACAAGATTTATAAATCTTCTTGGTGAGTTAAGAAATCTACTATTTGGGCATCGTTCTGTTTTTGGTTAATGATCCATCAATACATAACGATATACCTGTAGAAGATTGGAAAGATAATCTTTTTAATTTTTGAAGGTATGACCTTTCAAAATATCTCAATTCGGGAAACTGGCTTACAGTGTTCTGTGTGAAGTACCATATGGCCTTTCTACACCTGTTGAAGAATGTTGTTTCACCACAAACATCCCCTTATATATTATTACCCAAGAGCGATATTATTAATACTAAATTAATACATTTATTTTATCTTTCAGAGTGAAAACTTTACAAAACTTCAATCTAGTCCATATTCTCTCTCACCCCTCACACCCTGTAGTCAAAAACTACTCAGGTCTCCGCATAAAGCCACAAGGAAAATATCTAGAATACCGTTCAAGGTGTTAGATGCTCCTGAACTCCAAGATGATTTTTACCTGAATCTAGTGGACTGGTCAGTACAGAATGTGCTAAGTGTTGGATTGGGTAGCTGCGTTTATTTATGGTCAGCATGTACTAGTCAGGTAAGAAATAGTTTCAACATTCATATAATATCTTCAATCTGTTGGAAGGTATTTTTGTTGTAGTACATACACATTATGCATTATACTCATATTCATAGTGCACCAATGGATAGTAATATTCTATTAGAGCTTCATTTTAAGTTTAGTCGCTTAGTGAATCTATGATAATATTGAGAACATGAATGATTTAGTCATGATCTTGTGAAAGAGATTTATTTTATATTTTCTTGGCTCATTCAGCTTGAATAGAGTACATATGAATTCTAGAACAGAAAGTTCATACATCTTTGAAGACATTCATGTTACAACTAATCACAATAGCATAAAGATTTTGAACCATTTGCTCAACAATAAATAAGGAACTTCGATTTTTAATCATTTCTTTTTAGGTTACGAGACTTTGTGATCTCTCGGGTGACAGTAACGCAGTGACATCTGTTGCTTGGAGTGAACGAGGGCACCTCGTAGCTGTAGGAACACACCATGGATATGTCACTGTATGGGATGTGGCGGTTAATAAGCAAGTCAACAAGTTACAAGGTCACACTGCTAGAGTAGGAGCGCTAGCATGGAATGGGGATGTACTAAGCTCAGGCAGTAGAGACCGATTGATATTACAACGCGATATCAGAACAAATCGTGAGTTGAACAACATTAGTATGCATATATGGTAGCTCTAGAAAAATTTTCATCACATCGAGTTAGCTCGCATGAAAAATTTCAATAACCAAAGCTTGATTGAATAAGAGTGACATTAGTGATATTTCATGAAAATTATTTCGATTAATATAAGGTACATTTCACATTAAGTGTAGAGGGAAGCAAGAGGTCAGTTTTCTATTATATTTTAATATATTAGACCTATAAACGTCATTGCCTCAAATACAAAATATGTTTGTAGGGGCGTGCCTAGTATATGAAATATCGATCTTTAAAGAATTAGGTGATACTTCAAATTCCATCATTTTGTTGGAAAGAAATTTAATCAAATTAATTCACTATTGAATTTGGTACTTCATTCAATGGCTTCATGAACCCCATTGGATTTTGAAGAATGAAAAGATAAAATGACCGAAAAAGAGTAGAACAAAATTTTTTTTCGTTGTTCACAATGTTCTCATATCATTTGTTTTTCGATGGTGACAAAAAACATATAATCTCCAAACTTCATGCCAAGTTTCAAAATGGGCCGCGTAAACGTTTAGGAGCTATGTGAAGCATTAAAGTGATGAAGATCTTCAAATCTTACAATTTAGTGCTACTTCGATATGAATCATTATTATATGGAAATAATGTTGTGACCACTTATTTTCACTTTCAAAGAAGTTTTATGATGGATTAGAAAGAAACAAAAAGATATAATATATCAATGTATTTAATTATCTTCTATATGAGCTATAAAATCACTATTCTTTTGATGTAATACTCTCAGCGGTTGGAATGAAGACGTGAAAGTTTTTGATCCATTCATGGTTATCACAAAATAGAAAAGTGTGGCCATTGAAACGAGGAAGATAACATCGTCGTATATTGTCCCACTTGTTTAATTAAAGTTTGTCAATTTCTTCGCCATCTCTGAAGGGAAAACATATATTTTTCGAACGTATGATGACCTTTACTTGATAAAATATTTTCATTGCCATCATCCGATTTGTCAAACACGAAAAGTGGTTCATTAGATTTTCATGATGGCTCTTTTTGGGGATGCTTCAATCCATTTTATTCACGATGAAACATGAAATATAAAGACTTGTGATGATTATCGATGACATTATCAGCAAAGTGGTCCTTCAGGAGTGCATTTATATGTGTGTGAACAATGTAGGCAACGCCTCCTTAAGGAATCACAATTTAGTTGACCTACCTGATATGCATCCATGTTATTGCGGATTCAGAATCAGGCGATCTTCCAGAAACTTCGTCAGTCGTTTCTTTAGAATTTCTTTGAAAATCTTGGAAATTGAAGACAATGCAGATATTGGTCTATAATTTTGTTCGTCATTTATCTCCCTTTTTGTATATTGGTATGACCCTTGCGAACTTCAATTTTTGTGGAAAGATTCCCTGTACGATTCACCGATTTATCACCTCACACAAAATCACCAAATACAGGGAACACTCTCTTTAGGAGCATCTTATTAATGCAATATATCCATTGTATATTTGGCCTTAAGATTCCTGACTATTTCTGAATGCTCTTCTCTATCTCTAGGGGCAACATACATTGAAGTTGATTGAAATACTTTCTTCGAGGGTACATTTCGCATCATATGAATTGCTTTCTCTATCGATGGCTTGCAATTAGAAAAGGTTATTTTTCCAATAGTTGAGAAATAGTCATTGAGAGCGTCTGCCTGCAGAGTACTTTCAGTCTCGAGTTTCTTTCCTGCTTTGCCAGTCTGTGATCTTATTACCGTCCAGATCGACTTTGTTTTATTCTCCGCATCACTTTCCTCCCTTCTTGCAACGGAATAGCTTATTCTCAGATGTTTCTTTAGAATGCCGATTAGTTCTTTCTATACATCATCTTTTCTGACTCTTTGAGACACTTGGGCAGCTTCAACAGCCCTTTTTAAGGCTAAGGTGGCTTCCGAGGTTTTATGAGGTTTCTCTAGATGGTCTCTCTTCTTTACCCGTCGCCTCGGAAATGACACCTCAAACAATCTTCGAAAAATTCTATGGAAATAATCGTAGCATTCCTCTTCATCTTTAGTTAGAAGTTGGCCCCAATTGATTGACTTCAATTTATTTTCGAATCTGTCAATGTTTTTCTTATTTATTATGTGTTTATTACAGTAAGTCTCTTCATTTTTCAGGGTATTATAGCTTATACTTATTTTTTGAGCCCAATGGTCACATAAATGAGGGTTGAAAGTGTCAGCTTCATATGATGTATCTAAATTCTAGAAAACATCCACACAACTTTCGTATCTCGAAAATTTGCGGGTGGCTTCAGAGAAAACACTTCGCAGACCTTAAAAGTTCTATGAGTTGCTCCTTCTCTCCGCTCTGCTTCAAAAATCTATATCAAAATCTCCTGCCGCGACTATAGAATGGATGCAATTTGAATTTTTTTTTAACGATGATATAACATCAGTTATTGAAAATACAAAAAATTTTGAATCTCCTTGTTTTGATGGTATTCATAATCTCCACTACAAAAATTTTCTCGCATTCACGAATAATTAGGAAAAAATATTTCATTCTCAGCAACCCCTCAGCTTCTCCTTTATTCTCTTTACAAGGAATTACTTATTTAAGACTGTAAAGTGAGAATACCATTGTTCCATCTCAGTATAAAATAATTTCAATATATAAACATTCTACCTGCATATATTATCAAAAAATTTATACATGTTCAGAAAAATATATTGTTTCTGAACAACAAAAAGATGTAGGAAAAAGCAAGAACAACTTATTATTGATCATGTTGCATTGAATCAAGCTCATACAACGAAAAAATATTCATACAGCATTTATTGATTACCAAAAGGCATTCTATAGTTCTCATTCATGGTTTCAAGAATTTTATAAATTGATAAAATTGGAGAACCAATATTCATCTAAATATTCTTAATGAAACGTCAACATCTGAACTCATTCGTATCAGAAGAAGCATTTCAAAGGAGATTCTCTGAGTGCTCTTTGGTTTTGTCTTTTCCATTATCCATTATCTCATGAATTGAATGCTACTGATTTCGGCTTTGAATCAAAGAATAAATCAGCTGATTTTAAGTCAACTCGTTTAAATTACTTAGAGGATATTAAATTGTACGCCGTAACTAGATCATATTCGAAAAGTCTACTTGTGATAACTTTGAACTTTTCCAATGATATTCATATGAAATTTGGATTTTCCAAATGTGAAATTTTTCTCTCGAAAAGGAAAGATCATCTCTGATTATATAAAGGTTTCTCATATCGAAATTAAACCAATTAATCGAGAAGATACAAATAAATATCTTGGATTCATACAAAACAACAGAATTAACCATAGAACCACTGAAAAAATATCAGAATTATTTGTTATAGACAATCAAGAATTATCATCAAGAGTTCTCGTTTTATTAAATGGTATAAAAAATCTAAATGAACTACAATATAAAACAAGAAAAGTGCTTTGTAAATATCGTAAGCACCACTCAAAGTCACCAATTCAGAAAGTTACACAAACTAGATAACTTAGAGATCCTGGACCAAATTCATGGACACTTAATGCGCTATTAATAAAAAACATAATCCCACCAGAATTGTGAAAGGCGAAGCAATTGATGTGGCCATTTTGGGTGTAGTTGCCATCATAAGAATACACAATCTGTGAGGGGAATATCCAGAGTATACCAAAAAATTATTTTCTGGTTTCTTCATAAGTACAAATCCCATCCGTATAAAATTAGACTTGAACACCAGCCGAATAAAGGTGATTTTCTTGGTCATTAGATCTTTGCAAACAACATTGAAGTCTGTCACACCATCCGAATGATTGGAAGAATGTTAGGTAAAAATTAGAATCTCGATTGTACCAATGCATGGAAGTAAATGGAAGCCATTTTGATCATTTGCGTTAGGAATCTACCACGATGAAAAAACTAAAAACTCAGAGATATTTTTCAATTCATAATAGATTTTCATGATAATCATAGAAGTCCAGTGTTACTTTTTAATGGCACTTCAAAATTTGATATTTGATATTGAGGATAAGGTAAGCTTTCTAATTAGGGATCACAAAAGTTTCGAGGTGGTAGTTGATAGTAAACGTTTAAATAAATAACAAAAATTTTTCCGATTCATCCAAATCCATTTTGATTAAATATTTTCCTCTTGCGGAGATCCATATATATAATTTCTTTGAATGAAGCCCATATCCAGTAGTAAATTCATTTCATAATTTTTTTTTAAATAATGACATGTGAAGTAGCGCATATGGCACAGTCACCCAATTAAAGCCCATATATGGTGAAGCAGGCAGGCCACTATAACATTTTTCTGTTTGAGTGGAAGAAGGCTACAGTTCTAACATACTAAAATATAATCAAAATTGGAAACCTATCTTTCCTATCCATTGCACGTGAAAAGTCCCAGAAGAAATATCTAAAAATGAGAATACCAGTTTGTTTTTCACTTTCCCTTTGGAATCAATTTCTACAAATACATTAAAGAAATGTTGGCAAAACAAAAGTGATGTACCGACATACTTTTCTCTATATGTCGTACCTTTTTGATTTATATAGCATTGAAATAATCGTCACCTTTCCAAAATTCGAAAGCAATCTACATGTCGGTTTGGAAAATTTTTACTGAACGCCTTCATTATTATCCGGAAGCGGAGCCGTTTTTATATACTATCCCCTTTTCAGCAACTGTACCTGAAAGAAGACTTGTGGGACATAGACAAGAAGTCTGTGGTTTGAAATGGTCACCTGATAATCAATATCTCGCATCTGGTGGTAATGATAATAGATTACACGTATGGAACATGCAGTCTTTGTCACCAGTTCAAACATACACGGATCATTTAGCTGCAGTAAAGGCTATCGCATGGTCTCCACACCATCATGGTCTATTGGCATCAGGAGGAGGTACAGCAGATAGATGCATCAGATTCTGGAATACTTTAACTGGTCAGCCAATGCAATGTGTTGATACTGGTGAGTTATACTAATTTTTTCTATGAAATTTTCATGAAAAGTATAATAATTTTGACTCGAATATATATTCTAAAGAAAAAAAATAAAAATTTCCACTGAAATATATCTACTTTAACAATTTGCGGACGTTAGTAACTGAATAATTCCAAAATATTTCAACTTTATAATAAAAACATTAGATTCCAATAAAAAGGCGATCCATCACAACTATAGTATATGGAGCATGAAGTAGCAATACGATTTTCAATTCATTGAAAATCTCAAAACTCTTCTGTGTCGATTTGCTTGAGGAATTGATGCACGAAAAAGATACGGCGAATTTGTATAATTTACCGAAAGAACATGCAGTTATTATGAATCAATGATGGTTCCCATTCAGATTTTTAATCTTCATTATTGTAGTGGTACCTGAGAAGTCTTAGTTCAATAATCAAGCCTTTGCAAGAAAACATTTTGAAGATCTTTTTCCAATTTTTTAATCATGAATGAAAGTCGGTGATTCCGTTATGCAAAAATGATAATGAGCAATTAGATTTTTTCGATGTGTAGCATTGATTATTATTCACTAAATTATTTTTCACAATCGTCGGTCCTTTAAATTGTCCAGTTCACGTTCTATGAAACTTGCTTGCTAATTGTAAAATGCAGACGTATATTGGAATGGAGATGTATTATCAAAGAATTCATGATTGGTGAAAGTATCTTCAAATTATATGTCATAGGTAACAACCACATTAACTAGAACAAATCTACTAACTGCAGCCAATAGTTCCATGCTACTTCTTTTATTACTGAACAGAACTTTATTCTCATGCTTCCTGATTCAACGACGATTTTATAGAGCTTTGGGCAACATTAAAGAGGGTTGGTCAATGAAGAGACCTGATAGAATTATACGAAAAATTGATCCCTCTAGTAAGTGGATATTTCATTGAGCGTAAAAACAATCATATATTTTCAGGTTCCCAAGTGTGCAACTTAGCATGGTCAAAACACAGTTCCGAACTAGTTTCTACTCATGGTTACTCACAAAATCAAATATTGGTATGGAAATATCCCAGTTTAACTCAAGTAGCAAAACTTACTGGACATTCATTTAGAGTACTGTATCTAGCTTTATCTCCTGATGGCGAAGCCATCGTTACTGGAGCAGGAGACGAAACACTAAGATTCTGGAACGTCTTCAGTAAGGCCAGGTCACAGAAAGAGACAAGGTCTGTACTCAGCTTATACACTGGAATTCGTTAGAAAGACCTGAAAATAATACATTGCATGGATTTCAGTAGAAAAATTATGTAGTTGAGCTTTTAACAATTAATTATCTATACAAAGTTAATTTAAAGAAAGAAATTTATATTTTTGGTAATATATTCTACTTTTTGAATTGTATTTTTGTTCAATTTTTCATAGGTTGCTTTTACAATCTAATTATAAATCATTTTATGGTTATTTTTGAATTTATTTTTGTTTATATTAGAAAATGTATTAATTTATATATGGCAGATACTTCTATAATTCTGAAAAAAGTGGAAGAGAAAGCAATATCAGAATATTTTCTGTCATCAGATTCTGTGATTATTTTTTGTCATATGTTATTTCTCAAAATATTACTTTTTGAAAATTGTTTAATATAGTTTTGTAAAATTCCACTATTTTTCTGTGAGATGTTACGAAATCGAATTCAACCAAGTCTTCAGTAAAGTAAGACAATCGGCGGGATTGAAAACTTCATTAATCGGAATGTAGCTAATTTTATTCAAGAATCATGTGGATAATTTGCAATTTAAAGTTGATCTGTAACTCATTTACTTCTGAATCTTCAAAAAGAAATTATCAATTCAAAAACTAAGTTGCTATATTTTGAGGAACAAATATAAATGCTCAACACTGATATTTAGACTTTTCATTGTTAAAATTCATGCTAAGATAATTTGAAATATTTCTAAGTGTTTGGTCACTAAACTGTAAGTAGAATGAAAGGTTTATTGTCTCCATGTTTGTTGAATCTATTTTTGCAATGAATACAACTTAGTAAATTGCAAAGATAGATTTCTCGAGCACCTTTCAGGAAAAGTGTAAGTATCGCTGTATCTGCTCTGTCCAGTACCAGATTATCAACATGGTAAAATGTTTATTAGATATTGCTGTTTTCTTCTTGGCAGAATAATAAATAACTAATAAATATATGTAAAACATAATTTTATTTACTCAAAATGAGTAGACTTGATTCGATTGAAATGTGTTCAAATTCATGATCTAGATTTATATTTGTCTATTTTAAAACACTAGGAGTTGTTTTGTGTATAAGAATCAAATGAATTGAATAAGCTAGGTTGAAAAGTTAGTGTGAAAATAACTAGTTGAGACTTCCTTTATGGACTAACCAAATATTAAATGCATTTTACCTTGGAATTTATATTCTAGGTAAACTGTTGAAAATATCAAAATATTTGACTAATTCAATTCCTGATGGATGAGATATAATGAAAATGAAATTTGTAACTATAATCAACATTATTAAAATCGGAAATAGGAAAGGTTTGAAAATCTGAAGTCTATGTTTCTTCATCTTCCAGTATATGGTTCTAATATAAATTATGTTATAATTTATTGAAAATTGTAATATTATTTATAAGCCTCATACAGGTGGAAGTCTCAGTTAATATCAATCCACAATAGCTTACATATAAATAATTTTAGTTCGATAATATTTTTATCTACTATAATTTGCATGGAACAATATTTGTTCATTTCAAATTTATTTACTTTTCATCTATGTGTTTGAATACAAGCGTAGTTTTTCTGAGAATGTATATTTTAATTGAAAGATTTATGATAATTGTCTATTTAAAAAACGACTTCAATTTATTTATTTTAATTTCACTATTGTATTTATGTAATCAGCTCAATCTAAGTAAATGAAAGGATGAGATTTGGGAATAAATTCATATGCATCAATAATTGTCTTCATCATTCACCTTTGATAAGTTGCTTGGGACTAAAGTTCTTCAAGATATTCTGCTGTTGATTTACTAACTTTGATGGTGAATTTTCTCTGAAGATCCTATGATACATTCAAAATAATCATGATGAAAAAATCAAAACTGAATTGGAAAACAAATTCATATCGAGTATATGATAAATGTTCCTGGTAATTATTTTCTAAAGATGACGTTTTATTTATTTTATTCCAAAGAATGTATAACAAAATATAGAAAATATATTTTTATACTCTTAGGCGGTGGTATATTCTCTACAAATGTAATTTATTTATTCAATAAATATACACCGCATTCTTTGTGCTTTGGATAATATTAATAGAGATAAATGCGCGTGAAAGCAATCGAAATATCGATGAGAGCTATTCATATGTGCTTCGGAAAGCTATGCATAAGGTTGGGCTTTTTTTATAAAAAATAGATAGAAAGATCCAACGTATTCATTTGCTGATAAAAAGAGCTTACTTATTCATTTGCTGATATTATTTCTTGGAAATTGACCATTCCTGTTGTCTTAAAATCATGAAACTCTGCTAGAGGAATTGTTTTAAAACATACCTCGGCAGGAAATTATAAATATAATCGAAAACTATGCGATAAATTACGAGTTAAAAAAATCAAACAAATACGGTTTCTACTAATGTTAACAAATATTGGGTCACATACAAACGGTACTATCGATTGTCGATCGATATCAGAAATCTTTGGGGTATCGAATTTCATAGGATAATTTCAAGGTTGACCCCAATAATATATGACTTTCAAGTACATTCAAACGTAATCACACTAAAGTTATATGAATTTTTACTAAGTCAGGCTAAACTGTTCACATGATGTATCTTAAATAATAGATGTGTGCGATTGCCAAGTCATTATATTTATTACAGAAATAAAATATATCTACTAATAAGATAAGAATTTACAACAAAATTGTTGAGTAGATATATTTTAACCAAAAAACTGACTTGCTTTTATACGAATCCTCGCAACTTGTCCTACAAATCTCCTTGGTCTGTAAAACCTATTATATTAAAAATATGTTTTAGATACCTAT
Organism: Cryptolaemus montrouzieri; assembly: GCA_013387265.2. Taxonomy (NCBI): domain Eukaryota; kingdom Metazoa; phylum Arthropoda; class Insecta; order Coleoptera; family Coccinellidae; genus Cryptolaemus; species Cryptolaemus montrouzieri. The sequence continues at coordinate 41,038,528 of JABFTP020000124.1, read as the reverse complement.
AAATGCTTCTTATGGTAGGTTGTAGCTTTCTTTAGATGAAATTATTCTTCTAATACTTATTCCGCGTAACAAAATGAAGGGGTATTCACAACTGTATGCATATTTCGGGGCCGACATTAATTTTAAATACTTTTCATATAATTAACTGAAAAAAAAAAGAAAATTATTCTGCATTCTTGCTCGATTTGTTTCAACAACTGTTTGAAGATTTACGAGCGAGAGCTAATCAAGTGAAGAAGTAAATATAATTTGTTACCTTAATTATACTAATGTAGCATGGAGGGTTACCTCAAGGAAGCGCATTGCCTACTTTTATGGGTTATTTTATTTCCTATTTTTATCAAAGAAGAATGCTATAACTGAGTTAAATTCTTACATTCCATAAGCACACTCATCATCTGATAATGCAATAAGCAAACTTATCAAACGGCTCAATAAATCGTTTGTCTGAACTACATTGCGCAAGGAATTAACGCACAATTTCAATATTTCAAATTCCTTTTTGGTAGGCAACTAATTATTAACAACGAAATTCGATGTTTTTTCTTTGCGCAGATGTTCCTGTCATGAGAAATAAAATTAAAGAAGTAAATTGATAACAGCAGTTGTTGATCAATTTTTGTGAGTAACGTTTGTGCTTCTTGAAAATTTCAGTTTTTGGTAATAATGCAACGCGAATCACAAAATTTGATTTCAGCAGAATGTGCTAGAGCAGTTGTGTTAGATGGCCTATGTTGGACTTATACAAGAAAAGGCTTGGGGGTGTCCCATTCAACTGTGGCCAGAATGATCCGCAGGTTCAGGGGGACTAGTATTCAACGGCGATCCATGACCGTTATTTAACAATTTCCTCCTTGAGACAACGGCTCGCTACTGCTAGGCGACTTCAACTGCAGGTTTGACAGAACAGTGGGGTACAAATTAGCACTGAAACGATACGAAAACGTCTCAGGGAATTAGGTTTGAGGCCTCGAGGCGCAGCTTCAACCACAGCACATAGAGGAGCCCGATTGAATTTCGCCAGGGAACTTGTCAATTGGTCAGAAGCGAAGTGTTTACAGATGAATCGAGATTTTGTATTTTTCATTGCAATCAACGTTCTTTAGTGTACCGACAATATGTCCAGTAAAATTTTTTTCCTACCTATGGTTTTAGTGAAGGTTCAATAATGGTTTGGAGAGGAATTACCACACAGATCTGACCGTCATGAACAATGGAACCTAGAATGCTTAGAGGTACGTTATAGACATTTTAGAAGCACATGTTGTGTCATTTGCAGCAAACATGGATGAATACGTTTTATTTATGCATGATAATGCCAGACCTAACCAAGCTCATATCGTCAGGAACTGCTTTCAATATCATGAAATCACTTCAATGGAGTAGCCTGTACGATGCCCAGAACTCAATCCCATCGAACATGTCTGGAACATTATCAATAAAAGATTGAGAAGCCAGCTACCGTGCATGAGGTTCGGAACAGATTGATCGAAATCGATCAGAATGCTAGAAGGCTATTAATTTCGAGTTATTAGTTTTATTTTAAAATTTTCAGTGCGAATGGCGCACGGTGTGCGCCGGAAAATCCTTGTCCCTTGGGAATTCAATAGGGTGACACACAACGTGCGTCACCCGTTGAATTCCCAAGGTCCCCACTATTTTATAGTCTCTTTACCTTCTATAGTCATTCGCTTTTCACTATATTAACGAAGGTACCTGTTATACGGGTTGCATAACCACTTAGATCAAGGAACGGGAGACGCACGGCGTTTATTTCTATGAAGACCATTTTCATTTCGATCGTTCTCAAGCATTCCTTTGCGCCGGTAAATTACTGGTAAAAATAATTCTTCAACATATCTAAACTTCTTCTTTCGATTTTGTGCGTTAATCTCTTAACGCAGTGTCTACACAAAATATGAATCCTTACAAATCTCTCTCCATATGCAGTCTTTAACAAGTTTGCATATGTACTTTTCATCTAATTCTAATATATTTATTTGGGTGATAGCCTTCTAGTAGTTTCCATACAAGCCCCAATTTTTTATCAACAATTTTGCTATCTTATCATTACTAAAAAATAACCACTCAGGTTGATGCTCTTTTCATATTCTATTGTGACAATAGTTAAATGATATAGAGCCGGCCGTTACTACGTGATATTTGATCATCATACGCTGATTTCGGTTTACTTTGTAAAGAATATCACAAAAATAGGCGGAAAATATTTAATTAGCAAACGTGACAGCTATTTCGATATTTCTAGCATCATCAGACGTTTACAAATTTTGAGTTAAAACTAGATATAGTTGTACAATTTGTCTTAAATATAGAGAAACAGGCATGAATTATAAAGAGAGAAAAAAGTTTCTACTATTGGAATATAGATGGGTATTCAAAATACATTCATAATTACTTGAAAATTTCAAATATTGGGTAATAACATAAGTCTGTGTTGTCGTTAAGAAGGGTAAGATTGTTTCTATTGCCTTTAGCTTTAAAAGTTTCCAGAGATTCTAAGTAATCGAGTTTATTGCTTTTCGGGGAATCATGAATAATGTTAAGATTACCTATACTAGGGAAGCGGTTGTTGTTATCTAGGCAATGCTATGCGATGGTGGAGTCACTTTTGTTTCCACAATACAGTCCGTATACTCTTGAATTGTCGAAAATTCTTTGTTATCTTCAGTATCAAAATATTCCTGGAACAAAGAATTATCTCCCAGTTCCACCCATTATGTAAAATTTATCACTTCATAATATATGAGCGTAGTCTTCTCCCACCTAGGGCCTACAAAATAATGACTAGAATGATGACAATGACATTATTGTTATTAATTTATCAAGGTATAATCGAACTATACTAGCTTTTGTCAGAATAAATGTAGGAATTGACAATGAGCCGTAACATTGCTTATATGCACTTTATAAAGTATTTTGCAATTTACTTAGATAGTAGGAAATCTTGATGAAATATTTTCAAAATCGTGCCAATATAAGAATGATTCTTGTTTACATTCATACAACAATTGGCCTTTCGAATTATCATATTTATTTTAAGTGTAATTAATACAGCGTTTATCCCCCATTTCATCCATAACGCTTACACAATCATATTAATTTTTATTACAAGTTGATATGTTTTTACCCTTTGTATTAAGATTAAGATGCGGGGACTGCAAAAACAAATATTGAAAAAAGCATATATTTGCAGCTGGTCTTTGCACATTAATTCCTTCTGAAATTCGGTTTTACAGTAAAGTATACATTACTGAAATAAGAATTTGATTCATATTAGTTATTACAACTTCAGATATATTTTGATAAAATAACAAAGTTATATTAAAAATATATAAGTTGAAAAATAATTAGTTCCAAAGGAATAATAAATCTTTAATTTAAACATTATATTGTTCTCAATGATTCCCCATTTTGATATTCAAATTTATTTTATTTATTTACAAGTTTTTGAGCAGCATCAACCACACACACATATATATATATATATATATATATATATATATATATATATATATATATATATATATATATATATACGACTTCTTCTGGGCCTATTTTGAAGAGATTGTAGCTCCACGTATCAGGCGTAGGTTTTGAAACCATCCTTTGATTTTGATTGTGGCCGCTATATCCCTCTGTGTCAATCCTTTTTCAACGAGAGCAATTATTCGACCTCTCTGCACATCGGACAATGCAACGTGGGGCATTTTCAATTATGATTAGAGGCTTTTTTAAATTTTGAAATTCACAGTTTCAAATCTCTGTGACGACTGAGTACAAAATCCCGAACATATGGTGATAATTCAACATTTCTTATCAAACTATCCAGTTTTTTTCACAACAAAAAACTTCATTCTTCACAAGTAGTCAAAGATCCATGGTTAAAAACAATCAATAATGTGAAATACCGAGTGATTCCATATAATATATATATAATCATAATTGAAAATTCCTTACATTGGATTGTCCGATGTGCAGAGGGGTCAAATAATTGCTCTGTTGAAGAAGGGGTGACACAGAGGGATATGGGATATAGCGGCCACAATGGCGGTATCACAGGAGCTACAATCTCTGCAAAATAAGCCTAGAAGAAGTCGTACGAAGATCCCTTCTGAAAACAAGACAGCTTTTTGTGCCAAATTGTAAGAAGAGACCCTAGTGAGTGGTACCCCCATACTCCAAAGGCAATTTCTGGAAGCAACAGGCATCAGTGTATTAGTCGAAACGATACGTCAAAGACTTCATTCAAGGGGTTTATACAGCAAAAGGCTCTTAAGAGTTCCAGAGCTAACCAGACAACAAAAAATTAACAGACCTAATTGGTGTATCGAACACCAAAATTGGAATATTGAGAATTGGCGAAATGTTCTTTTTTCGGATGAGACCAGAATTGGTGTTCGATCAGATGACTGCCAGATTCGGGTTTTAAGGGGTCGTGGAAGACAAGCTAGACTCCGAACAACAAAACAAATTCCGAAACCCCAAGGGGACAGTGTGCTATTTTGGGGTGGCATTATGCTGGGAGAATTTCACTTTTATACTCCTCCGCTTACCAGCAACCTCGCGCGACATTATCTTGAAACAGAGGGAATAACTATTTTGTACTGGCCAGCTTGATCTCCAGACCTAAATCCTATTGAACATTTATGGGATAATCTCAAAAGGAAAATTAGATCGCGCCAGGATAATCCAAGAACCCCACAACAGCTCATCCAAGCCGCCACAGAAGAGTGGCAGAATATCACGCCAGAGGAGGTCGAAAACCTAATCCAAAGCATGCCTAGACGGATTCAGGCTTGTATCAGGGCAAGAGGAGGCAATACAAGGTATTGAGGTCGAGAAGAAAACACCTACCCCGCGAGAAAACAATTTTTACTACATGCAGAAAGAGTCTCTTATGTTCTTTTATTTGTTTCTTTTTTAAAACAAACCTTAATTTATTTCTTTTTTCAATTGAAATATCTCAAAAAGGATCAATTCTAACAATACTTCGGAATTTCCAAAATCTCTGATCGGGTGATTTCGCATATACAGCAAAATATGAATATCGTCCTATTGGTCTCTATACTTGTTTCTTACTTTTTCGCCTCCGGCAGTTGGGAAGACTGTTTAGAAGCTAGTGGGTATAGTTAATATCAAATTATATGTGAGAATATTGACTCATATATATAGTCTGCTATTATTCTTGTCAAACAAACACCAAAATCAACTATCAGAGGATTAAAGTTGGAAAGCAAATTTTTCTTTCTCTACAGGGTGATTAAATAAATTGAAATTAAAAATAATTTTTCATGTTTTTCGTTTCAGTACTTCAGGACGCATTGTATTCTCTAAAAATAATTTTTGCATAAATGAGGTGTGCATTGAGCATTGGCGAACTGCCATCATTATGTTTGGTAGAAAAAAAATTTGATTGGTGAATTTTTTTATTTAAAAAAAAAGTGATTTACAAAATCAATTCTTATCGTAATATTACGTCGGAGGTACGAAATGGGCAAATTTGTCAAAATTTTCTTGTAGGGTAAGTCGGATGAGACGTGAAACTCCGGAACTATTTGAAATTTTATATACTCATTTACCTTCTGTCGTTTATGAAAATTTTGAAGATTTTTCAAAGAATCGCATAGGATTCTAACTGTATCCGTATGGTATTTCTTCATCAAGAAAATCAGAGAATGACTGCGATTTATACATAGTGTTTTTCTCGATGAGCATGGAGCATTTTTAGCTTTTCAAATGGGCTCCATACCGATGTTTGTTTTCATCTATTTCTTGGACGGGGGTTTCAAAAGAAATTCAAAAGTAAAAAGTGATTTTCTTCAAGGATTAGCTAATTTGATTCTGCTTTGGTTACCGAATAAAAAATTTCAACACGAACTACTGAAAAAGTTCAGGACACTTTGTTGAATCTATGACCTATGAAATTTTACAAGATGTCAAAATATTTTTCAATCATCAACTTCACAAAAATCATTTCGAACGATGAGTATTTTTCGAAATCGTTTTGTAACCCTTAAATGCTTGTCAATGGGGGTACAGATATTGTCGTGATATTTTTTACGCATTCATGGAAAGTTCCAGTGAATTCTCATCCAGAACAAATAAATGTACTGAAATGATATCATAAAAATTTCCAATATATTTCCAACAGTAGCCTTCGTTTTGAGACGAGTGCCTCTCATAAAAACAGCATCAATCATAAGCAGTTTCAGAGTTATTTCAAGAAAATCAATTCTGAACAGGCTAAATCTCTAATAAAAACGTGTTAATCAGGGAATGAGGAAGTTCTCTTTCAGTTCCCCAAACTACTTAGATATGGGGGGTAACTTTGACAAAGGACGTATTCCAAACATAACTTTTTCGTACTTTCTCCATATTTTTGACTTGAGTTCATCACATTCTATTATGTCATAATGATGCTAATTAATGCGTAAATGAGATGTTTTACTAACCATTTTTTTTAATGAACATTGCCAATGATGTGATAGGCGCAGGACTAGCGCATATTTCAATAATTTTAGCTATCCAGATTTCGAGGAATTCCTTCTTTTACTTTCCGAAACACAGCTCATTTCACCTTCCGATTTTGAAAAAGGATCTGATAATATCCGAAATCTTGAATAGAGCGAATAGAAATATTATTGAAGATTTAAATTTGTTTTCAAAAATTTAGTTCTTCAAATTTTTCTTCAAAATGATTCTTAGTTGTTTTCTATGATTCCAACAAGAACAGTTTTGACAGTCGAAAACATATGACTAATTTTAGGATCAGTTGCTGGCTAAGCATTTTCATTTGGGCAAATTGCTGAAGTAACGCCAAAGTGAGGGATACTTTGGCATAATGTTCCTAATTTACATCTTCTATGCATAAACCAACTTTTGTCTACTTTTCGTTGATCCAAAGTTGTTGAATTACGGAATTTTTCTGATTGTAATAAGAAGAATCAAAATGTGTATAGCATTGAAACTTCTGACATCTCGACAGAATAATCCAGAATTGTAGAAAAAAATACTTCAATGATCGAAAAATGGACAAAGGAATTTGAATTCCTAAGATTAACATAAAATTTTTAATTTTGGGAAAGGATTTTCCAGTTTTTCTCCCAAGGCGTATAGTTTTGAAAGTGAATTAAATTTATTTATTATATCACACATTGAAAAATGTGGATGTAATTCTTGGAATTAATTTAATCGAAATCACAAATACAAAAACCTAGAGAATTAGAGGATTCCACTTCTGTTGAAATGAAAGCTGAGGCTAACCCGCCTTCAGAATAGACACCTAATTATCAAGCTGAAAATCTAATTGACACAAAAACTATCGGACAATACCATATTTTATTGCTCGAACGAATAACGGTTACCTCATCCCCACTCCTCGTCGAAATTTTAAGGAAATATTTGGCAACGTCGCAGGAGGCATATGCGAATTGTTTTCGATTGAATATTTATACTAATGGAGGCCAATTGATCAATGTGGTATATGGAGGCTTATTAGTGAACAAAGAATGCCGATGGCATATGGGGGAAATGCTGGAGGATGCATTCCTTCTAGTGGACGCCTGGGTGCCCTAGTTGTGTATGGAGGCGTATAATTTCCAAGAATGTTACACTGCATTATAGAAAAATTTGATTTGTAATTTCAAATCTGTTTTATTTTCTCAGGAAACCTATGTGCAGATAAACTGTTTATCTTCATAGGAATTATACTGTAAACACATTATCAGACTAATGGATTTTTACTGGTTTCTATAATTGGAATATTTCTGTAGTAGTTTTAATTTTTCATATTAAATAATAGGAAAATAAATAAGTATTATCAGTTTAATCTACAATAAAAATAATTTCGATGTCTTAATATAATTTAATTACATTGATATAAATATTTCATTATGATCCTTAACCCATTAGTGCATGTGGAAAAAAATTTGATTTGATTACAATTTTTTCCTGAAATGGATATAATTTTACTATTGAAACGTGGTTCTGTCGCTATTTTTAAATTTTTTCTCTCAGCTTAGAAAAAAAGGTGATCCGTTTAAAAGGGCTATATGCATGAGAGCATATTTGGTTCAAAAATGCATTTATTTTTTTCTACGAATGAAATATTGAAGATAGGAACACATTTGAATAAACTAAATACGATAACATTAACATCATATTTTTTTGCATTATTTCTTATGAAAATCGAAAAAAACAGTTTTTAGGGTGTAAGCCAACATTGCACTTATCACATATGAACTTCGAATTTTTATGGCACATCTTACATTTCCTGTCACTTTCAGAGTATTTAACCAAATGTCCCACATTATCGAATTTAACATCGTTATTGTTGACAAACTGTCGGCAATTTCTGACTGATCTGGTCCCATATTTTTCCAGAAAGCTCACGGCTATGCGACGTCTGAATGTTAAAAGATTTGCACAGTTTGGATCTTCAGGTCTCAGTTTCTTCATCAAAATCCAGCCATTTACCACACTCACATCGAACAAATACTGAAAAATGGGCCAGTACCATTTTCTTTACCGCATTCTTGATCGGTATGCAACTACTAATCCATTCATCTTATTAACTTCTCCCATGTATTTATTGTAATTTGAAACCACTTTTGGTTGGAGAACATTCTGTTTGGACTTGGCTTCTTTGCACCAAAGTCTAGCGGTCATCATAGATTGATCTTCGAAGTTGGTGGCCATCGTTACCAACGATGATGATTCTCTTTTTTCTCCATTCCATATATTCTTCTTTGGAAAAGGACATCCTTCTGAACGATTTTGGCGCATAGTACCAGTATATATATATATATATATATATATATATATATATATATATATATATATATATATATATAGATAGAGATATATATTTGTTTGTTGGATGATTACTTAGAATAATTTTGTTGTAAAACTAGGCTGAAGGACCCAAGGTCGATGGCCATTTGCGCAGTGCGCAGTGCAAAAATATATTTTACTACTACTATATATATATATATATATATATATATATATATATATATATATATATATATATATATATATATATATATATATATATATATATATAGCAGCTTCAATTTTCATATTGCACTCCATGATTTCCAAACGAAGACAAGGGTGAAAGGAAGGGGGTTTGGCGTAGGAATCTGTAACAATGGAAAAAAAACCACCAGAAAAATATTTCAACAATCATACCTGATGCTTATATGTCTAAACACACTTGAATTTAAGAAAAGATTTTACATAGCAAGCAAGGCCATAAAAAGGACTAAGGAGATAATCAAAAAGTACATAACCTGCGATTATTCCCCTTTCGCGGAGATGTTCTTCCGTCGCAGTGTGAGTCTTCTGAAACATAATCACTTCCTTGTTCTTGCTTGGCAATTTTGAAGTATAATCTCGCAAAAATCCCTTCAATATTCAAACTCAACAAAACAATTCCCTCTCTGTTTGACCGAAAGGGCCCCGATGGCTAGGTTCGGTCTTCTAAGTGATGCCGATTATGATCTATAGATGTTCTAGAATCATTATGAACCCAATAATTTGGGTTGACATCTCCCATACATTTTTTCTTCATGGTACAAAAAATACAAATATTACGGTCCGCAAGATGGGACATTAGGTCAATACCAATAAAGTATTTATCGAAATGAAGTTTATAACCCTTATTCTCTTCCAGTCCTGCTAATCGAATTAGAGATAAAACAACACCACCCAAACCAAATTGTGTTTCATTATCAGATTTAGCAGTGTATATTTCGAATGCTAACATATACCCTTCACTTTGACAAAGGGCCCAATTTTCAAAACCAAACCTTATTGGCTTTCCTTTGATGTATTGCTTCGCATAATGCTTCCCCATAGTATGGTATCATGCTCTCGTCAATTGATAGATGCTCCTCTATACCGCCGTGCTCTCGAAAATTTTGATTCAATCCGTCAATAAGTGGTCTCAATTTGTGAAGTTTGTCTGTCAAAACATTGTTGTTATCATTGAAGTGAAGATGACGTAAGAGAAGCTCAAAACGGTCGAGTCTCGAAGTATTGAAGGGGTATCATTAGTGGAATTCCAATCCTTGCGTTTATTAGGGTACTTGGCATATCCACTGAGCAATAAAGCTCCAAAGATTATATACAGTTCATCCATAGAAAAATTTAGAAGATATGTTTTTTTGTGACTGGTGTCTGTGTGAACGATATTTTCCATGATCGCCTCCGTGAAAAAAAGTTTGAAGAAATCGGCTGGAGATTCGGCCGACTGCATCGCGAGATGGAGGCACAGGGTCACAAGTGGTATTCATACAATATTTGGGTGTATCCCCCGTCCACTTATGAATTTTTCTTTTTTTTATTTGAACAGTTTTACCTTTCTTCTTCCTGGAAAGCTGTTATATAACAGAAAGTGGTATATTTTCTTCATCATGACTCTCCGATGAATGGGAAAGTGTGGTGGCTTGAGGTTGAAGTCCAATTGTTCTAGCAGAAAGTTGTTCATGAGTTTCCTGATCTTCACTACTCTCAAAAGAAATTTCGCATCCTTGACCCAGAATACCTCTGGGTGGGTGGTTTATATCAACAGCTACTTGGTCTGAAACATCGCTGTCTTCTTCAGATTCTGCTGTATTTTGATTGGAGGTTCAATATATATTTTCGTATTACTTTCATAGAAATCAACGCCCTCTACGATATCCAAAAGTTAATGCAGAGATAATCTGAAATGGAAACTGAAATGACTTCTGTGCATATAGTCCTTTTAAGTGGATCGCCCAGAAAAACTCGCATTAGTAAAAAACTTGTTAAGAAAATGTGAAAATAACATCGAAGTTGTATGCAAGAGACCATAATTCGTCGGAATTTTTCAATCGAGTTCCAAAAATATTTTTGTTGAATAGTAATTGAATATTACTTACCAGCCATTTTTAGTAGAATATAAACTGGGATCCATGGTCGTCAATGAATTCAACACTATCGTATTTCACGTCGTGCCAAAGACATAAATGCTTCTGAGAAAGGTCTAATGAGAAGATGCACGTGTTGCCAACCACTCTCTGAACATTTACGACATGCATTTATATTGTGATCATTTTGAAAGGACTGTATACACTAATAGTTAATAGTGATTTTAAGCAAATTTGCTTTATTGAAATGGATCTCTTTGAATCATGTCTATAAAATAATAGAAAATTATTCCAATTTTAATGTAGTGGGACGTTTTTTGGAGTCATAAATCCTTCGGTTCGTACGACCCGTATTTTTAGTGGAATAGGTATAAAATAATGTTTTATTTCCTAATTTTGATTGATAATTTGCTGATTTAATTTAGATTATTGATTAGCCATAAATCATAATTACTTTATTATATAATTAAAGCTGAAAATTTCATACTAGGATCAAATTACATTAATTAGTACTCGAACACAGTTCATAATATTGCAACCTTTCATCGATTATCATTCAAAAATAGCGCCAAAGTCTACTAAGATTTAAAATTACGCTTCCGGCACCCAAAGTAGAGTAGTAGAGTAGCGAGAAAACATACCAGCGTAAACCTGTTTTATGACGAGAAATCTACAACTTAATAGTGGAATGCAGTGCTAATGATAATTGATTGGACCACTTTTGAATGAACACTATAAGTTCCTTTGGATGTAAATGGCAATAGAAAATAAGAAATGAAAGGCAGATTCTGTATAGAAATTCAATTTTATAAGGTTATAGTAAGATGAAGGAAAGCCATTAGTGTATAAACGTTTAGTATAAAAACTATAAATAATAGATGTCCACCATATTTCATTGAAAAAGAATCAATTTGGTACTTCTGAATCCATTTCATTATGTTGTGGAGTTCAATTTTGATGACAAATATTCTTTGTAGCGTTTTTCTTGTTGCTGATGTAACTTCTGTAATTTCTTAAGTTGACCCTTACTAATTTCTTTTCCATCAATATCATGGGTTGGCAAACCCTAGAACAATAAGAAACTTATATAAACATAAATGATATTATTGCCGAAAAATTGCTAATCTTTTTGAAGAAATGTGACAAGAATTAAATGATTAAAATCCTACAGATTCTAATATATCATAAATAGTTGTTTTGTTTGCAATCCCAATTAGTAGTATTCAATTCATCTTTTTCAAATACATAATAATCTTAGGCTTTATTTTGAAATTGAATTTCACAACTTATAAATCAATCTGAAATTTCTCTTATTTATTTGTGAAACTATTTTCCAAAGGATTTTTCAGATATGAACATCATTTGCGTGTTTTTGGAAGCTAATAATACAATCAAAGTCTCACTTAAACATTGTGAAATACAGTATTTCATCAATGTTATTATATATGGCAATCGAGCCTGGTGAAACTTTTGCAGTTGTCTCACAGTTAATGACCTTTGTAAAGCCAATTCAAAAACATAATTTCTAGAATTTTTTTCATTCATAATGACAGCATTCATATCACTCAGAAACAAAATGTCAGACTTTTGATAGTTTCAAAATACAAAATGTCCCGCAGTTTATTTTATTCAAAAGTGTTATAGCCCATTTAATATTAAAATTTTTTCAGGCTTTTTATTCTATCTAATCGTAATAGAAACTTTTTTTTCTCGACACAAGTGTATATTGGTACATTTTCAAAGTATTTATGTAGGTACACTACACTTAAGCTGCATAATTAAAGTTTTTACATTATGTATATGTATTTAATAGATAAATCCTATTATATTTTCAGTGAAATATTTACCTAACTTATTGAGTATACACCAGTTTCATTTCCTAAGTAAAATTTTTTATCGCTATGAATCTTAATCAAATAAACATGTCTGTTATATTTTCATCATATGGGATAAACTTTTCAAATTTTATTTGAAAATGGTAAACTTTCATATGCAATCATAATGCTACTCGCCCTGAATGTAATCTAAAATATCTACACTCTTAAATATTGATAGTGCATTGTTATTTAAATAACAAAAGCAGAAATCAAATGCGTTTCCATCAAATATCTCTATATTAATTACTTGTATCATGTTAGCGTAGATTCAAATGAATGGTGGTTTGACAAACTATCTTCTTCCTATTAAAAATAAACTTCCCAGATTTGTTTACTGGTGAAATTGCGTGAATTGATTTAATTCTGTTTGAAATTCATGTACTTCATAGCTTAAAGACTACATTCACTGAAAATGATCATCAATTGATGAAATACTAGGGAAAGATCGTCAGCTATATCATTCAATACTGAGAGCTCAATGGATTTTGACATTTTCGTAATTCAATCATATCCAGATCTGCTCCCATCAAAGTAGCTAAAGCTTGAAACCACGAATAAATGCACAAGAAAATTGATTTGAAGAAATAATTGTGCAGTATAAATGATTCTGTTAATTGTAATGCTCCATATCATACTAAAATCGCAAATATCGCTTTGAGACAAGTATTGAATCATATCTACCATGTCTTTACAAAAGATGCAAAACGACTTAATAAAAATAACAGAATACAATCTTTGAATTAGGTACATTCTTTTAAGTGCACTAGAAAATTAGCCCCACAATAATAATTCCACAAGACCTTGTTTTCGTAACTTACTGTTTCATCGAATTTCGAATATTTGTCAATTTCCTTTTTGAACATTTCTGAAGGAGGTATTTTCCGTAAAGCCTCTCTAGCAGCGTCAGCTGCAGCTAACGCTGCTTGGCGCTCCTCTTTTTTTCTCTGTTTTTCCAATTCGGAATTTTTTTTAGCTTCTTTTTCTTTTAACAAAATATCCTTATCAACTAACTTTACAGCAGTGGCTTGACCTACAAATTAAAGAATAATGTCAGAATATATGATATCTATAGAAAGAACAACTTACCTTCTTTATCTTCTAACCTCACACCTATATTTGGCAAGATATCGTCTCTGAGTTTATCACAGTCATTCAGAATTTCGGTAGCTTTTAGAGCTCTTGCTTGCGTCCTAACATTTTCCCTGAATTCAGACAGAACTTGGAGGTATGGCATAACTATGGACTCGAACTTAAATGAAAAGAAAAAAGTTGTTGGTTTATTTGTTTTATTCACAACTGGATTACTTAAGCAGAGCATGCCTTACATGTTTGTACTTTCAAATAATAACAAGTAGCTAGTGAGAAATGTTTCTTGGAAGTTACAATTAGATTAGTCAGAATGCTAACATTTTTATAAAGACTATGATTCCTTCCTAATAATTCATCAGCAATTTTAGTAAGGCGCATTAGTTAAGCATTGAAGTAGTCAACAAATTCAGAAAACTGTCTTATGTTCGATGAGAACTGTTGTAAAACCGAAGTTGGAGAAATTCAGGTAACATCACAAAAATGGAGGCATTTCGACTTTCTCTGTGAATGTGAAAATTACGCCACAAGGAATTCGGTAGAATATGTAAAGATGCCGAAAAACAATTACACCTCTTCGTAGAGTATGACAAAATAATTTGACTACAGCAAGATGCCATACATGTCGATAATTAAAGAAATGATCCCTAACAAACAAATTTCGCAGAATTACATTCTCCTGCCCGCTCAGCCTTTTTAAATCCTTATTGATTTCTTGAGGGATTATTTCGCAAATTGATATAAGAAATAAAGCAGTAATTATACTTTCCATTTATATGAAAAACTACATCAAAATACCTATATCTTAAGAGATAGCATAATGCATCACAGAAACCAATACAAAAACGAAAAATAATATAATAATAAAAAGTTTACTCGAAAACTGAAAAATCAACAGTGCAATAGAGTAGAAATGAAAGTTCATTATGTATACTTACGTCAGAGGTTACTTTATTGGAAACGGGGAAACCAATTTTCGGTTGTTCTTCAATGACGCCAAAAACTGATAACATTTTCGTAATATAAAGTGCAATTTGTTGCAAGAAATTGCAATTTGGTGGCTTTCTGTCTCGCAGATATAAATTACTCGCTAATACCAATTCTCTTAAAACATCTAGTGCAGATCTAGTGTCAATATTATCTGAAATTTGTAAACTCTCCATTTACCTATGTTGAATGTGAGAGTACCTCTTTATTTGCCCAATAGAGTATTTAGTGTCAGTACAATTTATATATATATATATATATATATATATATATATATATATATATATATATATATATATATATATATATATATATATATATATAATGTATAGGAATACATACAAGAAAACTTGAAAACATATCAATTTATATTGCTTACCGCTAAGAGAAATATGAACATTTTCTTTCGATTTAAGGAAAATCTCCATTAATTCAAGTTCTGGCTTATCCCATTTGGTGAAACTAGAAACCAAAGTTTTATATTGATCAATGTTACGGGTAACATCTTTTATATTTAAAAAGAATTCCTGAAAATACATCAATCAAAATACATAACAAAATCTCGTATCAAAATCTTCAACGAATAGTTGAAAGATAAAGTACATACATTGAATAACTTCTCTATCTGCAAAGCGGATTCCATAGTATTTTGACTATAGTCTAGGGTATCTCTCCAAGAGTGTAGCAAAAACGCAAATCTCAGTTGTCTAGATGAATACTTGGACAAAGCATCTTGAATACTGACAAAATTTTTCAAGGATTTTGACATTTTGCAACCAGCTATGGTCAAATGTCCTGAATGCAAGAAATATTTAACCCATTCTGATTCCCCATAATGTGCCTGAAAAACAGAGACTGACATTGGTCTATATCAGGGATGTTGCGAATATTCGCACCCGCATACGCAATCATAGAGCTTTCGCTTTGATTTTTATTGGTAATAATAAATAAAGTTGTAGTCCTGTAGGGATGACAATAATGAAATGGTTGGGCCAGTGCAGTGAGTGTTGCGGGCTGGTTGACCAATAGGTCCGAAGATTTCGGTGAAATGCTTGAATAACGATCTTGTTATGATGTTAGATTTACAACCGTTGATAAGATTCGAGAATTTCTGAAATTCTACTTGAATGGGATGCGAGAAGAATTTAAAATATCATCGCACATTTTTAACGCCGCCACTAGCGTCTGTTAATAGTATAGAGATTTAAATCTAAAAGGC
The DNA here is from genome assembly GCA_013387265.2 of Cryptolaemus montrouzieri. Classification (NCBI taxonomy): domain Eukaryota; kingdom Metazoa; phylum Arthropoda; class Insecta; order Coleoptera; family Coccinellidae; genus Cryptolaemus; species Cryptolaemus montrouzieri. The sequence continues at coordinate 41,022,443 of JABFTP020000124.1, read as the reverse complement.
ATATAAAACACCAATTTTCAACTTTACTGAAGGTTTAGTAAAAATATTACCGATTGCTAACTTAATATTCTGTTTCTGGGGTCATATAAAGTTTTTTTAACAAAGATTCTGTTAAACTTATTTGTGTTAGCACGAGTAAAACCATACGAACTTTCCAGAATCTGAATTGGCAATGAATTTAGAAAATGTAAGAACAAATGTTAAAATATCTGATTTCCCTGTTTTTGTATCGTCCCTATCTAGGTACATTTTATTACTGGAAGGGACCAACTTTCTCTAAGTATTCTAAGCTTAATTATGAGAGTAATTTCAGTACAGATTCATTCATGCACAAGTACTCTTGAGGTCAACATTATTTAAGTAATACAGTATACAGTTTGCTTGTAAAAATCATGCTTGCTTTTCTGTACTAGTTTATTTAAAGCAGTACAGAAACATTTTAAATAAACTAGTACAGAAGTGCAAGCATGATTTTTACAAGCAAAAAAATTTCTAAATGCCGAGGTGATCACTTTAAAGTTTATAAAATCATATCTGAAACAACCAACCAGATAAAATGCAAGCAAAATCATGTTGAGAAGCTGAGGGACGATGAGTGTTCATCATTTCCGGATAATAAACGTTTGGCTAACTATTGTAATTCTTTTTTCAATAGTGATTGACGTGGAGATCATTGAGCATGTACACTCTCTCAAGCCCAAATGTTCGCCGGGTATAGATGGCAAAGATACGCAAATAATTAAAAAATATCATTTGCTCCTCCTTCCACCGCTGAAAGATATTATCAACTCGATTTTTGTTAAGGGTTAGGTTATGTTAAGGGTTGTGTACCCTCCCATTTCAAGATAGCAACTGTTACTCCGATATATAAGTCCGGTGATAAAGGAAAGATTTCTAACTAAAGACCGATAAGCGTGAATAGTAACATAGCCAAAACATTCGAAAAACATTAAAAAAAACGACTTTAAGAATATCTTGTTGAAAACTCTGTACCGTATCCTAATCAGTTTGGTTTCCCGCGTTGCCTGAGTACTGAGGATGCTATATATGAGCCTGTGAAGGCGGTATCTGTATATTTAAATAATAAGAGAAAATGCCTGGCTGTATTTCTTGACCTTGCTAAGGCATTTGATACGGTTGTCCACGAGTTGCTTTTGGACGTGTTGCAGACTTGCGGAATACGTGGTGTGGTGCTGGATGTCTTCGGAAGTTATCTTCATGACAGAGTTCAGATCGCAAAAATTGGTATATTCTAAGCGACCCACTTAGTGACTTTATAGGAATACCTCAGGGAACAGTCTTAGGTCCTTCATTGTTCAACCTATACATCAACTCGTTAACGGGTATCAAGTTTTAGAATGGACTAGTATCCATTGTGGATTATACTGCAGCTGTGTTCGATGGGGCTGATTGGGACAAGGTGAGAAAAAACAAAATTTGTGGCATTCTCATTAACCTCGGCAAACCGACCAGACTGGGATACTCTAGACCTGCCTGGGTCAGGTGTATCAATAGCTGAAGTGGAGTCCGTCAATTACCTCAAAGTTATCATAGACAAACATTTGAAATGGGACAAACATTTAGCAAAACTGGGTGGAAATATACGAAAGTTGATACACAGATTCTACATCCTTCGTAAAATTCTGGGAAAGAAACTCTTGCTTTGTGTTTTGGCCGATTTCGTTTTTTTGTTTGATTTTAGTCTTGTTTGTCTCAATTAGTTAGTTTTGTTCCCATTTTTATTCATTGATATTCTCATTTATTTTGTATATTGTATTATATGGTATCATATAAATGGAACAGTTGAAATTTGAGATGTGAATGGTGTTGCGGAAGAGGACAGCCTTTGATCTGGAATGAATCTGTTCCATTTTTTTGCACTAATACTTGAATAGCTCAGGGCGATAGATAGTCTCCTCTATTTTTCAGTAGCTCACTCTGTATCTTCTACAGTTTTCAATCAAAATTGAAAATTCGTTCACAGGGATGCAGACAAACATAATACTTTTCTTTCGAGGTATCACTCGTCCCATCTAACCTCTTCCAAATTCTCAAGGGTGGTCACCCCTGCTCTAGGGGTTGAAATTCGAGATGAGAATGGTACTTGATGATGACTGCCATTGATCAGCATGGATCTGTTCTATATTACTTCACTGAAACTTGAATAGTCTCAGGGAAATAGTCTTCCCTATCTTTCAGTTGCTCACCCTGTATCTTTTACAGTTTTCAATTAAATATGGAAATTCGTTCAAGGCGATGTAGACAAAGATACCACCTTTCTTTTGAGTCATCAGTTGACCCATCTTTCCTATTCAAAATGTTCAAGGATTGCAGCCCCCGCTTAGGGGGTTGATATTTCAGGCAAGTTTGGTACCCCAAAAGATGTTCCCCTTGAAACAAAAATTGACCTGTTTTTGCGTTTTGATCAGAAATGAATATCTTGGTAGATATAGCCTCTGTTTAGTTTTTGTTGAAGCACCTATATATATATATATATATATATATATATATATATATATATATATATATATATATATATATATATATATATATATATATATATATATATATATATATATATATATATATATATATATATATATATATATATATATATATATATATATATATATATATATATATATATATATATATATATATATATATATATATATATATATATATATAAATGCCTCTGCAAGAAGAAGCATTTTAATACACATAATCGATATCAGAAATCGAAATGTACGGAAAAAAGACAAATGAATTACTGAAAAAATGCTACTTGTTTCTATACTCTTCTAAGGATTTTCTCATATTTTTGCCCTAACTTACCTCACTTTGAGCAATTTCGTTATCGTGATGAGGAAATTTTAAATCAATTCCTCCAGTGTGAATATCTAAAGTGGACCCAAAAATTGATGATGCCATTGCAGAACATTCAATATGCCAACCTGGACGCCCTTTTCCCCATGGAGACTCCCATGAGGGCTCTCCAGATTTGCTTTTCTTCCACAAAGCGAAATCATTGGGGGACCGTTTTTCTGTCTGAGATTCTGCGGAAGTCAGATCGCCTATAAAAAATAAAGTGAAGAAGTCATTCAAATAGTATTCTTTGCTGTTAAACTTCAAATCCCTAATATACCCATCAATATACAAAGGTGGAGACTTAAACTAGCTGATCATTCATACATTATAATCAAGTTACATCATAATATGTGCCATTGATATTGAAGCAATGAACTTCTTGCTCGAAAGTATAGGAGTAGTAAATTAAAACAGTAGTTTTCTTGTTGACATAGGCTGACAATTCAGTCAAGTTATTACTACATATGATAGAAGGGTTCCTAAAATTTTAATTTCTTCTTACATTTAAAAATAAGCCACCAATGAATGTTCCTATATAATCTATTTCTAAAATAGTAGAAAATTATTGAAAAAGATAATATTGAAATTGTACTCTTTTTGTTACTATAACTGAATCAATAATGCAACTAACAATTGGAATATTATAGTCATCATATTTTTAAATCTTCAAAAACATGTTGCCAATTATAGTTATAATTTTCTTTTCAGAATGAGAATCGTCAAAATGATAGTATACATATAAATGTTTCAATAGATTTCAAGAAGTCTTACCTTCCCTTCCTGTAAAGTGTTAGTATCTCCATAGGCTTCTGGTACTAATTTAGCATAATAATGTTTATCTTGTTTATCGAAATTCGCAACGTCAAAATATACTGATCCATTAGCTACATAACCCATTCCATTATCAATAATTTTTTCGATGTAACTGATTATTTCTGGAATATATTCACTAACCCTTGTGAGAACATCGGGTTTCACAATCTGAAAGAAATCAATACTTTTAGAAACGAAAAGCATTCATTGCGTCTGAATGTATTTATATTTTATCGACAACAACAAAATATCATTAGGGTAGTAATTAATTAGTGTAGTTTCAATAAGTATTGAAATTGATCTGATCTAGAAGACAGAATCTACGAGAGACGTTTAATAAGTCATTAGAAACTAATTCAGGTATACCTTCTATTTTGTAAAAAAATCTCCTTTAAGCACTTAACACTTTTTCTTGCACTTCTGCAACCAAAGACATCAAAAGTGTAAAATTACGGAATATCTTCGAAAAAGGCAACTGTTTAGGCGATGATCGTGAACTGTTTATCTTCGAACAAGTTTGGAAATAAGAAATAGTAATTATTGGCCCAACCAAATATATATTGTGGATGCTGCCGTAAGTTGAACTGCAATTCCATTAATTTGGCAATCGAAAATGTACAGGTCTAACGTATAAGGACATATTAACTGAAAGGTTTGTCTTATAAAACATTGTTACCAAGTGACAACTTATTGACCACACAGATTATATAAGTAATTTTCATGATGTGAACATAAATTTTAACTGCAACAAAAATATAAGAAAATGGGACTATTGTATGTGGAAAATTAAAATGAGAAACCCAATGTATTTCACCTAAGCTTGAGGAAAACGTATTCCTAATGAAATGATGGCATATTGTTTCAGTCTATCGATAACAATCGAAAAAGTAATATTGGTTCTTACAATAATTTGTTAACTGTTATTTACATAGTGATCAAGACATAAAATAACAATCCATCGTCATCGGCTAGCCTAAGGTACGGTAAGGAAAAATACTCACATTTAAATTTTCCATATCATGATGAAATTCTTCTTCCCAATGCCTTGGAAGATCACTGAAAATTGCGTTATCTGTCACAGTGTGCCCTAATTTGGAGTCTAGCCAGTCAGATAAGGGATCTTTACTAGCTACAAGAAATTCTTTTTGGGCTTTTTCAATTTGAGAGTTGTCTCCACTCTTTATTGACTTTTCTAAATTTTCTACAGTTGTTGTTAATCTAAAATTCAAGAACCAAAGTTGAAATCATTATCAAGCACCTATTATTTCATTTATCTATTTGAATACAGAGTAAACGATAATTTATAAAAATATAAGAAATATACACCCCATTTTAGAAGAAATCAAATGGCAATATAACAACACAATAGATACAGATACACAACTAATCAAAGCTGCTTCAATTTGAAATTAAAATAATATTTCACGATTGAAACAATATATCTTTTAAAGAAACTATGTAGTTTTGAGAAAGTATACTTTTGTTCAGATCATTAACAGGAAAACATTGCTAGTGACAAACATTTACCATATAAGTTGAATTACTCAACAATTTGAATAATGAATTATAAATTGATACAAAATTGTTGCACTATCCAATGAGCTTTATGTTTGTAAAGGTTCCTCAAGTGATGTAGAGGTAGATAGCATAAGGGTGTTACAAATTATAATTAAAAATCCACGCTGAAGTCCAAGGAAAAATGGTATCCAGCCAGAATTTAATGTTTAATAAGTATGTTGAATAAAATTTGTCAATTTTTTCAAATTTGAATACATACATTAAGATTCAAAATCCGCGGCTTCATTGATCTGATCGTATATTGTGACAGAAAATAATGAATTTATAGGTAAATTCTATAAATGAACATAACACCACACCGAAATTCATGTGAAATACTGACAATTTTATCTACTCTGCAAGTTAAAATACACTAAAGAAGTGAGGAGAAACGCATTTATTCTCTTATTCTCCTACTGTAATGTCTTAAAAACCTGTTTAAAAACTGTAATAAACTAAACTGTTCAGTTTAACCAACATTGTGTCTCCCTACTCTACACCAGTATTAATTTTGATCCTTCTGTTAAAGAATATAGATCCACTCTTGATTTTATGTTCTTATAGATATCATGATCTTGGCATATCTATACTCGATTTGACACTCGTTTAATGCTTTCCATATGGTAAAAAGTTCCATTATGTCAAATAAGTTATTTTACGTCTATTCTGTGCTGTTTTCGATGTTATTAATTTTAAGGTCTCGCAAAATTCACAGGACAAACTTTGTGTTCAGTGAGACATTCTAGATCATGAATTCTATACTCAACAACTTCAAAATTAGCACCCTGACCTAATGCTACAAAGTCCTTAAAATGACACCATATCTATTGGTGCACTAAATCAATAGCTTTCCAATCACATAAAATTTGTTAACACTTTGCAATCTGACCCCACTTCCACTACTGATTATTCATAAACCTCAATCAAAAATAAAATATAATTGATATTTGACTGAAAGCAATCCATCAAATTGTTCCAGCATCAGATCAGTGGTAATTGATTGATCTCTACAGTTACCAGATAACATAATCAGGATAGAAACAAACTAGTTAACAGTGTTGGAATAGACAAATATATTAATAGTTGAAAGTACTGACTTTACTCTTTGCACCTGATTCATAAAATAAAATAATGAAGAGTCACGTAAGTTGTTAGGTCCAAAAGACAAGCAACCAAGTTTATTCAACATCAAAAATGTCGCACCCTGTCAGAATACAATTACATCGAATTCTAATAAAGCATAAAGAAATAGAGAGTGTTCACAAAGTTATCTGAAAAATTGTTGTTGGGGATTCGTCACTTGATTTGGCAGACATGTTAGGAGTACATATAAACATAGGTTCCATCCCATCAAAAATGATTGAAAGGCCTAATAACATTAATAAAAGTTACTTAGTCCCAGAAAATGATATTGAGTTTTTTTCAAAACATTTAGGTCAAAATTTTGGTTAAAAAAATTGAAACCACATTTTCGAAAATATATGTCCATTCTTATTAGTTTTGGAGACCACATGTTACTCGGATATTTTCACCTTAAAATTGAGTAATAAATCAACCACAACAATATATCAAATTACTTTGGAAACACCTTGTATAACCTTGTAAATTATAAAGTTAAGATATAATGGAATGTGAGAGTATACTGAATAAAAACCAGAAGGCATATACTCTGCATTTCAGTCCACAGCTCATAGGGTTAAGGGCCATGTGTTGCCCAAAACGTTGAGAACTTTTTAAGAATATTATAATACTATTACAAGTATTCTAATAGTATAAGTTAGAATTCAGTATGATAGGTTAGATAGATAGATATAGCTTATGAGTGAGGGCTGCCTAGCAGCCCAGCTACTGGGACTCAGTGGTGTATTGTGGCACACTCTGTCCTAAATTTCATCCACAAGCTCCATCCTTCTTGTGAAGGATATTAGCTTTGTGGGTGAGAGCTTAATAGCTCAGTCAGCTTCAGTTTGTTAGATCCAACTTATTACATCCTGACTCTGTCCCCAGCGGGGCACTCGCACATAACATGTTCCATTGATTCTATATCTTCTTCACATAGCCTACATGAAGGATCCTTAATCAATCCTAACTTGGTTAGGTGATTTCTGAGGCGACAGTGCCCCGTTAGTATGGCGGTTAGAACCCTCAGGTCCAATCTAGAGTTTAAGCCAAGCCTTGGCTCTCGCAGTGAAAGGTCCACTGATGGCAAGTCGAGCGAGTCTGAGGCTTGAGAGACTCATTTAGTGCTCACGTACCCTCAGGTCCAAACATCAGTTATTTACCATCTTTGCAGTCTCCAGGGGAATTCCGAGCCTAGGCTCCAGTCCGATGAATCCCAAGCCTGTTCCTCAAGCGGCCAACAAGTCCGCCTTCCCATTACCCTTAATGCCTGAGTGCCTGGGTAACCATATCAGACAGAGCCTGCTCATTTCTCCTAGTTTGGCAAGGGTGGAGCGACATTCCTGCACCATAAGTGACATACAGGTATCGGATGCCAATGCCTTCAGTGCAGCTTGACTATCAGTGATTTTAATTGACCTATTTGTTAATTCCCCCGCAAGCAAGAGGTTAACACAGTGGTCAATGGCGAATGTTTCTGCTTGAGAAACAGTCGCAAGCCCGCCAAGACAGATCGACTGTTCCTTGGCAACACCTCGACTCTAGACACCAGTTCCAACACCTTTTGCAGTTTGTGAGCAGTCTGTGTACCAACAGGGACCCTCAAGTAGACGGTCCTTGGAGCTGGTCCATTCCTGTCTACCAGGAATGATAATCTGTAATGGTCGCTCCATGTTGGTTTTAGGTATTGTCAGACCTCATACTCAGCAAGTCGTCTTCGATTTCAGACTGTAAGGCGCCGGGCAAGAAGCCGAACATACCCGTTCCATTTCGGGAAAGGTGATGGAATCTGTAGAAAGCCATTCTAGCCACTCCTCTATTCACCAGATGAAGAGGTGCAAGGCCCAATATCAGTTACATGGTGGGTGTAGGGAGAAAAGCTCCAGTAATCATCAGGCCGTTCTCTGCAATTTAAAGAGCTCAAGTTGGGATACTTAAGACTGCACTCCCACCAAGCAATGCAGCCGTATGTGATACGTGGTCTCACCACTATGTCATATAGCTATTGAAGTTGCTTTGGGACAAGACCCCATTTCTTTCCAGATGTCATTTGACATGCCCATCAGGATTGTCTAGGCTTGTGTATTGTGTTTACCAGGTGCGAATTCCATGTGAGTTTACTATCCAAGGTAATCCTCAGATATTTCGATTCCTCCGCAACTGGAATAAACACTCCATCCTTTTCGTAGTGAATGGTACCATAAAGGTTTTGTGGGGGTTTATGCTAAGTTTCTCTCCCTGACACCACTCTTGAACAGCTGACATAGCCTCCTGAAGTCTGACGGACACATCGCTGTCATCTCCGACAGCCAGAATGACTATATCATCAGTGTAGGCTTGTACATAAATATCCATTGCGCCAATTATTGCCAGAAGGTCATCAACCAGTAGGGACCACAACAGAGGGGATAATACTCCTCCCTGAGGCAGCCCCTGTTAGAGACACTTCAGAGAAGTGTTGATCATTTAGCATGTTACTAATCCATTCCGCAATAATATTTGGTACTCCTCTGGCTCCCGCAGCCCCACATAGCCAACTAGTGGGGGCCGCATTAAACGCACCTTCAATCCATGAAGGCTGCAGCTGCAGTCTCCTTGCGGTCCAGAGACTGAGTGATCCTCCCGACTAAGTTGTTAAGTGCCAGATCAGTTGATTTACCTGTTTTTGAAAGGCGTATTGATGTTAACTCAGAGATCTCAGCGATAACACCTCGGTCCTAATGTATCCATCTAACACCAGATTCAGAAAGAAAAACATAAGACTTATCAGTCTAAACGATTTAGGTTGTGACTTCGATTTACCCACCTCAGGGATGTATACAAACCAAACCTTCTGCCAGCTGGCCGAGACAATATTCCAGGCCAGACTCGACCGGAAGAGCCTAATGAGGTATGGGAGGAGGACATCCAACCCTTGTTGTAACAAGGCAGGCATAATGCCATCCTCCCCAGGAGTCTTAAATGAGCGAATCGCCAACCTAACTGCTCCAGACTTGATGATCGTTCTTGCGTTCTTCCAATCGTCCTTTTCTGACCTTATAGCAAGGCCCTTCAGGGCGACAGTGTCACTGATATCAAGAAACGGACAATCTGAGAAGTGAGTTCTCGCAAGAAACTCCAACTTCTCTCTTCCAGAGCCTGTGAACTGACGATCCGGACCCTCCAGAGATAAAATGGGCAGCAACGGGCCTCTGCCGAGAACCCTATGCCTTGTGCTAACAGGGGTACTTTCAACCTCCCCACAGAACCTGTGGGGAGGTGTTTTGCCCTCCTAATTTCTTTATTATACGACGTTAGAGTAGAAAGATAGTAGTCCCATTTGCCGGTATTTTTAGCTCGATTAAAAAGTTACCCAACTTCTCTTCTGAGTTTTTCAAGGGCAGGATTCCACCATGAAGTTGTGCCATTCTTAGGCTTTCTCCTCAGTGGATTTTATTTCTTAGGGAATTCGAGCAGAACGTAATATCCAACACCTCAGGGCGATTTCACATCAAAAAGGTTGGTTCATCCTCTCAATTCAATAGAATGAGAGGGCTTCTGCCATGAGAAAGTCGAAAAGACTTTCGCCTCTCGTGTTGATGTTTGAGTTTCCCCACATCAAGTTGTGTGCATTAGCGTCACACGCAATGACAAGTTGGCGATTTTTCCTCCTGCAATGACTCACCAGGTTACGAATAATCTCAGCATTCAGCAGAATCTCTCGAGAAATATGCTGAGTAGACCACTAAATCAAGTCTGCCATGCTCTCCTGGGACACTCACAAGTATGGAGGTAGTGTCTCTGTTACAGAATTCGGTAAATAAAAGGTTATCGATTCTGTTATTGATAAAGATACACGTCCTAGGGCTGTACCCAGGGCTACAGGGTAGTATCTGACCTGGTAAATTTCTGATAGATTTCTTCCGACGAAGTTACACAACCAGTGAAAAGTTCACTAAGACTTTGTAATATATATGTTTTTTGAAGTGCTATCTATGTACTACTCATTATTACAAATAAGTTTACCTGCATAATAGTTTCTCATACATTTGTTTCTTGTCTGGATCATTTGAAGAACTTAATTTAGAACTCAACTTTACCATTATCTGTAAAAATGGATATAAATGAGTGAACTTTTAAAGGATTACAGATTAAATAATTCAAGTGTTAAAAATATTAAACATAAAATTTTTATTCAAATGAACAAAATAATTCAGAGTTTTACTGATTAACAATCATGAAGGTACAATTTTCAACAATTGGAAGAATATTTGCAATATCTGAAGAGAATTCAAAGTGATACATATGGATTGAGTAATTTTAGTTTACTGATGAAAAACCAGCTATTTTGACATTGAAACATACAATTGTGAAATGAAAACAATGCAATCTTTAGGAGAATTAATGGAATCAAGAAAGGACTGGTAATAAAAATAAACTAAATGAAAGATATAAATTTAGAAACACCAAATTTGAATTGATTTTATATGAAAGTGATATTAGAAAAGAAAATATTGAATATAAAAGATCATAAATCTCTCTGTAATTATTGGTTCAGACAAATATTTAATAAAAAAAGTTAGAGCTTCTCATAAAAATATCGAAAATGAAGAAGTAAATATAAAAATATAATTGAACTGAAATTTCTTAGAGATGGAATCTCAATAGAACAATTGAAAATAAGTAGTTCAACAGAACAGTTGTGAATTTTTTTTCACATTGATAGCATTTAATTATTTAAAATTATTGAGAATATAAATACAATCAAAACCGGATATAGCGTCATTGAAGGGACCATATAGTTTCCGACGTTATATCCGATAGTTGTTATAAGCAATACATAGCATAAGTATGTAGTTAAATTATCATAAGTACATATATATCTGATATAGAATAAAATATTGTTTTCAAATGAACTATCAAAAAAAGAAATAAAAATGTTTATTAAGAAATAATTGGAGATACAAGATGTACTTAGCTGCACTATAAGACTTACACTAGTTTTAAAAGTAATCAGTCATTTTAGTCTGTTTTTTCTTTAAGCCCACTCTCAAATATGTTTTGCATTTTACGTTTCATACTCCTCAAGTTATGAGTATCATCAGTATTAAACTGGTCGTTAAAGGTAACAAATTTTTGCAAAACTGTTATAGCGCTAAGAGCTTCGGAAATTGTTGTTGGCCTAAACTGTTTTTCGTTTTCTTCGTCAGTGTTACGATTGTTACTTTCAGCTTCTGCAAGAATTCCTTCCTCAGTAGCTAAGGCGCACACAGCGGCACTGTCATCTATTCCAATAAATTCCTCTATCTCAATTCTTTGTTCTGTACCAGCAGATCTTTGCAACTGTGTGACCAATTGAGCGAGTGGTACGTTGTCGTCTTCATCTGTGGAGATCGTATCATTCTCTCTAGCGGAATATCATCGTCGTCCTCCGCTTGTGATGGAAAGAGATCTTTGAAACCTGCATGGCCAAAGCAGTTGGCTATAGTAGTCTGTGTGACCTTTTGCCAAGCTTCGGATATCAATAGAATTGCATCCAAAACACAAAGACTTTTTGTATCTTTACCGTTTTCAATATTCTGTATCATTTGTAGCTCTTGAAGTTTTCTGTATTGTGTTTTTAAAGCTTTTATCACACTATGGCCCTTGGGCTGTAAAACAGAGGTGACATTGGGCGGTAAAAACACAAGCTTTACGCATTTCAGATTGGAGACTACAGGGTGAGCGGGACGGTTGTCTACTAGAAGAATTTTGTTTCCTCCAGACTTCAATTCTGCATCCCAGCTACGCAGCCATTTTTCAAAAATTTGCTATGTCATCCAGGACCTAGTGTTGTTTTCATAAGTTACAGGCAAAGTCTGACCAATACTGTAATTCTTGTTTTGGACAACTTTCCGCCCTTGCATTCTTCGCCTTTGAATTTAAGTGTTTTGTCATGAGTTAAATTGTAAAACAATCCGGTTTTATCAGCATTGAAGATTTCCTCTGGTGTGTATCCTACGCATAGCGCAGGCTACTTATGAGAGAGACACTCTTCACTCACTCCTTCCGGAACGCCAGCCGCTTGACCACAAACTTTTCCTGCCACAATATTATATATAATTATAACGAGATCGAAAACGTTGTACCCAAGACGACGAACACTCGAAATTTTCCTTAGCCATAATACAAGCAAAGTCGTTGGCTTTATGATGATGTTTAAATCATGTTAATAAAGCATCTTCCTTAACTTTATGTTCACTTGTCCTCGATCGTTCAAGTTTAAAACAGTTGTTATGGAAAAGAACTTTTATTTTATCTCTATTCTTCCAAATCGTACATATTGTAAAATGTGAAACTCCACACTCCTTTACAATTTCACTATTTGACTCGCCATTTTCTAATCTCGATATGATATGAGATTTTTCTTCAATAGTAAACAGTTTCCTCTTTTTTTGCGACATGGCAACGCATAAATACAGTCTTATCAAAGGCAAAACTTATAAATCAAGCTTTCACTCACGCAGTCAGTTAGCGCACTAAACAATAAATATGCAAGGTCAAATGGCCGGGAAAAGGTTCGAATGAGGTGGGAGAAAGAGCGTAGGTAATAATAAGCCTAAATATTACTTCAATGCTTAGTAATAAGATCTAAGATCCTTCGTATTGTTTTGTTTTGGTGGGACTAAATGCGGTTGGTCGTTATAGTTCATGAATATCAATAAAGTTTCGTCGTTATAAGCGATATGTCGCTAAATCCGATGTTGTTATAGGCGGTATGTTTACTGAATAGTTTACTAAAGATTCGGCCAGGTACCTGCTCGTAATAACCGATCCGTCGTTGTAAACGATGTCGTTATAATCGGTTTCGACTGTATGCTATATTTATATACCATACAAGCCCAGGAATGGCTTGAAAAGTTTTGCAGGGAAATTCTCCCTCGAAAACAACCATTTTCTGAGGGTATGCTAATTTCAAACGTAGGTGTATGACCACCGAATTCGCAGAACTCTGTAGGAAGCCAAAAGAGGTGATTACGCCAGAAATTATCGAATAAGTGTTGAAATTTGTTATGGGTGACCGCTAAGGAAAACTTCAGTATTCAACATTTTACACAAAAATTTAGGCATAAAAGATCTTCTTTCCAAGTGGATCTAGCATTTGCTCATAATGGAATGAAAACAACAACAAATAGACGAATCTGAACGTTGTTTGGAGCTATTAAAGCGCGATAGAAAGGATTTTTTGAGGCGACGTGACCATGGATGAAACATGAATCTACCACTAAACGCCAGAGTCGAAAATAACATCTCTTGAGTGGAGAGCTAAAGGTGGAAGCTGTCCAAAAACCCAATAATATAGCCTCTGCAATTTGGGATATGCATGGAATATTGTTCTTTGACCATCTGAAGAAAGGCCAGACGACCAACAGTGACTATAATATAGCGTTATTCGACCGATTGAGTGACGAGATTAACCGCAAATGATCACATATGGCAAAGAAACAAACATCAAGACATTGCGCAAATCTATAAGTCAGTAAAAAACAATGGCCAAAATCAATGATTTGCTTGAAATTGTTCCACACCCACCATTTTTTCAGATCTGGAACCCATAGGTTACTGGCGCTTTGATGGTTTGAGAAAGATTCTACAGGGAAGAAGATTTGTCTCGTATGAAAAGGTTATTACTGCAACTAACGCCTATTTTGAAGCCAAAGATAAATCATTCTACAAGAAAGGCATAGAAATGCTAGAGAAGGATTGAGATGTGTTAAAATATATTGATGAGTTATTGAGTCTTATTGACATAAATGAGACAAATAGTTGAGGGAATTAAATTTTCAGCCTGCATGCTGAAGCCTGCTCTTAAAAATGATTATTAATTTATAAGTGTTCAGATTTTCTTCATCTGTTCATTCAAAAACCAATATTACATGATATTCAAACGAAACTGATAAGAAGAACCCGAAATCTTACAGAACACAAGAATTCTTATTTGAAATATATTAAAAAGAATATGCTAAGCATTCTACTAACATAATCTTATCATCATTTAATCATGTACCAAAATTGTTTTTGCAATGTTATGACAATTATCAAAAAAAAAAATGCTCAAATTGAGTTTGGGAAGTCCCTCTTGCTTCCAATCAATCTAAGTGAAAAAGCCTGATTGTGAGATGATGCTCGGAGAGAGCGATATTATTGTCATTACCACTAATACTTTGCTTGATGTGTGTTTTCTGGCAGTCTCTTCTTACATAGCTGTAACCGTTTTGTTTTTGATGAATTGATGATTGTTAAGAAAAAAATAGAAAAGAGATTCAGGAACTATAGAGCATAGCCTTTGATATTAAACTTTAACTACTGCATTACTGTCAATAACAAAAATTTACAAAGAAAGTTTAGCTAGGACAAAAAGTACCTAAAAAGAAGAGAATAATGTTAAAGATTGCTTAGAGTCATAAGGTTTAGAGCCCACTCAGCCAATAGACCAGACACTATTTTAATGCAAAGATTTAGAGCATGAACCTTTCCAAGGATTATAGAATAGAGCTAAAGATTAAAGGTGCTCAGAGAAATTATTGCTCTGTACCCTAAAACAAAATACTTATTTCTACATTATCGTAAGAAAAGATCAGTAGAAATTCTAATAGGGATGACCAAATAACATAAGTGATTTAGTACTTAATTGTCCATCTATGTGGTTAGAACCAAAATCAAATAAATGATATATAACTCATTTGAATATATATATATATATATAACATAAGTGATTTAGTACTTAATTGTCCATCTATGTGGTTAGAACCAAAATCAAATAAATGATATATAACTCATTTGAATATATATATATATATATATATATATATATATATATATATATATATATATATATATATATATATATATATATATATAAACACACATAATCACCTGCTTAGAATCTGAAAGTATAACATCCAAAGCATGATTTTCATCCAAATACTTCTCGAATAAATAATTCTGCCTTGCTCTCTTGATGATTTTATCATCTATATCAGTAATATTCATAACATAGAAAACATCATATCCAAAATAATCAGTTAATACTCTTCGTAAAATATCGAATGTTATGTAGGATCTGAAAGAAAACACTAAATTAAAGATTCCAAATTTTATTTCTTAGATCTTACCGTGCGTGACCCATATGGGATGCATCGTAAACTGTAGGGCCACAACTGTACCAAGTTACTTTTTTCCCATTCAAGGGAATGAATACTTCTTTCTGACGAGTTAAACTATTATATAGTTTCAAAACCGGATCTTCAGTCCGTTCATGAGGAGTCCAGAAAGGTTGAACACGTTTAGACATTTTAAGTACTCAAGAATAATGATGCAATTGCAATGTATAAAACCTACATCAATGGTTTTTCCTGTGTTTTATTCACTTTCCGCCGCGTTGGATGACTTACAGTAAAGTGAGGTTACATTGGAGTAGGCGCAATGTTTCCTTTCTTCAATGAATTATATCATTAAATAGTTCTATAGTACATCATCCTTGCTTTTCTTCTACTTTGCATATTATATTCACTTCATTGCATAAGAAATTAGGTAGTTCATTTAAGTATGCACTGATGTCATTAGTTCCTTTCATTTAGATCACTCTCATTTAGATAACTATGTAGGAATATGCTTAGCCGAGGTGACTGGTTCAAATCCATAGTTGATGGTCCATATCCTCTGAAGGCCAGATAACTTGTAATCCTGAGAGTGGCAGTTATCATTACACGGTCTAGGTGAGTGGTTCGGAGTCCACTATAAACTGTAGGTCCATAGAAAAAACAAACAACTCATTTAGATCTAGATACGTCAACCGCCTCGGTAGCTGCACGGTTAGTGCGCAAGCTTATTGGAACTGCATAGCCGAGGTGCCTAGTTCGAATCAGGGTTCAAGTTATGGATGTTGTTCTTGAACAAAAAAGTAAAACTTGCAAGAGTCGCCTAAAGAAGGCATAAACTTCCAAAGACCAGATAACTTGTAATACTTGTGAGGGCCGTTATCATTGCACGGTCTAGCAGAGTGGTTTGGAATCCACTGTAAGCTGTAGGTCTTCCTCGGTAGATGGACTAAGTTCCCGAGCACATCGTTAAAAGATAAAACAAACAACAAATATCTAGATACGTCAAAAAGAATTTTTTACATCTGATGTTTCACTTCTCAAATAATTTCAATTCAATATTACATACATATGTTAATATAAAGTACAATGAATTGTTAGAGCAGCTCAATAACCTAACTTACTTATACTCAGAAATACTAATACTACACTTTTTTTTACTTGGGATATTGCACCCAAGTGATACCAAATTTGACTCCAATCCGTTTGCCATCGAGTTTCGAACTCAACTCTCTGTGTAGAGGATTGAATCAGTAAGAGATATGTCCCTTTGCTATTTGCTATATCAGTAAGATATATAGCAAATTTATTAACAAATTCAAACTTGCATCACTCAAGTCGAAAAGTAATTAAAATTACTTTAGATCAGACCTGTCTATAGAAATGCAAATTGTTTCACATAGGAACATAAGAAATAACTTGCGATTGTGAGTGAAGTATATAATTTATTAACATTAAAACATAATTTTTAGAATTATTAGATTGATGATTATGTATGAATATTTCGTAGGATAAATGAATTTTTGAAAATTCTTTGTTTTCCTTATGCAATTTCAGAAAACTACTTAGTTCTGTTAAAGAATTTTCTCAGTAAATTAATGAACAAAACAGAAAGGAACACTGAAACCAAGCTATTTGGATGAACCGTTTCAGTAGCTGCACGGTTAGTGAGCAAATTTGTAAGAATATGCTTAGCCGGGGTGCCTGGTTCGAATCCAGGGTCAAGTAATGGATGTTGTCCTTGAACAAAAAAGTGAATTTGACAAAGATATACATAGAGTTTGGCACATGGCCTAGCGGCTGAACCGATAAAAACCATTGAAGGCCAGATATCTTGTTATCCAGAGTGATAGCAGTTATCATTGCACGGTCTAGGTGACTGGTTCAGAGTCCACTATAACTGTAGGTCCCTAGGAAAAAAATATATTTGGATGGCTATCATTGGGGAAGAGCATTTTCGCAGTGTTGCCAAGTGACTCTAGCCATGTCTTCACACTGTGTTCCAAAAATCAATTCGATTCCCATTATAACTGTGGAAAGAGTGATACTAGCGAAAAACTCTGGAACAGGACAATTTTTAATTTTGAGGGGGATCATTTAATAGGTTGATTTGGAACATGGGAAATCCCATGCCCTGCCTCGGCATCCCCATCTTGAAAATAAATTTAGGAAAAGAGGGTCGAGTGACACTTTTTTGAAAAGGTCTTTGAATTTCTACTCGAATATTCGAAAGTTGTTATTATTTAAACACGAAATACTTCTAAAAACTGATTCATGTTGGCAAAATATCAGAATAGATTTAAGTCTGTATCAAAATGAGATTTCCACATGTGAATTTGAAATTTGTGGGACCAATCCGCTTGTTAAGTCTATCTGGCTTGAAAATCATATTGGCAAAAATAGGTCGAGTTGCACCTCATCGGTATGGTAATCCAATTCTCTGAACAATTACTTGACTCTTCATTACAGAATGTCTCTATTGAGTTGTTTAATCAATATGTTCATCTCAATTAATTCGGAACTACTTTGTGGTATTCCGGTGAAAGAATATAAATACAGAGAAAGAAAGAGACGTTCTCGCCGTTTCTTGAAACTTCAAACAGAAACAAACTTCTACGAACCTTCATTGATGATGGTGTTGAACTGTAGAATGTTTGCTAGTTTTTACGTGCGTAATTCTCATCCAGCAATCATCAATCGGGTTTTTATGTGTTTTTAATATTAGCGATACAATAATCGGTTTGAGGTTATTAGAAGATTAAACCGAAAATCGTTTACTCGACGAAATAAAAGGTCGAAATTCTGTCGATATTTTCGAAATAAAAGTTGTGCCAAAGCAATGGCAAGAATATTTAATGAGAATCATTGAGAGGGACAAGTCAGTCACCACTACACAAAATTGTTGATTCGTAAATTTTCAAGAATTGTTTCGCTGGCTAATAAGAAACAAAGTTATACGTCCAGTATGAAATTTTCCACATATTTTTTTCGTAACACATAACACATTTCACTAGTATAAATTGAAATTAAAATTCGTTCAATTAAAAATTGAACGAAGATGATACTGAGTATCGCAATTTTGCGAAAAATTAAGTGAAAATATAAGTAAAAGTTTTATCGCCTGTATAACATCTTTTTCCTTGTCGAGAGTACCTTCACGCTCAAATGTGAAGTGCATAGGTGTAATTGTCGATATTGGTGTACCCAGAATCATCCTTGGATCAGAAAAGGCTCACACATGAAAACCACAGAAATTGAATGTTTGGGAGGGAATTCATTGCAACCATATTGTATGACCTTTCTTCATCGAAAGTAATCGCTATAGAAACAGTTATTCACACTTGTTGGAAGAACTTATGAATCTCAGAATTACTCAAATTGTGTAGAACAATCCAACTCTTTCAGATAATGAAATACGTTTCCTGCAAAATGATTCTCCTCCTCATTTCAACGTTCGTATGCGACAATATTTGGATGATAATTTGCCAGGTGAGTGGATTAGTAAAAGAAATCCGTTTGACTAGTCACCCAGGTCACCTGATTTGAATCCCTCAGATTATTTGTTATGGGGTCATTTTAAAATGAACTAAACAGAAATTTTTACTATACAACCTGAAAATTTGAAGAGCTGCGGATGAGAATCATTACTGAGTGCAGTATTTTGGTACCTGAAGTATTCGCAAATGTTAGTAGAGAATTCGAGAATCGTTTTCATATCATCAGCTTTTGGGTTGTCACATATGTTTTTACATTTTGTAGTTCTGTTACTTGACCTGTTCGAAAGAATACAAACACTTAAATTTATCCTTTGGTTCATTATAAAAATAAGCATTTTCAATAAATTTCGTGTGATTGTCTAATTCTTTACTCCTAAATCTTACAATGAATTTCTCTACCTCTAAGACGGATTGAGATACAGTTTAATTGATCGAATTTTTGTTCTTGCAAATTGCTCATATAGCGTGAAACGTTTAAATCTCCTCCAGTTCAACGATTTCAGCTTCAAGGATAACTTATTTTATTCAGTGCATTATAATCTCCTGATGTTCTTAACTTAGTAAGCCAAACGCGCGTCGAGAGAAAGCAATATAATTTTGGCAAATCGATATTGGTTATTGATGATGGCAAAAAATCAATATAAGTAAAAATCTCCTATTAAATATATAAATTCCGGTGTATTTGAACCCAGTTTGTGCTATTTCTAGTCTAGCTGCCTTGGTGAAAGCCGAATTGACAAGGCAAGTGATGTCATAGTCTGAAATTCTCGCTCCTGGGTTTTGTTTCATCCACATGGAACTTGCTGGACTGAATGCAGACTTGAACGGCTTGAAAAATACCCGGTCTAACGGTTGAACTTTGTGAGTTGTGTGTGGTGGTTTGCTGAGCATATGGATGTGATTAGCACGAGCAAACTCTATCATTGCCGATTCTTTATGGCTGACACAAGAATTTGTGTTCCATGTCCATCGAGAGCTGCCTTGGTGTTGACCACTTCAGGAATATCTCACCATTCATCCATCCACTTTCATGTGAAATAGCTATGCTTACGGTGGAGCTCCAATCATCAATCGACCATCTTTATCCCTTTTCTCAGGAAGATGAAAAGAGGAGGTACAAAGTGACCAGTCACACTCGTAGCAAACATCAAGGTGATGTTTCGTCTGCTCTCACCAGATGACCATATCTTCCCCAGAACTCTTTCATAAGATTCCGATCGGGTGGATTCCCTTCTTTTCCTGCTTCCCCCTCCAGACTTCTGAAGAACTGCTTGTTGTTTTTCCGATACAATTGATTGTTGTGATATCTTTTAGATCTCTCATTGTATCTTCTCAAGCGGTTTTCCAGAGCTTTGACTTTCTGTTTCAATTTGTCCGAGACAATTACAATTTTCTCCCTGTACTTCTCATCTTTGGATTTGACGTGGAATAGTGAAGCTATCCAGGCCCGCCGCTAGCGGTTTGAACGCCGGTGTGCAATTCCTATCGTGCCGCCCCTATCTAACTACAAAACCTAGGTGTTTATAAAAATGTGAAAAAAAATGCTGTACAGTGAAAAACTATGTTATATTAGGTTATTTTATACAAGATAGATACACTAATACGACATTAAATGAAAAAATGAAGGCAAGAAAGGTGCAGTTTATACATATTATGTAGGTAGGTATAGGTATTAAGTTATTTTACAGAAACTGCACCTTTCTTGCCTTCATGTTGGCAAAATCAGCTATAATTTTTTTGGTGTCTAGTCTATTTAGAATCTCATGTTCAATTGAAATTATTGCTGAATTACTTAGTCTTTGCTGGTGCATAGTTGATCTCAAATAGTTTTTTATTTTTAACTTTGAAAATGACCTTTCACCAGATGCAACTGAAACCGGCAATGTAAGTAGTATCCTTAGCGCTATTGCTGTATTCGGAAATGTTGACATTAATTCATTAGCAAAAATGTATTGCAATAGGGTTTGTGGATCATTAGACTGGTTTTCAGTTAAATGCAACTTTAAAGCATTGATTTCATTAAACATATATATACCGTCAATATCTGTGTCACTACTTGAACTATATTTTAGCTTCACATTCAAATCTTTACAATGTTTCATTAAATCATCTTTGGAGTAACTAAACAAGTTATTATTGGTGAAAAAGCCAAAAACGTCGGTAAAAGTTTCCAACTCATCGAATCTACGTTTTAAAGAAGTTAAGGTTTGGTGCAGGATCCTAAAAAAAACATCTACCTTGTATTTTGTTTTAGGGTCTAGTAAGACTTCATCAGTCTGTTCATATTGAAATTGAGTTGGTTTTCTTCGTGGACGAACGGTATCTATAGGCGGAAAATTTGCATCTACATTAAGTTCCCGAGCCACAGTGGTAGCTTCTTCTAACACCCTTTCGAAATGCTCATCTGTGCGATATTCGGTGAATTTATGAATCAATTTATTTAACAAATTTATGCTGATTCGAGTATTTATTGTGGGGTTTTGCATCATTTTGCTAATAGCATTAATTTCGTTTAAATTATCAAACCAAATTACAACTAAGCAAATAAATCTATAATTTTGAATATTCAAAGCAAGCGAATGTGCTTTGTGAGTTGTTGTACAATCCCATTCCGACGAATTGTTATCTGATATTTCAAGTAAAGCGTCAAATATTTTTTCGAGGTGATACCGTAAAGGTTTGACTGCATCGATTCTGCTAGACCATCGCGTGGCACTTAATGCCTTCAGTTTTAAATCAGGTAAATGCTTGCAAATTATGGACCACCTTTTGGTAGAAGACGAAAAGAAAACGTAAATTTTTTGAATTAAGTTGAAAAAGTTGACCGTGTCGTGCGTTATATTTGCCGCATCGTTAACGACCAAATTGAGACCATGCGCCGAGCATGGAACGTAAAATGCACGATTATTCATTTCCAATATTTTTTTTTGTAATCCATTGTGTTTTCCACGCATATTAGAACCATTGTCATAACCTTGGCCACGTAAGTTTTTAATATCAAGGTTTAATTGCGAAAATAAATCTAAAACAAAATTTAATAGTCCTTCACCTGTGGAGCTGGTTATCGGACAGATGCCAATAAAACTTTCGCATATTGTAACATTTTTAGTTTCACTGTTTAAAACAACATATAACTTAGTATAACTGTAATTTGTTCTGTGTGACTTACATCTGGTGTGCAATCTAATATGATAGAGAAATATTTTGATTCTCTGACTTTGTTCAGGATATAATGTTTTATGGTCGTGCCGAGTAAATCAATGATTTCATTCTGAATCTGATCTCCTAAATAGTGAGTCATGCGAGTTGAATCGAATTTCGAGGCTTGAATTCTGTGAATATGTTCCCGCATAACTGAATCAAAGGATGCTATCATTTCTATTGCTTTGAGAAAATTACCATTATCATGCTCATATAATATTTTGGACGAGCCCTAAACGCCAGACATTGATGAGATAAAATTTGATAACAGCTATGATCCTTTCCAATTCATCACACCATTGTTTTTTTTTCAGATTCTAATAGTTTCAGTTGCATTTGATTTACAGTAGTTTTATTTTTTAACATATGATTTAGTTGGACCCAATATTTTAAATTTTCGCTATGGGAAATGCTTGTTTCGTGTCGTTTTAAGGTAGATGACAGATGTTGCCAATCGGAAAAACCGCTTGGAGCTGACAGACTACTTACAGTTTTACTGAATATTTTACAACAAAAACAATAGACTGAATCTTTTGACGTAGAGTAAACAAGCCATTATCTGTTAATTTTTTCTCCATTAGGAAGATTTCTAGAGTAATAACTGTTTGCAAATTTTCTTTCATCGATATTAGCAGGAAAATTGTGGTTAAACAGCTGAACGGGACCACGGCTAACCAAAATATTAACAATATCATTAGTCATACTGGCGGGCCACGAACCGGGATCATCACCACAATTTAAACAGCTACTTGATGACGATAAATTGCTTACAGGTTCTTTAGCACTACTTTCTCTTTTTTTAGTTTCACTGGAGTCTCCTTCTGAAGGACTAACATTTTTCTCTTCAGATACCTTCATAACTTCTAGATTTAAAGCTGCGCTTGTTGAAGCTACATCTACGTCAACATTCTCTTCACATTCAGAGTCCCTATTTTCTGGTTTGCTAAAAAATTTCTCAAGAGATCCCGCTAGTTTTTTTTCTCTGTATCTTTTTCTCGTTTTTGCCGTCGAAATTGAGCTCCTGAAATTTTTTCCTTTTGCGGTTCCTGGAATTTTTTGAAAAGTTTAGTATACGGTTGTACAAAAGTAACTTGAATCCCAAAGGGGTCGATCATTCCACCATTATTGCGAACAACCTTTACTAGGGGTCAACACTGAAATCGCGAAAAAAATCAGCTTTTCCATACATTTTGTATGGAATAGTTATTTTCTTTCGCGATTTCACCGTTGACCCTATAGTAAAAGTTGTTCGTATTTATGTGTAGAATGACTCCTTTCGGGATTTAAGTTACTTTTGTTACACCCTATATAGGTATAATTTTAATATTTTTTTATAAATCTTCACTCTTAAGTTGTATAACAGAAAAAATACCCTTTAAATCACAATAATAATCACAATACTACTGCGAAAAAAAATGTTCATACCTACTGCACACAAATGTAATGGAATAACTAATTTTTTTTTCGCGACTTCAGAGTTGACCCCATAGTAAAAGTTGTTCGTATTGATTAGATGGAATGTCCCCCTTTCGTTACTTAAGTTACTTTTGTTACACTCTGTATTAATTTTAATACATTTTTTTAATAAATCTTTACTTTAAGTTTTTTCAGTAAAATAACCTTTAAATTTTACATGAATACCTGCTGTTTATATGAATGCGCCCATATGCTGATTAATTAAACAAAGACACTTACCATAATTATGATTTTTTGCGCCGACGGATAATATAAATAATTTTCTAAATTATTTTATAGTCACACTTCGCACAAAAATATACAGAATATTATTGATTTTAAGTACCCTGGACCGTTTCCGGATCTCACATTAAGGCTATAACCAAATAATTGAAGTTTGTTGTTCACTCACATCACTTTCGCATTTGTGTTAAATAAATAAAACAAAGAAATGAGTATATAGTTTTAAGGGGATTTCCCCTGATATCTGTGGGATTTCCCTATTTCGCATAGAGCACGATACGAATTAACTTTGTTCTCATGAATTTCAATAGATGGCGCTATGTAATGCTACGATATAAAAGAAATATTTGGGCGCCGTTCATCATATTATTTTTATAAGGATAATCTTTTTAGTATTGTGAGGTGACAATGTCTGAATTTTAGTCGATGATTGTCTGATTTGCCGCCCCCTGAATGCGCCGCCCGCGTGCATTGCACGCCTTGCACGCCCGCTTACGGCGGGCCTGAGGCTATCTGATTACTTGCCTTCAAAAGTTTACTGGATGGGTCAGCAGTATTGAGATAGGTATGAGTGATGCCAATTTTCTTCCTGAGAGTGGTTATCTCCCTTTCCAGGCTAATTTTCCATGGCGGTTCATTTACGTCTTTATGTCGGGTGACTGTTGGTCCTCGAGTCCGTCCATGTTCTTCACATACTGTGATGGCCCCCGCGTATACCACGTCGGTTATCTGGGAAAGTGAGTGGTTATTTAGTATGTAGTGCTGTATGATGTTGTTGAGGTTATTGACCGTCTCTTCTATTTTCTTCGAAAATCTTATTCGTTGGATCACAGGGCGCTTTTCCGGTGCCAGCCCTCATATCGGATAAGATAAGCTTTGAATTGTTCTTCTATCGCTGTTGGTTGTCTCTCTTCCTCTCTTGTCTCACCATCAATTCCAACCTCCAAGCAGCGTGGGTTTTCTTTTTCGGAGTAGGTGTTTTCGGCCAAATGCTCTCCTTGATGATATTCAACTCGACTTTGGAAAGCTTGTCGTTTTCGAGTATCCATCGGACCCTGTTCGAGAGCAGCTGTGCGTACGAAGGGCGCGATGGGCAAATGTCATGCCAGTATTCGTTCGTATATATATATATATATATATATATATATATATATATATATATATATATATATATATATATATATATATATATATATATATATATATATATATATATATATATATATATTGTCTTGAATGTTATTCGAACTGAGTTCCAAGACAATTTTCAATACTGTACACTTTGCTGACAAGTAACTGATGTAATCGAGAATACCTACTAGAAAAAGAGAAAAACGAGAAGTCACATTCAATCCACTTCAATAGTAATTGATTTCGCACTTTTCCTCTCGGGATTCTGACCAGAATTACTTTGATGAAGATTTTGAGATGAGTCTCGTCTAAGAGGTCGCAATGCATTATTTGAAAGACTTTCGGTCATATAATTTGCGAATTCAAGGGTCCTCACGCGAAAAATCGTAGCTTTTGGGATAAAATCGCGAATAACTGGGAAACGATGCATTTTAGATATAGGGAAACCTATAAGAGATCGATGCCTATTAATATTACGTGTTAAATGGTGTATGCAAAAATAGGTAGTCTAATCTGAAAAAAAAGACTTTTGTACCTTTGAATATACTACGATTTGCCACATACTTTGAAAACACCCTGTATACCTTAAAGCCTCTAAATACATTTAATTCTGCTCAATGAGCCTCTTTACTTATAACGAGATAGAAATAATCGATATTAATGATCTTTAGTAGTTTAATGATGCCTTCTAAGAGACAAGCAAAAATCGCAAAATTCCGATTCCTCTTCCTTTTGATTGATTTCAGATGGAATGATATGGAAAAAAAATCTTCAGAATTTAATTTTCTACAATAAAAATATAGTACCATGCATTATGCCATTCGAAATAACAAACATGGTGCCAACTTCTGGTATAACCGGAAGTGCCACAACATTGAGAATATTTTCGGAACTTAGTTCAAATAACATTCAAGTCAATAAAAAAAAAATTCTCGAATCGGTCATTCCTTTCTCCAAATACTTTTAATGTCCCATCTCGCGTTGACACCCGGAATATCTCATCGCTTTCTCGAAGGAAGATTGGGCATATTCTACGTCCGACGTTGACTTTTTTTGCTCAGTAATATAATATGTAGTGATGTACTGACTACAAACTAAAAATATTTTAGACTATACAGGGTGTTCATAATAAAGAGCTGAAGAATACTACGTCTAAAGGTTGTAGCAAGTGGATAGCATTTGGTGGCAAGGCAATTAAGGAAATTTTATTTTCATGAGAAAGATCGATCACTTCACCATTTATGTGGAAACTTAAGTTGTGTCCGATAAGAACCTTTTTTCTTTATTGTCTTTTCAAATTGGGGGCATTAGGCTTGCGAGCTAGTTTTCAAAACATTGAAAGTCAAACCAACCTGATTTTGTGGGGTTGTAGTGGCATTTCTCGGGACCATTTACAGTGCAAGATTTCCACATTATCTCATTGAAAAACGTAAATGGTAGTTAACTCACAAGCTGCATTTCTACATATCATTATTGAAGTAATTATTGCAAGAATTTTTTATATTCTCGGGAAACTTACAACCACGTTTAACAAGAACTCTGGACATTCTTGGGTCGTCACTTCCTTATAGTTCCAAACAAGGGATTGGGGAATACCTTCTAGTTTTTCATTCAAGTTATTAAACAACTCATTCACTATTTCCGTATCGAAAGACACTCTACAGTAACATTTCTGGCTGGCCGATTGGAAATCTGCTATACGTGTCTCTCAAAACA
The DNA here is from genome assembly GCA_013387265.2 of Cryptolaemus montrouzieri. NCBI lineage: Eukaryota > Metazoa > Arthropoda > Insecta > Coleoptera > Coccinellidae > Cryptolaemus > Cryptolaemus montrouzieri. Next base: position 40,995,724 of record JABFTP020000124.1, on the reverse strand, counting down.
ATTGACCACTTCAATACCAGGTGAATTGTTTTCAAATTTCTCGTCTTGCTTGTCTAAACATCTTTTAACAATGAATCGTAATTCTCGTTTATTTACAGAAAAACCGATAACTGAAAATCACCGATTACGAAAAAACAGTCTGCCTTCACTTTTCTACAGAACTTCATTCTTTAACTTGTTTTTAACTTGTTACTAAATATATTTCGAGTATATATATATATATATATATATATATATATATATATATATATATATATATATATATATATATATATATATATATATATATATATATATATATATATATATATATATATATATATATATATATATATATATATATATATATATATATATATATATATATATATATATATATATATATATATTCTTTCGAAAAGAGAGGATTTACAAAAATTTGAATAGTTGTATTCACAATAAATGCTTATATCTATAATTTTGATGTGTGTCAGAAAAAACACAAGTGTGAGCTCAGGAAATGTAACAGGGGAACCATACTATCTTGTAGTGATTCAATAAACGAGTGAAAAAACCTGAGGAAAAAACTCGTTTCCCTGTCACTATTGCACTAGCAATAGCTTGTCTGTTTATATTGTGTTAGTGTCGTGTGTACATAAAGAGTACCAAAGATTTTTCTGCTTAGCCGCTTCATTCTCTCTTGCATTCCATGATTTCCAAACGAAGACAAGGGGGGAAGGAAGAGGGTTTGGGACAGGAATCTGTAACAATGGAAAAAGAAAACCAGCAGAAAAATATTTCAAGAATCATACTTCTTACATGTCTAAACAAATCTAAGAAAAGATTATACATCTAATCTAAAAAAAATACATAACCTGCGATATTTCCTGAAATTCCATCTCTGTTTGACCGAAAGAGCCCCAATGGCCAGGTTCAGTCTTCCAAGTGATGACGATTATGATCTATAGATGTTTTAGAATCATTATGGACCCATAATCTGGGTTGACATCGCCCATATATTATTTCTTCGTGGAACTTGTTCAATTTAAAGAAAAATTTGCGTAAAAAAAATACGACTGCTTTACGAACAGACATTTTACCCTCTGATTTCAGTAAGAATTTACATATACCTACTTAAATAGTTTCCGAAATATTCGACATTTTCTGAAATTTGAGGACTTTTAAAAATAAATTTTTGTGCCCTCAATATTGATTTCAAAGCTTCAGATGTACAGGGTGGCCAAATTTCGATGTATTTATACGGCAGCTATCTATTTCAGGGACTAGTTTAGTGGTGCCAAAATTTTGTTGATATCTCTTTCCTTACTGGACCTATTCAAAATTTCTCGAATTTCGGGAAAATCGTCCTTCGAGGATATCTCGATCATCATCAAAGTTACATAAAAATGAGTTTGACATTCTACAGGCATGTTTTTGAGTAAAATACAGTGCTGTGTAAATTTTTTTTTAGCTCAACGGTTTTCGAGTTATAATGCAAACATGCTTCTTTTTAATTCGAATCATCGGAAATTTTACCCCCATTGGATGCAGTAATTTTTTTCCCTACCAAAAATATATAACACTTGAAGCAAAGCAACATGCATGGACTCATATGTTTCGTAGATTCCCCAGGTTGGCTAGTTTCGAATTTCAAAAAAATTAATGTTCATCTGTTATACGATTTATGAAGAGTAGAAGTGATTGTCGAACTCTAACACCATAGTTAAATACTATGGTCTAAATCGAATCAAACCATCGAAATTACCATGATCATAAAAAGGATCTTGAAAATCTGTGGTTTTCAGAGATACAATATGAATCGTTGATGGGCATGCACCTAATGAATGGAATTGTAGAAATTTCAGGTTTTTCTCTGAAAAAAGGTATTGAATGCAATATTCTATGCAATAATTGTTTACACTGGTTATATATTTCTGAACAGGAAAGAAATTGCTGCATACATGCAAATAGCATATTTGCATTAAAACTCGAAAACCGCTAAAATAATTTTTTCACACTGCACTAACTTCTACTTGAAAAAGTGCCTGAATATATATATCTATATATATATATCTATCACCTATCAAGTGATAGAGGTTAGGTTAGATTTCCAAGGGTAATCGCAATCACCCTCAAAAATCATTTTCTACTGTGTATCTATTGAAAATAGGCATAGGTCACCTAATACACTTTAATTTTAAATTATTGGAATTGCCTTACATTTGTAGACTCTAAATACAAGGTGATTCATTTGAAACAACAAAATGATGAATCTAAACAAAATTTTACTTCCATCACAAAACAACCTGTATAGCTATATCATATTACATCATATCAATACTTTATTTTTAGGTTTATGGAAATAATTTTGTATCAAAATTGAGAATCTCAGTCGGTTCCAGTAGATGCAGGAGATGCTCGAAAAATGAGTCATATTCTTACAAAATATCGATCAAATTGAAGCCGGTTCATGTGAGGCATATATTGATCTATCTGGAAAAAGCTCACCTTATTTCGGGTTAACACATTCAAAAATGATGAGAAACATTGGGCGTTCCATTTAAAAAACATAGCTTTGAAATTAATCTATGTAATAGAACACTGTACATCTCAAAATAATTTCAGAACATTCAGCAAATTAGCGTCCTCTTCTATATATTTTTCTTCATTATACTCAACATAAACAAAGTTATGGGACGACTGATTAACTCAAAACTAACTTTTATTCGGAAGAAAATAAGTAATGAATAGAAGGAATTATACATATGAAGCTGAAAAAAATGTTTTAGCTTCTTTTTTATAACAAGAATTAGTGGTATCTCGACTGCATTAATACCGCTGCGCCTTCTTTGTCGGTAAACAGGTTGTTTAGGTCATATTAACAAAGAATAGCCCAATGTTAAGGTAACAGGTATCTTACCTTATTCGACCTGGCACATGTCACCCGGTGGCCGCGAAGTCGTGTTAAAATATCCCAAACATGTTCAATCCAGTTTGAATTAGAAAATCCTGATGAAAGCTTCGAGGAGTACATTTACCATCGTAAATCATGCTTCTTGAAGCATTTTAATTTGCCCAGCGATTAACCTAGGCGTAGCTGGGGATTATGTTGAATCGCACATACGAATATAACAGTCTTAACTCACAGAATTTTTTTTTATGAGATCATTTTGTGTGATTCTTTCTGATCAGGACCAATTGCAAAAAAAATCCACCACGAATCATGCCACTAAACATTTTTTGTCGCTTAATTTCATTCTTGACATACTGAAACATGCAGTGCATAATGATTTTTCAATATTATCAATTTAAGACCGTTTATAATTGCTAATGATTGCAGACTTACTGAAATTAAGTCAGCACATGTCCGTTCAATCTGAAAGCACAGCAAAGGCGGAATGCATAGCCGTAGTATCCTTTTCTTGATGCCTTTCGCGAAATTTTCGATCCCTCTGTAGCTTCCGTGTGGAAGCAGCTAGACGTCCAAATTTTCTATAACAAAGGGAATTTAGGAAAACCAACCATACTAATAAATTTCATACTATTTTACCTCATAGTTTACGAACTATCGCCTGTCGAAGTTCTTTAATTTTGTCACTGACACATTCCGATCATGAGAATTCTAAAATACTTGTAATGGAAACACAATATCCATATTTTCAATTCAGCCTAAGGAAAAATTGAAATAAGGTGTTGCCCATATTTTTCTTCAGTTTGCCAATTCCCGTTTCTTCACAATATATCCAGGATTATTTCAATTCAATGTTGCGTAATTATGTAATACACATCAGTTTCTGTCTGGAAACTAGTATTTTAATGATAAATTCTTCAAAAAACCAATTATAATGATTAATGTACATGTTAACGTAACGCTGCTAGTTCAGTTTCTTATTTTCATTGAAATGGTAATGTTAACATACAGAAATATAAACGGGATGGTGGACTGAAACAGCTCCTTAATTGCCGATGCTGACACATAAAAATTTGAATATCTAAATAATCTCATCAATAATCATCCATGCAGATGTTCTGATTTGTCTCAAAAATGTTGGGGTTTTCGTTTCATATATTTATATTCTTCCAATGGTTACTGGTATTCTTTGCCTTCAATTTGAACAATGTTAGAAAAATTTAAGTACTTATTCAACTACATCTACAACTGCAAAATCTTACTTCGAGAATCTTCTCTAACCTATCGCCTATCTTATTTCACTTTAGTAAATTTTATCAATAATACTGCATAAACAAAATAAACCGTTTACTGTAAAACGACTACAACAAAAATGAGATCCCATCAAGAATATAAATGGTTAAAAATGCCTCGCAACGAAGTCCTTTCACCGAAAATGTTGGTAGGACCCGTAAAAAATCATGTGAGTTTATTTCCCACTTTTTGTGGAAGCCCCTTTCCCACAAACCTATCATAAATTGTTATACAATTAGTTACCAATATTTTTTGGGACCGTACTGTAATCGCACAACATGATTTGGGGATCAGCTTCATCTCAAAAAAATATCTGTCAGCCTTTTCTCTGTTTTAAACAAGAGAAAAGAAATCCATCAATTCATTCGTTAGCATCACCTTCGATGAAAGGTGAAATGATTTAATAGTAATATTATAAATATATATTTAATTTCAAATATTTCTTAAAAGGGAATTCAGAAAACCTTTTTTATTTTAATTATATGAAGAGAAATCAGATGGCATGGTGAATTGGTCGATGAAGGACAAGTGATCAGAGAAGAATGCCTAAATATTATCTACGCAGTTGATCTGACATCTGACTACCTCGAAAGGATCTTCGTGATGTACGTTTTATATATACAGGGTGCTTCAACGAAAACTGAACAGAGGCTATATCTACCAACGAACTGTAGAAGATACAGAGTGAGCAACTGAAAAATAGAGAAGACTTTCGCCCCAAGACTATTGGAGTATTAGTGCGAAAAACTGGAATAAATTCATTCAGGTCAAAGATGACAGCCTTTGATCTGGAATGAATCTGTTCCATTTTTTGCACTAATACTTGAATAGCTCAGGGCGATAGATAGTCTCCTGTATTTTTCAGTAGCTCACTCTGTATCTTCTACAGTTTTCAATCAGAAATGAAAATTCGTTCACGGGGATGCAGACAAAGATAATACCTTTCTTTCGAGGTATCACTCGACCCATCTACCCTCTTCCAAGTTTTCAAGGATGGTCACCCCTGCTCTAGGGGTTGAAATTCGAGATGAGGATGGTACTTGATGATGACTGCCATTGATCAGCATGGATCTGTTCCATTTTACTTCACTGAAACTTGAATAGTCTCAGGGAAATAGTCTTCCCTATCTTTCAGTTTCTCACCTTGTATCTTTTACAGTTTTCAATAAAATATGGAAATTCGTTCAAGGCAATGTAGACAAAGATACCACCTTTCTTTTGAGTCACCACTCGACCCATCTTCCCTATTCAAAATGTTTGTGGATTGCAACCCCCGCTTAGGGGGTTAATATTTCAGGCAAGTTTTGTACCCCAAAAGATGTCCCCCTTGAAACAAAAATTGACCTGTTTTTGCGTTTTGATCAGAAATTAATATCTTGGTATATACAGTGTGTTCCAACGAAAATTTGACCCCCCCTATAACTCCGAAATGAGTAACATTAGCGAAAAACACCAAGACACGTCGATTTTTGTTTCGAGGGGAGCATTTTCGAAATAATTCGAAACTTGTCAGATCAACCCCTACCCCCAGCAACCCTAATTTCGAAATTCATCATAGGAATAAGGATCGAGTGGCACCTTACTGTAAAGGTCTGTCAATTCTCCATTCTGATTTGTCATTTTAGAATTTTAAATTAACATACAGGGTGTCCCAACCGAGGGTAAAGTTGAATTCCTGCAAATCCCAAATACTAAATGAAATCGATTTATTTTGGCATAATGCAAGCGCAGGTTTATGCTCGGTCTAGAAAAACGACCTACACTTGTGAATTTGGAGTTGGTGCAATCAACCCCTATTTCCAGCATCCCCAACTCAAAAATCATTCGATCGAAAATAGGTCAAGTGGCACCTCGTTGGAAAGGTATTTCAATTTTCTCTTCGAATTTGGTATTTTCGAAATTCAGAATCAGCATACAGGGTGTCCCGGAGCAGGAACACTGAAAACCCAAATAACTTTTGAAACTGGTTCATTTCGGTATAATACGAGAACATGTTTATGTTTGATTCGAGAATAAGACTCTCTTGCGTGAATATGGAATTTTTGCAATCAATCTCTTCCATTCAGCATCCCCAACTCAAAAAATCATACAAGTGATTACAGGTTGAGTGGCAAAGTTCCAGAAAGATTTTTCTATTTTCTGAATCACTGAGGCATTGGTTTCAGTTTGGCAATCGAGGTTTTCTGGCGTGAGGATCAGGATGAGGGATGATGGAGAAACTGATTGGATGCTCATCTAAACAGGAAAACGAGATTTATTGAACTTGTATTCAATTGAAAACAAAAACTAACTTGATTATTACAACAATTGTTCAAAATGACCTCCGCCCACCTCCATACAGTTATACAGACGATTTTCGAACTCTCTTCTCACATTAGCGAAAACTTCAGGAGTCAAAAGTCGGCATTCTGTGATAATCCTCATCCGCAGCTCCTCCAGGTTTTCTGGTCTTGTGGCATAAACTTTAGATTTTAGATGGCCCCACAAAAAAAATCTAGGGATTTAAATCTGGTGACCTGGCTGGCCACTCAACAGGTCCTCTTCTACCAATCCACCTTCCTGGGAAAATTTCGTCTAAATATTGGCGCATCCGAGCATCATAATGCGGAGGAGCACCGTCTTGTTGAAAACGCATTTCATCCTCAGAAAGAGTTGGATCGTTCTGTAAAATTTCTGTCAATCTAGGATGTATGTGTTCCTCTAACAACTGTAGGTAGCCATTTCCATTCAGATTACCCTCAATAAAGAAAGGCCCAACTAGATGATTGCCAAAAATTCCTGCCCAAACGTTCAACTTCTGAGGCCTTTGCGTGAGGGCCTCTCTAAACCAATGAGGATTCTGTGTGTCCCAATATCGACAATTATATTTATTCACTTCACCACTGAGCATAAAGGTGCTTTCATCAGAAAAACAGATGTTATTCAGAAAATTTGGATTAGCGTTTAGGTTTTCACTTAGATTTTCACAAAACTGTAAACGACGATCTGGATCATCTTCGTTTATTTCATGCACTAATTTTACCTTGTAGGGGTGAAATTTGTGATGTTTCACGATTCTATGGACAGTTGTAGCTGATACACCAGTCAGACGAGATAGTTTTCTGATCGAAGTAGTATTCTCCATTTGTAGATGACCCACTACTGCCACTTCCGTTGCCTCATTTCTGACAGGACATGCCACTTCATGTTTTTGTTTGCCACCGAACCCGTAGCTAGGAATTTGTCAACCAAATATTTAACGTACTGGTGACTGACTCCTTTCTCTTTCAGGATGGTTCCTATCGAATATCCTTGCCGTTTCTTTGGCACAACTGTTATTTCGAAAATACGTCGATACAATTTCGACCCTTTCCTCAGTGGAATAAACCATTTTCAGATTAATTTCAACTGACGAACAACAACAATAATGAGGAACTGATCTGAATAATAATAATATTTCATTGCAAAATGAGAAATAACAGATGACTGCACGCCAGATGGAAATGAAAAAATGTGAACATTTTCAATGCAGAAATCAGCTTTATTTCTTCGTAATTGATGCTCAACACATCGTACCCCAATACTTTTAACAGTTTCGAATTAATTTTAGTTGATAATTTCAAATGACGATATTGAATTTTTCGAAAGCGACATCCTGTATGGAGAGCCGAACTGAATGAAATGCTTTAATCATTCTGGAATTCAAAAAACCTTTCTGAAGATATGCCACTTGAATTATTTGTATGATTTTCAAGTTGGGGATGCTGAATGGAAGGGGTTGATTGCAAAAATTCTATAACCACACAAGAAAGTCCTATTCTCGGATCAAACATGTTCTCGTATACCGAAATGAACCAGTTTCAAAAAGTTATTTGGATTTTCAATGTTCCTGCTTCGGGACACCCTGTATGATGATTCTGAATTTCGAAAATACCAAATTCGAAGAGAAAATTGCAGTACCTTTCCAACGAGGTGCCACTTGACCTATTATCGATCGAATGATTTTTGAGTTGGGGATGCTGGAAATAGGGGGTTGATTGCACCAACTCCAAATTCACAAGTGTAGGTCGTTTTTCTAGACCGATCATAAACCTGCGCTTGCATTATGCCAAAATAAATCGATTTCATTTAGTATTTGGGATTTCCAGAATTCAACTTCACCCTTGGTTGGGACACCCTGTATGTTAATTTAAAATTCTAAAATGACAAATCAAGGTGGAGAATTGACAGACCTTTTCAGTAAGGTGCCACTCGACCCTTATTCCCTATGATGAATTTCAAAGTTAGGGTTGCTGGGGTAGGGGTTGATCTGAGAAGTTTCGAATTATTTCGAAAAATGCTCCCCCTCGAAACAAAAATCGACGTGTCTTGGTGTTTTTCGCTAATGTTACTCATTTCGGAGTTAGAGGGGGTCAAATTTTCGTTGGAACACACTGTATAGGCTCTGTTTAGTTTTCGTTGAAGCACACTGTATGTATATATGATGGGACAAATATCTTCCGCGATAAACTTCGCGAGGAGTTTACATATGTAAACTTGAGCCAAGAAGAATCATTTAAAAATCTATAGATCAATGAATAATCCTTCCTGGCAAGAGCTAGTTCCCAAATCTGCCTGCTATGCACGCAGCCCCCAAGAGCCACAAAAGTGCAACTGAGCAGGATGCCGAGAAACGAAGCGGCAGACCTTATTAGGAGCTCATCAGTATCGTATATCGTTTCTCAGCGTCCTATCAAGTTACATCGGGGTACCCTATTGATTCCAGAAAGGACGCACCCCGTACATACGTACGAGAGTCGCCCAATATGGACCGACACGGCGAACCCGCTACCCGACTTCGAGAAAGATACGAACAATAACAAACAGATGCTGAAACGTTAAAAATTCCAAACATTTGGGAGACATCTTTCGCCGTTCCGTAAATCACATCAACGGTAGAAAACGAGCGAAATAATCCCGCTGGAATAGTGCTCTTAGCCTCTGTTTCCGAGATTAAACCTCCTGTCGGTAAATATTTGATGGGACAAATATCTTCCGCGATAAACTTCGCGAGGAGTCTACATATGTAAACTTGATACAAGAAGAATTATTCAAACATCCGTAGATCAATGAATAATCCTTCCTGACAAGAGCTAGTTCCCAAATCTGCCTGCTGCGTGCATGGCAGGTTACCCCTGATGTAGCTTGATAGGTTACATATGTATATATATATATATATATATATATATATATATATATATATATATATATATATATATATATATATATATATATATATATATATATATATATATATATATATATATATATATATATATATATATATATATATTATTATTGATTATGTATTAGTTGATAGTAATTTAGATGTTATTTGGATAATTTCAGGATATAGAGAATCATTCGAACTTTTGACGTTGCTTGAACTGTAAATATTTCGTTTTAGCTATCTATTCTTACCAATCGTCTCTCTTGCCTTAGTTAATTACATTAATTACATACCATATAAACAATAATAACTATTTGTAAGAATGAATCTCACAAAAAAAAGTGGGTGACATTAAAAACATAGAAGGTAAAAAATACTCTCGCAAGGCTGTCATTTAATCGCAAAAAGTTATGAGATGTCATATGAAATCAAGTAGGTTATTGGTCGCCTTCGTAGCACAGTGGAGAGAACTCCCTGCTTTGATACGGCAGGTCTCTGGCTCGATTCCGGCAAAGGCCTGGATGCTGTGTTTATCCCTTGATTGGTTACAAATAAATGACTGCTGGAAAAATATCGCACATGACAAATCCATGTCTAGGAATAACTTGACCGAGAAAGCATGCTCTCGTCCCTTTTTGAAAAAAAAAAGGTTATTTTTATTAGAAGGAGGAGGGGTACATTCGGGTGTTTTTTTTCAAACGGCTATTTCGGTGTCTGAATCATATACCTACTAGATATTATTCGATGATATGAAAAGATTCGAATATAAGCTTTAACATACTCAGAGTAATTTACTTAATCTCTTACAGTTTTTTTGTCAAGTTGGATCTTTCGAAGTATTGTTTTTGTCTGAAAGTGCCTTGCGGTGTGGCACTTTTGAACAGTAGTGGAGTACATTCGGAAATGATAAGATTGAAATTCAAGGAGTGCCTTCTTTGATGAGTAAAACAATATTAGTTTTTTTTCAAGTATGCAGGCAAAAAACTTTAATGATAATTCATTTTATTTTTCACAAAAAATTATAGAAAAAAGAGCCGAAATTCACGTCAAATTTTTGAGATACCTTAAAGTTTCAGGCAAGTTCGCCAGAATGTCTTCTCTATTGATGGTTGATGAGCCTTCAACACCAGGGAGATTGAAACCTTTGTTTTCTCTTGTTCAAAAAAATCTTACGGAAAATTCCGAATAGTTCCGTTTCTTCAATATCGGCACAATACAATGACGAATTGGTAAGTGGGAAATTGAACTAGTACATAAAGTCCCTCATTAACGATTTCATCGTCAGTTCTTATGGGTTAATATGGTTCAATACTATTTGATTTACATCTTTATCTTGATTAAAATCGTCGAATAAAATATCAGAATCCGAAGAGGATGGACATACCCCAGATTTGAATTTTTTGCTGCTTCTTGTCGCTTTCTTTATATTTTTTAGGGCTGCCTCCGAACGATATGGTACGTTTCGTTCAATTTTTCTTTGTATTTCTCAATTGTTTGTTTCTCTCCAATTTCTCAGCTCCCTTTTTCTCTATAGGGTAGAAGATTGACATATCAGAGTTAATCTTTGATTCTCACCCGTGGAAAAATAAATAGTGGAGGAATCGAACTGCCAGATGCAGTCACTGTTGTACAAAAAGTATCTAGGGACCCCTCTCCTGTAAAACAATCTGACCAACCTGTTTTCTTTCCGAAGGTGCAGTCATTTCAGGGGCTTGAAGAACAGTGCTTATTTCACATTTGTTCGTATTCGATATACTATCAGGGGTAAAGTTATACTTTCGTTGAAGAGCTGAAGTTAGCCCATACTGAGTATTCGAATATTCCATCAACTGGTTCTGTTGCGTGATGGTAAATACTTGTCTAGACCCATGGTTTGAAAATCGTTTCTTCTCCGTGGAGTTTTCCGAGTGATCAACCGATACATTACCAATTCGCAACTCAAATCTATGGAATAAGGATTTTTTTACATTGAACTGAGAAAATGCGATACAGATCGATATTTTGTCCCTTATCATGAAAAATGAAGTGATGGATTTACATCAAAAGTTGAAATTGAACGATTTGGAAATGGTTGGAATTCCCGAATCAAGGAATGCAAATATAACTGATATTGTTAAGAACGTAGCTTCCAAACTCAATTTTGCCTCTGGTGAGAGCTGTTTGAATAATTGCTATCGTGTTCATTCTGTTTCCAAAGATTCTAATAGATCACGCCCTATCGTTTCAAAACTACATTATATAAATCAGACTTTATGAAGGCCTACAAACGTATTAAGGATTTAAGGACAACCGCGTTGGGATTTACAGGTCCGGATTCGAGAGTTTATATCAATGACAGTCTGACCGCTCATAACAAAAAATTCTTTTATGAAACAAGGCAATTTTGTAGGGATAATGGCTTCAAATTTTGTTGGATACAAGATAGCAAATTACTGGTGCGAAAGGACGAGCAGCTGAGTTCGAAAATTCATATTCATGTAACATCAGAAGCTGATCTGTCAAAACTATTGAAATGACTATTTTGTTTTCATATTAAAGATCCTAGAATTATCCGTTCGTGTTGTGCCTACTAATGGAGCTCTCATTTAGCTTGTTTTATCAAAATTGTCATGGTTTGAGAACCAAAACCAAAAACTTTTATATTTCCTCTTTGAACAGTAGTTTTGACTTGATTTGTGTTACTAATTCCTGGCTCAACCATCATGTTGTCAGCTCTGAATTTATTTGCTATAATTATAACATCTATCGTCGCGATAGGAGTGATTCCCATAGTGTTAAGGGTGAGGGTGGTGGTGTATTCGTGGGCGTCGAAAGAAAAATTAAAGCTGATGGTGTATCACTAAGAAATATGTCATTAGCGGAGGATGTATGGGTGAAGGTGTCAATTACAGGAAATAGGAAACTATTCTTGGGTGTTTGTTACTTTCCGCCAGATATAAAAAATGAAGATTTTATCGTCTTTTTTGACAGTGTGACATCTCTCATGGAGTCGCACTCCAATGATGTCGTCATGATAGTTGGGGATTTCAATCTCGGATCATTTTCATGGTCTTCAGATGGCAGCGAGTGCTGCTTCATCAGTGATGTTGTTCGCGGTGATGCGTATTCCTCGTTCAGGGATTTTTCTTCTTATAATTCCCTTAATCAGTTCAATGGTATCACCAATCATTATAATAAAATCTTGGATTTGATTTTGTCGAATTCTACTGATGTGTCTTCTGTTCGATGTTATAGGATGAAACTAACTTACATCAAAGATTTAAAAAATTCAAAGACTGTTTTCTCTATGAAAATTTTTGTATTTTGCGTAAACAATGTAAAATCTTAATTGAAAGAGATCATAAGAAACATATTGCTTCTGTAGAGGGCGGAATTGTGAAAAGTCCTAAGCTCTTTTGGTCTTATGTGGGCGAGTTGAGAGATAGCCAGAGGATGCCTCAATCCATGTGTCATGGTGAAAAAATCTTAGAAAATAGTTTGGCTATATCTAATGCTTTTTCTGAGTGCTTTTCTAGTGTTTATGAAGATCCGCATAAACCTGTTCTTTACCAAAGTAGATATAAATCTTCCTCAACGATTACATTTAACATGATAGATCTGAAGGATGTCAAAGCTAAAATCGAGGGACTGAAGGTCACGAAGTGTCCAGGTCCGGACTCCATCCCACCAATTTTTATAAAATCGTGTTCCGCTAGTTTGACGACTCCACTTCAAATTATTTTCAACAAATCTTTAGTACAAGATGTCTTTCCACATAAGTGGAAGGCGGCAAAGATCGTACCTATTCTCAAAAGTGGTAAGAAAAATGAAATAAGTAATTACCGACCTGTCTCTATTCTAAGTTATTTCGGTAAAATTTTTGAAGCAATAGTAACTGATAATTTTTTTCAATCATTCGGTTCCAAGTTGATTCAATCTCAACATTGGTTTTTCAAAGTTAGGTCGGTGTTAACTAATTTAACTCCTTACGTTCATTTCATAAGTAGTAGTTTCGATGATGGTATCCAAGTTGATGCCGTCTACACAGACATGGCTAAGGCCTTCGATAAGGTACATCAGGCAACTTTGTTGTGGGTTCTAGAGGACTTTGGTGTGGTGGGGTCCTCACTAAAATGGATAGAATCGTATCTGTCGGATAGACTGCAGTATGTTGCACTCAATGGCACTCATTCCGGTTTCGGTCGTGTCACCTCTGGTGTTCCTCAAGGGTCACATCTGGGTCCCCTTTTATTTTCAATTTACATTAATGATATTTCGGAATGTTTTCTTTATACAAAACATGATTTATATGCCGACGATCTTAGAGTGTACAGTGCTATTCGGTCCTATGATGATATTTTGCAGTTTCAGAGTGATATTGACAGACTTTTCTCTTTTTGTCAAAGTAGGTTTTTTCAATTAAATATTGATAAGTGTAAGCATATAAGGTTACAAAGAATGTCAATGTCTTCGATGCAATTTTTTCTGTTGATGGGCTTGTAATTGGGAGGGTGAACCAAATTAAGGATCTTGGTATATATCTTGATTCTAAGTTGTACTTTGAGTATCATATTGATCATATAGTTTCTAAGGCTTTCAAAATGTTGGGTTTCGTTTTAAGAATTACTAAAAGTTTCAGTGATCCTTAAAAATGATATCTTTTCTCGTTGGTGAGGAGTAATTTGGAATATGCTGCACCTGTTTGGTCCACTCACTATTACAAGTATATTGACAGAATTTAACCTTTTCCAGAGAAAGTTTGTCAAAAGTTTCAACTTTAGATTTTTCAGCCCCAATCATAATTATCAATTAAGTTTGCGTCATCACAAAATTTTAAGCCTGGAGCAGAGGAGCAGAGGAGCACTGTATTTCTTTATCGAATTTTAAATCATTCTTTTAGTTTTCCGCTTGTTAATTATCTCACTTTCAATGTTCCCGTGTATCCTAGTCGTCGAAATGAACTCTTCTATGTTTCGGAGGCCCGTACTAGTTTATTTTTTCATTCTGTTTTCTTGCGAATTATGCGTCTGTACAATTGGCATATTGGGGGTATAGATATTTTTCATGAACCTCTTTCTTCTTTCAAAAAAAATGTTATTGCATATCTCATTAGATATGAATCATGTGCATTGTAGTAGTTTTTAGTTTTCATGATATTTTACTTGATTCTGTAGTCTTAGGTGAGTTATAATTTTCATTTCGTATGACAGTTTCACTTCTGTTTATTTTTCTGTTATAATTTTTCGTGAACCCCGGTAATTGGGTCTATCCTGTAGGGGTTCCTATGTTTTGTAACAATAAATAAATAAATGAATAAAATCACTGTGGTAAAAGCGTGCTCAATTTTTGCTCATCACTGGTTTCAACCAGTCGTGTATTAACAAATAAACGTGGATAACTGATAAAAGTGTTTTTTGTCATTTTTTGAATTTTGTAATGCATTTTCACAAAATAAATGTCACCAAAATCATTAATCTAATTATTTACCTTCCAACATTTAGAGTGACTGTATCATAATGAGACATCTTTATTTCTATAATAAATATAAACACTTGGCAATCACATGCCATCGTGTATACTATTTGAAATCCTGTATTCATAAAAATTGTTTAGCCGTAATTACAAGAGAAGTTCATGAATTGCTATTGTGCTTTTGTCAGCGTGCGATAGACAAGTCATTGTATTTAATATAGAAATAAAGATCTCTCATTTTATACGGTCACTATAAATATTGGCAGGTTGAGAAAGATTGAATAGATGTTTTAATAAGTATTAATTAAAATAACCGAATTGGTATCCAATGTCATCTCATATTTTTTTGCGATGAAAGGACAGCGATGCGAGACTTGAAATTGTTTTACATTTTATGTTTTCGATGGGATGCTAATTCCTTCACGAACTTTCTCGGACAAATTTACTTAGCAATTTTGCTGTTTGATATTGATTTCGATTTTGTTATTTTATGAGAGACTTCAATAAATTCTCCTCTTAAAAAGTACACCCGTAAACTAACTAGAAGTTGTACATATAAAATTTTTATTCTGCAAAAATAATTTGACGTACATACCAAAATCGGTGAATAAACAACTTCTTGTTATTGTTTGGCCGATTATGCTAAAATAGAAGTCCCTCTGATCTACCATCTGAATATTTAATTTTGAAATTTGAAATAGAATTTCGGAACTCATATCTAAAGGAACCGCATGAGCGGAGTGTCGGTAAGTCATCTTATTGTTATTGTTGGCTTATGGTAACTATTTTTTAAATTACAATCAATGTTAGAAGTGAATACTCATATCCCTTCTCAATAAACACAGCCCATTTATCTGAACGGAACTTCAATTTTCATGTTTAGTTATAAATTCAAATATAAAAGTTATTCGGGCTATTTTATAGTTCGCTTGATTTATCCATTGCAAAATCCCTATTCCTAATAATTCGGTAATATTCAATTTTCGATTTCCGGGAAGTCCTGCTTCTGTGAAACCCCAAAATCCCAAATCAACACGAGTTCCTGGAGCGTCGCCTGCTGCTTTGCTTTTAGTTTTCGCTTCTAGCTAGCTGTCGTGCTTCTTTTCGATTCGCCGGATACGGATTCCAGGCGCGCTTGCTCAACTCAAAGCACGCTATCCACTAAACAACTTACCGCTGTCTGAAACCGGCATTCGGCGAAGCAACAGGTCGCTTGTGGAACTTATCGCATAGGGCGTTCGAAATTTAAAAATCGCGTCAAAATTGTTGAAGGTAAAAGTTTTTTTAGCATTTCCCTTAGGACGCTGCTTAAGTATTCCATATTACGTATTTATACAATAAGTGATAACCTTTGACATCGACTTCAACAGTACCAGATTGTGAATGTTAGAGCATAATTTTTGAATTTTCATTCTAATTGCGATGTGTGAGTGTTAGTGTTGTGTTCCCTAAGGATTTTTGTTTGGCTGTACATGAACCTGGTCTGCTAAGTTCTTTGACATGGAGTCATTTGCAATGGATAAATCTTTTTACGATATCAGTTCGAGTGATGAACTGAGGGATCTTTGGGATGCTGATTTTGATCCGGTAAGTTTTCGTAATAAAACAGGAAGAAATTCTTTGAAATATATTGATTCAAATATTTGTTTTCAATACGTCTTCCATTTTATCATGTCTTGAAAATATTTCTCTTTTCTTGTCATCTAATTCTTCCATCTATGATTATTTTCCTTGGTACGACAGATGTAACATGACATAAGTGACGTTCAATAAATTTGTAGGTATACGATTGTATTAATAATTTTCTGAAATATTTCTCGGAAAACCTGATAGACAATGTCATATCATACAGTATGAACAATCCTTACTTCTCGTTTATTTCATTAAGAAAGGATTTAAGAGAATCCAGAGTAGCTCAAATATTTAGAGAAAACCCTCAATGGAATTTGATCTAAATCACTGCTTCTTTTATAGGTGGTAAAATTTTCTATAAAATCAACCATTTATTGATTGACTACCTACTCTAATTTTTGGGAATATTCAGATATATAACAACATACAAAAAATGAATTCCCAATCTTAAGTGGGACACCTCTCTACAATTACGCAATAAGCAGGAGCATATCTGGTTTTTTCAATCTGATGAAATTCAGGCTAGAAACTCGTACTTTTATCGAACTTCATTTTAATCGTTTTGTTGGCAATTGAAACATTTTAACGGGTGTAGAATTTATTCGAGAAATAAAATTATATGATATTTCTCATTTCCAGTTATCGATTTCTTCAGAACAACTTGCAACTATCATTGAAATATTCAATTGAGATTCGACAAAATATTAGGATTATTCGAATTCAAGAAAATTCTAAACGTTTCTCATAATTACTTTAGGAAGTCGAAGTATGTACTAATTTCATCCAATTGAGCTTTTGACTATAAACATTTAGTCTGAGCTTAAGTCAAATATTCATTCTATTTATTTGGGCAACATGAATCATACTGCTTTCATCGATTTATTTATAGAAATATCTACAAAACGTTAAGAGTATGCACATCTACAGAGTATATTATATAAATTATTAAATATATTTACATATATTAGTATACCATTCGTATAATTTGAATCTCTAAAGTTTAATCCGGTTCTGTTAATTCTACCTGAGGTGGTACGGAAAATGTTGATGTCCGCAGAAGCTGCTACATTAGTATTGGCAATCTCGCAAAGTAGGTGAAAAACCTAAAGTTTCTTCTGGAAAGGTATAGATAAAAAGATTCCACTCGTGCGTTCTGCCCAGAAATATGCCGCAGCTCTTGGAATATCGTCTAGAACGATAAGGCAAAATAACTGTCAGACCTTCACTTATATATCTACAAAATGTTGAAATTGAGTCAATCAGACGTTGTGAAACGTACGGATGTTTGATATTCACCCTTGCTGAATGCACTTCTCTGAAATGCTCGTCCAATAAGGAACCAATAATACAGTTTCAGAGATGAATCAATAGCTTTTGAACTCTCGAATAATAGTCACTTCTTCTGAATATCTATTCCAGATCCGTCTGTATCGCATGATTTCAGAGTTTTTAGAGCAACAACAATTCTGTGGAAAAAACAACTTGATGATGGTTAAATCTGATTTACTTTGAATCTCATCAAATCGATTGGTAGCATCTAGAACTGAGTTGTGTTAGAATTTGACGTAGATTTCGCATTTCTAATGACGCATTTTTTTTGGAGTGGTCAGATGTAAAGAAAAAGTAAAAATGTCCAGAGTATACTAAAAATCTGTTGCCCAACATGTCGGAAATCGGGACGACTTCATTTCGTAACAAGTGAGTAACATTGTTATGGAATACGAAAAATGTTATAACTGTCATTAGAGAAACAAACGTTACGCTTGGTATCGAAAGGGACGTAAAAAAATTTTCGGAAAGCCCATGCAAGCAAAAAAGATACCAAAGTGAAAGGGTTAGAGAAACGAAGAATATATATGTCAAATGCGTATGCTCGTAAGTCCTTAAGCCCAAACAAAATTGTTTCCCAAATTGCCAAAGAATGGTGGGAGGAGTCTATTTCAAGTGTGTTGAAATGAAAACTCATACATTTTTTTAATTCACAATACAATACTTTAAACAGAAAATTTTGGATTTTCTCCAAATATGAATTTTTATGAATGCTAAGTACATTTAATTTATTGCTGAAAGTTGTATTCTCAATTGAAAATTCGTTACGATATTCCATTGCTATCTCAATGTGGTCGAACGAATTTTTCTAGCTCTTGATGAATTTCGTGTTTTTTGTTCTATGCTGCTTTCAGTGACTAATTAATTTTGATCTGCGGAGGAATTTCCACTCTTAATTATGATTATTTTGTGTTTGCTCATTTCATTTGTGAAAGATTTTTTTCTTAAAATTTCGAATAACACGCTAGATAAGAATACATGTAGAAGACAATATTCTACAGTTTTGTACAAAACACGCTAAATAAAAATACATGAAAAAGACAATATTGTACAGTTTTGTACAAAAACTAAGTAAGACATTTCAAATATAACATATAAAAGGTATTCAATTCTTCAAATTTTATTCCTCAAAGCAATCACCTTCGACCTCAATAATCTTATACTATTCTTCGAACATTTGATTCAATCGATTTTTGGAATGATCTTGACCGCCTTCTTGATGTCGCTTACATCTTCTTAAAAGAGTCAAAACGATTTATCAAAAACTAGAAGTTAGACGGTGCCAATTCCTGTAAATCGGTAATAAAAGTGATTCCTCTTTTGAAAAATTCGTGGTCAACGAAAACCGTTTAAGATGACATATTATCGTGAATTGCTCACAAATAAAATATATTCCTTATTGACCCGACTGATAGAATTCATAGTGAAGCAACATGTCGATAGTTTAAGGAAACTTTTAATGTACCATTGATTTCGACTTGCTTCGACGTGTGGTTTTTTCGGTTTTGGTTCTCCAATTAGAAACACTCTCTTCGAATGCATTTTCCAACATTTTCAACGTTCGGCGAGCCAAAACTTACATTTTTGAAACATTGAATTTTTGCATTTATGTCAAGAATCGAATAATGAACTTTAGGTGGCAAGCCACAAATGTAATTGATAAGGGATGTATAAAATTTGATACATATATCAGCGAATGACATAAGAAAACAAGAGTTATACTTTCCGATTACAGCATAAAGTAGTTCCAAATATAGTGAATTTTATTGAATCTTTTTATAATTTTTCGAAATTGGGATTCATAAACTCGGAGCACAAAAAAATTCAATCCTCTTTATTTGGGTTTTCCATTTCTTCCTTTGAACGGACCAATAACTATACTGGGTGATTCACCAGTGGCGCGGTGCTCTGTAGCTCGTACACTCTTGAAGATTTCATTTTTGTTCGAACGGTATTGTATTTAGAAAGTGAAAATCTACTTCAGCAATTTATTTTGAAGTAAACAGGGTCTCCCAATTTTCTATAAAAGAATCTTGGGAGGTTTTTTCACATTGGAAGACTACTTTTTAGTTGAAGATTCAAGAGCGTCCTAAACTCTGCTATAATGTCTTCAAGTAATGAGTTTTTTTGTAGAGTAGTTTCGTCACAAAATTTTTTTTTTGTCCGTAAAAATTCATGAAAATATGCTCTCACATCATCGCATGCTCCTTCGGCCAGAGAGGATGAATACTTTTTTCTTTTCGTTTTCTTATTGCCCAAGAATAGCTTTATTCATGAATTGAAATAGATTATCCTCATTTTATACAGGAGCGACTCAAAAAATTATTGAATATTGTAATTTTAAAAATATCATATCTTGATTTTTTTTAAATGGAACATCCTGTATTTTATTATTCATGTCAAGGCATAAAATATTGTGCCATATTTTTGCAGAAGTAACCTTATCTTTCTATTCGACCATTTTCGAAATGAAAAAAATAAACTAAAATAATAAAATCAGAGGTTGCAAAAGAAGAGTTTATTAGTACATATCATTATTCTTGATCAGAGAAATGGAGATATTTCAAGGTAGTCATGTATGAAATAAGTAATAGATTGGTTTTTGGTGGGATGATCTATAAGGTGTTGGACTATTTCAATAAGTGTTCCAAATGTTGCCCGTTTCTTTGTAGACACAACTCAATCCTTCTGAGGAAAGACCGTTGAACTCTCGACAACATTTGCGGATTAACTGACTGAAATGCATCGAATATTCTCTGTCTCATATCCAACTGTGTTGTAGAAGGAATCTGGTAAACGATGCCCTCAATATAACCCCACAAGAAAAAATCTAGACTTGTAAGGTCCGGAGACCTAGCTGGCCATCTAACAGGACCACTACGTCCTATCCATTTGTTTGGAAATACATGATTCAAATGCTCCCTAACCTGATGTGAGTCATGTGCCGGTGCTCCATCCTGTTGAAACCACAAATCTTGTCTTATATGCTCTGGTACATCGTCAAGTAACATTGGTAGATGATTTTGCAGGAAATCTAAATACATATCGCTATTGAGGTGCCCGTCGAAAAAGTGCAGCCCAATAAGATATCCATCTACTATAGCGGCCCATACATTCAAAGACCAACGATGCTGGTGATCTATTTGTCTCATGAGGTGTGGATCTTCCGTGGCGTAATAATGAAAGTTGTGCCTGTTAACAAGCCCATTCTTGTGGAAAGTTGCCTCGCCCGAGAAAAGAACTCTGCTAAACATATTCGGATTTTCCGCTACTTTGTCACTTGCCCAATTGCAAAAATTGATTCGATTTTCATAGTCTTGATTGTTCAGTTCCTTGTGCAGCTGTACATGGTATGCATGAAATTTATTCACTCTCAAGATTCTCTGAACGAAAGTTTGACTTACATCTGTTAAGTGAGAAATCTCTATTTGGCTTTTATATGGGTCCTCTGTCACTGTCAACGAAACTGATTGTCTTCAGCTGTAGCAGTTTCTGGTTTTTCATGTTTTTGTAAGCGATATTACCCGTTTCGATAAATCTAATTAGAAGCCGACTCGGTGACCTAGAGGATATGATGCTCGTCCTCGCAGAGTTACCTGGGTTCAATCCCCACAAAGTCGGTGCGATTTTTCGGATTCTGGGAATCGCTTGAGTATCGATCTTTCAGAGGAGATGTTAGGCCGTCGGTCCTGTCTAACAGAGATGTGTTAGACATTAAAGATCCCTTCCCTCGACACGAGAGGCTTTCGGCAAAACTCCCGGGTTAGTGAGGTGACAGAATTCCCCGGCGTGTCATTGGCCGAAAAGCGGAAATAGAGCACGTTAAAGGAATAACAAACAAACAAATCCAATTAGAAGTTTCTCAAAGCATCTTGCATCAGGATGCCTCTTATCAGGAAACCTTTGTGCATAAACTCTACTTGCCAACAAAGAATTTGTATCACATTCACCCAGACTAAAAATCATATCAACCATTTCTTCTTGGAGAACTTCATGGCAGTCAATTGAGAAAATTTGGTTCAAACCTCACTTTAACAATGTTTAATAACGAAACACTGATAAGTTCACCATGTAAAATGCAGAATATGATATGTCCGGACACCTGACCGAAGGCATAAATAAAAAAAAAATGTCAACACATACCTCGATTTACGTTTTAATCATCTTGATTTTATCATTCGTTAAAAGAATTATCTTGTTTATGTTTCATTTTTTACTACTTGAATCATTACAGTACAGAAAAAAAAACTTCTGTGCGAATAATTATGCATGTTGATGAGTTTGATACGGTTTGTAGAATTTTCATCAAAATTTTTACAAATAATCGAATATTTCTAAAATGATCGAAGATAAAGATAAGGTTACTTCTGCAAAAATATAGCACAATATTTTATGCGTTGACATGAATAATAAATTACAGGGTGTTCCATTCGAAAAAATCAAGATATGATATTTTTAAAATTACAATAGTCACTTATGTATAAAATGAGGATAAACTATTTCAATTCATCAATAAAGCTATCCTTGGGCACTCACTAAAAAAACTTATTACTTAAAGACGTTAGAGTTTAGGCCGCTCCTGAATCTTGAACAAAAAAGTGGTCTTCCAATCTGGAAAAAACCGTTCGAACAAAAATGAAATCTTCAAGAGTGTACGAGCTACAGAGCACCGCGCTACTGGTGAATCACCCAGTTTATTTGATATTCTTGGTCCGGCTGCTAGGTGAAAAATTTTATTTAAAAAAAGTAACCTCACCCTCGCTCGAACTTTTTTCAGGGACAAGCTTAGTGGTTCAAAAATTTTTCCGATATCACTCTCCGTTTTCGAGTTATTCGAAATTTCTGTAAAAAATCGGTGAATTGGTTATCATCAAAGTAACATAAAAATAAGTTTTACATTTCACAGCCCTTTTTTGAGTAATATTCAGTGGTGTGAAAAAAAATCGGTTTAGCGATTTTGGAGTTATGATGCAAATGTGCTAACCTAAGCAATTTTACTTTTGTTTGATGAAATATATTTTCCTTTTTGAAAATGTATGTATGTATAGAAATTTCACATTCACTTCCCATTTTCGGAAGAACATTAAGTTGTCTCAATTTCATTCATAAGGTGCATGTTCATCTACGATCCATGTTGCTTTATGACTAAAAACCACAGATTTCTTAGGTATTGTCTAATATCATAGATCTTTCTAGGGTTTGATTGAATTCAGACCATACTAATTATCTGTGATCTGTGAATTCGACAATCACTTAATATTTTACTTTTAGAGTATATCACTTCTTTCCATATATTAAAATCGAATGGCTTGTTGGGATTTATTATGCAAAAGAACCAGTCACAATTTAATAAAGCTGAAACGGAATGCCTCGTTTCTGTTAGCACTATTTATATTTCAAATGCCTGCCGTAGTATTTCTTGGCGATATAATTCATGCATTGACAACAGTGGCCACACTTTGAATACTTGTCATAAAATTGAAAAATTCAATTTGAATTGACAAGAATTGTTTTGTAGACTTTTGATTTTCTCCTTCGGAACCACAGCTTCCTTTGGAGCCTTGTCTGTGTCTTGTATAACAATAGCTGCACTCAAAGCTACTATAACCTGTGAATTAATTTGAACTTTTTGACATGATTTGTGTCGCCATCTAACAGTCATCCTACTAATGTTGTTTAGGTGAGTTATATATATATATATATATATATATATATATATATATATATATATATATATATATATATATATATATATATATATATATATATATATATATATATTCTTTTGAAAAGAGAGGATTTACAAAAATTTGAATAATTGTATTTACAATAAGTGCTTATATCTATAGTTTTGGTGTGTGTCGGAAAAAACACAAGTGTGAGCTCAGGAAATGTAACAGGGAAACCATACTATCTTGTATATGATTCAATAAATGAGTGAAAAAACCTGAGGAAAAAACTCGTTTCCCTGTCGCTTTTGCACTAGCAATAGCTTGTCTGTTTATGTTGTGTTAGTGTCGTGTGTACATGAAGAGTACCAAAGATATTTCTGCTTAGCCGCTTCATTCTCTCTTGCATTCCATGATTTCCAAATGAAGACAAGGGTGAAAGGAAGGGGGTTTGGGACAGGAATCTGTAACAATGGAAAAAGAAAACCAGCAGAAAAATATTTCAAGAATCATACTTCTTACATGTCTAAACAAATCTAAGAAAAGATTTTACATAGCAAGGTCATGAAAAGGACTAAGGAGATAACAAAAAAATACATAACCTGCGGTATTTCCTCAAATTCCCTCTCTGTTTGACCGAGAGAGCCCCGATGGCCAGGTTCAGTCCAAGTGATGCCGATTATGATCTATAGATGTTTTAGAATCATTATGGACCCAAGAATCTGGGTTGACATCGCCCATATATTATTTCTCCGTGGAACTTGTTTAATTTAAAAAAAAATTTGCTAAAAAATTTTGACAGTCGTTCGAAGAATATGACAAATGTCATATCATAAATGAAAACACTTATTATATTCCCATTCCACATTTTCTATGAATGTGTGATGATAGTGAAATGTTTACATTCCACGGACAGATTGTAACTTCATCTAGCAGAAATAACTATAGCTGTAACGATTCTTCAAGTACTACCATTATTAATTATAGATAAAACAGTATTCCAAGGATTAAGACATCGTCTACCGTGTTTAAACTCATAGACTGCGTTATCGTCTTGGTTCTCTTATATTTTCTATCTATGGAGTTATATCAATAATTAAGTTACAGAATGCATAATCAAGTCTTGATTATCATCGATCAGAAAATGCGTTATGCAACGGGGAAATTATATAGCATAGCTTCCATGAATTCACTGCAGATTGAACGCAGCGAAATTATGACGTTCTTTTTAAACTCGAATATATTTTTTCATTTATTACAGTTCGAAATATAATTTTGGTAGTAGAAATCAAAAATGATAATAAGTTTTCATGCATCTGAATATATATCAGCATTAGGTGAACTCTAATCAGGTTCGATTGTATAAGATTAATTGATATTCCTTAGCTGCAATTTTAATATCTATTTTTTCTTCGTTTAAATATCTACGACTTAGAGAAACATTTTAAGAATATAGGACAGTTCAATCCAGTCCATTAAGGCTAAATAAGGGGTTTCAGCGGAACATTTTTGAAGAGGCTGAAATGTTTGCTTTTACATGTAAAAATTTAGAATATTTGAAATTGAATTGTCATAACTTCGTAACCCTTTGTCGTACAAACCTCGAATTTGATTCGTTCGTGCAGATTAACGTACATGTACTAGTGGCTTAACTCGCTCTTGAGCGAAAAGTGTGAGAAAAAGCATGAAAATTTTTTCGTTTGTTTCGTTTCGCAAGGGAAAAGTCGTTCAAGAGAATGGTGTAACACAGGTTCGAAAAATTTTCGCTTGCAAAAAGTTATCGTTAATAATTTGTTCAAACTTACGAGATTTTAACTTTGTACGACAAAGGAACTCAATAAAAAGGCAATTGTTCGTCTCAAAAATTCCATCCTTAACACCTCGTGTACGAAAATCTGACCATTTCCGAAGCATAGTTGTTCAAAAAATACTTTAAATTTGAATTCTCTACCTGTAATGTAAGGAAGATTAATCCGGGAATATCTTATATAATAGTGTTCCAAAGTAATTGGAAATATTGTTGTCCACTATCATACTTTTGTTTGGTTTGTCGTAAATATGCTCAATGATGTATATGATAATAATAATAATAATATTTCCATTGAAATTTGGCTTATTCATTCGTGATTAGTTCATACTCAATAAAATCCAGTGCCGTACCGGAAGACGGCCCAACCAATATCTTTAATAAAAAATTGTGCACCACTGACTTCAATTTTTGTATTTTTGTTCGGACTGAGTAATCAGAAATAATTTTTTCGTTTCTCTCTCCGTATAGGAGATGAATAATAAAAACTCCTTTTTTGCCTTTCTTGGGAAAACATAATGGAAATTTGAACTGTCAACATTTCAATAAAAATACAATAAATCTGTTCGTTATTATTAGTTTTGGAAACCAGTTTAGTAGTAGTCGTCATCCTGTATCTCATTAACGACCATACTTATAACACGCTTATAAGAATCTTTTTCCGGAAATCTTCCGCAGCGGCTGGATAAAGTTTTCAAAATTTTAACCCTTATCATCCACAATTTTTATTAAATAAAAAAAAAACATTTTAGTTTAGGTGGTTCAATGGCAACAACAAATTACACAATTACGAATCGAAAAGATTGAAATTCTGAATTCAATGTCAAGTGTAACTATACAGTTTAGTTTTCATGAAACATTCATTTCTTGAGTTGTAATCAATGTCTTCACTAATCAGGTCCATGCAATATTAATTTAAATTTCTATTTCGCATCTTTAGGTCTCACAAATTGTTAATCATTTTTTACTTTGTAAGCAAGATCTTTAGCACAAATACCCATGTCTCTCTCTTCAAAACTGAGGTCAATCCTATAAATTCTCATTATTAAAGTGTTTTTTCCAAAAACTCTGATAAATATATTTTTACCTTGAAATTAAGATACATTTTTTTTCTTTACCACTTTGAAACCCCAAGAATTCCCATACAAAATTTCACCTATATTTCGCACCGGTTGATATTTGAAAAAAAATTGCCTATGCTCGTTTCAAAGTTCTGGGTATTTCCACATTCGTTTTTTGATAATCCAACTAGAAGCTAGCATAGAAACTCTCAAATTTAGTAATGTTAGTAGATTCATTTTATTTTAAGGAATGATTTTTTTTAATAAACGTTCATTTGTTCTCAACGAATCTTATGAACTTCCATAATTTATGGCCCACTCGATATGATGATACTTTCTAAGGTTTTAAAGAGTTAACTAAAGAGGATTGTTGCGAAACTTTGCCAATTTCATGAGAAAATCCTCGTTAGTCATTATACGAAAGCTATTCTTACATTCTCCCATTCAAAATGTATTAATTAATGAACACTTAATGATTCACCTTACCCAGATTTAAAGGTTGTTCAGATTCAATCGAACAACAAAACTATATGATCGAATAATGATGGGGAGTTGAAGATAGGTAAATGATTTTCGAAGTTTGGTAATCGGGTACTTCGAATGCATTAATCATGATGAGAAAGTTTTCTATTGTAGCGTGAGCTGTACAATTTCAAAAGGCAGTTATATTAATGAAAAGAAATATTTGCACTAGTCATAATAATTTGAATAATGTATAGTGCTAAATAAAATTCGAGAGAAAAACGGTACGATGCACTGGTTTCAAAAGTTAAGAGAAGAATACTAACAAAAAATTCTAATTTAAAATCAACATAATACCTCTCTGATAAGGGTTCAATCATTTTCACGAAATAATACTTGAATTCTCAGGAAATTTTTCAAAGGAAACTAATTTCCGAGATTTACTGCACAGTGAATATTGGCAGAACATTGCTAAACACAAAGACAAAGTGATTAAACCAGATCCGTTCTTTCATTCTTCTGACGACGATTTGAATAGTGGAATGTGACCTCCACATGCATTTATGTTACCTTTTCAACACCTTTACATGCTGGATTAAGTTGTACAGATCAACTGGGTATAGTTGAATAACCGGGAATAAATTGTTTTCCGTTTTTGAAAATCATTGTGGCAAGATTTGGTTCTTCCAAGAAATTTCTTGTGGCTGTCACAGTACTAGGATTCTTGGATTTTGATTTCTTGTGTGTTTTCGAAACACAAAATCCTTCGTGATTCATAATACAAACCAAATGTAGATTCATCAATTCATGCTAGGTTACCTTCTGCATCTTCTCATGTTTCTTACCTTATTAATAGAAAACTTTGCAATAATAGTGCAAGAGACTCAATAATTGCTAAACTATTCGTTTCTGGACAAAAAGCAGAAACAGGTCAATTTTTGTCTGAAGGGGGACATCTTTTAATACACGGTGATTTTATTTTATATCAACCCCCTAAGCAGGGGTGCACAAAACTCAATTTTTTGAATAGGGAAAGTAGGTTAGGTTAGTTAGTGACACCTCATTGGAAAGCTCTTTTGATTCTCAACACAAATGTGTAATATTTTTAGAGTTTTGACATATTCTGAAGAAGGTACATACCGGTTCGTCAAAAGACGAGTTATTTTCAGTGATTGTAAAATCTGTTGATTTCGAATGAACATCCACCGAAATACCGCAATTTTGGGGAAAAATATTTTTGAGCAGTGGTGCTTCCACTACAACCCCTCAGATGAGGGTGTCAACCCCTCAAATCTTCGAATAGATCAGTTAGTTTGAGTAATAACTCATTAGAAAGGTTTTAGAATTTCTAGAATATTGTGGACCAAATTTTTGCTTCATCTGCATGGTGATGAAGATACAGAGTGAATTAATAGAGAGCGATACAGTGTTTGCGAGGTCTGCTGATCTTGGATGGAGATTCAGAACACGTTTCTTTGGTTTTCAAATAATAGAGCTTATTCATAGAATTACCTACATGTTGGTGAGTAGGAAAAAATTGAAAATTGAAAGAACAATTTATTATACCTGATACATTTTATAGGTCAACTCGAAATCGAACAAATGTTCAAAGTGTTCGCCGCCAACTTACAAACACAAATACAGATTTTTTTCGAAACGTTCCCGTACATTACGTAGCATTTCAGGGGTTATACGATTACTCTCGACTACAATCCGTTGTCGTAAACCCACGAAATCTGCTGGATCAGTTTCATAAATTTGACTCTTGGCCCCATAAAAAAAATTCAAGGGTGACAAGTCGGGAGAACTTTCTGTAGGGCCTCATCTTCTGATCCATCGATCAGGAAATTCTCGATCTAGATATTGTCGAACAGGAAGTGTAAAATGCGGGGGGCACCATCCTGCTGAAACACAACATCCTCTTCTGAATAGCTAGGATCATTTTCCAAAATTTCAGTATGGCCGGTTTGATTAGTTCTTCAAGTAGTTGGAGATACATTTCTTCCGTTGGATTTCCTGGTAAGAAAAATGGCCCAATCAGACGATTCCCATAGATACCAACCCAAACATTCAATTTTTCAGGATATTAGGTATGTACTCCACGAAAGATTCTGGGATTAGAGTCCGACCAGAATCGGTAGTTATGACCATTTACAGTGCCATTAAAAAAAAGTACATTCATCCGAGAAGCAAATATTGTAGAGAAAGTGGGGATTGTTTGCGATTCGCTCACTTATTAGTTCGCAGAATTGCATTCTGCGGTCGAAGTCATCCTCATTCAATTCCTGGACCATCTTCATTTTATACGGATGGAATTTGTATTGTTTGAAAACTCGTCCAATAGTTCTTCGACTCACATCAATTTCACTTTCCAATTTTCTTGTACTCAGGGTGGGATCAATCACTACTTACTACTAATTACTCATTTCGTATGGGTCTTTCGACATGCTCTCTTTTCCTACTCTGAACAGAGCCAGTTTCTCTAAATTTTTCCACCAACTCCAAAATGTACTTGCCACTTACATGTTTGTCGTCATGGCGTTCATTGAAAATAGCAGCTGCCCTATTTGCACAGGTATTATTGCTGAAAAAATTTCAATAATTTTTACTCTTTCAGCTATTGAATAAACCGTTATACTGGTATGGATGTAACCCGTGAGTGTGAAAAACAGCTAGATAAACAAACAAACTGATTCGAATTTCATTCATCAGATACAAGCAATCTGAAAAAAAAACAAAAACTGCCGCATTTGTTGTTGAGAAATCTGCATTACATCTGTGTGATTTCGGATGAATATTTTTCTGCAACGAGAACTTTACTTGAGTTCGTTTCATTTCAACCTTGGAAACCATGCTTTTAGAGGCTTTTCACATATGACGATCGGTTGCGTATGCGGTCGTGAGGTGTGCGGGCCATTACCCTAGTGGTTGTCTTCACATGTCTGTGTTCCATCAGTCCACCGATGAGGAACATTTTTTGTGATTCAACCGATGACACGGAGCGATCATTGCTTCTTTGTGTGAAGAGGCTCTTATATTGTGTATGAATTTCTCCATGATCCACCCTATCATCATCATTGAAATGTAATCGGATTTGAAAATTCGTTCACTGTAATCAGATAATTTTAAATACCTATCTAATTACCTATAACTCGAACTAACTGATCAATTCGAAGATTTGAGGGGTCGACACCCTCATCTGAAGGGGTATAGTGGAAGCACCACTACTTAAAGATATTTTTCCCCGAAATACAACAGTATGTCGGTGAATGTTCATTCGAAATCAACAGATTTCGCAATCACTGAAAATAATTCTTCTTTTGACGAACCAGCCTGTATCTTCTTCCGAATATGTCAAAACTCAAAAATTATTACACATTTGTGTTTAGAATTAAAAGAGCTTTCCAATGAAGTATTACTCGGCCTATCTTCCAATTCAAAAAATTGAGTTTTGTACACCCTTGCTGTGTGTTAAAAGATGTCCCCCTTCAGACAAAAATTGACCTGTTTCTGCTTTTTGTCCAGAAACTAATAGTTTAGCAGTTATTGAGTCTTTTTCGTTTTAGTTGCCGGTATAATAATATAAACCATTTATTCACAGTAAAAAAGAAATCTAGAAAAATTAATAAAATCTCATCTGTAACTTTGTTGTGGATGAAGCTAAAAGCCTGAATCTATACAATATAATATAGTATACAATATAGTTGACGAATTACAAGTCGAATTCTATCATTTTATCAATGATTAATTCTGAAGTACTTCTAGCGAAGACATAGACTTCAAATTCTCAATTCAGTTAGCTCATAGCCTGAAGCGAAAGGAAAATATTGGAACATAAAATTTTCAAAATCTTGTCTTATGTTTGTTTATGGTTTCGCTTTTTATAAACCTAATCGAATATATTCATTATTATATATTGTATTATACTGTTATATACCCGTTCTCTTTCTGTTGGTGCTAGTATTCAAATGAAATATTAATCATTTGATTAGTAATAATAAGGATAAGTGTTTACGATTACTGACTATTCTGTTTGTTGTTTCATACAGCTTAAAATTGGAATATCCAATGCCGTTAGGATGATGGAACTACTAAGACAGCTGTTCTGATGTACGAAACTTTCGAAAATTTGTGGTTTTTGGTTTTACATATTCAATTGATATTAGTAATTTGGATTGGATTGAAGTAGTTTCAATAATTTAAGTGCATAAATACCTACTCTTATTTACCTACAATGTATTTGAACTGCAAAAACTCATTTTAGATACCTACCTACTCTTACCCATCGTTTTTACTTCATTAAAAACTTACTATTAATACTATAGCAACAACATTAACCATTTGCAGAGATGATTTGCAATTAGGATGTCATTGAACACAAAATGCGAAATCTCACAACTCAGCACTTCCACCAAAAAATGTTAAGGATTTTTCATGAATCCAAGTCAGTTATTCTAATTGAAATCTATGGAAACTCATACTCATCAGCTTTTTCCTAAGCTAGTTAATTACCTACCAACATTTAAAGTGATTCTATGGAAACTCATAGTCACTAGAAATGTAGATAGGTTACTCATCAGGTAACAATTCATAACAAAGTTAAATAGATATTTCTATAGATACGGTCTGAAAACACTAATTGGTTTTCACAACTTTTTGCGGAAGGTCTGCGTTGCGAAACCAATCAGCGACAATCACGTATTGCCACTGACTTGCGAATATGAATCTTTCGTTCTATATCAAGATACCTAACGTACACAAACGGTAAAATTTGTTTGCCTTGATGTATTTAGTAATTGAGTATGGATATTGAACAAAATATAAAATATTTTCGCGGATTTTTTTACAGTTTATGTTTTTGATGGAATAGAGCATTCCTTCTATTTTCACCATAATTTTATGAATTTTCAATAGATATATCATTTCAAATTCAAGTTAAACATTATGGAACGAATCGACAAAACCCATATTTTAAGTTTCTATTCGTGATCAGAAGTGTTTGATTCAGATATTCCTCATTTGGACCAACGCTTTTTAAGGACCCATCAATATAAAAACCTCGAGTTTATTTCTAATTTTCGACAGAAGTCTGATAAACGTAAGATAATACACATTTTATCAGCATAAAATTTGGCTATTCATTCAGTCCGTTTCTTTGTTACTCCAATTTGCATAATATACCTCCGACTAGTTATTAAGCTGTTCCTTCATAAAAATTTAATGATTTGTTTTTAAAAGCATTCCCCATGTTATTATTTTTTTGTCTAAATGCTTATGAGTGCATTCTACTTTACTAAATTATTGGATAATTACCATAAATTTCCTCAATTGTTGCTGATTATATAATAGGTTTTTGAAAATCGCAAATTGAACCTTTTCTCGAATGTTTTTCGGAAAACATCATCACGAGAAAGAGAGTTAAGGTCTGTTTGTTATTTTATTTATTCAATCACTGATGAAAAATGATCCCCCACCTCTCTAATACAGTTCAATTATAATCACTAATGATTAGTTTCATTGTGAAATTTCGACAAACATAAAGTCTGAATATTCGCTGACTCGAAAGTTCGATCTATATTTTCAAATCCTGGAGGGCCTATCTCTAAAACATATAAATATCTGCAATGCTGCAGAGTTCATAATGAGGATAACATTGCAGCCAGTACTTCTCTTTTAGAACATCAAATTTTGTTATAACGGTTGCAGATCTTAACGTTGACGATTTTGGTTGGGTTAGATTTCAAGACACGATTATTTATCATTTCAAATTTATGAATAATTGTATAATTATATCTTATAAGAAAAACGAGAAATGACATGTATTTAGTATATTCGGCGCCTCAC
Source organism: Cryptolaemus montrouzieri (assembly GCA_013387265.2). NCBI lineage: Eukaryota > Metazoa > Arthropoda > Insecta > Coleoptera > Coccinellidae > Cryptolaemus > Cryptolaemus montrouzieri. The sequence goes on along the minus strand of JABFTP020000124.1, from coordinate 40,963,098 downwards.
GAAAAACTACTGGTATAGTTAATAAAGGAAAGAAGCGCTTATGATATTTTTTCAAATGCAATATCGTTCTAGATAATGAATTATATGTTTTGAGCAGTAATTTATTTATTTATATTTCATCGCAGTTACGGTAAGGATCGAATTTTTCATAGTAAGGTTGCTATATTAAACAATTTCGAAAAACATCAAGATTTTGAAATTTTCACTTTGTAGTGACTTGTTATAAAGAAACCTAACGAAATATTTGCTCGGTGGTTTCTAAATGATGTTTCAAAAATTTGATCTATATTTATTGCTTTTCAACGAAACACTTCTCAATTGCCAATTTATAAGAAATATTTTTTATTTAATCATTTTTATTATCATCTCCACCAGATCTGGCAGTTTACACAAATTACTGGCCCTGAAAACAAAGTGATTCTTATGAAAGTAGGTACGTGAATCGTCATTTGATGAAGACCTTTTGCAAATCTTTCTCTAGGAATGGAATATTTCTAGTACAAGTGCCTGCCAGCTTTCTGGAATATCTTTCATGGAAGTATTTGTAGAATAAACCTGTCTATTCATAGCGAGGAGTTGAAGATCACGTTTGATATCCGGAAGGATGGATAAGACATAATTCTCTCATATGGATGCTGTCAACAGATGCAACGAATGTTGGGTTAGATTCTTATATATAAAACAGTATTCAGTATATATATATATATATATATATATATATATATATATATATATATATATATATATATATATATATATATATATATATATATATAAATCATAAATCATTTTTGCTTTTTGGCCTAAATGACGTCGATGCTGAGTGTGTGCATATGTTCATATGCTCCCTTAGGTTGTCCCCAGTCCTAACCTAACCTAACCGAGTACCCTTTCAGGGTTCGGCACACGGATAGAACGTGTTCCAGTGTTACCTCTTCCATGTCAGACCATAAGTATAATCAGCTGTGACATTGGCCACAGGAGACCAAGAAACTTTCTCTTCTACTAAGAGAAGAGTAGATTCGAAATGAGCTTATCACAAAGGTGTATTTCCAAATTTCTATCTGCTTTCTGGCATTGATAGTCAAGCTTATTTCTGTTGATTAACCATTTACATGTCTCTACGTAGGCGCTCTTTTAGGAAATACTACATGCCCCAGCTCTACTAGCGGTGCCTCCAAACCTTCCAGCCCATGTTTGCAATTCCGACTACTTTGAAAGTTATCTTGGTATCATTGCTTCGGTATTCTACATTTTAACTTTTCTGAGCACACTGATTAATGACCCATACCTACCTCAGTTAGGTACATAATGCAGCGCTTGGATAGATTCTTGCTCATAAACTTAGTAGGAAACCTTGATTCGTCTCGGAGACATCAGTATACCATATCATATCTCTAGGTTGAATCAGTAGAGGCTCTTTCAGTATTTCGTCTCTTGAAGGACTGTTCATGAAGGACGCTTGAACTCGAACTTTGATATATAGTCGAATGTCATAAACACTTGACTATAACAAAGCTGATCCTGCAGTAATCCATCTGGAGATTCCTTCAGTGCTCTGCCTGCTTCAGTTTTTGTTCCTACATATTCTTGTCCTGCAATAAATTCATTTAACTAATGAATCGGGTAGTATGTTAAGGGAATGGGTGGTTTTATTGAGTATCCAGAAAGTTTTTCGGGTTGCAATGGTTTCCGCTTAAGGTTGATTTTCAGCTGGTGGTTCTCTTCAGATATGACGAGTGAATTTGAATTTTTTTTTAACAGGGAACTTATGCATTGTGAATTTGAACACGTGAGAGCTGAATTGAATAAAGAGAAGTTCATACCACCTCGGAAACAATTCCATCGCTCCATAATAACTTCCATTACATTCTATGAAAGAAGTGAGTATTTCGATGTTCTCACAATTTTCATAATTGTTGACGGTATTTTAATTCAAATAAACTAATTATCAAAATGGACTATATTCCAGTGATTTAATCATTTTATTATTGCCCATCATCTTGATAAACTTTTAATCTCTGATCTATGAAAATTCAAGAGAATTGTGACCTGTAAAGTTAGAATTGAATAAAATGATAGCTGAAACTCCCGGCATCGCTCGTTCGCAGCCACAAAAGACGACCTGCGTCAGCGCAACGTATGCTTAATCCGAAAAACCTGATATTTTCGCGGAAAATAATTCACCGGCGTTCAACAGACAAAGGCGGCGGCATCAGTATTTTATGGAGCGTTTTCAACAATCAACCGGTGTTGAACATCCTTCAAAGCAAAGCTGTGTAAGTGACAGGCTAATTTAATTTAAATCTCGAACATATTGGGGATTACTACGATAATTAATATTATGTAACCCAAGGTATCCAAATTGTCACTATAAATATTGATTGGTTACTAAATAAATAGATAGATTTATGGCAAAATTGTTAAATAGGTGCTTCCCTGGATACTGACTGGAATAACTGACGGCGTTGCATTTGTGGAAATAAAAATGAAATGAGCGAATGATTGTTGGATATCCGATATGTGTGATTATGTGCATTGTATTAATGGACAAAGCAGAAATGAAACTAGCCCATTAATTGTGGACACCTTAAATTTTTCGTTGAATTCATTCTATGATAAATTATCTTCGAAAAACCTATTACCAACATAGACATTGCACGAATACTTTATCATATTGAGAAATATTTATTTACTCATTATCTGCATTGAATGGAGTTGCGATATACTATCAATTGCCCTTATTATTGAAACATTTTGTTGTACCAGGTAATAGTTGTTAATGAACATTTTTATCAGCGATGTATTGCACAATTATATTAAATTTTCTCAGAAACTGTTCATATGTTTCTCTTCAAATAGACGTACAACGCATAGATTTGCTGGATACTCAATATAACTCTTGTGAAAAGCGCTTAATATAAAATTATTCCTTTCCAATTGCACACTTTGTATGTTATATTATATTATATTTGAATAGCACTTTCCTGGCAGGTTTCGACATTGGAATATTTTCCAAAGAATTTATATCGAAATTTCACTTCCGATGACATCCAATATGGCTGACTCATTCAAGAATGAGCAATATTTCAATATCACTTAAAAAATCGAATGGGGCATTCAGTCCATAAGTCAGTCTTTTCTGAACAATTTGACTTATTGATCTTAAGAATATTCCAAGAATTGGTGAAAAAGTAGCGTGAAGAATTTTTTCATTCTGATTTTCAGCTGAAATCGAAATAATTTTTCACCTCATGGCGTTGGCACTCCTGGAGTTGTTGTGTTTTTCATGGATGTTTTAAGAAGACAAAGAACCATTTTTTACTAAAAGCAACCTAAAATTTGATTTCCGTTCGAATTCAAAATGGCCGACTTCCTCAAATATTAACAAATTAACATCATTTTGAGAGGTCGATATATATATATATATATATATATATATATATATATATATATATATATATATATATATATAGTTTTTGTTTTAAAAAGCTCTGTTTCAAGATAATGTTGAGCAAGGTTGCTGGTATGCGGAGGAGTCTAGCTTGTCTTCCACGACCCCTTAGAACCCGAATCCGGCTGTCATCTGATCTCTTAAGGGCCTTCTGCTGTATAAATCCCTTGAACTATGTCTTTGACGTATCGTTTCGACTGATACACTGATGCCTGTTGCTTCCAGAAATTGTCTTTGGAGTATGGGGTTCGACGCACTAGTCTCTTCTTGCAATTTGGCACAAAAAGCGGTCTTGTTCTTCAGAAGTGATCTTCGACGACTTCTTCTAGGCCTATTTTGCAGAGATTGTAGATCCACGTATCGGGCGTAGGTTTTTAAATCACCCCCTGTGATACCCCCATTGTTGCTGCTATATCCTTCTGTGTCACCCCTTCCATTTGAAGCAATTATTCGACCCCACTGCATATCGGACAATCCAACGTAAGGCATTTTCACTTATGATTATAGGCTATTTTAAATTTTGAAATTTACAGTTTCAAATCTCAGTGACGACTGAGTACAATATCAGGAACTTGTGGTGATAATTCAACATTTCCTATCATACTATCCAGTTGTTTTGCAATAAAAAACTTCATTCTTCACAAGTATTCAAAGATCCATGGTTAAAAAGAATCAATAATGTGAAATACCGAGTGATTCCATATAAATTTGATTGTGTGTACATTTGTAGAATTAAATTCAGTTTTTCTATAGTACAGTAGATTTTTTTCAGGAAGAGAGTATCAGTGATTAATAATATTATGTTATGTTTCTTAACAATTTATCTTATCCTAATGACATAATGTATGAATTGCAGGTACAAAACCTCCAATTCATTCACTGGGACGAGTATTAATTACGCCTATTAAGAAAATGACAATTGTTATGAGAACGAACGAATTTAGTAGTCGGAGGCTTTCACCTGGTAGCATTCTATAAAACAATCTAAATCGAATAATAGTCATTGTAAATTTGTCATTGAATCTAGTTTCGATGATTTCTATTATCGCAGAAGTCCATGTACACGAAGGGCAGTACGCAGCTAGGTGAAATATTATAGTTTGAGGGAAATGACCCCCCTAACCTCTTTCGATCTCTTTTTCAGGGAGGAATTTGGTAGTGCGATATCTCTCAGTTTTCGAGTTTTAGGAAAATTGCCTGTCGCAGGTTTCTCGGCTATTTCTTCTATTATTCGTTCTATGACTGAAAACCAAAGCATTTTCAGGTCCTGTTTAAGAGCATGTTTGTTTCTATGGTATGATTAAATTCAGACCGTAGTAATAATCTTTGGCTTTAAAAGTTGACAATGTGACTTCTTTACTTCAGGAGTCCGAAATTCGAACTACAGAAGGTAATTTTAGATGAAGATTACTTTTTCGGAAATTCGAAATTCCTTTTTCTCAGGTAACTGTACCATATATTCCATTCAGAACGATAACATAAGAATGCATGTAAAGGAAACATAATAAAAAATAATATCAATAACATAAACCTTGCAAATGAAGAAACAAAACCTTTTTACGGGAATCTTCAAGAAAAAAAGGAATAGTTCTACTGGTCTCCAATGGATGAATTATATCACCGAGAAATATTACAGCAAGCATTGAAAATACGAATTTTACTAAGAGAAGCAATACATTTCCTGAAATTCTGTTTCAACTCTTCTAAATTGGTTTTTGTTGTAGAGTTAATCTTCAAGTGTAGTGGCACTGGATCTCTAATCTATCGAATAAATCCCTAAATTCACATTTGACAAGTAATGATGGCACTCTTTTGGTGGTGAGGGCCACTATCGTGTTGAAAAAAGTATTCGATCTTCGTGCTAGAGGTGCTTCATCGACGAATCCTCCAATAAGATCATTGATGATTTCTTCATAACGATGAACATTAATGTTTTCTGGGGCACACCACACGTTAAAGCAATATTTTCCTTTCCTGGATACCAATTGCAGAAATCGGCGAATGGATACTCTAACTGCAATTGTAGGACATGAATTTGTTTTCTTTCAGAATATCGAGCCTACGACGTCTCCAGCTTCTGCTTCAATTTGCCAGCTCGAAATCAAAGGTTTGGCCGTTTTAGTTCCTATTACTTCAATGGTTGCTTCTTCATCTCTTTCCTCATATTTCGTTTTTCCTAATACTTTGAATCTTCCGCTATTGATAGGATTTTCTTTCAACCTCTTAATTATTAACAGGAAAGAAACCGATTCAAATATGTTTTGCCGTTGCAGCTGAATCATACTTACTTAAGTAACCTCCTATGGTGTCAGATTTGTTTTATTTTCGTAGTAATTATTTTCATTCTGCATTTTTGAAGAACCACACACGCAATGGAACAAATTTTTTGAATGATAAAACTTTGAACATACAAGAAACTGGGTGTTCGATTTTAATATTTCGAGAGTAATATGCTTCAAAATCAAAATCGTTACTGATTGTCAAATTTTAAGACCACAGATAATTTTAGTATCCCAATTTAATGAAACTATAAAAACAACCGTGGTATTGAACAGGACCAAAAAAATTCGTGGTTTTCATAGAACAACATGTATCGTTGATGGACATGTACCGAATTAATGTAGTTGAGATAATTTTTGGTTTTTCCTGAAAGAGTAGTGGATGCAAAAACTAACTAGGTACATGCGCTATATATTTTTGATGGGGGAAAAATACTGTATTTTAAAAAAACGTGTTTGCATTATGTCTCCAAATCCGCAGAGTCGAAAATTTTTTCTACACTATCGGACTCTACTCACAGCTGTAGAATGTCAAACTCATTTTTCTGTCGCTTTGACGATATCCGAGATATTCGCTAATGACGATTTTTCCAAAAATTTTGAATGACCACTAAACTGGTTCCTGAAAAAGAGATCCAGAGAGAAAGAAAGTGGAGGGTCCTTTTCTATAACTATGATATTTCTCCAACGGCTGTACTGAAATAAGAAAGTTGCCATCCTGTACAATCTTCTTAAGATACAAATTGTAGAAATAATAATCTAAGTTTTTAAATATAATCTGCAGAAATGTTGTATAGTTCCTGAATAAAAATAATTCGAAGTTTAATTTATTTCTTCAGTTATATTTATTTTAGAAAACCACTTGAACGATGTAGTTAAGATGTAACCTAAGTTTTAAAATATAATCTGCAGAAATATTGTAGATTTGCTTCTGAATAAAATAATACGGTTTGGTTGAAAACTACTTGAACGATATAGTCAGGATGAAAATTTTGTATAGTCTTGTTCGATAGAATTTTTTTCCAAGATGTAACTTTGCACGAATATTGCTCACATAAATAATCGGAATAAGTGTAATATTTGTTGTGAAAATTTATATATGGTGAAGTTGAAATGAAATGTATATTGTAGTCACAGCTGTAGTCGATCTTCATTTAATAATGCATATTGTGAACAATATGATTTTTCCAGCATAGAATTTTCATGTTTCTAATTTTTCGATTATTTGGAGTTTTGAGAAAGTTGTTTCCCAACAATTCTTTAATGATATGCTGATAATATTCATATGACCATATGTACAAATAAAAAGTTATTCAAAGAATTCGTTTCTTTTCACTGATTATACTATTTATTTCAATCATTTATGAATATCATTTTAGGAGAAAAACTTATGCAACTGTATTATGAACAAATAATTTCTTTCTCTCGTTCGTTCAAATTGATTCAGATTTATTTGAAATTCGTTGTATTTCGAAAGTTCATATATAAAATTCTTTATTCTGGAGCTATTTACTCTGCTGAATCTAATATTTACTTGATTATTGTTAAAAACATTTTACCAAATCTGAGTGTAATTTAGGAAGGAAGTCAATATATTTGAGATGTCCATGAACTTGCACAGCTAGAAAGCTATAATACTGTAAAAATAGCTCCATATGTATCAATGCAATATATTTTGTGTACAAATGTTTATTGATGAATGTTTTCAGTATTTCACTAACACTCGAAATAATCTTTCCTGTTCTTGTGTTTCTAAAAGGGTACTAAAATTTGGAATAGGCAATGAAGCATGAATTACTTCACTCTTCCCTTTGAAGTGGACGTACATATATATTCTTGTCTTGGCTCTTTATCAAAATATGTTCCTAGATAAAAACATGGCTTTTCTTTAGTGCCGGCAGATAGAGCAGATAGTTGTAAAGATTGTAGCATAAACAATGTTGCACAATTTAATCATTTTTTCCTGAAAGTATGCAGAACGAATTATCATCTAAACTCAAAAGCATGCAATACAATTGGGGTGTGCAATTGTGAAAGTATTTCATTCTTATATTAGACCAGTACACTTTTTTTCGGGGGTGAAAGCATCTAAAACTACTCGTCGGTATGCTGATTTTTTTGGTGTTAATATTATCTTTCTTAACAATTTGTTATTCAAATGATACAATCATGGCATGTTAAAATATGATATAGCAATAAAGCATTGCCTTCTGGTGATATTAATAGATCCGTTTGGTGAATACTTCATCCATGGAGTCGGTTTCATTGCTTGAACGAATGTCTAGGCATCTCTTCGTTGTACATTCTCTGGCAAAATTTAATTTTTTATGGAAAAAGAATTCCAAGTTCTGGAAAAATTTGTGCATTGAATAGTTTTTTTTTGTGAAATCAAGCATTACGATTATAACCTTCGAGGTTATAAACGTGATTCGATATCTGAGTGGAAATATCTGCCAAAATACACACACCACAAAAATTGTCGCATCACCTGGTATTTTGAATTCCACAATCGATTAAGCAGCTCGATCGCTGTTTCTATGTCAACTCATTTTTTGGACATATGAGGGGAAAAAAATCTTATCTATGTAGTAATATTTGTTTCCATATGATCTCAAACACGTATGAAACAAGAATGAGTTTATTTGATTATCAGTATTCATTCAATTGCTCTTCAGTTTTCATGCTGAATTAATGCAAGTTTTCTGTGTATCTTGTTGATTTTCGAATCTTTGAATTTATTGTAATGGCTGCTGAACGTCCTGGACGCTATTTGAGTGATCATGAAGTGGTAAGAATTGTAACACTTCTAGGGGAGGGGCGAAGCCAACGTTACGTGGCTAAATGAATGTTAACCAAAGCACCATTTCAAGAGCAATTAATCGGTATCACGAAACAGGGAAATATGGAAGAAGAGCCGGACAGGAAAGAAATCGGATAACAACACCAATTGATGATCGTTGGCTTCGTTTAACTGCTCTAAGATTTCGGCACTGTACGGCTAGAATGCTATAAAATGAACTTGCACTTTCCAGAAATGTGCATATTTCATTGCAACTGTTAGGAGCAGGCCAAGGGTGACTTCTACCGGCCGGCGTCTCACCAGAGAGCATCGAGTTGCAAGACAGTTTGCGAGGGAACATGCAAATTGGGGTATTCCAAAATGGTCGAATGTTCTCCTTTCCGACGAGTCCAGGTTCTGTCTAGTATCAAATGATAGACGCATGCCTGTATACAGAAGACCTGGGGAACGGTATCAGCAATGCAATATCCGGCAAACCGAAAACTTCGGAGGGGGCTCAGTAATGGTGTGGGGAGGCATTTTTTCCATGGTCGAACTGAGTTAGTCCTAGTGAATAATGGAAGAACGACAGCGGCCCGATACATCGCAGATATCCTTGAACCCCAAATTGTACACTTTGGCCCATTGATTGGCGAAAACTTCATTTATATGCATGATAATGTCCGGCCTCATGCAGCTAGAGTAGTTACAGAATTTCTGCAAAATGCCCAAATTGATATTTTAAGGTGGCCAGCCGGAAGTCCCGACTTGAATCCCATAGAACATGCTTGGGGCAACATGGGGTGCCAAATTCAGAAACGTAGGATGCCTTGTAGAACAATCCAACAACTATAAAATCTGCTTCCTGAAATTTGGAACTCAGTGACTCAAGAGTACATCCAAAATTTGTTTGAGGGGCTTCCGAGACGTATACTGGCAGTAATTAGGGCCCGGGGAGGAAACACTCGATTTTTAAAATGATTAGTAACCATTCGATGCTAGTTGATTGGTCTCTTCGCAAATGTTTGAAGATGATAGAATTTTTTAATTTTTCATTAACTCGAAAATTGTTGATATTTTCCATCATTAACTCATCTCTTTTGAATAATATCCTCTTATTTCACACTTCTGAAAGTTACCAAGCGACTCTTGAAGGACCAACCTAAAAGTTTATATAGTATTGTCCTGAAAGTAGGGTGATGCGACAATTTTTGTGGGGAGTGTATATATGTAATCTTGAAAATTCTCTAAAACCAATTTCGTGCAAACATACTATGAATGATTTATAAAGTTTACCTAAAATTTTCGAAGAACAACTGGAAATAATTTAAACTCTTTTACTCGAAATAATCAAACATGGATTATTACCTTTTGATGTCACCTAATCAAAATTATCATTATCTTTTGATATCAAACCTATAATGATTTAGTATCTCTTATTATGAGCATAACTTAATCACTAGCCTTTTCATTAAAAAAAGATAATGGATCGTCAACACTATTTCATCTCAAAATTAAGTCATCTCTTATCGCATTAATTCTTTTCCTGCTTTACTTCCGGGTCAAGTTAGCTGACCAAGATTCTATTGAGATAAGGCTTTTCACAGGATTTCAAAAGAATTTTATCTATTGATTTTTTCTGTTAGAAATATTCTCATAAACAGCCAAGACAAGAATATTATATACACCCACTTCAAAGAGAAGAGTGAACTAGCTCATGCTTCATTTTAGTACCCTTTTAGAAACGCAAGAACAGGAAAGATTATTTCGAGCGTTAGTGAAATACTGAAAACATTCGTCAATAAATTCTCATCTATACACAAAATGTATTGCACAGAAACATATTGAGCTATTTTTACAGTATTATGGCTTTCTAGCTGTGCGGGTTCATGGACATCGCAAATATATTGACTTCCGTCCTAAATTACACTTAGATGTGGTACAAATAAATCGAAATCATTCTGAACAAACGGGAGAAAGAAATTAGATGTTCATAATACAGTTACAGTTCATAAGTTCTTCTCCCCAAAATAATATGCATGAAAGATTAAAATAAATAGTATAATCGGTGAAAAGAAACCAATTCTTTAAATAACTTTTTATTTGTACATATGGTAATATGAATATTATCAGCATGTCAGAAAAGAATACCCATGGGAAATAACTTTCTTAAAACTCCAAAAATCAAAAAATTAGAAACATGAATATTCTATGCTGGAAAAATCATATTATACACAGTATGTATTATTAAATGAAAATCGTCTACAGCTGTGACTACTATGTACACTGCACTTCATCTCCACCAAATATAAATTTCTACAACAAATATTAGCACTTATTCTGGTTATTTTGGTGAGCAATATTCGTGCAAGGTTTCATCTTGGAAAAAAACTCCTATTGAACAAGACTATACAAAATTTGCATCCTCACTATATCGTTCAAGTGGTTTTCAACCAGACCGAATTATTTTTATTCAGAAACAGCTCTACAAGATTTCTGCAGATTATATTTCGAAACTTGGGTAAAAAGTAGTTCTATATTTTACCGCCGATTTTGAAATTTTCTTTTACCCAGTAATATAAAGTGCTGTAGCGACTACAAACTAAAAATATTTTATACTATACAGGGTGTTGCATAATAAAGTTACATGCTAAAGTTATGATTTTTTAATGGGTCACCCTATATTTTGTTTCATTTTTGACTTTGTGAAGAAAAATGAAGACGAGTTTGTTCGAAATTCCCTATCTTAAATATTTTAGTTTGCGAAATATTTGACATTTTCTGAAATTAGAGGACTCTCAAAAAAAACCTTTGTGCCCCCAATATTGATTTCAAAGCTTCAGATGTACAACTATTGTGATAGTAATTTTTGTTGCTTGAACTTATGAGCCATTTTGTTGATGTATGTTACGGATGTTCGAAAATGATTTTTGTTGGGACTCATTCAAATCTCATTCAACTGTTTTTCTCAAATGGCATACCTTATATCTGAAGGGTCGAGTAGGTGGTATATTTTAATACCTTTCGAATGGTACCTAAATTCCCTATATTTATTTTGAATGGTTTCGAAGATATTCCAAAGTTAAGTCAATTTTTATCGAATTTCAGGAAATATTCCAATTTTTACTCCAATTTGTAGCTTCACAGTTATACTGGTTTATTCTCAGATGAAAGTATAATATTTGTTCATTTTATCACATGCAGTGAATCAAACTCCATTATCGCCTTAGTTTCAATGAAGGAATGATGATCAATACTGGCAAATCGCATCACAGTGTTTAATTGTTATGAATCGTAATAATCCAAGAAATATCAAGTGAAATAATTGACAAAAAATTTGAGCTCATAATATCACATTAATTCATACTTCAAACCTAATATTAAAAACGAAAAATTGGCAAAATAAAGATAGAGAGACTTTCCATATCATTTTTTAAATGAGATGTTCAAAATGGCCTCAATTTTGATTGATACACAATGTTAACGTCTTCAAATGATCTTCTAACGTTACTTAGCATGTCTGATAATACCGATCGAAATGCTTCTCTTATCCTCTCTTTCATATCGTCAGCCGTCGTTGGCGGAGTTCAAAATACAATTTCCTTCACTTACCCCTATAGGAAAAAGTCAAGGTAAGTTAGATCAGGCAATCTTGCAGGCCAATTTCGGAAACTACCTCTGCCGATCCATTTATTTGGAAAGTCTGTGTCCATGAAATTCCGCACAAGCAGGGAATGTGCAGGAGCTCCGTCCTATTGAAATAAAATTCGTTGCCTCACGTCGATCATCACATCTTCTAACAATTCTTGTAGATGGTCACGAAGAAACCTCGAAAATATATTTTCATTTAAGTGCTCATCGATGACATGCTGGCCTATGATTGCGCCCAAAGTATTAACCGCCAATGGATGCTGCGTGTACGGCTCATGAAAGGTATGAGTATTCTGATTATCGTAATAATGCAAACTGTGCCGGTCACTAGGGAGTTGTGAAAAGTGCACACAAGTGGTGATTTCAAAAACCTACGCCCGATACGTGGAGCTACAATCTCTGCAAAATAGGCCTAGAAGAAGTCGTAGGAAGATCACTTCTGAAGAACAAGACCGCTTTTCGTGCTAAATTGCAAGAAGAGACCCTAATGCGTCGCACCCCATACTCCAAAGGCAATTTCTGGAAGCAACATGCATCAGTGTATCAGTTGATACGATACGTCAAAGATTCGTTTAAGGGGTTCATACAGCAGAAAAAAGAAAATTAACTCAATTGGTGTATCGGGCACCAAAATTGGAATATTGAGAATTGGCGAAATGCTCTGTTTCGGATGAGACCAGAATTGGTGTTCAATCAGATGACCGCCGGATTCGGGTTTTAAAGGGTCGTGGAAGACAAGTTAGACTCTGAGCAGCAAGACAAATTTCGAAATACCAAGGGGACAGTGTGATGTTTTGGGTTAGGTTAGAGGAAAAACAGATTTGATCCCGTTCCCTCGCCAGGATCATCCAAGAACCCCACAACAGCTCATCCAAGCCACCACAGAAGAGTGGCAGAATATCACCCCAGAGGAGGTCGAAAACCTAAGCCAGAGCATACCTAGACGGATTCAGGCTTTTATCAGGGCAAGAGGAGGTAATACAAGCTACTGAGGTCGGGAAAAAAACACATACTCCGTGAGAAAACAATTTTCAATTTTTTTACTACATGCGGAAACAGTCTCTTATTTTCTTTTATTTGTTTTTTTCTTAAAATGAACCTTAATTTATTTCTTTTTAATATTTAGAATATCGGGAGATTCCATATAAATTTGGTTGTGATTTTGAATAGGGATGAGGGTATTGCGATACCTCATATATATATATATATATATATATATATATATATATATATATATATATATATATATATATATATATATATCAATATCAGAAGAATCAGAAATCGACGGGTCCGATCAATTCTCCATATTTTCATTTCGAAACCGGAAAATCGAGGTGTTGAGTTTTCGTTGGATCACCTATATATATATATATATATATATATATATATATATATATATATATATATATATATATATATATATATATATATATTTATATTATATTTGTATATAAACTATTTGTTGTTATTGGAAAATGATGTACTTAATATTCTTTTTATCACCACAATTTTTATGATTTTATGATATGCGTTTCTGTGAACATGATTGAAGCATTATGTTATGGATTCAAATGAACTAGGTACATTTTAACTTTCAATAATTACTTTATTTTTCTGATGAAAATTGTTTGGAATGAATCTGATTATTATTCATGGAAAAAATAAGTCGTAAATTCGAGGTGAGGAGAAATGTTACCAATATTTTTACTCCAAAATATTTTTCATGAATTCGCTTTTGTATGAAAGATAGAATGTAATCTTTTATACTTAAATTGCTGATAACATATTTTAAAACCATTTTCATGTTGATTTAGTTTTTATCTCCGATGTAAAGGATTTTTGCCTAAGATAACTGGAAAGTTAATATTTATCGACTTAGCAAGGAGTTTTCCAAGATTATTCTTCTCTTAATAAATGTATTATCTCTGTTAGATCAATGATTATTCAAACTGATGAAAGTGTTTCAGAAATTATATATAGTTGAAACTAATATACTTTATATGAATATATGAGTGTTACTCCTACGAGTTACCCATATACCCATATATGATGTTGATTCCTTGAAAAAAATGAAAATCCACAACCCAGTTATTACTACCATCGCAAACGATCGTTATGACAATATATTCAATTTTTGACCAATTTCTAGAAGGTGCTTATGGCCACTGTCATAAATGGCTGAACCTCTTTCAATGAAATTTTCGTTCTTCGATTTTGAGAAAAGTTCTAGCTCATGGAAAATTTCTCCATTCACCTGGGACGGACTGGGAAACTTTGATATCTCCCCTTCAAAAAATAGTACCATGTATATAACATGAGATTAATTTTTTCAGAATGGGGTGCGCCCCATAACTCTTACATGTTTGGTTCTCTCGGAATCCCCAACTCAATTCTTCAATTTTCATTCGAATTATGTTGAAAATAGTTTTTGCTGTAATCAGTGCACGTAACCAGAATAGGATTCAAAAATCAGTGGCTAATCGAGTAATAAATAATTAATAAATTTTTCAATCCAAGAACGATCTGGAATCAACATGTTGTATAATTGCTCAGATATCCGAAAGTGATATGCGACACTGATGATGAGAAAACTACAATTTCCCGCTTGATTTTCTGACATTATAGTTAATTGCACTGTGGCACTGCTGTTGTGGTCCTTGGCCTATTATAATATTTTATATTGAATTCCCACAAAAAATTGAAACTAATTCTAAAGAATTATATACTTTTCTCAAATGGAAACACCACATTTTTATTTTCTTATGTTATTTAGCATTAAAATAAGAACAATTCTGTTAATGTATGCCTATGTAATATAACAGTATTGTTTGAAGTTTATGGATAGAATATTTTACCTAGTTTTAGTAGCCACGACAGTGAAATGTCAAAAAAATCAAGCGCAAAAAAGAATTCACATATTGTTTAAATATTCTTAACATACATGTCAGGCAGATTAACTACTTTTTATTAAAATTATTTGAGGTAGAATATTCTGTTTGTTCTTTTAAACAGTAGGTTTAGTATCTTTGATAGGTTTTCGACCTTACGCCGTCGAGGCTAGTAGGACTAGATAAAACAATCTATAGGACCCTTATTGTTGATGCTACAAAAAATTAATATGTGGTGTTTTCATTCAAAACAACAGACTTTCAATAAATCTTTAAAAGTATTTTTGAATTTCATTCGTGTTAGTTAACATATACATAACATTTCTCAGAAAATTTAGTCTGATATGGTGAAACCGAAAATATTCAATATATTTGAATTCTATACCGATAAAATATTGTTTAGTCTGCGAATGTGATTTTCGAATTAAAAAGGACATAACTTGAAAACGATTAAATTTATATCATTTACATATAGTATACAAAGTTGTTTTGAAATTCAAAACAGAATCCATTAATTGAATAATAACAAGGAATTTCAGTATGACCGAAAGTGCAGTGATTCTGACAATTTCTTTGACGAGATGCTTCCATTGGCATATGTGTATTCACAAAATTTCAGATATCTTCCTATATTGAACACGAATTTTTTTACTACCAAGAAATAAATTAAATAGATACATCACTGTTAATGTCGTTTCTATCTCTCGTTCATCATCCAGCAGTATAAAACTAAGGATTGAGTGCCATCAAATTTATGAATAGGTTGTTATTTGCACAGTTCAGAAACTATTGAAAGAGAATAATTATTTGAATACATCCAACATCGAAAATTAGGAATTCAAAATCAGTCTGGTTGTTCATTATCTGTGAGTTGTCATCAAAAAGTGTTTTGAAATTTTCAACTGATTCTAGGTAATTGAGTTCTCATTTTGGGGCGATATGTTGATTTTTCAAATTATCAACACCATAAAAATAGTAACTATTTCGTATGTAGTGGTTAGCTATTGTCGAATCTTGTTTATTTTAATGAATGAAATTTCATTTTATATTAATATCTAATTTTGAAGGAACGACTAGTTTGACCTATGTAGAAATTATTGCAGTCTGGACAAGATAACTTATAAACTTCTGATTCATTTATTTTCTTTATAGGATATCTATCATTGAATAAGATTGATTTGATTTATTTTGAAGTCTGTTTCGGATTTCAATTTGGAAAAATCAGTTGGAACATTTTCACTCATCTGTCCAGAATATATTGAAGCGATGAATTTTTCGAATTTTATGATACTGAAAACTGTATACCGGGTATCTCAAGTTGAGTTGCCAATCAGACATTCATGGAGAATTAATAATGCTATCGTTCTGAAATTTTGGTAGTTGATTCAGCTAGTCCGAAACTTTATTTCTAAAATAATTTCACCTCAATGGCACTTCCGATTATACTGGAACTGTCTATGAACGTGCAAGAACCTGAGCTGCCTTTGCCAGCTTTAGGTAGGTAAGTAGAATTAGTTTTTTCGCCATAACTTGAAAACAAATCTCAGGTACGGCGAATCTGATGAATTGAAGAAAAATATGGGTTACAATTTGAAAACAACGTAGTTTTCGATGTTTCTTCGTTTCGAAGTGTGAGGCGGAAAAAAGAGCACTCTGTATACTGACTGAGATTTAATCGGATGTGAGCTATGTCCCGCATGGTTTCTTGTTTGCAAAAAACGTTTCATTATTTGGGTAGCTCGCGCCGTCCTCGAGATTTTCAAAATGCAAAAAACCGATAATTTTCAAGTAAAACTAGGATATTTCATGAACGAAACAAGCTAAACTTATGTGGTAGGTGTTTTTGTAATAGAAATAACGAGTGTTATCGAACCAGTCATCCGTGCTGATAGTTTTTCTAGATTCTAGATGTTCAAGTTAATTTTGCCATTTAAGTGGGAGATTAAGAGATCTAAAAACGATATTAGATTGTTTTCCCCTTTCGTTCATGAATTGGAGAATATAATCAGATTGTCTGAGCGTACGTTCAGAGCTACAATCAGTTGAAGTATTCAAATCAATTTTCATGACAATTCACTGATAATGAACGACCAAACTGATTCATGTAAATCCCAAATATATTCAAATAATAACTACATTTCTATAGTTTGTGAACTGTATACTGTCTGGTTTCTCCAAATACAAATAACAACCAAATTATAAAGGTCATGGCTCTTTATACTTAGTTTCATACTCCCCGACGATGAATGGAAGTTCGAAACTACGGCAACAGTGATCTATTTTGATTTTAAGTTATTGGTAATAACAAGTGTCATTCGTATTTTGATCATACTTAACTACAAAATAGTAATGGCTGAATATATGCAGTGTATTTTTCCTATATATAAGTTTTTTTTATATTGGTCAATCTTGTATATGGACAATTGTATTCCTGGAGGGAATTTATATCCTTATCCACCAAAGTAATGTAAACATAATTCGCACATCATCGATATATTTGGTAGGAAACCTTCAACGCTTGATTATCTAATAATCGTTTCTTAGAAGAGTTGCACCTTCGATACAATTGAATATTTCTTTTGACCTCTAGTCTTGCCTTACGCCTATCATCCACGAGACGGAAAAAATTCAACACTTACGCCGGTGAAAGGTGTTCCAATTGGACCTCCATGAACCGGCATTTATTGCTAAAGAAAAGATGTGAAAGTCACAAGATAGCGAGACAATGGGAATCGGTATTTGCCCGTGCATAAACCGTTAGATATGCGGGACTCGACTTCGTGAAAAAGGCCGATGTGGAGTTTACCGGCTTTTCAATACTATCTAGAGAAATATCTGCATGGTTTTAATCGATTGAATAACTTGCAATAAACGAAATAAACAATAATATCTCTCTTCCAGTTGATAATATATGTTGTAGTAATTGGTAGTATCAAAATGAGCTGAAAAGAATGTCTGTTGTTAATTTCAAGGATAAATTTTTTTCTCAAATCAATTCATGTCGGAATTATATACGTAATCTTGGAATATTATTGATTCGAACTCTGATTATACAGGGTGGCGCATCGAAAACTTTCTACCAAGGTTAATTGCACAGTAAATGAAAAAATGAAAATTCACAACTTTTTTGCGAAAACCACTTCGACGGGATGACTTTCGTCTTCATAATCTTTATAGAAAAAATTTCGTGTGACGCCTTATTTCGAGGTTTTAAGGGGATAAAACTATCTTTTTAATAGTACACTTTTCGCCGTATTTGGTTCAGTATTAAAATATTGAACAAATTTTTGCGTAAAATATAGCATAAAGAAATGAATGATGAACATGCAAAAATGTTATCAGTAAAGCATTGAAATGTAACTCGATTCTTCGAAATGTCTGTGTTTATTAGCTTTTTTGAAAAAATCAAATGCACAGTACGAATTGAATTCTTGTTAGCCATTTAATTTCGTTCATGAATTACGGATTAAAATTACATTATTCGGGTTGAAAATATTTCACTTTTCTTCAGCAATAACGAACGATTCTGCATCAGCTACCATGGGATCTTATCATTTATTATTCAAACACACATACTTATCTAGGGGAACTATTGACAAAGTTTCGTGAAACAGAATCTAACCTATCCTAACCCTGAGGGGGATCTCTTCGCCTGGTATTTCAAAAACTAGTTTTTACCATTTTTTTTACGTTTTTGGTATAACGTTTATGGCCAATGAAAAAGAATGAAAACCCCTTTTTTACGTTAACGTATTTATTGACAATCAGAAAAGGTTTCGTCATATATCGTTCAAATGGAGGGCAAAAACACTAAAAATTCAATAAAAATCGAAATGAATTGAGCAAAATGGAAAGATTATAAAATCCACGTAAACAATTGTGAAAATAAATTCAAGAATACATCAATAAGGCTACAATATTTTGCATTTCAGGTAGCAATACACAAGTAGATCATCGACATTCAGTATGTGATAAGCACTTGTGTATTTTACTTGCTCCTTTTTTAATGTGGAGTATCTGAGTCTTCCGTAAGATTTGCAAATGATGTACCTGCTACTTCTTGTCGCCTATGACGGACAGTTTTCGGAATCTTTTCCATTGAACGACGTTTAATTTGTGGGTCCACAAGTTCGACTGTCAACTTTTTTAAAAACATTCTCCGAAGTGAATTTTCTGTTTTATTATTTGCTAAAAATAATATCTGGGAATTCATTCCAGCCATATTCCTTTGCATATAAAACAATACCATGGACCAACTTCTGGTATTATCGGCCACGTTATAAGCGGCATGAAGTTCATCGACAGTAGACACACCTATGGTTGAATTATAAAATATTACGATGCTAGGCTTAACACATTTCGATGTCCTATAATTTCATCTGATTTACTATCGTGGAGAAAAGTTGATGCCATTATTATCTTTCTTGTCTTTTCGGCTACATAGGAAAGTATAGTTACTTCGTCCTGAAATCCAAATTATGCTTTGTACTAAAAATTTAATCAGACGTTTATTTTTCTAACCGCTCTTACATATGTTAAATTATGGCTCAAAAGAAGCTCATTTGTTTATGAAAAACTTGTGAATAAGTTATATTTCTGCCTGTTCCAGATATCGGAGCGACTATTATGGTTACAATTCTAGCGGGATCATTATATAGCACATCATAATTCATAAAACGTCGTTTCATCTTGTTCTACGTAATATGGTAGCTTTCCAAAGCATGATCTACAGATTATTTAATATTTCTTCATCTTTAGATAATGTCCATATAGAACTTTGTATTATTGAACAAAAAATCTTATTAATGCTTTCAATCCAAATATTATAACTGAATTACTTAACAACAATCAAAAATACAAGGCAATATAATCTAAAAATCGACACAGATTAGTAGTCTCACGTAAGTTGGTAAAGTTAACCATAATTCGAAACATTTACTGGAAAGTTCATACATCTCAATCCGAACCAGTAATAATCTATTCTAATACATCAAAAATATTAAAAGCAAAATAGAAATCCAGTGTAACAAACTAAGCTCAAGTAACTGTAAGATGTGTATTGGTAGAAGTTTCATAAATTTCAGCATAAGAGTCGACGAACTTACCATATTTTCATGATCGAAAAAACTAGTTCTAATACGCAAACCATTTAATTGAAGAAAATCATAATTTCAAACAAAATTTCAAAATGTTACCTCCCGGTCTGCTGTATGCGAATCCTGTAAAGCAGTTTAAGGATGAACATTTCCAGACCGAGAGATAATGAATGGCCTGCGAGATTTCCTGGATCGAAAATTTATAAAATTAAACACAATTCTTAGAAGGCTTGCGACAGTGTTCGTGGACATTTCGAACACTAGTTTCATAATTGCATGGAGATGAGAGAAAAACATTATCAGCATATGATTCGTTGTCACTAGTGGTAGTGAATATTCTTTTTCCTTTTCTTTATTCTTTCCCATTTTTCGAAAAACACTCGGTCGATCTGAACGAGCAAGATACCATTTGAAAAGCAATTCGATCCTTCTTAGTGTGAACTATCATTTGAGTTCCATTCGCTATAAGATTATAAGGGTGAACTATTTGTGCTTGGGAGCTGAAAATTAAAAAAAAATGTGTTCCTCTTAGAACTTAGTTGGCTAGTTTTATCAAATTTTCATTTATTCATAGAAAGTTTTTGATGCTCTACTCAGTACATATCATTTCTCCTCTGTGACTTCCTAACTTTATCTATCTGTTATCAGGCAAGTTGCGTGCCTGTTAAGATATCTTTTTGGATAAATTGGACTTTGGATTAATGAAAATAGGTGGAAAATAGAAAAGATTTCAAATCGAGGCAAAAAAGTTTATATTGAAAAACACTAATAATTTACATTTGCGCGATATTTCATTTATGTGGAATTATTTGGATCATTACCATTAATATTAACTTCATTGGACGATTCTGTTCCTGTATCTGCTAATGAATGGGACTACTCGAATAGCGGAAGTAGCCTGCTGTGCGAAGTCACACGTCATTAAGCTATGAAATGAGATAAACAGATCCGCAAATCTACGCCAACGTTTTTTCAGGTGTTTCATTTATAACAACACAAAATTTGAAACTACCAAGAAACCACATGGGAAAAGCAAATTGGTGTGGTGGTGCAATATACATACTGGGTGATTCACCAGTGGCGCGGTGCTCTGTTGCTCGTACACTCTTGAAGATTTCGTCTTTGTTCGCGGTATTCTATTTAGAAAATTAGAATCTACTTCAGCAATTTATTTTGCAGTAAACAGAGTGTTCCAATTTTCTATAAAACAATCTTGGGAGGTTTTTCAGATTGGAAAACCACTTTTTTGTTCAAGATTCAGGAGCTGCCTAAACTCTGCTATAATATCTTTAAGTAAGAAGTTTTTTTGGTGAGTATGTTCGTTACAATATTTCTTCTCCGTAAAAATTCATGAAAATAGGCTCTCACATCATCGCATGCTCCTTCGGCAAGAGAGGATGAATACTTTTTTTCTTTCGTTTTCTTATTGCCCAAGGATAGCTGTATGGATGAATTGAAATAGAGTGACTCAAAAAAATTATTGAATATTGTAATTTTAAAAATATCATCTTGGTTTTTTCAAATGGAAGACCCTGTATTTTATTATTCATGTAAACTCATAAAATATTATGCTATATTTTTGCAGAAGAAATCTAGCCTAACCTTATCTTTATCTTCGACAATTTCGAAATATTCGATTATTTGTAAAAATTTTTGATGAAAATTCTACAAACCGTATCAAACTCTTCAACATGCAGCATTATTCGCAAAGAAGTTTCTTCTCTGTAATGATTCAAGTAGTAAAAAATGAAACCTAAACAAGATAATTCTTTTAACGCATGATAAAATCAAGATGATTAATACGTAAATCGAGGTATGTGTTGAAGATTTGTGCCTGCTGTCAGGTGCCCGGACATATCATATTCTGCATTTTACATGGTGAACTTTTCAGTGTTTCCTTATGAAACATTGTTAAAGTGAGGTTTGAACTCAATTTTTTTCAATTGACTGCCATGAAGTTCTCCAAAGAAGAAATGGTTGATATGATTTTTATTCTGGGTGAGTGTGACAGAAATTCTTCGTAGGCAAGTAGAATGTATGCACAAAGGTTTCCTGATAAGAGGCATCATGATGCAAGATGCTTTGAAAAACTTCTAATTAGATTCATCGAAACTGGTAATATCGCTTGAACACGAAAACTAAAAACTGCTAAAGCTGAAGACAACCAGTTATCAGTTTTGTTGACAGTGACAGAGGACCCATATAAAAGCCAAAGAGATTTCTCAGTTAACAGATATAAGTCAAACTTCCGTCCAGAGAATCTTGAAAGTGAATAAATTTCATTCATATCATGTACAGCTGCACCAGGAACTGAACAATCAAGACTATGAAAATCGAATCAATATTTGCAATTGGGCAAGTGACAAACTAGCGGAAAATCCAAATATTTTTAGCAGAGTTCTTTTCTCGGACAAAGCAACTTTCCACAAGAATGGGCTTGTTAACTTTCATTATTACGCCACGGAAAATCCACATCTCATGAGACAAATTGATCACCAGCATCGTTGATCCTTGAATGTATGGGCCGCTATAGTAGATGGATATCTAATTGGGCCGCACTTTTTCGACGTTCACCTCAATAGTGAAATGTATTTAGATTTTCTGCAAAATCATCTACCAATGTTACTTGCTGATGTACCAGAGCATATAGGACAAGATTTGTGGTTTCAACAGGATGGAGCACCAGCACATTATTCACATCAGGTTAGGGAGCATTTGAATCATGTATTTCCAAACAAATGAATAGGACGTGGGAGTCCTGTTAGATGGCCAGCTAGGTCTCCGGACCTTACAAGTCTAGATTTTTTTCTTGTGGGTTTATAATAAGGGTATCGTTTACCAGATTCCTTCTACAACACAGTTGGATATGAGACAGAGAGTAGTCGACGCCTTTCAGTCAGTTAATCCGCAAATGTTGTCGAGAGTTCAACGGTCTTTCCTCAGAAGAATTGAATTGTGTCTACAAAGAAACGGGCAACATTTCGAACACTTATTGAAATAGTTCAACACCTCACCAAAAATCAATCTATTACGTATTTCACAAATGACTACCTTAAAATATCTACATTTCTCTGATCAAGTATAATAATATGTACTAATAAACTCTTCTTTCGCAACCTCTGATTTTATTATTTAAGTTAATTTTTTATTTCGAAAATGGTCGAAGATGAAGATAATGTTACTTCTGCAAAATATGGCACAATATTTTTGCGTTGACATGAATAATAAAATACTGTTTAAAAAAAACTTAATAAAAATTATTACACCGCCGTTAAAATTATTCGATCTAAGCAATAAAAATATTAAAATTCCAATGAGGATCTAAATATCATTGAAAAAGAACAGTAAGTAATAATTGATAATGAGACGCAACCATATTATTATAAAATTATGTAACTCAAGCACAGCTTTCTGTTTTGCAAATAATGATTATATGGATAACTCAGGTGCTAAAAAACATTATTATCGGGTTTTCGGTAATTTCCAATTTTAGTCGGTTCTCATTCTCTAATTATCGTTTACAATATTCATGTTGTTTGTAGTGTTTCAAGTGCTTCAGAGTATTTCAATCATGCCTAAGCGTCATTTATGCGGAAATGATATATTACAGCTTCAAGCTGGCGTTTTTTAGTCGCCGAAACTATAGGAATACTTAAAAGTGTTATTTCGTCACTTTGGTCTAGATATGGTAAAACTGGTAGTGTAAGAGAGAGACATACGGGACTGCAACACCAGTAATGGATCATTTTGAACAATTGATAGATTTAGGAAACAAATATCAACTGTTGCAGAACTGAATAAACGGCTGCTATAGACATGGTATGGGCGTTTTGCGACAAATCTACAGAACCTTCACCGGCCACAAGAACATTTTCTATGAGACAGTGAACAGTGCGCTAATATGGTCTTGACCGGTGAGTCGAGAATCGGTGTGCACCCAGATTCTAGATGACAGAAGATTTAAAGTTTTCCAAGAATTAAAGCAAGGCTTGCAAATGTACAAGAAGTTCACAATTTAATAGTATGGGGCAGCATCTTCATTGGTCGAAAAACACCTCTACTTTTATTAGTACGTTTCGACACTGCAAACGAATATGTTCAGAATGTCGTTATTGGGAGACAAAAAAATTCGAATCGAATTTTATTTTTATGCATGATAATGATCGTACTCACACAGCAGCTGTATCAAGGAATTTTCTTATCCAGAATAATATCACTGTCCTGCACTGGAGCAATCGGCCGATGTAGATCTGATAGAACATGCATGGGATATCTTCCTATAACGATTTTTGCAAAATTAAAATCGGTTGAGTCAACCCAAATTGAATTTTGGTGATGTCTACAATGTCTAAGTGATAATCGACGATTTTGCAAGACAATATTCTTGATTTCTTCGACATGGTTTTATCTGTAGAATTCGGTAGATGATCAATGAGATGATCAAATTTATACAAATAAAAACAATTACATGTTGCATTGCTCAACGTTAATAACTATATGATATTCCTATCGAATTGTTCATACATCGATCCTCTTCGGGTGTTTTGCATAATAATGCATAATTGTTTACATATGACAATAAATATAATAGAAAACAGGGGTCAAAAAATTATTTTCCATTTGAATTCGGGCCATTTGTTGAAAAATGCTGATATGCAGAAACCCCTACGTCTGAAGCCATTCAATTATTAAGGAAAAAAATATGCTTCTTCCAGAGGAACAACAATTATGGCCGTCGTCGTGACCACCGTTTCTACTCAACCCGCCATAGATAAAGCAATAAACAGCATAATGTGCAGGTCTCAGAGACCTTACCTCTCAATGACAGAATTGGGAACGTAATGACACATTCTGTACTTCGCAGCATCGGATAGATTATTCAATCTTTCAGAAAAATTCATCAATTTTCATTTCATTCTACTACTGAAATAGAGAACAATAAATGTTCAATTAACTTTTAAGATATAAAATTTCAAAGAAAAATAGTAGGCATGTTTTCTCGATTTAACATAAAACACCACATACAGGTATAAAAATAAAAAATTAATTTCATACTTATCAACACAATGTTCAGCATTCATCCGTAGGTTAGTTGACATACGTTTATCTCCAGATAATTAGAACGAAATCTAACCCAAAATCCGAGATTTCACACGTAGATAAAAGTTATTGGAAAATAGATATTTGGGAAATTATAGAGAATGGTGAGCACAAACACTGTGGTAATATTATCAACGAATAAATCGACTTAAATTATTCACCCCTATTAAATTTATTCCGGTAACAATCTGCTTGTTGAAAAGCTCGATCCTCTAAAGAAGCTACTGTGCAGTGAAACGCGTCACGATTCAACCAATTGTTGGGATTATTGTTAGTGATTATGCTTATGGATTTTTATCAATTAAAAGCAATTCCTGTTCAAATGTAATCAATGTTTCAGTGGCAAAGATGTTCAACTTTCTATTATTAGAATAATGTTTGTATTTTCCGTATGGATTTCCCTTTGTCAATAGCGTCGTCCTATTTGGATGAGAGAACAAATCAACAGTATCATTGTTAAAACAGGAATTGCGAATATTGAATGAAATAGGTACGTATCCGTTGAAACAACCAAATGCAGACGAAGAAAATTTCTGCTGGTTATAATGAAAACATTCATTAGTGCTTTTTAGACCAAACATGGATTCTATATCATTAAATTTCCGAAGGAAAACACCAATAATGATAGGATAAAACAGACGCCGGATTCACCAGATTGCAACGTTAAAGTGAAATACAAGTACCACGTGATCAAGCACATTCTATGCGAACTCATTCATGCGACTCCACGAGCAAGCGCATGAAGTAAATCCGAGACGTATGTGTCGGAGGTAGTCGGAATAAGGAGAACTCAAATGTCGAGAAGGTCATTTACACCTGAGTACTGTTAGTTGTACAAAAAAATGCCGATGGATTGCACTTCTCCAATTTGCGACAGGTGAATGTTGAACATCGCTGACTAAGTAATTGTTCAGCATATTAGATGATGAGTACTCGAACTTTAAAACTTGGTTAGTGAGCGAACAAATTAGCTTTTCGCAAAGCATGAATATCAAATCCGCTTCGAAACCAAGAAGAAATTGATGAAATAATGGCAGGTACAATACGATAGAAGAACCGAAAGAGAAACTAGATTCGTTCTGGAAAGATGAGCGTAATTATCTTTGTGATGAATGGCACCTTCATGATGAATTATCAATAGATTTCTAATATAGCAGATAGTTTTATTTACTGATTTCTTTTCCAGAGTTTGTGTTCAATTCGTTGATAACAAAGCTCAGAAACTTCTTCGTCTAAAATCATTGCAACGAACGCTTGGACAGGGATATTCTATTAGTATAACATTTTTGCACCAGTTGAGTAATATGGATGAGTATTGAGTGAAGGTCAAGAAGTCCTTTTTAATTTTTCTTCAACGCCTTCTATAAATTCGAATTATTTTCAATAGTTTGTCGCATATACATGAAATATAAAATAATTTTTTTTTAGTTTTAATTAACTGAATTTGGCTTTGGGATTAAGTTTTACTGTCGGAAAACATTTCTGGCCGAGACGCAAGCTTAGAGAGACCAACAAAACATTCCGTTAGTATATAGTAAAATGTAATATTTTTTATATCGACGTCAATAATTACATTATCCATCAAATATCTACTTCATAAAATTTTCCAAGAATATTATCACATTTGGTGTGCTGATTTCATACTTGAATTTGTGTAACACCTCCAGTTTTCGAGATTTTTCGAATTACAAGCATTTTTAGGATGACGGTGCATTATTACATATCGGTCAAAGAGATCTGCCAATCAGGGGTCAGAAATATGTCGCACTTGCGTCCCGGGTCTTGAGATATTATGGCCCACTTGCATCCCTTCCTGTGCAGGTAGATAAATTGATTATTACTTACTTATTGACAACAATATTGAGGAACAGGTACATAGGTACCAATTTTCTTATAAATTTATAAATAAAATTATGACTGTAAATAATAAAAATTCTTTTTCTATATGTGCTTTTATTTCAAATTGACATTTGTGTATATGATTTATGAAAGTGAAAATTAATCAAAAAAAACAAACAGAAAAAGGCTGAAGTATCGAATACGCTATTGTTTTCAAGTAGTACCAACCTTCAAGAGAAACGTGTCGAAATTTCATGACGTTTCGTACAGTAGTTTACGAAATATTGAGGTTGAAGTGACCCTACTGTTGAATTTGTGAACAACGAATCAAAACGAGTTTCGTGTTTTTATAAAACTACTATTTGATGGGTAAAAATACTGTACGAGCTCAGGAATTACTTGAAAAGTGTTACCCGGAAATTTCTCCTTTCGACAACCGTTCGCCGATTGTATGCTGATTTCAACCGTGGTTGTACGATCACCCAAGACATAGAACGCTATGATTACACAAGAAATCGTGAAGTGTTGCAGGAGTTAGCTAATATGATGAAGATATGAAAAGGAACCGTATTCATTTCAGACGAAATTTTAGGTACTGAATAAGTTTTTCCGAAGTCAGTGCCACGTTTGCTCACAATGGAACAGAAACAACACTGAATTGACGAGTCTAAGCGTTGCTTGGAGCTACTGAAACGCTATAAAAAATTTTCATTCACTACTACTCGCCAAAGTCAAAAAGAGCATCTACTGAGTTGAGAGCCATGGCGAAAGCTGTTCAAAGGCTAGCAAGGTTATGGCGTCTGTATTTTGGGATACGCATGAAGTATTGTTCACAGACTATCTGAAGAAAGACCAGACGATCAACAGAACGATATAGCCTTACTCGACCGATTGAGTGACGAGATAAAAAAAAATTTGTTTTATCAAGACAATGCACCAATCCACTAGTCGCTTAAACCATGGTTTCAACGATTTACGTTTGGAATTGTCGCCACACCCTACCTATTCTCCGGATAGGACACCCAGCGATTACTGACTCTTTGCTGATTTGAAAAAGATACTCCTGGGAAGGAGATTCAGCTCGAACGAAGAAAGTATTGGCCAAATTAACTCCTATTTTGAGACCAAAGATGAATCGTTCTACAAGAAAGGCATAGAAATGTTAGAGCAGTGTTGGAATGATTGTATCATTATAATATATAGAGTATATAGAAGAATAAATTCGAAGTTTGATGGAAAATTGTAATTTACTCTTATTGACATAAGTGGGACAAATAGTTCAGGGAATGACATTTTCTGTCTGCATGCTGAGGCCTGCTTCTGAAAAAGCTTCTCATTTTATAAGGGTGTTCAGATTTTATTTTCTGTATTACCAATATATCCTGATATTCAAGAGCAAGGGCGTATCATTGGGCAAACAGAGAGGTGGCCCAAATAGTTAATGAGGCTATTGAAAACGTCTCGACAATTCATAATTTTACATCGGGTTTCAAGACTTCTGGGATATGGTTTATAAATAGAGATATTTTTCAGAAGAATATTTCGCAGCAACTTCTATTAACCTTGCATCGACGTCATCGGAGCAAAATATCTTGCAAAACGTCATAGCCACCATACCTGCTGCAATTTATGCGTCAATCTAACCTAACCTAGGTTCGACTAACTAATTATTACATTACCAATTATATCACACTCGAGCACTGTAACAAATTTAGCTTTAGCTGATGTGACTTCACCATTAAATTCTCCACCAGCTGTAGATACACGTTCTAATGAATTTTCTCCAATATGACCAATTCAACCGTTTCCAAGAGCGAAGTAACAAAATCAACGAAGAAAAGGTAGAAAATCAATAATGGCTAATTATAGCTCCTTTAAATTGGAGTTGGAGGGAAAAAGTCAAGATGAAGAAAAGATGGCTAAAAAATTACGTTAAGAATTGAAACATTAATAAGCTTGTGCTAGTAGAACTACCAAAAGAATAGAATAAGGAATAAGGAAAATGATTATTTTTGCACATATATTGCAAAGAATACGTTTATCCAACAACCAAAAGAATAGAATCTGAGGAAAATCATTAATTTTGCTCATTGATTTTCGGTGAATCCGTTGATCCACCTACAGAGGATTGGGTTGAATGTAGCTCATGCCATAGCTGGTGTCATGAACAGTACATTCATTATCAAAGAGTTACTTTTATATGTAATATATACTGATTACTAGGATTTCCATCATGATTCATTGAAAATGATACCGTTTAAATTTATTGCGATACAAAAAGATTTTATTTACTTAAACCGTATTCTCGATATAAGTAGGGATGAATAGCAGTTGTGAAAGAGTGTATATATAATATATGAATATTATTAATAAAATCAATGCGATAAATATTGATAAAAAGTGATGTTTATGACATTAAATATAGTTTAACTATATGTAACAAGTTACCGTTTGTTACGTTTTAAAATGACCATGCACAGATCTGATATTATTTTGAACGATCCGGTTAAGAAAACATCTTTTGCACTACCTAGTTTATAAATCAATTATATTGAATATTCAGTTAATGCCCTTCATAGGAACGATTGTTCACACAAGTTTAAGCAGTCCCTTTGGATGTTCTGTTTTGGTAATTTTATAGGTTAGTTTCAATTGTCAAATGAAAATATATCTAGTATTGCTGCGACGTTGGCGGTGGTAAGAAAACTTCTGATGGTTTCCGATTTTAACTTTATACCATTTAACGTAGATTATTCACGCCCCTGCCGTTCAGTTATCCAATAATTTCTTGGTATATCGTTAAATGGTTGATTTAATAGGACCTGGAGCTATAATTGTTCCATCATAGTTTATCTTAAAGTTGTCGTCGGCTCTGGTTAATTTTGTGAATTAACGTGGCCACGATTGCTAAGAGTAAGATTTGAAGTTTAATGATCGACTTGGCAACGCCGGTTTTGTTTCATCAATTTTGAAGGCTAATGGTTCTTTCTCAATCAAGTGCTGTTGGAAGTTTTTCTTCTGGTTTTATAAGTTTTCTGAGCTCACGAATGTAGAGAGAGATTTGAGTGTGAGAAAGTCTCTTATCTGTAAATCAGGATTGGCTCTGGATTGGATTACTTGGCCGTATATTCTTCTTTCGTGATTTTGGAGCTTGAATAATACGGATTTGGCCACCATTTTGAACTTATAGGAAGCACGTGGTTCCCCTTTACATCTTGGAACAGGATATATTCTTTTAATTGATCATTCTTTGGCGTTGGTTGGGTCAACATAGATTTTGTTATACTATTGGGATATTTTCAAACTTATATGAATTTGGGATTGGTGAGAGAACCTAGGATTGGATATAGAACTTGGGATTGGTTTGAACATCGAATTGGCTAGAAAATTCCGGATTGGTTTAAGGATTGGTGTCGGACTCATAACACAGGAAACGACTAAATAGATCGCAGGTAGAGGGATTGATCTGCAACACAAGATTGGGGCCTGGAGCTGCGGCTTGATTAAGAAAGTTGAGCTGTACTCCTTTTAGGAGGATCCAACCACCCCTTACACTTGTGTATATGATACAGATGCGATATATTCTTAAAGAAATTTTCCTATTTGAAACTGACTCGCCGAATTTTACCTTTTGTTATTTTTGTCCTCATCTTTAACTTTCTTTAACAACTGTTAGTACAAATAAAAATTTGACAGGTCGATCGAGTCGTAGAACCCAGATATTGATCTTTTTATTTTATCAGATATTAGTAGTAGACATCAGCAACACTATTCCGAACAGCTGTGAATAGAGTCATGTGGGCCAATGTGATCGCCAACATCCACAGAGGATAGGCACAAGAAGAAGAAGATTAGTAGTTAACCTACCAGTAATTTACCCATATCTTTCCATTCGCTTCAACTGAGTTACCTTACCTATGTAGTTTACTTGTGTTGATGAACAATAAATTCCTTTTTGAGTTAATGGACTTTGGTGTTTCAATTGTAGCTTCACAGACATCGTAACGATTTTTCCACGTTCGAGTCGTTAATCAAACGTGGTGGTGGCGAAGAACTTTGAGTATAGCTGGAGGCAACAAGTCATATACTCGAAAAGCGCATTGAAACCCAAAGGAAGTTGGTTTTATTTCTTTTTTTGTTGTTGAATCTGGCGACGGGTTCAAACACCGTGTTATATGTTAAGTTATTATAATTGCGTACACTATCCTGCAGTACTACGCTCATATGCCTCGATATTGTTTTAGGTCTACGTATTCTGACAAAGCTTTATTATATTATTTTCTAAAATTACGAATATATTTGATTTGATGTTATAAATTGTAATTGTTAAATTAATGAAGCCTTCAAATGAATAATTTTTTTCATTTTATTCCACACGAAAATTATAAGTTTATAATAATTGAACAATATATATATATATATATATATATATATATATATATATATATATATATATATATATATATATATATATATATATATATATAGGGGTTTTACCCCGACGAGTTGCCCATATATCTGTTCATGCAATCAAACTGATTTCATGAAAAATATAAATCCACCACCCGGTAATTAATACCATTGCCAGGCGATGATTCAACAAAACAATTCCCTCTCTGTTTGACCGAGAGAGCCCCGATGGTTAGGTTTGGTCTTCAAAGTGACGCCGATTATGATCTATAGATGTTCTAGAATCATTATGAACCCAATAATTTGGGTTGACATCTCCCATATATTATTTCTTCGTGGTTTTTGTTCAATTTAGAGAAAAATTTGCGAAAAAATTTTGACAGTCGTTTTAAATATGTGTGTGATATGTTAGATGGTGGCTAATTAATTTCATCAGATCCTACTTCGACCACCTCTACATTAGTAGAAAAATGTAAACATAAAAAGTATTCATTTTCCTTCTTGTTATGAGATCTACCCCAAATAATCGTCAAATACTGAAAATTTTTAAAATGTCTCATAATTTAGATTTGTAGCCCCAAACTAATTTGAAAGGAATAATTTTGCAATCATTTAATGTAGGTATAGGTACTTCATTTTCGTCATATCGATTTTTTATTATGACTATAACTTTTCAAATGGCTCATTGTTCGAAAGTACGAAACGAAATTGGTTCTAAAAATCAAATACAATCATTGAGGTATAAAATCGATTTATTGTTAGTACACTAGATTTTTTTATTTCGGTTGTAATCATCATGAAAATAATAAGATCGTTGAGTTTTTTGCATTGTTTGAGTTTTTGACACCAAATTGCATCGACGAAGAGTATGCACTACAGTAAACAACAGTTGGCTGGCTTGAACATCTCTTAGCAATTGCTAAGTTTCTTTAGAAATAGGCACCCTTCAGATATTAAATCTGATGGTGTGTAGAGGAGAGTATTGCCTAATATCGATTATGTGCTGATGATACTTGATCTCCAACTACTCACAAAACGGGTTTCCGATCTTCTCTTCTAGTTTCATGTTAAATTCTCCAGAGAGCTAACAAGTTTCTTTCCTGAAGGATCTTATGATCAGACAGTTTTAGAAAAAATCAAAGAATCAATGTTTTATGGAAGTCGTTCCCTATAAAACTATTTCTTCAATTTCTGCTTCCAGAAGAGGGTTAACAAACACATTCGAAAATATTTGGGCCCCATTTACGTGACTCCAAAAGACAGTAATTCAAAAAAACACTGAATGTATTTCCCAACTCAATTTGACGAAGTTGTAGTATTTCGCATAACAATGGTGAAAATTTCAAAAGTAAACATGAAATTGATAACTTCTAGGAATATTTCACCAAATTCGTAGATTTTCTTTCTGTTCCTATGAGTGAGACAATATTATAGTACGTCGTTTATATTTAGTAGCCTTAGCAATACACAAACACCCTCATACATTCACTTAGATCGTCTGATTTGAATAGAATAGGTTTTTCATTTATAGAGCTCCTTAAATCGTTAAAAGTTCATTCACAACAATCCAGATAGCAGAAGAATTAAGGAATTGAATCATTGCTGGATTTGAAACAATACGTAATACGCATGAAATTTTCGAAAGCATGCGTCCATCGATGAGAAAGAAAACATAAGCCTATCC
Source organism: Cryptolaemus montrouzieri (assembly GCA_013387265.2). Classification (NCBI taxonomy): domain Eukaryota; kingdom Metazoa; phylum Arthropoda; class Insecta; order Coleoptera; family Coccinellidae; genus Cryptolaemus; species Cryptolaemus montrouzieri. The sequence continues at coordinate 40,929,915 of JABFTP020000124.1, read as the reverse complement.
ATTTCCAACATAATTTGTGAATATTCTGTTAAGTTGTTATTGCTTTTTTGTTCTGGTTTTCTTTTTTATATAATAAACGCTATGCAGCGGGCAAGAAATCACAGAAGAAATAAGTTGTGGTTTTACTTACTGAATGCGATAATAACACAAAACTCTACCTAAATCGGTGACTACATTAGAATACGCAATTATGATTGACTTGGCGTTATCTTAGCGTCTCATCAAACTGAGCAACACTGCCGCATTTTAACCAAATTGGCAAAGGCACCTTTTCAAATATCAATAAAACAGTCCTTGACTCCTTGTATTCGGAAACTCGGATTTTCTAGGTCACATGTTCGCTCAAACTTCTCCTTTGAATTTTGGTAAGGAATTTAAATTCATCTGTTATCATTAATTAACACACTGTATAATACTCTGAGGCACTGTACACCACTTCACCAAAACTTTTTTCAAAACTTGACATGCGTTTCACCAAAGTTGGCATCAAAAATTGAACACTAGTAGCCGTTACTTGATGCAAATTCATTTCAAATGATGAATAAAAGCAAATTAAATTCACACTCATTTACTATATTTGAAACACGTTCCTACGACACTGCGCCTTCATCAGACAAATACAAAATAAAAATAGAACTGAGGTACTATTTATATCGGATCTGCACAATCGGATTGAAAGTGAGTAAAACTACCGTAAGCAAATTCTTGTCAAAAACTACCTACTCATTCGATAATGTTGGAGAGTTTGTATCTATTGATTTCAAGGAATTCACAATTTTTTTATTTGATAAATAAAAGGTTATTATTGGGAATCTACTCAACCCTTTATTAGCAGAAATTTTATGGAAAACTTAGAGACTACAATAAATAAAATCACCTTAACTAACAGTTCTTATATTAGTTTCGGTATGTGGATGATATCATTATATGTTTTACTGGTACTGAACGTCAGCTAAAAATCTTCGCAGAGTTCATAAATCCACATCATCCGAAAATAAAATTCACTACCGAAATCGAACAAAACGATTCAATCAATCTTTAGATTTAACTATTACTAAATTAAATAATATACATGATCTTTCATAAACCGCCTCATACGGACATAGTTCATATAATGCGACAATTCATCTTGTTCAACATAAAATGGCAGCTCTTCATAGCATGATCCACAGATTATTAAATCTCGTTGTCTTTAGGTAATTTCTATATTTGTAATATTAAACAAATATCTCTCAATAATGGTTACAATTCAAATATTATCATTCAATTACTTAACAAAAGCTAGAATTGGTACATATACCCGAAATCTAAAGATTAACACAGATGTAGTAGCCTCACATGCGAGTTAGCTATAATTTGAAACATTTACTGAAATAGTTACAACTGCAATATAATTGGGAACCAATAATATTTTATCCTAACACATCAGAAATAATGAAAGTAAAATAAATAAATGAAAAATCTGGGGCTTCGGTAGTTGTAGAAAATTTCAGCATTAAAGTCAATGAACATTATCGTAGTTTCATCAATAAAAAGAATTAATTATGATTACGCGAACTATTTAATTGAAGAAAATCATAATTTCAACAAAATAAAAATTTCGAAGTACTACATTCGTCTTTAAAAACTGGATATTAATTGGAATTCTCCATATCCATAGATCCATAGATACAAACTTTCCAATAATTTTATTGAATGAACAGGTAATATTCGGCAATAATACCCTTTATTTATTTTGTTTTCGGCTGAGTGATTTAGATAATATTTCTATGAATTTGCCTAAGGTAGTTTTACTCATTCCTAATCGGATTGTGTAAATCATATATAAATTATTTTACTTTTGATTTTGTACTTGTCTCATGAACATGTGTCGAGTTTTGAAGTAAACTTTAAGTAATAATAATAATAATAATAGAGTTTATTACAATTGATTTCATACATACAGAGTAATAAACAATGAAAAAGCAGATGCTTAATCATTCCGAAGAATGTCTCGCCTGTTCGCCTTTGAGATAGGTATATTTTGTTAAATTTAAATTTATAATAACTTCATTTGCGTGGAATGTTTTTTTTCTATTTGAAAGTAAAGTTAGTTTCACAGCGCGTAATTACGAAACAAAAAGTCACTATGTTTCTTGAATTGTTCGTCACGATAGGTTTATTTTTTTTTCACAATCGGGCGTTAGTCAAATCCGGTATTTTAGTCACAATTTAGGGTATTTAAGTCACAATTTAGGTTTTTTCCCACATTTTAGATATTTTTTCCTTCTCTCTTTTTTTAAGTCACTCCGCGAAATTTCTGAACTCAGTATTTAATCTAGGCACTTTCGTTTATCCGTTGATTACTTAAGTTGTCTGTTTCTGTTCTTCCGGCACAAAGAATCCAAAGTTCCACTTTCTTTTTGAAACAATTGTAGTTTTTCAGGATTTGCAAGTCTACTGGTATACGTGAATATACTCGTGGTGCCAGATATTTGCTGGATCTTTGTCCTATTCTTTTATTCGAGCGTAGTGTTTTGTAGTCTGAGTCTTCTCCTCTTGTATCATATTTATGATCAATGGGGTTAACATTCATCTTACTCGTGAATACTTGAGTTCCTAGTTTCAGAGCATACAACTGTCTAATGTCAAGCATTCCTGACAAAGCAAAAATCGAAAATATGCGCTCTTTACCATACATGATTTTCAGGATCCATTTCTGCAAAATATTTAGTTGTTCAACATGGCAGTCAAAGACTCCTCCCCACCCAACATTCCCATATGTAAGATGTACTTGCACGAATGCGTGATATAATATTTTCAGATGGGTTATATTCATTTCACTTTTGTAGTATTTGAAAATGCCCAGTAACCTCCGAAGTTTTTTGCCACATAACTACACCCACCTCATATGTCGGTCAAGCACAATGTCCAAAAATTTTACTGTGCCTGAAGTGGCCTCACTAATGATAGTGTCGTTGTCGATATTCAGTGCGCCTTGCTTTGGAAGATTAGATTCGTAAGAGGTGAAAGGTAAGTATACTGATTTTTCTGCATTTAGTGTTAGTTTATGATGTTTCAACCACTTCCCTATTTCCGCGAAATCTTCTTCCGCTATTTTTTGTAGATTTTCCCATGTGCTGGCCTCATAAAGTACTGTGGTATCGTCAGCGAAACTCAAAACACTTCCACGAAGTTCCATTTGAAGAAGGTCGTTCACGTATAATATGAATAATAACGGGCCCAATACCGTTCCCTGGGGAACGCCGTAAGTAATCTGCTTTTCATCGCTTGAAACAGTTTCAATTTTAACCACTTGTTTCCTACCATTTAAATAACTTGTTAATAACTTCAATGCCACACCTCTGTGAAGTGGAGTGAAGTGAAGTGGTAGACGGTGTTTTTAGTGTGCTACAACGCCAAAGGTTCCAGTTCCCAACTTAACCCTGTATGTTCACAAATCGGAAGATTTGAGCGTATTATATAATAGTATTCATTTCTCGTTCGCTAGTAGAATATACTGAAGGGAGTTCTAAATTACTCACACAAAATCTCATAAACTTCCACTCATATTGTCTGGAGACCTTTGAAGCACTCACATCCTTTTTATCAGATATATTTAAAGCGAGTATTTATAATGGATCCAATGTAGTAGCCAACAAAATACTTCACTACATTAGATGTTTTTCCGAGATACTTGCAAAATTACATCTGAAATATATGTTGGTTCAAGCATAGTTACCGTAAGCCCATAACTGTTATGATATGGTGTGCTACTTAGATTTGAAATTGTTTTTATTTAAAATTTTCTTGTATAAATTATAATTCATAATTTTATATTGAATATTTTTACTGAAATACAATGTGAAATTCGATTCGATTTTGTATTTTACATTCTTTGCATTGTAAAAATTAAATGAGAAAAACTTATTTCCTCCCTGACTACCCACATTTTTTTCGAAGTTGGTTACACTTTCACGTCAAAACAAGCGGTCACTTTGTTTAACGAGCTAACAAAAACATTACACTCAGGACCTACAACTAAAATGTACGGGAAAAGTGTCATAAGATGTGGTATTCTGGGAACACAATAGTTAAGCTATCGCGCTTTCAATAGATTTCTTTAAATAATGTATAAACTTATTGGTACGAGGAATGTGACAGATGCGCTGTGGCACCAGATATTCATCGAATTTCTGGGAAATTTTGGATCAAAATTAGAAAACCCCTATTTCTTAGATTTTGGACATACTTAGAAGACCTGAATCTTATTCCGAAGTGCTAGTGCAGATTCTTTTTCTACTATTTTTCAAATTAAGATATACATACCTCCTGTAAGCATACGATGATTTCGATAAAATTATTATTCAAGGAACAATATTCAACCTTCCGTGGAATGTTAAATATCCTCCCTTGAAGGAGCTTGTTTTCCGATCTACTCTTCATGATCACCGCCATCACCTGAAGTCCTTTCTCTTTTTTGCATAAGTTTCATCTCCTATTATTTCCATTATCCTCGAGCCCTTTTTTGCCTAAAAGCTCATTCACGGTTCATCGATGTGTCTACACAATGTGAAATCTCGCATGTAGTGACTGTTTGTTTGAGATGCATACGATGATTGCTCCTTTGATTTTCAACGACATCATATCTCAAAGAGATATTTCCAAGTAGGGGGGTGTGGGTTCAGGAACCGTGAATGAGGTTTGAGGCAAAAAAGGGCTCGAGGATAATGAAAATAATAGGAGATGGAACTTATGTAAGTAAGAGAAAGGACTTCAGGACAAGGTTGAGCTTTTTGAAACGGAACAATAAAGTTTAACTATGCTCGAGTTTTTATTCACGTCTATTGTGGAAAAAAGTTTTATAGAAGAGTGAAAGAAAATCAATTAGGCCAAAAGTATTGAATGACCAGGAGAATTGAAGACTGGCGAAAAGTGTTATTTCAGACGAAATACATTTTTTTTCCTACGAGGATAGCTACTATGGTGTTATGTTAGAAAAAGTGACGAGACGCACTTGGTAGCTCTTATCGACCAAATAGTTAAACTCACATGAAAGAAGTTGATTAAGATTGATCGAGAGTAATAGAAAGACATCCTATAATATATTATAATGATAATAATAATATTCAAGCAGTGTTCTAACAAAATTCGACTCTATGCTACGGTGGCAAGTGCATGAAGACATATTTTAAGATCAAAAAAATTTAGGGATCTCATTGCATATCAATCACATAAAAAAATTGGCTGAAAATTGTTACAATCATGTCAAAACCTGTTGAGGAGGTTAGGTAACAACCCAAGGGCGGGCATATTTTATTCTGAAACAATTTAATTCATATTATTTTCTGTCTGCAAGTATTACTTGGATAGAAATATCGCTCCCAGGGAAGAAGGGTGCTGGAGATGTACTGAATAAGAAAAGGTTGCAACGCAAAATTATATGTAAACAATGGTGTGTTCTCGATACATAAAACCGAATGGGTGATACAGAATGCAGAACAATTGGCGGACTATTGTACGGAAACCTATATTGCTGAAGATTTGCTTTTTCCAGTTAGCATTTGGGCCACGTAGACAAATCTACAACTACTGATACTTGTGAATCATTTCACTCAAAATTCAAATATTATTGTGGGACACCATAAATTTTCATTCACATTGAAAATGATACAAACGGACGTTTATTCAAAAATAAACGATACATCTTTCCCGCTTTGACACGGAAGGTCGCTGGTTCGATTCCGGTAATGTTTTCGTGTGTTTGTCCCTTGATTTGTTACGAATGAATTACTCTGCTGGAAAAATGCCGCACTTGACAGATCCATGGCTAAGGTCAAGGAAGGACGGGCCTGGGATAGCATGCCCACGTCCCTCCTTCCTTAAAAAAGGTGCATTTTATTTTGAAAGAACTTCGTTATTCGTTCATATACATATACTTGAATTGATACTAGTCTGGCTTGATCTTGTGAATGCGTATGCACAGTGAAACGAAGCTGCAGTCTATTGCTCCTGTTCAGGACTCCGATCAGATCGTACTACTACTATTGTGGCCCTGGTTCACGATAATTATAATGAATAAATCGAAGAACTGGCTCCTTCAGTGAGGGATATTCAACATTCTACGGAAGGTTGGATGTTGTCCCCTGAGTAAAAGTCTTCAATGTGTTAATACATACAGCGAATACATTTCGCGTTTTGTCTGACATTGAGATATGTTGTCCAAATATGCTGAATTGCCTTTGAATCAGTATTATGTAAACAAAATCCTAGTCTTGATAACAATTATTTCTATTGTATATTCCAATCACTGCAATTTCTTATTTCCTATAATAATTATGTGTAGTGAGTATTCATACGTCATTTTAATTTCATAAAGAGGTAGTTTGTGCGAAGATTTCTGACCGAACAAATATTAAAGATCCTACTCGTAGAATATACTTCAAGCACTATACCTGCTTTAAGCAACACCTCTATCTAACAACCACCAACCATCAGTTTGAAATTTTCCATTTTTATGTTTCACAGTGCATTACTTTATACATGAAAATGTATTCAAACTAAACGAATAACATTATTTTGGAATTTGGAATTTATTAAACATTACCAATTTCATCATAATTGAGATAACGTTTTCGAAAGATATTAATTATGAAATATTATGGCGCATAAATATAACAATTTTATTCAGATATGTCTCTTCGAATCTCATTATTATTTTGATGAGTTCGTATTTTGGAATGACAGTCTCCAATTAATTGAATCAAGCAAATATGACGGTCTTTGCGGATTATCAGGGGAACACGCCTAGATAGTTTATTTTAAAGTTTAGGTATTAAGGTTGACGTTTGTAGAAAATTATCAGCTCAGTACTACAAATTGAAATAATGTGGTGATTTGATTTTATCATTCGAATGCGATCATTAATTGAAATTAAATTTAACTATATTAATTTAGGATGTATCTTTCTTTATGTATCTACACATTTAATTAGTAATATTACTTCTGTAAAGAATTCTTCAAGAGTTTCAATAAGGAACGTGCTCTTGTACAACTTCTTTCTCCCCTCGATATCACGAAAATTTCGTACATCTTAATATCACTTGTCTTGTATTGAATTGAATAAATCAACACAATACTACAACATTTTACTAATCAATTAATGATTTGTTCGTGACGTTGGAGCATCAGTAGCTTCTTCTGATTTTATTGGAACCTGAATGAAATAATTTACGTAGTACATAAATATTCAGCAAAGATAGAACAGGGTATGTGTGAGAAACATTAGCTAATAATTGTAAAATCCATTCTGAGTTATTGCATGGTTTTTCCATTCTTGAAAATTTGAATTAATTCATTAGAATAAGAAACCTAGATCTACTTGTTCATCAACAAAATTGAATTCAAATATAATTTTTCATAAAACCCCTGCCACCCACGAATAAAACATTGAAATTCTTATTGAATATATTTTTGGTTTTTGGTACCAACAATTCGCACAGAACTAAAAATTGGATACCTATCTTAAATATACTTCTATGAATGAAATATCTGAAATCCCCGCCGATATTTCTTTTGCGAAATTTTTATTCCTTACCAAATGTCAAAAATGGCAACACAATAATAGATCAGACAAAAGTAGTAAATCATAGAGTTTCTACAAAAGTTAATCCTTTTTTTATATAAATCATCATTCCAGCCATTTCGCGATTCCTAAAGTTGCAGATTGAAATATCTACATATATTCCTGTATCATCTATGAGGCTGCATTGATAAGTCTGATCAAGAGATGGCGCCACTAGGCCTACATCGGAGATGGCTTTCTACAGTACCATCCTTAGATAGCTTGTAGGTATAGTTTCAGCCCGATCGCCATGTTAGTTTACGTTTGAGAGCACGCTGAACAAGACGCCTATGTGTTGTTTGTGAAAATGGAAAAATTGGAAAAGCGTGCTGTCATCAAATACTTTTATTTGAAGGGGTTAACGCCGAAGGAAGTTAAAGAAGAGATTGATTCAACACTGGTGACATCCTCCCCATCATATTCAACCGTTAAGCAGTGGGTTTCCGAATTTGAAATGGGTCGTGTGAGCACCTCTGATGAGCCACGCTCAGGACGCCCCATTGAGGTCACAACTCCAGATATGATCGAAAAGATTCATAAAATAGCGCTGAAAGACCGCAGATCAAAAGTGCGTCAGATAGCTGAGACCTGTAAGATGTCATATGAAAGTGTGCAAAATATTTTGCACCAACATTTGCATACAAAAAAGCTCTGTGCAAGATGGGTGCCGCGTTTACTAAATATTGATTGGAAAAACCATTTCTACCGCCAATTTGGCGCTGTATAAGCATAATCCAAGCGAATTCGTTACTGTTGACGAAACTTGGGTCCACCACTACACTTCTGAAACCAAACAATAGTCAAACAGTGGATTGGAACAGGGGAACCAATTCCAAAGAAGGCAAAAACAATTTTATCGGCAAACAAGGTTATGGCTACTGTTTTTTGGGATGCAAGAGGTATTATTTATATTGATTACCTTGAAAAGGGTAAAACTAGCACTGGTCAATGCTACGCAGACTTATTGCAACGTTTTAGCCACGAGGTGCAAATTAAACGACCTCATTTGGCGAAGAAAAAAATTTTGTTTCGAATTGATGCCGCACCCTCCCTACTCTCCAGACCTAGCCCCGAGTGACTATTATCTGTTCCCTAACCTCAAAACATGGCTTGGCGGTGAGAGATTTTCAGGCAAAGATGAAGTAATCGAAGCTGTAAATGGGTTTTTTGAGGAACTATAGAGATGGCATTACTAGACTACAACACCGCTATGAGAAATGTATCAGACTTAAAGGAGATTATGGTGAGAAATAAAAAAAAATTCTTAAAAACGTTGTTTTTTCTTGGTCAGTCCGAAAACTTATCAATCCATCCTCGTATGAGGTAGCTCATTTTTTTGACGTCGTTTCCTGTAGCAATACGCGATGAATTAATTACGACTTAGACTTATATCTCTCCTCAATATATTTTCTAAAATTTTCGATAGAATCGTGTTCAAGAGAAGTATGGGGTACCTTGACAGGTTCAATTAGCTTGATACTGTTCAGCATGGTTTTTGTTCTGGCTACTCAATCCTGATAGCTGCAATTCACTTTGTGGAATTTGTTCATTATATAGTCTTGATAATTGCTCATATGTTGCGGGATTATCTTTCGACCTTTGCCCAGCGATTGCTTATGTTATGAATCCATAAGTACAAGTGTTACAAACTTGTGTGTGTTTTTAAACTACCTCCGTAGCTACCTGGATGGTAAATGTATATCTATCAGATTTGAGTGTATATCTACTAGGTTTAGCTTGAATTTGGGAGTACCAACGGAATTCGTCTTTGGGCATTCTTTCTATTAATATTCAGCAATGATCTTCCTGTCTGCATACAAAGGATAATCACTGATACAAATATCACATCAGGGTCAGCAACGCTGACCAGGAAACTTGGAATAAGTTAATTTCCTGAGGATGCATCAGTGACAATTACTTTCCCTACTTTTGAGAAGATTCAGACATTGTGTAAATATTTTTGCATAGCTTTATGATCTAGAGTCATAAAAATAGGTTAATGAACTACACCGATAAAATTTAATGTATCATTCACAACTGGACGTGGTGATAGTAAGATGATCATTCGATATCTCAATATCGTAATATTCTCGAAGATGGTACTAAGTTTCTTGGCATCCACCTTGATCAGGACTTGTAGTGGCGTACCCATACTGACTCTTTGTGCAAGAAATTGAATAGTTCCTATTATGTTATAAACAGGGTATTAGATACACTCACTCTTGAATATCTACTAAGGCTTGGTCCATAGCCACTCATATGGCATCTAACTATAGGAACACTTTTTTGACGTCAGAAGAGCTTTCATACTGCAGTATGCAGCCTATGATATTAAACTCAGATATTCAATCTTCATTTTGAATTGCCTTCTACATGTTTATCAGGATCAAAGTAATTAAATTTCATCAGGTTTACCCTCTTTCTTTCATTCATGTAGGTAGCCGCATTTGCTTCATCTACCGTTGGTATGTTGGCACTATTTTTTGTAGTTTTATTTGTTTATCCGTTTGCTAATTATTCAGTTAATTATTTCTACTATTTCCTAGTTTTTTTGGTAACTACTCTATGTATCTATCATGAGACATCGTTATCTAATTTCCTGCAAAGTGTCTAACCCAATAGAACCTTAGACAAAGAAGCGATAACGATCGCTTTGATTTTAGTAACTTGCAACCTATGAGGATATTTCTATATCTTCATGCAATATTTCTGAAGTTTCTATCTGTATCTACAAACATGCCAGTTTGAAGAGCTTTTTAGAAGAAATCACTGTACCTGTCACTATATTTCGAAGAAAAATTGTGCGCTTATTTTGTAATCGGTCATTTGCACACTTATATTACACAAGTTTAACGCAGTATAATCTGACATTGTATTGAAATAATGTGAATTTCATAAAGAAACCAAAAATGATCCTCCTATAAAGTAAAGGTGGTTGTATAATGCTATTTCAGATTATTATTCCTCTACCAGAAGACTTTTCTCTTCTTTCAATTGTTTTCCAAAGTCTTTCTGTTCCATTTGAAATATGAATTTACACTTTTATACGTCTATGCTAATAATTTTAGATTTTCTCAACTTAATTTTGAAATATTGAACATTTTCGTTATTATCTATAATCAACAATCCATTTGAAACTCGAAATTTTCATTCAAAATTTCAATATTTTCAAGCGAATTTGTGCAATTTTTGAATAACCTATTTATTGATATAGTAAAGGCATAACGTCTATCAATCTTTTTCAAATGAAGCATAATTTTTTCTGGCTTGGACCCATCAGTACCAAATATTCAATTATGAAATTTCAAAAATTGTTGAAGCAATTTTGTGCATTGAGTTTGATTTTCCCAGTACATTTCTCTAAATGTATGCAAAACTAAAATAGATAAATGACTCAAAATTGCTAGTGAAATTTATCTATTAATTCTTCGATTTTAGAGAGAGAATAAAAACTATTTTCCATTTATCGCTCTGATGGAACCGGGCAAATATAGATAAATATTTTGTTTCATGTTAATTATATTCTGCTATCTTATTGTATTTAACCATTTTAATATTAATGTTCTTTACAGGTAAGCAAACATATACTGTTAGAACCAGAAGTAAGCAAATCCAAAGGTTCAATCCAAAATCGTAAGTACAAAATTCTTCTCTACATCCACTACATTCACTGCAAATAGATAAGGATGTGCGTATTTATTCATTGATATTTCAATCTAACATATAAAGGCTTTGAAATCAATTCTATTATTGGTTGCATTCATATCGAAAAGTCATTTCAACTTTTCATTATAGCAAAGCTACATTTTATTTATGTAGTAAAGTAAACTATTTTTCTTTCTATGAATTTAACCTAGTTCTGTAATTTTTGGCGTCAAAGTATGTATATTCAATATAGATTTTGATGATTCGAGTCAAACAAATGGTTAGCACAATCTGTTTCTTGTTTCTCAAATTTTGATTTATTTCGAATTAATCTTTTATGTATTCTCAAGTTCGCTTTACTATTTCTTTTGTACAAACACAAGAAGCACTTTTCCTCAGGAATAATGAGTTCTGCAAGCATTATCGAATTTTTCATTGGAAATAAGCGTTTCAAATATTCGACTTGGCGTACTCATGAGACGATAGAATATGTATATCGCCAAAATAACTTATGCAAAATGCGAATCTACTGAAAGAGAAAATTGCCTAGATGCTTACTAGATATCATCCTTATTCAAAATATAAAAATAGTTATATGTACATCGTGACTTAATACAGCAATCAAAAAATACTCAAACTTTCATTTCAAAATGCCTATTTTCTTTCTTATGCCGGCACAACTAATTATATAACTATAGTGTTTGATGAATCACGCTTGACTATAGTTGTTGACGTATGCTTCCAAAAGTTCATTCTTCTATTTGTAACATGCGTCAATGCTCTAATCCATCGGGAACAGAATGAGCGATTGAGGGTATTCTTCAATGACTCTTCACTGTATCACGATTTCTATCCCCAGTATCCTTGGAACTCCCCATGATCCTTCAAATCGAGTCAAAAGCTGAAAACAAGAAATAAGATTTTACAAAAACTAGCTGGGTTCACTTGAGATGCTGATGGCACTTCTGCTCTTACTTTGGTCTTTTCAACAGCTAAGTACTGTTTTATGGCTAAGTGCTCATGTGCAGGAAATTGATTCCCTTTTGAATTATGTCAGGAGAATTATAAGTGGTACCATTAGCTAAACACCAATTCCATGGCTATATGTCATCAGCAATATAATTCCTCCACATATCGCTGACAGTCAGCATTGAACAAATTTGGGACAAGTATCACTATCTTTTTCAGAGATTGAAATTTCGGAAACGGATTTGGTCGCTTGGTTTTCTGTGCGCTCCTTTCGATGTGTTAACCCTTTGAAAAAGTGGATGGAATGAAGTTGTTTTAAATGAGTTTCTCATCTGAAAGCCACGGAATTCCGTAGATAGTTCAAATGGCGAGCGCGTTTAAGCTGAGGAAACTATAAGCCATTTAGTCTTGGACACTCTTATAAATCGATTTCCAGATGATTTTCAACATATACACATGGTATCAGGTTCTTTTCTTGTTTGAGTTGGAACATTAAAATCCATTTATTTTTTACCGACATGATGTTTTTCTCTATATTTTTCAGATTACTGCCATTCCATCAAAGCACTTCCATCAATGGAATTAATAAAATGAATCGTAACGCAATCATTCTGTTTCCATTTTTTATTCACACCAGACTTACAGACTGTAGACAGCATAGTTGTATCAAACCATATTATAATTGGTTTTTCGTGTCACTAAAAGTTGAAAATCTTGGGCATTTCATGAGTATGCCTTGACCCGTGTGAGGGTTTTTGATTGTTTAGACAAAGGAAGCCATTACTGAAAAAACGCGTCAAGGAGGTCAAAAATCAATGTTGACCGTCTTCTTCTCCGGTTTACTATTTCCTTCCGCCCGATCAAACGTCAATGATGAATAATATTTGAGACTTTTGTGTCATTTTTTGAAACAAAACGCGCTAGGAGAACAGATTTCTGGGCAGATAACTATGTTTCTCCTTTACATTACGCATGGGTTACATTCATTGATTCGTTTTCATCTGTCCTCTGAATACTTTCGACTCTGATAAGTACTTCGTGGTTATCGTTTTCACTAGATAGAGGAAACAAAAGCATCATCGAAGAAAGCATTTATAGTAATCTCGAAAGTAATTGAAGAGTAAATCAAATATTTCGAAGAAGAACCATTCGTATTGACGTCGGAGATAGCATGGATTTTGAAAAAATATAGCGCTTGTATTTGAAAAGTTTGTCTATTTAGTTACCACACAGAAAAGTTAATTACACGTATGTAAACATTTTTTGCTTTCAATTGAATTTGAAAATTAAATAATATATTACTTAATTCGTTTTTTATGTTTATGATTTTCCAGTAGATAGAACATCTGGTGAAAATCTAGATAACCATTTCAGCTCAGATGGATTGACCTAAAAACACCATCGTTATCAATTGCCTAACTCTTTAGTTGAAAGATGGTACGCTATCAAGAAATATATTTCATTCAAAAGTCATGTAGTTAATACATTGAAGACTTTTACTCAGGGAACAATATTCAAACTTCCGTAGAATGTTAAATATCCCTTCCTGAAGGAGCTGGTTTTCTGATCCATTCATGGTTTTCTGGTGGCGATGGTAAGTGACCTCTGTGTCAATTGGTTTGGAAGGTGCCAATAGAATTACATGTCCTTATGTGCTTCAACGGATTATGATGAGTAGGTGACAGTCTTGGCTGGTGTTGCGAATGGTTGTGCAAAAATGGCGAGGTTAAATGAGACCGAAAATGCAGTCATATTGCTCCTATTCAGTACATCGGACCAGACTGTACCACTACGGTGTGGCCCTGGTTGACGATTATTATGGAGGATGGATCAGAAAACCAGCTTCTTTAGATTGAATTTTGTTTCCTGGATAAAAGTCTTCAATATAGCAATAATTCAACATGTTATAATTTCCGAAATTATCAAGTAGTTTACCACAATAATTTTTACTGAAGGAATAATAGTCATTAAATTTTTTGACTTGTGAAAATCGTTCTGAAACATTTTTATTATAATGTAGTGCAAAAATTTATAATTTAATTAGTAGTAACATATGTAGAAACCTCTACTTTGTAAAAATTCGAGAATCGTTGTATTCTGCGTTTCTGGAAAACAACCTGTTTTATTTTTATGAAACTTATTCATTTTATGAAAATTCATGAATAATTGATGAATTCAGAATAAGTAGTTTATTCTAGATACTTTTCCTTCAACGGAATACAAAACCATGTCTTCGAAGCCAGAGTAAGCCATAAAACGTAATAGGAACCTGGTTTAAATCTAAAAATATGAAACTGGATTTATTGCATAATATTCACTTTGTTGAGGAGTTAATTGTATTATAATTCGAGCTGTCAAGGATGATGTTTTTACGGTTTTAAATGTGAATTATGACATAGAGCCATCGAAATGTTTGTACTGAAATTCATCTTTCATTCTGCTTCAGTATCAATCAATATAATCTTTGACAGGTCTTTTCTCTTATTCTCTATTAGGTATGGAGATTATTTTTCCAGCTTAATCAATTTTAACATATACATATTTTTGAAACATTATACGGGAGGCTAAGGGCTGGTTGACAAATTTTAATATTTATATTTTCATTTACTTAATGAGATTATTCCTAAGATAACTAGGTATGTCGAAGTGAATAATAAGTATTTTAAGAGTAATTTTATCGAACTAAAAAAATTTATTCACTAGTCGATGTCGGTAATCACGATTGTAAAAAATATATCAACCTACCCCACCATCGGGGTTAATTGGCACTTAGGTTGGGGCATATTAACACGTATGAAAGGTGACTACAAACGTAAAATACTTGTTGATATATGATATTATTATTAATACAGGGTGTTACATAATAGTATGTCACTACTTAAGGGGGTGAATCTTCAAGCAATTTCAAGAAAAAAAGTTTACATAAACATAGGTCCGCAAAAGCTTCGTTACGAAGCTACAGGGTGTTGTTTTTTTTTTCAAAACACCTGCAGTTCTTGGGATATTCAGTCCAAATTTGAAATGCAAACTATTTTTTACAGCCTCCATCATTACAGGTCCTAAATTTTAACTAGAAACTACAAGGTGTTTTCTTTTCCGGAGCCATGTCTTCTTTTGCTCTTTCAAACTTTTGGCAGTACAACACTGATCAGCGTACAATCAATTTTCGTCATCTTCGTTTAATTTAGAAACTTTTTTGACACTTGTAATTTTTTCGTATCTCCAACCGTTTTCGACCAAAAAATTATTAAACGATTGTATGCATTCGCTGAATTGAAAGCACTAATTAAAGAAATCACTAGTAGGCTTTGATTTTTTTCCATTCATTTATTTATTTTGACAGTAGCTAAAGTCGAACCAGTGTCTGCTCGAATTGTTTATTAAATTAACGATTAGTTTTAAGACTTTTGAAGTTATTGCTGTAAGAAAAAATGGCTTATTTTAATAACGCCGACTTGGCCGATATCCATTACATGTACGGTCTGGCTAACGGAAACACAACAAAAGCTAGACGATTATATCAGGTGCGCTTTCCAAATCGAGTAACACCAGATAGGCGAACATTTTCAAATATCCACAGAAGGTTGAGGGAAACTGGTACTTTTACTGCAAATAATAATTCAAAAGGTGCAACTCAAACTATGAGAACTCCAGATATTGAGGAAGCAGTTTTGAGTTATATTGATTTGAATCATCATGCGAGTACAAGAAAAATTGGAAATCAGTTGAATATTTCACATGTTCTAGTTTGGAGGATTCTCCACGACTTTTTATTGTACCCGTTTCATATTCATCGCGTCCAAACTACTTCCTCGAGATTTTCCTTCAAGACTGAATTTCTGCCGATGGTTCTTAGATAAAATTAGAGAAAATGGTCATTTTGATAGTGAAATAATGTTTACAGACGAAGCTTATTTTTCGAGAACTGCTATCACAAATTTTCACAATAATCATTATTGGGCTGAGGAAAACCCCCATTTGATTGAAGAATCTCATCATCAAGAGCAATTCTCACTTAATGTCTGGGTTCGGAATAATTGGAAGATTAGGGAGAGAAAAACTCGATCGCAAAGAAGAGCGATTCAAATTCCTGGCAGCTGCTGCAGCATTTATTCGGAAAGATATTCAGTCGTCATCGATAACACTGTGCTAGTTCAAAATTCTAACACGCGGGAGACATACCTAGTAAACCTATATCGGATACGCTGAATCCAGTGGTAACCACTGTTTTTGAAAGTTAGCTCTTGTTTAGGAGATATTCACCTTTGAAGTTAGCTTATTTTAGTAGGGTTCGTCGCTTATGACTTCAGTACATTATGACTCCATTTCTTTGCCATTTTTTCGTTAATTTTCGTCTAAATAATAGAAAAATCAAGGGAATTTCGCTTTAAAATCTCAAAATAAGAAAAGAAAACACATTTCCTATAGTTAAATCAAAAAATTTAACTTGGGATGGCGAAAAGATGTGGGTTGTCTTTATATTTTCGAATATCAGTCATTTGAGAAAAAGTTTCTTTAAATTATTAGCATTCCTGCATACTATGAAGAAGTTCGTGAAGGTTATGAATGATATCAATTCTTGAAATGTAAATATTATCTCGTATAAATATTTGTTTACTTGAACAACCTTCCTTCTAACGTTAAATTATAAAACAATCTCAGCTACTTCTTTTTATGAACTTAGTAGTTTCCTCAGTCCAAGAGGTATGTGGGAATATTTCAATAAAAAATGGTCGAGAAAGCAGAAAATCCATCTATTTCAGTTCGGAAACTGAGCACGAGTTAAATCTCAATGATCGGAATTTTGCCCATAGACCGGATTGATAACTCATTTTGAAGTTCCTAGTTAGTAGACTTTTTTTATCAGTTATTTAGACGTGCCAAGCTCATTTTCTGATTAAGATATCAATCAATGAGATCAGTAGATCCAAACTTCATCGTAGAAAATTTAAAAAATCAAACACTAGGGGCCCTTACTTGATGCAAATTAATTTGAAGTGTACAACCATTTATATATTATTTACACAATCTGCTGTAAATTGAATAAAAGTACCCTCCAAATAAACATTGTTTAAACCACTTATCAGAAAATAAATTGAATGAAGTGGAATTATTATCAAAATATTCTTGTTCATTCATTTGATGATCTGTTGCAAAGTTGGTTTAAAGGAATCCTAAGAAATAATATCGAGTTTTTCATTAGATAAAGGTAAAATTTCGAATCATGATTTTACTAATCTAATTGATTCGCATAATTAGAATCAGAATTTTTCACAGATGAAACAATGATAATTTTCATTCATTGCAATATTGAAATTTCTATAAATTCTACTGATATATAGTACATTACTGCAACTACCGCAGCGAAGCATACTAATTTCTTCCGTTCATCTATGTCACTTTCATTATTTTTGATATGTTCTGTTAGATTATTATTGTTTCGGATGTGTAATTAAAACTTTGCAGTAAGTCTTTCAAATGTTGGCTAACTTTCCAATGTATGTGAGGCTACTATCTATGTTTAACTTTAGAATTTACTAACTCTATTGCTTCGTTTTTTCGCTTTATGTCAAATGATTCAGTTATTTTATCCATTATCAAAAGCTACTTATTTATCAATACAAAGCTCTTTGTTGAAATTGTCTAAAGATAGAGGAACATTTAATAATACACACCCCACAAAAATTGTCGCATCACCTGGTATTCTGAATTCCACAATCGATTAAGCAGCTCGATCTCAGTTTCTTTGTCAACATATGTTTTTGTACATATGAGGGGAAGAATTTTTTATCTATGTAGTAACATTTGTTTCCGTATGATGTCAAACACATCTGAAACAAATTAGTTTATTTGACTATCAGTATTCATTCAATTTCTCTTAATTTTTCTCGCAAAATTAATGCAAGTTTTCTGTGTTTCTTGTTGATTTTCGAATCTTTGAATTTATTGTAATGGCTGCTGAACATCCTGGGCGCTATTTGAGTGATCATGTAGTGATAAGAATTATAACACTTCTAGAGGAGGGGCGAAGTCAACGTTACGTGGCTAACTTGTATAATGTTTACAAAAGCACTATTTCAAGAGTAATTAATCGGTTCGGCACTGTACGGCTAGAATGCTACAAAATGAACTTGCACTTTACAGAAATGTGCATATTTCATTGCAACCTGTTAGGAACAGGCTCAGAGAGGACGATATCAGACCAAGGGTGGCTTCTACCTGCCCGCGTCTCACCAGAGAGCATCGAGTTGCAAGATTTCAGTTTGCGAGGGAACATGCAAATTGGGATATTCCAGAATGATCCAATATTCTCTTTTCCGACGAGTCCAGGTTCTGTCTAGTATCAAATGATAGACGCATGCCTGTATATAGATGACCTAGGGAACGGTATCAGCAATGCAATACCCGACAAACCGAAAATTTCGGAGGGGGCTCAGTAATGGTGTGGGGAGGCATTTCTTTCCATGGTCGAACTGAGTTAGTCCTAGTGAATAATGGAAGAATGACAGCGGCCAGATATAACGCAGATATCCTTTAACCCCATGTTGTACCCTTTGGGCCCATCGATTGGCGAAAACTTCGTTTATATGCTTGATATTGCTTGGCCTCATGCAGCTGAGTAGTTACAGAATTTCTGCAAAATGCCGAAATTGATATTTTAAGATGGCCAGCCAGAAGTCCCGACTTGAATCCCATAGAAAATGTTTGGGACAACATGGGGTGGCAAATTCAGCAACTTAGGGTGCCTTGTAGAACACTCCAACAACTAGAAAATCTGCTTCCTGAAATTTGGAACTCAGTGACTCAAGAGTACATCCAAAATTTGTTTGAGGAGTATCCGAGACGTATACTGGCAGTAATTAGGGCCCGGGGACGAAACACTCGATTTCGAAAATGATTAGTAACCATTCGATGCTAGTTGACTGGTCTCTTCGCGAATGTTTGAAGATGGTTGAATTTTTTAATTTTTCATTAACTCCAAAATTGTTTTTCCATCATAAACTCATCTCTTTTGAATGATCTTCTTATTTTATACTTCTGAAAGCGACTCTTGAATGACCAACCTAAAAGTTTATATATTATTGTCGTAAAAGTAGGGTGATGCGACAATTTTTGTGGGGAATGTATATGAATCATGCTGTGGAGAGCTGCCATTTTACGTTGAGCAAGATGAAACGTCGTATTATCTATTGAGATGTATTGTATGAGATGGTTTATAAAAAATGGAGAAAAGATATCTATTATTCGATTTAATACTAGTTAAAAAAGGTTGAATGAATGGCTTTGTTTAATTTCGGTAGTGAATTTTATTTTTAATGAATTGAATTTATAAACTTTTCGGGAGGATGTTAGCTAACCGGCATTACCAACAAAATAAAAAACTGTTAAGCTTGGTGGTTATTTTGTAGAGAAGTCACAGTCATAGAGAAATTCAGCCAATAGGGGCTGAATATCTTGGAATAAAAAAAAAACAATAATTTTGTTCAACATACATATCTAATGACTAATGATCATGGGAAATCTACTCAGCCTCCTAATAGCTTCAATACGTAATAATCTTTCAGTTTTTATTCAGATTTCGATGTGAACATTGAGGCAATAATGTACTGAGAGTGAAAATTGTGCACATAGCTTGGAAAGAAATTATTAGAGGAAAAATATGAAATCTGTAAGTTCCACGCACCTAGAGAAATGGGTGGCATTGAATATTTTTCACTTTACCCAACAGAAAAACATGATGACAATATTTTTACGTTTTATCATCTGTCCTGAAATCTTGTTGTTCGCTCTTAGCTGAGGATACCAGGTTTCACAATAGTACACACCCAAATGCCAAACTATCCAAGACGATCTAGACGCCATATTCATATGTTCCAATAACTTGTTCTTACCAGTTGAATTCACAAAAGACACATACTTCATATGGCAAATAATATTACCCAGCACTCTTATGGTCATAAAATTTCTAGTAATTCCGAACTAGACGTGTTAATATCTCTCGATTTATCATGGTCTGTCCACATCCTGCACACTACCGCGCAGGCAAAGCAAAGATCTTTCTCAGAATGCGATTTTTTGTCGTGCTTTTTATTATTTAAAACATTTATATTTATCCAATTCTTGGGTTTGGTGGATCCGCCTGGTGCTCTTCGCTTACTCGAGGTATCCAACCTCTAAACAACATCCATCGTCGAGCCAGATGGATTTTCTTCGCTGTTTTTTGTCCCAGCTTTGATGAGCGATTGAGTGTCTACCTACAGTTTTTTGTCGATATTAGTACTAGAAGAGATCTGATAACCTACTGTACACTTCTTTCGCAGTTAAATCTGGACCTCACCAAACTTTTAAACTGAATTTTTAACAACGCTTGCGTGGCTACATGTTTGAACTACGCCGAGAGCACTTTCTCCACTTAGATTCCTATTGTAAGTGAGTTTATAGATTCCACCTGAGTCTGTCATAAATTGAAAAAATTTATAGTTCATTTTCTAAATGGGGGGCATTGAAAATTTTTTCACTTCACCTCACACAATGAAATGGATAACATATTTTGACAACGAAAATCATGCACACCGCTTCGTATAGATATTATAGGAGAACAACTTTTATTAAGGGAGGGGAATGTTCAACCTTCCATTCCGCCAGAATGGATTTTTGGCTACCTGATACCTTCCAACGAAGGTGGGTGGTTTTCAAGTAGCCAAAAATCCATTCTGGCTGGTTGATCGTTTTTACTGAGTGCTTGAACTTTCTAGAGATGAAACAGATAGATAGAGCATCTGCTGTCTAAAAATCCTCAAACCGTTGATTTTGAAATGTTAAATTGAGCAGATACCCTTCTCACACTAACACTAACAGATAGATCTTCTGTAACTGCATCTAATATTTAACATTTCTTCTGCTTCCAATGTTCTTACCCTGCGCATCACTTCAGCATTTCTACCCATACGAAAACGAATTAGGCCAAATCATCAACGTCATAAAATTTAATACTCAATTCATTGAACTTTTTGAGGTGTATACATGTCTCTCTCAAACTTTGATGGATTCGCTTCAAAAGTGTTCCTCTCGGGAAGCCTTCTATTTCGAAAATGCTCTCGGTGTAATCTCCTTGCTTCTGAGGTATTCGGAGGCACTGAGCCGTACATCAAATGCTAAACTGAAAATGTCAGTGTCGCAGTTTCCAATTCTCTGGTTTCATAGACATAGAGAAACATCACTGTACCTACCTACTAAGCCTACTAAGCTATTGTATTCAGTCGAATTTCTATGAAATAATTCTTGGATGGACTAATCTTCAATTGTATCTACCTTGTTAATGCATGTTCAGATTGTTTGTTTGTTATTTCTTTAAAGTGCTCTATTTACGCCTTTCGGCCAATGACACGCCGGGGAATTCTGCCACCTCACTAACCCGGGAATTTTGCCGAACCCGTCTCGTACCGAGGGAAAGGATCTTTAATGTCCAACACATCTCTGTTAGACAGGACCGACAGCTTAACATCTTATCCGAAAGATGGACACTCAAGCAATTCCCAGAATCCGAAAAATCGCACCGACTTTTTGGGGATTGAAACCAGGTAACTCTGCGCAGGAGACGAGCATCATATCCCATACGCCACCGAGCCGGCCATGTTCAGATTGGGATAAAACACAAACCATTCCTCCAGAAAAAAAGACATACTTAACGTAGTAACGCATTAGTGACACTATAAAAAGTGTACGGGTAAGTCCACTGTCGCTTCGCAGATGTTTTTCGTGACCAGTTTCTGCTTTATTATCGACGAATAAATGAGAAATAACATCTCCGTAAATTTGATTGCATTTCTTTGAACCGTTTGCAAGTTATTGTAAAAAAAAACCACTCTTCGTCGGCTATCTTTTATGCACAATAACTCAGCAGCGAAGCGTCATATCTGTGTGCTGGTGAAATATTGCGCACGAATTCTGGGACACTCGGAGAAAACTCGCAACTTATTTTCTAAATAGATGGACAAATGAACGCGTGCAATAATATACTAAAGGCGAAATTCTTTCATATAAATATGATACCCATTTCTTCAACAGATGGGATACGAAATTTTATGAATCGATTACGACACAAAATTCAATCAATTTTCATAAAATCCCATATCTTGAAGTGAAAATTGGTGCTAGCTTGAAACCGTAGTTGGAAACAAAGTTCTCGTTGCACCATTGAGTATTGCCAAAATGAGAAGCGTGGCTATCTTCACGTTAGTGCTTTTTCAATCATTGGAATAACAACAATTTTCAACATCTAATTAAAATAGTCTTTTATTATGCGCAATAAGATGGCTCCTTGAGCAGGTTATTCATGAACAGCCAACGGTGAGTAATACGGTCCTGCAAAAAGTCAACTCTAGAATGGGTAACAAAGCTTCGTTCTTCTATCGGAATGCGTTTTTAGTCTCCTATTACATAAACCCCGTAAGTTATGCGAGGTATTTCGGAAAGTAGGGTAACAACTTGAATTTATCAACTCCATTGGTTGAGTCAACCAAGTTCGCAAATGTCCGTATTCTATGACTCATTATCGGTTCACTTGAAATACACAATACAGGTTGTGAAGGTAAGATATATAGCACAGAATTTATGGAAACTGGGAAATTTTACTTCGTCATTGAACTTTTCCGTGAAAAGTGTTTAAACTTCATCATGAATATTATATTAGTAATGCAGCAAGAAAATAAAATATAAAATAATGCTAACTTCCAATCTTACCTCGATAAAAATTCTGTGATGTTATGTAATCAAGTCAGTTATTTTGGAGTATCTGCGGAAGCACCTATTCAACAACTTTATCCTAGATTGTTATGTATTAAGCAGTTACCAACATAATATCAAATTTTTATGACATGGCAATCGTACGACAATACATAAAAATAAAGTGCTGTTTTAAATTGTATGATTGTTTACCAATACAATAATTTTCAATATTGAACTTTCTCATAAATAGTTGTTTTCATAAAAATATCTGGTGGTCTGCTTACAAAGACTGCTAGGAAGGCAAACCTGTAGAAAAACAGGCCCCACAGCTCACTCAAGAAATGAGCATCATTTGTATTTTATAGTGAGAAATGTTGCAGAAGGCTCAAAGACTATAACTCAATGAACGTCTGAAGCGAGCTTAATTCCTTTTCAATTTTGGTTCTAAATCGCTCAAAAATAAAAACAGCTCGCCGTGTCATGGCGTCATACAAATTTGTTTACGCGCAGCTAGACAGCAAAGTAAACAATCGTTGCGTATTTCTTGTGTTGAAAATGAATTCTGAAGCTTATAAGTGGAGTGCAGTACCTCTGTGCTAAAATACATCAATAACGACACCCAACAATGTGTTTGTACATGTCCAAGAAAATAATGAGAGATAAATGGTTAAAGCTTGCATGGCGAAAACCGAACGATGTAAAGACAAATTCGCCACCTTATTTCTGTGAAGATCACTTTGATGTGAGTATGTTATCATGTATTGATAGATTTTTAACCTAATGTTTGTTCGACGTGAAATAATTGAAATGTAGAAGTTTTGGAATAACTAGTCATTTATTGAGGTTAACCGCCTCGGTAGCTACACGGTTAGTGAGCAATTGGAACTGCTTAGCCGAGGTGCCTGGTTCGAATCCGGGTTCAAGTTATGGATGAAATGAATTTGACAAAGACATACATTGAGTTGGGCACCTGGCTACGGCTAAACCCATATGCAATCGAAGGCAATCCAAAGTGGTGGAAGTTATCATTGCATGGTGTAGGTGAGTGGTTCGGAGTCCACTATAAACTGTAGGTCCCTAAAATAAACAAACAATTTATTGAGGTTATGCTTGTGTTATTCTTGATTATCGTTATCAATTTTAATGATTACCTTTGCAGTTTTCAGTTGCCAAATGATATGGAAAATTATATGGAATACCATGTGATGCATGAATGCAACGGTATCACAAGTACGTATGAAACCAGGATGTATGCCCACAAAATTTACTTGCCAACTAGACAGGAAAACACAAACATCTAACACAACAGAGCGACCCTATATAGCTAAAAACGAAGGATGATGATTCTTGAAGAGTGTGAAAAGCAATTTGGAAAAGTACTATAGTTGAAAAGCCATCAGGTTCAAAAGAAATGTAGACTTATTTAGAAGTCAAATATTTTGTGTGTCAACCTAAGTCTAAAACCACCACCACTTCTCATATTTAGGTGTTTCGAAGTTATACAAATTTTCTCGTTTCGTTAGGTAATAACTCTAAAATAGCAAACAATATACCTATACTGCAAGGGAGCTGACCTCAAAAAAAATGACAAGTTTATTGTAAAAATAACT
This sequence comes from Cryptolaemus montrouzieri, assembly GCA_013387265.2. Lineage (NCBI taxonomy): Eukaryota > Metazoa > Arthropoda > Insecta > Coleoptera > Coccinellidae > Cryptolaemus > Cryptolaemus montrouzieri. The sequence goes on along the minus strand of JABFTP020000124.1, from coordinate 40,905,360 downwards.
TATGAAAGTAAAACAAAATAAACTTCTACGACTTTAAAACGAGTCTGATTAACTACTTGGTCATATTTGTATCTAGTGTTAAAGATAAATACAAATAAAATATACTTACAAAGAGGTTTTCGCGTTTCTAAATTCAGACAAGCAAAATTCTTTATTTGTTGCGAGGAACTCACCCAACATCAATAAATCGATCCTGGGCAAATTTGAGCTGTTTGCCTTAACAAAGCCTGGTTCCATTGTTATAGATAGATTCGTGTTGTAAAGTCGATAAATCGCAAAAACAAATATAAAATCAATCGTAACGCGCAATCAGTAGTAGGTAATCAAACCACAGTGAAGCTTACATAAGTATGACGTCATGCGCTGTGTGTGATTGGCGTTTCAGTCAGAATGGCCGATTGCAGTATTTTACTCAAAATTTTTACTTTTTATTTCATTGAAAATCTTACAAATCATTTTAATAAAATTTTCAAATTTTCAAATAAAACTAAATCAGTTTTTCAAATCCTTTGAATGTGTATTTTCCCCTAAAGTCATTAAATCTTTGATTATGTCATACTATCTTCACGTCTATTGTACCCAAACCAGGCGTATTATATAAATTTTGAAGTAGCCGCATTATCCAACTTTTTGATGATGAAGATAATTACGTCTTTGAAGTAAGCGGAGACAATAATATAGAGACGCGTATGCTGATTCTTCGTTATCAATATTGAACGAAGTTTTCTTGAAATGCCTTATTTGCGACTGACAATAACGAGAAGCCATTGGTTTCACACTAATTATCATGAAATTAAACGTATGTAGAGAGAGTGAGTCTTCTGACGTCTTTGTCAGCTTCATCTTATACATCATGAGAAACACAAGAACTGCATGACCTTGTATTTATAAAGTTTTTTTTCATTTTTCTGGTCATTTTCCTTTCAGTTCAACAATCGTAGACCAACGATTTGGTTGCATCTCGTCGAAAGAATAAGAAATAATTTCATGGTGATGAACCTGGCGAATGTGATGAGTGCAACAGCAAATCACATTGGAAAGTCAGGATCACACGTTTTTTAATGCTGAATATGTGCCTGAGAAACCACAAAATCTATTGATACTTTCTTCTGTAGTTTATGAGTATCTTCTTCTATTTCTTTCATTTTATTTTATTAGTTCTCATTTTTTCAGTTGGCTAATTCACGTTTCTGACATTTATATTTCGCATTATTTGAATATATATACAGGGTGTTACATAATAGTATGTCACTTCTTAAGGGGGGGAATCTTCGTGCAATTTTAAGAAAAAAGTTTTCATGAACATAGGTCCGCTAAAGCTTCGTGACGAAGCTACTGGGTGTTGAAATTTCCAGAAAAATTTGTTTTTTTTAAAACACCTGCAGTTTTCGAGATATTCAGTCCAAATTTGGAATGCAAACTATTTTTTACAGCCTCCATCATTACACGTCCTAAATTTTAACTAGAAACTACAAGGTGTTTTCTTTTCCAGAGCCATGTCTTCTTTTGCCTTTTCAAACTTTTTTGCAGTACACCACTGATCAGCATACAATCAATTTTCGTCATCATCGTTCAATTTAAACACTTTTTTGACACTTGTAATTTTTTCGTATCTCCAACTCTTCTCGACCAAAAAATTATTAAACGATTGTATGCATTCGCTGAATTGAAAGCACTTCTACTTAAAGAAATCACTAGTAGGCTTCGTTTTTTTTTATTTATTCATTTATCTTGACAGTTGCTAAAGTTGAACCAGTGTCTGCTCGAATTGTTCATTAAATTAACGATTATTTTTGGGACGTTTTACTAATGTCGAATTGGCTGATTCCGATTACATGTATAGTCTGGCTGACGGAAAAATAACAGAAGCTAGGCGGTTATATCAGGTACGCTTTCCAAATCGAGTAACACTAGACAGGCTAACATTTTCAAATATCCGCATAAGGTTGAAGGAAACTGGTACTTTTACTGCAAATAATCATTTAAAAGGTGCAACTAAAACTATGAGAACTCTCATATGCTTATGGTTTTCAGATAAAATTAGAGAAAACGCTCATTTTGATAGTGAAATAATTTTCACAATAATCATTATTCGGCCGAGGATAACCCCCATTTGATTGAAGAATCTCATCATCAAGAACAATTCTCACTAAATGTCTGGGTCGGAATAATTGAATAATTTTGTTGCCTAACAGACTAAACGGTCCCGCTTATCGACAATTTCTTGAGGAGGAGTTACCTTTATTGCTCGAGGATGTGCCACTTTTGGTGAGGAACATAATGTGGTTCATGCATGCGAGGCACCAGCACATTTTAGTGGAGAAGCTAGGAAATTCTTGAATAATACATTCAACAACCGTTGAATAAGTCGGGGTGGGCCAGAACCATGGCCTCCTAGGTGCCCCAGACTTAAATAGTTCAGACTTTTTCTTATGGGGATATCTCAAAAGTTTAGATTATACCACTCCAGTGAACACTGTAGAAGAATTGAAAAATCAAATAATAACCTCTTTTGACCCGATAAGAAATACCCCAGGAATATTTCAAAGAGTGCGTGATAATATTCGAATAAGGACAGAGGCCTGTATTCTTGCAGATGGAGGACACTTCTAGCAATTTATTTAGTTTTTAATAGTTCTTTTTTTTAGTTTGATATTGAATAAGTATAAGTTGAGTCTCAGAAGACGAGCTATCAAAATAAAATCAAATTTTGGGCATACCTATCGAGTATTTCTTTTATTTTTTTTTAATTAGCGAATAACATACAATTCAAATAATTCAAATTCAATAATTTTTCACTCGAAAAATGTTGGAGATCCGAAAAAATTACAGGTGTCAAAAAAGTTTCTAAATTGAACGAAGATGACGAAAATTGATTGTACGCCGATCAATGGCGTGCTGCAAAAAAGTTTGAAAGGGCAAAAGGAGACATGGCCTCGGAAAAGAAAATACCTTGTGAATTTCAGTTGAAATCTAGCACGTGTAATGATGGAGGCTGTAAAAAACAGTTTGCATTCCAAATTTGGACTGAATATCTCAAAAACTGCACGAGTTTTGAAGCAAAAACAATGCTTTCCGGAAATTTCAATACCCTGTAGCTCCGTATCGAAGCTTTTGCGGACCTATGTTTATTTAAACTCTTTTTTTTTTTTTTAAATTGCACGTAGATTTACCCCCTCAAGTTGTGATATACCATTATGTAACACCCTGTATATTATGTTATAATATAATACACATCATGTCCTGCGTGGAAACTAGTATATGAATGATTTATCATTTACCAAATCAATAATAATAATTAATATTTGCTAGTTCAGTTCCTTATTATCACTGAAATGGTAATGTTAATATACCGAAATATAAACGAGATGATGGGTTAGATGAATTTACTCTTTAGTTGCCGATGCAGATACCTGATGAGAATTGGAATTTTTAAGTATTATCATCAAAAATCATTCATGCAGATGTTCTCATTTGTCATGAAAACAGCACAATGTTTCTCTGCATGTAATTAGTACATTGTTCGAATAATTTTAGTGCTTTGACAGCTATTCTTATTTTAGGAACCCCTCTCTCTCTCTCTTACCTATCGTCTTTCTTATTTTATTCAGGTAAAATATTATTACACAAAGAAGGAGCCATTCACTTGAAAATTAAACCATCCAAAATAAAACATGTAATAAAGTAAGTCTGGCAACATTTTCTCATCTAAAATTTTTTGAAATTCCATATGAAACCAACCGAGTTATTTTAGTCATTTTCTTTTTAATCAACATAATTTGGGGGCACTGTAGAAATGCTATATTCTTAAAAACAATTTAGCCATAATTAAAATGGAATTCATGCATTTTTATTGTGGTTATGTTGCCGTGCGTTGTCCAGTTATAATATTAATTATAGAAATATAGATGTCTAATGTCTAATGTCACTATAAATGCTTGTAGGTAACTAATTAGATAACGATTTATGAAAAGTTATTGAATATCACTTTCATGAATACTAATTGAAATAACTGACTTCATATTCATATGACATTTCATAATTGGTTAGGATGAAAGGAGAGCGTTGCGAGGCTTGGTTTTTTTTTACACTTCTTGGTTTTTTGAGATTTAAATATCCATTCTAGTTATAATCAATTCGTTAGGTCTATTCTATCACTTCTGCGAATACAAAGTTCTTAAAGTAATTATTGTAAGTTTTTAATGAAATAACTCTGCTTCGATTTTTCCAAACCGTTCCGTTGAAGTCATCATCTAAGCATAAAATATTGCATTGACTTCAAGTTGTATCCTGTATTTCCAGTTGTATATTTGTTTGCAGCCGAACAATTTCCGGGAATTCATTTACGTCTTTCCTTCCATTCAAATGTAGGTGAATGTGTATCCTTGATTGCAATGTTAATGATTATTTCTTGCGTTATTCACATCCAATGAATCTCTAGGTAATACTTGATTCGGTGTGTTCATATGGAGAAATTCAAGGAAATGCGGTACAATACTAAAGTATCATTATTCCTTGTATGTCGATTCCTTTGCCACTATTGAGTTAAATGATCTTTTATAAAAACGATGTTGATCATTTACGGATGATTCTACAATGAGAATGTTACTCCTATTCAGAATGAACTGAACTGAACATTTCCCATATATTATCTCTTCATTGAAAGAATTACACATTAGTTGTGTTTATTTTTATTATCATCTTCTTTTGGCAACAAAAACTGAATTGACATTAATGTAATATTAATTTTTGGTGAAGTTGCCGTAAAAAAACTCTGATTCCATGGTTTCTGCCGAAAGTTGTTCTTTTTTTATCAAAAAATAAATCTTTGTTCAAAAACTAATTTGAGAAAAAGGCGATTTAACTTTTATACATGAATAAAATAGCAGCATTTTTCTTTAATTTACATAGAATCTTCCATTCCAGCGAGATGAAACAACTCGTATGCAGCTGTAGCATGATCCAAAGCATCCTTTTCCTCCATTCTACGACGAATTATTTCCTTTTTAGTAGAGGCCTAGATTTTGGTATGCGGTTCTCGTCTTTTCTTCGTGTATACCTACGGGTTATTTGGCCAGGTCTTACGTCCAAGTTGTTCAGAAATAACAAAACAGCCGAACTCCCTACGTTGAAAATGCCAGTAACAACATTAACTTCTATTTCGACTATTTTAGCATCAGTATGAAGCTATGGCGCTATTCTCCGAATAGGTCGATTATAACTTTCGTTATTCTTTTCCGTAAATCCAGTAACGCAACGCCTAAAAGACATCATTGATCAAATATTTGCACACAGACATCATGGCTTTCAAAATTACAGCTGGCAGTGGATTATAATAAAGCTTGAAAGATTCAAGATCTTCAGAAGTTGCAGCTCTATGCCGCGCACACCATGGGTTTTCACCACTCGGGCACTTTTCATGTTATTATCCGTACAACTGTGATACAGAAAAGTTGCCTAAAATGCATCTTTCATTCTTTTTACAGAATTTGAATTCGAAGTCCTTTAGAGCACAAACATGATCGCATTCTGAGATCTAAGCCTAATAAACGCATTACAAAACTGAATCGTTGATTTCTTTCATACGATTTCCTTTTTTTCAAGTCTGACTGAGTCCATGTACGTTGAGTCACACTTTTCCCAGTTCATTCAAAATTTTTAAAAGTCCTTGTTTTTAACATGCACTAAGATTCAGTTTTCCAATTCAAATCCTATATCAATAATATTAGAACACTTCATCAAATTGAAAATCGCAGAAAACACTAACATGGACTAACATTAAATTATACTGAACAGCCATCTCTGGTACATTGATGTAATCAATTTTCAGTTATTTTTTCGCAAGGGGAGCTTGGGGTGGAGTTGTTGTTTTCTTTCTTTCTTGTATTTTTCCGAATACCTTTTTTTGCTCATCTTTTGTAACTTAAGTAATTTCATAAACTTATTTTTCAAATGTATGTATGTAAATGTACCGGAGGTGGAACGATATCGAACTGACCTGGTATAGTCCTTCAAAATGCACTTTTAGAATCGGGTCTATTTCTATAGATAGGACAATGAGTCCATTCATTCCTTTAGAATGAAGTTAAGGTAATATCTGACTACTAAGCAGTGGCCCTAAAATAAAATTAAGGCACGAGCGCCCAGAGACTCAATTGTCGATAACCCGGAAAGTTTGGCTCCCAATAATTTCAAATTTTCCAAGAATATTTCTTATCGGATATATAATTTGGTCATAATTTTTTCTGCTATTCCAGATTAAGAATTTTTATTAAAACATTGGTTAAAAGAATATTGTTATTTTGAAGTTGTTCAATACTTTTATTTTTATTAGACTTAGATTCAATACTTCAAATAGATTGTCAATTTGACCCCTAGGAAAGCTATTGAATTTGGGAAACATTTTAACTCCAAAAAGTAAGGAAGCGAGACTACACATTCATCTTTTTCTTTATCTAGAGATTGCATGATTTTTGTCATCAATTTCACGATCGTTTGATGGCTATAATCTTCATTTTTCCAATATTTCAAATTTGTATTTTTCCGTCAGTATTGGTATAGTATAGGTACTCTAAAGATGTAACGAATGTGTTCATTACAGAATTTGATTGAGCTGGGTATTGATGAAATCATTTGTTTGGAGTGTCCTCTTCTACCCCTGTGAGATATGGACACTAATTCAAGCACATATAGAATATTTGGAAGCATCTGAAGAGTGGTGCCTTAAAAGACCCTTGGGAGTAGTACTGATGGACAGAATAATCAACTATGAAGTACTAGAAAAAATTGGATAAAACAGGCAGATAATGGAGATCATTGCTGAAAGAAGGGCAAAATGTATATGAGACATTCTTTGCCATTACGGAATGGTGAAAATTTCAATTGAAGGAATTATAGAACGAACAAATCTACGCGGGAGACCAAGAAAAATTAGCTAGTCTGGTTAGAATAAAATGTACAACCCTGTAATAAGCAGAAATATTTGATAATCCTCCTTGAGCTAGTTTTCATACCTAGCTACCAATCAAGCCTCAACAAGGAATACTCTAGTGGAATTGAGTATTGAAGATTGAAAATATCAAAAATCGAAGATGCAGACTGCAGTTTGGTCCATATTAAGAACTCATCAGTATCTCATATTTGACATCCTAACGCAATTACACTCTGACTCGACACCGATTCCAAGAAGATCGTTCTCGGTTCATAAATATAAGCAATAACGGGAACGAAGAACCTGCAGATGAGCCATAAGAGAAAGGACGAACTAATAACACATGTTACTATCCCACCTTTGAGAAGATATTCGATGATCTACGGATTATTGAATATTACTCGACGCGGTAGGCATCGGAGAAGATTATTTTTCTTCTGCTCAGAATATCTTCCTCAACGAATGGACCGATGGTGATGAAATTTTTGTGTATTTAATGGTTCAGTTCCCCATCACTACACAATATTTTTCAAAATTAAAATGTTTTCATTTATTTAATCGAATGAAATGAGTGAAGGTAACATACCAAGGAAAAAACTTTATTCTCCTATCTTTTCGTCACTATAACTGCAAAACTATTGAACAAATTTTGACTATCGATCTAGAAATTTCGAACAAGTTGTTCAGAGGAAGTGATCTATGCGCTCATCATTCGAAAACTGAGGTTTCTTATGTTCATCTGAATAATCATCAAAAAGATGGACAATTGAGGGTATTTTTAGATGATTCTCCACTGTATCACAATTTCTAACATAAATATATTTTTGTTACACTGGATTCCTTATTGACCTTCAAATCGAATATCAAAAAACTGAAATAAAAGCTAAAAACAAGAATTATAATCCTAAAAAAACCACCAGGGTTTATTACTTGAGATGCCGATGTTCACACTGTTCGAACTACTGCTCTTGCTCTGATCTTTTCTAAAGTTGAGTACTATTGTTCTATCTGGCTAAATAGTTGTTCTATGCATAAAAATCATTCCTAATTGAATTATGCCATGAGTCATGAGAATTATAAGTGGTACGATTAGCTAAACCCCAATTCCCTGGCAAAATGTCTTCTGCAATATAATTCCTCTTCATATCCGCAGACAATCAGCTTGGAGAAAAAGTTGAGACAAGTACCACTCTCTTCCAGAACTCTTTTCAATTTTTCAAGAACTTCGTAGTCCACCTGTCTCGAAAACCGATTTGGTCGCTTGGTTTTCTGCGCGCTTTTTCGATGCGTTAGCCCTTTGGAAAATTGAATGAACTGAAGCTGTTGTTTTAAATATAAGTTCCTCGCACAAGATCTTACAGAGAAGGTTTTAATCGTGCAAGAACATGTCATTGAGCATTGTAATAGTACGCTTTTCAAGTGAAATTCTGTTGTTACTCTCTAAATTGCGAGTGTGATTAACCTAAGGAAATTATAGTCTTCAACTGCCCTATATCTCGATTTGCAGGTGATTTTTAACTATATACACATGTTATCAGATTTTTTTCTTGTTTGGCTATGAAACATTAAAATCCATAAAACATTAAAATCCATAGAAGTAAGGAAAACGACATAATACGATGTATCAGGATTTTACCTCAGGGTTTTACGCTTGTTCTCTCGAATCATAAAAAATTACGTATGGTTCACCTGATCACAATCTCTACACATATATGAAAACAAGCTTCCAGCCATGATACCGGCTATGATAACAAGAAATGGTTTATCTTTTTGATGTTACTTTGGGCAACTACAAACCTCACAATGACGAAAAGAGTGTAATGTCAAACTCAATGTCAAGCATCACGTAACTATATAGAGTAGGGTAAATTCGAAAAATTATTTGCTGATCCCGCATACCAACGTTTGGGCAAGTATATTGGAATATTTTTAGCGTTAGTTTCTAGGATGAAAAGAGAAAGAAATATCGTCTATCTAATTATTAAAACAGGCTTTGTTATCTTTCTATATTTAGTAATACTTCGAGCATCGATTTGATTGTATTAGCGTTCATTGGTAAGATGCTGTTGGATCAATTAAACAAATCTTCACTAACTAATTATTGAACAACACGATATAAATAGTTCAGCTATTTATGGTCACTATCTGAACGTAATTAAATCAAGTAATCGTTGGAAGAATTCTTTTCTATATGACAGTTAATCACATATGATTAAGAAAATTGAAACATTATTAATGTTTTAGAAACCACGAATTAGTATGTACGTTGTGTAGCAGCTTTTATGTAATAGGTCTTTCATTCTTAGAAAAACATTGAGCTCTCCAACCATCCACTTCTGTAAAAACAAAAAAAATGTTCGTGTTAAAATAGATGGACAAACCCGAATTTTCAAGATCAAATATGAACAATGTGATTTTTTACCAGATTGATTTCATAGGTTCCCAAACTTTTTTGTATCGTAGACCCCTTGCCATATTTTTCGGATTTGGGTAGACCCCCTACTTACCTGATATTGATTTTTTGTAAAACTCTAACTGCAGTGAAGTTTAGTGTCAAAAACTCAAAGTAAAAACACATGTTAATTTATACATTTATTAATTGAATTTAAATTAAAAGTAGTCAAAATAAAATTTTGTATCTGTTATATAAAATATACATAAGATAAAATAAACTAAGCAATAGGTGAATGTTTTTAGTGAGAAGGATGAACATGATGCTCTTATAATAAATTATCAACATTTGGCGTCAATTTTGTAATGGTTAATCATAAATTTTCGTTAGGGGATTAGTAACAGCGTATTGTCATACACTAGGTATGATAATGGAAAGGAAATTGAAAATTTCCTCGCTATATTCCATAATACGGGATAAGTAACGGGTATGTTGTTTTGCAGCCAGAATTGCTGATATCCGTTATTAAACTGAATCTTTAGTTCTTCGTTTGTACTTAGTTCAGTCAGTTCATCTTGTATTATGACATTTGTTTCTTCTATGTCACTATATGGATTAATTATCCATGGTGGTATTACCATGGTCAAAACATCCTCAAACCTAGTTTCAAAATCTGAATAGAGTGCATTTAAATGTTGATCGTGGGTTGAAACGTCGTCTTCCTGGCAGTATATCGTGACAAACTGGGAAATTGAGAAAATTCGCCCCGTCCAATATTTTGCTCCATTAGTTTAATTCTGGCAAGAAACGCTGATAAGATCGACTTTTTTTAATCAAATTCAAACTGTCGCCTCGTAACTGCAAATTAACCATATAAAATTTTGCAAACAAATCTCTTAAATAAGCGATGTCTCTTTTCCACTTCATTAAATTTTCTTTTGAAATTTTATCTTTAGTATCCAGACATTCTAGAATAGTCTCAAAAAGTGCAAAAAATCTTGTCAAACATAAGTCTTTCGACAGCCAGCCTACTTCAGTGTGAAGGAGTAATTGATGAAAGTGTTCGTCATTTTCTTCACACAACTGCAAATAACCGCGTATTCAACGCCTTGCTTTGAATTCTGTTTACTGCATCAATGACTAATTGAAGAGATTCATGCAATCTAACACTCAAATTTTACGCAACTAAATGTTGCCGATGGAGGACGCAATGTATTGCTAACACCCCTGACACATTTTGTTTTAAATAGTTTATAAATCCACGATAACGTCCAACCATGGCAGGAGCTCCATCTGTAGCTACTGATATTATATTTGATAAAGGGATTGCTTTTTCAATTTTTTTCAAGTAATCCTTCAAAACATGAAATATTGATTCACCTTTAGTTTCGGTTATGAAAGTTCTTGCGAAGAGCAGTTCCTCGTAGATTTCTTGATTCCTAACAAAACGAACATATGCCAATGATAATGCTGCATTACCAGGTGAAGTTGACTCGTCCAGTTGTATAGAGAAATGGGTCGTTTGCAAATAATCACACAAGAAGCTTTCAGTATCAAAACTCATTTCATCAATACGTCTTTTAACAGTATTATTGCTCAGGGGAATTCTTTCAAATTATATCAGATGCAGGTTTGTGTAAAACAGATTTTAAAACCTCTTTAACGGCTGGCAGAATTAACTTCTCTCCGATAGTATGCGGTTTTCCAGATTTTGCTATAAGTAGCGAGATATTGTGAGACGCCCGCAAACCATTATCGTTTCTTTGTGAGGTCGAAGCGAACATTCTGTCCAGTGTGGGTCTCTTCTGAAGTGTATCTTTGAGTGTTTGAAAGTATTACAAATCTTTATCTGTTTTTATCAGGGTGACATCTTCTCAGATGATTCTGCAGCTGAGATGGATTCATAGCGCAATTTTCCCAAAATTTTGTTGCCTAAAAGGCACATAGGCAATTGTTTGTCCGACAATGATGGAATAAAGCCTAATTTCAAATAATCAACACTGTACTGTCTACATTTCTTTTCAGATTCCGACATGGCATCAGTCATATTTGGGCAAAAGTACATTATTCAAATAAGATCTAAACACCAGCAGCTGTATAATAAAAACCTTTTTTTAGATTTTTCCGAAAACGTTCTATAATCCGAACATCTCCTTGAAGCAATTAGTTCGGATTACGGAGATTGCACTGTAATTATAATACCCGATTGCTAAAACTTTCAAGAAGAAATTATTGAGGAATACTCGTGTAATTCTGCATGATTGAATATTAAACTACTAATAACTGAAGTCATGATTGGCGTGATTTATCAAATTCTTCTAATTACGAGTACAAAACTCAAATTTAATAAAAAATAATTTACTTACTTTTCTCCGGCACTCTCAAACAAAATAACACTGATTCACTGTAATTTGTGTGATAAACTACTTGTTTATATTTTTCAATTATTTTCTTAGCACTTTATTTTTCAAGATTCAGGAAACAAATAAACGTATTTGTCCCAAATTCGTATTTATAGAGTGACGAACTGAACAAGTCAGTGCAAGATAGCAAAGCTCTGAGACTTGGTCGTACAAGATGATACTGGTATTTTATTATGTGCAGGTTTTTACAAGTTCAAGATGTATTGCGACCACAAAGCGAATGCTCACATCCTACAACTTAGACAATTTTATAAACATATATAATAAATTTTTATAAATAATGTATGTCTTCATAGGTACTTTTAAATAATGTATGTCTTCATATTATAAGATAGTATGATGTAAGTGAATAGGTACTATAAGGGTATGTGTTGAGATCCACTGTCGTGGACCACCATTTTACATTTCATAGATCCTCAATTTTTTTTTTTCGCTGACGTAGACCCCTTGCAAGTAATCATAGACCCCTGGGGTCTAATTTTCTTGATCAAACACAAAATGATCGTGTTGATTTACAGGTTTAGTCAATAATATGGTACAAAATTAATTTTCAAGGGGAAGCTACATCTAGAATAGATGCTAGTGGTTCTTGATTTTGTCGAATAAGATCGTTGCGACAAGAAGTCATACAATAATTCACGAAAGTGATAACTTTTTCGCTAAAACATCATATCTCGACGCACGTTTATCTAACCTAAAATTATCGTTACCGTTGATAAATTTACCTATTAACAAAGTACGGTTCAAAGTAGAAAGCAATGTTATCAACCTTTTATAAAGAATGCCCTTTCTCTGAACGGTTATGAAAAATATTCAGTAGTTGAATTTTTCAGTAGATATAAGTCAAGACACATTTGAAAGCATTGAAATAATATCAATAATAAAAAATACACTAACAAAATAGAAATCCCATACCCATATACTTATCTAACTATATTCATTTCTCCACAAAATTTAAGACGTCTGTCATAATCATGATTCAATAACTCACCTACGCGACAGTTTGTTTTATACCTTTATTTAGTATTTCTCAAAAGAGGTGTCTAATCAGATTCACTACTTAGCCTACGAAAAAAAAATACCGATTTCTAAAAATCATAAAACATAAAGATCGAATCATGTTACTATATTTCATCTAGAACTGGGCCGATCACTTCTAGTGGAATTCCCCACTGAAAAATTACTATTTTTATTTCATGAAATCAATTCAATTCGATTGCCAATTTTATTCTCTCTATAATGGGACTAAGTAACTGATTTTCTACGTCAAACTTTGAATTAGCAAGATTTACTTCAATTAAAATAATCAGATTTGAATGAATATCATGATCTGTATCTAATGTTGGGTTAGGTAGAAGTTTTCGATCACACGCTCTATTCGAGATGAAATAAAATAACAGGATATCTAATTAAGTATTCTTGAAAAACCTCACATTCCAACTGCTCGCTAACCTGGGACAACAAAGTTGCTTGCCGGTTTTCGACATGAAAAATAATTTCCATATGAAATTATATGACCAATGTCTCCAATTTTTCGTTTTCGGAAGATGATGGAAATATTTCAAGATAATAGTGTCCAAAAATAACTGTGTTTTGAGTGCAATCGACATTATTATCACTTCTTCATTGTATATTAGAAACAGACTCAACATTTCAAAATGTGTAGAGTAAATAATGTTAATGAATCGTCTTTTATGGCGACAATTGATTGAAGGAAAATAATAGATAGTGTTTTTTCGAATTTTTTCCAACTAATGCATAGAAATATTTACATTTATTCAAAGGACTAGTTTCGAATGGTCTGTCAGATCTTACGGCTGATAATTACCAGAATGGTCTGAAAATTATAGGTCCTTAGCGTGAAGATGTCAGCTCTCGTCAATGAAAACTCAGGAATGTACTTGCGCATATTAACAGGTACTCATTAAAATTTCAGGCATTAGATATAGATCTCGCTAATCACTTGATGAAATATTTCGACGAAATAACCAAACAAGTGAAGAAAAAACAGTAGGTTTCATTCGCAAAATATAATGAATAAAATTATGTTTAACATATGTTTTGGGTTTAATCCCATTTTAAAAAACTAGGAGGGCATTTAAATATTACAATATCATTTATACTTAAGAAACAGATGACAGAAGTAGAAACAAACGGAAATCAAAGTGGTCGTTAGTTATTGGTCGATTATGTAGGTAAGCTGATGAAATTTTTATGAATTCTAATAAATATAATCTTTCTTTTGTTACCTGATTGAGTTTTTATGAAATCTAAGAAATGATTTTCGTTTATGCAATATTCTGAAAAGACAGTTGTTGATTTATTATGAATTATCTACTTTTTATGCTCGTTTACTCTAATATAGGTCGAACGACCAGTTTAACCTATTTAAAAACAGAACAATCATTACAATATATATAAATATAATTTATGTACACCGCTCTCTTCACCTGATTAAGTCGATCTTTATTATTGACCATGAGTGTACATCGGTTTTTCTCATTCGTACACACTGTGTTGATTTTATTATGTTTTAATTTAAGTCATAATTTAGTATTTATTTATGGGACATAATACTTTGATATTTTATTGTTTTGTGAACCTGAAGGGTGGGGTGAATGGAGGACAGTAATAATCTTTGTTCTTCGGCAATTAACTTGTGTTTAATATTATTTCGTACCTTTTATTTGACACCAATGTTTTCAAAATTCTAATTTCTTCTTCAAAGTTTTTTTCGTGGAAGGGAAACCGTGAGTTCTATGTTCTATGTACAAATGTATAAAACGCGGACAGTTTAATTTTATGCGAATGGGAATTACTGTTATGGATTAAGGTATCAGAGATAGTAGGTTTTCGATAAATATCTTATTCAACAGATAATCATCTTGAGAGAACAGAGAACCAACGCTTTCTGTTATATTATTACCATTGTATAGTTACGAGAGTTCAAAATTTCTATCAGATACAAAAAATATGAAAAAAAGCCAAGTCTTGCAATGTAATTCCAAAAAAAAGTGTCAGATACTTAAATTAGCATCTGTGGAACCACTTATTTAACAACTTTGTCCTAGATTGTTATTTAATTAGTAACCTATCAACATTTATGGTGAAGGTATCTTTAGTTCCCAATACATATAATGACTTGGCAATCGGCCGGTAACATTCTCGATAAGAATATATGAATTTTCATTTCTGGGTAAGATAGAAAAGTTCACTCCAGAATGAACTATTTTGAATGATAGATTATATTGTCGCGAGATCGTCAAGTGATTTATTCTCTATAGATATACAATTGTTCAATTTTGTTACGGTCACTATAAATATTGGTAGGTAAATAAAACATAACAAAGTTGTTGAATAGGTACTTCCACATATACTAATCAGAATAACTGAACTGGTTTTATATAAGATCTCACAACTTTTTGTAGTTGAAGAGACCTGGAATTTTTTGCATTTGATGTTCTTGATAGGATGTCATTTTTTTTATGGATTTAATTTTTGCAGTATATGGCTAGTTTTGTTTGTGCCGTACCATTTTTGAGTTTCTTAAAGAACCCTATGACCATTCCATCTGTATTGCTAAACGGAAACACTACAGTGAAGATACTAAACTTTCTTATTCTTTAATTTAAATATTAATGGCTATTGATATGGGATATTAAAAGTATATGGAGAAAGGAATGACCAACTGAATGATTTTTGTCTTGAATGTTTCTCGAACTAAGTTCCGATAATATTTTCAATACTGTAGCACAAGTTGTGACCATCCTTGTTATTGCAAATGGTATGTTTCTATTTTTTTATTGTAGAAAATTAAATGTATGTTTCTATTTTGCTTTTTTGTCTATTGTACAAAAGATCATTCAATATCGAAATTAAATTCAGCGAACAACAGGGTGTTTCCAAAGCATGTGGCAAATCGTAGTACATTCATACGAAAGTCATTGCCACCATGTTTGAAATCAACCGAAATATTAATAACTGGAAGATATGAACCCTCTTTTTTTTCAATCCGAATTTTGTCCCAATCGCATTTATGCTAGTACTTTTGTCTGCTTTTCTTCTCTTAGAAGGATTTTCTTCCTCCTCTATTGTATTGTATAGGGCAACATACGCCATGGTGATGCTGGTTTAATACTAAAGATCATTCAATATCGATTATTTCTAGCTCGTTGTAAGTAAAGAGGCTCATTCAGCAGAATTCAATGCATTTACAGGCTTCACGGTATACAGGGTGTTTCCAAAGCATGTGGCAAATCGTAGTACATTCAGAGGTACGAAAGTCCCATTTTTCCAATTAGACTACCATGTTTGCACACACCATTCAACTCGAAATATTAATAGGTTTCGATCTGTTATAGGTTTCCTATACCTAAAATGCATCATTATTCGAGTTATTCGCGATTTTATCCTAAAATTATGATTTTTCCCGCGGGGACCCTGAAATTCGCAGATTATATGACCGGAAATCTTTCAACTAATGAATTTCGATCTCTCAATACGGGAACCATCACAAAATCTTCATCAAAGTAATTCAGATCAGAATTCCGAGAGAAAAGTGCGAAATCAATTACTATTGAAGTGGATTGAATCTGACTTATCGTTTTCTTCTTTTCTAGTAGGTATTCTCAATGACATCAGTTCTTCTTCTTCTTGCACGACGCCTTTATGAACAGCATTCAGGCCGTTTGGCCCATTGTGCTTGCCTGTTGTGTTATTTTGTTATGTGTCTTGTAAAAACTCTTTGATGAAGCTTGCAAGACTGTTGTAGGATGATCTGGCGCTGGATGTTTCGTTGCCCAAAGTGGTCAGTCTGGTCACCTTATGAGCGGGACATTCGAAGAGTATGTGTTCCGTTGTTCCGTCATTTTCTAACCTAACTACGGCACTGTGCGGTTTCCGATAGTCTCATGACGTGTAGGTGTTTGTTGGGTTGGTGTCCCGTCAATAGGCCAACTACCATCCCAACAGAGTTTTTATCGAGGGACAAGAGTTCATATACCCCTTTTTTGATTGCGTCCCCTTTATGAGCCTTTTTTACTGTGTCAGTCTCGAGAGGCCTGCCCAAAAGTTCAGGGCCTTGGTGGTGTTCCAGTTTTGAAAGAAAGAGAACACGTGGGTCTAACCTAATAGCTGTTGCCTTTCTGGCAAGGCTGTCTACTATTTCGTTTCCTTTGATGCCCTGATGGGCCGGGCACCAAAGCAGAGCAACTCTGTTTGTAGCACTGAGTTGTGGAAGTGCTGCTTTGCATTCTTCAACTAGTTTGGAGTAACCTTCGTATCTTTCAGATGTCCAAGGGCGTTCTAGCTGTCAAAGCATATGTAGATGTATGCGTCTCTGTAGTTCCTGTGTAGGTTTTCCTGTACACACCAGGGAATGGAAAATATTTCTGCGTGTGTTACGGTGACATGGTCTCCCAGAGCAATCGTAATGTTTGTCCACGGGCCGTGGACGCCGATTCCTGTCCCCATTCTGGTTTTGGACCCGTTTGCAAACCAGGTGAAGCCCTGTAAGGCGTGGGCTGTAGTCCAAATTTGTTTCGGTGGATTGACGGCCTTGAAGGCTTCGTTGAAGTGGTAGGTGGCTTTCATTTGATCTCCTCTTGTGAGAAGGTCGGGTCGGAGTTCTCTAATTTTGTTCAGGGATGTGGAGTGTCCAGAAATTGGATTTCTGTCCCTCCACACACCTCCTTCCCACAGTCTCAAAGAGGCACCCATGGCCGCGGTCTCCATCACTATGCGTAGTGGAGGGACGCCCAGAAGACACCACATAGAGGCAGTGGGTGTGGATCTCAAGGTTTCCGTGATTGCTTGACCTTTGATCTTGTTTATTTTGTTCCGTTTTATCTCTTTGTTCAGTGCAGACCACCGTACCACTTAGCCGCATAGGTCAGGAGCGCACTTATCATTGTCGTGTATAACCAACATATTATGTTTGGTTTGAGCCCCGTCTGGGACGGAATAATCTTAGGCAGGCCCAGAGTCTGTCAAGCTCTCTTTGCACTTGTCTTTCGATATGATTGTCCCAATTTAGTCTGGCGTCAAGCATCACACCTAGATATTTCACTTGTTTCACTAGTTTTAGTTCCCCGTTAAAAAGAATGGGTGCCTTGAAAGGCGATAGTTTCCTTTTTCGAGTGAATAGAATAATGTCTGTTTTGTTTGGATCAACGGACATGTCGTTCTCTCTGCACCATTGTTCAGTCATTTGCTGAGCGTTCTGTGCAACTTCACATATGGTACTGAGGTTAGATTTTGCTCGGCATGTTGAGTGATATGTAGGAGCACTCCACTAGGGTGTCTTCCCAAAGATATCTTCCTACTAGTCTCTCCATAGTATTCAGTAGGATGGAGGTGAGACTAATTGGTCTAAAACCTTTGGTGATTTGATGTACGATCTTGCCCGGCTTAGGAATGAAGACAATCCGAGCCCTTTTCAGGGGTCCGAAACGTATCCCAAAGCTAGGCAGGATCTGAAAATGTGAATTGAGTGTATAACAATTTGGTCCATTTCTTTTATGAAGTGTGCAGGGTAAAAACCATCTGGTCCTGGTGCTTTATATGGTTGAAAGGTAGGAACTGCCCATCGAACCTTTTCCACTGTAACTACCATTGAGACTGTGTTCCAGTTTGCTTTGCCAGCATGTCCATTGGATTTCTGAATTGCTGTGTTGTTGATGAGGAATCCCGGTAAGTGAACTTCTGCTATATGTCTCAGGGTTTCATCCTTCGTCTGTGTTTTACTCCTTCCGGTGTATCAAGACTTTGATGTCCGTCGGTCCTACTGCAGAAATGATGCGACGAAGACGGTTTGCCTCCGGTACACCCTCTTTTTTCTTGCAGTAGGAATGCCATGCTTTTTCTTTGGATTTTTTGATCGATTCTCTGTATGCTCTTTGTGCTTCCTTGTAGTTGTCCCAATCGCATTTATGCTAGTGCGCATCGCTTTGTTTAGGAGGTGTCTGCTTTTCATTCGTTGGGCAGTGAGTACTGCTCTCCACAATAGGATTTTCTTCCCTCCTCTATTGTATTGTATAGGGCAACTGTTATTGTACGCCATGGTGATGCTGGTTTACAGTCTCTCAACAGCAGCTTCCAGATCTTTGATTTTTTCGGTGGTTTTCTGTGTTGGTTTGTCAGGGGTTCCTGTAAGGCACTGGTAGTTGTTTCGGTACATTTATGATGTCGAAAAGATATGTCGATGGTCCGAGAGGATACTACTTCTGTGGCCACTCTCCAGTTTCGAATTTTTGGGTTGAATTTTTCACTGCATGAAGTTAGGTCCAAGACTTATTCTATTCCTCATAGAATATGGTGAGTTGGCATCACACCCAACGACGAGTGACCAGTCTTGTGTTTTACAGTAGTTCACCAATTCCTGTAGTTCTTCTGTTGGAGGTGGTGTTTGTGAGTTGTAGGGGAAGTATGCTGAGCATACCATAAAGGTACTATTTGTGTAACCCCTTCCATCGATTCTGAGTGCTACCAGGTCTCTGAGACCGAAATTATACTATACTTTATACTTTTAGACACAAGAACGCATGTCCCAGGGGTCAGGACGTTCCTGCAGCAGAAAAGGCCCCCAACCACGCCGCTCCTCACCCAAGGTTCTTGTATTAGTGATAGGAATGTATGCACTTTCGCAAGCAGCGAACTTAATATGTCGGCTATGCAGTGGTGCAAGTTTGTTTGCGTACACCTAATTGTGTCCCCTGTCATTTTAAGTCGGGAAGGCAAGGGCCTGGGCCCGGAACATCCTCTCCGACTGTTCCTACAACGTCCATAGGTTCCGGGCCTATGGCTTTTTCCGGTGCCTTATCCTCTGCACCACTACTTAATAGAACTCGCCCCCTTTTAGGCCATCGTTTTCGAACTGGTCTTTGGATTTTTCAGTACCTTGAAAGATGTTGTCTTAAGGCCAGCATGAAGTCGATTCCCTTTCGACTTTTTTATGTCCAGTGAGATTTCGTCGTCCAAGATTAATTGGGTGGA
Organism: Cryptolaemus montrouzieri; assembly: GCA_013387265.2. Lineage (NCBI taxonomy): Eukaryota > Metazoa > Arthropoda > Insecta > Coleoptera > Coccinellidae > Cryptolaemus > Cryptolaemus montrouzieri. Next base: position 40,885,622 of record JABFTP020000124.1, on the reverse strand, counting down.
GGACGGGTTTTCACTCCTCCCTTAGCATCGCCAAATCTTGGTTCTTACCGTCGGGGTAGCCCTTCGGATCCTGGTACGGATCAGTCCCGTCGGCTCTGGTGTTCCCCCCCAGAAGCGAGGTCACTTTCGTGAGCTTGACGAATAGGTCCCCTTCCTCAGTTTTCTTCAGTCGAAGCCCTTTCACCATCTTCTAGGTTTTCGCAAACAACTGACAGGGCACCAGGTGCCACATATGTGGTGTTTTTAAATAACTTGTCAGGAAAGTCATGTTCGAAATGTTATTGATTTTAGATGTACATGTTTTGAAATTCGCAAATTGTTCTAAAACAGAATATATCAAATATTATTTCACTAGTTGAAACTCTCATATTTTATAGCATAGATGACTTTCCGACAAGTAACTGATGTAATCGAGAATACCTACAAAAAGAGAAGAAAAACGAGAAGTCAGATTCAATCACTTCAATAGTGATTGATTTTGCACTCTCGGAATTCTGACCAGAATTACGTTGATGAAGATTTTGAGATGGGTTTCGTATTGAGAGAACTGAATGCATTATTTGAAAGATTTCGGGGCATATAGTCTGCGAATTTCAGGGTCCTCGCGCGAAAAATCGTAATTTTTGGAATAAAATCGCGAATAACTCGGAAACGATGTATTTTAGGTATAGGAAAACCTATCACAGATCGATGCCTATTAATATTACGAGTTAAATGGTGTTTGCAAAAATAAGTAGTATAATTTGAAAAAACGGACTTTTGTACCTTTGAATGTACTACGATTTGCCACATGCTTTGAAAACACCCTGTATACCGTGAATCCTCTAAATGCATTGAATTCTGCTGAATGAGCCTCTTTACTTACAACGAACTAGAAGTAATGTAAACCTAGTTACACTAAATTCTGTTGATCACGGAAAATTTGGGTTTTTAGCTTCAACTACAACAAAGTTGCCCTGTCAAGAATGCCGCCGTTTTTGGTAGACTTGTTGATGAATTAGAAAAAAATATCTTAGTGTTATCAGGTCATAATCATTAAGGCCACCATCGTATATTCGAAATGAAATGAATATGTTGAAACTCCGACGGACAGAATCATGTTGAAGAGATCAATGCAATGCCTAAAACATAAGATCATGGTTTATACTATCGCGTAGGTGATGCTAAAATCAAAGTAATACTGTGAATGTAGTCAGTTTTCAGACGAGCATTCTCAAACAAGCCGCCATACTAGAAATCCATTTAGATACTACTCAATATCTCTTATTGAAAAATTAAAAAATAATAAAGGAAGGATGTCTTGAATTTATTCTCCGCAGATTAGAGTGCAAGAATCAACGATTTTGTTTCATCAATCTTGTCTAAATTCTTTGTGGGGATTTTTAGAAGGCAAGTTTCGAGAATACCGAACCTGTTCCGAAATAAGGATACCCGATTATTAACATGCAAATTTGCATCAGAGAATCCATAGTTATGAAATAAGAAGAAGCGATTAACCACAACTAAGTATTTTGAAGAAGAGCAAGCTCCAAAAGGCATATTTGAAACAGGTTTTGTTACCACGAACTATACAACATTCTTTTAAGGGCGAGCGTACAAATTATGGTGATTAATTTGTTTGTTCGATTGGTTGGTTTCTGAATACTTTTAAGTTCCTAATTTTCTTCATTTCATGAAGTATGTTTATTTCTTCAAAATTACTGCTAAAACAGAAATAATTATTATGGAAAATATTTTGTTTTTGCTGGAACAGAGTATTAATTCTGATTCTGATTTCAAAAAGTGGGAACTTAAAATATTAAATGCGAATGTATAATTTTTCATCTCATAAATCCGCATTTCAAATATCTGTATGTCTGAAATATAAGGTATAGTACACGTGGAAGGTTGTCGTGTTAGCATGAAGGACAATAATACCTCTTCAATATTTAACATGACAAAATTGATTGATATAAAACGAATCATATTCGTAAGAAAAACTATTGGCACGAGTGAAGAGGGTACAGCTTTATTCCAAATGTTATAACAATACTTATATAGGTAGAATATCCTTATTTTCTCATTTATGTATGAAACAACGTTCTGAATTTTGGGGTGGATGTACAATATTTGAAATTCGTAAAGAGTTTGGAAATAGTTTTAACTTTCTTTTCCATTCTGAGTTCCAATTGCTGGAATTAGCCATTAAAATCAAATCATCATTATGAAGACCATCATTCACGTGTACCCTTTACTAATACATTTTGTATTTCTAAATCTACAAGATCTTCATCATGATATCAAGTGGTTAGTTGTTATATCTGACAACTGATTTTTTCCCAAGATATTCCAGCTGCAATTCTTTTGGGGTATAACTTTCTGACAGGACATTTTCGAAGTTTCTGTCTCGGAGAGTGCGTTTTTTTGTATAAGTCTACATTCAGGTGATGACTAGTAGGGCCTATATATGCTTGTCGAATTCTTGCTATAGTTGAGGAAACGTCCACAAAATGTTGGTCTGCCATAAAAATAGTACGTAGATGCCAGTAGAAAACTCACCCCTCATTCGCCAACAGTTACAGAATCTCGCTATCGGACGCCAGAACTGTTCCGGCATCGTTGTGATCACGCGGAGGACAAATCTTAAACTCCATCAAAAATTATTATCCTGGTAGCTGGTCATAATCTGAATAAGCTCTTACACGTATAACTACTGTGACTTCAAGATTTTCGATTTTCCAGGTTGAAATTTCAAATTGTTCTGTTGAGTTTCAGATCTCAAAATAAAAAAGCGGCTAGTCCTAGGCAATTAAAGGAGGGAGGTGATTCCTAAGCATCTTCAGACATAATTTTCATTAACGGCAGAACATTACAGACAGCCGATCTTCCAAATTTCAATTGACGAAATAGCTTATATGGTTTGCTGCAATGTTTGGATTGTCTTTGAAGATATGAATTATCAAACTTGTCATGAGAAACAGAATTATTACTAATTCCATTAATATAATGATGATAAAGTCGTACATGGAATAAGACAGCCTAAGATTCTTTGTCCACAACGCAACGCAAGTCGATACTCGACGACTCAAGTATTGTGACGATTAGTGGTGGGTAATTTTAAACTGATTCGTGGTGGAGAAATTTGGTTGTCATTTAATTATTCGCTAAAGGAATATTTTAGAAACTATATAACAGCATTATAGCGTAGTAGGCGGAAGTAGGAAAAGTCAAGCATCATACACTTATTTTCATACAGAGGCTGCGTTGGACTAAAGACCTAATAGGCTTTTTCTTGTCAAAAAGTTATTTCGTTTCACTTTCGCAAATATTATATATTTTTATTAATTAACAGTTTGGACCTTTCTGTGACATACGCAATGTCCAATTGGAACGAAAATGGAGACTAAAAGTTCAAAGTTCTAACAATGTTTTACTGAACAGCAGTTTTTGGGGATATATTCGGTTCTAGAGAAAAAAATACTCTAAATATATTAATAATGGGAGTCGGGTTTTGGTAGCCAGTGTCATTTTTAGTCTGACCGGATGCGGTCAGATCCAGCCGCCTTGATCGAGTCAGCATGATCTTCGCTTTTCCATCCACAATGAACTGTTACTGTGTAAATCCAGAGTAATTGCTCTTATTAGAGGTAGTTTATGAAGAAAAAACATGTTCATAGCCAACTTTATTTTCAATGTTAAGATTAGATAAAGAGTGAACAATCAAAATCTAGTAGTGTAGGTAATGAGCGAAATTTTAACGGCATAACGGATGGCCAGGCTTCCGAGATTACACTGGATATATCAATTTTCTTTGAAGTACATCAGGATGTTACCGTTTGAAGAAATTCTTAGTGAGATCTCATTATTCAGTTTGAAAGCTCAATTCGAGATCACGGAATGCAAAAGATATCTTAATAAATAATATGGTTATTCCTCTCCATCACTTAAAATGATTCATCAGTGGTTGACTGAATTAAGTTGCGAATATACAGCGTGGCCCTCGGGACACTGGAAGTAGCATAATACCAAGAAAACATCGGATTTCGAAATTTTTTTCTCGCAATGTGATGAACCTCTGATACGGTCACAATTTGAAAATAATTTCGTATATACAGGGTGTTCCGTTTCTGAGGAATAATCAAAGTTATGTTTTTTTAAATAGAACACATTATATATTTTGATAATATCAGCTTTGTGAGATCAAATGAAGGTGACTTTGTTCGATATTCTCTATACCTAAGTTCAATGGTTTCCGAAACATTTGAGATTTTTCGAAATTTGATGACTTTTGTTGAATTTTTTTTTCTTCTCTCGTTGTAACTTTCTGGTTGTGATTTTGCAAAAATTATGCTACTAATGCTCCATTCCTGAGTAACCTTCGTTGGGAAACTCTGAAATTGATGCAGGCTACACAGTACAAAATTTCCGATTCCGGATTTCTTCAAGCCTCATTTTTTCAATTTTTTCAAATGACACACCCTGTATCTTATACTCTGTAACGATCGGCTATTTTTATACCTATCGAACGATACCCATGTTCTCTATACCTATCTTTAACGGTTTCAAGATTTCTCGAATTGTCCGATACTTTGTGTCTGTCTTACTTAATATTCATCTCGAAATGTTTTCCTTCGTTTTCGAAGAGTGGTGTATGTCACTTGATAAGACAAAACAGGAGTTTGTACGATGTGCTACTCAAAATACCAGTTTTAAGTCTAAACTCGAAAATGATCGGTCTGCATGGACTGATGTGAAGGCGGCGAAAATGAATATTTTATGGAATTCAGTTTTAAAAAATGCAGTGTTCCGAGCAGTTGTAAATTGTTCAATTCGAGCCTATTTCTAATTTTCCTCCTTGTAAACTATTTACCTATTCCGGTGATAGGTATTCATAACTTTTTTTTTTAATTTTTTTCTTTTTTGCTCATATAACTATTTTTCGAAAAACATAGATTATTTCAATGGAAATAAATATGCTTGGAATGAGTTTTTGACAATGGTGACAATGGAGAATATTACTACAAATCACGGAAAAGAAAAGATTGCATGAATAATTGAAGCAATACATAGAAATGTTACAAAAGATGTTCAAAATTATCTCCATTCTGCTCTATGCATAAATGTATTCTCCTTTCTGTGAACCCTTACTGTGAAAACTGTGGTCATTCTTGAATTGTGTGTTCTTGAATATATTAGTGTTGACAAAGAAGTAGAAAGAAAGCCTTTAGAAAATGGAGTATTCTCGGGAAGAACGAGTCGATATGATTCTGACCATTGGAGAAGCTATGGAAAACTGTTTGTAAGCTGAAAGACTACGCTGCAAAATATCCGGACCGAAGACATCCGAGAAAAGAAACATCCGAAAAATGGCGACGACAATTCCGAGCCACTGGTAGTGTGTGTGTCTGATGGAAAACACCACCGACAAAAACCAATTGTTGGAAATGAAGAAAATGAACTTACTGTTCTAGCGTCTATGATAGAACAACCAAGTACAAGTCAACGGAACATTGCTCACTAAATACGTCTGAGTAGACTAAGTGTGGAAAGAATATTGAAAAATCATGGTTTTCATGCACATCACGTTGGAACCCATCAAGAACTGTCACAAAGAGATCATAAACGACGACGAATTTTGTATGGAGATGTTATAAATGGTCACAGAAAATGAGGATCTCCTGAATTCAATTCTATTTTCTGATGAAAGTACATTCCAGAATAATGCTTTAGTAAACAGACACAATTATCATCATTACACTGACACTAATCCACATATTTTTCGTCAATCCTACACCCAACACAGATGTTTGGTCAGTACATGCGGAGCAATTATAGGACCTCATGTAGTAGGTCCTTTTTTTTCGATGGAAACCTGAATGGACAGATGTACCTCAGTTTTCTGGTCAACGATTTACCAGAGCTGTTGGAAAATGTGCCACTTGACTTGAGACAACGAATGTGGCTCCAACAGGATGAAGCCCCTGCGCACTGCAGCCAACAAGTGAGAGATCATTTGAATGAGAATTTTCCAGAAAAATGGATCGGAATTGACCAGCGAGATCGCTAGATTCAACGTCCTTCGACTTCTTCCTGTGGGGACATGTTGAAGAGTTCATTTATCGTACGCGACCAACTACACTGGAATATATGAAAAATAGGATTAAGGAAGCTTTCCAGACAGTTACGCCTGAAATGCTGTTAGGATTAAGGTCATCTTTCAAAAGGCGAACACATTTATGCATAGAGCAAAAAGGAGGCCATTTTAAACCTTTTTCTGAAACATTTCTATTGCTTCAATTATTCATGCAATCTTTTCTTTTCCGTAATTTGTAGTAATATTCTCCATGGTCAAACATTTTCACTCATTTAAAGCATATTTTTTCCATTAAAATAATCTGTTTCTCCGGAAATAGTTATATGAACAAAAACGATAAATCTGAAAAAAAATGTTATGACTACCATCACAGGAAAAGGTAAATAGTTTACAAGTAGGAAAATAAGAGATAGGCTCCAATTAAACAATTTTCAACTTCTCCAAACACTGCTTTTTTCAAGTCTCATTTCATCGCCTTCGCATCGGTCCATGCAGAGATTTTTTGATCATTTTCGACTTATAGACTCTAAACTGGTGTTTCGAGTAGCACATCGTACAAACTCCTGTTTTGTCTTATCAAATGGCATGCACCCCTCTTCAAAAACGAAGGAAAACATTTCGAGATAAATATTGAGACACAAAGTATCGGAAAATTCGAGAAATCTCGGAAACGGTTAAAGATAGGTAAAGAGAACATGGGTATCGTTCGATAGGTATAAAAATAGCCGATCGTTACAGAGTATAAGATACAGGGTGTTTCATTTGAAAAAATAAATTTGGTACTGTGCACCCTGTATCAATTTCAGAGTTTCCCAGTGATGGTTACTCAGAAATGGAGTATTAGTAACAAAATTTTTGCAAAATCATAATCGGAAAGTCACAACGAGAGAAGAAAAAAAATTTTCAAAAAAGTCATCAAATTTCGAAAAATCTCAAATATTTCGAAAACCATTGAACTTAGGTATAGGAAATATTGAACAAAGTCACCTGCATTTGATCTCATAAAGCTAAAATCATCAGAATATATGGGGTGTCCTATTTAAAAAAAACATAACTTTGATTTGTTCCTCAGAAAGGGAGCAGCCTGTATATACAAAATTAGTTTTGAATTGTGACCGTAACTGATATTCATCATACTGCGAGAAAAAAAATTCAACAATCCGTCATTTTCTTGGTATTATGCTACTATATATATATATATATATATATATATATATATATATATATATATATATATATATATATATATATATATATATATATATATATATATATATACATGCCCGTGCTTCTCTGTACTATTGCTTGGTGTTTTCTAGATTTTATATTCATTATTGATCTGCACACTAAAATATCTACAATTCTTCGAATATATATATTCAAAGTTAAATTCTTCAATACGCAATACCTTATGCATTTCTATCTAACATTAAATGAGAATAATCGGTTGTAATAACCTCAGTTCGAACCAACCATTATCTGAGAAAATGAATTACTTCCTTTCCAAAAACAATGGACTTACAATAGCAGTGTATTTAGAATTTTAGATAATACCTCAGGCGAAAAAAAAAGATAACCTGTAATCAGTTCCCAAAATGATTAAGACTCGGCGAATGCTATTTTGTAGACCGCATGCTTCATGCACGAGTGAGTTAAAAAGAGATGGCGTACAAAAGGAATGGTACTTGAAAAGATTCTAGGTAGTTAACTGCCATACTGATAGAAGAATTCATCACGTTTTATACATTCGCAGTCGTTTTTACTTCCTTTTGATATAGGATACCTCCCCAGTTAATATCGAAGACCACAAATTGATGAACTGTGAAATAATATGTTATTGATCATTTATAACATTGAACAGGTTCCCATAAGAAATTTAAGATCTGTAGCAAAGAAAGTTAGGAATATAACAGGCAAATAAACGCACACTATAATATTTATTATTATTGTTTAAGGAAAAAAATTTAGTGTCCAAAATATTATTTCAACCCAACTAACTTACATTCAAAAATTATTGAGAATATAAAAACTATAAAATTAAATGACAAATATTTACTTTACGATTGTCCTTATGAGTTATTTCCGCCATCAGCTTAGATAATATCTCTGCAAACTGTAGAGCTGTTAGCTAGCTGGCAATTAGGTTGTTCAGGCACTCCTGAAGAATATTATCCAAGAGTTGAAGTAATAGATTTCTTACCCCAACCAGTGTGTCACAAACCGATCTGTGGTCACTTAGACGTTTTTCTATTTGTCATATTTTTAAAATGACTGTCAAATATTTTCGAAAATTTTTCTTTAAATTAAACAGCATCCACGAAGAAATAAAATATGGGAGATGTCAACCAAAATTATAGGGTTCATAATGATTCTAGAACATCTATAGATCATAATCGGCATCACTTAGAAGACCAAACCAGGCCATCGGGGCTCTCTCGGTCAAATAGGAAGGAAATTGTTTTGTTGAGTTTGAATATTGAAGGAATTTTTTCGATTATACTTCAAAATTGACATATGAGAGTCAGGTATGATTGTTGAAATATTTTTCTGCTGGTTTTCTTTTTCCATTGTTACAGATTCCTGTCCCAATCCCTCTTCCTTTCACCCTTGTCTTCGTCTGGAAATCATGGAGTGCAAGTTGAGAGAATGAAGCTGCTAAGCAGAAGAATCTTTGGTACTCTTTATGTTCACACGACACTAACTAACCAGTCATATTTTCTACAACGGACAGATCTCCATAAATAATGCCTCTCCAAACCTTTACAGAACCATATCCGTTGGGATAAACCTGCTTCTTCTTTGGCTTATTGCTATCCCTTTGTTAGTCACATACGTTTGCTAACCATCAGACCATCAGAAACCTTTTCAATTCTGCTTTCATCTGTAAAAAAGTCCGATAGTTTCATATTCATTGTGACACAAGTTCAATCCACATCCAAATTATTGTATGAAATAATATTCAGAGAATATAATTCTGTCAGTGAACACACTGACAGAATTACTGCAACAAGTGAGGAAGTTTAAACGACTAGGGAATAACTTAAGAGATATGTAGCATCTAACAAAATCTGAAGTTACGGGACGTAAATTTAATGAAGATAAAGAATTCGATTCGCTTCAACATGTACAAAAAATCTAAATAAGTCAGTTAGAGAGAGTTAGCACTAAATACGGAATTATCAATACGGACCGTGAACAGATTTTAGGCAAACATAAGTTTCGATCTGTCATTGCACAGAAAGCTTATGCCTTTGAAAACACTGATCCACATCGCAAACTTCTTATTCAAGAGCACTACAACAAAATCACAATTTTGAGAGAAAAGTTATAAGGATCTTTCAGTTTCGGTTTGTTTCCTAATGATATCATTTTTAACAGTAACAACCATCGTTGCTGGCATCTAGAAAACCCGACATATGTAATAGAAAACAATTTTCCAAGAAAGTTTAGCGTGAATGTTTGGTGTGCTGTTCACAATTATAAAATTTTATGTCTATAGTTCATAAACGGAATGTCAGATCAAATCAAGTACAATAATGTACAGGGTGTTACATGATAGTATGTCACAACTTGAGGGGGTGAATCTACGTGCAATTTCAAGAAAAAAAAGTTCATATAAACAAGGGTCCGCAAAAGCTTCGTTACAGAGCTACAGAGTGTTGAAATTTCCGGGAAAAATGGGTTTTTCTTCAAAACTCCTGCAGTTTTTGAAATATTCAGCCGAAATTTGGAAAGCAAGCTATGCTTTACAGCCTCCATCATTACACGTCCTAAATTTTAACTAGAATCTACAACGTGTTTTCTTTTCCGGAGCCATGTTTTTTTTTGCCCTTCCATACTTTTTTGCAGTACGCCACTGATAAGCGTACAATCAATTTTCGTCATTTTCGTTCAATTCAGAAACTTTTTTACACTTGAAATTTTTTCGTTCTCGACCAAAAAATTATTAAACGATTGTATGCATTCGCTGAATTGAAAGCACTTCTAATTAAAAAAATCAGGCTTTGATTTTTTTCATTTATTTATTTATTTTGACAGTTGCTGAAGTTGAACCAGTGTCTGCTCGAATTGTTTATTAAATTAACGATTAGTTTCAATACTTTTGAAGTTATTGCTGTAAGAAAAAATGGCTAATTTTACTAACGCCGAATTGGCTGATATCCATTACATGTATGGTTGACGGAAACACAACAGAAGCTAGGCGATTATATCAGGTGCGCTTTCCAAATCGAGTAACACGAGACAGGCGAACATCTTCAAATATCCACAGAAGGTTGAGGTACTTTTACTGCAAATAATCATTTAAAAGGTGCAACTCAAACTATGAGAACTCCAGATATTGATGAAGTAGTTTTGAATTATATTGATTTTGAATCCTCATGTGAGTATAAGAAAAATTGGAAATCAGTCGAATATTTCACATATTCTAGTTTGGAGGATTCTCAACGACTGCTTATTGTACCCGTTTCATATTCAACGCGTCCAAACTCTACTTCCTCGGGATTTTCCTTCAAGAATGAATTTCTGCCGATGGTTCTTAAATAAAATTGGAGAAAATGCTCATTTTGATTGTGAAATAATATTCACAGATGAAGCCAACTTTTCGAGAACTGCTATAATAAATTTTCACAATAATCATTATTGGGCTGGAGAAAACCCCCATTTGATTCGAGAATCTCATCATCAAGAACAATTTTCACTAAATGTCTGAGTCGGAATAATTGTAAATTATTTGATTAGGCCATTTTTTTTGACCAACAGACTGAATGGTCCCGCTTATCGGCAATTTCTTGAGGATGATTTACCTTTATTGCGTCCAAACTCTACTTCCTCGGGATTTTCCTTCAAGAATGAATTTCTGCCGATGGTTCTTAAATAAAATTGGAGAAAATGCTCATTTTGATTGTGAAATAATATTCACAGATGAAGCCAACTTTTCGAGAACTGCTATAATAAATTTTCACAATAATCATTATTGGGCTGGAGAAAACCCCCATTTGATTCGAGAATCTCATCATCAAGAACAATTTTCACTAAATGTCTGAGTCGGAATAATTGTAAATTATTTGATTAGGCCATTTTTTTTGACCAACAGACTGAATGGTCCCGCTTATCGGCAATTTCTTGAGGATGATTTACCTTTATTGCTCGAGGATGTGCCACTTTTGGTGAGAAACATAATGTGGTTCATGCATGACGGGGCACCAGCAAATTTTAGGGGAGACGCTGAGGAATTTTTGAATAATACATTCAACAACCGATGGATAGGTCGCAGAGGGCCAGAACCATGGCCCCCTAGGTCCCCAGACTTAAATAGTTTAGACTTTTTCTTATGGGGATATCTCAAAAGTTTAGTTTATACCACTCCAGTGAACACTGTAGATATATAGATATTATCTTTGAGTGAGGGCTGCCTAGCAGCTCGGCCACTGCGACTCAGTGGTCTATTGTGGCACACTCTGTCCTAAATTTCATCCACGAGCTCCATCCTTCTCGTAAAGGACACGAGTTTCGTGGGTGATAGCTTAAAAAGCTCTGTCAGCTGCAGTTTGCAAGATCCAAGTTCTTCCATCCTGACCCTGTCCCCTGCTGGGCACTCGCACATAACATGTTCCATTGATTCTATATCTTCTTCACATAGCCTACCTGAAGGATCCTCAACCAATCCTGATTCATTTAGGTGTTTCCTGAGGCGACAGTGCCCCGTTAATATGGAAGCTAAAACTCTCAGTTCCAACCTAGAGAGTTTGAGCAAGGCCTTGGCTTTTGTAGTGGAAGGTCCACTGTTGGCATGTCGAGCGTGTCTGAGTCCTAGGAGGCTCATCCAATACTCACGTACCCTTAAGTCCCATCCTTGCAGTTTCCAGGGGAATTCCGAGCTTAGGCTCCGGTCCTATGAACACCAGGTTAGTTCCTCGAGCGGCCAATGAGTCCGCCTTCTCATTCCTCTCAATACCCGAGTAACCAGGAACCCATATTAGACGGAGCCTGCTCCGCTCTCCTAGTTTGGCAGGGGTAGAGCGACATTCCTGCGATACCTGTACAGGTATCGGATGCCAATGCTTTCAGTGCATCTTGGCTATCGGTGAGAATTTTAATTGACCTATTTGTTAATCCTCCCGCAGCAAAAGGTTAGCACAGTGGTCAATGGCGAATATTTATGCTTGAAGACAGTCGCATGCCCACCAAGACAGATCGTCTGTTCCTTGGCGGCGCTTCGACCGTAGACACCAGCTCCAACACCTTTCGCAGTCTTTGAGCCATCCGTATACCAACAGGGATCCTCAAGTAGACGGTCCTTGGAGCTGATCCATTCCTGTCTATCGGGAATGATGATCTGGAATGGCCTCTCCATGTTGGTTTTAGGTGTTGCTATGTCCGATCTCATACTCAGCACATCATTGTCTTCAATTTCAGACTGTAGGGCGCCAGGCACAAAGCCGAAGTTACCGGCTACATTACGGGAAAGACGATGGAGCGAAAGGCTCCTGTAATCATCATGCAGGCTGTTCTCTGTAATTTAGAGAGCTTGAGTTGGCATTTCTTCTTAAGACTGCACTCCCACCAAGCAATGCAGCCGTACGTAATACGTGGTCTAACCACCATCACATATAGCCACTGGAGTTGCTTTGGGGCAAGACCCCCATTTTTTCCACAGGTCCTTTGACATGCCCATAGGGAATGTCTAGTCTTGTGTATTGTGTTTTCCAGGTGCAAATTCCACGTGAGTTTACGATCCAGGGTTATCCCTAGATATTTCACTTCTTCCACAACCGGAATAAACACCGCGCCCAGGGTTGGGGGGGAAACAAATATCCTCCTCTTCCTGGTAAACGGTATCATTAGGGTTTTGTAGAGTGAACACTGTAGAAGAATTGAGAAATAGAATGATAACCTCTTGTGAAACGATCAGAAATACCCCAGGATAATACCCGTGATAATATGCGAAGAAGGGCAGTGGTCTGTATTCTTGCAGGTGGAGGACATTTCCAGCAATTTATTTAGTTTTTAATTGTTCTTTTCTTTTAGTTTGATATTGAATAAGTATAAGTTGAGTTTCAGAAGACGAGCTAACAAAATAAAAGCAAATTTTGGGCATACCTATCGATTATTACAATTTTTTTTTATTTAGCGAATAACATACTATTCAAATAATTCAAATTCAATAATTTTTCACTCAAAAACGGTTGGAGATACGAAAAAATTACAAGTGTCAAAAAAATTCTGAATTGATCGAAGATGACGAAAATTGATTGTAAGCTGAACAGTGGCGTACTGCAAAAAGTTTGAAAGGTCAAAAGGAGACATGGCCTCGGAAAAGAAAACACCTTGTGAATTTCAGTTGAAATCTAGGACTTTTAATGATGGAGGCTGTAAAAAAATAGCTTGCATTCCAAAGTTGGGATGAATATCTCAAAAACTGCGTTTGAAGTTTTGAAGAAAAAACTAATTTTTTCCAGAAATTTCAACCCCCTGTAGCTCGGTAACGAAGCTTTTGCGGACCTATGTTTATATGAACTTTTTTTCTTGAAATTGCACGTAGATCTACCCCCTCAAGTTGTGACATACTATTATATAACACCCTGTATTAACTCAATATTTTTAACGACATTCGCGGCTGTATTCCGCTGGTGGAATTGCTGGGTGTATACAAGGTTTACCTCCCTCATCTTTGTATTTCCAAAGGCTCCAAAACTTCTTAAGTTCTCTAGAAGACATATCTTCTTAAATTCTCTAGATGGCATATCTTCTTGAATTCTCTAGATGACCGTCTATACTAGATTTCGCTGGGTAGCGCACAAATTTAAGATGGTAAAATTTTGGAGTTTTGCAATTTGATCCAAGAGCTGAATAATAAAAAACAAGCAATGCGTTTTCAGGAATTTTACTTAATAATTGTGATTCGTAACGCGTTTCATTACACCGTAGCTTCTTCAGACGAATGAATGTACAGAAAATAAGAATGAGAATATAAACACAAATGTTCTTAAGTAATTAAAAGCTTATTGGGTTACTCCTTCTTAAGTGGTTATTGATGACAGGTATATCCAATAAAATTAAGGAATAGATTGCTCCCTAAGAAGATTCAATAGAGGTGAAGGGCTTAAATCGACTTGTTCATTGATGAGTCTACCTGAGTGTTTGTGTTTCTTGTTTTCTAAAGTTTCTCAAAGATCTACCTTCCAATATTTATTATCTGTATGCAAAATTTCAAACTGTGGGTCGAAAGAATGACTATTTTCTTGGAGATGATTCGCGTGATTTGAATCTGATTTTTTATTTGAAAAACTGCGTTTATGTTCCGATATTCTAATATTAAAATTTCTATGTGCTCTACCAATGTAGAAATTATCACAGTCATTGCAATTCTATCTATAAACACCTGATTTATTGGATTTATTATTTTTATATATTTGACTAAACTATTATTAGTTTGGAAAGCTTTCCATATTTATTTCTTAAATAGAGATGATTCAATTTGATACCTGCATCTGCTGATTTGTTTGATTTCGAAAGATTGAAAAAGATACCTCACTGAGTATTTGGGAAGTAATGCCATGTACGATGAAATATATTTCGAATTTAAAAATATTGGAGATAGAAAGTCTGAATCATTGAAAATACTTCATCTCATCAGGACATAAAAAAATTTACACCTTTCACTGTGAAAAGTTGTGAGATCACATATAAAATCAACCAATTCAATTATTTAGTTTTTATTCAACACAATCGTCGAAATTTGTTATTAAATTAGGTATCTACCGACATTTATAATGGCAGTACTGAAGTTCCACATCTTTATTTCTGCAATAGATATGATGACTTTTCAAGCACAAAGCAAATATAATTTAAAATATTTAATTCGTAAGTGCATTGCTTTGAATTACATAGCATTCGAAATTCTTGTACTTAGGCATATAATTAGATAATAATTTTTGACAGTTGTTGTCTAGTTGCTTCCATAAATACTTGCTAAAATAACTCATTTGGTTTCAGTCTTATAAGATCTCACGTCTTTTCGCGGTTGATGGACAGTGTTGCGAAACTCGGCAATTTTCTATATTTTGTTTTTGATGGGTTTCCATTTCTTTTTGTAGGTTACATTTTCATCGTAAATAAATATATTGTCGATAAGTTTGTTTTAAGGGAATAAGAAATGCTTTTGGTACCTGTAAGGAGTATTGCTGTTCAAGTTCATCGTAGTATACAAGTCTTTATATCCCCAAATTCCAAAAATACCCAAACTTCAAGGAAATACTATAATAAAACTAATAAGTAAGGCTTTCAATCATCAAATCAATAACACAAATCGAAATTATGAAATAAAAAAAGCAAAAGAACAGGCAGCGTTTTTCTTATGATCAGCAATTCTCACCGCCAACACCGGGCGGCGTAATTTGATTATTACGGGTGGGGCAACTGAAACAAAAAAGACTCAATAACTGCTAAACTATTCGTTTCTGGACAAAAAGCAGGAACTGGTCAATTTTTATCTGAAGGGGGACCTCTTTCAACACACGGTAATTTTATTTTACATCACTCCCTGAGCAGGGGTGCACAAAACTCAATTTTTTGAATAGGGAAGATAGGTCGAGTGATACCTCATAGGAAAGCTCTTTTGATTCTCAACACAAATGTATAATAATTTTCGAGTTTTGACATATTCGGAAGAAGATACAGGCTGGTTCGTCAAAAGACGAGTTATTTTCAGTGATTGCAAAATCTATCGATTTCGAGTGAACATTCACCGAAAAACTGTTATATTTTGAGGAAAAATATCTTCAAGCAGTGGTGCTTTCACTACACCCTCTCAGATGAAGGTATCAACCCCTCAAATTTATGAATTTATCAGTTAGTTTGAGTAATAACTCATCAGAAAGGTTTTAGAATTTCTAGAAGATTGTTGACAAAATGTTTGCTTCATCTGCATTATGATGAAGAAGCAAGGTGAATTAATAGAAAGCGATACATTGTTTGCGAGGTCTGCTGATTTTGGATGGAGATTCAGAACACGTTTGTTTGGTTTTCAAATGACAGAGCTTATTCATAGAATAACCTACATGTTGGTGAGTAGGGAAAAATTGAGAATTGAAAAAACAATTGAATATATTATACCTGATACATTTTATAGGTCAACTCGGTATCAATCGAACAAATGTTCATAGTGTTTGCCGCCAACTTACAAACACAAATACAGATTTTGCTCGAAACGTTCCCGGACATTACGTAGCATTTCAGGGATTATACGATTACACTCGACTAAAATCCGTTGTCGTAAATCCACCAAATCTGCTGGATATCAGGAAATTCCCGATCTAGATATTGTCGAACAGTAAGTGCAAAATGCGGGGGGGGGGGGTCACCATCCTGCTGGAACACAAATTCTTCTTTACGTGACGTCTCCTTTAAGAAGGTTGGCTATCATCATGGCGATTTTTATCTTTGAAGTTGCGAATCTGAACAAATCAACAGAGCTACTGTTGTACCACTATCTTAGGTTGTTCAACCAGGAGATGCGTCTTCTTCCTATACTTCTTTTACCCTGTATTTTCTTTGTATAATAGTTTGCAACAGTGTATATCTTTCCCCTCTCATCACGTGACCCAGATATTGCAACTTTCTGATTTTAATTGTGTTGATTATTTCTTTCTCCTTTCCCATTCTTCTCAATACCTCCTTGTTCGTTGTTCTGCTCATCCAGTTTATTCTGAGAATTCTTCGATATGCCCACATCTCGAATGCTTCCAGGCTGTCAGTGTCGCACTTCTTAAGCGTTCAGGCTTCCATTCCATATAATAGTACTGGAAATACGTAGCATTTAAGCATTCTAATTTTATGATGTAGACTATGATCTGTTCTGGTTAATGCATTTATTCGTTTTATTAAACACTGTTCTAACCTTTCCGATTCTTGATCTTATTTCTTGTGAATAATCATTATTGTCATTTACAATTGTTCCCAAGTACTTGTATTTGCAGACTTTCTCCACTGGCTCCCCTTTGATCCATAATGTTTCTCGCTGTTGTTGGTGTTTTGTGATTGTCATAAATTTAGTCTTTTTGGTGTTAAGTGTGAGCCCCCTTTCTTCGCTGATCTGTACTACTAGATCTATTAGCCTTTGTAGTTCTTCCAAGGTTTCTGCTATTAGTACTGTGTCATCCGCGTATCTAATGTTGTTTATAACCTTCCCATTAATTTTCACTCCCGTTGTTTTCTGATTTTGCAGTGCTTTTTGTAATGGTGAGAGCACGCATCCTTGTCTTACTCCACGTTTTATTTTTATCTCTTCTGAAAGTTCATTTTGCACAGAAACTTTGGCAGTCTGGTTAAAATAGAGATATGTTATTATTCTGATTTCATTCCTGTCAATGTTTTTATCCCTCATGAGTTTTATGAGATGATTATGGCGGACTTTGTCGAAAGCTTTGTTATAATCGAAGAAGGCTACATATATTGGGTGATTGACGTCCATGAGTCTTTGAGACAACACATTAAAAGCAAACAACGCCTTCCTAGTACCCATTGCATTCCTGAAACCAAATTGTGTTTCGCTAATATCTTGCTCAATCTTTCTAAAAATTATTTGATGTATAATTTTGAGGAATATCTTAAGGGTGAAACACAACATTCTGTTCTAAATAGTCAGGATCATTTTCCAGAATTTCAGTTATGGCCGGATTGATCAGTTCTTAAAGTAGTTGGAGATACCGTTCTCCCGTCAGATTTCCTGGTAAGAAAAATGGCCCAATCAGACGATTCTCATAGATGCCAACCTGAACTTTCAACTTTTCAGGATATTGGGTATGTACTCCATGAAAGATTCTGGGATTAAAGTCCTACCAGAACCGGCAGTTATGACGATTTACAGTGCCATTAAAAAAAAAGTACATTCATCCGAGAAGCAAATAAAAGTGGGGATTGTTTGCGATTCGCTCACTTATTATTTCACAAAATTGCACTCTGTGATACAAGTCATCCTTATTGAATTCCTGGATCATCTTCATTTTATACGGATGGAACTTGTATTGTTTGAAAACTCGTCCAGAAGTTTTTCCACTCACACCAATTGCACTTTCCAATTTTCTTGTATTCAGTGGGATCAGTCACTACTTGACCAAGCAACGCAGTTTCCATTTCCTCATTTCGTATGGGTCTTTGAACATGCTCTCTTTTCCTATTCTTAATAGAGCCAGTTCTTCTAAATTTTTCCACCAACTTCAAAATGTACTTGGCACTTACATGTTTGTCGTCATGGTGTTCATTGAAAATAGCAGCAGCCCTATTTGCTCAAGTATTATTGCTGAAAAAATTTTCAATAATTTCTACTCTTTCAGCTATTGAATAAACCATTATACTGGTATGGATGCAACCCATGAGTGCGAAAAGCAGCTAGATGAACAAACAAACTAATTCGAATTTCATTCATCAGATACAAGCAATCGGAAAAAAAAATTGAAACTGCCGCATTTGTTGTTGAGAAATCTGCATTACACCTGTGTGATTTCGGATGAATATTTTTCTGTAACGAGAACTTTACTTGAGTTCTTTTCATTTCAACCTTGGATACCATGCTGTTGGAGCTTTTCAAATACGACGATCGGTTGCGAAATCTAACCTCACCTAAGGCGTGCGGACCATTGGACTACTGGTTGTCTTCACATGTCTGCGTTCCATCAGTCCACCGATGGGGTGGACTGATGGAACAATGAGCTATAACTCGGGCTAACTGATCAATTCGAAGATGATATACAACAGTATTATATATTATATTATATTAACGAACCAGCCGGTATGTTCTTCCGAATATGTCAATACTCAAAATTATTCAAGTTGAGAGATTTCCACTTGACCTATCTTTCCTATTCAAAAAATTGATTTTTGTGCATGCCTGTTTAGGGGGTTGATGTAAAATAAAATCACCTTGTGTTGAGATGTCTCCCTTCAAAACAAAAATTGCTTTTTGTCCAGAAACGAATCGTTTAGCAGTTATTGAGTCTTTTTCGTTTTAGTTTCCCCACCCGGTATACAAATTGTGATAAATATATTAGATCCTATTTCTGAAGAGACGCGAATTTACCAACATCAAAAAATCAAAAAGCCATTGAAAGTGCCCCTTTCATTATAGGCTAAATACTACATTCAAAATTTGAAGTATGTGCGGCGTCGACAAATACCTTCGAGTTTTGATGATTCGTAAGTAAATAGGGAATATGGCTTGTGTTCGTATTTCCTCTTGTTAACTCGAATTTAAGCTTCCAGGTTCAATGTAGAAGGATGAAAATGCCGTGAGTAAAGTAATGTTTGTGTTTGATTCGAGCGCAATGGAGGTGACCAATTGTACAAATTACTTTTGAAATTTCACGCCTAGTTATGTCTGGAAACAAATTTCCCTCGAATAGCTGCAGTGACACGCTAGGGAATAATTTATCTTCACAACCTAAAAGGCTGGAGTTGCTTAGAAAAACACCACACTTTTTTCAAACTTGCGATGAGAAACGTTTTCCTAGTTTTGATGATTGACTTTTATTGAATTATTCAAGGAACAGTTACAATCAACCGATGTAATCTGGAAATATTGACAGGCTTCCGCATATAACTACGAAATTAACTGTTATATTATATTCAATGAAGCAACGTTCATTTAATAATAGTGAATTGACTGTCAAACTAGATAAATAACCTAATTCCAATAACTTGTCTTATATCAACCTAATGTTTTCTCTCCAAACAAAAATAAAAAGTTTTAAATAACATATTTTGCAAATTGAATCAATATCAATATTTATTAACATTTTTGCAATCCTGATCGCTTGCATTTTTACAATGGAAATTGTTTAGTGATAAGAGTAATCTACTCTTATCTAGCCTTCGGTTGGGTTAAATGCATCAGTTCCAAATTCTCGAAAATATAATTTTTCTCATGGTGCCTAATATCATCTCAGTTGCATATTTGTAATATATCTTCAAAGTACCAACCCAAACATTAACATGTGGAAATGCCATTACAAAATACATTCTCTAATACTGCGTCAAACAGTTAGATGGCATAAGCAGATGTAGCGAGCGTGAAATAAAGTAAAAGGTTTAGTAATACTTAATATGCATGCCAAAGCGTGAGAAGACTCCAGAAATATTTACCTCAAGAACGATGTAAATTCTAAACAAAGTTGAGCGAAACCGACATACGAAACACAAAGTTTTCTTTTCTAGGTTTTTAATGATTTATCCGTTTTATACATAGTTAGGAAGAAAATATGACTTAAATATTTATTGCGAGTGTTTGCAGTTTCATGGCCATTTCTCGCATCTCATAGTCCATCATTTCCTACTTCGCCGTTTGCTTGGTTGAATTTCTCTAGTTGTCATTCTACATCTTTACTCCATTCTTTTCTTCTTTTTTTTTCTTTCTAACTGCAACCCTTTCTCATGCACTTTTAGGAAATCTGTTTCCATTCTTCTCATATGTCGTACTATTTCAGTTGTTTACTCATAATTGTATATTGAAACTATCGATTCTACGAACATTCTCGCTTTTATTATTTCATTTCTGCTTTTACTAATAGTGTTAAACAGTAACCCATTCTCTCTTTTATTTATGATCCATAGCTTATTGTCGGTTCCATCTAAGTTTCCAATTCTTTTTCGTTATTTCAATTCTATTCCACAAAATTTTTTCATCTCCGTCATCCCTTCCATCTTGAGTAAACGTTGGATTCTTCGTTCTCTCTCCCTACTATCATATAATAATTATTAATGATTTATATTATATATAATTAATTATATATTAATTAATTATTTTCAATTTCCAAAACTTATGAATGATTCTATGCAAAAGTTGATCTCAAATAATTCTTACCACAACTTTTCGAAATTTTGTGATTAATCGAAGTAGTTTGAATGACATTCAGTCGCTTTTCATGGAGATAAATATCCAGAAACTTTGAATGACTTGCTTCAGATTGTGATCTTAAAAATTCTAATCTTTTTAGGAATGGAATTTCGAACCTTATTAGCGGATACGTGCTCCCTATAAATAATTTGCCAGCCTAATTGCAGTTTCTAGCATTTACAACCTCTTATATTTTCTGATTAATCATTGAGTCATAATCATTTCATATTATATCGGAGTGTCCGATTAGTGCGTAAGGGATGCATAATTTTGTTCCTGTCCAATACATTTATCCATTATATCTAGTAAAACGTTGATCTAAATTTATCTTCAAATATGCAGCGTCTTCCATTACAGAGGTTCATGTTCTGTTAGTTATATTTTTCAAATGGGACGCCCTAATGTTTCTCATCATTTTTGAATGTGTAAACCCTAAATATGGTGACTTTTTACAGATCAGTATAACCTGAACTAAAACGTTTTCGAATTAATCGGTATTTTTTGAAAGTGAGTTTTTACGAACGCCTGTACTTACTTGAATCGTCTTTGAATTTAATTTATAATACTATATGTCATTATTGATGCTCTGTGATGGGTGTCGAACTTGGTTTAGATTCAAACTTGATTATTTTTCTTATTTCAAATACAACACCCTTTATTAAATGACTGCAAATGAAACACAATTACAATACCTATTAAAATGTATTCGGTGTCTATACATATTTTCAATATATTGTTGAAAACGATTTTGAATTTGATGCTAAAATTTTCACACCTTATCAAATTTAAGTTACCTTCCTCTTGTATACCGATTTCAATTCGACGCTCAAAATTTCTCTTCCCGTTATTGAGATTGTCCGAAATATTGTGGAATGCATCTCGAATTCTTTGAATCCCTTGTCACAGTTCATATAGATTGTTCCCAATTCAATGTTCACAAGGGAATAAGATTCAAGTACTTTTCATTTTTTTATTTCTGATTCTTCAAAGGTAATGTTCATTTTGAGTTTTTTGATTCATTTTCTGAAAACAGAGTTTTGAGTTTTTTCGAATAGGTTCTTTTTTAACATAAGAAATAATCATGGTGATTGTTTATTGGCATCCCGAATCTATACCGCAAATTATTCAGAAAGAAGACATCAATCAAGTGAAGTGCTACGAAAGTTTACTACGAGAACGAAAACAGTTTTGATAGAAATTAAGAATCAGGAATTTGTCTGTCAGTAACACAATTTCTCAACCTCTCAATTTCTTGAGATGATAGTTTTGTTTACTGATAAATGCAAATTCAAAATCAATGGTCCTTAAAGGTTTTGGGAGAAATTGTTTATACTTATGTCGACGGGGTTAATTTTTTCGATTGGATACTGAATGACGAAGGACTTTTATGATTTCTCAGAGATTTTCTAATATCGATTAATCATTTTCCGAATGTCATAAAAAAGATAATATGGATGCAATTGGATGAAGCACTAGCACATTTCATTGATGTTCGAAAATAATTGAGCATCTTGTTTCCGGAAAAATAGATAGGTTGGAGAATGAATGTTCATATTCCAAAGGTCTTCAGATATAAAATCAATGGACTTTTATTTTTGGGGAACTATAAAACCTAAAGTTTACCTGTCTGAAGTGAGTACAGGTGATGATAAGATGCAAATAATTCGAGATGCATTCCATAATATCATTCCGAACAATCTCAATAACGTGCGGAGAAATTTTGTGCGTCGAATTGAACTATACTTCCGAGATGAATGTAGACTTAGTAAGACGTTGTTTGAGAATTCGAATGCAAAATATGTGAAAATTTTAGCATAAAATTAAAAATTCCTTTCAACTCTAAATCTGAATGTAACTGAATATAGGGTATTTTGATTTGAAAGAAGAAAAGATTATAAGTTTATGAGAATAACTCTGTATTAAAATTGAGACGATTTCAGTATATACAGGAGATGTTCGGAAAAAATCATATTTCCACAGAATGTCGATTGATTCAAAATGGTTTAGTTAAGGTATATACTGATCTGAAGAAACTCACTTCAACATTTTTACCTCTTTTCATGTACTTTTTCAATATATTCAGCAGAAACAAGGTAATAAAACGATTATGCACTGGGTATACAAGGTGATTCTTGAGTAGAGGTAAATATTTCGTGTGACGAAAGCACTATCTGTGATAGTTCGATGAAATATTGCTTTTTATTCTGCATATGAATATAGGAGCTGTTTTGAGTGAATTGAATCTGTTAATGGCCATCGATGTCTATAAAATTTTCGTTCTTCATTTTTGATTCCAATATAAATCTAGCCAATGTAAGTTTTTTCGTTTTCCTGGGACGGACTTGGAAACATTTATCCCATGTCCCCTTTATAAAATATTACCTTGTACATGGAATTTTGAACTTCGTTTTTAGGAACTGGAAAGGAATAGGATTGAACAGATGTATATGTCATATCTGGGGTTCTCCCGGTTCCCCAAAATTGTACATGTGAAGTTTATTTATTTCGAAAAATGACTATTGTATCCGTGAATAAGCTGATATTCAAATTATGTTAATAGTTATGCTCAACTCAGTGCTCTTTACCAGGACCCGAGTCAAAATAATCCTCAATGGGTAGTACAAGTTTGTATTAAGTCCAAAAATAGTATTTTCAATATTCATAATTCTCATGTGCTAGAGAGAAAAAATCCACATTTGAAATTTCTAAATAATATTTGGCAAGATACAATCAACGGCAGACTGAATCAACTTTGCATACAGATGAATGGTGTGTGCTATATGCAGTTTTTATTACCCCAAGTTTTCAGAATATTCCAATGTATTAGAAATTTACAATATCATGGCGCACCACTGCAATTTACAAATAATGTGACGCTCCTTCTGAATAGAATGAACATCTCAATTGGTAGATTGGACGAGGTGATCCATTCATTTTGCTACCAAGTTTACCGGATCTCAGGCAAGTGTATTATAGAGTGTTGGGAAACCTGAAGGAAAACGTATACAGGCAACAGAAAGTTATTGCGTCATATTTAATGAAATTATTTTCATTAATTATAATTCTCCTTATTAATTTATTCTGTTGCTGAAGTAATACATTCCAACTCTTTGTAATCATTTTTAAAAATGATTTGAATGATAAACACATTCTTCAATCTATTATATCTCACTCAAAGGCAATAAAAAAAGATCTCTTTCTTCGTACAAGATTTCCATTTTGCATTTTTCCACAAACTATTGTCAATATTCCAGAGGCTACTTAGAATAATCATGTTTTTTTTTCTTATCAGTTTTAGAAAGCAGTAGCTTCACGAAGAGGTCGAATTAAATTTTACTTACAGTCAGTGCTCGTTTAATATCATCATCAACGACAAAACTTAACACTTATACTTATAGGAATTTTTACCTTTGAATTGAATAGCTAACAACATTTCATAAATCTCAATTGCGTGTAAGTTTAAGTTATCATTTTTCATGACGTAATTACATGTGAAAGTGAAGTCAACGGTTTATGTCCCCATCAATTTCATCTCTACTAGTGACAACCATCATGAATGCCAATTTAAATAGTTGAAGAGTTATTCTATCGATTGGTTTCAATCTTTCAATTATTATTCATCGAGCATACCGAATCGAAACTCTGAATAGTCGATCAGATATCACGCTTATTGAAACTCGACAAGTTTTACTGTATTGTCGAATTTACGAACTATCTTCTGTGATAAATCCCAATGTCAATGAACTTTGTATAATAGATGCTACTTCAATTTTCTTGGATGTCCTCGAAGAAAAGTGAATTCTTTCAAGTCACACGAAATATCGTTTGTCAGTTCTTGCCTTAAGATTAATCCTGAAAAAAGAAACCGGAGAGACTGTTTCTATGTTTATTTCATCTCCTAGATCTGAAAATAATTTTTGATAATAGTTCCATTTGGAGATATGCTCTTGCAAAGTTTTCAAATTATCAAAATAGGAGAAATGTGACACTTTTTAACACTATTTCACACAGTTCGTTGGTAAACACATAACCTGATAACGGCTAGAGCGAATTGCCTATATTTTTATTCAGAAATGTACATAATAGACTGGGCTTTGATAGAAAAAAGTTAAAAATTTCTCAAAAAAGTTTGAATTCGAGGTAAGCTGAAGGATCTTTTAGTACTAATCTATAAGGAGTTATGTTTGTTCGCAAGGCAACGGAAATTCTTTCCTGATTTTGATGGCTACGATGGTGGAAACGTTTTCAAGAAAAACAGATTCCCGGAACAATTTAAGGTAAATTAAATTTTCATGGAGAGAATGGGGGCAATCCCAAAGGAAAAAACCGGAGAATTTGAAAAATCTGCAGAAACCATAATTGTGTGAACTCTCCATATCATAACTGATTACAATAGAAACGACAGATTTTGTTGATACTTTTTTGTTTTTTTCTTCAAGATTCATTGAGAATAAAATGATCATTTAGTAATTCACGTGAAAAGAAATAAGAAAAAAAGTGATATTATTATGAAAGGTAGTATTGAATCATCGTTTTATGATTACATATTCCGAAGCTTGCTCAGTACTTAGATGTTTCAGTAATTCAATTGTAATTATGAACTCAACTTGAACTATAATTAGAATCTCAAAAGAAGCTCGTCATCCTCTGTAACTGAAACCTAGAGAAAAAAATAAGGGTCAGTGAAGAAAACGAACTAAAACAAAATCAATTATTCATCTACTGATTGCTTATCAATAATATGAAAAAATATCTATATGATGTTCCTAAATATCATGTAATAATGAAATGGGGCGATTCTTTCTTTAATCTTTTGACTAAAGTTTCTAATAAACTTACGCCCGCAAACACTTTGTTACGAATTTACAGGGTATTGAAATTTCGATAATGTTCTATAATCATTGAGTTTTAGAGATATTTACCTCATCTCCAATAAGATTGCAGAATATTAGTGACATGATTACACATGTCAAATAGTCAACAGGATCTACAAGGTGATATTTGTTCATGAAATGCCCCATGATTATTATCGTTCCTCTGTTTTATCTAGTCGACTTACCGGTAATTCATATATCCATTTTTTGCAACACGAATTGCCTTCATTACTTAAATACTTCCTTTTTATGTTAAGATATCAAATATCGGATATGCTTGATGGCGTCCCAACACTCTGATTTGAATCGGGAGTATCAAAATAAAGCATATCGAAATACATGGATAGGACGAGGTGAACCTCAGTCATGCCTTCTAGGCCCCTTGACCTAAATTTCTTCCTGTGGGACATCTCTAGTTCCTAGTGTGTACAACAGCAGTGACCACAATCAATGGATTGCGACATTCAATAATAAATGGATTTGAAACCCTAAAAAATTGCCTTCTAGATTCCGTTGATAGTTTGACATCTGCATTCATGGAAGCATATTGTATAACCTTATTCCAAGGTTTGATGTCTCTAAGAATTGCAGGATCTATAGAACAAATCCTAATATTAATAACGGAATTTTAACGTAACGAATCGTTTGCAGACATAAGTTTACAAGAAGTTTTAGTCATAAAATTGACCATAGTGCTACCGGGATGGGGTCACACACACGATGGAAACACTGATGGTTACTACAAATACTCTTTATAGACGTAAATTTAAAATGAAATAAAAACACGTTGTTCGTTGGTGAACAACGGCGGTTTGGCAATATGGTCGGTGGCGTGGGTACGGAAAGCCAGCTCATGGCAACGCCATGGTTTTCTAAAACAATGTGAATTCGAAGACGTCGTTGAAGAGAAAGGGAGGAAGTCTCCGAAATGCACGGATATTTAAACTGTCGGTCCAGGTAGGCCCAGAGTACGTTCTGTGCCTAGCCTAGTCGAAGGGCCTACTAGGCGATCTGTGATTGAGGAAGCGTGGTTAACACGGTAACACGCTTATTCGGAGGGGCCTAGAGCGAACTATGGTTAGATACCGTAGTGGACACGGTAACAAGAGTATTACCCCATTCCGTTAGTATATGATATTCAGTAACACGCTGTAGAGAATTTAGAAAACAAACACCTTTCCAGAAAACAATGAAAGATGATGATTTTAAAGTTCTGAACTCCAATTCTTTCTGAATATGCAGAAAATTAAATCTGGTACGTATATAGTTCAAAATTTCGGTTGTGAATAAAAGATCAATATTCTTATTATACATACTCAGTTTGTTTCATATTAGTCGGAGAGCTAGTAACAAGTTTCACGAAGTGTTTGATGCACCAAATTTTTCAAGTCTAGTATTTGTGGGATAAACAGCCAGAATATCTGTGTTTGCTTAGCCGAACTCGGGACACCAGGTGTTGGGCATAATAGAAAGGTGTTCTAAAATTACCCGAAAAAAGTCTGAAGTGGAAGTGTTTGATTCGCTCTGAAATTTTAATAGCTTCTTTATTAAATATTAAAAAATTAATAACAAAAAGCCAGACACATGAAAATAAGTATTATTTGAAATAGAAAGAGATAGGTAGCACGAGATTGGCGGCGTGAGCACTGATCACCACAACTCATCAGTTGTTAGTCCCGTGTCTTTCAACTGCTGTACCGGCAGAACATTAGAATATATATATATATATATATATATATATATATATATATATATATATATATATATATATATATATATATAATCTAACCTTCGTTGTTGTGAGCACATATTTTGACGTTTTCGTTTAACAATTTTATAAATCAGTAAAATTGTTTGCTGAAAAATATACAATTCGTTATTAACAATCTATAGTCGGTTTTAATTAGAATGTCGAGTGAAAAATAAAAAGTGTATCATGTATGATGTGTGAAAAGAAAGATACTGGAAAAGTTAATCTTTTATTAAGACTTCTTTAAATAAATGCCGAATCACATTAATACTTCGTCAAAAATTTGATATTGAGTACAGGGATGTGATTTTACCATTAGAAGTCTCTTCCGAGGAAGGTTATCACCGGCAATGCTACTCAAATTTTACAAGTTTGATATAACAATACAAACAGAATGTATTAACATTTTCCTCATAATCTCCTGCAACATCAGGTATTCTTTTTGTCATTTTCAGTAGTATTCAAAGTATAAGTGTTCCTTCAACGGATGGTCAACTTGTTGAAACATGTAAATTGTACTGACGGCACCTGAACCTAATAAAAGTGTTCTGTTTCCTGATAATCCTGCAAGAAGTGATCAAGTTGTTGAGAACGTGTAGATAAGGACTGACGACACCTGAATTGAATGATAATAAACCTATAAAATTAACTATACACTCTGATCGTGAAAATTTATGTGATAAGTTTACCTTTGGGGAGGATTAATTATATGTAAACCTCTAATCAACGATCTTAAATTAGTGTGCAAAAAGAGACGCTGTAAAGCACTAAATCTTGAAAAACTAGAACAACCAGAAGAAAGAGAAACAGTTCAGCAAGAGGTAAATGCTTAACTCGGCAAATTGAAACACAATGACATAGCAGATGATCGACTGCTGTGGGAGGGACTGAAGAGCACACTGACCAAGACATGTAAAAGTCACCTACAACTATCAAGGAACATCAGGAAAAAAAGGTGGATAACCGACGATATCTTATCGCTGATAGAAAGAAAGAGAGAGATTAAAAGTAACAAACAAGAATTTAAAAAATTGCAGAAGATCATCAAGTACGAAATCAAGAAAGCCAAGGAAAGATGGATGAAAGAAATGTGCCGAGAAATGGAGGAACTTAAAAGAAAGCATGATTATTTCTGCATGCATAAAAAACTAAAAGATATTTCTGGTATACACAAGAAATCACAACCAACTACTCTGTTTGATTCATCAAATGTACCTATAATAGATCAACAGGAAATCAGACACACTTGGGAAAACTATATAAATGAATTATTTTATGAAGAATGACCCCCTTTGCCAAACAACGAAGCAAATATGGAAGGCCCAGAAATACTTAACGAGGAAGTACTACATGCCATCTCTGTGGCATCTAGCCGAAAATCATCAGGCCCGGACCAAATACCGACAGAAATACTGAAACTCATAGACGGGAGTAACATTTAACTAGTCACGAAATTATTTAATTCGATATATAACACCGGGTTGATCCCAGATGGCTGGCTCAGATCCACCTTTGTAACAATCCCCAAAAACCCCAGACCTAAAAAATGCAGTGACTTTCGCAGATGGATTTCAGGAATGCTTTCGGAACTCGTGAGGCTTTGTTTGGTATTAACGTCCTTCTCCAGAAATGTCGAGATCAACGTAAAGATGTTTTCGCCTGTTTCATAGATTATGAGAAGGCATTCGACAGAGTGTTTCACTCTAAGCTGATATCGGTGCTTCGGGAAATACAACTGGACAGCCGAGATATACGAATAATTGAGAACCTATACTGGGGACAGACGGCGGAAGTGCGTATAGAAGGAAAAATAACATCTGGTCTTCAGATACGACGGGGAGTCCGGCAGGGTTGTATCCTTTCACCCCTACTTTTCAACCTCTACTCAGACCGAATATTTAAGGAGACTTTGGAGTATGTGGACCATGGAGTGAAGGTAAATGGCGTCCTGCTAAATACTATTAGATACGCAGACGACACAGTTGTCTTATGTGACAAAATTGAGGATCTTCAAGAATTATTAAATAAAATCAATACAGTGGTAACGAGTTATGGTCTTAACATAAATACCAATAAAACAAAATTCATGATATTTAGGCGTGATCCACACCAAGACACCAAGCTGTTTCTGAATAATTCTCGAATTGAAAGAGTTGAGAATTATAAGTATTTGGGAAGTATTCTGACAATTAGAGATTAGATCCCGATACTGAAATACAGTGTCGCATTGAGACAACCAGAACTTGCTCTCAGATCATGAGAACGCTCTTTTGTAATGACACTATTAACCTCAAGCTTCAACAACGAATGGTCAAATGCTACATCTGGCCAGTTATTTCGTACGGTGCAGAGAGCTGGGACCTCAAAGTACGCACGTTTAATCGTCTGGACCGACTTAATTATTAACGGAGATGTTCTTGGTCGTGCCAGAACAGAAAGACAACTATTTACAACGATAAAATGCCGCAAAATATCTTAGCTGGGACATATAATACGAGGAGACAAATACCGCTTTCTTCAGTTGATCATGAAGGGGAAAGCAGATCTCATGGCTTAGTAACATGAGAGCGTGGACCTGCATTCGAAATGCAGGTGACCTTTTCAGAATGGCAGAAGATAGAGATGCACTCTCCACAGTAATATTCGGGGGACCGAGCAGGGCACTTGCAGAAAAAGAAAAAACCCTCTAAATATGTCTGCCTTATTAAATTTTAATGTTAAAATTAAATGAACTTTCGATCAAAGTTTGTTGGCTTCTGAATAAAACACTTTTTTCGGTTTAAATTTTATTACACCTTTCTATTATGCGCAATTCCTGGGTTGGGCTAATCCAACACAGGTATTCTGGGTGTTTATCCCACAAATACTAAACTTAAAAATTTAAGGTGCATCAAACACTTCATGAAACACGTGTTACTAGCTCTTGGACTATATATAGTGTCTGAGTGTTTGTGTTTGTGAAGTGTATGCGTAGCCAATACTCATTATAGAAGTAACACTACACTAACTTTGGTATCACAACATAAACATAAGTTTCAGTAGAGTTACACCAAAATTGAAGAAAAAATTATAAAACAACTTTCGGTAATTGCTTATATCCCTAAATAAAATAAAATAAAGAGGAAGAAATGAGAGAAATATTATGATTTTATATTGCGGAATAAAGAAACGAGTAATTATTTTCCTTTTTTTCACTTTGAAGATAAGATTAATACAAACAAACAAGTCAACAAGACTTCTTACAAAAATGAGACCTCAAAATAAAACACAAATTGAATAAAAATCAATGATTGCAATTTTACCAAATACCAAATACGGCAAATGAACAAGCACTTGTATTTCAGCTTAAGCATGCTATCACATCTTTTGCTTTCTTTCTATCTGAATCAAATAACACTGATCTATGAAATATAATGAGAAAATTTCTAAATTTTACATACTTCGAATGAGAAGAATTACTACTTATTAATCAGACAGGCTGGAAATAAAAGATACAGTGATTGGTGTTTAATAGATTCAATACGTGCAACATATTTTATGTCAGTGGATTGTTCAATAGTTATCGAAATATTTCTATCTACTGACTTTCATTGCCTCCATTTGATATAATTATTTCAACACAATTTGTTTTTTCTTCATTGAAATATATCTTCTTATTTAAGTCATTTTTCAGAACTTCCCCAAGTTAGTAAGAGCCACTGATAAAATCTATTAAATAATTTTAAAGAAAAATAACTGAAGAAAAAAGACAAATATCAAAGTCGTTTTGAGATTTGTGGAAACTAGCTGGTAGTGAAAGCAATTCCAAAATTTTCGAAACAATGCAATATCTGACTGATCGATGTGTTACCAACACATTCGAACATCTGTGTAACAGAATATAAAGATTGATTGAGAAATATTGCTGAACATTCAGCGTTCAAGTTTTTCAACACATTGTTAAGATCAATAACTCCCGAAAAGTGTTTCACATTGAATATAATATGAGAGAGAACAACTCATCAAACCCTTTTTCATTTTCCAACGAAATATCAAGGAGTGAATGTCGATATAATGACTTCAAACAAGGAAGAATGCTTATTTAGTTTATTTGATGGAACGTACTAACGTAATGTAGATATTCATTTTACCAGAAGCAACTATCTCATTCATCTCACAATATTACATCGACTTCTCATCATTCGACCGAATACAAAAGAACGGAGATTGTATTTGTCCAGATGATAAACGCGGCGAATTAATTTAAAGAAGTCGAGAACCGGAAACAAAGTTGAATGACCAGCAGTGTGAGTGGCTCAGTTAGCGTCCCCGACCGTGATAGCGATCCGGCCGGCCGGCGCAGCGACCAGAAACTTCTTCGGCACTCATAAATACGAATTCTTGTCTATTCTTCTAGGCTCCTCGAGGGGATTCCTTAAACATGACGTAACAAGCTAAGGTGACAATTGGCGTTGTTAAGTTATAAGTGGTGCTTCTCAGGGGAATTGATTTACTTTACCTCTAATCTCACCAAATTGGATTTCCAATGATAATCCTTCGAATCGTTTAAATCGTTTGAATAAATTTATATCAGTTAATCGAAACTCACTATAAAAAGAATTCTCGTTTTGTTTCTAGAAATAAACTCTGATTCTGATCTTTAACTCTTATATCTTTTTGATTTCTTCATTTTCAGGAAATAGAAATTCTTATTAAGAACATTCTGATGTTGAATTGCTTGGTTGCTTTTCTATCATTCACTCGCACTGGTCCATTTCTTCCATATAACGAAATATTCTCTCAAAGGATACTAAGTACTGAAAGATGATTCCAATTTCCTAGTAATGGAAATGATGTATTCATATTATACCAAAACTATTAATTAGGTGGACAGATCCGATAAGAAAATTACAAAAATAATTCACTTATTGCACAATCGAACAGTTTGATTATTATCAGCGAATCAGACTATTCGCTCTATGGTTATTTCAAAGTACATACATTTTGGAAGGACTAAAGATGAATAATTTTATGCAATAAATTCATGTTGAAAGTAGTGTTTGTGATAGTATGAGAATATATAGAAAAAAATATGATAATATCCCAGAAATGTAGGAATTCTTATCGAGAATTTCCCAAATAATACAAATAATATAATATAATAGAACTTAATAATAATTAGAAAGAAATTTAACTATTCAAAATGTGCATCGTCTTATGTCAAACTTTGAGAAATAATACATTTAATTTCGGGATTTTCATCATCATATATATGAAGTTCGTTCTATAAAATTATAGCAAATCAAATTACACACACCACAAAAATTCAGCTCGATCGCAGTTTCTTTGTCAACATATATTTTTGGACATATGAGGGGAAAAAAATCTTATCTATGTAGTAACATTTGTTTCCATATGATCTCAAACACGTCTGAAACAAGAATGAGTTTATTTGATTATCAGTGTTCATTAAATTTCTCTTCAGTTTTCACTCCAAATCAATGCAACTTTTCTGTGTTTCTTGTTGATTTTCGAATTTTTGAATTTACTGTAATGGCTGCTGAACGTCCTGGACGCTATTTGAGTGATCATGAAGTGGTAAGAATTGTAACACTAGAGGAGGGGCAAATCCAACGTTACTTGGCTAACTTATTGAATGTTTACCAAAGCACTATTTCAAGAGCAATTAATCGGTATCACGAAACAGGGAAATATAGAAGAAGGGCCGGACAGGGAAGAAATCGGATAACAACACCAGTTGATGATCGTTGGCTTCGTTTAACTTCAAACTGTTATGAACAGGCTCAGCGAAGACGATATTAGACCAAGGGTGGCTTCTACCGGCCCGCGACTCACCAGAGAGCATCGAGTTGCAAGACTTCAGTTTGCGAGGAAACATGCAAATTGGGGTATTCCAGAATGGTCGAATGTTCTCTTTCCGACGAGTCCAGGTTCTGTCTAGTATCAAATGATAGACGCATGCCTGTATACAGACGACCTAGTGAACGGTATCAGCAATGCAATATACTATAAACCGCAAACTTCGGAGGAGGCTCAGTAATGGTGTGTGGAGGCATTTCTTGCCATGGTTGAACTGAGTTAGTCCTAGTGAATAATGGAAGAATGACAGCGGCCAGATACATCGCAGATATCCTTGAACCCTATGTTGTACCCTTTGACCCATTGATTGGTGAAAACTTCATTTATATGCATGATAATGTTGGTCTCATTCAGCTAGAGTAGTTACAGAATTCCTGCAAAATGCCGAAATTGATATTTTAAGATGTCCAACCAGAAGTCCCGACTTGAATCCCATAGAACATGTTTGGGACAACATGGGGTGGCAAATTCAGCAACGTAGGATGCCTTGTAGAACACTCATACAACTAGAAAATCTGCTTCCTGAAATTTGGAACTCATTGACTCAAAAGTACATCCTAAATTTGTTTGAGGGGCTTCCGAGACGTATACTGGCAGGGCCCGGGGAGGAAACACTCGATTTTGAAAATGATGATTAACCATTCGATACTAGTTGATTGGTCTCTTCGCGAATGTTTGAAGATGGTAGAATTTTTAAATTTTTCAATAACTCGAAAATTTTGATATTTTCCATCATAAACTCATCTCTTTTGAATGATATCTTCTTATTTTACACTTCTGAAAGTTACCAAGTGACTCTTGAATGACCAACCTAAAAGCTTATATAGTATTTTCGTAAAAGTAGGGTGATGCGATAATTTTTGTGGGGAGTGTATTTTGATTGAATTTTACTTCAAACTATATGTTCAATTCTCTATATATATTCTCCCAAGCGTTTCTCCGGCTTTTTTGAGCTCTAAAAAGGAAAGTTTCGTGAGGGCGTCTGATCACCATTTCGTTTGAAGAGAACCTTTGAGCCAATTTTTGGGAGTAACAAGAACTCAGCCACGACTAGATATGGTGGGTATGGTAGAAAAAATGAGAAATGGATATTTAATTCCATAACTTTTACCCTTTCGAACCGGTGTGCGCCAATGCATTGTCTTTACTTATTCATTTATTCGAATGAAAGATAGTTATAATCAATTGGAGAACAACAATGATTATGCAGAATTGTCAAATGTGCGTGAACACATAATTAGAGGAAAACTCCGCATGAAAAATGGATACATATTCAAAATACAACAACCTCCTACGATAGCCTCTAAGCTCGGGAAAATGGGAAGAAACGGATGAAACATACGTAATCTACGTAAAGGGAACAGGGGGAAAAACCCTGGCTCGCTCGTCGCTGATACATCAGCAACAGCTCTTCGTAAGAAGCGAACCCATACACAAGACTACAAATATAATCAAATAGTACAAAATCTTGGAAATATTTCCGCCCCAGGGGTTCTTGGTAATTTGAAAATATCTTCAATGATCAAACGCATTATTCTTTCAATCAATCAATTTCTATTTTTCTATATGAACGAAAGTTATTTGCTTGAACCAATGATAACAATGAAACCACCTGCCTGGCTAAGACTGCTTGATATCTAGTGAGGAATGATGCCTACTAATGACATCCATTTACCATACTACGAGCGCCATCTACTCGATTCTTTGAGTACTTACCGAACGAACAATGCAATATTATATAATTTAACTATATAAATGTTACTACATATATACAAGATCATAATAGAAAAGTACATACGAGATAAGAAATCATCGTGGCATATTAGTTTTGACTAGAGCAATAAACATTTACAACATTATTTTTGTAAGATAGAACTTGCCATTAAACAATCGGGAATTTAAGGAATTCACAAATATTTCCATTGTAAATTCTTAAATTCTTCTTAGTGTATCTCCAGGTCTAAATTTTCATATTCTTCAGACTTCTATTCACTTCATTTGTTCATTTGCACATTTCCTAGAGTCTAGGATAATACGATGGAATCGCCTGTGAGGTATCAGTTTATTCCGAACCTCATTTACGGAATTTGGTTCGTTTTGCTGGCTTCTTAATCTTCTATTGTGAATGTCCCAGTCATGTTCAATGAAGTTGAGGTCTAGACTTCGTGCAGGCCCCTCCATTGATGTAATGTCGTGATCTTGAAGGTAGTTCCAAACTATTTGGGCTCTGTGAGGCGTGCCATTATCATGCTCAGACAAAAGGTGTCCACTCGTGTTTGCCTCAAACGGTACATGTTCATGCTCATCTGAAATGTCTGTAACGTATCTCTGACCATTCAGGGTTCCATTATTGGACCCCTCACCAAATCCCTGGCAAATTTCAATCAGGCTCTTGGATGTGCTGCGGTTAGAGATGGTCCTCGAGCTGCGACATGGCTACCTGTCTCTATGTACCTGCAGATCATTCTGGAAGTAGACACCTCACGCCTCTGGCCTATACTTGTATAGGTCCAACCTAGATCATTTGACATCAATGCTTCAGTTCATTCTGCCGGGGTCAAATTTCGTTATTCGCGTTTCAGTTTAACCGAACATTAAAAATTTCAAGAAGAACAAACGTTACTCGCAAAAACTGATCAACAACTGCTATTATCAATATGTGGTGGTTTCTTTCATTTTTTCCTCATGAGAAGAACATGTGCCCCAAGAAAAAACATCGAATTGGGAACCAGATACTTCAGAATGTCGACAGTTTGTAAACATTGATGGAGAACTGAAAAGTTCAACAAAAAGTATTATATTTGGAATATGTGATAACAAATTCCATTTGAAGTGTGCTAAAATTGAACGAGAGGATGAAATGAAAATTCTATCTGAAAATGATAAAGTGCATTATCTGTGTGCATTGTTTCGAAAATACAGAAGGGTTATAAGTAAAATGATGGAAATGGATAAAAAGCTCGACAGATGCATGGAAAAGTTCAATGAACAAACAGTGATGTTACAGAAGAACATAGAAAATATGGAATCCATGAAATTGAATCTGAAGAATGACCGAACTGGGAAAAATAAGGGTTATAATAAAAGCTACAGGGATGTTTTAATGGTGAAGCCAAGTGAAGAAGAAAATGTGAGTAGTAAAATAACTCATGAAACAATTATCAGTACCATTGATCCAGGCAAACTAGAAGTAGGAATAGATCAGTTCAAAAATGTAAAAAAAGGGGCAGTTATCATAAGATGTAATAACGAAAAGTCGAAAGATATTTTGAAAAAAAGCATTCTTAAAGAATTTGGTGATAGATATACAGTTGAGGAACCTAAGCCAAGGAAACCCAAAATTATTGTGAGAGCTGTTGAAGAGTATGTAGTAAATAAAAATGATGATCAACTTATAGAAGCAATAGTTGAGCAGAATGAATTGATAAATGAACCAGAAAAATTAAAAATTGTGAAAAAATTCATATCAAAAAAGAAAATAAACTATGGCAGTATTATAATGGAGGTGGAAAAAGATGTTTATAAGGCAATGAAACAACTCGATATAATCAAATTGGGTTGGAGAAAACGCAAAACTGAGGATTACTATGATATTGTGAGATGTTTCCGATGTGCTTCCTATCATCATTTTGCGAAAGATTGTAAAGGCGAATTGACATGCAGTCGTTGTGCTTCTGGGCATAAACCAGAAGAATGCGAGTCAGAAGAGCTGCAATGTGCGAAGTGCATTAGTAAGGTTCAAACATTGAAGATAAAACTAGAGACTGATCATGCAGCATACGTCAGCAAATGTCCTTGCTATAGAAGAATTAAAAATGCAATTGAGCAAAAAATCGATTTCACCGATTAGCAATTTAAGAAAATGGGGGACTCTATTGTGCATTTGAACTGTTGTGGTTATTTTAATAATAGAGATGAACTGATTGAGCTTATTAATAAGTGGAAGCCATTAATAATGACTTTCACTGAAACACATATTGATGATTGTGTTGATCTTTCTGAACTGAGCCTGAATGGATATAACATGGAAAACTTGTAACACAATCAATAGAAGAACTGGTGGAACACCTTGGTACTAAAGAGCAACTTGTAATTGATTCTGTTGCTTTGAATCAAGCTCAAACTAAGAAGAGAAATATTCATACAGCCTTCATTGATTACCAAAAGGCTTTTGACAGTTCTCCCATTCATGGCTTCAAGAAATTTTGGAAATTTATAAAATTGATAAGACACTTCGTCATTTTCTTGAATTCGTAATGAAAAATTGGAGAACCAATCTTCATTTAAATATTTCAAAACAATCGTTAAAACCGAAGTAATTCCAATCAAAAGAGGCATTTTTCAAGGTGATTCTTTAAGTGCTTTTGGTTTTGTCTTTGCCTCAATCCATTATCTCATGAATTAAATGCTACTAGTTTCGGCTTCAAAATAAAGAGTTTATTAACTGAATTCAAATTAAGTCACTTAATTTATTTAGATGATATTAAATTATATGCCGGAACCAGATCTCATTTAAAAAGTCTACTTGAGATTACTTTCAACTATTCCAATGATATTCATATCAGCAAATGTCCTTGCTATAGAAGAATTAAAAATGCAATTGAGCAAAAATCGATTTCACCGATTAGCAATTTAAGAAAATGGGGACTCTATTGTGCATTTGAACTGTTGTGGTTATTTTAATAATAGAGATGAACTGATTGAGCTTATTAATAAGTGGAAGCCATTAATAATGACTTTCACTGAAACACATATTGATGATTGTGTTGATCTTTCTGAACTGAGCCTGAATGGATATAACATGGAAAACTTGTAACACAATCAATAGAAGAACTGGTGGTATAATTTTATTCTATATATATATATATATATATATATATATATATGGCAATATATATATATATATATATATATATGATATCAGTTTGATATATATATATATGGGCAATCGTATATATATATATATATATATATATATATATATATATATATATATATATATATATATATATATATATATATATATATATATATATATATATATATATATATATATATATATATATATATATATATATATATATATATATATATATATATATATATATATATATATATATATATATATATATATATATATATATATATTGGTAATTATGTCTGGTTGCTATCCGTTAAATTTAAATTGAGAGATGCAACATATCTGTTTACATCTGTGTATCACTCACCTAATGTGAAGGATGGGTTGTTTCTAGATTATCTGGAATCTTATTTCAATGAAGTTATGGAATTTGATGAGGAATTTATCATGATGGGTGATTTCAATTTTGATATGGCTTGAGATTCATTTTATACTAGAAAATGTAGGAGTTTGATATACAGATGTGGATTTGAACAACATATTAAAGATTACACATGCCGGCTCGGTGGCGTATGGGATATGATGCTCGTCTCCTGCGCAGAGTTACCTGGGCTCAATCCCCATAAAGTCGGTGTGATTTTTCGGATTCTGGGAATCGCTTGACTATCTATCTTTCGGAAGAGATGTAAAGCCGTCGGTCTTGTCTAACAGAGATGTGTTGGACATTAAAAATCCCTACCCTCGGCACGAGAGGGGTTCGGCAAAATATTCGGGTTAGTGAGGTGACAAAATTCCCTGGCGTGTCATTGGCCGAAAGGCGGAAATAGAGCACGTTAAAGGAATAACAAACAAACAAAGATTACACAACAATAACAGATACTAGTAGAACAATTATTGATTACGTGATAAGTAATAATATATTCTTTTGAAAAAAAAAAGGAATAAAAAAATTCGAATAATTATATTTACAATAAATGCTTATATCTTTAATTTTGGTGTGTGTCAGAAAAAAGTAAGAGCTCAGGAACCATACTATCTTGCGTATAATTCAATAAGCGAGTGAAAAAACCTGAGGAAAAAACTCGTTTCCCTGTCGTTATTGCACTAGCAATAGCTTGTCTGTTTATGTTGTGTTAGTACAATAATAAAAACACAAAATGTCAGGTGCGTAGGACACCAAAAATTACTGATCATTGTATAATTACTGCTCTCCTGGAATCAGAGTCACTCGATTGCATGGAATTGTCAACCAGTATATTCAGAAGAAAATGGGAAAATTTTAAGCTAGATGAATTTCAAGACAAAATTGTATGGAGTAGAAAAACGACACAAATGATGTTGATCTGCTCTCAGATGA
This sequence comes from Cryptolaemus montrouzieri, assembly GCA_013387265.2. Classification (NCBI taxonomy): domain Eukaryota; kingdom Metazoa; phylum Arthropoda; class Insecta; order Coleoptera; family Coccinellidae; genus Cryptolaemus; species Cryptolaemus montrouzieri. The sequence goes on along the minus strand of JABFTP020000124.1, from coordinate 40,845,958 downwards.
TTTCGTTAAAAGTATTGTAAAAGTGATTGATACTATGTGCCCAGTTGTACAATACAAAACATGTATAAAATACAGTGAAATAAATGGTTCAACAATAACATCAGAAAGTTGTTCGCGAAACGTGATGAGCTGTTTGAGGTGGCTGCATCCACACAGAGGGAAGATGACTGGAATAAATATAGACAAGTGAGAAATAAAGTGACTATGCAAGTTAAGACTAAAAATAACTATTACCTTTCTGTGATTGATGAAAATAGAGGTAATTCTAGAGAGTTGTGGAAAAATCTTAAGAGATTGTTACCTAGAAAAATAAACAATAGCGATGGGGGTTATCCAATTTAAGAATGTTCATTCATCTAATGAAGAAACAATAGCCGTTGAATTTAATTCATATTTTATTGATAGTGTAGATAGAATAGTTCAAAAGATGAAAATGCTTCTATTTTACAGAATGTGTGTTAATATGGCAAGTTCTGTGAATTTGAACCTGTAAGTATGTGTAAACTCAAAAGAATAGTAGAATCAATGAAATATAAAAATTATAGATTATTGTTAGGTATGTTTGTATGTAGTAAGAGACTAGAAAATTTTCAAAAATGAGAGGATTTTGTGCATTTACATTCATTGTATGTTGTCAGCATTGCTAAATAAACGATATTATCATTATTATTAATAATTCTGTTGGGATATGTCCTGGCATAACCGAAAAAACATGTGTCATTATTGTGTTGTAAAAAGCAATTTGAAATATTGAAATTATGCTTTTAATTTCTTGGCGTACTGTATAAAAAGGAAATACAAAAACATCGTGTGCAGAATATCTGTATGAATGAATATTGACCATAATATTCAGGTATTGCAATTCTCATCAAATATCTATATCGGCAAGTAAATAGTGAGTTCGCCCCACTCTCCAGTTTATATTTCTGTATGTAAACATTACCATTTCAGTGATGGGCACTGAGCTATCAGCGTTACGTAAATGTAAACCTTAGTTATTAGTATAAACTAAGATACTTCGATTATGCATTCCACAGGATTTGACGAAGCCATTATCGTGCCCCTAAATAGTTATTTCATTCTCGTTAAAGTAAAAGTGTTCGAATAATACTGCAGTTTGCCTTTTTAGTTCTAATCTAATAGCTACTAGATTTTTGAGGTCCCCAACTTCTGGTTTTTAATGAAAATGATTTTTATCTTGAGAAATATTCTAGATATTGTTGAAAATGAAATGAATTATTGAAAAACTATTATGATGAATAATTACTTTTTAGCACAGTGAAATATGTCAAAGGAATTGTTATTTTTGAAGGAATTCGTCAACTTGATATCATTGGATTATAGGTTCTGTAGTGCAATCTATACTTTATTGAAACGTATTGACGTATTTCAAACAATGTGCGGAGTTAATTTGAAAATATCTATGGGATACTTCGTGAAAGATCTGCAGTTCGAATTCATTCTCCATTTTAAGATAGCTGAGTACAATAAGTTTGTTTTGTACGTTTCATTTTATTTTCACTCAAATTTGCCGATATCCTATTTAAAAAAGGCGATCTCAATATTTGTCTTTTACATGAGAGCTATCATAGCATGATGAATTAAATGTAAATGTAAGGTTGGTATGAAACAACTAGTTAACTAAGACACTGACAATTTATACTGAAGACTTATTCGCGGTAAGTACCTGAATTTTGAAGATGTAATATGTTAATAAAAGTGTTAATTTAATATTCAAGTCCAAAACTCTTACGTTAGATAGCCCTCTGGCGAAGAGCAGTTCATTCACATTGAACATTAAATCTGTCAGGCGTTCCTTTTTGGTCTCTCGGGTGAATCAACCTTATGCTTTGCTTGAGGTCAAGCCTATTCGCTGTCTATCCAATTCCTAACGATTAGAAATTATTTAATTAACTCGTGTTCTTATGGATATATACACTAAATGGGTTGTATAACTTACTTGATAACATAATAATAGTTATATAGTGTTATCGGAATACTTGTAGAACAAACTTGAAATATAAAGAAATATAAATATAGATTTACTAACCGTGCGAACTAAACTCGAAATTAACAAATTTCATTAATATTTATTTTTATTGAGAGAATACAGGAGTCCGCCTTGGGTCTCATCCCTAGTCCGTGCTGTTTACTGGGTAGTGACACCCGTATAATCTGGCAAATGAGTGTTGATCCACAAAAAATTGAAGAACGGTGAAAATTTAGGGTTATATGTATTTTTCGATGCCACATTATAAAAAAATGAAAATTTGTCCAAAAAATAAAAAAAATGTTAGGGGAGGACAACTCTTATCACTTAGGGGTATGAAAAATACGTAGTAGCGGATCCTCAGACCTAGTGAATCTTATATAAAATTCTCGTGTTACAATGTTTCTAACAATACTCCTCCGAAAAGACTTGACTAATTTTTATGAAATTTTATATGGATGAAAAATGATTAAATTATCTATTAAAAATAGGGTTGGTGATGGAAAGGTAAAAATTTAGCGTTATATGTATTTTTGATGCCACATTATAAAAAAATGAAAAAATAAATAAAAATGAAATAAAAGATATATATATATATATATATATATATATATATATATATATATATATATATATATATATATATATATATATATATATACACTCGGAGGCAAAATTAGCGGAACACTCGAAAATTTAACCAAATTCGAAGTCCGATATTTTTCCTAATTCTCAACCGATTTAGATGATTTTTTCGGCAAGTTAGCAAGTTATAGATCAACTCTTCTGCTTTGTAGAAATTATAAGAGAAAACAAAAAAAAATTCGAAAAAAATTTTATACGGGGGCAAAACTAAAAGTGTTTTTTTTGTCAAAAATTCGTAACACCTTGTGGAATTTCGTGGTCCGAGTTGAAACGTACAATATCATGGTCTGTCAAGACACATCTTCCTACAGTAACGCCCTTCTTGTTTTATGCATTTATCTCTATTTTTACAAGAGGTATCCAATTTGAAGCGAAAAGTCACAAATTTCAAGAATTTATTTTTAATCTTGCGTAGGTGCATAACACCGGAGGTTAGCCGAAAAATAAAATCAAAATTAGAGAAGCGGAAATCTAACGAAATGAAAATTTTTGAAATTAACTGGACAGTTTCACGCTCCGGGAGAACTCGAAGTACACTGGAAAAATCGTTGATTTTGCACATTTATTCTTGAATTTTTTTGTGTGACACTATAATAATTATCATTCCTGTCCAAAATTGAGAGCAGGTGTGTATCCTGGCGATACACTCGTGAAATGAAATGAACATGTTGAGAAAAATGTTCATGATGACCCACAAAAAAAAACATTTGATTTTAGTAGCGAGTATGACCCCCCCGTGCTCTTATTACAGCGCGCATACGATTTCGCATACTCCCAATGATGTTGTCAATCATATGTTGATGTATGTTGTCCCACTCTTCCACCAAAGCCAATGTCAGCTCTTCAACGTTGCCTGGATTCCGTTGTCGAACCCTTCTTCCAGGAATGTCCCAAACGTGTTCGATCGGGTTTAAATCCGGTGACCGCGACGGCCAGTCCATTCGTGTGATCCCAACTTCATTGAGGTATTCTATTACTATACGCGAAGTATGAGGGCGCGCGTTATCGTGCATAAAAAGGAAATTTTCCCCTATGTAAGAAGCAAAAGGCACAACATGGGGCTCCAAGATTTCTGTTATATACCGATGGGCATTGAGTGATCCATTGCCAATAATCTCCAGTTCTGTTCGTACTCCCAAGCATATGCCACCCCATATCATAACTGACCCTCCACCGTATTGCTCAGTTCCCGCGAAGTTCGCTTGATTGTACCGTTCCCCTCGATGCCTCCATATTCTATCTCTACCATCCACGAAATTCACACAATATCGGCTCTCATCACTGAATAAAACTCGTCTCCACTGATTGATTGTCCATGCTACATGCTCCCTAGCAAACGCCAATCTTGCTACCCGATGGGCTCTATCGAGTCTTGGTGCTCTTGCTTGCGCGTATGATCTCAGACCAACTTCATTTAATCGTCTTCTGACTGTCCTCACACTGACGTTAATGTTATCCACTGCTTGTAAAAGGTTACGTGCCTGAACAGCAGTAAGACGAGGATTTCTTATGGTTTGATTGACGATGAAGCGGTCGTGTATAGCGCGGTTGCCCGATTTCTTCCTTGTCCTCGCCTCCTCACGTACAATCCAGTTTTCCTGTAACGTCGGTAGATTCGATGGATAACCGACGTCGAGACACCCAACATGGTACCGACTGAGCGGTAGGTGCGCCCTTCCTCGATCAATGTAACTGCCTTTGCTACTGAGGTTGGTGGTAAATCTCTCATTCTGAATGAAAAATGCCGTTTCGAATCGTAAACAGTAAAAGAATCACAAAACACCGCAACCGATCGAATTTGTATCAAATCAAAGAATGGAAAACTCTCATTCTTTAAACAAGTGCAAATGTGGTCATATACAAAAAAACGTGTGTTGTATTTCATATTTGATAAAAAAAGGTGTGCACATGTGTAATTGAAAAGTTTTATCAATGGTCCCAGAATTCGGTTGTGTATTTTATTACCTACCGACTGTTATCTCCTATGAATTCCTAATTTTCACCAAATTAACCAAATTGTCATCAATAACTAATGCAATTCGCCTGAGTGATAATAAGAAAATTCCAAATTGATAGACGAATTTTAATGACAATTTCTTGATTCAATGGAATTTCTCCAAAATGGAGATTTTCCACTTGAAATTAAATATATTTTGCAAAAATAGAGATAAACGCATGAAACAAGAAGGGCGTTACTGTAGGAAGATGTGTCTTGACAGACCATGATATTGTACGTTTCAACTCGGACCACGAAATTCCACAGGGTGTTACGAATTTTTGACAAAAAAAACACTTTTAGTTTTGCCCCCGTATAAATTTTTTTTGTTTTCTCTTAGAATTTCTACAAAGCAGAAGAGTTGATCTATAACTTGCCGAACAAATCATCTAAATCGGCTGAGAATTAGGAAAAATATCGAACTTCGAATTTGGTTAAATTTTCGAGTGTTCCGCTAATTTTGCCTCCGAGTGTATATATATATATATATATATATATATATATATATATATATATATATATATATATATATATATATATATATATGCTGGCTTATATATATATATATATATATATATATATATATATATATATATATATATATATATATATATATATATATATATGCTGCCTGAGGAAATTGTAAGTGATTTAGTCTCATCACACTCGCAAATCGGACTATCTACAGAATTCCAATTGAAAAGAATACTATTACAACGTCCATAAACGGTTTAAGATAAACCAAATCTTTGTTCTGGGACCAAAAACTGAAACTTCTGAGTAGAATCTACTTATTGAAATCCACAATTTCATTCACTTCACTGTTCCAAAGGGCTAACGCAGAAAACCAATCGACCAGATCGGTTCCCGAGACGTCAATCTCAAAAGAGATGGACTTCGAAGTTTTTGGACAATTGAAAAAGTTCCATAGAGAGTGATACTTGTCCTAACTTTCCCTAATGCGGATTATCTCAGGATATGTTGAAAATTACATAACTTTTAGAAGGGACCTGAGGAACAGGAGCTGTTTGAAGAGTGATAACATCGTCATCCCGAATGGACCCAGCTGGTTTTTGTAGAATATTATTTCGTGTTTTCAGCTTTGCCTCAGTTTATTGCTATATGAGTTGAAGGTTAATGAGGTATTCAGTGTGATACCAAGATTTGTGGGATTGAAATTATGATTCAGTAGAGAATCATTAAAAAATACCCTCAATTGTATATCCTTTTGATGATTATTAAGATGAAAACAAGATACCTCAGTTTTAAAAGGATATGTGCACAGATTTCTCTAATGAACTTGTTGAAAATATCCAGATCGGCAGTCAAAATAAAACCATAGTTTCCAACAGAGCAATATCCTCGACATACATGAACTTGTAGGAATATCACCCATATATAGTTTCAATAATAAAGGTACAAAAGCAGATCCCTATGAAGGACCATTATTAAGAGTGTTAAAACGACTACTTTTCACTCCAACGAAAACTAGCCTTCTATCAGACAGCTTACTCTAGATCAGTTAAATAGTTATCCTACGTTGAACAATCATACATACAATTTTTCAATCAGATCCTTTTTCCACACTGTGCAGGAAGATCCAAGAATAAAACTGGCTTTTGTAAAATTTGAAGAAATATTACTTGAAGTGATGAAATGATTATAAAGAGACAACAGCACACGTAAAGCATTTTTCCTGAATGTTTGAAACATTGCTGAAGAAACCATCAAATCCTGCAGCTTTACCTACTCTCACCAAATTCATTCGTAATTTTCATTCATCTGCACATCGTTTGAAGTACACACAAGTGTATATAATATTGAATTAGGATTTATAAAGATGGACTTTTCAAAACAGAATTTGCGTTACCCAATTTTCTCTACAAATCCCAAGAAATTCGGATAAAACAACAGAAATTCATATTCCTCATTAAATCATTCCGTTTGTTCTTCCTACCAGAGTTTAACAAACTAAGAAGAGCATCAGCCTTTTCTTTGGATAGATTTTGTTGGTAATCCCCATATAGAATATTAGATTCCTCCTTCCAAGTAGGTAGTTTAAATAGTTTCTGAGGAATCCTCTTAGAATGAACTTTTCTGTTGCATTTTCAATAGCGCTAACAAATCTTAAATAATTCTCACATAGTGGAGGGATTTATCTCCACTAGCTACCTATTTCGAAAAATTACCCCAATCAACTTTCTTGAAATTCCGAGTAGTTTACTCTGACTGGTTTGAAAATCTGGGAGATCTTTACGATTAACATTAACAGGTAGTGGAACATATTCCATATCATCTGAATCTTAACAGCATTATCTGCTGCTGCTAGAAATCATATGGATCCATCCAATTCGAAATAAGAAATACCGCTCCTGTAATTTTCAGTACATCCCCATAAATGGTGGTGATAACTGAAATCACCAAAATAAAGAACTGAATGAGGAATCAAAATCAATTGGCCAGATAAATTCACAAGGTTTATAAACATTGAACATTAGAATTATCAAACATTTCAAAAACTATGCAATAACACCATTCAGAATGTCCTTTTGTACCAACTGAATATAAAAGAAGAAATCTTAACATACCTTGCGAGACTATTCACAGGACTGAGAAGAAAATCAAGTACTACGTAACCTACGATATTATCTCTCTTTCGGAATTGATCTTTAGTTTAGTGAAGTACTTTCAATGTTCAAACTCAACAATACAAAATTCTCTATATTCAACCGGAAAGTTCATTCGTCCGAGTGATGGTTATAGGGTTTAACCCCAGAAGCAGAAAAATTATGGATCCCAAAAAGAGTTAGATAAAAACATTCAGGATGAAAATTACGACATTTAAACTAATTACATTGACAAAAATGAATATTGCTTTTAATTTCTGAAATTCAACAAAACTACTAAATGGTTTTTCAGTTGGCGCTTATAAGATTTGACTGACATGATACAGGAATCCAAATTCAGAAAATCCTGGAAATTGAAAACAATTTGAAATCCAGTTATTGGAGAGTTCTGTTCTATGTTCAATTTTCAATGATTTCAAATAAAATAAATCCGAAGATTAATTTCAGATAGTAGACATGTGAGTGGACATGACTGGTATATCTTATAAAGCATACAATGATCTATATTGAGACTCAAAATTGTGAATTTTGGTTGCATTTTGGAATAATATTGATTAGTTATAGTCGTAAATCTGAGCTATTTCTGGAATCCATTTTGTACCCGTATTGGACATGTAATGTGTTATAATTTGGATTTCAGATAACAGAGACAAAACAGACTTTACTATGGGCAAATTGTCATGATGTATGGATATTATAGAACCCGTTTTTTATTGAGTTTCTCCGGATGAAATTACCTTTTCTGTGTGTTCTAAAGCTTTTCTTCTCCGAGGTCTCTAATCTCTGTTACTGTTCTCTAGTTATTGAAACAATCTGGTAAAAGATTTTTATTGCAGTTTCTTGTGAAGAATATATTGCAGCATTCAGTGGAATTCAAAAAATTTTATTATCCTGGTAAGCTCTCAAGCGCGCAAGGTTTAGTGAAAATCACGAGAGATGTTTTCTCCTCGCAATTTATCTGAAGATTTCATTAGGCAACTCAGGCAGACTTATGTTCAGGGGTCGCATCTCCTTTGACGCTCGCGCAGAGTTAGTTCCTGCCCCTACAATATCCATGAATGCTAATTACTATCTTGAGAAATGTGCAAAAGAATATATGATTCCTGTCGGTATTTTATGGGGTCCAATTTTCGGTCTCTACAAGACACGTGTCTTACAAAATTCCTGATTATCTCCATCAAAGGGATGTACAATTTATGCAATGGCCACCAAAATGTCCACGTCTGAATTAGATAAAATAGTCTTGTGATTATCTCAAGAAAAATATGAAATGTCGTATATCTTCATGAGAAAATAATCTCGTACCCCTGCTGATTTCGATTCGTGGGTTTGTGGAAGACGAATATCTTTTGTCCAACGCTCATAAGTAAAAGAAGTATTGATAACGTGTATGAACATATGCCAAGGTAAAAAAAAACATGTATGTATCTTTATTCATTACACTGAAAACAACGATACAAAGCTTAACGATCTCTGATGAAACAGAAAGTACTATTTAATAAATACCAATATTTCGGACTCGTTCGAAACAGATGCTAATTCAATATTTAACTACTTTATTAGAAAGCCCGCAGGCATGGAAAGAGTTCGTTAACATCATATATTTTCAGATTGTTCTCAGTATATTGAATTGAGAATTCATAAATATCCTTGAACTTCCTACTGGTGGGAAAAAACCGGTGGATTATAGCAGAGGCCAAATGAGAAAGCAAAATAGTATAGGATTAATTATTGGATAATGAGTAGATGATATTTTCAACGTAACTTGAGCACAAAACAAAATCTATCAGTAGCTATAGTACGAAAAACGCATCACCTGAACCTTTCTGTGAATCTCAAAATTTGGTGGTGATTTTTTTTGGGTGTTCTCGAAGTACACTTCTCATTAATCGCTTTCGAATATCATCCCTTCTATCCTGTTAAATGAGGGGTATTAAAACATTCTAGAGGCGGGTTGATACAAGAATATCCTGTATCGATTACAAATGATACTGATACAATTCTTTATCTGCTACTTTTAGTTGATACTTCAAAGCCTAAATGTAGGTACGAACATAATTATAGTTATTTTATTGTATTTATCCTTCTGATTACACTGATAGACAAAAATGACCTTAATGAAAGTTAAATGGAATTGAATGGGTTATTTTGTATCTACAACTAGTCTGTAACTAATCTACATTTTTAGAAAATTTCTATCACCCTCAGTTTTTTTGCAACAGCAATTAATCTTTTTTTAAGTAAAAACGGTAAAAAAATTTTCAAATTAAGAAAAAATGACTTATATTTACTTTTATTCAGGATTTTCGAGAATATTCAGCGTCAGGTACATTCCTTTTGAGTGTCCAGCAGTAGTCAGCTAACATGTTCGGACTGCACTTGCCTTGGTACCTTTTTTCCATGTTTAATATGTCCTGATGGAACCGCTCACCGTGTTCGACGCTAAGGGCTCCCAAATTTTGAGGAAACAAATCCAAATACGAGTGTAAAAAGTGAATCTTGAGCGACGTATTGCATCCCATGTTCTTGTAAGCCGCTAAGAGGTTGTTAACTAACTCTTCATAGTTTTCGGCCCTGTGGTTTCCAAAAAAATTACGACCGATATTTCTAAAACATGTTCATGCGTATTTTTCGATCGGATTGAGTTTTTGTTCAAACCCTTCATCAGCCAGTAGGTCTCTTATTATTGGCCCTACAAATATTCCTTCTTTGATTTTGCCATCACTGATTTTTGGGAATTTTTGTCCCAAGTAACAAAAACCATCTCCATTTTTATCTATAGCTTTGACAAAATTTTTCATTCGTAGCAATGCTTATTCAGGATTTATTAAAAGAGTGTGAAAAACATTTCGTTGACCTGGTATAAGAGCGTCTCGCTTAGGCCACTCCTTTTTGACATTAATTAATTAATGAAAACTACCGCCTAAATACCTACTTCATCAACTTCCCAACACAAAAACCTTACGGTCCATAATACAGAATCGTTGGTCCGGAAAATATGGTCGAGTTATGAATATCTAAAAAATGTTAACAATTATTAACAAAAACTGAACAGCATTGAAGCCATTCCGGTAAGTTGTAATGGGGATTGTTTAATGAAGGGGCGTCCTGTAGGAAACGACATAGAAGTATGAAGGTTTCGATATCTAATCAATAGGAAGTTTGATCAGAAAGCCCTTCGGAAATTCAAGAGGCAGCACTCGTTGCATTGTAGATAGTTTGTTCTATGCCTCAATAGATATCTATGTAAATAGATTAAATGAATTTCAATCGTACAATTAATTATTTTAGTCGAAAAGAAGAATTCTTGAAATGAAAATCATTATTCTGTTCAATAAAAGTCAGTCATAGTTTTCGTTGCTCCGATCTTTTCTATTCTAATTCATTTAAGACATCGGGTATTCGGAGTATTCATATCGTGACCGACTTCCTACCAGGAATGAAGTGAATCCTCTGCTACTTTATGTAATACTTGAGCGTCGATTAGATAACAATATATTAATATCCGGGATTCCTCGCCACATGGTTGTCTATTATTCCCTGTGTCAGCAGTCCTCAAACTATCATTAGGACGTCAAACCTCGAAAAACCACCAATAATGTTGTTCACTCAAATCGACATATTGAACAAACAAACATTCACTATCTAAATAGCAATATCACGAGCAGATAACGGATAACAGTTCCTCTTCATGATCAATTCAATAATGGTCGTCTCCGTGACTCAGTGGAGAGAAGCCCCTGCTGCGACACGGCAGATCGCCGGTTTGATTCCGGAAAAATCCTGGGTGTTGTGTTGGGCCCTTATCTGGTTCAAATTAACAACTCTGTTGGAAAAATGTCGTATAGGAGAAATCCACGGCCCTTGGGGGGTCTTCTTGCGATACTGAGCAACCACACTGGCCTGAAAATACACATTTTTCGCCTATAAAAGATAACTTTTTAGTGCTTCATCATTGTATAATGCAGATAAATTTTTTTATTTAATAATATCTTTTCAAATGCGTCGATTCACAATATTGTTCATCTATGCTTCTCAATAATAACCCATAAATTCTCATTTATATTTCTATCCGATTATTCAGAAAAATCAAGTCAACTAAAACAAATAAAATAAAAGAAATTGAAAATAATATTCATAAACCTAGCAAATAGTCAAGTGTTCTCAATTGAGTCAAAAATTGGCCTCCTATTATACAGGCCCTAGTAAAATCATGGAAATAAATTCACCTCTGAATTTCCAGAAATAATGAGTACAAAAAATTTTGTTGCATAATTACAGAATTAAACTTGCATTCGCTTCAAACTAATAATAAACTAATATCTTTCAAAAATGTACTGTGTATCGGTCAGATAGAATACAAGAAATGGAAGCATAGCCAAAAAAACTCTCGAATACGTTGGTTTGTATTTTGACTGGTGCATTTTCTTGCCCAAAACTTTTAATATAAGATAGTTAATAACAGCTTCCTTATTTTATATGTAACATACATTATTCTATTTTTGGACATGTCCTATACTTATCTTCAGATGTTTATGAAATATTTTGTGTTTTCAAATTTATTTTATTGCCAGAATCAACAATAAAGAAATAAAATACTTTGACTACAGAAATTCAATGCAATATACTCAAGAACTAATAAGTAAATTTTGGTCTTGATAATAAGAAAGGAGCATTACTTCTTATTACTCAAATGAATTTCAACAAAGACGATTGGAATACTATTACAAATTAACTGTATATTCATAGTTTCTACTCTCCCATATAACGTGACATACGTCCTTTTTTTTTTCAACTTAAATATCGTCCGCTATTCACCGCCTAGCAAGTTTTTCTTCAAAAAGAAGAAAGCACAATCGAAGTGAAATTTGTAGAATGTTATTGATAAACATTGCCGGATTTTCACATTATTGCCTTGTATTTCAACCAAAATTTTAAATGCACCCCTTGTAGCACTATTTTAAATGTCTCACGAAACGTATTTTTTATTTTCCGATGATTGTTCATTACTCAAATAAACTATTCGAATTTTTATGGATATAAAACAATTTTTCAATGAATTTGCTCAACATTTTTGTCTGCCATTCTGGTTTTGAAAAGTGTATTTTACCAAAGTTATCAACAGTTTGTGAAACCTTCATATTCGAATTTTCGTGAAGATAAATTTTTGAACAAGTACGATCGAAATATGCTCTCGGGTAGTATGGAGCGTCATGAAAATGATAGTAAAATGCAGCAGTAAAGTAACATCAGATGACACGTCATTTCTCACAATTTTCCAAATGAAGAATATTTAATGTACAGGGTGTCCGTGAATTGCGTGTAGAACTTTATACCACAGATTCTTTAGGTCGAAATAAGTCGATTAAGGCCAACTTACCTATATGAGTAGTTATTCCGTTAGGCCGCTAGAGGTCACCAAATCCCAAGATGTTTTCTTATTTTTCAAATAATTCGAGAACGACTGGATCCATATTCAATCGATAATTCTCATAAACCCCCACTAAGTCGAATATTTTCATTCAGTCATATTCCGAAATCACCGAGTTATTTTTTGAAACAGGTCGTTCTGAAAGATGAATCGCTAAATTTAAAACATTTGAGGTAAGTTTTCAACCAACCTCAGTCACAGCTTTTCGACCTCAAAACTTCTCATGAAAATTTGTTCGTCTTTTAGTATATACGCATTTAATAATGAAACTATAATGTATGAAGAAGTAATCGTCTGTATATGGTTAATGTTATAAAAACATAAGGACATTTCCTATTGATAATTTCATGATATACAATTTTTATCTCAGATATTTTCATCATAAAAGTAACCGTTTCCCAAAAAAATCAGAGCACATTTATCAAAGTTTGACCTTGGCTGAAATTTTTTGCACACATGGGAGCTATGGGAACTTCTCACAATTCATGTGATTAATCTCGATACTCACAACCTTACCTCACTTCAATTAAAAAAGGGAAGTCCGAACATGACATATAGCAATGGATTACAATGGAAACCTTGCCTATGTAAATCAATGGTGTGCACTTTCCCCCTGCGCTTCGTATAGTTGTGTAGCGAAGCTATCTTTATGTCGATCGTGGTGTCGGATAATATATTTCTCTTCTTCGTCAAATTTTCTTCTCCTTCGTGTAACATGACAGATGTCCTAAAAATTTTAATGTCAGTCCTCGTCCACTAATCGATTATCGAATCACCAAGAAGTTTCTTTTCGAAATGTAGATTATAATAGAGCACAATTAAACATTTATGGAATAATATTGCAAAATATTCCTGATTTTATCATCATTGCATTTTATAGGAGTAAAATTTGAGAAGCATTCCCTGCAACACAGATTCCGCATGTCCCACTCTCCTCCGGGCTTATTTTTTATCTTCAGATGATTCTTCATCTTTCGAATAAACTATTTGAATTTGCGTGAATATCAAACAATTTTTCAGTGAATTTGCTTTTCATTTTGATCTGTTATTCTAATTCTGGAATATGTTCTACCGAATTTGTTATCAGTAGTTTCTAAAACCTACACGTCCAAATTTTCGTGTAGATCCGGTAATTTTTCAGTGCTTCTTACACGTTATTTCGAACACTACTGAATTGAAGATTTCGGAGAATAGTTACCTTGCCCAGGCAGATTGAAAAGCTACATGGTAATATCTGTTTTTTTGGAATGGAGCTGCCTTTATCACGTCGTATGAACATAGTCAAAAATGACTATCGAAATATAGACACAGATTAATATGAAACGTCATGAGAAATAAGCAGGAGGCCTATCGCAACCTTCATATGACACTTGATTGTTCACAATTCGGCGAAGGAGAAAGAAGATTTTAATGTACTCAGTAAAACAAACAAAAATAATAATATTTTTCGCGTCTTGATTTCTAGCATTCATCCATCCAGATATGAAACACTCCGACCTTGACTGACTGAAATGATCATAATGATACATTCATGAACAGCAGGTAATCTTTGGTGCCAAGCATAGAATTATGTCAAATGTAAAAAAAACGGTTTTGGGGACATCCATCGTATGTATTGCATTCGAGGATCAGTGCGGACAAAACTATGTCTATAACCATCATAAGGAATAAATTAACAACTGTTCGTTTTCAAGTTTTTTATTATATATGATACTGGAATACAGTACGCACATTCATGTTTATACAGGGCGTTCAAAAAAGATACGGCAATATTTAAGGAGGTGATAGCTGAAATCATTTCATGAAAATAGTCATAACAAACATAGGTCCGCAATTACTTCTTTACCGATTTACAAGGAGTTGAAGTTCAACCGAAAAATGCAGTTAAATTTGAATTTTTCGTAAAACGCTTGAGATGTTAGGTTAGAATTTTGGGAGTGTAGAAAACTTTCAGAGACGCATGATTCTCAATACGAAACAATATTTGGGACTCATCAGTGGCGCGCGTATGGGCACAACGCTAGTTATTCTCAAAGAAAAACTAGGACGCTACTGATTGTTTCAAAAATGAAAGAAGTGTTTTAATTTTCCATTTATTTCTCAAGAAAAACGCTCTCTTGACATTTTATTGTACAACACCCAGTTTCTGAGTAATAAATATTGAAAAGTTTTCTGGAATCCGATCACATATATAATACGTGTTTTATGATCAGTCATGGATGTTCGAAAATTATTAACGTCAGTGTCATTTGAGTGCTTCTGTTTCTCAATAATTTTGAATCTATTGAATTTGAATTCAAAATCGGTTATTATGAATCTTTATAGGAATGCAGAGATGAACGACATGCACTTCATGAAATGAAATGCATTATAAGCTCGGCGGTTGTACATTGAAAGATTTCCAAACCGTGTTGCTCCCGAAAGAAAAACTTTTGAAAACATTCATCGACTCCTATATGAAAAAGGCAGATTAACAAAAATGAAGTTCTTGCAATAATTCAAGACGATCCGGGTACATCCACTCGAAAAATTGCTGACGTTTTAGGTGTCAACAATGGAACTATTTGACCAATTCTTCATGAAAATTTGTTGTATCCGTTCCACCTACAACGCGTACAAGCACTTACCGATTTTTCAGCACGTATTGCGTAGTGTCAATGACTTTTTCATAAGTTGTTTCAAATTCCTCAATTTTTTATTTTGATCCTGTTTATTGATGAAGTTTTTTCGAGATATTCCATACGAAGTTTTCATAATAATTATATGTGGTGTGAAGAATATTCACACAAACATATGAAGATCGATTTCAACATTGGACCAGTATTTTTACCAGGGAGACTTACGGGGTAGGTTTACCGCCACTTTTTGGAACACACGCTTCCAGAATTTTTGTCAATAAGACAAACGATGTGGTTTATGCACGACGGCGCACCTTCCCATTTTAGTCAGCTTGCTCGTGACTTCCTAACTCATGACTATGGAAATCGTTGGATTTGTCGAGGTGGACCTCAATTTTGGCCTGCACGATCCCCAGACTTAAACCCCCTAGATTTCTTCATGTGGGGTCACTTTAAGTCATTGGTTTACACTACCCCCGTGACAAATGTTGAGGACTTAGGAAATAGAATCATCGCTGGATGCAACTCGATGAGGACAGATCGTGGTGTTCTGGAGAAGACTGGAACTGGTTTAGTTTTCAATTTTCCACCCTACAATCGCCAACATATTGCTGAGTCGCGAATATAGATTGAAGGTTCTGCATTCGAACTGGAGGAAGTCACTTTGAACAGCTTTCGTAATTGTGTAAGAGTTATTGGTGGTACTCAAAAGTCTTTGTTTTATCCTTGAATTGAACTTCTGATTTTCATACATAGGTTATTTAATGATCAAAAGAAATACACTACGATGGTTCTTTTAATCGAAGACTACGTGTCGTATAATGAAATGCATGGACTTTCTTTTCCTATTCTTTTCAACATGTTTTACTCAAAAACTTGGCTTCGAACAAAAATGTCAGGAAAGCTT
The DNA here is from genome assembly GCA_013387265.2 of Cryptolaemus montrouzieri. Taxonomy (NCBI): domain Eukaryota; kingdom Metazoa; phylum Arthropoda; class Insecta; order Coleoptera; family Coccinellidae; genus Cryptolaemus; species Cryptolaemus montrouzieri. Next base: position 40,829,744 of record JABFTP020000124.1, on the reverse strand, counting down.
TTTCCTTGAAGAATAATGGGAAAATTTAAAAATATTTTTTATTTTCGAAAAAATCAGTAGCGTCCTGGTTTTTTCTTTGAGAGTAACCTGCGTTTTGTGCATACGCGCTCCATTGGTGAGTCCCAAATATTGATTCATATCAAAAATTATGCGTCTTCGAAAGTTTTCGACACACCCAAAATTTTACCTCAAAACCTCAAGCGGTTCACAAAGAATTCAAATTTAACTGCATCTTTCGATTAACCTTTAACACCCTGTAAATCGGTAACGGAGTATTCATGGACCTATGTTTCTATGAAATTTTTTCATGAAATGACTTCAGCAATCACCTCCTTGAATATTGCCATGTCTTTTTTAAACAGCCTATATATAAAGTTTGGAATGTTGGTTAGATTTTCGCGACGAGCACTTTTAAATTCATACATTGATATTCCTGGTGTTTTTGATATCTACATTATCACGAAATAAACAGTAAGTACGACAGTACTATTTTAGAGCACACATTTAGTGTTATTCAATATTACTTATTAGTTTTCGGCTGTTTTAGCGAACTGCTGTAAACAAAAATATTTCAACAGTACTGTATCTGCTATACACCACCTCTCACTTTTTCAATTCTATGTTACGCCTATGATTTGCTATAAGAATTAAACAAAGAACAAATCTACATTATCTCTTCGGTCGTGGACCACCTATCTACTATGTAATGAAAAGGAATCTTTCTTTCATTGAATTTGTCCAGCTTATCATATTACGTGGCATAACATGTGAAATCGAGCCACTCAGAATATTTTAGTGGTCACTTCTTAGAATAAGAGAAACATAAAATCCAAAACTTTTAAAAACTAGAGAATCCTTTAGAATTCCTGTCAACTCAACCATGAATTATGTGGATCCGGTGACCCCACATTTTGCGAGAACCATATGTATTTCAAAAGATACTTTGTCCATGTCAATTCAGTCAGCGGTATATATAGGCCATAGTTACATTAAAAAGAGTTTCGCTCAGACTCATTTATTCAGTTCTCATTCTTTCAACATTTATTCTACAGTCAAGTTCAGTTCAAGTTCAGGATAGTTGTTATAATCACGACTTACAAATATACATATTCCCCAGTGATCAAAAGTAGTATAGTGTGAAAATTAATGTAAGTGTTTACATGTATTGAACTTTTGTTTTTCACAAAAAGAATTTGACTGATTGAAACCCGACCCATTATACAATGTTAATTATTGCAATAGAAAACACAGAATATTTTTGAAGTAGTTGAAGATAAGTTTATACAATACTTCAAACCGTCCAGAATTTTCTTTAGAATCAAAAAATTGAATAATATACAGGATATTGCATTTAAGCTTATAAAGTTGATAGTGGCCACTGTTACATGCCTCACCCTTTATGACAAGTCTCTGTTAAGAAAATGTACGATTACAATTTCCAATTGACGAGTTCAATCGTTTTTCCAATATGCCTCCACCCTCAATACTATCAAATTTATTTCATTTGGAATGTACCTAATCCATATATTGTTTTTTATTAAACACTCCAAATTCTGCTTTCAATTAGAAATTGCAATGTTAGAACTAATATTAAGTGAATATTTTCCTTCAATTCCCTTTTTCATCTTTGTTGATTGTATTTTGATCTTAATAACTCGAATCATAATTCACAGCTGATTTTTTTGAAAGCTACGTTTCTACCTACAAAAAATTTTTCAACCGATGACTTGAGCAGTGAAGCAGCAGAATGTTTAAAATTTTTTCTTTCATTTAATTTAGTAATAACAAACATTCTAATTCGATCGATTTTTTTGCAGACGATGCAGGATGTTCTACGACTACATTCTTCTGGAGATATGAACATAGAATGGATCCACCATGACAAGGATATTCCCGCAGTTATCATACACGATAAATTAATGACAGATGCAGCTGGCCTCTTGAGGCCTATCAAGAGTGAACATTCTTACAGTCTGAGTTCAGATGGTGGCTCTTTACCAAATTCGCCAAGGTCACTCAGGAAAAATGGTAACTACACTAGTTAATTTTCCTTAAAAACCGAAAAATAATTTAGTTCTATTATCATATACACTTCTTGAATCTAAGTCTTTCATGTATATTTTTATTTCTATTTATTTATCCATTGTATCTTTATTATAAGGAGAAAAACAGTTCCTGTTCCTCTAAACGAGACGATTCAATATATCTTCAAAATCTGGTAATTTCCTTTTAAGGATACTTTTAAATTGTTTAATCTTCACAATAAGTGATAAGCATTGGAGAGGATGAAATTACTATTTATAATTTCGTTCAAATGAATTTCGTAGCTAGTTTGAAAATAGCTCATTCTTATAACTAATTTGTAATAATAGCTTGAGGATTTTCTTCAGTAGCTAATAACACGACAAGCTTAATATTGTTATACTCTAATTATCTCTCTTTCACTACTGAGCGATATTTAAGGTTTCTCTTTCTTCTTACCTAACTGCTCACCAAATCTAATCGAAATTTTTATTTCCCTTCTTTTCAATCTAATATCGATCGAACGATGTTGCGATATTTTTTATATTGGCAACACATCGCAAAACTTCATTTTAGCATAAAATTGTTTCTGTAGTGTTCTTTCTTCGTTCCATTGAGTTATGACCATATTCATGTTTTCCTTCTGAAAGATAGAATATTTTTTTTACTGGGATCACATTAAGGACAAATCTCGCAATTACACTATAGCTATTTTAACACATGGTGAATGTCTAGAAACGTACAGAGTTATCTTATGATATATAAGACTCCATACATGTATTGCCATCAAAAAATTTTCAGTGACGTCACTCATATTCCAACTGCGAAAATTATAAGTTTTGTATTTCAGTCATAACTGACGATTGAAACGACTAATTACAACAGAAAAACGACAGAATCCATTCTCATATGATGTCTCGATCATTACTGGTTCTTTTTGTTCGTTAAACTGTCCTGTTTTTGCGTTTTGATCAGAAATGAATATCTTGGTAGATATAGCCTCTGTTTAGTTTTCGTTGAAGCAGCCTGTATGTATATATATATATATATATATATATATATATATATATATATATATATATATATATATATATATATATATATATATATATATATATATATATATATATATATATATATATATATATATATATATATATATATATATATATATATATATATATATATATATATATATATATATATATATATATATATATATATATATATATATATATATTTATAAATTTTCGGACGTATTTTAATGTGGTTTCTTGATTTCTTCTTTCTTCCGGTTTCTCGATCATGGTAATGACCATTCGTTGATAGTTTTTAACGACGTTTCGGTTGGATCGTCCCAGCCATTCTCAAGTCGGAGTATAATTCTACTTTATATATATATATATATATATATATATATATATATATATATATATATATATATATATATATATATATAGCCAACTTTGACCTTGACTTGATCTCAGAATTTCTCGAACTATTTTATGAATTTGATGATTGTGATTCAAGAAAATGTCTAAAAATCCTCAAATTATTTCCATACGAATGAGTAGTTATTCTCTAAACGTAACTGTTTACTCATATCCTTGAATTTTGCCTGATTTCGCTTTATTCGGGATTTTCTAATTCATTCATGAAAAATAGGTAAATATATAAAACACAACTGTCATAATACCAGAAAACAATACCGCTTTATCGAAATAACAAATATTTGGCCATACTGATATAGAGCGAATGACTAGGTGGATACTTAAACGGTTGAATAGGTGACATTCACGAAATATATTGATAAGGAAAACGAATATGCATTTGAATTACTTGAAGTCGAAACATGCTCTTTTGATAATTTTTATTGTTAATTTCATGAGGTCATAAACCACGCCATTCAAATTCGTAAATGCTTCGTGTAGATACTGATTAAATAAACAAGTAAAACTGAAATCAGGGACACATTCGGATACTGAAGTCTAACAAACAATGAGCACATCTTAAATAATTTTTCTAGAAGTATTATTTTAATGTCATGAATTATTCAAAGAAATTATTGTGTTTTGATTTTCATCTTATGCATACAAACTTCCTAAACTCAATTTGAATAATCTTCTCTATTAATCGTTCGAATATACACAGACTACAGAGGATATTCAATCTCAATGAATATCTTTCTATTTCACTATTCAACGGAATAGAAGGCATATGAAACCGTCCACTTTGTTCAAATTTATTTCGTGCTAACCTTGTAATTTGCAATTTCGATAAAGTTCAAAAAACCATTCCCAAATCATCTCAAATTCAATATAGATTGCAAGACGAAAGTGGAAAACTAATATGTAGCTTTACGAGACATCCCCGCTTTAATATTTCTACTTTGCTATACGCAGAGCTTCTGCATTACCAATCATTGTCTGTTCCAATGACGTTTGGGTTACTTGAATATTAGTGTTAAGCATTATTGTTAATAAAATTGATGACATTTCATTTGAATACTGCCAGTGTATATGTTTTATCATATAGTATCACATCTTTCATAAGTAAACAATGGTTAAATTCAAATTTTAGAGTTTGTATATCTGCAAGAGGTATCTTAGTACTTAGATTTAGAAAGTATGTCAAATTAAAAAACTTCAAGTGGTGATAGTTTGCAAATTATAATTGACTAGCCTAAACCCGGGACACCCCTCGTGTAGTAGTAGTGTATGGTATATCAACTATATTGCGTTGATGTAAAACCGTCTCTAGCACATTTGCGAGGACCATAACTGCAGTGTAGCTAATTTCAGCAATCACGATAGAAGTTCAATTAGCGCCAAATTGTAATATGAAACGTCATATGAATGAGCTTGATGCTCTCGACCTTACCTATATTTAACTGTATCCTGAAATATCAGTGCCACAGTTTGACTGCGAACATAAAAGTTTGTTGGTAAAGAGCGGAACTTTAAAAGGGCTCACCACTTTTTACATGAGTTTGGGAGAAAAAATGTAAACATTGTTTGATTTGGTGAAAATGTTATTTATTGTGATAAGAGAAATGCATATGCACTTTACACGTGATAAGAGTCGAACACTACATGGGCACTCCCAAACTGGTTTGTGTACTCAGTGCTCATAGACCCACTGTCGAACAGGCTGTATTTCTGTATATACGTCCATCTTTTCCGTGGTGTCTTGATATATCCCGTTCTGCATACATCATATTATGTTCCCATGAAATTGAAAAATTTTTCCTGATTTTCTCTTCATAGCTGTGCAAATTGCAAACCACTAAAATTTAATAAGCACCTATTATTCTTCATCTTTCTAAAACACTATTCGAATTTTCGTGAATATCTAACAATTTTCGATGAATTTTCTTTTCACTTCGGACCGACTTTTTGATTTCGGAAAAGGCCCTACCAATTTTTTTATTAACAATTTCTGAAACCTTGGCATTCGAAATATCCTGTAGATCTAGCTTTATTGCTTCTCACTTTTTATTTTCATTCACCATTGCATTGAAAATTGATTTCATGAGTCAAATAATAGCGAATAATAGCCCCTTTTAATTTTAGAAGTAGGTTAGATGTCACTATCACAGAGTAAAAAATTACATAATAATGTTCAAAATTAATGAAAAAGTTATCAATACTTTCGCGCTTGAAGCGCCTGAATCTCTGCGGCTGTCTACCCTGATACTTGTTGCGCCAGTACAGCTGGACCCCACGGACCGTATTCATGCATTCATTGACATCTAGCTAAGGTTCTTCACTAATTGGATTATCTCATGCCTAGTAATACTGTTACTCCTGCTGTTACTTGATTTTAGTATATCCTCTTCGCTAATGGTTTCTTGTTTTATCCATAACGAACTTGCATATGATCCTGAATGCCTTCGTGAAAAGGACGGCACGACTGTGCTCTCTGCTCGAGTTGGTGGACGAACGGCAAATGATCATATCATCTAGAACTCATCATAAACCTATCAATTTTTGGAATGGCCATCCATATGCAGAATTGTGTATATGGGAAGTTCCTGAATTGGTAGGTTGTGACAATGTGGATGGTGATTTTTTAAGTATTGAGGAATCGCGTAAGGAATTCCAAAATACAGTTAAAATGAAATATGTTCATATTTATTCAGTTATATCCTGCACTACCCAAGTTCTGTATGAATATCACAAGAGTATTAACTTAAACAAGATAACTCTGATGTTGCATATACGAATTATCTTAATTGTGGCTAAGACACTGAAGCATTTACAGAAATCGTAAGATAACTAGTAGAACAATAACTGTAGGCAAATTCCGATTTTATCCGTTTGTACTGTTATATTGATCGAAAACTTCTAGACATTTCGACGTTTTTTATAGAAAAACATCTCTGCCTCGAGATAGGCTCCATTTTCAGTATCCATTCATACGAACCAGATTTCATTTTCGTTAGAATCCGTTTCAGCTGTTACTAGACAGTAATCGTAGGAGACGAGTCCGATGAATAAGGTGAATAGAAGAGTAATTCATACAAATTTAACATTCATGCGATCAAATTATGATTCGCTGCCTTGTCAATTTGTACTTTTTTCTTCATCATTTGTGATTATCTATTCCCAATACATCATCATCTTCCTAACTTAAGGTTATTGAGATTGGTGAAATATCGTGCTCATTCCAACGGACATTTTCGTTTTTGGTCTGTAAGATCCGATTACCTCTAATAAGCATACATTATTTTTTAGGCTGCAGAAAAGTAACAGAGAATACATGTTTTATCTCTTCTCATATGCTACATGAAAATAAAATATTTTTATTGTGCTGAAACAGTTCCAATCAGCGCCCTAAATTGCTCATGCTTCGTAATTTATGATTGACTACGAACATATTCTTCTCATAGAGAAATGTTAATTCAAAACTTTTCGAAGAAGAATTAAAGCGGTAAAGAAAACGTACTAAAATGGTAAAAATAAAAAAGAACTTTTTTAGCATCTCAAAGCTTCTACCCTAATGTTGGTACTTTAATGAATTCGGATCGACACCAACCACATAAACAAGCAGGTTAATAACATTGAATGATATGATGCCAGGACAGCAGAAAGTGCTCCAAGTACCCCGCGAATTTCCTGGTAATCGCAAGTTAAGTTAATATTAGCAAGAGCAGCTAATGTCGCACTTCGTTACGTGTGGTCGTGCACAGATTGCATTTTTGGAATGTTAATGCTGATCCATGGATATTTTGTTTCTGTTGTAATTATTTCTTTTTCTATTAGTAATCTATCGATCTTCTCTTTGTTTGCCACCAAATCAAGTTTAGGAACATTCTAACGTTAGTGCAGAAGTTGAGACTAAAATGATCCACTTCATTTCTCACTTAAAACCATTCGGAAAATAACAACAATTCAACTTCGAGTGCAGATCTTTTCATCAATGTAAAAGCAAACTTCGAATTATAGTGTTCCGTTCAATATTCCATTAGATACTCAAATTCATAAAATGAATGATGTTTTTCTCAAGATGAACCCGTTATTTTGAACATTTGACTAAAAACTTTCAGTTTTTTTTGTAACTGATAACGTGAAACCCGCTGGTTGAGCGACTGCACGTGTCGGGTCCAGCAGACCACTAAAAAAAACTAAAAACCCGTTAGCAATATCCACTTCCGAACTCATTTTTTTCTCCAATAGAACTCTACATTTCCACGGAGAAATCTCTGTTTATTAATTCTGATTTACATTTTCCTGTACCTTACTCTTTCTATCCTGCCTCTCTTTCCTTTTTATTATTTTCGTTAGTATCCGAACCCTTTTCTCCAGCTACGTCCATCCATTTCAGAAAATATTTGCCGACAGCCATAAATATCAGCCTCTGTCTATCCCACCTCTTACACTCAATTACCATATGGCTGACATAATCCTCACACATCCTACAGTTGGTATTCCAGGTGTCCCCTATCCTTTTCCAATATATCTCGTTCTCTGTTATAGCCTGCGTTAGCCAGTAGTTTTTCCTCATATGCAGGCTGTTAACCCATAATGTCCGGAATCAACGTTTTCGTCCATATAGCCTTTTCCTACGTTTGCCTCCTCACCTGACTTCAGTTCAGAATACGTGTCATTAAAACCCTGGATAGTGTCCCTCACAGCTTTCTAAAACCCACCTCCTTCCTCTTCTAAAACAATGGGAATTATGCCTGCCATGACCTGTGCGATACGCACACCATACCCCTTGAGTTAGCTAAACACCTTTCATATTTTCCTATACGCATGACACGCTCCCATATAAAAGCGCCATACATCCCATCATCCCAACGCTAGGCTTTAAACTGCGCTTAGCAATCTCTTAACCATCGGTGACCGTTCTCGCATATTTGGCATGATTCTCTGCAATGCCGCAACTCTACTTCTCATTCTGTCTGCTGTCTACTACTCATGCTGCCCCATTGGCAGGCTTTAGTACCACTACTTCGCAAATTAATTCTATGAATTAATTATTTTTCCGTAGAAATATTTGCATATTTGCTTATTGGAACTCACAAATTTTATGACTTTGTCGAATAATAATTCACTAGATAGTAGGTCAATATTACGTGCGACTGATCTGGTTTTTGTACAGTGCGATAAAATTCAATAACTTGTAAACATTATCTGTAGTAATTGCTCATAGAATCGGCGCTTGTTAGCTTTTTTGTTAGAACGAGACTTTTTTCTACTATCGAATCTTAAATCTCGGAATAGCTTCGATGACATCATGCTTTTTTCAAGAACACTTCTCTAGAAACAACTCTGCGGTTCATTAGAAATAACGGAAAACCCATATTCATCATATTCAATAAGGTAATATTAGTATTTTATTATTTTAGTATATATGATATAAGAATTTACTCCCTCCAAACAATCTATATTGAAGAAATGTGGCCCGAGGTGTAAATCGAATTAAACTTTCAGAAAGATAGATGAATACTCGATAGTTATAATATATATACAACGTGTTCCAATGAAAATTTGCCAACTCCCTCTATGTCAAGAAATACTGATTGTAGCGTAAAAAACTGGAACGCGTCAATTTTTGATTGGAGAGGGACCAGTTTCTGAATTGGTTTGGATCATGTAAAATCAACCCCCTACCCTAAGTCTAAATTGATTATAAGGAAAGTAGGTCGAGAGGCATATATTTGGAACGGTCTTTCAATTCTCTTCTCGAAAATTGTAACTTTATGAACATTTAATTTCATACAGATGGTTCAAACACAACGAAAAATTGTATTTCAACGAAAAATCGCACCAAAAACCAAATTAAGTGCTCAAAATGACCTCCTACTACCTCCATACAACGATACAAACAATTCCTGAATTCACTTCTAACATTTTGAAGAACTTCTGGTGTCACAAGTCTGCAGTAGGTGATGATTCTTCTTCGCAGCTGGTCCAAGTTTTCAGGTTGTGTAGTATAAACTCTCGATGAAAGATGCCCCCATAAGAAGAAATCTAAAGGACTCAAATCAGGTCATCTGACTGACCACTCAACTGTTCTTGTTCTGTCAATTCAGTGATCTGGGAAATTTGCATCCAAATATTGTCACACACGAATGTGGTTTATTGCTGATATTTTCACTTAAAATTTCAGAAAATTGCAAACGGCAATCAGGATCGTCCTCGTTTATTTCATGAACTAGTTCTCTTTATAAAGGTTAAATTGGTGATGTATCACGATCCTTTAGAGTTAAGACTCTTGAAGCTGGTGATGTGATTTTGAGAACTTAATTTGATTTTAAGCATTGTCAAATTTTTGTTGGAAACAACTTTTGTTGTGTTTGGACTGTTTCTATGATATTGAACGTTCATGAAGATAATATTTTTGAATGGAAAATTAAAAGACATTTCCAAAAATGTGTCACTCGATCCACTTTCCCATTAATGAATTTCTTGACATGGAAGGTGGAAAGTTTTTGTTGGAATAATAGCTTTCGTTGTGTTTGGACTGTGTTATATTATAAGATATAAGACATAAAGATACTATTTTTGAATAGAGAATCAAAAGACTTCTCCACAGATATGTTCCTCGATCCACTTTCCGTATAATGCATTATAACTTAGGTGCTGGTGAGGGTAGGAGGTTGATTTTACATGCTCAGAACTAACTAATTGGTCGTCCCCCTCCAATCAAAAATGGACATGTCTCAGCTTTTACCGCGAAAACCAGTCCAACAAGATAGAAGGGTGGTGAATTTTCGTGGATCACTATATATATATATATATATATATATATATATATATATATATATATATATATATATATATATATATATAGAAAACACATCATCAAGCAAAATATAGATTCTTCAGAAACAGTTTTTCATATATTATCATCTTGCTCAGTCCTTGCTTCAACAGATTATTTAGAAAGACATAATACCGTCGCTAATATTATTCATTTTAATCTAGGAATGAAACATGACCTCATTCCCAAAAGAAAAATGTTACAAATATGAACCTGAGATTATTTGTTGAGAAATATAAACTTCATTTTGATAAAACAATTATATGCAAAATAGCTGTAAAACACAATAGGCCAGATATCATTCTTACTGATAAACAGAATCGAATAACAAATATAATTGATATTGCTATACCCGACACACATAATATACAAAATAAATACAATGAAAAATTTTGATGCTTGGCGATGAGATTAAAAAAATTGGAAAATGAAAAAATATTTACTCTACCGATTATTATTTCTACAACAGGTCTTATTCCTAGGAATCTTCACAAAAATATTGAGATTATGGGTCTGAAGAAAATTTATTTGAACAATTACAAAAGATAACAGTCATCAAATCTTGTAATATTCTTCGTAGGTTTCTTTCCGAAAAAATAATGAGGTAGAGTCATAGGTTTTCTCTTTAGTTTATACTGCTCAGAATCTCATTTCATATTTTATTTATTCGTATGTATAAATGTAATATAATTAGCTGACAATTTTATCATATTTATATTCAGAGCAGTATTCTATTCGATCGTTCATCACTTCACACAAAGAAAACTATGAATGAGTAACATTCAGTGTTACTTGACTAATGTCCGTACACTGGATTTTTCCGGGGAGAAAGCCTCTGACACTACTCGTTGGTAAATTGATGTCATTGTCTGATGATGCTATAGTTTGTATATATTCTGGTAGATTGATATATTCTCATAACATTTAACGTTATCCTAATATATAATGATTCCAGGATATATTTTGATTAGAATCATTGCCTGGCAATGGTATTAATTACCGGGTGATGGATTTATATTTTTCATGAAACCAGTTCGATTGCATAAACAGATATATGATAACGATTCTTCTATTCTATTCCATCATCCTTTGGCATTCTAAAGAATCTAAGATGAAGATTCTGACTCAATTATTGTGAAAGTTATAATTTTTAAATAAATGCCGGTTTTTCGTGGACCAGCGTATATATATATATATATATATATATATATATATATATATATATATATATATATATATATATATATATATATATATATATATATATATATATTATATCATTTATATAAAATTAAAGATTTCTTCTTCGAAATATGAAATTTATAAACTAAATAAATAGAATTTCAAAAGCCATCAACCTTTCTTAGTTATTCACCTCGAAGACGAACGTTGTTTACCACTCCTTTCAGGTGGATACCGTTAGTTCGAAGAAAAAACAAGATACTAGCACTGGATTAGGAATGTAATGAAGTCATCATTGTATGTATAATATTGAAGACAGTAATCATTTTAGAGTCAGTCAGCATCATATGATCTTTGATTTTTATAGTAATTATTTTCTACAAATTTGAATTTCTATCTATCTTGAAAACTCTTAAAATAAGGTTCCAACTAGGAGTATATTTTGAATATCTTAATGCAAGATAATATTTTGCCACAGATTAGTTTCATGTCTAATGAGTACTAGAAAATTACTATAGTAGCTCATTTTTAATTATGTAATAAGAAAATTCCTTAACTTTTCTCTATTTCATTAATCATTGAAATGCGGTTACGTAGGGAATGTATTTGTGATGAATGTCATCATCAATGTTTTCCACTAAGCTTTAATATTCTGCCCTCCTCAATAATATTTCCTCTGACGAGAGTTACTCAAGTATTTCCGTGAAATAGGGCAAAATCTTGTAAAGTTTAGTGCAAACTATCAATTATTGAGATTAATATTTCGGAATATAATTAGAAAAAGATCAGTGAAGATTTGAAAACCATACATGTCCATTTATTGAAAGTATGCTTCTTATATATTCTATGTAAATTAATTATTATTCTTGACATTGGGGTTAAAAAAATATTCTGATTGTTACGAAATCATTTAGAGATAAATCATTTCTCATAGCTCTAAAGATATTTCTCTACATAAAATATGAAACTTACAATTCATAAACAAATCAACTCTTGAACAGTTTCTGATGCTAGGAGTGTCTTAAAAATCTTGTTTTGTTTTAAAATAATTTTCGAGAATATATTTTGTGTCTAACTATACGGAAAGATGATATCAAATTTAAACAAATTTTTTTTGTGAATAATGTGTAACTACTAACTATGAAATTAATGTCAGAAAAACACAAGTTTTAAACTGGGTTTTCAATTCAGCCATTGTTTGAATTTTTGGGATAGTATAAGAATAGCATCTAACAGTTTCAGATTTTGCTCGAAATGTTTCTTCATTTATTTATTCGAATAAATGACGAGAGAATTAAACATCGAAAAAATTGCTCGTTTAAAACGATTTTACATTCAGAAGAGTGACGAATTGAAAAAAATAAACGATTTCATTTGCTAGAATCGTGATGTTCCTTAGCTGGGGCTGTATAAAATTTGAAAGAATTAATCATTTACCGATCAATTAGGACCCATGACTTTTATAAATGCGCTCATTGGCTACGCTTCTATATGTTTTGCGAAGAGCTAATCGAACAAAATGATAGATTTTTATAACTATTCTACTTCAAAAAAGAGTCACCAGATAATTTAAGAATTTTGTTCCTATTCTTTCATTTCTTATTTCTTCTTCTCAATTCGGTATATATTCATATTTATACAAATTGCAATTTTGAAGTTATTTGCGTTAGAGCTATAACTTTAACACGAACAGATAAGTATGATAATATCGTAATTATGGACTGAAATACTATTAGATTACGGCCGATAATTCCAAGTTGAGCTCAGACTATTGGCACGATTTTTTGCTGAAAATATCATCTGTTATATCATATAGATGAATTACAACTCCGCATTTTCTATCTTATCGTATGTACTCTACGAAATATTTTCATATTATTACTATGCCTGCATTATGCTTTGGTGTTCATCAACCAAAATAATATCCGCCCTATTCCGAGGTATTGCTGTCACAGAACATGTTTTTGTGGAAGTTACAGTCATCACATGTTTGGGAAGTTTTATCTGCAGTGTCTCTGTCTGGAAATAAGATAGAATAAGTATTCCATGAAATTCAAAAAAATAATGCGTTGTGCTTCTCCATATAAATCATAGGAACAACCAACGGACAGCGTAATAAGAAATGAAAAATTGCTTCTGAATAAGACAAGCTACAGTATGAGTTCCATCTGTTTTGCTTGTTTATTTATTTATTCATGGTTCTTGTGAAAATAACATTTTGCATATCAATTAGAAGCTTTCAATATAAGAAACAAAAATCAACCTTTTGTCATAGTCAATTTTATATAGGTCTCCTTCTGGACTCAAGAATTCAATCAATTAATTAGATTCACAAGAAATGAATAGCAACAACGAAGTGACTAAAGTGCTACAAGAAATAAAGAAATATTTAAAGGTTTAATTTTTTCTGGTATATATATATATATATATATATATATATATATATATATATATATATATATATATATATATATATTTTTTTTCATAGAATAAAAAAATAATTTTTTAAATTCAATGAAATTCATCTAAGCTAGTGAAGCAATTAATGTATTTGGCAAGTGGAACATATTTCGGCATTAAAATTTCAAATTCGAAAGCCCACAGTAGGTATTTGCATGAAAAAATGCATATATGAAGATAATTATATAAAAAGCGGTCAACGGATTACTGGAATGGAATAGCATCAATATTCACCGTCTTGTTATTACGCAAACGACAACTGATAAAATGGAAATATGCTTCGACACGATAAATATTTTGCAGAAAATGCAGCATACTTTACAAGGTTTAAAATAACAATTTGATATGACAACATACAGGTACAATAAACTTTGTAGTTATTGTATTTAACAAAATATCAACAAGTATAAAATTTTCATTAATTGGAAACATCGCTCGTTTACCGATTTGATGTATTAGATAAAAATTTTCCAAGATTTAGAGAATATGTTTTTATTATAATCATTGCTTGGTAGTTGTATTAATTACCAGCTGGTGGATTTGAATTTTTTCATGAAATCGGTTTGATTGCATGAACAGATCTATAGGCAACTTGTCGTTGTTAAACTCCCCACAAAAATTGCCGCTTCCCTTCTATTACGACAATACTATATTAACTTTTAGGTTGCTCATTCAAGAGTCGCTTGGTAACTTTCAGAAGTGTAAAATAAGAAGATATCATTCAAAAGAGATAAGTTTATGATGGAAAATATCTACACTTTTTGAGTTAATGAAAAATTAAAAAATTCAACCATCTTCAAACATTCGCGAAGAGACCAATCAACTTGTTTCGAATGGTTACTAATCATTTTCAAAATCGAGTGTTTCCTCCCCGGGCCATAATTACTGCCAGTATACGTCTCGGATGCCCCTTAAAAAAATTTAGGATATACTCTTGAGTCACTGAGTTCCAAATTTCAGGAAGCAGATTTTCTAGTTGTTGGAGTGTTCAACAAGGCATCCAACGTTGCTGAATTTGCCATCCCATGTTGTCCCAAACATGTTCTTTGGGATTCAAGTCGGGACTTCTGGCTGGCCATCTTAAAATATCAATTTCTGCATTTTGCAGAAATTCTGTAACTACTCTAGCTGCATGAGGCCGAGCATTATCATACATATAAATGAAGTTTTCTCCAATCAATGGGCCAAAGGGTAACATAGGGTTCAAGGATATCTGCGATATATCTGGCCGCTGTCATTTTTCCATTATTCACTAGGACTAACTCAGTTCGACCATGGAAAGAAATGCCTCCCCACACCATTAGTTAGCCCCCTCCGAAGTTTTCGGTTTGCCGGATATTGCATTGCTGATACCGTTCCCCAGGTCTTCTGTATACAGGCATGCGTCTATCATTTGATACTAGACAGAACCTGGATTCGTCGAAAAAGAGAACGTTCAACCATTCTGGAATACCCCAATTTGCATGTTCCCTCGCAAACTGAAGTTTTGCGACTCGATATTCTTTGGTAAGACGCCGGCCGGTAGAAGCCACTTTTGGTCTGATATCGTCTTCTCTGAGCCTGTTCCTATCAGTTTGCAATGAAATATGCACATTTCTGGAAAGTGCAAGTTCATTTTGTAGCATTCTAGCCGTACAGTGCCGAACTCTTAGTGCAGTTAAACGAAGCCAACGATCTTCAACTGATGTTTTGTCCGATTTCTTTCCTGTCCAGCCCTTCATATTCCCCTGTTTCGTCCAAAAACATATGTGGACAAAGAAACTGTGATCGAGCTGCTTAATCGATTGTGGAATTCAGAATACCAGGTGATGCGGCAATTTTTATATATATATATATATATATATATATATATATATATATATATATATATATATATATATATATATATATATATATATATATATATGGGACGTTGTGACAAGAACTTTCAAAGCAAGCATGGTGGATCATCCACCAAGGCGTATCTACATTTAAAAGCTTTGTAACATTAAAAAATTATAACCGATTTCAGTTCAAATTGTCAATATTTCAAAATTCAACTAATTTTTGACAGATTCAGTAAGTGGAAGTTTTTTGAATCGCTAATTTCAAATTTGAAGTCAGATTTGCCTAATAAAAAATGGCAATGATCCTCAAAACAAATTTTATGACGAAATAATTGATGGAGCACTTTTTTTTTGTTTTTAAACCTACCTAAACATATATTATATGAAGATTTGTTGCTTCCTGTTTGTCGTATTATTTCTGGCGATAAATTGCTATCAACGGTGTCGTGATGGAATATTGCTAGTAATTTGTTGCATCAAAATGTCCTAATATAGTTAATGTTTTATCACTTTGCGGGGTAAATGCATGTGATGATAAAATTGTTGTCACTTTCGGATATCAAATCTTTTTTTGTTTCAATTTCCAAGCACTTTCATGATCTTATCAGTATCAATAATTAATCTGAAAAGAATAATAAGTAATATGAAAAATGTAAGAAAATTAAATAATGAAAGGAGATTTTCAATCTCCTTATGGAAAAAGGAATATATTAATAGGTTACCTGAAAAAAGACTCAAACGTTTCGGAAGAATGGATGGTTAAAAATTATTATCAATGTAAACTTTCTTTGATGGACTTATTACCACTATCCTAAACAGGGCAGAGGGTGAAGAGCCACCGTTGAAAATTGGATCTAATAAACTCACACTCCGATTATCCTTAGAGGGACTACTGGTAGAAAGTTTCCACAGATTTACCCTGAGCTTGGTATTAAATGGTTTTTTAGGCCGCCGATTACGAATCCGAGGACAGATTTACAAACTTCTAGTTTGCTGTAAATCGAGGATTTCCAAAAAATCTGTCCGCCGATCAACAACCTCAAAAAATTAAAAAAGTTGATTTCCCAAACGTTACGGGGATGAAAAAATTGGAAAAGTTGTTCCCCCTCTAATCGGAAATCGGCGGGTCCGAGCGATTCTCCATATTTTCATTTTAAAATCGGAAAATCGAACCTATATATATATATATATATATATATATATATATATATATATACCGGGTGACCCAGCGGACAGGTTACAGACCGCATTTTTTTTTTTTTTTGAAGAGCGAATTGAACAAAACTTTGCAGAGTTATTGGTATTACGTTTCCCCATATGTAAGCGTGAAAAGATTATCATATCAACTTTCACCGGAAGTGACATGAAGTTTGTTTTTTCCAATGACACTCTGTATATATTTTCATGCCATAGCAACCGCATCAGGATAACCTTTTCAACGGTGTATCACTTTAACATTCCCCATATATTAGGAGTATATCTACCTTTTCGTCAGTAGTATACATTCTAATGTGAAATGGAAACTACAAAACTTTATTGACAAAGAGATAACCAGTAATTACAACTACGACGAAATAATTAAATCGTAGAACTGTCAGATAATGGTGACGTACAGATTTTCATAGTGAACACAGAATATTTTCTGGGTAATGTTTCAGTGATCACTGGGATGATGCGATTTTGATTGGGTGGATCAGTTTAGATGATTATTTTGGATGAAAATTCAGTCCAGGAATGATGATTTCTACCGACACGAATAAGTAAAGGATTGCTACATACGCTCAGCTCATGAAATAAAAATGTATGGTTTAATACTATAAACGGAGAAATCGTAAATTTAAATCAACGAAATTAGAATTCCGTGAGAAACCTGATATTATGTGAAATGATCGGATAAAATTGAAAAACGCATAAGAATATGGTCGAAATAACTGAGCACTTACTCTCTACTACTAACTCTGAGCTGAGAGCATATTGAGCAGCCATCGCTACCAGAACTCGTATGGCGGCCATATTAGTAAAAATGAATTTATCAGTTCCTGTGTTTAATAATCGAAACGAATGCATTGAAGTGATACACCGTTGAAAAAAGGTAATCCTGATGCTGTTGCTATGGCATGAAAATATACAGGGTGTCATTAAAAAAACATACATTATGTCACTTCCGGTGAAACCGGAAGTTGATATAATAATCTTTTTACGCTTACATATGGAGAATCGTAATTCCAATAACTCTGCACAGTTTTGTTCAATTCGCTCTTCAAACAAACAAAAAAGTTACGGTCTGTTACCTGTCCGCTGTGTCACTCGGTATATATATATATCAATACTAAATTCGGCTTCAAAATAAAGAGTCTATTAACTGAATTCAAATTAAGTCACTTAATTTATTTAGATGATATTAAATTATATGCCGGAACCAGATCTCATTTAAAAAGTCTACTTGAGATTACTTTCAACTATTCGAATGATATTCATATGAAATTTGGGCTTCCAAAATGTAAAAATCTTTCTATTGAAAAAGGAAAGATCACCTCTGACTATATAAAGATTTCCAATATCGAAATCGAGCCAATGCATCAAGGAGATACATATAAATATCTTGGATTTTGTCAAGAGAAGACAATTAACCATAGCAGCACTAAAGAAAATATTAGAAGTTCATATTACAAAAGACTTAGAATTATCATCAAGAGTTATTTAACTAGTAAAAACCTTTTCAGAGCTATCAACTCCTATGCTGTTCCTATTCTTACATCTTCTTTTGGAATTATTGAATGGTCTAAAACTGATCTAAATGAATTACAATGTCAAACGAGGAAAATGCTCTGTAAATATCATAAGCACCACCCAAAGTCAGCTGTTCAGAGAGTTACACTACCTAGACATCTTGGAGGTCGTGGATTAATTAATTTGAATAATCTTCATAGTAAACAGATTCTTCATCTACGTTCCCGTTTTCATGATAAACAGAGAACGTCTAAATTACATGATATTGTTGTTGCTTCAGATTATAATCTTACACCTCTGAACTTGACAACGCAAAAGGTAGATTTTGATATATTTGATGATAATTCTAAAAGAGAAAGTTGGATGCAGAAGGAATTACACGGAAAGCACCCTAAAGAATTGAAAAATGATTATATTGATGAAATCGCATCGAATAAATGGTTAGTATCTGGAGAATTGTTTGCTGAAACAGAAGGCTTGGCAATTGCGATCCAGGATCAGGTTGTTTTCACGAGGAATTATAGAAAACACATCATCAAACAAAATATAGATGATTCTTGCCGTAGATGTTTCTGTTCTTCAGAAACAGTTTTTCATATATTATTATCTTGCTCAGTCCTTGCTTCAACAGATTATTTAGAAAGACATACTGCCGTCGCTAATATTATTCATTTCAATCTAGGAATTAAACATGACCTAATTCCCAAACGAAAAAAATTTCACAAATATGAACCTGAGATTATTTGTGAAAATGACAAATATAAACTTTATTTTGATAAAACAATTCTTTGCAACAGAGCTGCAAAACACAATAGACCAGATATCATTCTTAATGATAAACAGAATCAAATAACATATATAATTGATATTGCTATACCCGACACACATAATATACAAAATAAATACAATGAAAAAATTTCTAAATATATGATGCTTGGCGACGAGATTAAAAAATGTGGAAAATGTAGAAAATATTTATTCTACCGATTATTATTTCCACAACAGGTGTTATTCCTAGAAATCTTCACAAAAGTATTGAGATTTTGGGTCTGAAGAAAAATTTGTTTGAACAGTTACAAAAGATAACAGTCATCAAATCTTGTAATATTATTCGTAGGTTTCTTTCCGAAAATAATAATGAGGTAGAGTCATAGGTTTTCTCTTTAGTTTATACTGCTCAGAATCTCATTTCATATTTTATTTATTTGTTTATTTAAATGTAATATTGATGTAATATTAATATTAACTGACAATTTTGTCATATTTATATTCAGAGCAGTATTCTATTCGATCGTTCACCACTTCACACAAAGGAAACTATTAATGAGTAACATTCAGTGTTACTTGACTAAGGTCCGTACACTGGATTTTTCCGGGGAGAAAGCCTCTGACACTACTCGTTGGTACATTGATATCATTGTCTGATGATGCTATAGTATGTATATATTCTGGTAGATTGATATATTCTCATAACATTTAACGTTATCCTAATATATAATTATTCCAGGATATGTTTTGATTATAATCATTGCCTGGCAATGGTATTAATTACCGGGTGGTGGATTTATATTTTTTCATGAAATCAGTTTGATTGCATGAACAGATATATGGGCAACTCGTCGGGGTAAAACCCCCTATATATATACAGGGTGCCCCAACGAAAACTTAACACTTCGATTTTCCGGTTTTAAAATGAAAATATGGCGAATCGCTTGAACCCGTCGATTTCTGGTTCGAGGGGGACCAATTGTAAGTTCATTGGGTTCTCCTCTACAGAAGCTAGGGGCATATCTTGCAAACAGTTACAACCAACTGCAGAAACAGCAAATTCATAAGTGGAAAACTCAGGGAATTTCATATCAAATATTAAGATCATCAAAATCGATAAAGAAGATATTTTCGCGAGTCTAGATATAATTTCTCTATATTCAAGTATTCCCACAGAAGAAGCCTTAGACATAATATCCATGGAAAATAATTTCTGTCCAGATATCATAGACTTGGCAGACCATAGTCCCAAAAACACATACGTTACATACAATAATCAGATATACAGGGTGCTTCAACGAAAACTAAACAGAGGCTATATCTACAAAGATATTAATTTCTGATCAAAACGCAAAAACATGTCAATTTTTGTTTCAAGGGGGACATTTTTTTGGGGTCTAGTGATGACTCAAAAGAAAGGTGGTATCTTTATCTACATTGCCTTGAACGAATTTCCATTTTTAATTGAAAACTGTAAAAGATACAGGGTGAGCAACTGAAAGATAGGGAAGACTATTTCCCTGAGACTATTCAAGTTTCAGTGAGGTAAAATGGAACAGATCCATGCTGATCAATGGCAGTCATCATCAAGTACCATCCTCATCTCGAATTTCAACCCCTGGAGCAGGGGTGACAACCCTTGAAAAATTGGAAGAGGATAGATGGGTCGAGTTATAAGTCGAAAGAAAGGTATTATCTTCGTCTGCATTTCCGTGAAAGAATTTTCATTTTTGATTGAAAACTGTAGAAGATACAGAGTGAGCCACTGAAAAATAGAGAAGACGGCTACGGCCATCACACGAAAATGAAATCGAAAAGGTCTTTAATGTGTTAACACATAGAACGATAAATGTCGCAAGTTATCATTATTCAGATATGATGTACACCTGGTACATCAGCCAGACAAGTTTTCTATTTAATCAACTCTTTGTTTTCATCATTTCCCAGTGGCACAGGTGTATCATCTGTGTCCATTAATGGGATGTCGCCAAATGTATATGTACTTGATGCTGTCCAACGGATTGAAATGAGTAGGTGACAGAGTTTTGCCTGGTGTTGAAAATGGGTGTGCAATACTGACAAGGTCGAACGAGATCGTAACTACAGTCTATTGCTCCTATTCATAACATCCAACGACACTGTACCACTACTCTGTGGCCCTGGTTAGGTTAGGTAGATGTTGGATTTTGAATTGGAAAACTAGCTACTTCAGAAAGGTGTATTTAACTTGTTACGGAAATGTGAATTGTTCACTGTATGAAAGTCTTTAATCTATTCATTAAACTTAATATGTTCACACATATAGCGATAAATTTCGCATGTTATCCTTATTGAGATATGAAGACAGTTCGTCTTTTCTTAAATTCGTCATAAGTCATAAGGGAACGAACCTACCTCCTAATATTCTGAAACTTTAACATCTGATATCATACCAATCATAAGAGGCAGTTTCCAATGACATTTTCCAAGTGCTCTCTAGTTTTGTCTGAGTTGAAGGATACTGGTTTTGGTTTACAATTGAATGATACTGTTTTTGGTTTTCAATTGAAGAGTTAATCTGCAGAGTTTAAGTTAACTCATTTAATTTACTTGGAAGATCTTGAATTAAAAGCTGCAACAAAATCATATTTAAACAATTAACCTACTCTGTTCCATAAAAATCAACATCTCAATTACATTGTTTCGTTGTTGCTTAAGATTGCAATCTCACACCACTAACTTCAATATAACATCACGTACATTTTGATTTCTCAGAGAATAAATCTGTGAAAAAGTTGGATGCAAAAGCAACTGCACGGAAAACAGTTCAAAGAATTATACAACGTCTGTATAGGTGAAACGCTTCTGATAAATGGTTATAAATAAAATCATTCTTCAAAACAGAATACCTTGCAATAGCTATACAAGATGGAATTATTTTCACAAGAAACTAAAAGAATCACTTAATCAAGCAGCATATAGATGATTCTTACCATAGGTGTTTTTTTCTTCAGAAACAGTTTTTCATATATTATCATGATGCCAATACTCAAGTACAAGTATAAATGTGACAAAATTCGTGACAGCGATAAATATCTTTCGTGCCCTCGCGAAGTCGAGGGAAGTACACAGCCGTAATATCTTTTTCCCGAATCAACTCGCGACATTCTCGACTCCTTTATAACTTTGTTGTGGATAGAGTTACAAGTCAGAATTGTCAGTTAAAAAGAGAACTTACTAAAATTAGCCATATTCTCTGTTATTTATCTTATAGTTTTCGAGCTATCGCCAGTCAAAGTTCTTAAATTTTGCCAGCGATACACTCACCGATTAGCATAACATAATCTGGGGGCACGATATAACACACACTTTTTTTCATGGATGTTAGAACTTGAGTAATGGTTATTCGTACTGGTGTATCTTAACTTTTCAGAGAGTGAATTGGGAATTCCTGAAAAAGTAGAATAGATAATTGTAACTGAATAAGTTTAATAAGGATAGATTCACCATCGGTTTGGATTATATAAAACTGTGTAATTTCTGTCAGTCCTTTCTCTGCTTCTAAGTTTAAAAAAACAAGGAAAAGCCACTAATTCATTTGTTCCCATCATCTCCGATACAAGGTGCAATGATTCATCTGATTTGTTACCTTACAATATTTATAGTGTTTATGGAATTTAGACATATTCATTACTATAGCAAATACAATGACCTGGCAATCACACGGTGATCGCTTTCGTGGTTGCGTTCGAATAGACTCGCGTGTTAATAGGTATGAAGCATACCAAGTATGCTGAAAAGTTCGTAGGCTAGTAAAATACTTCTCTTTTAGTAAAATTCAATTTTTTCATTCAATAAAGTAAACTTCAAGGGAGATTCAGCGATTGTAGGTAACGATTAATAATTTTTTCGAAGCCAATTTTACAAGGCTCCTCTTTTACTTCCAGATACGCCTCAGTTTCGGCCATTACCTATTCATTAGTCTTGAATTTTTTTCCAGTGAGCATTTTCTTCAAGTCTGAAAACAGAAAAATGTCACTGGGAGCAAGATCTGGTGAATAAGGTGGATGGCGGAGTAATTCCAAGCCTAAAACGTACAACCTTGTTTTGATTGATTTGTAGCAAAGTGCATTGTCTTGATGAAACGGCACTTTCTTTTTTTCCAAATGGGGCCCGTTCCTTCGTAATTTGGTCCTTCAATTGATTCAATAATTCAATGTAGTAGTCGCTGTTTATCGTCTGGCGCTTTTTAAGGTAATCGATGAATATAATACCTTGCGCATCCAAAAAACAGATGTCATAACCTTGCCAACTGACTGCTGCGTTTTTGCATGCTTAAGATGCAGTTCACCTCGTTCAGTCCATTCGGCTGACTTTCGATTTCTTGCTGGAGTGTAGTAATGAATCCATCTTTCATCAATTGTGATGTATCGACGAAAAAACTCGGTTAATTATCTTCAAACAGTGCTCAGAATGATCGACTCGTTGTTGTTCTTGATTAAGAGTCAATAAGCGCGGCACCCGTTCCGCACACAGCTTTCACATGTCCAAATATTCTTTCAAAATAAAACCAACACGTTCCTTGGATATCTTCAGGGCCGTAGCTATCTCGATCAATTTCATTTTTCGATTATTCAAAACGACTTTGTGTACTTTTTCAGAGTTTTCATCGATGACAGCCTCTTTGGGACGTCCACTTCGTGCATCGTCTTGTATACTAAATCACCTCGTTTAAACTTTGAAAACCACTTTTCCACCGTTGATTTTTCTGGCGTCCGAATAATGTTTATCATGTTTATCAAGCCATGCTTCGGCTTCAACTATATTTGTTTCATCATAAAATGTCTCTTTTATCCATTATTCCAACAATAACAAAAGTTGATTCACTTTCAATGCTGTATCTTGCGAACCAACGGTCAAACAGCTAAAAACTAGTACCAACTGAAAATCATATAGATTCAACCCCAGTAACGCCATCTGCATATCAGCCTACGAACTTTTCAGCCCACCTGGTAATTTGTTGAACATTTTATAATTATACACTCTTTGTCGTAATATACTCGATCGACTAGTAGTTCATTCATAACACAAAAACAATGAATTTACATTCAATGTCAGTTGATCCAGGTCCACGAACAGAATTTTTCATTGTAGGACGCGCCTGTCACTATTCATTGGTACGTTGATCTAATAAATAATGTTATAGTTTGTGAATATTCTGATAGATTGGTAGATTTTTATGATAAATTATGTTATTCTAATATAAGAATTCCTGTATATATTGTAATTATAATCATTGCCTGGCAAAGGTATTTATTAACAGATTGTGAATTTATATTTTTCATAGAATTGCTTCGCTTACAGGAACAGATTCATGCTTAGGAATAAATGTCAAAAATTATTCAGTTTCTATAGATACCATTAATATCGATATTCGATAAGTTCCATTTATATAATTTATCTAATCGCACAAGATTACCTTTCTGAAATTCCACTAATTAATTGTGAATAGCTTTACTTCTAGAGATACGGTACTTCATGATTTCATAGAAATATATAGCACATGGCTTTTTTGATATTGGATTTTCTAGAGCATTATCTCGAAATGCATGCTGATGTAAAATCCGGAGCAGTAAAGTCAGTGGCCGTTGACTAGCGTTCATCCGTCTCCCTTCCGCTGCTTATCGAGTATTATTATTTCATTAAATAATTTTCTTTCATATTGTAAAATGTTGTAACGAAATGTTACGCTGTTTATGTTATCCTACGGATATGTAAATAGGCTCAGTTCAGGAAACTTGAATTTAATTAACCTCAAGTAACTTTTTTACTTCTTTTGTACGTATATTAATTATTATTTGTCCATAATTCCGACTATGGGGAATAGGTTTCTATAAAATATACAGGGTTAGGCAAAAGTACCGGAACGGCTAATTATCTCAGATGTTTACCGAGCGATTTTTTTGAAAATTGGTATTCCTACATTGTGAAGCATAAAGAATTCAGTGTTGATATTTTGTGCTAAATAGTGTTTCCGGTGTAGCCGGAAATGACCAAAATATGAGAATTTCAAATATAACACCCTATATGTTTATTCATCTTTAGATTCAGAGGAAAAAACTTCCTTAGAAACAATCAAGTAAATTGCTTTTCCTTCAATGTCGTGTACATAAAAAAAAATCAAAATGACAATAATTATTATCACCTAAATCAAATTACTCTCTAATTCATAATCAACGTGACAGGTTGACACAATTATTGTCAAGTATTTGTTGAAGTTTTGATTGAAGTGTTGAAAATGAGTTCCGTTCACCTCCTGACAATAACCTAATCGATCGCTGAAATTTCTGAGAGAATTTTGCAGAAATTGTGGGGGTATCAAATTAATTTCTTCTGTTATGCGACTCATCTAGATTGGCAGGTCGTTCTCTCTAAACTCGACATTTCAAGTGGCCCCATAAAAAGAAGTCCAGACTGCGGTGGCCACTCGATAGGACCTCTTCTATCGATCCATCTTTCTGGAGAAACTTCATCCAGATAATTTCGAACATCTACCGCAAAGTGTGGGAGAGCTCCATCTTGTTGGAACCATACAATATCAGCTGGGGTTAACGGATTATCTAAATTACATTTCTTAATAATTCCAAATATCGCTATGCATTTAAATTCACCTTCTATAAAAAAAGGACCAATTATGTGGTCATCGATAATACCTGCCCCAACATTCAATTTTTGCGGATGTTGTGTATGAACCTCTCTAATTCAATGTGGGTTGTTTCTCGACGAAATACGGCAATTATGCCTATTTATTGTATTGTTGAGGCAGAACGTAGCTTCATCCGAGAATACGATTTTTTTCAAAAAATTTGGATTCGCCATAATCATTTCCATGATGGCCTCTGAAAATTGTACTCTACGGTCAGGATCGTCTTCAGTAAGCTCATGGACGAAATGAATTTTATATGGTTTATTTGTAGAAACCTGAGCATTTTCCTCAATTGCCAGTAAAATGTCCAACTTCGTTTTTTCGTCAGTGAAGACTTAGGGCGTCTGGGAATATCTTCCACTTGCCGACTTGTTTCATATGGCTTAATAGTTCTGCATACTGTAGATTTACTAATTTGATGATCTGGTTGAACAGTATTGAAGAGACTGCGAACTCTTGGTTAGATCGTTGTCTGTCACCATATCCGCGCATTATCAAAACCTCGATCCGTTCTGCTTCACTAAGCTTGAATACCATCATTAGGAATTGAAGTGAAAAAATCTAAACTTCAACAAATAATTGACATTATTTGTCAACCTGTCCCGTTGATTATTAATGCAAAAGTAATTTGATTTAGGTGATATAATTTTTATTATTTTAATTTTTTATGAACTCGACATTGAAAGGAAATGTTTTTTGTTGATTGTTTCTAAAAAAGTTTTTTCTCTCAATCTAAAGTTAAATAAACATATAGGTTGTTACATTTGAAATTCACATTTTTTTGGTAATTTTCGGCGACACCGAAAACACTATCAACACTGAATTCTTTATGGTTAGCAATGGAGGAATACTAATTTTCAAAAAAATCGCTCGGTAAATAACTAAGATAATTAACCGTTCCGGTACTTTTGCCTAACCGTGTATATGGTTTATCAGAAGTATGAACTAAGGTTCTAATGCTTAACTCTTGATGGAGAACATATTTTATAGCAAGCAAATCGACCAATTGGAATGCTTTAGGCTACAATGTGGCTGTTGAATACTATGGAAGAACTTAAAACAAAAGGGAAGTGCAATGTAAAATCGGTCAATTCTAACAGTTGAAAGAAATACTTTTCTACCTATTTACCAAGTGAATAATTATTACATTACACTAATAGTCCACCTATAATTGTGCAATCCTTTTCTGAAATGGCAGTTGTTAATACCGAGCTCTTAGGCTCTCGAATACGATCCATGCGCTCGTCCACGATATACCGAAAACAACAACATTAACTAGAAGAATTGAATATGGCGCTTTTTTCACACGACTTGAGATTTGGTTTGCGTAGGGACAGTCGTGTCTGGACGAGAACAAGGTAGTGGCATCGATACCGCTTTATGAAGAGGATGATTCCATTTCAGAGTCGTTGATTAATGATTTATGAAACTTATAGCGCTGTAATTGAGCAAATGTTCACTCAATGCAATATTTAGACTATTATACCAAAATTTCAAGCAACTTATGGTGGATCTTTTGTATAGGGAACAACTCTCGCATCAAGATATTAAGATCACGAAATTGTCAAAATTCACCTTCCCCACCTTCTTCAGATCTAAGCCCTATGGAATTTACTGGATCTAGCTCTTTGTGACTATCTAATACAATCAGAAATGGTTAGCAAATGCTATTACTATGAACAAATATTCTGCAGAAAAGCATATGCCAGGAATAGTTAGTCGCGGTATTCTAGTAGAGGAACTCATGATGCTAAATTGTGATTTACTCAAGCGTCGTGAGGACCTATTGAAATTTAAAGATTAAGTGATTGGATTAAAGAAAGGTTATAAAATGTTTTTTTTCAGCGGTGGGGATAGCGTCTAGAGGTTTTCAGAAATCGAAAAAAAACAGTTATATTGATGGGAGTGGTCATACGCAAGGAGAGAAATAAAAATTTTTCCAGCGCGTCAGATAATCAAAAATATTAAGTGAACCCTAAAAATGCTCCCATTCAAGAGACTGACCAATCGTAAGTGACTCAGGTTCGTGGAGAATTTTCGAAAATGCGAAAAAAACCCAATCGTGAGGTATGCTGCCTACAAACGGGTCTGTTCAATGGGATTAGTCCGATGCGAATCTATGAACTCATTCCTTTATCATGACCTGTATGCAGCGACAATATTCTGAAACCGTATGACTTTTTTTATTGTTTTTGATTCAAATTTAACAACTCTTTGGTATCTTTCCACAGAAACACACCGCATATTATTATCAATCATCTTCTCTACAGATATTAAACTCACAAAAAAGGAAGCAATGTGGAAACGATGCGAGATAATCATAAATAGATATAAAGTGAAAGTGAGGAAGAAACGTGAAGTGGGGAATTGATGCATTAGTCCGGTTTATGGAAATAGACAGATTATATTTTTTCGTCTTTTCCGCATTATTCCTCGTAAGGTCACTTTTGTTATGCAAATTTGTAATTCCCCAATCCTTCGTGTCACTCCCAAATCGTCAAATTACTGAGGTGCACACTTTTCAGAATGTAATTACCCGCTGTACCTTTATCTGACATGCTCGAATATGTCTTAACATCGATTTTTTTTTACTATTTTGATCGGCTGTCCTATACTCTGGGACCTATATATAGGTTTCAGGTATGGTGTAGGTAGGCAACTGGAAGCAATGTGTTCCCCTTTATGTTAAACTGCCATCCTCGCGTAAATCCCAAAATCTCCTATTGGGCTCCCCTACCATTCGATTTAAAGGTAGAAATACCTGATATAAATTAATTTCTTTCACTCTTTGCAATTTTCACTTTTCCTTATTGTACTCAATTTTTATTTTAAATAGATATTTCAAATCCTTAATTTGTAACTTGATCTTCTGGAACTGGCACTTCATTTTCTTTAAAAATATATTTCAATATACCAAAATCTTTATGAATAATTCTTCATTGAATGTTTTGATAAAGTAGAATATTCTGATAAAAGATATATATATATATATATATATATATATATATATATATATATATATATATATATATATATATATATATATATATATATACCCTCGGAGGCAAAATTAGCGGAACACTCGAAAATTTAACCAAATTCGAAGTTCGATATTTTTCCTAATTCTCAACCGATTTAGATGATTTGTTCGGCAAGTTATAGATAAACTCTTCTGCTTTGTAGAAATTATAAGAGAAAACAAAAAAAATTTGAAAACAATTTTATACGGGGGCAAAACTAAAAGTGCTTTTTTTTTGTCAAAAATTCGTAACACCCTGTGGAATTTCGTGGTCCGAGTTGAAACGTACAATATGATGGTCTGTCAAGACACATCTTCCTACAGTAACGCCCTTCTCGTTTCATGCTTTTATCTCTATTTTTGCAAAATATATTCAATTTCAAGTGGAAAATCGCCATTTTGGAGAAATTCCATTGAATCAAGAAATTGTCATTAAAATTCGTCTATCAATATGGAATTTTCTTATATCGTGTCGAAATTTTCGTTTGCGATTTTTATGATCGAAATGCATTAGTTATTGATGACAATTTGGTTAATTTGGTGAAAATTAGGAATTCATAGGAGATAACAGTAGGTAGGTATTAAAATACACAACCGAATTCTGGGACCATTGATAAAACTTTTCATTTACACATGTGCACACCTTTTTTTATCAAATATGAAATACAACACACGTTTTTTTGTATATGACCACATTTGCACTTGTTTAAAAAATGAGAGTTTTCCATTCTTTGATTTGATACAAATTCGATCGGTTGCGATGTTTTGTGATTCTTTTACTGTTTACGATTCGAAACGGTATTTTTCATTCAGAATGAGAGATTTACCACCAACCTCAGTAGCAAGGGCAGTTACATTGATCGAGGAAGGGCGCACCTACCGCTCAGTCGGTACCATGTTGGGTGTCTCGACGTCGGTTATCCATCAAATCTACCGACGTTACAGGGAAACTGGATTGTACGTGAGGAGGCGAGGACAAGGAAGAAATCGGGCAACCCGCGCTATACATGACCGTTTCATCGTCAATCAAACCATAAGAAATTCTCGTCTTACTGCTGTTCAGGCACGTAACCTTTTACAAGCAGTGGATAACATTAACGTCAGTGTGAGGACAGTCAGAGAACGATTAAATGAAGTTGGTCTGAGATCATACGCGCAAGCAAGAGCACCAAGACTCGATACAGCCCATCGGGAAGCAAGATTGGCGTTTGCTAGGGAGCATGTAGCATGGACAATCAATCAGTGGAGACGAGTTTTATTTAGTGATGAGAGCCGATATTGTGTGAATTTCGTGGATGGTAGAGATAGAATATGGAGGCATCGAGGGGAACGGTACAATCAAGCGAACTTCGCAGGAACTTCGCAATACGGTGGAGGGTCAGTTATGATATGGGGTGGCATATGCTTGGGAGTACGAACAGAACTGGAGATTATTGGCAATGGATCACTTAATGTCCATCGGTATATAACAGAAATCTTGGAGCCCCATGTTGTGCCTTTTGCTCCTTACATAGGGGAAAATTTCCTTTTTATGCACGATAACGCGCGCCCTCATACTGCGCGCATAGTGATAGAATATCTCAATGAAGTTGGGATCAAACGAATGGACTGGCCGTCGCGGTCACCGGATTTAAACTCGATCGAACACGTTTGGGACATTCTTGGAAGAAGGGTTCGACAACGGAATCCAGGCAACGTTGAAGAGCTGACATTGGCTTTGGTGGAAGAGTGGGACAACATACCTCAACAGATGATAGACAGCATCATTGGGAGTATGCGAAATCGTAATAAGAGCTCGGGGGGGTCATACTCGCTACTAAAATCAAATGTTTTTTTTGTGAGTCATCATGAACATTTTCCTCAACATGTTCATTTCATTTCACGAGTGTATCGCCAGGTTACACACCTGCTCTCAATTTTGGACAGGAATGATTATTATTATAGAGTGTCACACAAAAAAATTCAAAAATAAATGTGCAAAATTAACGATTTTTCCAGTGTACTTCGAGTTCTCCCGGAGCGTGAAATTGGCCAGTGAATTTCAAAAATTTTCATTTCGTTAGATATCCGCTTCTCTAATTTTGATTTTATTTTTTGGCTAACCTCCGATGTTATGCACCTACGCAAGATTAAAAATAAATTCTTGAAATTTGTGACTTTTCGCTTCAAATTGAATATCTCTTGTAAAAATAGAGATAAATGCATAAAACAAGAAGGGCGTTACTGTAGGAAGATGTGTCTTGACAGACCATGATATTGTATGTTTCAACTCGGACCACGAAATTCCATAGGGTGTTACGAATTTTTGACAAAAAAAACACTTTTAGTTTTGCCCCCGTATGAAATTTTTTTTCAAATTTTTTAGTTTTCTCTTATAATTTCTACAAAGCAGAAGAGTTGATCTATAACTTGCCGAAAAAAATCATCTAAATCGGTTGAGAATTAGGAAAAATATCGGACTTCGAATTTGATTAAATTTTCGAGTGTTCCGCTAATTTTGCCTCCGAGTGTATATATATATATATATATATATATATATATATATATATATATATATATATATATATATATATATATATATATATATATATATATATATATATACAAACAAAGTGACACTACTCTCCAAGAAAATATCTCAACTAAGGGTAATATCTGTTAATGGTAATGAAATTAAATTTACCATAAGAGATATAATAATCGAAATCGAGCATATAGTACTACTTTCATTCCCATGATATAAGCTGAATAGGGAACTACTGACACCAATGTTCACTTATTTACACTGTCCTTTACTAGGTTGATTGAAAAAGTTGCATTCAACGTTTAAAATCATAACCAGTAACGAGATAATAATACCAATTTATCTAGTCAGATGCAGGTTTTAATTGCTCTCAGACTCATTTCTATTGCGGTCGTGCGAGTTGATCCAATATGGAAAACTGTTATCCAGGTATTAATGATGTTTTAATTGTTAGATAAGGATGAGACGAGTGATAAGAACCTGATTAACTTTGTTCAACAACACTTCTATGAAACATTGCTATAGAATTACATTAATATGAAATTTTAATAGTTTATTGATATTTGAATTGAAATTTCTCATTTGTACTTATTTGATCATTTCATTTCTGGACAATTATTCATTAGAATAATAAGAATATACACATTTCACTTTAATCCATCACAGTTTCAAAAAGAAAGAACATTTAGTTTATATTTTCATGATCGAGTATTTGAATAACTTTCTAAGATTTATACCTTCCTCATTCGACTTATGAGACGTTATTTGATATTGATATATTGATCTCAATAATCAAGAAAATTAACTTCCTACAGCAAGTTAACATTACTATCTGCGCCATATGTGTACTCGTTAAATCAAATTATTAAGTATTTTCATCTAGAGTTATCATAAATAAGCACAACACTTTCACCTTACTCTACAATATAAAACAATAATCCAGTTTTGTTCAATTCAAACAGTTATTTGAAATGATATATTCCAATCCAAATGTTTTATTCAAAAATGCCATCCTCTCGTCTGATACGAAGGAAATGTTATAAAACTTTATTTGTAACTCTTCCTTTCAAAAATTCACAAGAAGCTTGAATGCTTCTTTCAATTCTAAATAAATCACTTTTGGAGTGTTTAATTCAATATCGCTAATTATTAATTAGTACTCAAATTCAAGAATTTAACATAACAGGCTTAAAATGGCTAACGTTAGCATTCATTGAAAATTTAGAATGGACGAATATAATTTCTTCCTCCCGTTGATAAAATTAGTAGTCCAATCCAGTCTGTTTTTGGAACGTTTTTTTTTCTACCGAGAATCTATAATTATCGTTTCTTTGGGTCGGATTTTCTTGGCTTTCCTTTTAAATTTTAAGCATGTATATCATGAGAAATGCAGCAGTGTTAGGTCGAAATACCAAGATGTGGTGTTCATCAGAAACGTTTATCGCAAATTTTTCTTTAAATTAAACAAGTTCCACGAAGAAATAATATATGGGCGATGTCAACCCAAATTATTGGGTCCATAATGATTCTAAAACATCTATAGATCATAATCGGCATCACTTGGAAGACTGAACCTGGCCATCGGGGCTCTCTCGGTCAAACAGAGATGGAATTTGAGGAAATATCGCAGGTTATATATTTTTTCATTATCTCCTTAGTCCTTTTTATGACCTCGCTTGCTATATAAAATCTTTTCTTAGATTTGTTTAGACATATAAGAAGTATGATTGTTGAAATATTTTTCTGCTGGTTTTCTCTTTCCATTGTTACAGATTCCTATCCCAAACTCTCTTTCCTTCACCCTTGTCTTCGTTTGGAAATCATGGAATGCAAGAGAGAATGAAGCGGCTAAGCAGAAAATCTTTGGTACTCTTTATGTACACACGACACTAACACAACATTAAGAGACAAGCTATTGCTAGTGCAATAGCGACAGGGAAACAAAATAAACAAATTTGTGTATTACTCCTGTTTGCTGAACTTACTTCGGACGAAACCAAACGTTCGTTATTGCGAATGCCGCACATGACGATTCCCTCAAGCGAAAGATCTTCAATGGCACCTTACATTATTCTTGACGATCAACCTAAAATCGCTTCATTTTCTTGAAATGCGTCTTTGAAGTTCATTTTTGAAAATTTTTGACTATAATAAATATTATTTAAATACGCACCTGTTCAATTGAAACCATACATAAATTTACTCTTGAGGGTCAAACATATTTTATAAAAATTACCAGTGTTATAAAAATATTGTATAATGTGAAAGCCATGTTGTTTGATGTTATTTTATTAGGTGCGTAACTAAGTTCTCGCTGTTTGTCAATAGATGGCTCCAGCAGTAAGTGCTGGTCGATTTTTACATATCAAGAATGTTTTGAACAAAGCTTAGACATATGGCACTGTGACACATTAGTGATTTTGTTTTTGCGTCATATACTTTTAGTGGTGAGAAAATGTCTGATTTTGTGAAGTGTTGATTTGCTTTTTTCATTCGAAGAAAACGGCGACTGAAGCTCATAGAGATCTCCAAAAAGTTTACGGAGATGCTGTTCTAAGTGAAACAACGTGCCGGGATTGGTTCCGTCGCTTCAAAAACGGTGATTTCGATGTGAACGACCTTTCCCGTGAAGGAAGCCAAAAATCTTCGAAGACGTTGAATTCAAAGTATTGCTCGATGAGGATGCTTCAGCCTTAGAAGTTACCCGCCAGGCCTTTTCCAAGCGACTGCATGTGTTGGGAACGATTCAAAAGCGAGGAACTTGGGTTCCTTATGATTTGAAGCCAAGAGACGTTGAGAGTCGTTTTTTCGCCTGTGAACAACTGCTCCATCGGCAAAAAAGAAAGGGTTTTCTTCATCGCAACTTAACGGGTGATGAAAAATGGATTCATTACAGCAATCCAAAGAAGAAAATCTGCCCGGTCATGCTTTTACGTCATCGCCTCGGCCGAATATTCACGCTACAAAAGTTATGCTGTGTATATATAATAACACCGACATGGTGGACCATTTCGGTGTTATTTATTATGAGCTGTTGAAACCATCACTGGGGAACGATATCGAACTCAATTGATGCGATTGAGTAAACCACTGCGCGAAAAACGGCCACAATACGAGCAGAGATATGAAAAAGTAATTCTATGGCATGACAACGCTCGGCCTTACGTTGCCAAACCCGTTAAAACCTACTTGGAAACGCTCAAATGGGTCCTACTCCCACCCGCCATATTTGCCAGATATTGCACCATCCGATTATTACTTGTTCCGTTCGATGGCACATGGTCTGGCTGATCAGCAGTTCCGCTCATATGAAGAGCTGGAAAAATGGCTTGATTCGTGGATAGCCTCAAAAGACGAACACTTTTACCGTCACGGTATTCGAGCTCTGCCAGAAAGATGGGAAAAAGTTGTAGCTACCGAAAGGCAATATTTGGAATGATTCATTTGTAATCATTTTTCACATTAAAGTTGTATTTTCATAAAAAAAACAGCGAGAACTTTGTTGCGTACCTAATACAACGACCAGTTCGAAAATTATTTAAAGAACTAATTACTTTAATATTTATGTAATCATCAGAGTTGAAATCTTCGGCATTTTTAATTTCGGTACAGTTTGAAAAGAAAATGATAAAAGGAAAAGAGCAACTCAAGAATAATAAACATATTCAGATATTACACAAAAAAATTTCCTCAGTAAAATATGAATGTTTACGCTGCTTATCGAATTTATTTTAGTATTAGGTTATATGAAAGAACTCTTCTGATTTCATAGACATATACGCAGCTGTAATCTCAAAACTCCCCATCAATATCTTTAATAAACAAAGGTATTACTTTAATCTGTTAGATGAAACAAAAAATCTCTACCTCTGATGAGATGGAGGAACTGTAACAAAACTATTTTTTAGTAGTTTAATAAACATTCTTTAATCAACATAAAGTTAAAATTATATTCTGTTCTATAACTGTTTCCATTAAAATCAATTTTAAGAAGTTTGCAAACAAAGTCTTATAACAATTTCATAAACATTCATAGACTAGTCCTACATAAAGTTGGGGATGCAGTAATAAAACGAATTACGGAGCTGATTTGCTACACAAGGAATCATAAGTATAATATGAGCATTATTGCAGCATTTATAGCAATAGCATGATTTAATAAAAATAGTTCTATGAACCTTCTCAGATCGTTTATGAGATAACAAATTTTTAGTAAGGGAGTAATCTAAAAAAACGGGTTCCTCCGGAAGTTAACATTAAAAGTCAGTTTCCTACAAAAGATGAATTCTCAACGCCTCGGATACCTCCAAAAGATTGTCTTCGCTAAGAGAACCTCATCATTTTTCTTATTTCAAATCGTACACCATGTATTTAGTAAGTTTAAATGAAAGACAATTCCAAAATCTATTCAGTCTCAAAAATGAATACATTTTACTGAAATTCTCAAACATGTTCTAAGTAGGAACAATATCTGACAAAAGGGTAACTTACACACGCTATGTAAAATGTTCTGTATCTACCTTCGTCTCGTATTCACGTGTCAAGTCGAAGCACAAAATTAAACCTTACGTTATTGAGATGGTCCGCAATAATATTATAGAATACTTCTCGAATTATTTGCGTTATATTATCCCTTCTGATAATTCAAAGATATCCTGTATTTAATGGCTACAACAATTCCATTACTTATTGAAATATGTCTGTTCTCCTATTCATATTTTTAACACACATACAGAAAATTTACATTTCATCAGTTCACAATATTGTCACTAAAGTCATAAAGCGTACATGAAATATCTTAAAACCATCATTATCTTAATTCGATGTGGTCAGTTTGGCTTTCAGAGTGATAAAGTGCAATTACCTTTTGATTTTTCATTTTCTAAATTATCCATTATTTCAAATATTTTTCATTTTTCAATTAATTATCGTTCATTTTGATATATTCTTTCTCAACGTTAATTTTTGAGTTTTTCGGAACTTTTCATAGTTTTGATTTTTTCGAGTTATCGTTTGCCGAGCACTATATATTACACTGTACTGAAGAATTCGTGCAAGGTATGTCATAAGCATCCCGAATCAATCCGTGAAATTATCCGAAAAGAAGTCCTCAAGTGAAGTTTAAAAGACAATTTGAGCGGACCGGAAATGTTACTTATCAGAAAACAAGTCGAGCGAAAACAAACAGATTAAAGATAAGGAATTAATCAATCCTCTGTAGAAGTGAAAAAAAAACTGTACGGAAAATGAGTTCTGAATTAGATATAAATCAATCTTATGTCTCG
This sequence comes from Cryptolaemus montrouzieri, assembly GCA_013387265.2. Lineage (NCBI taxonomy): Eukaryota > Metazoa > Arthropoda > Insecta > Coleoptera > Coccinellidae > Cryptolaemus > Cryptolaemus montrouzieri. The sequence continues at coordinate 40,792,972 of JABFTP020000124.1, read as the reverse complement.
AAAATCTTTAAGAAAAAATTAGTGCACTTTTCATAAAATTGGCTTCATCGATAAATAGATTCCGGTAAAAACAGGATATTTTCGAAAAGTCATATTTTCGCAAAATGTCTATTAATTCGAAAATGGTCCAGTTAAGGCATATTCCCATCTGAGGATATTGACCTAATTTCGTTCACGTTAACACGTTCAAAGTTGATGAGAAATATAAAGTTTCCCATTTATGAAAACATAATTTTGATTGAATGTTTGTAATGAAACACCCTGTATAAATGCTTCAAATTAGCTTCAAACTTCTTTCTATATGTGCTTCAATATATTTAACAGGAACAATGTTATCGACCGATTACGCACTAAACACTCAAATTAGTGTAGTAAATCTGAGAGCTAATGAAATAAGGAAATATTTTTCTTATATTTAACTCTTATTAAAAATATCAGAAGTAGAAATTATGGAAAATTATCCTGAGCTTATCGCTATTTCGTTTCTAACTGATTATTTTTATCGTTACGGAACAGAGATAATTCAGGAACTTTCGATTATTGAAGTTTTAATATGTCCCAGTTATAATTTAAATTACCCGAATTAATTCGTCTTACTTAATCATTATATAACGAAATATTTTTACAGTGGAGGAAATTTGAAGGAAATTCAATCATTTTATGAGGTTATGAAGTTGAACCAACGCAGAAGTTAATTTATACAAATAATCGTTTACCCAGACATATCGATTCCCTAATAAAGATTACATATAGCAAGTCATATTTTCGTGTAAGTTTTCCGACAAATACATATAATAATATTAGATCCGCAACAAAGTTCTCGCTGTTTTTTTTATGAAAATACGACTTTATTGTGAAAAAAGATTACAAATGAATCATTCAAAATATTGTCCATAGCTAGCTACAACTTCTTCCCATCTTTCTGGCAGAGCTCGAATACCGTGACGGTAGAAGTGATCGTCTTTTAAGGCTATCCACGAATCAAGCCATTTTTCGAGCTCTTCATATGAGAGGATCGTATTGTTTCCGTTTTTCGCGTAGTGGTTTACTCAATCGCATCAATTGAGTTCCATACCGTTCCCCAGTGATGGTTTCAACAGCTCATAATAAATAACACCGACATGGTCCACCAAATACACAGCATAACTTAAGCAGCGTGAATATTCGGCCGAGGCGATGACGTAGAAGCATGACCGGGCAGTCCTCAAGATTTTCTTCTTTGAATTGCTGTAATGAATCCATGTTCCATCACCCGTTAAGATGCGACGAAGAAAACCCTTTCTTTTTTGCCGATGGAGCAGTTGTCCACAGGCGAAAAAACGACGCTCAACGTCTCTTGGCTTCAAATCATAAGGAACCCGAGTTCCTTGCTTTTGAATCATTCCCAACGCATGCAGTCGCTTGAAAATGGCTTGGCGGGTAACTACTAAGGCTGAAGCAAACACTTCTTGCATTTGCTACGGAACCTCATCGAGCAATGCCTCCAACTCAGCGTTCTTCGAAGATTTTTGGGCTTCCTTAACGGGGACGGTCGTCCACACCGAAATCACCGTTTTTGAAGCGACGGAACCAATCCCGACACGTTGTTTCACTTAGAGCAGCATCTCCGTAAACTTTTTGGAGCTCTCTATGAGCTTCAGTTGCCGTTTTACTCGAATGAAAGAAGAAAATCAACACTTCCCTCGAATGACGATTATTTGGCACAAAATCAGACATTTTCTCACAACTTAAAGTATATGACGCAAAAATAATATCACTAATTTGTCACAGTGCTTTGTTAACCATATGTCTAAGCTTTGTTCAAGACGTTCTTGATATGTAAAAATCGACCAGCACTTACTGCTGGAGCCATCTATTGACAAACAGCGAGAACTTAATTACGCACCTAATAAAATAACATCAAACAACATGGCTTTCACATATACAATATTTTTATAACACTGGTAATTTTTATAAAATATGTTTGACCCTCAAGAGTAAATTTATGTATGATTTCAATTGAACAGGTGCATATTTAAATAATATTTATTATAGTCAAAAATTTTCAAAAATGAAGTTCAAAGACGCATTTTTTTGACAAACAGCGAGAACTTAGTTGCGTACCTAATATTAATAATAATAATAAGTATGAATGAACATAGTTTCATTATACCAAGATTATTGGCAGTGTTTCGTAAACTAGACTATTAAAGCACGCAAAGGCATGCTACTGATGGATAAAAAAGAACTTCGTTACCATGCGTAGCCTTTTATTAATATTTGTTTATACAGGGTGCTTCAACGAAAACTAAACAGAGGCTATATCTACCAAAATATTCATTTCTGATCAAAACGCAAAAACAGGTCAATTTTTGTTTCAAGGGGGACATCTTTTGGGGTACAAAACTTACTTGAAATATCAACCCCTAAGCGGGGGTTGCAATCCTTGGACATTTTGAATAGGGAAGATGGGTCGAGTGATGACTCAAAAGAAAGGTGGTATCTTTGTCTACATCGACTTGAACGAATTTTCATTTTTAATTGAAAACTGTAAAAGATACAGGGTGAGCAACTGAAAGATAGCGAAGACTATTTCCCTAAGACTATTCAAGTTTCAGTGAAGTAAAATGGAACAGATCCATGCTGATCAATGGCAGTCATCATCAAATACCATCCTCATCCCGAATCTCAACCCCTAGAGCAGGGGTGACCACCCTTGAAAACTTGGAAGAGGGTAGATGGGTCGAGTGATACCTCGAAAGAAAGGTATTATCTTTGTCTGCATCCCCGTGAAAGAATTTTCGTTTTTGATTGAAAACTGTAGAAGATACAGAGTGAGCTACTAAAAAATAGAGGATACTATCTATCGCCCTGAGCTATTCAAGTATTAGTGCAAAAAAATGGAACAGATTCATTCCAGAACAAAGGCTGTCATCTTCCGAAACACCATTCACATCTCAAAATCACAATCATTTATTGTCTGTACATTCATTCGTCTGAAGAAGCTACGGTTTAGTGAAACGCGTTACGAATCGCAATTATTAAGTAAAATTCCTTAAAACACAGTACTTGTTTGTTTTTTATTATTGAAGTATTTAAAGCTAGTAACGGCTGGTTCAGTTGATTTAAGAGTCGTTGTAATTGGCATTGCATCGCAGAGAGTGGAGAAGCGGCACGCGCTGATAAAAAAACTGCATCTCTCTATCCAGAAAAACAGAAAAAATGTGCGAATCATCAAAAAATGATAGACGAAGGTGGCTACACTAGCCAAACCATTTTCAACGTAAATCTAACCGTAGTTTTCTGGAAGAAAATGCCTGAAAGAACTTTTGTTGCGTGTGTAGAGATAACTTTTCCAGGTTTTAAAGCTGCCAAGGATCGATTGACAGCTGGAGATTGTAAATTGAAACCTCTCTTAGTTTATCGCTCAGAAGAAGAGCCTTAAAGAATAAATCAAAAGCTGGTTTGCCTGTCATTTGGAGGTCCAGTGCGAAAGCTGGGTGAAGGCTTCTCGTTTTGAAGAATGGTTTAGCCATTATTTTATTCCTGAAGTCGAACGTTACTGCCAGTTGAAAGAAATCCCATTTAACGTGATCCTACTAAGTGACAATGCATCAGGTCATCCTCCGACAAATAATTTACATATTTCCATCCACGAGTGGAAGTTGTATTTTTGCCACCAAACACTACCTACCAGCTTGCTTCAAGAAATGGACCAGGGATTCATTAAACCATTTGAAGCTTACTACACAAGGCGATCATTTGCACATCTACATGAAGCTATAAGACAAAACAACGAGCTTTCTGTTAAAGACTTTTGGAAGCAATTCAGTGTTTTAGATGCTGTAAGAGTTATTGGACAATTTTGGAATGAGATTTAATAAAAACCTCCGAATGGCGTTTGGAAACCCAAGGAGAAGCAGTTTCAGATCCTAAATAAATCGATAGCATAATTGAAAAAGTGGTGGATATCGCCAAAAATTAAATTTAGAGGTCGATTGTGATGGCTTTCAAGAATTGCTAGATTCGCACAATCATGCTTATAGCTGATAGAAATGCGTGAGCATGAACAAACTGATTCGCTAGACCCAGTTGAATCAGAAAATCAAATCACAATTGCAAACTTAACAGAAGGCCTCAATTCAATTGAATAGGGGTCACAAATTTTAGTAAAAATAGATTCTAATGAAGAGCGCGTTTCTACTACAAAAAGGCCAATAAAAAAGCTACTGGTATGCTACGAGGAAATTTTGCTTGAGAACAAAAAAAACTTAACTGGTCAGACAGCATTTTTAGAATATATGAAGCCTTCGCCATGAAAATAACTTCGGTTTACGTTACTTCATTCATAACAATGTGAATTGTTTTATTATCTTACATTTTCTTCTAAATTATCATTTTCTTTAGACTCTGGTCCCGATACAACATTCCCGACGCGAATTCGACTTACACGGAAATATTGCTAGTGTGTTCTCTGAACTTCAGCTGGCTGTCAAATATTACGCCAAGGTCGCGAATACTGACACGGGACCAATGTTTTCATCATCAAAATTGTAGATGTGTTCCTAAAATTCCATAGAACTATGAAACAAGAATACTTTGTATTTACCGAAATTCAACCTGAAAGAATTTATGTCCACCCATCGAAGCAAAACATCAATCTGAGAATGTAAATAATCTGAGTCATTTTAGTTCTTGACAACTGAATATAATTTAAAAATACATAAAGGTTGAATAATAGTGGACCAAGGTGAGATCCTCGTGGAACACCAAATGTTGCCAGAACCTCTTCCGAGTAGAAGTACATTCGGTATCAAAGATCTTAGAGAAATCCGTATGGAATCCCGCCTCCAATTAGTCAATGATGTATTTTATATACAGCGGGAGATTAGTTATTGTTCATCGATGATAATAGGACAACATTTCCAAGATAGGTAGGTCCAGTCTGATAATTCAGAGAGACCATACTGCAAACAAATACCCCTATAGTTTGATATGAGAGGTCTCCAACGGTTTTTGAACAGAGGAATTATAAGGCTCCTCTTAATAAGTGCAGGAAATTCCCATTAATGATAGGTTAAAAGAGTCGCAAATAGGATATGCAAGAACAAAAGCATATTTTTCAAAATCATCGGTAATATTCCATCAGATATCGTACATACCCCCGGTTTCAAGTTGCTTATAACTTTTAGAACCTCGGTACGTCAAAATTGACAGATGCCAACATTAAGACTTATAATATTATATTTGGTTTGGTACAATCTAATCTAACCAGTTAACAAAATTTTAGCAATTACTATCGAAATATCATAATAGATCAGCTTCAGTTTCAAAAACAATGCGAATGTGTCCGATATTCACTACCTTAATTACCCTAACAAGCAAAGCCTCAATAAGACTGCATGACGTCACTGAAACGTTTTTTGTGCAAAGCAATAGTGTTTATTCCTTAGAGCAGGTTAAACATGAGCAAAACGTCATGATTGGGCACCGCTATTCATATGACGATGATGAAGAGTTGCTCAACGTTTTTTCCTGTGAACGATGAGCGCTATTGGTTATTATAATATTAATAATGTGAGCTGGAAAAATGAGGAAATATTGAAAGATTTCTTCAAAAATCATGACACGTTATACAATAAAGAAGTAGACTATAAGAAATGATGTTGGGAAATAACGTGTACTTTTCTCATCACTGCAGTGCAATAGATAATGCATTGAAATTTGAAAAGTGCTAGCACGGTTTTTAAATATTTTTTCCTCCGAACGATGTTTTTCATATTATTATGATTCATTCTTTCTCTAATATATATAATATTACGTCACCCTTAAAATACGCGTTGCAGTTACGCAAGTAGATATGCTAGCGGAGTTTTTTGTTCCCTAGTACTGTATGCAGTAAAAAAATTGAAATACCGATACTCGCTTCAGTTCCAAGCAATCATACAATTAAGTACAAACCTCTGCTTGCCACCAGCTAACCTAACCTAACCCAACATAATCGGTCATTGACAACGAAGAATATTCGTTACCAAGGATGTGGTTATCTATAACTCTTCAGCCGTGGAAAGTATGCTACGTGGTATAGTTGACTGTATTTCAACAATGAGTTCGTGAATGGGATCAGTTAAGAAGTATCCTTGGAAATAAGCTCATAGCTGCACACCTTTTCACTTTTTCCCGTGTTATGCTTCTGATACTATGCTGGAATACATTATGGACGTTCACATTTATACATAGGACCTCATCATAAACATCAGCAGCCATATCGCGGCATCCTACGTGGAATGGTATTATCGGGCAGACGTATACTTTTGAGCATCTCCAACTCTTTATCCAACGTAATCTTCGCTTTATCTAAAGCCACTAGTGAAATCTACTTTCCAACAGAGTGTTTGTAACACGAAGTTACCCGATATCTAGCTAGCAACTCTTTTCTTAAAATAAATTGTTATAGTAATTATAATGCAAAGTCTGTTTCTCCGTTAAGTTTTCTAACCACGCAACGGATTTTTTGATACAATTCTCGTATCATTTGGAGAATTTAGTCGAAAGGTCAATGTGTAATACATTTATATTATAGTAGAGAATAGCCAAAAATTTTAAAAATTGGTAATGATGTCGCTAAAAGCAATTTTTACCGATTATACTGCTCATACTGGCTAAATCTTATCAAAAAATAAATCAAAAAAATAATGTATTACGGAATTTTATGCTAGAAGGGTCTACAGAAATATCCTCGGAGATATATGTCTATCGTTTAAGGGTAAACCATAATTAGCATTTTTTTACAAATTATTAAACAATAACGAATTATTTTAGCTATTTTAGACAATTAAGTACATAATATACGTTGTGCATTCAATATTGATTAAATTTACCCTTAACAGCATAGTAATATGAATATTTTCTCTTCTCAAAATAATATAAAACAAAGTCGCTAATTTCATCTTAATCATCAGAGGAATTCTGAAACTATTTTCTTTTCAATGCACAGAATTTATTCCTGAACCTTAATAAATGTGTATTAAGTAGGGAAAAGCCAAGAATGTCAGAGAAACTTTAGCAGATAAATCAAAATAATGTACAACGGAACTGCATATATTTAAAAGGTGCACAGAATAATCCGCATGGTCTAAGTTTATCTCAGTTTTTTCTCTTCTCAACAACTATTCCCATGTTGAAGACACACCTAATATTATAATTTTTCAATAGTACTGCCCCCCTGAAGACATCCTCGAAACGGTCAACTCATCAAGTGAGCCTCGATGACCTCGTCGATCGATTTATAAAATGTGTTGTCAGAAGTTCCTTAAGGTCTTAGAATATTTCAAGAATGATTTCGCCTTGTTTCAGTCCTTTCTCGATATAGTCTACTACAGAGTGTAGTACTGAGCTATACTTTATGAACAGTGTATTCCTCGTCAGAACTAAGTGTTTGCCTGATTCTATCACATGTGTGGGTATATAACATAATATATTCTAACCCTCTTATGATCCTACGTTTCCCATTAAGTTGCCACTCTTGGGGTTTTTGATCATGTGAATTTTCAAGGCATTGTCGAAAATAGTTTTTTTTTTATAAAAAAGCCTTTGACAACCGTTCGATTATATAAGGGCTTAAATTAAGTTACTAAATTTTGCGGGCAACATATCCATTGCTTGGTATGACAATCACTATCACTATATTCATTACAGAGAAATGTCAACCCATGAAGGCATTATCACAAAACATAATCTCCAAAAAAAGCTTATTTCATTTCAGAATTAAACTGTTTTCCTCTAATATTTCAAAGCTGATTCAGAAATTTTTCTCAAGAAATAGTTTTAAGGCCTTTTGCAGTTGTCACCAATACATTTGCCTAATTAATTTTTACTTCACAGATATGGAAGACGAATGTTTTCCTGCCATCTCAATGAAAAAAGCCTGCTCCAAGCTCAATGATATCGACGATGAAATTGAGGAAGAAATCGAAATCAAAGATGAACCTATGAGTGAAACGGACAGCATCCATTCTTCTTGCCCTTCGTCTCCACAAACTGTTTTATCAAACACAACAGACCTCCATTTCAATATAGACCTGGTAAGATCTAATTAGCGATTGCTGAGAACTAACTGATCGTTGAACGAAAATTACATAATTATCACTTTCCAAGACCAAACGCTTGAAAATTGTACGATACATGGAAGTGTTCACTTCCTACGTTTTCTTGATGTCCATTTTTCATTTCTCCTCTGAATTCTCAAACTTACAGAAGGGAGACCAAACTACGTACGATTCAATCTAATCTACTATTTGGAGAGCTAAATTTTTTTGCGATTTTTGGTCTCTTAGAAGGCATCATAAAAATACTAAAGATCATTCAATAGCGATTATATCTAGCTCGTTGTAAGTAAAGAGGCTCATTTAGCAAAATTCAATGCATTTAGGGGCTTCACGGTATACAGGGTGTTTCCAAAGGATGTGGCAAATCGTAGTACATTCAAAGGTACAAAAGTCCATTTTTTCAAATTAGACTCCCTATTTTTGCACCATTTAACTGATAATATTAATAGACATCGATCTGTTATAGGTTTCCCTTTACCTAAAATGCATCGTTTCCGAGTTATTCGCGATTTTATCCCAAAAATTAAAATTTTTCGCGCGAGGACCCTGAAATTCGCAGATTATATGACCGGAAATCTTTCAAATAATGCATTTCGATCTCTCAATACTGACTCGAGGGGTTTATGATGCGGGTAAGTCGAGCACTCCTCCGGCGAATTCACTAATCCATTCACGTTCTAGAAAAGAAAGCAAACTCTTGAAATAGTTCTGCAATATCAGAGGACTGGGGTACAACAACGCGAATGTCGATGCAGTCCACCAACCTCTTGTGCTGGCCCTAACCGAAATCCAAATAAGTCAAACAACCGACACAACGTATTTATGTTTTAATGGGTATGAGTTACATAAGAGCTTTAGGTTTAAAGGGGGCCTCTGTGTTTTCGCCAGATCGGATGTTGCATGCCAGAGAGAGGACACAATGGAGGACGGCGCTTTCGGTCTTGCGTGGTTTAAAATCTGTTTGCAGGATAAAACACTGTTTTCATGCTGTCTATATCGCTCGGCCAAACAATATTCACTTCCCTAGACTGTTTCAGTATCTAGGTGATAAGGTGGATTGGATTCAGACACATTATCCGGCAGCTGAGATAATGGTACTGGGTGTCTTGAACGTTCACAACACCAAGTGGTTCCGCCACTGCAATAGAACAGATGAAGCTGGAAGACAGGCTGAAACTTTCGCAATCAGCCATAATCTAACGCAGCTAGTCGACGAACCGACAAGAATACCTAATAACCCAACTGTCTTCCCGAACACCTTGAATCTCTTTTTGATTTCTGATCCAGATGATTTTGGAGTGGAGGTCTCAGCACCGCTAGGCAACTTAGACCACAACCTTATATATGCTACTGGAACTATTGTGCTACCGCTAAAACAAGAACCTAAACCACCTAGATGCATTTGGCACTATAACCGTGCTAATTGGGATGAGCTGCGTGAATTCTTTTCGTGCTTCCCATTCAGTGATGTTTACCTTTCAGACCCTGACATGAATGTGTGCACTGAACCTGTTACAGAAATCATTCATGCAGGAATGGATCTCTATATCCTCATTCCATGAAAAGAACAGCAGAAAAGCCATGGTTCAACAAAGACTGCGAAAGAGCCTTTGTAGCCAAGAGAAGAGCTTACAAGTCATGAAAGATGAATCCAACAGAGGAAACAAAAACAACCTTCGTACGAATACGGAACGTATGCAACCTGACAACTGCAAGAGCAAAGGCCAATTTCAACGAAGGGGTAACCAATAAAATCCTTGAACAGGCAAGCGGAACTAGACAATTCTGGTCTATGGCGAAGACTGTTAGTACCAATTTCTGCATTTCCGCCTCTTGTTTGAGAAGACGGAAGTATAGCATCATCTCCGAAAGAGAAAGCCGATCTCTTTGCTCTCTTGTTCTCAAAGAATTCTGTGCTGGAACAGCTGAACTGCAAGAAGGCAGTGATCTAAATCCAATAGACCTATCTGTACAAGACGTAGAAGACTTAAGAAACCGCATTATCGTTTCTTGTAGAGTCATATAAGATATTCCTAGGATCTTGAATCGGATACGAAGATCTGTATGTCGACGTCTAGACTCCGGCGTAATGGCTGAAGAAGACCATTTTCAGCACTTACTATGATCCCTTGCTTTACATTATGTTTGCATCGAACACATAAAATTGATCAATTTTTTACACTAAAGCCAGATACGAAAAAAATGCAAGAAAAAAAAAGATTGAAAATCAATTGACAATTTATAAAAAAAAATTAAATTGCCCGGGGCGTACAGAAGAAGAATAGTAAGGGTGGAAAGGACACGTGACCTCTGAAAAAGTACCACTCTGTAGATTTTCATAATTGTTTCTGAAATCTGATTATGTAGATTTCAAAAAGGCAACCACGTCCAGAATTTGAACTGAGCATCTGAAAAACTGTACTAAACATAAGAAAAAAAACTGAAGATTTAAACACCCTGTATTTTGGCAACGAAGCGTTTGCGGACATATGTTCACGGAATCACCTCGCAAAATCTTTCGCACTTATTCATTTAAACCCTGTGCCTATATATAATTTTCTTCATTATTTCTATCGAAAACTGGTGAAAACTAGCAGTTAAGATTGCTTAGAACAGGAGTGCTCAAACTTGAACTGCTGGCGATCTACCTCAATATTTTTAGACTACTTACGATCTACTCTGAGAGGCTGCAAGTATGTGTGATGCATGATTGTCGTACATACACGATACACCCTACCTACCTACCTAAGTAGGGTGTACCGTAGTATAGTAGCTGGGCAGTGTCTGTCATATCGGTGGATTCGTCGAACTGTAAAGAAAAGTATGTACATTTCATGATATCATGTTTTAGTTTATCTGCCATGTCCTGACTCATGACTTCAATTCGCCTTGTGACAGTCGGACGAGATAACTGAAGTTCTCTAATAGATTTCTGTTTTATTTTTAAAATCTCCAAATAAAGTCTCACGCGCTTCAATAAATGCTTCCTTCACAACCGATCCATCTTCGAATGGTTTCTTGTGTTTCGCCAATATATGAGATATTTTAAATGACGCGATCGTAGCAGCTTTCGATTGTTTGGCTAGTCTTGTGAACATGGTTTGTTTTTCTTTCAAACAAGATATCAAATCATGTACTTTTTGCTTTCTTAATTCACTCTGTTTCGGAAAGTCTCAAATGCTCCCGTCAAACACACCGCCCGAAATTTCTAGAAAACGCGGCTTTTCTTTGACAAGTACCGCGCCTACTTTTGATAAGGCCGCCTTTTGCCGCTAGCAGTGTTATTTTATTACGTAATAAATTTTTGTAGTTCAGTTACCTACGTATTAAAAAATTTTTTCTTCTCGAGATCTACTCAAAAAGCACTCGCGATCGACCATTTGAGCACCCCTGGTTTAGATCGTAGTCCGACCGAATGCGCCTTAACAATCGAAGGACTATTGTGCTGCTTTGTGGCGTTCAGATAACTGTTCTAAATATATATGTCACGGAACACTTTTTACTTTAATTTAACCCAATTTTCTAGCTATTTTACACCGTCTCTCGCGAATAAAATTACTACGCCTCCTCATCGCCACTTGAGATAAATTTGACTCCTGCTCTCGAACACCTCGAGATAAATTTGATCGAAATCTATAAACCTTTTCTTTGCGATACGAAATAAAATTATCAACATCCTTATAATTTTTTCAATTTTGTAGAACATCAACCTGCACTTTATCCAACACTCTCAAAACTTCTCATTAATTGTAAGAAAACGTTATGCATCTTTCCGCTTCTGAAATTTTGAGTGTCATTTCTTATTCACAAATGAAGTCACTGAAAAAACATAGTTATAGAAAATGAACTAAATTCAAAATACTTGATCAGATTTTCTCCAATTCATTCGTTTAACTAAACTATAGAAATCGATGTGGACTGAATATTTCAAATTCGCGAATTAGTTAATCTTTTTTTCTCTATTAAAATCTTACGAAAGATTGTTTTACTTCTGACAGAAAGAATCCCAGAATCTTCTTCGTCAATCAGGTTTGATGATCAGCTCATCGCACAGCATCCTTCCGCAAAAGTTTACTCAGATGCCTAAACTTAGTATAAGGATTGAACCCAGCGCAGCACCTAGTTTCAACTTACCCCCAACGCCTCCTTCCTGTAGTAGTAGCAGCGACGACAGTGAGGACAACGTCACCATAACATCTACACCAGCGACCAAGAAAAACTGCATAACATCCACGGCGAGATTGTTGCTGAACCACCATACGACAACCAGACAACCGATTCATACGCATTTAATAAGTTCGCAGCCGGTAAGATAATTAAGTTCTCTTTTAGATAGCGTTAGCATCTTGAATATTGCGTTGAGTTTTAAAAAGTGTTAACATTCCTTATTTCATTCTTTCATAAATATTTTGCGAAGTAGCCCCGTTTCTCTTATGGAGATTCCAGATTTAGTGAAATCCATCTCTCATACATCGTAAAATCCTGAATAAGGAAGATAATCATTTTGAAACTATTTGATTGATTGAAAAATATGCATCTCATAAGCAAATACGAATTATATGATAAGGTCTGTATTTCAATAGTTGGAAGGAATAATAATTTCGATTAATGATTGGGTCATTATACTTCATATTATTCAATTTAACGTTTGTGGATATGGGGTTGTTCTAAAATACTATCATTGACTCTGGTAAGTATGTATTATGTTAAAAGTTGTCAGTATTTCGGGTTACATAAAACTTTCTATGAAAATAAGCATATCGTAATGTGTCTGTATTTGCAATAGAAAATTATATTCAAGAAGTCTTTTACGCTATTGAATTAATCATCTCGGCATACAAATGTTGAAGATACTGAGGAGAAACTATATAATGATATCATTTTCATGCACTTTGATATATTTTTATTCTTATTATTACTAATATTGTATGCGATATCGTAAATGCTTTTAGAACAACTTATAGAACCAGTTTTGTTCATTTCTTCAGCTGTCCAATAAACATATTCTGAGAAGTATAAATGTTACCCCGAAAAAACGTATAGAAAATACTATTGTGAGATTCTCCCGCCAAGTTATACGCTCTATTGTTCTTTTCTCTATTCAATACAACCTATACGGTAATCAAAATGATTTTGAACATATTCTTTATTCCTAAACTATCTTTGAATTAGTGAGGCTCACATGAAACGAAGAGGAAAGTTAATAATCAGTTGTACATCTGTCGTTCTAACCTAACCTAACAACTCTGATGTGGAACGACGTTCGATCGTATGCCACATTCGAAAAAGTGAAAATGTATTTTCAAATAATTAATGCAACAACCATTAAAAATTATTACAACAGAGACGCCCTACTCCATTCAAAAACAATATATATCTTTATATCTCATTGCACTTTACGGCGCAAGTGAGTTGAAATAAAGCTGATTAATTAATTCTTGAAGGTTGATCATTTTGGTTACCTCCCTCCTTATTTCTCTTATTGTAGGTTTTGGACTATAAGTTTCGTCCATCAAGGCCACTATTGCTTGAGTGCGATTTCTATTTCATAAATCTTTGGGTGCATCATGTTATTATTCATTCATGACTACTTTGACGCCTCATCGTTTCAAGTCAATAATTTTCTATCTAATGGTACACGAATGGGCGTTCATGGATAATTTTAATACTATTCTACAACCGTAGCCATGACTACTATAATCGATCATTACAAATTTCATAGTGATGATAATTTCATTTTCTCAAAAACCCACGAACACTATTAAAACCATCTTCTAAAATTTTCTAGATACGTGCACCCTTGAAGAAGAGGTAACTCGCAGTTTATTGTAGTTCAATCTATTTTTCAACTTATAGTGAAGGTGATTCTGACTAATCTGAATCATTTAGGTACATTTTGAACTGAAATAATGCACTCAGTCAAGAAAAGTGAAAAGTTAAGCTAGCTTTTCGATTTTCTAATGTCATAAGTACACAAGACAAGTGGAATTATTCCTAATCTCCTGAAACTACTGAATGAATATAATATAATCAATGTAGTAATAATAAAAAACAAAACTTATCATCACTTGCTACCACGATACCAAAACATTATACTATATTCGTTACAAAATGAATACAGCCAGTATTCCTTGAAACTAACCCATCAATCATTCTGGGGTCAAGATTTTACTCCAGCTGCCATTAATAGGTCCAAGAATCACTTTGAATCTTCTTGAGGAATATAAAAAACATTATGCAAGAACGGGAAAAAAAGGATCAGGCGTGCCAAGCGCACATTGATGTCATTGTTATTGGTTGTTGAAAATGGTGTTTCTACGAATAAATGTTCAAACTCATTCTGTTCGATGGCACAATTCAAAAGAATTATATGAGACCACTTACCTAACCTCACGTTATGGATTAACAAATTTGACCCAAGCTTTGGACTCATACGCATTAAATTATAAATTCACAAATAAAATCCTTTCTGAAAGTTTCTTTTGAATTTTATATCATATCCCAAAAATGAAATTCGCATTCTAGATCTAGCAGTTAGTCTTTAAATGAACACGATATACGATTTCTTGTCACGAATTTGAATCGATGCTACTTGAAATGGAAACAATGAGTGACAAAGCAACTTAAAAATTAGATGAAATCAAAAATACCGAGAAAAAAAGCAATAATGAAATTTTTTTCTCTTGCCCGTTTGCAGATTTGAAAATAACATTAATAATTTCATTTTATTTAAAAAATAAAACATGTTTAAAGTCATTGTAATGCCTTATTCTCTTCATTATCAATAATGTTTACTAATTTCTATTTTCAGAAAGGATCAACCGGCACCTTAGTGTTAACAGAAGAAGAAAAACGTACACTAATAGCAGAAGGCTATCCAGTTCCCACCCGCCTACCACTTTCAAAGGCAGAGGAAAAATCTTTAAAGAAAATCAGAAGAAAAATTAAAAATAAAGTGAGTGGAAAATTATTTTTGGTGATTCGTTCAAATTTGAATCATTTGAAGAGGTCAATTTTTCTCTTACATGATCAAATTCATCATCATAAAGAGCGTCGAAAATGCATCTTCAAAATTTGAAATCGAATTTACAGTCAGTTTTCCAATAACCACAGTATTCAAGAAAATATAAAATGGGATGTAATTTTCTTTGAAGCCTATCAAAAATAGGAAAAACTTATCGTTCATCTATTTATAGATATCAGCACAGGAGAGTCGAAGGAAAAAGAAGGAATACATGGATCAGTTAGAGCGGAAAGTTGGATTGTTGGTTAATGAAAATAACGAATACCGACAAAAGATTGAGCATCTGCAAGATTCCAACAATAGCCTCCTAGTTCAACTCCAAAAACTGCAAGCCCTTGTTGCTAAAACACATCCGCATTTAAACAAGCAACTCGAAAACGCTTGATTCCTAAGTATATATTCGGAATATTCATAGGTCATATTACTTCGATTAGTTAAATGAAAAATCGCTAATATATACATTTTGGGAGATGGAGAAGATGGTTAAAATAATAATTAAGCTCGATATCACCCAAAATTCATTGTTAGATCCTTAAAACGCCAAAATGTTACGTTCTTTCGAAATATATATCATTAGTATTTTCAGGACCTAACACTGAATATATTGTCGATATAATTACAGTCTTCCAGAATATAAAGTCCTATAGGTGTAAATTAGATACATTCCATACACCAAAGTCGAAACAAGATATTTATATATACATATTCATATATTTCGTAAGTTATTTGAAGTTATAATACTATTTTTATGAGTGGAAGAATTTTTATAAGAAATAAATGCCAATAAACAACTTTTATGAGGTGTGCCATTTGATATGTCGTAACTTCAGATTCTGTACTTTTCATATTCAATTTTGGATGAGTTTTTAGCTCAATAAATTTGTGTCCAAGATTTTGAACGAAAACCTTTTTCAAGAAACACATTGAGGAGATTTTGTATTTTCTCATTTGATGAATAAAAACAAGGTCGAAACAGCTGAACCGCATTTTAATAACTGCCTTCAAAAAATTTCATGGATTGCAATTAATCCAATGGCACATCTTATGTGATGAAGATGAGATTGTTATTATATTTGTACTTAAATGTAATTTTATATATATATGACGACATATATTTGTGCCTTTCAAATACAGAGTGTTATGAATTGTTGTATTGAAATTATTGTATCAATATATTTATGAATGTTGAATCATCGAAGTAAATAGATATTATATTTACATATACGATGACTATTCAATATAATTGCTCACTTCACCGTAGTTCTTGTTAGAAAACGTATCTAATATCGGCCTCGTGAATGACAGTTATTAATTCACAAAAAGTACTGAAAATCCATTACTGCGGAACATTTTCATATCATCTAAGGTAGTATGTACATTTATAATTTTTGGTACTAAGTAATTTCGTATTGAAATACGTTTACTTATTGTTCTGACAATTTTAATATTCAACCTCAATTGCAATGAATTATCAATTTGATGAAATGTGTCTTGAACAGAATATGAAACCATGATCATACAATATTAAAATGACGTTTTCTTGAAAACTTTGTCTTCCTGCGATTCGTTTATCCTAACTAAATGTATTAAAATTGAGATGAAATAAACACTGTCCAATAATTAGTTTTCCACAAAACTTATAATCTATAAAAAAGAGTCAATAAGTATTAGCTAACTAGCCAATTGCACTAATAATAAATTATTATAAATTGTGTTTAATTATTCTCTAAAACAGATTTTATTTTCCGGAGAATTTGAATGTTTCAATGCGTGATATTTGTAAATATCGATTTTGTACATGTTTCAATATTTTGTTAATAAATTAATATTATTAGTTGAAATCACCTAAACATAGAGTGTTATATTAATATGTTCATAGGTATATATTGCTAATTCAGTTAAAGTTGAAGTTGAAGATTTAAGTTTCCAATTATCGCAATTGGATTCAAGATTATAATTATCATAGAAAGAACGTAATACAGTGTCAACTCGAATCCTGAATTAATTGTGGAACTATAGAATTGGAGAATAAAATATGAGGAAAGATTAAATTGAATTTATGAAACAACGTTAGTACGCAATTTCAGTACTTATTTTAATGAAGCCGATTGAATTGTACTATTTATTCAACTTTGAAAATAATTTTATATAAGAAAACAAAAGGGTCATATTTGTATATCTTGTTGAAGTTTATAATAATTTTAAGAATAAATTGTTTCATCTATTTACAAGAGTATATTATGAATTCTAACAATGTAACATTTAAAAATTCAAAGACAGTTGAGAACTTGTGGAAGAATAGATTTATCTACTTTGTAGAATATTAATTTTGCGAATTAAATGTACTTGATTACAAAACGCAAAAGCTTATAAATACTTCATAATGAAATATGGTAGATATATATGCAGATTCATATCTTTACTTTCAAGGAGGAAACTTTATTGTCTTTTTCTGAATGTTGGAAGCAGTAACCGTTTACTCAGATTGTGTGAATGTTTGAAATAAAAAATAGTACATTAATTCCATTTTTATTATTTTCCACCTAATCAAACTCTAGAAACTGTGTTACTTCTATATAATTGCTAGCCAAACAGAATATCTCTTAGACATAGCTTATTTGTTTTGGAAACCATATTGAAAGGAAGGACAAGAATCTGAGATACCAAAAATATTTTGTGATTTTTACAGAGTAACTTATTCATCAATATTTTTCAACATATTGTACATGTGAAGCATTATTCTGAGGATTTTCAGCTACATTTTCATGTTATATATATATATATATATAGGGGTTTCACCCCGACGAGTTGCCCATATATCTGTTCATGCAATCAAACTGATATATATATATATATATATATATATATATATATATATATATATATATATATATATATATATATATATATATATATATATAAATCTAACCTAACCTAACCTCATAGGCCGCGGACAACAATTTTTTTTGATCAGTCTTTTGTGTATCGTTATTGGTACCACAAGTAATTGAAAATATTCGGGACTACAGGGAGTTGCAGTTACAGATCAAAGTTGTGATTTTTTTAATGTGACGCACTATATGCAAGTTCATTATTGAATTTCTCATCAGAATTGAGGGTGAGTTTCTTCAACATCCTCAATAGCTTGAATAGTTTTCGGAATATTGAAATATTTGACATATTCAGAAATTCGATTACTTTTTCAAATCGATTTTTTTACCTTACATAATCCACCCAGAGGCTCGTTTCAAGATGGATTTCTTTAAACACCACTCATCAATAAGTATTTCGGGATATTTGCTCTTCAAAGTATATAGGGTGTACAAAAACATATTTCACAGTTGGTCTCATTCAAATCATTTTTCCAAATGAAACACTATAATTTATACACTAAGGAAGCTTTAATAAAAATTTTCAAATAATACCTATTTGTAGATTTGCAAAAATTCATGAATATCATTTACTCATTTTCCATCTCGTTTATTGTTTTATGATATTTTCAAATTTTAATATTCATCACAATTCAAAAGTCATTTCGTGATTTTCGAATTACAAGAAAATTCCCAATGATTTCATGACAATTTGTGTATTTATTATGTGACCACACTTTGGTGAAACAGTAATCAAGTAATTACTCACAGAAAATGCTCCAAATGACCACTTTTTTGTTGAACACATGTATTTTTGCTTCGAATGATCTTTTTACATTCTGAAGCATTTCTAGAGTTATGGTCAGAAATATATTTCATATTTTGTTTCTCATATCTTCCTGAATCGCTGGCAGCGCCTGGTAAGCGTTATCACTTACATATCCACAGAAAAAGAAAATCTGACTAGTATGGCGATCTTGTTGACCAATTGCGAGTTCTGATCTATTTATTAAAAAATGGTTGGTTTAAAAATCTTCGCAAATCCACTCTGAAGTAAGCAGGGGTAACGTACAATTGACACCACATTTGTTGTATTACATTTGGGAGCGCATTTTCTAAGAGTTACACTATGACGTAGAAAATTATGGAATATGCGTCCGTTTAAATTCCCTTCGAAGAAAAACGGATATTGGTTGACCATCTATGCTGTCTGGTTGGAATAAATGAGCTCTTATATATATTACTCTCTTCATGAAGAAAAATCTATATATATATATATATATATATATATATATATATATATATATATATATATATATATATATATATATATATATATATATATATATATATATATATATTACATCTTAGAACTCTAACTAATCTAACCTCATAGTTAAGACAACAATTAATTTCAGTTTCTTTTCATATATGCAGGAACATTATTAAAAATATCAGTTATATATATATATATATATATATATATATATATATATATATATATATATATATATATATATATATATATATATATATATATATATATATATATATATATATATATATATATATATATATATATATATATATATATATATATATATATATATATATATATATATATATATATATATATATATATATATATATATATATATATATATATATATATATATATATATATATATATATATATATATATATATATATATATATATATATATATATATATTACATCTTAGAACTCTAACCTAACCTCATAGTTAATACAACAATTAATTTCAGTTTCTTTAGTCATATATACAGGAACATTATCAAAATATTCAGTATTATTGTTTCAAAGGAAAGTGATCAAAACGAATTATTACGATAATCGTACGATAGCAAGATATGACTGCTATTGGTGAAAATGTTCTTTCTTCAAGTTGAGACAAAAAGATGGGAAATGTAGTAGAAATTATCCTGGTTTAAAAAACATTCAACTATCAATTACTTCTTCACTTCTTGAAATCCAAATGGTTTTCTTGGAAATAATACAGAGGGTGTTACTAAGAACCTTAGTGAGGTAAATTTACATACAACCAATTCTAAGACCTAAAGGCAATTTGGCAATGATAATTAAGTTGGTGAGTGGCCTATTTAGTCTCAATGACATATTAATATATTATTACAGGTTGGTATCCCGGACGACATCCTAATCAAACTAAAATTTTCGTTAACAACAATTTTAAGACATGTAAGGTATCGACGTATCGAACTACTAGAAAAGTAATTATTTGGTCACCACAGGTTTTCTGTTATTTATGTAACAAGAAAAATTGCATGGTACCTATATTCGTAATCATAATTATTTTTCCTTATGTGGTACCTTGTTTTTGAGAATTGAGTTATTCTGGTTTTATGTTTCATGAACTTCTCTTAACCTTCTAAAACTGAATCAATGATGTAAAGTAAATATATTACAGTAGATAAATTCATATTTTTCCTAGAATAAAAATAAATTCTTGGCTGTACTGTATGTATCCCGATGCTTGTAAATATAAATGTGTTCTACTAGCATAAGCTTGCACAATACAGAAATGCTGAGTTGAATAAATTATTATTGCTATTTTGAATAAGAAATATGTATAAGTAGTTTCAGCAAATTAATATTCCTAATGGCACAAAGAAAATTCTTTTGGAATAATATAATTGTTTTCTTCAAAAACATTTCTTACTGCAAAATTTCATTTTCAAAATAAATACTTTTCGCTTACATAAATAAAAAATTTTGGTGGTCTAAAATTCCTCAAAATTTTTCAATTGAATGTACCAAAATTTTGTAAAAATCAACACAAAAACAAGAATGTAAAACCCTAATTTGGTTTTAATTGATACATTTGTTTTCGGTATATTTTTGATATTTCATATTTGCCGGCCACCTGTTACCTCTATATGTAAGATAATTGTATTGAAATTATTTTAAAAATGAAATAAATGAACTACTCTGAAATTGCTCTTTTAGAAAAAGGTCACAAGGTCCGATTCCTAACAATGATAATGTAAAAGAAATATTAGCGGTCGAATCAACCATCGCCCCAAAGAAATTCAGGTAACAATAATTTCACTATAGCAAAAATCGCCCAAACTCTTTTTCAGCACCACGAACCCAAACTCATCATCACTCCCAACCCAAACTCGACAATACCATAAACACAAACATCAAATCAATCGAACAGAAATAGCTGAAAATGGCCTCATCGTCACAAATGCAGACAAATCAAATGACTCTGTCATAATCCCACGACCCAAATACATATCTAAAATGAATAATTCTTTGAAAAATGAGTCCATAAAACAATTAAAACATGATCCTTCTCTCGTTTTCCAAGAATCCCTGAGAAGTTTTTTAAAAGAAATCCCCACTTTTTTTCTGAAACCGATCTGGTCTCTCATTAATATGAAACCGGCTGCACCAAAACTCTATGGACTCATAAAAAAACAAATAAAACACTCCGATTCGTCCTGTTGTTTCATATGCCAGCGCCTGAGCACACTGTCAAAAGAACTCAACGATATTTTCAAGGGTCTCACTTAATTTTTCCCCAAGTACTGAATGAAAAACTCACTTGAACTCACAAATAAACTGCAGAATATCTCTGATCTCTCTTCCTCCAAAGTCCTTTTTGATATCTCTTGACATAGATGACATGTATTCAAACATACGTAGTACTGAATGCCCAACTCTAGTCTCCAAAATTTTAGACAGCGCCCGAGTCAACCCGAGAGTGATTTATCTTTTTATTAAACTCATTCCCCAATCAGAATTATATTCAATTTAACAATATAATTTTTGGGCAAACTGGAGGTCTAGCTATGGGTTTCCCCTTAGTGCATTCTTTGCAGAAATTTTCATGAATAACATAGAAAATATAATTTTCCAATCACCTATAGCGTCTCTTATAATATTTTTGTATCGATATGTTGACGTTATTTTTGCGTATTTTAATGGTTCTTCAAGGCAATTAGACATTTTACTAAACTTCGTTAGTAATGAATAAATTTTATTAGTTATTAGTTGAAACTATCGCAAAAAATAAAGGCTATTCTCCCTCATTTATAGACAATATTGTGTCTAAAAAACGTTTGTAAAAGGCCTATAACAGTCTCTATCCTCAAAATTGTACAGACACCAACGCACATAAAAATCCTTAATAACCTAATTCGGCCCAATTTCTAAAAAAATTGCAAAAAACATCCAAATCCCCAATGTGAAATTTGTTGGCATTATATCTCTAATTAATATAAGTAATTGTAATAATAAGATATTTGAATTCGACTGTTGCGCTCTCTGGCGGATCTATGCTCAATGTACGCTTGAACAATTCTACCAGCTCTGTGTGCAGTAAAAAAGTTAGTCTTTTGCAAATAATAAAACCTAACGTAGTGTTTATTCATCCTTTCACGAATTTCAGTTGTTTCCAAGTTATCCTCTGCAATTCCAATAAAATTAGCCTTCAAATCTACAACCAAACTATGAAATATATTTTTCAATGCCAAAGATAAAACTCAAAAATTAGAAAATTCAGGAGTGTATGAACTAACATGTCCCAATTGTAAAGGAATTTATATTGGTCAAACAGGCTGGTCGTTTAGAGTTAGATATAAGGAACATCATTCACATTTTTGTAGAAACAAAACAGATTCGTCTTTGGCTCATATTGCATAGAAAACAACGATCAATAGACAATCTGAAAATCCTATACCAAGCACAAAAAAGTATAAGACTCAATTATCTCGAATCCTTATAAATATCCAAAGCCCAACACAATACAGGAAATAATCAAATATTACCGAACGACCTGACTGATTTATGTTATCCCCAATATTTGGGATTTTAAGTAGTTCTCAATTATGAATTAGTAGCCATATTAATCTCTAATATGTATTTTACCTGTTCTGTTAACCCATATATAATATATATATATATATATTTTAGAAGTACAAATAAAGCAATTCTATTATATATAGGTAAAGAAAAATGGGTTAACAGAACAGGTAAATATATATATATATATATATATATATATATATATATATATATATATATATATATATATATATATATATATATATATATATATATATATATATATATATATATATATATATATATATATATATATATATATATATATAATATACAGTTGAAGAACGGCGCCTTATATATTATTATTATCCAGATCGATACTTGCGTGAATAATTTTGTAACTATTCGAACTGTTGCTAAGAAATCAACACCGGGTATTGCTTCGGGAGCGCTAGCCCTGAGATCTCGGAACCAATAGCGTTGCTAATTAATAAGTCATTTAAATCGGGTGCGTTCCCGGATATACTGAAAGAATCTAAATGCACACCAATTTATAAGAAGAAAGGATCGCGTGAAGAGGTCCACAATTACAGATCTATCTGCATACAGAGTCAGTTCGCCAAAATATTTGAGGCCATCTTTGCTGTTCGTCACACTCAATTTTTTACAAAGTAGGGACGCTCAGCATGGCTTTATGAAGGGGCGACTTAACATTTGTTTATGACCTGTTGAATGAGGGCAACATGTAGTTGGAATTTTCTATGACTTCAAGAGGGTCTTCGGGTGCATGAATCAAAAATTGCAGCTTCATAAACTGTATTGCGTTGGAGTAAGGAGCACGGTGTTGTCATGTGTTTCCTCTTATCTGTCTGGGAGGGCTATGTGCGTCTTTGTGAATGAGGTTAGGTTAGATAACACAGGGTGTCACACAAGGATCCATACTGGGTCCTCTATTCTTCATTTTATACATAAATGATATATTTAGCATCGAAACACCTGGGGCGCAGCTAACACTTTATTCTGACGACTCCACTATGACAGTGTCTGGCAATTCTTTGGTGGGTACCGTGCAATTGGGAAATAAGATATCTGGAAATGTCGGCAGATGGTGCAATGATAAGGGACTGACTGTGAATAATCAAAAAACCTATTGTATGCGTTTTTTACCTAGGAATGCCCCTGTTGATTCGAGCGTTCTCATTAGGTCACAAAAGAGCAGTATAACTGAAGTAAATAAGTTTAAGCTTTTGGCTCTCACGCTCGACACAAAGTTGACCTGGGCAGATCAAATCAGCGAACTTTGCAACAAACTCCGTCGAACTTGTTTTGCCTTTAAGTATTTGAGAGACGTCACGAATAATCATGTGCTGAGAATGATGTATCATGGATGAGTGGAATCCAGTTTGTCGTATGGTTATTTTCTGGGGATCGGCTGAGGGCATGGCAGATGCTTTTATCATGCAAAAAAGATTTTGCGCACAATGCGAGTCATTGTAGGGATCTGTTTGTAAGGGAGGCTATTTCGGCAGTGCCTTATCTCTATATATATATATATATATATATATATATATATATATATATATATATATATATATATATATATATATATATATATATATATATATATATATATATATATATATATATATATATATATATATATATATATATATATATATATATATATATATATATCACCTAGTACTGCATGTGTAGATTGGTAGAGGTAGATTTCGGACGAATGCACAGTTACACAATTATGAAACGCGTTATGCGAATAGAATACATGCTGCTTTTTCACGCCTCTCGCTTGGACAACTTCATCCAGACTATGTCGGAATAAAGTGCTACAATAAATTCTTGCCGCTTATCACAAAGTGTAGAACTAGGGCTTCAGTTAAAGCTAGGGTCTCTGATTTTCTAAAACCTAGAGTATTTTATTCCTTGGAGGAATTCGTTCATCAAGTGTGAGTTTGTTTAGCTTCTGAACTTTTTTTTTAAATAGTTATGAAATTCGAATTTCAATGAATATTTCAGTGTAGTTTTAGGCAATTTTGCCATTTAATTGTTTTGTTTTTAGTGTGTAGTATGTATGTTGTATATTAACGTGCTTTACTGTTGGCCTGATGGACTATAAGCAAATAAATTTCTATTCTATTCGTAGATACCAATGCAGCGAAGCACATACTAAAAGAAATGAAGAGAAAATATCTTTTTCTTTGAGTGTATATTGTAGACTAGACAATATTTTTCTCTGTGGTTATTTGTAAATAAATGACTTCAAACAATACGTCAGATACAAATCATGAAACAAAATTAATATAACAATATTATAACAACATGGGTTAAAGTTTCCAAAATTCAAAAATGGAAATGAATACGTATTGAAAACTGTTAAGGAATATTTTTATCTATTTTATCCTATAGGCAATTATGTTTTCACTAAATTGCATTATAGTCGCTTTTAGTATTTTAGAAACAGGTATGAGTAAGAGTTTTAAATATCACTATTTACCCATAACTTCAGATCTGTTTTGCGTTTAGGCGAAATAATTCATTTCTGGTATTTCAGGAAACAGTATTTTGAGGGTGAAACATTATGGGACTATTCACTCTTCCCAAATAAGACATTCTATAGTTAAACGAGGTTTATCAGAAAATAATCATCCTTTCAACAAGATCAATGAAATTCAATTCAATTCGATGGGACAAAAGTTTCGATTAATATTACATCCTAATACAGATGTCTTGCATTCAAAATTCAGAGCATCTGAAATAGACGAATTAGGAGTTGAACAACCTATTTTGATTGGTAAGTTTAAATTCTTATCAGAATACTATAATATGATCATTATTGGATGATACACATTTTATAGAAACTGTTAACAAACATTTAGGCACAAGAGTTTTCAAAATTTTACTTGAAATCATTGGGAATATTTTACTAAGACAACACAATATAATCGCTGCTGTGTAGTTATAAACACCCATTCTCTTTCTGTTGTCAAGTTTATATCACATTATATTCCAATAGCTGCAAATTTCCATAAACCATCACTCTCTTGATAAAAATATTTTATAAATATTACTTCTAAACCCAATTGTTGTAACCATAGAACTGCTACAATCTTGGTTGGAAAATTCTCAGCTTCGTCACATATTCTGCTAAATTTTTTTGTTTTGTTTCTTGTAATCAATGCTCATCGAATTGCAGAACTGTTACTTTTTAAAAATGTGAAGATCTTTATTTAAATGAATGTTTTCTCTTTTACAAGATTATGCAATATTCATTATCAAAAGGTGAAATAAATAATTATTGCAACTTATTTTACTGACTCCTACTTAAGAAATTCCTCAGTAGTTTAGAGTTATGGTGTATGAAAGACAAGAGGCAGTAGGCAATTATGTGTCAAATTTCAGAATTATTTGAGTTTTATATCCTTGAATTTATCCATAATACGATTAAACTATTGTAAAATTAAGATATTTGTGGATACCACTTTAATATTCATGACTGAACATTTTACATTCTATTCACAAAATCTTCTAATATTTGACTTATTCCTAGATGCTCCAAAGATATAACCAAAATAATAGCAATGGTATACTTGAAGAACCACTACTTTTTCAATCTGCCTCTTTAACATTATTAATCACTTCTTCGTCATTCAGTTTTTCAAAACAATATTTGAAAAATTATTTTTGAGAAGAACAGGCATAACCTCCAAGTAATATTTTCTAAGATTTTCAGGCCCTATAATAATGAAAATAGTTACAACCTACAGGAATAAAATCATTTTTGGTACTAGAGTTATCCATCCAGAGAATAATTTAATGATATTGGAGTCTCCAAATTTTTCAAAATCTACTGATTTGCCTTTAATCTATGTGACTAAAGAAAGTTATTAGCTGAAAAATTACAATATATGATGAAAATACTCTCCTTATTTTATTCTTGAATAACGCTAAACTTATTTTGCAGAACAAGGAGATTTTTACAATGGCAGAGTTTTTGGTGAATTATCCTCTAGTGTATCTCTCCATATAGAGAATGGTATTATGATGGGTAGTATTGAGTTAGAAAGAGAAACTTTTCATATAGAGGTAATGGAATATAGATAACATATATTTGCACTTGATAACTTTTTCTCACATAGCAACCTCTAAAATCAATTATTTGCACTTCAACATGACTAGTTACAATGTTCACACTTTGAAACTGATAGTTTGCTAAATTTCGGTGAACAGCATATCGGTTTTCTGCCTGCTATTACAGCATAACATCCAAAAATTTTATATTTTATTCAAAGATGAGGGAAAATATGGTATACTCCATGGTTTTAGTTTCAAATGATAGGTATCTATATATTTATTGATTGAGGATATTTCATTGAGACGATGAAAATATAAGCATATATTTGGCTTTGTGTACCAATCCAAGTATTTATCTAACTATATCTTCAAATTTTTTAAGGAACTGCCATCTATATTGAAAATAGGGCCTAACTTGACTGAGCTTTCACACGTTCAGTGTGGATGTCTATGTGACGTGTGGCAGTAGACTTATTACTAGAAGCGATCATCGACAACATGTTGTGAATAGTTTGTACTATAGAAAAAGCAAATAATCAGGGAAAACAAGCATGGATATGTCTACGAAATTCCAAAAGGAATAAATTCGAGAAAAATACGTTTCACCATGTTGATTGTCAAAGCTTAACCTGCCACTTCACTCAACAGTTTAAAGCTAACTCAAGTCTATTTTCTGAATATCAGGTATTTTTTGGTAAAGATGATGGACTAAAAACCTGAAAAATAAATTAATTAGAAGAACTATTTGCTCTAGTGCAATGTTTCGACAGAGCCAATTCTGCCATTTCCAAGTGGTGTGAACTGACACATAACAAGCAAGCCAGTACCAGATACCTAGCACTACAAGCTTATGAATGCATTCGAGATCACACTGAGTTTTTTATGTGCTGACTTGTCTATTTATACGCAGTCTCAGGTTGCATGACGTTCGAGTTGTGGCTCCGTCCATTTGTGGCATGTTGTTTCATTGCAGTATTAAGAGAGTATGTTTACCTGTGACGTATTAGCGGAAAAGTCTCGCGTTTTATTTTGTTTCCTCCGTTGAGTATCATTTTCCATGAAACAGCAAAGTTGAGTGTGTCATTCCATTTGTTGAAATTATTAGGTTTTTTTTGTATTTCTATTGCCTCTTTAATTAATTGCTGTTATAATTTTTCTGTTTGCAACTGTTTTCGATAAAGTGAGGTCGATTTCGTGTTTTGTTGACTTAACGTGTTAATGAATGGCTGAAGTGTTACTTTTATTTTTTATGGCTTTTTTATATTCATTTATTCTGATGGATATGCGGCGATTTATTTGTCCACTATTAACCTTGTCGCTTTTTTTTCATACAACGTTGTAAACGCCCTGTTGTTCTAGAGCATCGTTTCTCAACCATTGTTATGTCGCGACCCACGAAAAATATAAAAAGTTAAGTAAAAAGTCCAGCGATTGCGTCACGATAAAATTATTATATTTCAATTGATAGTTCATTTATACGTTTAATAACTAATTTTTATTATTTAATTTTATTATGTCTCGATATTGTATCATTTAAAAGGGATATAGTTTTCAATTTTTAAGCTTCTACCGCACCAATCAAAGTGTTGACCATATCAAATGAAATATTTTATTTTAAATGAGTAATTTAATATGTAGTAGATTCTCAAGGTTCCCCCAGCCGATGAATAAGGAAAACCGCGCATTTTTAATATTAAAATTTATAAAACTACTACCTAGGCGAGGTTTGAACTTGCGGTGTACTTGCACAAACGTGTCAAATAAAGCGCTCGAGCATCCCATGGCATATAAAAGCTAAGGCAGATTCCTACATGTTACTTTCCTTGCTCATAAAAACGAAAGGATTCGAGTCAGACCTTCATTGGTCATTTAAATTTTTAGGGAAGTAAATACAACATCTATCTTACCTCACTCACAGTGTTTAATTTTTATAAATAGATAATAGTAAAAATTTGGTTGAAAAGTTATGTCAAAATTGACAAATTTATGACAAAAAAATACGATCCTTCTACGTCTGCTAAAATGGTGAAGAACAAGGACAGATTATACAACGACGTATTTGAAATATGGATTTATTGCATTACATGACAATGTGTTGCTTGTTTTCAAGTCCTATGTGCAGAAACATAAAGCCTTCAAAATTACTACGCTGTCTGTAAATCAGACAGTTTTTGCAAAGAATTTTCCTTCGAAACATCAATTCATGAATTCTGTTCTAGGCAAGAAAAATTTTGTTTTCTATGCAACCTAGATTTGCCAATTGCACTAGAAAAAATGTCATCAAGAAATTATACTGTTGTTGAGTATAATTTCATACTCCTATCAGTGAAAATTACCGTATAGCTAAGGCTACAAGACTAATTGTGACCGGTTAAATTTCGCAACGAAATGTGTTTTGAAAAATTATATTTCCGCAGAGCTAACTTAGTAGTTGGCTCGCAAATCCATTTCTATCTATAACCATGATGTCATATCATGGGTGCCTTGAGTTTGAGACTGATTCCTTTACATTATATATACAAGTGAATGTCCTCAAAGAATTCCACCATTGTGTCTTGAAAATGTATATATAAAAAGGGGTTTAACCCCGACGAGTTGCCCATATATCTGTTCATACAGTCAAACTGATTTCATGAAAAAATATAAATCCACCACCCGGTAATTAATACCATTGCCAGGCAATTATTATAATCAAAACATATCCTGGATTCATTATATATTAGGATAACGTTCAATGTTATGAGAATATATCAATCTACCAGAATATATACAAACTATAGCATCATCAGACAATGAAATCATTGTACCAACAAGTAGTGTCAGAGGCTTTCTCTCCGGAAAAATCCAGTGAACCGACCTTAGTCAAGAAACACTGAATGTTACTCATTCATATATTTCTTTGTGTGAAGTGATGAACGATCGAATAGAATACTGCTCTGAATGAAAATATGATAAAATTGTCAGCTAATTATATTACATTTATATATACAATTAAATAAAATATGAAATGAAAATCTGAGAAAACCTATGACTCTACCTCATTATTTTTTTCGGAAAGAAACATACAGAGAATATTATAAGATTTGATGACTGTTATCTTCTGTAACTGTTCAAATAAATTTTTCTTCAGACCCAAAATCTCAATATTTTTGTGAAGATTCCTAGGAATAACACCTGTTGTAGAAATAATAATAGGTAGAATGAATATTTTGATTTTCCACATTTTTCCAAACTCGTCGCCAAACATAATATATTTAGAAATGTTTTCATTGTATTTATTTTGTATACTATGTGTGTTGTATAGTATTGAAGAATCACATAAATTTGACTATGCAGATGCACAGGTTCTCACACCCGAATATAAATAACGATTGCGAAAGGAACATTTTAGAAATGATTAAAAATCAGAAAGAATCTAGAACAATTAATTCCAAGGCAGGCTCTGCGGTTTAATGATTATTTATGGTAATCTTTTTGCTTAATTCTTAATCCCCAGCAGTGATACAACAATGTATGAATGTTTCTGTAATGGCAATTGGCCAAAACGGGAAAAATTGTCTGTATATTATATATAACCTAAGATCTACTCTCGTTATTTCAACCCACATTCCCATTTGAATTAAAATAATTATAAAGGAAGGTTTATTGAATTAAACTCTTACTAGTCTTCTTATTTAAGTTTTTAGTACCCATCAAAAGATCCTTCCTGATATATTCTAAGATTTTTCTGATGACAAGATATCAAACTTCCCACCATAATTACTATTTCTTTCATTGAAAGTTAGATATCTCGAGAACAGGTAATCAGAAAAATCTCAAAATTTACCAAGAAGGGTTTTTCAATGAGTACCAAAAAATATGAAATAATCAGGATAAAAAATTCTTCAAAATCCGATTTCGCATGGCATGCCCCATATGCATGATGTACAAATGAAATTAATCGTTTATATTCTTAACAAAATTAGACGAGGAAAATGTCAAAAGTCGTGATTTAGATTCATCAATAATAATAATACAGCATTTATGTTTTCTACCCTAGACGACATATTATTTTACTAGTAATCAGTACTATTATGATACTAAATATTTGTTATTGAAAGAACGAAAACTAAAACGTTCACCTAATTCTTCACAAACCGTACTTACCCTCTTTGTTTAGTGAAAGTAATTAAGATAATCTTAATAAGTTTCTTCAACAAGAATACTAAAGCCTTCATAAATACCATCAAAATGAATCCAAAGAGGATAGTGCAAGATATTTATTGGTAGTATGATTCAAGAAATAGAAAAATATAAAATGCATAATCCATATCACCATGAACTGAAATAAGTCATCTTCCACACAGAGTCGATTCCTGTTATACTTGAAAATCATAATTTTGTGGATTCTTTTTATTTTTGATGTGCCAATATTTTATCAAAACGGTTTCATCAACTGTTCATAGATGCATAATAATACCTATACTACCTTGGTGAACAATCTAACAGGGATAACTTCATTATTGAAAGTAAATTCAACCCTTATCTCTTTTAAATGTTTCAATAAATAAATAGAATAAAACGTCGCATTTATGTAACAAGTATTGCAAAATCTTTTAAATTGAGCAATGCATCTTGTATTCATTAAAATAATGGAATTAAGGCACTCATAACCTCACATCATCTAACATCTAATTGTGTAGTCTTCAATTTAAGAATGTTATTTAACAAACGCGGTTGATTTACTTCTTTTGACGTATCTATTATTCTTCAATCTAATAGTGATATCAAATACACACACCACAAAAATTGTCGCATCACCTGGTATTCTGAATTCCACAATCGATTAAGCAGCTCGATCGCAGTTTCTTTGTCAACATATTTTTTGGAGATATGAGGGAAAAAATCTTATCTATGTAATAACATTTGTTTCCATATGATCTCAAACACTTCAGAAATAAGAATGAGTTTATTTGACTATCAGTATTCATTCAATTTCTCTTCAGTTTTCACGCTAAATTAATGCAAGTTTCTTGTTGATTTTCGAATCTTTGAATTTATTGTAATGGCTGCTGAACGTCCTGGACGCTACTTGAGTGATCATGAAGTGGTAAGGATTGTAACACTTCTAGAGGAGGGGCGAATCCAACGTTACGTGGCTAACTTGTTGAATGTTAATCAAAGCACTATTTCAAGAGCAATTAATCGGTACCACGAAACAGGGGAATATGGAAGAAGGGCCGGACAGGGAAGAAATCGGATAACAACACCAGTTGATCGTTGGCTTCGTTTAACTGCACTAAGATTTCGGCGCTGTACGGCTAGAATGCTACAAAATGAACTTTCACTTTCCAGAAATGTGCATATTTCATTGCAAACTGTTAGGAACAGGCTCAGAGAAGACGATATCAGACCAAGGGTGGCTTCTACCGGCCCGCGTCTCACCAGAGAGCATCGAGTTGCAAGACTTCAGTTTGCGAGGGAACATGCAAATTGGGGTATTCCAGAATGGTCGAATGTTCTCTTTTCCGACGAGTCCAAGTTCTGTCTAGTATCAAATGATAGACGCATTCCTGTATACAGACGATCTGGGGAGCGGTATCAGCAATCCGGCAAACCGAAAATTTCGGAGGGGGCTCAGTAATGTAATGTGGGGAGACATTTCTTTCCAAGGTAGAATTGTGTTAGTTCTAGTGAATAAGGAAAGAATGACTGCGGCCAGATACATCGCAGATATCCTTGAACCCCATGTTGTACCCTTTGGCCCATTGATTGGCGAAAACTTCATTTATATGCATGATAATGCTCGGCCTCATGCAGCTAGAGTAGTTACAGAATTTCTGCAAAATACCGAAATTGATATTTTAAGATGGCCAGCGAGAAGTCCCGACTTGAATCCCATAGAACATGTTTGGGACAACATGGGGTGGCAAATTCAGCAACGTAGGATGCCTTGTAGAACACTCCAACAACGAGAAAATCTGC
Organism: Cryptolaemus montrouzieri; assembly: GCA_013387265.2. Lineage (NCBI taxonomy): Eukaryota > Metazoa > Arthropoda > Insecta > Coleoptera > Coccinellidae > Cryptolaemus > Cryptolaemus montrouzieri. The sequence continues at coordinate 40,760,086 of JABFTP020000124.1, read as the reverse complement.
TTCCTGAAATTTGGAACTCAGTGACTCAAGAGTACATCCAAAATTTGTTTGAGGGGCCTCCGAGACGTATACTGGCAGTAATTAGGGCCCGGGGAGGAAACACTCCATTTTGAAAATGATTAGTAACCATTCGATTCTAGTTGATTGGTCTCTTCGCGAATGTTTGAAGATGGTAGATTTTTAAAATTTTTCATTAACTCGAAAATTGTTGATATTTTCCATCATAAACTCATCTCTTTTAAATGATATCTTGTTATTTTACACTTCAGAAAGTTACCAAGCGACTCTTGAATGGCCTACCTAAAAGTTTATATAGTATTGTCGTAAAAGTAGAGTAATGCGACAATTTTTTTCGGGAGTGTATTTTTGGAATCGTTGGTAATAATCACTAGGTATATCTCAGAAACATATTTCTGAAAGAAATTTTTTTTTAGCCTTCTTGGAGACATATACCCGAACTAGATAACCGAACAATGATTATATATAAACAGAGTGACGTTATATTAGACTGGAATAAAGAGAGCACTTTATTAGGTGCTAGAACATGTGGCGTGGAAGAGGACTTTCAGAATTTGGATGAATATTCTAATTCGTCAGTATTGACAAGGAAGAAAAGGCAAATTATATATGAAGAAGAAAATAATTTTTTTCCTACAAAAACGAGATGCTCGCTTCTTCTAGTCGCAGATTATACATTTTATATGAACATGGGAGGATCGAGCACAAAGACGACCACAAATTATTTGGTAAATATACATATACAAAACAATAGTATGAGAAAGTGTCCACGATTTTATGTGATAACTGATAACTTTGTTATTTGAGGAGATATCAAAAAAAATTATTATAATATCAAATGAGCCAGCTTTTTCAAACCTTTGTTTTGTTTAAGGTAATTGAATATATATGAAAAAAAATTGTTTTCAAATGGTACACTTTGTATATTTCTAAAAAAGTGTTTTTTTTCATTCATTACACTCGCATCTGTGTAACTTTTTTCATTCGAATTGCAATGTTTCTGCGTTTCTCTAATTTTCTTTGATGATTTGATTTTAACCTTTAACCATTAGATTTTTTCTGGGTCTTTGTTACACCACCAACTTGTTGATGAGGTTTCAAAAATAAAATCAGGAAGACTGCAACTTTATCACAAAATATTATAAAAAACGCATGCACAAATTCATCGGGTCGAAGCTTTGGGCAACGCAAATGACAGGCACTTCGACAATTCTTTATAACATAGGTCATCATACACAGAAAAAACTTCTTTTAAACCAAGAGCTATGGGATATAATCAATATAAAAAAATCTCATTTTGACGTTTGTACACAAGTAGGCCTTCATCTAGACCTCTTAAAGTTTGTCTAGTTTGATCTGAAAACATATTCTTCCTTTGCTCCACACTCCAGTCACCATATTCTCGCGCAAACGCAAGTCTTGCTCTACAGTGCTCTGAGAGAAGAAAAGATGTAATAATTTAATACATATATACTCTCTTTGAATGATTTATAAAATATTTTATGAAACTGTTTGCCTCGAAGTGCAATATGAAAAGAATGCTTTGAGAACTGATATGTAAAATCTGTAGAATTCAAAAGATATTAATTATATCCCATTTAACACTTGCAGGGTTATGAAGTAATGATATCTATAATATCACTAACCAAAGCTTTAGGCCCTTAAAGTATATTAGGAGAGTATGAAAAATAATTAAATAATACTTTTTTTACTTGAACTCGAAATCGAAAGAACAAAGACAAAGAACACTCAACACTTTTCCAAGTTCTGATTAAATCTACGAAGTCTGGTCTGGTAAATTTAGAGTTCAAATTAAAATTGGATAACGAAAATACCTAATAACCTAATCCTTCATTTATTTGCAATTTAGCGATGTACATTAGCCAAATAATCTCTTGATAATACTTCCTAGCGAACGTAAATGATACAAACGCACTTACAAAATGCCCGTCGTTTACTTCATGACACATAATGTGGTGTATTATAAACTACAACCATTGCGTGATGGAAACCTCCTGAGAACCAACACGATCTAAGAAAGCATTATTCGAGAATCGTTTTGAATTTACAATTTATTGAAATCTCGATTATAACACATCTAATTAGAATTAGAACAGAACTGACAGAATTTGCGCTTCACGCAAATGTTAGAAAATTCATATTCTCATCTCAATTAAAGATTCTCCAATGTTCGAGAAGAAATTTGTCAGCGTTTGACGTTTTTTAGATTTCGTAAATACAAGAATGAGTATTTGACATTATATCTGAAGTAATGATACTATTACTGATATTTTAAACTTATTACTGTACAAGTTACATAAGGTTATAATTTTTCAGATCACTCTAATAGATAGGGTACATAAAATTTATAATAATACTGTGTGGAGGAACATCCTTATGGTGTTGGTTTTAAAGGAATGGGTTTCTTGATAAAAAAAATTGTTGTACACAAAGCTCCAACTAGAACAAATTATGAAGAACATTATAATATGGACCGAAGCTCAAGGAACAAATGGAATGTTCGTCACTTATTAGAGGTATTTTCCATTTTTTTTATAGACAAAGTACGCTTTTTAAAGAATTGTTTCATTTCTCTTTTTTGTTTGAAGGTTTTTTCTCGAAATCCAGATAATAAGAATTTTTGTTTGGCGCACTTGTTTACCCATCAGACCTTCAAAACTAGTAATTCCGTAGTATTAGGATTGGCCTATATAGCATCACCAAGAAGGAGTTCCCATGGAGGGATTTGCACGAAAGGTTATTATTTATTTTGTTTAATATTATTTCACAAAAACACATTTTAATAGGAACGAGTTCGTTTATATTCTACTACTCAATATATTTTATTGTGGTAGATTCCCCTCTAAGAATAACTTTGCTTTGTTTCCATATTGGGCAGAGAGATACCTTTCAGATAAGAGTATATTATCAATTAAAGACGATCAGTTATTTTCATATTCACAAATTTATAAAGTTGGACTGTGTTGTTTTCAACTTAAATTGCCACCTATTTATCACTTAGATACTTCTAAGACTTTTCATTTTCTTTCAGCTGCAATTTCAAAGTACAACGTATATAGCGAATGTTTTCCATACAATGCATTAATATTATTATTATAGATAAACAGATGAAGGAGCCACTTAGCCTAAGTAGCCTTCATACTTTGAGCCTAGCCTTGGCTCTTACTGCAGAAGGTTAACAAATGGCGACCCAGGAGTATGTAACTTCTGTAAGGTTCAGCCAGTGGTTTTGCACCTTCAGATCGATTTAGGTTCTCCAAACTTCTGTAGTGCGATGTCAAGTACAGTACAATTCATTGCCCTCAATGCCCAAGTGAGTATCAGCTGAACCTTGCACTATTGACTATTGAGTTCCATGGCCATCTTTCCAAAATCAGTAGATTAACACACTGGTCAATGGCAATATTTTTGCTTGAAAGATGGTCACTAGCCTGCCTAGACAGATAGATTATCATTTGGCAATTCTACTACCAAATACACCTACTACTTTTTTAGACAATAGTGGCATCATAAGCCCCTCTGGATTTCTTGTATAGCCTCCTGTAGTTCGTCAGATGACATTGCCAACAATTCCATTCAATATGATTATATCGTCATACTGATTATTACCAGTAGATTATCAACTGGAAGGGACCATAGACAAGAAAGAACTATGGGCAGTCCCTGTCATTCACAAAGATGAATCCTTGTTCAGATGAGTAGTGATTACCTTGACATTTAGCATATTGTAAATTCACTCCTCAATGATACTAGGTACGCATATGACCCTTGCAGTACCTGTCAGCAGCCAACTAGTAGGAGTCTCATTAAATGCACCTCTATGAAGGTTTCAATTGAAATCTCCTTGTGACCCAAAGAGTGAATGGTCCTTTCCACAAGCTTGTTAAGATGAAGATCGATTGATTTATATTTTTGAAAAGTATATCGGTACTCGTTCAGGTGCTTCAGCAAAAAACCTTGGATAAGGTTTCGAGAACAAAAGAAATGGGATTTATCATTTTGACGATTTAAACTGTGAGTCCGATTTACCCGCCCAAGCACAGTACTAATTTTTCGCCAGCTAGTAGGGATAAATTTCCAAGCCAGAGTTAGCTGAAAAAGCCTGATGAGAGCGGAAGAAGGTGGTCCACACCCTGCTGCAGCAAAATAGGAATGATGCCGTCCTCACCAGGAATCTCAAATGGTTCAAGTGAACCAACCGCCCACCTAACTCCTCCAAAGTTGTTGATCGTCCTTGCTTTCCACCAATCGTTTTCCTGTTTTTTTTTTTAAGAACGGGCAAGGTGACGGTATCTCCGTTTTCCATTTGTCAAGCATGCTTTTTTGTGGGCAACTTTCGTGATACGCCAATTTAATCAAAAGGGTTAGCTTCTCATTACACACTCGACATCATAATGACGGTAGTTACTGTAGAATATACCCCAGAGGAGGTTCTATAACAATCCCAGTATGCGCTCCCCGGGTTTCTATACATCGACCATTCGTTGATGTCCAGAATCAATGATGAGTTGAATGTCTTTGTTTTCAGATTCCGAGCTGCTCGTGAATATTTTGTCTAACAGAAGACTTCGGATTTTCATTGGGGAGAAAAGTAGTCGTTTTCGCATTCCAAATAGTAGTGTTCTATAGAAATTGATCTTGCATCATGTTCTTCAAGGAAAGTCATCTATGTCCTAATCCTTCGAAAACTAAGATATGTTTTCATCTGATAGTCATCAATAGATATGCTTTTTTTATTTTTTAAAGATGCTCCACTCTACTTTTCTTTGACTTTCGAATTCCACATCAATATAGAGTCAAGGGTTAAAAATAAGGAACAAGTACTCTGCAAAAATTTGCTGTATCCACTTGGAGTGCCGATTCTTGCTAATTAAATGGAATTCTATAAAAGGTTCAAATGTAGAGTGCGGGGAGACTGAAGAAACTGTCATTCAGTCTTGTACATACCTTGATATTTAGGTAGTTTCCAGTGCATACATATAGTATGTATAACTTACAAGTTTTTTTACTGCTTTCTCTCTTGCGTTATATTTTTTTGGATTATAACCATCCCATTAGCAATTGGAGAGCTGGTTAGAATGAGCGCAAACAATCAATTTGATTTGAATTTTTGTTCACAATACACTCACAATCTTGCTGTTTCAAATGTAACGTTTACAGGCTGCAGAGGTTTTCTTTTCTCCCTGTTCTTTCAAATCATATACAAGGTTAAATGTGGTTCACCCGTTTGTTGTCATGTCATGTCATGTGACATTATGATTCAATGAGAATGTAGTCCTCCAATTTTTTTATACTCTCTTTCATACGAATAAATGAATGAGTAGATTCAAAAGTTTTCTCCAGAAGATTAAGAACTTCCGAATGTACTTAGACTCCCTATGGGAGACACCACAATGCACTCTTATATTTGAGAGAACCCTACATATTCGCAAAGTATGTATGATTTCCTCTGTGTCATCATAGAAGCTTCACTTTAGTGTGTTAGCTTCCGCCCAGCCCCAACACTTTTTCAACAGCTTTTGACCACGTTTAATTTTTTATATTCCTCTTCTCGGAATCGTAAGAAATGTTTCATCTGTGTATAGCGTATGCCGATTGCCCATTCAGGACCCATAAGAAGTCATCCTACTCCATATTTCCCCAGATTATCCGCTCACTCTTTTTCTTTAATCCTGTTTTGTTCGGGGATACAGATGAATTTGATAGAATTTTGTGACTTCCATAGTTAGTCAGAACTTCGTGTTCCACATCTCGATAGAAAAATAAAAATAAATATCTCCCAACTCCTTGCATTTCTAGACTTTTTCACTTTTCCTGTTTTTGATTTTATTATTTTATTTTTTGGAAGTATTAAATTCTTTTTTAGTTTGAAGCTAATTGATCACATTTGTTCCAGAATTTATAAAAGATGGATTCAAAGTGTATCTTAATTCAGGTCTTAGTTCAAGTAGTAACCACTATGGCCAGAGAGTCATTACAAGGGAAGCGGAATTAGTTACCGCTCATGAATTTGGACATAACTGGGGTTCAGAACATGATCCTGATATTCCTGAATGTTCTCCCAATTCGAGAAACAATGGATCATATTTGATGTATTCTTATTCAGTCAGTGGATATGATAGAAATAACAAGGTGCGTTCTCACGAGCGTTAATATTTATTTTCTAAATATTATTCAATGCAGGAATTCTCTCCATGTAGTATTCGCTCTATAAGGAAAGTTTTACAAGCAAAATCTGATAGTTGTTTCTCGGCACCCGAAAAGAGTTTCTGTGGAAATTCGAAAGTTGAAGATGATGAGCAGTGTGATGCCGGATTATTTGGTACTGAGGAGACTGATGCTTGCTGTGATAAAGATTGCAAGTTGCGAATAGGCGCTGTTTGCAGGTTAGTGATTTCAAATGAATCTCAAATTCTTAAGAAAATATTTTTGATACTTGTTAAAAACCTTGATTACTAATATTAAATCTTATTTCATTCATAACTTCCTGATGAGACCCCTCATGTTTAAAAAGTAGTGTTTCAGGTTTTCGATTTCATACCCTTTTTCTAACTATTTCAAGGAACAATAATAATTCGATGTCTCAATTCAGCGACTGCATTCACTGATCACACTAGAGACTCCCCGATGGGATGAAATCTAGGCTACTTAGGTCAGGGACCTAGAAGGTCCACCTCATCCTATCCTTTCATTTTGATATTTTCATTCCGTAAAAATTGGACTCGGCGGTAAAAAGGAGGTTCAAAGTTGTGATTCACTGCTATTTAGGTATCACCTGCAGAAAATAATACTTTAAAGAAAATCCTGGAGGAGGTGTGACGACACTCTTTGAATATGGCACGGGCATAGAGAATCACGTAAGATAATAACACGGACATTCTTCTAGTGCTGCTCTGTGGGTTTTCTTCTTTTCATTTAGAACAGCTTCTTCGATCTGTGTTGTTCGAATTGTATATAGTTTACCTTCTATCATTGCTGTTCTTTTTGGAAGTTTCAAATTCCACGAGACGCTTATGAATAATATAAATAAAATGCAACATTTTTGTCTGATTTCCACAATGTTTATTGTTAATACACACGATCCGTTTCGACAGTTACATCATTTTCAAGTGTGTACTTAACTAAAAATTCTTATTCAAAACATCATAGTTCTCTTCACTTATTATTCAATCCTAAAATGAAAACTATTCTTTATTTTTCAGCGATAAAAATTCGCCTTGTTGTCAAAATTGCCAGTATTTACCAAGAGGAACAATATGTAGAACCGCTCAATATAGTACTTGCGAAGAACAGTCTGTCTGTACAGGTTGGCACTCAAATTGTCCACCAAGTCCTCCTGTACAAGATGGTACAGATTGTCAAGAAAAAGGTAAATGCTTCAGAGGCCAATGTATCCCCTACTGCGAGAGGATGGGTTTACAGAGTTGTATGTGTGACACAGGTTGGTTTTAGCTATTTAGATTGAAATTTCTTATTCAGTCTAGAATACCAAACAATATCGAGGTGTGATAACTACGATGAACAAGAAAAAACTCGCCTCTGATTTCATTTAATGCGGATATCTGCCTCCACTTAGAATTGACACTGTTCTGGTGATTCCGCTGCAGGGATCTGATTAATAATTACTACAACAATGATTGTTTATTGTGCATATGGTATTAATTTCAGATTAAATTTTACTTTAACCCAAACTGATGAATACCTTCAAAAGAATAGACTAGAAGGTGAAAAGATAAAACGATCATGGTCTAACAATTATCGTTTCACTTGTTGCATTTATATGCAGATAGTTATTTAGGTTGTATAATGCGTTTAAGGAATGATGAAGAAATTATGGCTCGTATCTTTCAAATATATATATGGCTTGATAAAACCAAATCTAAAATTAAAACTGTCAACCTGCAAATTTCGAACATAAATTGTGTCAATGATAGATTAATGTCGTTAATCAAATATTGATAACATAATTTACAACAAATTTATTGATGATATTTATTGAAAATATATGCTGTATAGAAAAAACTTCAAAAATATATTTAAATTGTATTCCTTAAGCCAATTTGATTGGTACTAAACTGACAAGTGATCTTGATGAAAATTTTATTTCGAATAAGTGGAACTTCAAATAATTTCAGGTTTGTTCTCAGCAATTCATAATTCGTAAATGTACCAAAAACTATTTGACATTGAATAATGATACAAATACGTTTGTTGATTTTTCTAGCGATTAATGCTTGTAAAAGATGTTGCCGATCTTCCTTCAATGGTACATGTGCTCCACCTGAATCAGATAATATATTACCTGATGGCACACCTTGCATGTATGGATTTTGCAGTAATGTAAGTATTTTCAATCAGAAGTTCAAAACCTATCCAACATAACTTGACGCGTTTTCAAATATACTGTCTTTTCAGGGCCTTTGTGAGAAAACTAGACCCGAATTTGTTGAACGATTCTGGAACATAATTGATACCATTAGTATCAATCAAATACTTCAGTTTTTCAGAGACAATATTGTGGGAACTGTAATAATAATAACAACAGCAATTTGGATACCTGCTTGTTATACTATCAATAAAATAGATGAAAAACGTAAAAGAGAAAAGTTGGAATGGGAAAACAATAAAAATCTCTTTTGTCCTCCAGATTCGAACCAAGTTATATATGTAAATGTACCGAGGCATCGACATGCAGTTGGAAACCGTAGGAAAATGCCTTCATAAATCCATTTATTTTTATATAAAAAAAATTAAAAATTTTATAATTATATATACGTAAGCAGCAATATATACTTGAGGAATATATTTTGATGTTTAATTTCCATAAGATGTTGGTAATCCTTCCTTTAGGGTTGATAATTCATGTTTCTTATATTCCATTCTCTAAAAATGAATTAATTGCAAAAATTGTAAATTTTTATATAGACTAGTTTTTATAAATAAAAAGCTCACTACCTTTTTTTTCTTCAATCGTAAGATAATGATATCTGAACTACAAAATTCATCATGCTGTTCCGATAGATTAATATGTTCAATTTTGAAGTGCTCTTCTAAATGATCCATGAAAATTCTCCAACATTTTTGCTGTTTAACTGATTCTCTCATTTCTTGGCATAGTATTACTTCTGTTTCTGGACCTGCTAAGTTAACCAAAGTTTTAATCAAAGGGTTGATGGACTAAAATCAACATTTGTCATCTGAAATATCTTATGTAAATTCCTTAAATGACAGATAAGTCTAGTATAAAAATAAAGTGCATTGAATTGCTTGATATTTGAGACTGCAACATAACATGGTATTATGAATATAGTTTCCACCATGATATATGCCATTTAGTTTTTTTTAATAAATATTATTTGATGCCTGATTGAAAATGAAATATCAACTTCCCAAATCTAGCGAGAGCGCATATCGATTTAGTTGTATGTGTATATTAACACTATAAGCCATTTGCTACTTAGTTTTTTTTTGACTGATATAATTATGTTTTGATAAACTGCTAATTTTTGCTATTGGACAAAATGGCTCTAAGAATCTATTAACTTTTGTGTGGAAAATAAAATTAACTGCGCAAACGCATTTGAAATTGTCACAGAAGGCCAAGTAGAAGGTGTTAATGACGAAGTTTACTCTGAAGTCCCTAGCCCATCAGCAACCAATGAAAACGTTGGAGCAGTAAAGAAAATTGTTACAGCGTATCATTATAAGAGATTGTTGCTTATGTTCAGATGTTTATCATAGCTTTTGCATCTGGATAATACACGTCGTTTCTTATTTGTAAATTTATGGCAACAACGTTATCAAGCCTCAGATTCTAGGCTGGGCTCCTACGATTTTTTTCCTATTCCCAAAACTGAAACAGATTTATGGGATGAGGTTTGCTCCAATTGAAGAGATAAAAACCGATCCGTTAGAAGAGCTCACGGCCATAAAGAAAGGGAATTCATGAAATGTTTCAAACGGGGAAAAAAACGCTGCACAAATATAGCTGAGGCAAATTACTTGAAGATATACAGAAATATATTGTTATTTTCTAGAAAAATAAAAAACCAACTTCATTTCAACAAACCTTATATTAAAAAAGACTGAAAATGAGCAGTCCAAAATTTTTCCAAATCTAGGATAAAATATGAGAAGCCATTACTGAAGTTGTACACTATACTAGATGATCTAGATTCACTAGAAACTAAAAACTGGCAAATATATCGAAATGAGAAAGTGGCAGTAACTTATTTCTTGTGTATTATGGATAGTTGGTGACAGGTACTGAATTTCAACTAACAATTTGAAAATACTTGTAATTTAAACTATTAGACAGACTCCAATATGGGATATTTGCTGATCGAACATAAATCAGTTAATCTACAAATAATTGAACATCTAGGCAATTGTCTAGAACCTATTATATTACCCTTGAGTATGTCAGCTGAAATTAAAGAAGAAAATTAAACAAAAATAAGTATTAACTAGTACGAAACAAATTATGGATGAAAAATAAAGGATATAATTTGTCAGATATTCTATAATTAGATGTTTGGTTCATAATTTTTCAGACGTGAATAAAAATTTTATCTAACTCACCAAGTGAAAAATAAATAGTTTTACTTCACTTCAACTTGCTTCAACAACATTGTACTAAAATTACTAATGCCACAGAAATAATATCAAATTAAAAATCATCTGAAAACATTTGAATTGTTCTAATCGAATATGATCCAAATATTCTACTTATTGCCAAGAAACTGGCTCACAGTTCTGTTCTAACCTGACTTGTGTTTATTTGAAACAACATGTTAGTTTTCATTCAGTCACTGCTACCTATTAACCATTTTGATCATATATTAAAGCAAAAAATTGTTATGCCAGTTCATAATTATTTGTGATTTCAAATGTTTATCAATGTAATCAATAGTGTTCTCATACCTCTTCATAATATACACAGTCGGCCAATAGAATCATATCTGGAACAAATTCCAGTTCTTCATCTCTTCCCCAAATTAATGATTTGGTTGTCAATTTTCCGTGTTTTGACCATACATTTCTGTTTTTATTAATATTCAATTCTAGAAATGGAATGCAATCTGGAAGATCAGTTGATACAACAGTAGCCCTAAAATAATAGTTTCCAGAAAAATCCAAACTGAGACTAAGAGATAGATAGATTTAGATCGTGAAAATTATGACAGAATCTTATCAATTTAGAATTTCATAAATTCATCGCAAATACGCATTATTTTTGAACGATATGAATTGGTTGGTATCCATCAATTATTATTTGTACATATTGGAGTGAACCAGTCAAACAGTAAAAAATTCAATATCAATCAATAAAGAAAATTGTTGGAATCCAGCTCAATACACCAATGAACAATGTTAGAGTTTTTGTTGCAGAACTTAAGTGTGCTTTATTCTGTTCACCTGTGGAAGTTTGATTATTTTCATCGTTGCTCTCTTGAATCAGAAGGCTCTGAAGTCTATCTTTTTGATAACATGATATATGATTGCTAACATCTTGACACGATCACACAAAATAGACTTTATATATTCAAACTCTTGAAATGTTATTATATTATATGTTATAATTATATTACATGAGTAGTCTGACAATATTTTAATTCTTATCATAAAATGATAGTGACACAGAACTTGTTCAAAGTTTCAATTCATTCTGTAAATATATTTTGTATATCAAACCGCGTCATATGAATTTAAGAAGTGTGTAGTACCGTGCTTGTGAATTCCTCAGAATTTTCTATTGATAACAGTAATGAAAACTTTTTCTAAACGAACAAAATTTTTATCATTTTTCAGGAATTGATTATTGGTCGATTATATACTTTGTTCCCGATCTTGACGAGCATGACTGAATTGTTTGATTACATAAAAAGTGTGAGAAAATCATCTCTGAATAAATAACTAATATTATAGTTTTTACCGGTTCTGAAGGACATTTGTTAAAAGAAAAATGGTTAGAAATTAAAAAAATATTATCATTAACTGAAAAACACTAATGTATTCTTGAGAATAAGCATAAAAGACACATATGAACATATGAACTTCTGGAAATTGTTTCATACTGTTCAAGTATGATAATGTTCAAGCTCAATGATAAGCCTATGTAGACTGTAAATTTAAATGAACATTGAATACAGAGAAAAGGAAATGATCTTAACAGGCAGAATATATCACACCATGCAGTACTCAACAACTGTAGAGGAGTTCTTTTAAATGCGAAAAAAAATATAATAGGATAAATGCGTGACATAGGTGACAATAGGAATTGAGAGAGGTGAATTGGTTAAACCAAAAATAAAAGAATACCAATACGATTTGAAAGTTGTGGAATTGTTTATAATCAATATTTTTTCAATTAAAATTATGAATCTGGAAACCACCAATGTTCTGAGCTTTGAAAGACAATTTTATTAGGAAAAAATTGTTAACTCATTAGTTTACTCTACTTATTCTAATGGATTAATAAAAAATGGCCTGTATTGTATAAGGCAAGAGTATAAAGGAAGAAAGCTCGTCAGATCAGTAATCATTGAAATGAATTATCATAGATGTAGCTAGTGTGACCATCTTCAAAAGCCACCGACACTGTGGGTAGCATCATCTACTATAGAAATGAATCATCATAAGAAAATCGAAAGAGCTACAATAGCTGAAACTATAGAACATAGATCTACATGTGTTAAACTGAAAATAAAATGCTGAGAAAGAAATAAACAAACTATGCCAAAACTCCTTGTAAACTACCTGGATGCTTGCTTCACTATGTTAGCCTTACCCCAAACAGCTATAGCTGCAGAGATGATGCTGATTTTACTGACAATTTCCATAACAAGAAGATGAAAAATTATGATATTAGAACAGCTCATTGTTGTGATAGATCTAAAACTGTTTATGAAACAGTTTTACCTGCTTCTGTCTACAATCAATGTAAAATATTACTATTTGTTGCAAAAATCATAATCAACTGGTAATAGTCTTACTAAATGCATATTTGAGCTCACTATTTGAGAGTACTAAAATTGAAATCAAGTTGTCTGAACCAATAGTTTTGGGATGAGAGTTGCATGTAGAAGCCAATTAGTAATTTTTGTGTTAAAAATTTTCGTTTAGTGAGAAAGAATTTAAATGAAATTAAATCCGAACAAATTCTATAAGAGACAAAAGAGTATATTCCGCCTATTTTCACATAGGAAACAGTGCTTGCATGGGAATGTGCAGTCAGATTAGATCTCCAAGAGCTCAAGTTTTAAATGTTCAGATATCAATAGTCATTTGCAGAAATTTATATATAAAAATTAGTAAAGCCTCATAAAAAGATTTGTGGTCTGCAAAACTGTAGAAGGCAGTAAGATTGATTATATTTTAATAGACATAGCAAATCACACATTTTTATATAACTTGCAACAAGTAAAAAACTCAGAATTGGTTCTATGGGGAAATTCTAGGTTAATCATATACAGAGAAAATAAAATTCCCATTTCTGTTCCAAATACTATGGTAGGTAGAAGTAAATAAAGACATGGCTTTGGATATAGAGGGTTAACTTATTGTTGAAGTTGGCAATTTTAAATATTTTGCTTTGTGATTAAAAATACTAACACAGAACATAAAACTAATTTGATTATTTTCAATGTCATTGATGAATACTCAAAACTTTTTACTAATCGTTCAGCAGTTATAACAAGATACACAATCAACCTTTCCAGTTCTGCAAGAAAAAAACTAGGAAGGATATCTCGATAATGCACTTCATTATTCTTCATGAGTAGTGAAAGCAGTAAACTTTATAAAAAGTAATGCTCTTAGTTCAAGCTTCTCTGATTTGTTGTGTGAGGTCATGGGATCAATGTATTCGAACATCAAGAGGAAAAAAGGCAAATCGAGACTAACAGGCGAAAAGAAAGACTTTCCAGTTCTTGTCAAAATTCAATAATTACAATTTTTTTATCACATGAAATTGCACTAAGAGAGTAAATTTGTATATTTTAGAATGAAACGAAAAAACCAGGTTTAGCTGACGAAGTATTTTGAGTGAAACAGTTAGTTCTTTTGGCTAACATTCTTCAAGAACTCTGTGCTGAATGGCCTTTAGGGATCATCAATTATGTCAACATTGAAGTAATTTCGAGCAGACTCTATTTTGAGGATTCCAATCATGTGCGCTGTCAACCCCATTGGTCGGGGATACATATAGAATCTAAATGTGGTACCAAAGTACAAAAAGGTTGGGAAACACTAGTCTAGTTTGATAATTTACAAATCTCTTTTTATTAACTAATGATAGATATGAATATATTTGACTATAGTTTTCTATTGCATACTAATTCTATTACTTCCAAGGCTTATAGAAATTAGATATATTTATTAGCGAATCTTGGTTTGTATCAGAAAAATTACATAAAACGACTCAGAATGTAAAATTCACACAAAGCTGCAGGTCAACCCAAATTAATCTTAAAGAATTGAAGTCAACTTTCGTAACAAGTAACAAAATTTCACAATCATTTATTATTGGGAAATATTTTTAATTCGTTGAACTTAATTGTATGGCAGGAAGATTACAACTAAATATGTAATGTAATATGGTAAATAATACAAACCCCAAACAAGAAGCAGTAATACCAACACATCCTAAACCTGCCCCTAATTCAACTATTTTACAGTTCTTCAGATATCCTCTATTTTCGTTACATTTTTTTTCTAGATACTTTGCAAGTACGATAGAGGCATCCCATACAACGCAACTAACATCGCCTTCTATTTTTTGATAAAAATTCAAAGATTCTTCTATTATTTCTATCTCAACCTCTCTGATAAATATCCCTGATTCCATTGGAAAATTATCATGAAAACTTTGATAAATTACAAAAAGTAATTCAACTCCGACCTTCGTCCAAAAGATTTTTATTGAGAGGTTAACACAAATTATTTCCATTTACATTGACAGCAGATGATCGCGCTCCCTGTAGAGATCGTTGAACATTCTAGGTACTTCTTCTTCTTCTTCTTCTTCTTATTTCCTTTTACAATGTGTTTAGGTATTATGCCCATCTGCACAAGATTCTTGTTATGGATGCTTGGGCTCGTTAGTAACGAATCTTGGGCATTTCCAATACCCAACCATGTAGTTACTTTATTCCACCTATTAATTTTTTGTAATGATCCAGTTAGTTTCAGAGGATTAGTTTTCCTTTATTTTGTACTTTTGTACTTAATTTCTTAGTTAGGTTGGAGGAATTAAAGATAATTGTCCCCTTTGACGTACTTAACTAATTCAGGAAAAAGGATATGGAGACAAAATTACATCACACACAACTCACACATCACTTACTCCCAGGTGGAGTAAGTTTGATTAGTAGATAGCAGTTCATCTTTTTCATGGTTGTTACATTTCAATACCTGATGATGCAAGAAAATTAACTATTAGTTTTGAAGTCTTCAGGTCTTCATGAAATATAGCATCATAAACAGTAATAGGAGATGTTAATTTCAATTTATTCATTAAATCTGAATATAATCTATCACATCTTTCACTATTATTGTCACAATCAAAAAATATGTGATTAAGATCCCCTAACTTGCCACAAGCACATAGTTCTGACTGAATAGCTTTAATTTTGAATAGATGTTGTGGATATGAGGCATGGTTACTTTTCAACCTGCATATTGTAGTTATGACCCTTCTTGGTATTGAAGAGTTACAAAACCAAAGTTTTTTTATTTTTCCTTATCAACCATGTTGAAGTATGTTCTGCCTTTAGTATGTCCTATCATAGAATATTCTTCAATCAATTCATTCCATATTGTTTTTTAATACTTGAATAAAATTAACTAATATCTCCCTTAATGTTCTCCACTATCTGACTGATAAGTCCCATTTTTGCTAGTTTATCCGCTTGTTTATTGCCGTATATATTTGTATGCCCTGGAATCCAGATTAGTTGGATTTCAGAATTTATATTGTCATATCTATGATTTTTTTTCTAATTTCTGAAGTTAAGTGATTATTTTTAGAGAGTATTTTCCAATTTGTGATTTTTTCGAGTGCAATCTGGGAGTCTGAAATAATTAGAAGTTTTTGATAGTTATTTTCTTGACTTATTGTGATTGCTTTCGAAATAGCAATTAGCTCAGCTGTACAGATAGTGAAGAAGTTAGGGCGTCCGAGAGATATGGACACTCCTAATGAATTGTAAACACATATGCCTTTACATATTCAGGGAATTTCGTGAGAATTTTTTCCAGGAATAAGGTTGAGTTATCCCGGTTTTTCTTTTTAAGGTTTAAATTTTTATATTGAATATTAATGAGATGGTATTTTAATGGGCACTTATAGCACGGAAGGGAGTCATCAGAAAAATTTTTATGAGAGTTTAATATTCTTAGCTCCTCTACTACTGCCGGGGGTTTCCTCCTGGCCTCCTATTTTGCCAAAAGTTCAAGTATTTTATTTTCTTAAGAGTCGGGTTATTTCTTGTTCTGATGAGTTTACCTACAAATTTTGATGATAGCCACAGCCTTCTATATTTTAATGGAAGTTCGTTACTTTCTGTAAGAATAATATTTGTAGGGGTGGATTTCATGAAGCCTAATGCTATTCGAATTGCTGTATATTGAATTTTGCCAAGTTTGTATAAAAGATTTTTTGATATCTTTCCTATTATAAAGTTTCCGTAGTCTAAAAGGGGACGCACTGTAGTTCGATAGATATTTAATAAAGTTGTTGGGTGAGCTACCCACCATGTTCTGCTCTATGCTCTCATGATATTTATTCCCTTGAAAGTTTTCTGTTGAATGTTGTCAATGTGCAAAGACCATTTTAAATAATTAAATTATTATTATATATATATATATATATATATATATATATATATATATATATATATATATATATATATATATATATATATATATATATATATATATATATATATATATATATATATATAAACAATCTAAATATATAGAGGGAAGATATATTTGTTTTTTGCTTTTTTGAAAATACATAACTTTAGATTTATCGGGGGAGAGTTCTAAGCCTTTGCCATAAGCCCATTGTTCCAATTCTACTATCGCAGCTTTCAGTACGTTTGATGTTCGTTCCAAAGATGTTCCTGTGGCTACTATAGCTATATCATCTGCAAATTTGATTATTTTAATACCTCTCAATCATAGTCTGTTTGTCAGATCTTTTATAAAAAAGTTAAATAGAATTGGGCTCATAGGTGATCCTTGAGCCAGTCCTAAATTGGATTTTCCTGAACCTATCAATTTTTTAGTATATGGATCTATAATGAAAATGTTACGATGGATGATAAATTTTTTCAATAGCGTAATGATGCTGGAAGGTATATTATCCCTGACAAGATCTTCATCTAGGATATGAAAGGAAACGTTGTCATATGCCGATTTGATATCAGCAAATAATACCAATATTGTTTCTTCTCTTGAAAAGGCCAGATATATAGAGGGAATTAAGTTAGTGCGTCATTGACTGATTTCCTTTCCTGAATCCAAATTGAAGTTGGTTTTTAGATGATTTTGTTTCATAGATAATTTCTTGTCTTTGAGCCAAAATGCATTCTAATATTTTTGTAAGGAGTGTAAGTAAGAGGATAGGGCTATTGGTCTGTAATTTGAACCCACGTTTGGAGACTTTCCTGGTTTACATTTTTTTTGATCTAATTAGTAATTTTGTCTGTGCTTGTATTTTTTCAGCCTCTATGTAGTTGTTCATGTTGTAGTTGTTTGTTAATTTGCGAAATGCAGCACTCCTCTTTTTCACTGCTTGAGTTAATTCCTCACTCCACCAGTATATTTTTAAGCCTGTTTTTAATATTGTTTTTTTTTGGAATTGAGAGGTTTGCTGATTGTATTAAAATTTTATGAAAGTCGTCATGGTTATTAGGGTTTTCTGAAGTTAGTTTTTGTGTTATTGATTCTTTGTATTCTATCCAATTTGCTTTAGCTATATTGTACCTGTATTATTTGGGTGGGTGGGGGTTTGAAAGTTTTTGTAATTGATTAGGTTATGGAAATTATCACTATACCCTGGGTCTTCTAATACTGACCATTGAATGTCTGTTGAGATGTCCGGAGATGATATAGAGAGATCCGGGGCACTTTTATACTCTCCTGTATTTCTCAGTAAGAAATATTCATCGAAGGTTATGAACTCTGCCATAGATCTTCCACTAGTGTTTGTAGTCCCAGATCCCCAAATGGGGTTCTATGCATTAAAGTCACCACAAATAATTAAAGAAGGTGCAAGGTGGGGGGCTATATCTTCAAGTGTGTTTACATTTAAGTTTGTATCTGGGGGACAATGAAATTTACTAATAATAGTTCCTCTATTCTAACTGCTTGTATTTGTATTTTTTGAGGTAATTCTAGATAAGCAAAATTTAATTTAAATTTAATGCTTTTTGTGTATGGGGAAGCAAGGCCTCCCCTTTAGTATCTCTATCTTGTCTAATTATATTGTAGTCTTTTATTTTAGAATTAATGTTCTCTTTTAAAAATGGTTCTGATAATAAAATAACATGGGGTGTCTTTCGTTGATTAATATTTTAAGTTTTCTCACTTTGTTTTAACTGATCTAATGTTCTATTGTATTAGGTCTAGCATTTTGTTTTATTTTTTATTTTGTTTTACATAAGACACACTTCGTTAATTTTATTAGTTCTATGTCAGAATGTACACTGTCGGATTTTGTTGTATTCGACAGGTTACACTCCTGGTTCTCATCCTCTTTCCAGTTTGACCCAACCAAGTTTAATTGACCGGACGACTCATTCAAATTCACTGGGGCTTTTTCAAGATTTTTTTTAAATATTTGAATTGTGGAGGCCGTTACTTGATGTAGATCCATGATATAAATGAGATAAAAACACAAGGTTTAACTTTAATCTACACTTAATTTGAAAAAATTCGACGACGTTTCGCTGACACAGCAGCTTTATCAAGAATGAAAAATAGAATGAAGAGTATGGTATTATAAACAAATCGTAGAACAAGTTGGATGAATAACAGGAAAATCCACACCGAGCCATTGTACAGTTAGTATGAAAGGTAATAAAACTAATTAAACAAGTTAAGTAGGGTGAGTAATTCAAATCTACCTGTTCATTCAAATGCTTGTCCGAATGTTTGTATCTATTTATTTCTAATGCTTCTAGGAGATCTAATTTTGAACTTTTGATTTTATATGTAATATGTCAAAGTTTTTATTGAATGAATGGTTTTCTTTTATTAGGTGGTTTGAATAATTTGAATCAGATTTATTTTATCGAAGCTACGTTTATGTTCACATGTTCTTATGCAAAAAAACTTATCAAAACTATAGGTCCTACCGATATAAATTTTATCACAAGAACCGCAATTGAGTTTATAGATTCCTGATTTACTTGATTTTTCAACACGAGATTTATTATTTTTAATATGTTTACCTAAGTTATTAGAAGTTTTGAAAGCTATATTAAGATTTTGTTTGACGAGAAAGGATTTAATATTTGTACTTGCAGAACCGCAGAATGTTAAACTGTTGAATATTTTATAGTCTTTATGAATAGGATATACTTCATTTATTGCTTTCTGATAGAGTTTTTACGAATGATTAGATCTATCATATCCGGATTATAGGAATTATTAATGGCTATCTGTTTGATGATGTTTAACTCTTTATTATAATCTTCTACTGATAAAGGTAAATTGAGTAACCGATGTACCATGCTGTTTAAAGCTGCAACTTTGTGTTGAATTGGATGTAATGAGTAGTTATGTATAATTGTATCAGTATGTGTTGGTTTACGAAAGACCGAAAAACATGATTATTATTTTGTTTAGTGATTTTAAGTCCAAAAATTTATGGAATCGTTCTGTTCAATTTCTATCGTGAATTTAATGTTCAAATGGATGGAATTAATAAAATTAACAAATAAGTCTTATTGACGAGTAGTTTCAATGAAACATACTAAGATGTCGTCAACATATCTATACCAATAAAGAAATTTGGAAATGAGTGGATGTGTATGAATTTTCTGTTCAATATTATTCATAAAATCTCTGCTAAAAGTGGACTCAAAGGATTTCCCATGATCAAACCATTTTCACTAATGTAATAGATGTTGTTAAAAGAAAAATAATTTTGTTCAATGCAAACGTCCAACAGATTCAATATTTCTGATTTGATTATGTGGTTAACATGATTCGAATTCAACATCACCTGGAGGAACACTTGGGTATAAATTCTCAACATCAAACGAAATAAGTTTTGCGTTAGGTGGTAGGTTAACGTTTTTTATGTTATTTATCAATTCGAAAGAATTTTTTATAGAAAATTTTGATTTGAATGAACAATAATTTTTAATGATATCTATAAGGTAGTGCGACAATTTCACCGCTGGGGCTGTAACGTAAGATACGACTCGTCTAACGGGGTTATTTACTTTATGCAATTTAATGAGTGAATACAGTTGAGGTGGTTGAGGGTTTGGTAAAATTAATTTGTATTTATCTATTACTGTAATTAAAGATTTTGCGTCATTTATTGCAATTTTAATATTTTTCTGGAATTTAATAGTTGGATCTTTGTTTAAAATTGTATAGTTTCGGACGAAATAAAATTTAGAGTTTTAAATAGGTAGTCATTTTTATTTAACGCAATAACAGTATTACCCTTATCTGCTTTTGTAAAAATAACTTCATTTAGTTGAGATTTTTGTTTGATGGCCTTTAAAATATTGTGTTCTTTACTCGGTTTAAAGTCAGCTAATGATTCATTTTTATAATGTTAGATGCTAAATATTTAAGGTGAGTGTTATTAGGAAAATTTTTCAGAGAAATTTCAGTATCTATGCCAAGTTCCTCTGAATCAGATTTTATCTTGTTTGATTTAATATTGTGTTTGAAACCTTTCTCCAAGAGATTTGTTTCATACGTTGTGAAATTAGTATCAGAAAGGTTAACGAATCTATCAAAAATTGATGGTCAGAAAATTTAGTTTTAGTTCAGACTTCATCCACTTGAATTCGATTCATTAGATTACAATAATAGATTCAAAATTAGATCAATAATACATAATAAATATACCATACAATACCGCAAATTAAAGTTTCTCGTGTCACGAAAACCGAAACCTACTCCACGTAAAACTAAATTTTCTGACCATCAATTTTTTGATAGATTCGTTAACCTTTCTGATACTAATTTCACAACGTATAAAACAAATCTCTTGGAGAAGGGTTTCAAACACAATATTAAATCAAACAAGATAAAATCTGATTTAGAGGAACTTGGCATAGATACTGAAATTTCTCTGAAAAATATTCCTAATAACACTCACCTTAAATATTTAGCATCTAACATTATAAAAATGAATCATTAGCTGGCTTTAAACCGAGTAAAGAACAAAATATTTTAAAGGCCATCAAACAAAAATCTCAACTAAATGAAGTTATTTTTACAAAAGCAGATAAGGGTAATACTGTTATTGCGTTAAATAAAAATGACTACCTATTTAAAACTCTAAATTTCATTTCGTCCGGAAACTATACAATTTTAAACAAAGATCCAACTATTAAATTCCAGAAAAATATTAAAATTGCAATAAATGACGCAAAATCTTTAATTACAGCAATAGATAAATACAAATTAATTTTACCAAACCCTCAACCACCTCAACTGTATTCACTCATTAAATTGCATAAAGTAAATAACCCCGTTAGACCAGTCGTATCTTACGTTACAGCCCCAGCCGTGAAATTGTCGCACTACCTTATAGATATCATTAAAAATTATTGTTCATTCAAATCAAAATTTTCTATAAAAAATTCTTTCGAATTGATAAATAACATAAAAACGTTAACCTACCACCTAACGCAAAACTTATTTCGTTTGATGTTGAGAATTTATACCCAAGTGTTCCTCCAGGTGATGTTGAATTCGAATCATGTTAACCACATAATCAAATCAGAAATATTGAATCTGTTGGACGTTTGCATTGAACAAAATTATTTTTCTTTCAACAACATCTATTTCAGTAGTGAAAATGGTTTGATCATGGGAAATCCTTTGAGTCCACTTTTAGCAGAGATTTTTATGAATAATATTGAACAGAAAATTCATACACATCCACTCATTTCCAAATTTCTTTATTGGTATAGATATGTTGACGACATCTTAGTATGTTTCATTGGAACTACTCGTCAATTAGACTTATTTGTTAATTTCATTAATTCCATCCATTTGAACATTAAATTCACGATAGAAATTGAACAGAACGATTCCATAAATTTTTGGACTTAAAATCACTAAACAAAATAATAATCATGTTTTTCGGTCTTTCGTAAACCAACACATACTGATACAATTATACATAACTACTCATTACATCCAATTCAACACAAAGTTGCAGCTTTAAACAGCATGGTACATCGGTTACTCAATTTACCTTTATCAGTAGAAGATTATAATAAAGAGTTAAACATCATCAAACAGATAGCCATTAATAATTCATATAATCCGGATATGATAGATCTAATCATTCGTAAAAACTCTATCAGAAAGCAATAAATGAAGTATATCCTATTCATAAAGACTATAAAATATTCAACAGTTTAACATTCTGCGGTTCTGCAAGTACAAATATTAAATCTTTTCTCGTCAAACAAAATCTTAATATAGCTTTCAAAACTTCTAATAACTTAGGTAAACATATTAAAAATAATAAATCTCGTGTTGAAAAATCAAGTAAATCAGGAATCTATAAACTCAATTGCGGTTCTTGTGATAAAATTTATATCGGTAGGACCTATAGGAGTTTTGGCATAAGAACATCTGAACATAAACGTAGCTTCGATAAAAATAAATCTGATTCAAATTATTCAAACCACCTAATAAAAGAAAACCATTCATTCAATAAAAACTTTGACATATTACATATAAAATCAAAAGTTCAAAATTAGATCTCCTAGAAGCATTAGAAATAAATAGATACAAACATTCGGACAAGCTTTTGAATGAACAGGTAGATTTGAATTACTCACCCCTACTTAACTTGTTTAATTAGTTTTTATTACCTTTCATACTAACTGTACAATGGCTCGGTGTGGATTTTCCTGTTATTCATCCAACTTGTTCTACGATTTGTTTATAATACTATACTCTTCATTCTATTTTTCATTCTTTATAAAGCTGCTGTGTCAGCGAAACGTCGTCGAATTTTTTCAAATTAAGTGTAGATTAAAGTTAAACCTTGTGTTTTTATCTCATTTTTTTTAAATGTTTGTTTTTTGTTTTGTGTTTCAGCTAATGCTATACTTTCATTTAACAGGATCACCAAACTCTTTGCATTTTCTATTATATTTTTTAAATTATTTCCACTTCTATTGGGAGTTGAAGTGTTGCTATGGCTCATGAGAATGTCTGAAGGACGAAAATCTGAATTATAAGAACCGAATAGTTGTTCTTTATGGGTTTTTTTTATCATAGCCTTGCTCTTGAGGCAGCGTCTTTTTTTTAACTATGTTTGTATATGAAGTTTGAAGTGTTTGTCAGTTGAGTCAGTGTTCTTCTGCTGTTAACATTTATTACAGAACCTACTGTATTTCGGCTACTGTTTTCAAGAGAGGATACTCCTGTGGGCGGGTTAATGGGCTAACATAATCTTTTTTAACTATTTTAATTGCTTCGAAGTATGAAATATTCTCTAATGCAATTATTTCGTTTATTATTTATTAGATGCGTGATTACCTTCACAAAAGACGCATTTAGGTTGATCTTTACAACCGCACGTAATTTCTGAGTGATTTGCACCGCAATTTCTACAACGTTTCTAAATTTTGCAATTCATTAAGGTATGGCCGTATCTAAGGCACCCGTAGCATTGAATCACTGGGCCGATATATAGGGAAACATCCCTTGAGCAACCCCAAATTGATATTTTATCTGGTAGGGCTTTGCTACCGAAAGTGACAACCCATGAATTTGAGGCAACATATTCAATCTCTCCATTTTATTTTTTATTTCTTCTTTTTAATCGTCCAGCTCCCAAAATTTTTACCCTAGATTGTGCATTTTTAATATCATCTTCACTCATGTCATTGGATACCCCCAACGTTCTAAGTAGCCATTGGTAGCCAACCAGAATCGCCAATCTTGGATGGTCTAACGAAAGAATATGTGTAAGACCGTATTCTTTGAACCCAACCAGGATTGAAAGATTGAGTAGAGGTTTATAGATGACTCCTGACAATACAGAATACTATAACTTTTTACTTTCAATATATATATATATATATATATATATATATATATATATATATATATATATATATATATATATATATATATATATATATATATATATATATATATATTCTTTTGAAAAAATTCGAATCATTGTATTTACAATAAATGCTTATATCTATAATTTTTGTGGGTGTCTGAAAAAACACAAGTGTGAGCTCAGGAAAATGTAACAGGGGAACCATACTATCTTGCGTATGATTCAATAAACGAGTAGAAAAACCTGAGGAAAAAACTTGTTTCCCTGTCGCTATTGCACTAGCAATAGCTTGTCTGTTTATGTTGTGTTAGTGTCATGTGTACATAAAGAGTACCAAAGATTTTTCTGCTTAGCAGCTACATTCTCTCATTCTCATCTTGCACTCCATGATTTCCAGATGAAGAGAAGGGTGAATGGAAGGGGGTTTGGGACAGGAATCTGTAACTATGGAAAAAGAAAAACAGCAGAAAAATATTTCAACAATCATACCTGACTTATATGTCTAAACTCACTTGATTCTAAGAAAAGAGTTTACATAGCAAGCAAAGCCAAAAAAAGGACTAAGGATATAATCAAAAAGTACATAACCTCCAATATTTCCTATTTCGCGGAGATGTTCTTCCGTCGCAGTGTGAGTCTCCTGAAACATAATCACTTCCTTGTTCCTGCTTGCCAATTTTGAAGTATGATCGCAAGATCCCTTCAATATTCAAACTCAACAAAACAATTCCCTCTCTGTTTGACCGAGAGAGCCCCGATGGCCAGGTTCGGTCTTCTAAGTGATGCCGATTATGATATATAGATGTTCTAGAATCATTATGAACTCAATAATTTGGGTTGACATCTCCCATATTTTATTTCTTCGTGGATCTTGTTTAATTTAAAGAAAAATTTACTACCATCAGATAGGCTGCAAACGTTTTCAAAGATATCTCAGAATGATAATCCGAGAGTTTACTTTTCCTAGTACACTTGGATAGAACATATTCCGATAAATGAATACCTAGATTCTCATTACAAAAATAGAGGTATGACTTTTTAAGGTAATTATAACAAAGTTAATTTTTAGAAGTACAGACTTCAAAATTCAAAATTGTTTCAATACAATTATTATACATATACAGACAACAGAAGAAACCAAATATGAAATATCAAAATCAATATCAATTGTAACTAAATTTTGGACTAGGGTTTTACACTACAATTATTTGTAGACTAACAAAATATTGATACATTCAACACAAAAACTTGGTGGAATTTTAGACAACCAACATTTTATATTTATGTAAGCGAACAACTTTTCATTTTGAAAATAAAATTTTGTTCAAAATCTAAATAAGTTCTGATAATTTTTTATTGAAACAGCAGAATAAACTTTTTTCGTTAAACAAATATCCATTTCGTATCTAGCTAAGGGAATTCTCGCAGTAACAAATGTAGCATTTCTTTGAGAAAACAATTATATTATTCTGAAAGAATTTTCTGTGGTATATGACTTTGTTGAAAGTACAAATACATATTTTTTATTCAAAATAGCAACAACAATTCATTCTACTTTGCATTTCTGTATTGTCCAAGCTTTGAAATTGTTTCTCATCTGATTTCACCTTTGTAACATGTTAGATGAGCACATTAGGAAAAATAATTATGATTACGAAAATAAGTACCATGCAATTCTTTTTTTTACATAAATAACAGAAAAACTATGGTGACCATATAATTCTATTTATGGAAGCCCGATACATCGATGACAACTTCTCATACAATTGTTTAGGAAAATTTTAGATTGATTAGGATGTTGAAACACCCCCAACCCCAGTCTATGAAAGACCATGTAACATACATCACTTTTTTATTGTAACTTGCAATACCTGAATTATCTTATTTTTTTCCCCATATTAATTACACCTGAGACCGACTGAAATCGGTCAAATGAAAAGCCATGTGATCGCCTAGTACCTGAGCTTGCCTTGAAGTTCTTTTTATAAAATAGGACCCTGTTCTTTTTTGCGTTGTGTATTTGTAGTAACCTAATCAAGTTCTTTTATGTGAGGTTTGATGTGATACGACCAATTCTTCGTCGCTTAAACCATAGGTAAGGAAATTAGAAAATCAAAAATAGATTCGGTAACAATGTCTATTTGATCTTTGTAGCATTTGTATTGAATTCTTATCCTTGCATTCTTGGGCGTCTTTCAATGAATTTAATGAAATATGATCATTTAGATAGAGGCCCAATTTGCCCTCACCCATATTTCGAGTGGAAGTTTATACATTAGATTATTTTATACAGACCTAATTGGTCCTCACCCATATTACGAGTGGAAGTTGGAATATTTAATTATTATGAACAGACCTAATTGGTCATCACCCATATTTCGAGTGGAAGTTTTAATATTTAATTATTATAAACAGGCTTAATCGGCCCTCATCCATATTCTGGATGGAATTCGGATATGAGACTATTTTAGACAGGCCTAACCGACCCTCACCCATCTTATGAGTGGTAACTGACCCGATCTGAGGGTTTTGGTAATATGATATCATGTTTTCTGAAGAGGTCGTTGCCCTGATACTCCAAACTATTTTAATTTTAATTAATTTAATTAGATTTACTTTTAAAATTCTAAGGAACACGTCCACAGCTGACAACTTGCAAGTGTTAATTCGCTCGCGTATTTTTAATCGAATTCAGTAATTCGTATAGTATTAAAACGTTATATATGGAACTAGAGGTAAGCCCGTAAGGCCATACGTGATTCTTTTTGCTCAACTGAGCGCCAACGGGCAGTTTTATTATTATTTTATTGTGTCACTGACTGCGGATCATATTCTATTCCCATATCGCGGATTTGCCAACCAGGGAATCATGCCCTCTGATCATACACCTGTATGTACCACAAACGTCACATACATTCCACCAACTCAGTCATTCTTCAAAACTTTCATACCGACAACATACAAGCCTCAATGCCTGTGGGTCCATACATGCATATCGTCCCTAAAGCCATTTATTTATACTAATGAGTTATGATATTATTCGTAGGTGATCATTACACCTGAAGGCAGGGAATGTTCCCTTATTGAGCTTAAGAGTATCGGACATCAAATCAATAATTTGAAAGTAAGATCTTCCCCATAGTTGGATACAATGAAATATAAACATCTTCGTTACAGTTTAAGTATGTTCTGCTAAGTTATAAACTGAGATAAATAGAAATACCGAGTAAAAGGATTATGGTATTTCTAATAGATAATTGGCCCATTTATAGAAGCAAAGATAAGAATCAATATTAAATGTTCTCACATTCGAACGTATCGTTCATCAGATTATAAACAAAAGATTTGGATAGGCAAAATGGTTAAGTAACATTTCAATGAGATCAATTTTCTGAGTTATAAAAGTAGAGTTCCACATCAATATTAAACTTCATAACATTTCAAATTCAAATAGTTCTCAAAGTTGTTGGAATCAGTACACAATAGCTTAATTGCGTTTCAATAATGTTGCCAGTTTGATAAACAAATGTTGAAATCAATACTAAAGAATTTTAGTATACTTCAAAATAATGTGTTAAGTTAAAACGACTGTGGAAATCGATATAAAATAAATTCAGTACATTTCAAATTCTACCAAGTTACGAAAGCAAACGTTCTTAAATAAGTCTATGAAAATAACTCTTCAAAATGAATATTAGAAAATGTCGGTGCAGTTCAAATAGATCATTTGCCAAGAAGAAAAGAATATGTGGAAATAATTCGGAATTTGAGAAATGATTATTTCAACTCGCCCTTAGTGCGTTTAGAGATTACGTAGCATATACTTCAGGAAATTCATAAAGATTAAATAGTGAACAGGAATATTGAAGGAAATTCAGAAAGTAATCACCTGTGTGACACAGTGGGAACGGTGCTTCTTCTTCCCCTGTCCGGCTTCTCGGAGAGGAACAATCTGCGTCTTCCATTCTTCTGGACTCATGTTGTGCACCATTAATTAACTTAAATTTAATTCCGATTCACACGAATGAGGAAATTCACTGAGCTTCGAAAACTGGATAACTTAATAATAAGAGTAACTGACGAAAAATAACTCAATAATAATCATAATCATCATAATTCTTAACGTCCCGATCGTGATCCTTATATATCCGTGACCCAGCAGCGGCTACACCCTCACTTCCCTCTGCCCTTGGTACTCAAGTACCTGTTACATAGTCTTTTACAGACGCGTTCTTTCGTCGCGACGTGGGAATTGCTGTTTAAGAAAATATCAGATGTGGAATCGTGGATATACGAAAGGATGCTTAAGAGCTTAGGTATTAAAGGCGAATATTGTTTTCGCTGGATTTCTTATCTGAGTTTAGAGAAATTCCTTCGCCTCGATATTTACCCTTTTGGGTGATTTTAAGCTGCTTTAAGAATACGTAATATTCTACCATATTGAGAATTTAAAATAAAATTATTGAATCATTCTGGCAAATGACCGTCTTTTCACTGTAATTGTGAATTCAGATAAAAAATTTGAAATTTTATGCAGATAGTTCTACAAAATACAGTTATTACAATTGATAATAAAATTCAATTAGGTAAAACCCAAGAAATATATGGATAGTTTTAGCAAATTAACAAAAAAAAAATAGACCCCTGTTTTGGGTCGTCTCAATGTCTTCCGGGATACCCACCTAGAACTATATATTATTAAGTAATTGAGACTAAATAGGCCACTCACCAACTTCTTTATCATTGCCAATCCTCACAATCCACGAAATATAAATATATAATATAAATATAAGATAACAATTTTTTTTAATAGATATCCTTCATTTTAGATGGAAGAGTTTCGGGACTAATATTCATATAAACTCTCCTTCCTTAATTCACTGAAAGTATTACCTCCTGATGTTTGACTACATATTTAAAGAACATTTGTAAATCTTCGAAAAAATTCGAATTTTGGATTGCCTCATTAATAACAAAAACACTCAAAAATGTTCGATCGTAGAAAAACTCTTCTGCACCAGAACATCAAAGAGGAAACGAAATATATGATTTCTTGGAAAAACCATGACTTGAATGTTAGCCCCCTAATTCGCCCACTCTAACAACAGATTGTTTGTATTTGCGTTCTTTCTACAATCTACAGCGCCACCACGCCAATCCATTGCAGTGAGAATTAAGTGATACTTTGCTCTTGCCTCTTGCTATACTTCCCGTTGATATAAAAAACCCGAGCCGAACTGTGGTCTGTATCTCTGCCTTGTGCCTCAATTCGGGTACCGCCAAGGGCGTCAAACTAAACATGTAGTGTTAATTATTGAAAAAATTCCAACAGTTACAATATTTCAGGTAGATACATGTTTTCGTTTAATTTCCACATTACATGGAACACGGAAATGGCAGATTTTCTGAACCATTTAAAGCAATTGAGATTTCAAAGCTAAGTACCTGAGAAGCACGTTTATCATATCGTTTATTTATCAAATATATTGGTACTTTCATAAGATTTTATACTTAAGATTGCAACGAATACGCCTACATAAATTGGTTCTGTTATATTCGCAGAATTGGTAAAATTAAAACATCGAATTGTTTTATAAAAATGCTTATATATGTGAATACGAGTGTGTTCATAGTAAATAATAAACTTCCGTATTATTATATTTGAGAACAAAAGATAAGTGTAAAATCTACAATTCGTTTCTTTTCTCAACACTCTTAAGGCTCGTCGAAAAATCCAATCACCTGTGAGTCTTACAATGAGTGGTTGCATAAAGATTTTCTCCATTTAGGTTCTTGGTAACCCCCGGTTACTACATTTTCCATCTTTTTGTAGAAAGAACATTTTCACCAAGAATAAACTTGAAAAAGAAAAACCCTGAATAGGAACTGAAAAAATAGCATTCAGGACATATCCTGCAATCCTACGATTATCCCATTAATTTTTTTCGATTACTTCCCTTTGAAACAACGCCAATAGAATTACTAAATATTTCAATATTGTTCCTGAATAAGATATCCACATACGAAAGATTTACCTCACAAATATAATAATTTTACATTATAAATTTGAAAACCGGAATTTCAATAGTTATAGTGGAAGAAGAGATATTGTATATAATCTATTGAGTATTTGGTTTTTTTATTGTTTAATAAAGGGTGTTTCGACTTCTAGGTCATTTACACCTGACAAATATTATATTTCAATTTAAGGTATATTTATTTATTTATTTATTGTTACAAAACATACGAATCCCTACAGGATAGACCCAATTACAGGGGTTCACAAAAATGATAACAGAAAAATAAACCAAAGAATTACTTCAGTTTTTCTTAGAACGAAACATTTTGAAAGCCTTAGAAACTATATGATCAATATGATACTCAAAGGACAACTTAGAATCAAGATATATACCAAGATCCTTATTTGGTTTACCTTCCCAATTACAATCCCATCAACAGAAAAAATAGCATCGAAGACATTGACATTCTTTGTAAACCTTATATGCTTACACTTATCAATATTTAATTGAAAATACCTACTTTGACAAAAAGAGAAAAGTCTGTCAAGATCACTCTGAAACAGCAAAATATCATCATAGGACCGAATAGCACTGTACACTCTAAGATCGTTGCCATATCAATCATGTTTTGTATAAAGAAAACATTCCGAAATATCATTAATATAAATTGAAAATAAAAGGGGACGCAGATGTGATCCTCGAGGAACACCAGAGGTGACACGGGAATGGTGCCATTGAGTGCAATATACTGCAGTCTATCCGACAGATACGATTCTATCCATTTCAGTGAGGACCCCACTACACCAAAGTTCTCTAGAAACAACAAAGTTGCATGATGTACCTTATCGAAGGCCTTAGCCATGTCTGTGTAGACGGCATCAACTTGAATACCATAATTGAAACTACTACTTATGAAATGATCGTAAGGAGTTAAATTAGTTAACACCGACCTACCTTTGAAAAACCCATGTTGAGATTGAATCAACAAAATAGGTACGATCTTTGCCGCCTTCCACTTATGTGGAAAGACACTTCGTACTAAAGATTTGTTGAAAATAATTTGAAGTGGAGTCGTCAAACTAGCGGAACACGATTTTATAAAAATTGGTGGGATGGAGTACGGACCTGGACCCTTCGTGACATTCAGTCCCTCGATTTTAGCTTTGACATCCTTCAGATCTATCGTGTTAAATGTAATCGATGAAGAAGATTTATATCTACTTTGGTAAAGAACAGGTTTATGCGGATCTTCATAAACACTAGAAAAGTACTCAGAAAAAGCATTAGATATAACCGAACTATTTTCTAAGATTTTTTCACCAAGACACATGGATCGAGGCATCCTCTGGCTATCTCTCAACTCGCCCACATAAGACCAAAAGAGCTTGGGATTTTTCACAATTCCGCCCTCTACAGAAGCAATATGTCTCTTATGATCTCTTTCAATTAAGATTTTACATTGTTTACGCAAAATATAAAAATTTTCATACAGAAAACGGTCTTTGAATTTCTTGAATCTTTGATGTAAGTTAGTTTTATCCTTAATGCATTTAATAGTTTCTTTACCAAACCACGAAGGGAATTTATCACACTTAATAGATCTACGAGGCACACACTTATCAACAACCATATTCAAAGCAGAATAAAATGACTCAAAACATTCATTCACATCGGTAGAACATAACAAAGTTTTCCAATTTAAACCTGACAGTGCCGAATTTATCGCTACATAGTCCGCGTTGAAAAATTTGTAAATCGATCTAGATTTGCTAGGAGTTTTATCCAAAGAAAATTTTGCATACACTTCTAATGCGGGATGATGCCGGTCCTCTGGAACGAAAGGCGTACAACATCGAACGGAAGACACATCAGTAGAATTCGACAAAATGAAATCCAAGATTTTATTATAATGATTGGTGATACCATTAAACTGATTAAGGGAATTATAAGAAGAAAAATCCCTGAACGAGGAATACGCATCACCGCGAACAACATTACTGATGAAGCCGCACTCAATGCCATCTGAAGACCATGAAAATGATCCGAGATTGAAATCCCCAACTATCATGAAGATATCATTGGGGTGCGACTCCATGAGAGATGTCACATTGTCAAAAAAGACGACAAAATCTTCATTTTTTATATCTGGCGGAAAGTAACAAACACCCAAGAATAGTTTCCTATTTCCTGTAATTAACACCTTCACCCATACATCCTCCACTAATGACATATTTCTTAGTGATACACCATCAGCCTTAATTTTTCTGTTGACGCCTACGAATACACCACCACCCTCACCCTTAACACTATGGGAATCCCTCCTATCGCGACGAAAGATGTTATAATTATCGCAAATAAATTCAGAGCTGACTACATTATGGTTGAGTCAGGATTCAGTAACACAAATCAAGTCAAAAGTACTGTTCAAAGAGGAAATATAAAAGTTTTTGCTTTTGGTTCTCAAACCACGACAATTTTGATAATACAAGCTAAATGAGAGCTCCATTAGTAGGCATAACACAAACGGATAATTCTAGGATCTTTAATATGACAACAAAATAGTCATTTCAATAGTTTTGGCAGATCAGCTTCTGATGTTACATGACGAATTTTCGAACTCTGCTGCTCATCCTTTCGCACCAGTACTTTGATATCTTGTATCCAACAACATTTGAAGTCATTATCCCTACAAAATTGCCTTGTTGTTTTTTGTTATGAGCGGTCAGACTGTCATTGATATAAACTCTCGAATCCGGACCTGTAAATCCCAACGCGGTTGTCCTTAAACCCTTAATACGTTTGTAGGCCTTCATAAAGTCTGATTTATATAATATAGTTTTGAAACTTGCAACGATAGGGCGTGATCTATTAGATCTATTAGAGGCAAAATTGAGTTTGGAAGCTACGTTCTTAACAATATCAGTTATATTTTCATTCCTTGATTCTGGAATTCCAACCATTTCCAAATCGTTCAATTTCAACTTTTGATGTAAATCCATTACTTCATTTTTCAGCTTAAAATTATCCCCCTTCAATGAATTCATTCGGTATATCACATGTAAGTAGTTAATTCTATTAAGGTACTGGAACAGTGTAGCTATTTTGTGTGAATTATTGCTGATAATGTCCTTCAGGTTTTTATCTTCTTGTAACGCTCTTCTACCTTCTAATTTGTCATATTGTAGGAGTATATGTTTCACAGTGAGCTGAACATTACAAGTATCACATATCGATGGTTCGCTGTTCTCCAAAAGGTGTTTGTGGCTGAATTTAGTATGTCCAATCCTTAGTCCCCGTAAGATACTCTGTTCTTTTCGGTTTAACGGTGATAGTGGTTTTGGTTTAACACTATCTTCCAGCTCTCTTAATTTTCCTGTTTGTAATGACCATTGAAGTTGCCAATTATTCAATAGTTTTTCTTTGAAGTATGCTCTGAGGTCATAATCAGTTTGAATGAAATCTGTTTCGTTATCTAATTCAGTTGCTCTCTTTGCATTTTTTTCTGCCCCTTCATTGCCTTTAACCCCAATATGAGATGGAATCCATACCATACTTATTGTCAGTCTTCGAGATATTAAGCTAATTCGTGAGCTATATTAAGAATTTGGCATACTATGGTGTTTTTATACAAACTGTTTTTGATGGATAGAAGAGCTGAGAGTGAATCTGAACAAATCAGAATATTTTCTTGACTGAAGTTTAAAGTTTTTATGTATAAAAGTGCTTTGAGGATTGCTATAAGTTCAGCTGTAAATATGCTTCAAATTGTTGGCAGTTTATATTTCAATTCCAAGTTTTGTGATGTGATTGCACATCCAACCTGGTTATTCTGCTTTGAACCATCCGTATATAGCACTAAATCATAGTGTTTACTCTTGATTTTTGTTGCACTGCTTCATTGAGAATAGCTTGCTTTTTTGTTGGCTGTCATACTTGTATCAATGCTGGGATTCTTCAAAGTCCATGGTGGTACATCCGGGTCCAAAAACCTGTCGTTGTTTGAGAATCTATGTGATAAACTGATTTCAATTTTTGTGCAGCTGGTTTAGGAATGCGTATCTTCTTTTTGTTATGATTATTGTATGGTTTTTGGAATATTGCTTTGTAAGCAATGTGATCTTTCCCAGCTGATATTTTAGCTGCATATCGGTGGAGGAGGTTTTCTCGTCTGAGGTTGAGTGGTGCTTCGTTCGCTTCTCTGTACAAACTCTGAGCAGGACTTGTTGGGAGTGCTTCAAAGCATATTCTGAGGGATGTATTTTGTATTGGATCTAATTTAGCGAGGTCCGTCTGACAAGCTGATGAGTAGACTAGTGTACCATAATCCAATTTCGATCTGACTATATATTTTGAGAAGAGTATTTTCGTGTGCGCCCCAGACATGACCAGACAATGTTTTGAGTATATTCACCCTTTCGTACAATCAATTTTCAACTGTTTGATGTGTGGACTCCATGTTAATTTTCTGTCAAACTTAAGAATCTGTGTTGGTCTACTTGATCCAAGTTTCTACCATACATTTTAATTTGAGGTAGTGGCTTAGGATTTCGCCTTCTTAAAAATACCATTATTTTTCACTTAGTTGTCGAAAAATCAAAACCTGTTTCTTTCGACCATGACTCCAACTTGTCAAGTGTCTTTTGCATTTGCTTTCCCACGGTTTACACATGTTTTCCTCTACACATATAAGATACATCATCTGCAAATTTAACAGTCCAGATTTGGCGCGCCTTGATCATTGATGGCTATAGTAAATAATGTTGGGCTCAATACTGAGCCCTGTGGAACTCCATTCGCTTGTGTGCGTGATGTTGAGAGTACGCAGTTAACTTTTATTCTGAAATTTCTGTTCGCCATAAAATTTTTGATGAATGATATAATATTTCCATCTAGTCCCATACTCTTTAACCTAGATATGATATTTCTTCTCCAGGCTATATCAAAAAATTTTGCAACTAGTATCTCTATATAAGCGAGCTCGTCTAGGATTTCTGTTTGTAATATTATCAAATTGTCACTTGTATTATGACCTTGTCTGAATCCCGTGTGGGTGCCATTGATTAGTCCATGTGATTCTTAGAACCACATAAGCCTTTTGTTGATCATTTTTTCTGAAATTTCACATGCGGTACAAGTATGAGCCACTGGTCTGTACGATTTGGGGTCAGTTTTAGGTTTACCAGTTTCATAGAATGGTAGTATTATTGATTCTTGCCATTTTTTCGGAAACACAGCATCAGTATAAACTTTATTGAATATTTGAAGTAGGAATTGTAACAAATTAATTGGTAGATATTTGAAGAAAATGATAGGTATATCGTCGGGACCAGCGGCACTATTTCTAAATTGATGAATGGAAGCTATTAATTCTTTGAGTGAAAAAGGTTGATTTATGGGATGGTTGTTATCGTAGTCGATCATCAAAGGTGTACTCTCTATGTGATTCATATATTTTCAAAATTCAAAATAAAAATTATTATTATTATTATTTATTATCGTGGACTTATGCACTATCTCAGCTGTTAGCTGGATATAATTTACCTTTCCCAGATTTAGCAATCAAAGGGAATAGGCTCGATTACAATATACTTGACATAAATTTCCTAACTATCCTACATGTATTAAGAATTACAGCTTTTTGCATTTCTATATAGGTATTCTTATGCAATTCTAATTTCTTAAGGCTATCATGCAAAGTTTTGGGTATTAACCCAGCGAGGATACGATGACAGGAACAATATCTATTTTATCAAGGTGCCACATCTGCTTGATCTCAATAGCAAGGTCTGTGTATTTGGACTTTTTCTCCTGGAACTTGTTCAGCACGTTGTTATTATTCGGTATGGCGACATCCACCAGCATTGCTGTTCTGGCTCTCTTATCATACACCACTATGTCTGGCCTATTATTCGTCACCATTCTGTCAGTGATAACAGGCCTATCGTAGTATAATCTGATAGTCATTTTCCAATACAGGCGCCGGCTGATACTTGTAATATGGCTGGAAGGTGTTCAGAAGTCCGTACTTGAGTGCAAGTTTCTGGTGGATAATGTTGCACACTTGATTATGCCTGTGAAGATACTCCATATTGGCCAGTTGTTCGCATCCGGACGTAATATGCTGTATAGTCTCTGATCTTATATGGCATTTTCTGCACTTATCTGTTTGTAATGTTCCATCCTTCATTATAAATTTTTTGTAATTGTTTGTAGCGATCACTTGGTCTTGGATGGCCATAAGGAATCCCTGTTTCTGCGAATAATTCTCCTTTCATCAACCATTTGTTGAGGCTTCTTTGTCGATGTGTGGTTGATTAATCTCATGGTGATGTCGTCCATGCAATTCCTTTCTTGACCATTGCACTTGTTTTTCAGTATCTGATAGGAACGGTAGATTCAGCAGGTCATCTCTGGTAGCAAGATTTAGTGGTGTATATCCTCTATCAGCCAACGATACCACTCTATGGAGGTCAGAAGTGAGAGCTTTTGCAGAGAAAAATTCTCTGAGATTTTTTATCTGTTCGGTGTGTAAATTGACAACATCTATTAATCCGCGTCCTCCATCTTTCCGCTTCAAAGTTGTTCGTATCACAGACGATTTTGGATGATGATTGTTGTACTTTGTCAGCATCGTTCGGGTCTGCCTTTGAATATTATCCAGTTCTGTCTTAGTCCATCTGATTATTCCAAATGAGTAAAGCAACACTGGAATGGCGTAGGTGTTAATTGCCTTGACTAGATTCCCCGAGTTCAACATCGATTTCAGCACAGACTTCAGACGCTGACTGTATTCTGAACGAATCTTCTCCTTTGATTGTTTTTGGTCTAATTATTATTATTATTATCATTATTTTCGTTATTGCTTTCTGTCTTTTCGGCTCAACCAGATTTTCAAGGCTTTTTTGCTTCCGGAAGATTTTCAATGTTTGTTTCCTCTTTTTAATAGCAGCTGTACATTCATCATTCCACCATGGACGTCAATTCTTCCTCATATTTTCATTTTCTTCTCCCGATATGCCTCAACGAAAACTAAACAGAGGCTATATCTACCAAGATATTCATTTCTTATCAAAACGCAAAAACAGGTCAGTTTTTGTTTCAAGGGGGACATCTTTTGGGGTACAAAACTTGCCTGAAATATCAACACCCTAAGCGGGGGTTGCAATCCTTGAACATTTTGAATAGGAAAGATGGGTCGAGTGATGACTCAAAAAAAAGGTGGTATCTTTGTCTACATCGCCTTGAACGAATTTCTATTTTTAATTGAAAACTGTAAAAGATACAGGGTGAGCAACTGAAAGATAGGGAAGACTATTTCCTGATACTATTCAAGTTTCAGTGAAGTAAAATGGAACAGATCCATGCTGATCAATGGCAGTCATTATCAAGTACCATCCTCATCTCGAAAAGAGAGGATTTACAAAAATTTGAGTAATTGTATTTACAATAAGTGCTTATATCTATAATTTTGGTGTGTGTCAGAAAAAACAAAAGTGTGAGCTCAGGAAATGTAACAGGGGAACCATACTATCTTGCATATGATTCAATAAACCAATTAAAAAAACCTGAGGCAAAACTCGTTTCCCTGTCGCTATTGCACTAGCAATAGCTTGTCTGTTTATGATGTGTTAGTGTCGTGTGTACATAAAGAGAACCAAAGATTTTTCTGCTTAGCCGCTTCATTCTATCTTGCATTCCATGATTTCCAATGAAAGGAAGGGGGTTTGGGACAGGAATCTGTAACAATGGAAAAAGAAAACCAGCAGAAAAATATTTCAACAATCAAACTTCTTATATGTCTAAACAAATTTAAGAAAAGATTTTACATAGCAAGCAAGGTCATGAAAGGGACTAAAGAGATAATAAAAAACTACATAACCTGCGATATTTCCTCAAATTCCATCTCTGTTCGACCGAGAGAGCCCCGATGGCCAGGTTCAGTCTTCCAAGTGATGCCGATTATGATCTATAGATGTTTTAGAATCATTATGGGCCCAATAATCTGGGTTGATATCGCCCATATATTATTTCTTCGTGGAACTTGTTTAATATAAAGAATAATTTGCGAAAAAATTTTGACAGTCGTTCGAAAAATATGACAAATATCATACTACCGCTAGTTGTGAGGTCTTTCAGTTTGGAAAGTTGGTCCGAAAAGCCTTTCCAATTCGCTTGTCTAATTTTCCAACCTTTAATACTATGCGTTGGGCGCTTATTCGTATCATTATTTATCATTAATGGAAAATGATCACTATCATGCAAGTCGTCCAGTAAGAACCATTTCAGAGAGGCTGCACTACGTGAGTCACCTATTTTTTTATTAGGTCAATGTTCGAAAACGTACCTGTCGCTTGGCAAAAATGTGTAGGCTCATTTGTATTCAATAAACAACCCGCCGATTTGAAAATTGCAGCTTCGACTATTCTTCCCCTAGGACATATTTTTAATGACCCCCATAGTTCATTGTGTGTGTTGAAATCACTTACTAGTACGAAGGGGTGCTGTAGCTGGATCAATAGTTCTTTTATTTCATTTTTGGTTACATTATAATCTTTGGGAATGTATATATTGCAAACTGTCATCTGGTGAGGAACCCACATTTTTATTGCTATAACTTCCATTCTTGTATTAATATTCAGTTCTTCTGTATGTATATTTTCTTTCACAAAAATCCAGGTACCCCGCTCGCTTTACTATCTTCTGCGTTTCTGATTTGATTAAAACTGATATGTTTATACCTATTAAAGAGCATAAATGTAGGTATATATATGATATTCCCATAAAAGATTGCAGATGACAATGCCTCAAATATGTCGGGAAAGTATAATTGTCTACAAACAAGAATCAAGGAAAAATGTGAATTTGCCACCTTTGTACATGAACTAAACTTGATAGGTGTCCAGGCTGGTGGGTGTGTACCAGAGGCATCATAGTTAGTGTGGTAGTAGTTCAGAAAGTGTACAACTTTTTTTCGGGCTCTACCCATTGGCATATATTAACAGAACATTTAGGTTCAAAAAAGTTGTTGAAAGTCTTTCACAAACCAGATGCTCAATCCGAGCTAATGCATAAAGCGCTTTGCGTGGAGGTTATGAACAAATAATAGAAGCTTTAATCATCATCGCAACTTATACTGAACAGGCACGAGAAACTAGAGACGAAACACTGAGTCTGTCTAGAAAAATGCGAAATCTATAATTGATTATAATGACGGAAATCTGGAGCACTATATTGGGAAGAATAGACAAAACAAGTAACACTGGACGTTGCAACCAATTTGTTCACTTCACTTTATGATTTTATTATTAACCTCAGGAATAAATTTGATTACTTCGAATCATCCGCCAAAGAAGAAATCCAGAATCTGACTACAAGAATCTATTTCAAAGAACAAGACGTAGAAGCTCACGCCAGAGTTTTTTTGATGGCCCTGCGCCATCAGTCCAACTGAATGGTAAAGAGCGATACAAGGTAGAAACCTTTCTACCAATAATCGATACCTTGAGTGTTCAACTAAAACAGCGACTAAGTTCGTATACAACCATAAGTCAACGTTTTAGCCTATTTCTTAATTTGAAAACTCTGAATCCCGAAGAAATACGACAAAGTTGCATAAAGTTTTCTGAAATCTATCACGAAGATGTGAATGAAAGAGTTAGAAATAGAATGTCAACACTTCAAAGAATGCTTAAAAAATGATCATAGTGAAAATGAAGCACCTAACAGTACACAGGAACTATATCATTTTTTAAAGCAAAGCAAAATTGCAGACACAGTTCCTAACGTAGAAATTGCATTGATGATACTTTTAAGCATGATGGTAACTAACTGCAGCGGTGAACGCTCCTTCTCCAAATTGAAACGAATTAAGAAGTACAATGCTTCAAGAGAAATTAACCAGTTTGTCACTGATGTCTATAGAATGTGATATTCTCAATACCATAGATTTTGAAGAAGTGATTAACGATTTTGCCCATCTTGAATCTAGAAGAGTACCTTTGCAATCAATATAGATTTAATCAAATGATTCAATGCTAAACCAGTAACTTTTGTAGATTATATTTTATATTTCCTATTACAGTACAACCTCTCTAATCCGAATCATATAGGACCAGGGCTTGTTCGGATTACTGAAATATTCGGATTATCGAGGTAATTGAAATGAAATAGAAAAGACAGGGCTGAAAAACGTAAAATATTTACTGAAAAACGTAAAATATTTATTGAAAAACTCAAAATTATTGTGATTCACAGAAAAACATGAAAATATAACTACATATGCTTATACTTTTAGGTTCCGAAGAAGTCTTGGGTCGTTTTCTGTTTTAACGAACGAACATAAGAATTTGCAGCTTCCTCTCTCAATTTTTTCAATAATAATATTTGGTGCTGAGGGATATCATTTTCTGTGCACCATTCCAAACATTTGTTGAAACACAAGAGAGCTTCTTTATGTTTCACTGAATTCATGGTAACATCGCCTTGTTCAAGTTCTTCTGTATCCTCATCACTTTCTATGTTGTTGATTATTTCAGCTTCAGAGAGATAATTCTCATTATCTCCTACAACCCATTCTTCAATGTCTTCAGTTGTTAATTCTTGACCAGATACATTTGTTAGCACATCTGTCATCATGCGTAGAAAGCGATTTTTCTCTAGCAACCACCTGCGTCATAATCATCATCTTTTGTGGACCATAAATTCTTCCATTATTTCTGGATTAACTTTTGATATATATATATATATATATATATATATATATATATATATATATATATATATATATATATATATATATATATATATATAAAATTTGGTGTGTCAGAAAAACACAATTGTAAAAACAAGGGAATAAATAAAATACCAGCAGAAAAAACAGACCATGCCTGTTCCTTAAGTGTGAGCGCAGAAAATGTAACAGGGGAACCATACTATCTTGCGTATGATTCAATAAACGAGTGAAAAAACCTGTGGAAAAAACTCGTTTCCCTGTCGCGATTGCACTAGCAATAGCTTGTCTGTTTATGTTGTGTTAATGTCGTGTGTACATAAAGAGTACCAACCATTTTTCTGTTTAGCAGCTTCATTCTCTCAATAATCTTGCACTCCATGATTTCCAGAAGACAAGGGTGAGAAGGAAGGGTTTGAGACAGGAAAAATCTGTAACAATGGAAAAAGGAAACCAGCAGAAAAATATTTCATGAAATATACCTAACTCTGGGACACAGATGACCAGGCCCTTTCAAGAGAAAACACGTTATTGCCTTCTTGTTCCACAATATTCAGTAGCAAAGATTTTCGATAATGCAATTTCGCATTCTGTATTACATGTTGATCCATTGGTTGCAATAATGGAGTACAATAAGGAGGTAGAAACATGACCTGAATATTTCGGTCCTCACTGATTAATTCCTCCTCTCTTGGATATCCAGAGCATTATTTAATAATCGCAGAGCTGTTTGTGGCAATTTCAGCTCGTTCATTTTATTTTTAACATCAGGAATAAATTGTTTGTGGAACCATTCATAAAAAAGTTCTCTAGTTACCCAACCTTTTTTTTTGACCTTTATAATAAACAGGCAGTTCTCAAATTTTATTCATTCAGTTCTTGAATTTTATTCATTCATTATTATTCATTCATTTTATGAGATAATGATGCATTAGAGCAGGGCACGAATGTAATACGGTCCTTATTCATCTTCCGACCTGGAGCTGCTCTTTCAGCATGAGCAAGTGTTTTGTTTGGAGAATTAGCCAAAATAACCCACTTTCATCTGCGTTGTAAACTTGATCTGGCACTAGATCCATCTCCCGTATTTTTTGAAGAAATTTATTTTTAAATGGTTCTAACGCACTAACGTTCGAGGACAATTTCTCTCCTGATATGGTAAGTTGTCGAATTCCATGTCTTTTTTTTAATTTTTCCAACCATCCTTGACTTGCCTTGAAATCATCTCTACCTGTTATACTGGTGTAAAAAAATCTTGCTTTCTCACATATGAGATCACCAGATAAAGGGTAAATGAATTGTAAGAACCAAGTGTATAGAGCATTTTCAACATTCGGATTTTCACTTGTTCTGAGCGGACGCTGTTTCCCAGGACCAGAATCAGAAGAAGATATAAAATTCTCAATTGATTTTTTTTATATCGCATACTGTAGATTTTCCAATTGAGTGTATTCTGGCTGATTCAGAAACACTTTTTCCATTATCTAATTCTTTCAAAATTTCGCATTTTTGCTGCAATGTTAACGTTTTATGCCGACGCGACATGATTAGTACGGATATCAGGCGCTGAATGTGAGAAGAGAATCTAATCTGCACAAGTGAAGCGAGTATTCAGACAAGATATTGCAAGTTCGGACACTTTCAATCGATGAAATTATTGATGGCGTTCGGATTATAGAGGTAAAAAATAAATAGTGCGGATTGTAGAGGTGGGTGATTTCAAAGTTTCGTTGTTCGGATTACTGGATGTGCGGATTAGAGAGGTTGTACTGTATTTTATAGTTAGTAACCAAAGTAAAATAAAAAAAGAATCTTGTTTGTTTCTTTCTTTACCTATTCTAACTAAATAGTGCTTTGTCAAGGACATAGAGGCTCCCTTATCCTAATGTGCCCAGGGCCTCAAATAGTTTAAAGACGGCCCTCGCAGTTTCACTCGAAATATTTATTTCAGGTTCAGGCCGTTGTTGATATGGAGCAGGATTTGTTTTCCGAAAATGCTATTATATAATGTGCACTAATACCATATAATACAGGTGTTGAAGATACAGTGCCTAAAATAGTTGTAGAGTTGTACTGTGTACTACTGTACTCACGATGAGTTCGCGAATAAAACCGTTTCTATACCATTCATTCTAGGAATGAGTTAGTAACTATAAGCATTTTCAAATCTTTCTGAGTTGTGATACTAAAATACAATTCGAATATTCATGTTTATAAATAGAGGTTTCAATGATATTAAATGAAAATAATTGCATACAAAGGTTGTGATGAATAATATTTACAAATAGATGTGTAATAAAGTTAGTAACGCACAAGAAATTAATTTCTTCATTTTCATCACAGCCCTTGCATAAAATTATTTCTATTTCAGTACAACTAAAATATTGAACAAGTGAAATATTTTTTCAATTAATAATTTAATTTTCATCTTTGTCGTATTGTTATCAACAAATTCTTTCAATTAATACCCATATCATAATGGTAGATAAAAAAAATTGTGTCACCCATCCTGAATATAATATGACGCCATTTAATTTTTCGTATTCTTCTC
Source organism: Cryptolaemus montrouzieri (assembly GCA_013387265.2). Classification (NCBI taxonomy): domain Eukaryota; kingdom Metazoa; phylum Arthropoda; class Insecta; order Coleoptera; family Coccinellidae; genus Cryptolaemus; species Cryptolaemus montrouzieri. The sequence continues at coordinate 40,716,446 of JABFTP020000124.1, read as the reverse complement.
AGCAAACCCTTTCATTTGTCCTTATATCATGGGGGTGCATGAAAGATAACTGGTCTGCTATATTGAATCCAGTATAACGTCACTGAGATAACCATCCATTGTCATCTAATCTAAACGTGCAGAATTTTAGCTCAATCGGTTTCTGGTAACTGTTTAAATATTTATTTTCAAGATTTAACCAAAACTGACATAGCAAATTAAATAAAAGCTCGTAGTAGTACTATCACAAATATAATGTAATTATTTTTATATTATATCTTAAGACTATTATAATATGACTATATTAAGTAAATATATACTTCTTTCCGAATAGTCCTTAATAAAATTCATAGTTCATTGATTGTCGGTTTTTTGCAAGAACGCTCGCACAGGTCGATTCTTGATGCCTAAATTTTTATGATAAATTAAGGAATTCACCCCAACCCCCTAATCCCCAGCCACCCTCTATTTTTATTTTCAAATGGCAATCCTCAATTTATCATAAAAAGTTAGGTATTAAAGTAAAATCAAAAATCGATCTGTGTGAGCGTTTTTGCAAAAACCGTCAATCATTGAATTATTAACTTTATGAAGGACTTTCGCGCAACCCGGTATATTAATTCATGTACTTTGCAATTCAGCCATCGTCTTCCTCATTATTATGAATATCTGCTTCCATTTTCATCTGATGCTCTGGTATTATCTAAAAGTAAGATATAATATTTCAATTTGTTTGGCCCATCAAATTAAAAAAAAAAACAATTTCATCTTAATATTAAAGTATTGCAGGAAATTCCTACACAGAATTACGGAAATTTCATTAAAAAGAAGAACTGAAAGAAGCCTTTACTTTTAGTAGTCAATTTCATTTCAAATATTGTATAATTGTATAAAGTATTACGAATGAGAATTGCTTTAGACATGAAAAAGAATACTGTTTTAAATCAGATTTTGTTGTTGACATCCTCATTCTTTTTTTATTTTTACAAGATTGAAAGAACGACAAATTCATAGAAGAAAAATGAATGAATGGAGCGCAGCTAATTGCTCGTCAACTTGCGAATTGCAGGACACATGAACATCGATATTTCGAACGCACATTGCCGTGCTTGGACACAATCATCGGACTACTCCTGACTGAGGGTTGGTTTCAAGCCAAATACTGCGTGGGCTTCGGTCGTAATAGGCCCCATATATTTCGAACTTTTTCGTCCGTGCGAAACTGCTTGTGTATGGGACAAAACCGCCCGATTGGACCGTCCATTCGAATATCTGTCACGGATTGATTTTTAGCTCGTCGGGTTGTCGGTTTCCGTTCCAAACCGACTGTGTATGCTCCACCGTCTTAAACTAGGCTGATGCCCTTCGGCACACAAGGATTTGGGGCCCTTTTGGAAAGAACAAAAAGCAAATTATACCAAAATTTTTTACTAAGTATGACCATTTATTATAGGTAATCAAATCAAATACAGTATGATATAATATGTCATTAATGATATAAGGATGCTGCTGGTTTTTTGGTTACGATTACGATAACGGTTTCTTTCGGGATTTCTGTTGAGCAAAATCTTCTAATATATCCTTAAAGTCAATTTGCTTAAGGATATCACTTTCTATGTACATAATTGAGAAATTACTAAATCGTCCTTGAAACATTGTTGTTCGCAGTTTATTCTCTTAAGCTGCGGAAATGACCGCTCTCCACTACAATTGGTAACCATTAGGCAAAGGAATATTCTTGTAGCAATTACTACGTTTGGAAAAGTTTCTTCCAATTTATCTGATTTTATTGGGTTATGTAAGGTGGAGATATTTAACTCCGCTGATTGCTTTGCTATGTTTTTTAAATACTGTGAATGAAAACATTCTGTTTTGAACTCATCTGCATTAATGCCTTCATGATAAAATCCTGCAAATTCTTTGCATTTTTTGGTCAATCGAATCACCAGATTCGATTGTTGTTAACTGACAAAGCGACTATTAATTTCTTGGTATGCTACCGAACGTTTTTTTAAATGTGTATTTAATGTGCCAATTATGGAAATAAAAGTATCTACACGAAACTTTTCCTTGCCTCTCAACTGTGCAGTCTCTGCTGATCCTTCAAAAACATTGATGTGAAATCTTTTTCTTTCAAATGTATCTTTGTAGTCAGCATATGGATTTTTTCTTCAGCAGCCATTTCGTACTGATCAAAATTATTGCTTGCGGTATTGCGGTATATTAATTGATTTCGGCTTCCTTTCTAGTGTCTTCTGGTTGATTGATGTCACTTACGATTGAAGACAATGCTTCAGATATTTCAATATTTAAATAACCACATTGAAAAGCATTAATAGCATTGGCACGTGCAGACCGTCTTGTTTCGGAAAGAGACTTCAGGAATCTATTTGCACCTAAATGTTGTCTAAATTTTCCATAGTTTTGTCGAAGCCGGGAAAAAATTCTGAATTATACGGGTACATCAATTCGTCCAGTAGCTTTCATTCTTGCAACATAATTCATCATAAATTTCCTGTGCTGTAAACTGTTCTTATGCTCTATCAATAAGTTGATATGCCTCCAATCTTTATATCCATTTGGAGAAATTATGTCCAGTACCAGTAGCGGTATTAAATAGACGGCAGCAATAACAGTATACTGATTTTTTGCTGGTGAATAAAGGAGCCATTTTCTTTTTTAAGACCACCATTCGTCAATTTACGAATAAAACTATTTTTAGTTAAGTATCTAGTTTTCGTTTTACCATTTGAATCTGGAAAACTTGTAGAAGTTTCGGAGAAATCACAATTCATATTTTGGAAAAACTCTGTCCCTTTTTGAATCCAAATACCACGGACTTCTTCCGGTAAAATGTCGTCACAGTAAGCACCAGGGTCAGGAGACACAGATACATTCTCTAAGCTTGCAGTTATTAATTCACAGTAGCTTGAAGTCGATGGTTCAGCACCTAATGTGTTTTTGTCATTTTCGTCACACGTAACCTCTTTTTCCTTGTGACATTCAGAGGTACTTTTGTTTTTTGGTGATGAGAATGAATAATTCCTCGGCTTTTGTTTATGTAACCGTAAAAAACGAATTGAGCTTTGGAAGTTTTTCGGTTATTTCTTTTTGAGCTATAACTTTTTTCTTTGTTGTTTGTTCTTTTCGACATAATGAAATAATGTTTAAACGAACAAATCAAAACTTCTATTTATTTTACTCAATTTTGAATATAAAACGGAACAAAACAACGCCACCATCAGATTGAAAGTTTGATACATCATTCGGGGATTCCGCGAACCATTGACAATGTCGACATTCATGTTAGGCGTTGCTTAGACGGTGGAGCTTGACTTTGGAATCGGAGTGATTCCGCGTGTGATCGCTAGATGGTGTACTTCGTAAATTAGGTAGGAAGTCTTCGGAAAGTGTAATGCGCCCGACAAAAATGTTTTGAGACTAAATATGTGATAGAATTTGTCGGTTCTTCTGGACCCCGGAGGATAGGTGGGCACGGGCCCTGTGTGTCCTTATGGTGAAGACGGTACTGTGTGTATGCCATTTCGTGCTGGCGATGTCGGTTTTCTTTATTGTCAATGGACAATGGCGTTTAACTTCGTACAAATTAAGTTCACGAAGAATTCACTCATATACAATGGATCAAAAAAGGAACAACAATTCGTACAGAGTATAGAGATAGAAATGTGAAAGGAGATAATATGAAAAACTTTTGAAAAATTGAGGGTAGTGGACAAGGATGCAATAATTCAATCTACGAAAACCAAGATAGATTCGATTAGAGCTTTACAAGTTCCAAAAATTGGAAAGTTCCGGAATGGCACATTTGTGGTATTTCGGTCATTAAATGTTTCTTGTGGATCAAGAGACACCTCGTGAGCTTTATATAATTTATATGAGAAAACTTGTTTCTTTTTAACAACCACTCATTACCCCATATTATTTGCTTTTTCGTTCATTCATTTTAAGAACGAGGCGTGTGCCGTTCTTATTTGTTATCTATCATCTCATATCACTCGAACGATTTGAAAATGTTCAAGTCGTCGGTCTTCATAGCAAGTGTATGGGGAAAACACTTCGTCAATTCAAAACACCGTGTCCGACCGAGAACCGGCCAACGGACGAAAGAGAACGAAGTGTATGGGGCCTATTTACTTATTTAGATCGTCAGCCGTGTTGAACGGTAAACGCGCGTTCTATACCGTCGTCTCGTATGTTGCGTGACGCGTAGGAACACGCGCCGTCTGAATTGCGACGGTTCACATGAGATGAAGCGAACGACATATCAGAGAATTGTGATCTTCTCGAATGTACGCACTACGGACCACAAATTAGTTCGTATCTTCTAAAGCAAACTATTTCCGATCATTTCGATGGTTCAGGGCGGCGGAATAACCAGCTAAACAGACGGCTATTTAGTCGACGTCACAAAATGCTATATTTATAGGAACGAATAGTTCAGTGGTCAACAGATGCCTTCTCGATCTGGTTCCGGCTTTGCTTTCTTTTGCGTGAGACGACAAATCGAATATACGACCTCAGGATACGTAAGACTACCCGCTGAATTTCAGTATATTACTATGATTTCGGACGCTTGCGCTTCTCCCCTAGTTAGGACGCTCCAATCCGTTGGGTGATAGTCTGCGATCCGGAGTATAGTCCGCGAACGCGGTTCATTGTCGATCTCGGGCACGTGTTTATCCGACTAGCTCCTTCGTTGGTTCACAGAAGGCGGGAGGCTAGGAGGCCACGCTGCAAGCTTCTTGTCTGCATGGACGATCGGAGCTAGCGCGATCTCGGCCGGTGGCGACTGTTGACCAAGCAGTTCGCGAACAGACAAATTCGAGACATCGATCGGCACGTTATACTTTTGGTTTTTCAGACATTCACATACAAGGTGTTGGAAGTTACTTACTAATTAGGCGAATATCACCCGCCTCTCCAACACGTCACTCCGAATATTTTGTTCGCAGTTGAATGTCCCGTTCGACATCATATCTTAATATGCTCAATTTTAGAGATGACAAACAACATTGACAAAAAAAATGAAAAATGATATATATATATATATATATATATATATATATATATATATATATATATATATATATATATATATATATATATATATATATATATATATATATATATATATATATATATATATATATATATATATATATATATATATATATATATATATATATATATATATATATATATATATATATATATATATATATATATATATATATATATATATATATATATATATATATATATATATATATATATATATATATATATATATATATATATATATATATATATATATATATATATATATATATATATATATATATATATATATATATATATATATAGGGGCTATACCCCGACGAGTTGCCCATATATCTGTTCATGCAATCAAACTGTGAAAAATATAAATCCACCACCCGGTAATTAATACCATTGCCAGGCAATGATTATAATCAAAACATATCCTAGGATAATTATATATTAGGATAACGTTAAATGTTATGAGAATATATCAATCTACCAGAATATATACATACTATAGCATCATCAGACAATGATATCAATGTACCAACGAGTAGTGTCAGAGGCTTTCTCCCCGGAAAAATCCAGTGTACGGACCTTAGTCAAGTAACACTGAATGTTACTCATTAATAGTTTCCTTTGTGTGAAGTGGTGAAAGATCGAATAGAATACTGCTCTGAATATAAATATGACAAAATTGTCAGTTAATTATATTACATTTATATAAACAAATAAATAAAATATGAAATGAGATTCTGAGCAGTATAAACTAAAGAAAACCTATGACTCTACCTCATTATTTTTTCGGAAAGAAACCTACGAAGAATAAGTATTACAAGATTTGATGACTGTTATCTTTTGTAACTGTTCAAACAAATTTTTCTTCAGACCCAAAATCTCAATACTTTTGTGAAGATTTCTAGGAATAACACCTGTTGTGGAAATAATAATCAGTAGAATAAATATTTTCTTCATTTTCCACATTTTTTAATCTCGTCGCCAAGCATCATATATTTAGAAATTTTTCATTGTATTTATTTTGTATATTATGTGTGTCGGGTATAGCAATATCAATTATATATGTTATTTGATTCTGTTTATCATTAAGAATGATATCTGGTCTATTGTGTTTTACAGCTCTGTTGCAAAGAATTGTTTTATCAAAATAAAGTTTATATTTGTCATTTTCACAAATAATCTCAGGTTCATATTTGTGAAATTTTTTCTTTTGGGAATTAGGTCATGTTTAATTCCTAGATTAAAATGAATAATATTAGCGACGGCATTATGTCTTTCTAAATAATCTGTTGAAGCAAGGACTGAGCAAGATGATAATATATGAAAAACTGTTTCTGAAGAACAGAAACATCTACGGCAAGAATCATCTATATTTTGTTTGATGATGTGTTTTCTATAATTCCTCGTGAAAACAACCTGATCCTGGATCGCAATTGCGATATATATATATATATATATATATATATATATATATATATATATATATATATATATATATATATATATATATATATATATATATATATATATGTTGCAGGTTTTATTCCGTGGCTTATTTTGATTTTGGCGACGTTTCGACAGGTTGTCCCTTGTCATCTTCAGGTGTTCAGGTAGATGATATCTCGATCTTAACTGATAGCGGTTTGCTGGTGGTTCTCTTTTTGTGTCCTCGTTCTTATCTGTTGATGCCGGTTTTCTACGTGGTAAAATAACTTTCTAAGCATTTGATAGTTTGAGGGTTTTGTCTCTTTTGTTCGTTGTACCCCCTTTTTCAATTTCCACTGCTTCTCTGATAAGACGTTTCTTAAGTTGTTGTATGGTGCTGATTTATTTTGAGTTATCGAAATCTATTGTATGACCTGATTTAATGGTCTTTTATGTTCCTCTATTATTTCTTTTATTCTTCCATTGATTTGGCCGATGTAGAGAAAAATGTTCTTTTAGGGAATTGAGATGTCTGCCATAAATGCATACATTTTATATAAGCGTGTAAAAAAGCAAGCTCTGTCTCATTTGCAGATCGTCGTGAGTTCCACGCCGATCGATCAAAACCTTCCACTACAACACATGAAACCAGACTGGACAAAAGACTACACATCATGCAGGGCAAGACAAGATATTGTGTTGTATTTTAATTGACAGGAAAAATAACAAAGATGCGAAACTTCGAAATATTGTTATACTTGCCCCGTACATCGCGAATGCATGTGATTGTTTCCAAAGATATCATAGTTTGAGAAATTTTAAACCCTAAAATTTGTTTTTCTTTTATAATATAAATGAGAATATGTTCCTATATAAAATAGCTATGAAATAATTGTTTTGTTTCATTGCAACGACGCAATTTTTCTTTCACTTCACAGTTATGTATTTGTAACTAATATAGTCCTAGAGTTATTGGTATCCTTAGGGTTACTAGGCTGGAGTGCAAAGGGTTAATACTCCCATATTTAGGGCTTAAAAAACAGTTTTAGGATAGTGATATCTCTTTCAGCAATAATTCTCTTTTCAATCATGATATAGAGAGTAATATTGTTGATTCTATACGCTACGTTAGCATACTATTAAAATCCAATACTATACCATAGCTTGACGTAATCCGTGAACGATAATGTGTTCTCCTCTCCATAAAAAAATAAGTTATTTCACTGGACAATCGTTTATTTTTTGGGAAAATTTTTCTTCTTTCGGTGAGAGTCTGCGACATCGTAAATACAAAAGGAAAGTTATTTAGAACCACGAATTCATTAATTCCCTAATATTAGTTCCTTCTGGGACAAAATTCCTGAGTATAACGTGCACAAATGCACTTCACAAGTTGCCTCTATCGCCCTTCAATCCCTACCTTCCACTTTCTTTGCTCCGTTCAAACTAGCCTTTTCCCTCTCCATAATTTGGGTAGTATTCTATAGTCGCGTAATAATTCGGGTCTCGGGTCCTAGGCTAGGCCTCTAAGACAAGGCCTACTATGGTGTCTTGAAGTAGTAACAACCAGAATTATAATCGATATCTTGTTGGAGGGTTTCTATGGACAAATTGGTTTCACTCCTTGCTGCGCCTTAGATGAGTTTTTTCTTCTATGTAAATGTTAATTGAAAAATAACTTGTAAATATATATAATTCAAATATAGGGGTAATTCAAATTAAAATTGTTTGGATTTTAACTGAGGATTTAGAGATAGATAAGGTGCTTCGCAATATTTCAAGGTATTCGTGTCTCCACCGAGCAGGAACAGCATTTACTTCAAAAGTTTCTATATTATTATAAAAATTTTTATTGTTATAAGAGATAAAACGTTACGAAATCTCTTCTATCAAATTTTACTTATTCAATAGTATTTTTTATTTGAGATTGAGATTTCTCTGAATAAATTAAAATTGTTTTATTCAGCGCAACTCAAAATATAATACAAAATTGAATAAACATTTAATTCAACATTCAATTTAACTAGGCAGAGAGAATACAAAAATGTAAGGCTCAATAATATTGATAAGAGAATAATTGAGTGAATTATCTGATTATTCATTTCAACGCAGTTCGAAAGCTTGAGTGTTAGTTTCCAAGGCATGATTATGTAAAGCAAGATTATTCTTTTTCTCATTTCTGATTCGCTGCCACCATTCATAAGTCTTTTAGCATAAAAAGCTTGGTTCGAAATCCATGAGCGGAATTGATCAATATGCTTCTTTATGAAAATATAATCACGTACTATGATAAAAAGAATGACCTGCAATAAAAAAATTACTTAATCGATATATTGGATTTGAAAATATATTTTACCATTAAGATAATACAAGGAATAGTATTTTTCAAGTAAAAAAAATGTGCTTTTTATAAAATTGGGTTCCTTAACATATAAGCACATTTCCTGTGTTATCTTTGAAATTATTAATCCATAACAAAACGTTATAGTATAGCCAAAGGTTCGGTTAAAACATTTGCACATGTCATGTAATCTAGAAGTAGACCATATAATAGAATCCATATATTCAATTGGTTCCATCTGAATACCCGTATTCAGAGCATTCTTCGTGAATTCTATAATTACAAGATCGGCATTCTCAGTTTTATTACTTCCTTAATCGGATATACTGTTAACATTTGAATAATAGAATTAATCCTTTTGTAGATTTCTTTTGAGAACTTTTGAAAATGATCAGTGTATACATTTACCGATAAGAGCTCAATATAAGCTATAATCATTAGAGCACAATCCACAAAAGAAATGATTTTTGGAGTGTTGACGTGTTCCAAACTATATATCATTTCGATGATTACGAAAAGAATACACCCACAATAAAATACGACTATTTTAATTGAAATTTCACACTTAATTGTTGATGTTTCACTTAACAAAAAATGTTTCTCGGTTTTAAGAAGTTTGAAAAGTTCTACAAATTCATTTCCATGTATTATGCGATGCATTAGTATCATGCAAATGGAAAAGCCTTTCAAAACAACTTCGATCATTTTGATTTTGGTTAATGGTTCGTTTAGTACGTTAGATCCTTTCACATTTATATTCAATACAACGAACTGCAATGAAACTAATAAAAATAATGTAATGGCATGCGGTCGTGAATCCAGATCATTGCCACTGCTTATAAATGAGCAACCTAGCCATTTGTGAATGATACTGATAAATTTGATATTTTCTGATGTAGTCATTACTAATTCGATAACACAAATGAAATGACAAGAGTAGAAGTTTCCATTATTCTCATTAGAAAAATTAATTACTTCTATTACATGATGCATACTTTGAGTCAAAATGAATCTAAGTACATAAATAAATAAATTCAACGTCACGCGAACCTCAATCACGAATTTCTTATATTGAAGATTTTCCTTTAGCGCAAAAGTAGAATTTACGCAATACAGTTGACTAAAATCTACGTAGCTTTCTGAATTCATCCAGTAAATCTCCTCAAATCAACTTGAAATGTTTTTAATTTTCTTTTGGAGTAAATTCGAGTTAGAGTTTGAGATATGTTACGAATATATTCAATTTTACCTAATAGCAAATCTAATAGCCTAGACGTTCTCTATTGTATGGTAAGTTAACACTACTTATATCATAAAGACAAATACTATATACCAACATCATTCAAAAATTTCAAGGCGCAGTTATGTTCCCTTTTAATAAATCGATGATACTCTTAAGGTTTTCAGCAAGGTGAAAATTGCTGAGAATTTTCAGATATCAAATATAGAACCGAAAAAGTACTTCTCAACATGCGACTATTTCGTGAATAAGATTATTTCTGATTTTGTATCACTGTAATCTAAAATGTTTCTGTCGTTGAAATCATTCTTTCTTAAATGAACTTGTTTCTTCAGTAGTAAGATATATTAGTCTAAATATAAAGGTTTTCTTCCCAGATTCATCCGATACACAACGACACAGATACTCCGCGCAAATGTTTCAATGTGCCTATAGAAAACATACACTGATGTAAATGCTCAGCACGCAAGGAAGATCTCAGAGAGGCCCTTCCGTGCCGCGCCATTTAATTCCACACAGACAGGATCATCCAATCGCTTGTAGTGGTGGCAAACCTCCCAATTTATTTCCGTGTTTTGTCAACATCTGTCCAACAATCGCTAGTAAATTTAATACTGAAACTTTAATTAATGTAGCGAGAAGCATTTGTGCAATGCATCCCATGAAGGTTATTCTTCTTCTCCTTTATTCTTTTAACCATGTGCTCGGGAACTAAGCCCATTTACACAGGTGGACCTACAGTTTATAGTGGATGTCGAACCACTCTCCTAGACCATGCAAGGCTAACTGTCACCACAAGGATTACAAGTTATCAGGCCTTTGGAAACGTATGCCCTCTTTAGGGCGACTCTTATAAACTCATCGACATAAACAACACCCATACCTTCGCCGGAATCGAACCAGCAGCCGCATCTGTGCAAAATGGAAGGCGTGTGATGTTTCCACCAGGCCACAAGGATAAACATCAACATGAACGTTATAAAGAAGTTGCAGACAAAAACAGAATAGAAAACATTAGGTAAGTATATTTTTATTTACGTAGAACAGCAATTACAGGGTTCAAACAAACTACTAGATTTTGCAGTTAATATCTGACATTGTCAAAATCAATATTTCCCGTCTCCGGACTGATTAATTGTTATCTGGTCTACGAAATTTGGATGTTTCTTCTTCATCTTCAAAACTATTAATAAGGTGCCTGTTTACCCGAATCGAACTCTGGAAAATATTTCGAAACACAGCAGGTTTTAACAATCGGTACCGCTAAGTTGAGGGCGGTGATAGGAGAAATTTCCTTCACTTGTTACTCAAAATACCAAACGCACGTTCAGTATATCTTCGTCAGTCGGTAATTAAATAATTAAAAATTATTTCCGAGGTTTAGGTTTTTTCGCGCATGAGCCCTTGAAACATGTTTAGGTAAAGTAAACACTTTGCTAGTCACAATTACATATGGTAACCTGAGTAACCGGGAGTGAATTTTGCTGGGCTAACGCATTTTTCTTAAAAACGCTGGAAACACAATTTATCCGTAAGCTCCAACATGGACAAAAGTAACTGTAGTTATTATCGCACAAAACCTTGATACACCTTGATCTCACTGACATGCTTCCCGTCTTAGACCCCAATTAAGGTTTCATCATGTCAACTGGCTTGAAAAAATTTTCGAAAAACATGACTTGACTGAATTCAAGCTTTTGAAAAATGGAAGATTTGACTTGACTTGATTTGCAACACAAAAGCTCGACTTTACTTTTTCAAACTGCTTCAAAGCTAGATACTTTGGGAGTATAAAGTTAAGTTCACTTCCTAATAGCTTGTTCCCGTACCCGTGCAGGTACAATAGAAGTAGGTACTATATATCTAGTCATACAGAACTTTTCAATTGGTTGCGACATATAAGGATTTCAAGAAGCTTGAATTTCGAATTCTGAAAATTAAATCTAACCCCAATGCAACTGGGAAAATTAGCAGCGGTTTAGCTTCAGCATACTTTCTTCAAGCGTAGTCCATAAAAGACTCGATGAATATGATTGAATAATTGAATGAGAGCAGTATATTTAGTTTGTTGAGTCCGACTCAATTTTATTTTCATGAAATAAATCTTGGAGAAATACATGAACATGCTGGTTGAAAGATACAAATATTCATCGCCGTTTCCTTCTGTTTCAGTTGAAGAAATCAAAAAACATGGAAAGCAACAGGAGATACATATTTCGAGAATAGCAAGAAACTTATTCAGACGAAATATGTATCGGAAGCAACTAATATTCGGGCCGTATGCAAGAAAGTCGAGAGTAATTTCGAGGTTCCACGAGATACTAAATGCAACAAAAATTTACCTCAAGGCGATGAACCTCAAACGATTAACAATAATATCATGTTAAAATTATTTCAGGCATGAACAATACGGCATCTGAGGACAACCTGATAACAATTATTAAAAGATAAATAGGAAAAAGGAGATGACGACCGAGCTTTCCTGATATCCACGAGGTGTTTTAATCAGGATCAGAAGCTCTTCCTGAGACAGGTGCTGCATCCACTTATGCCATTCAATCACACAAAACACATACATTTTGAGAAATTATCGAATATATTATTTTAAAGAACAACTTAAATTAGATCGTCTCTACATTAATTCAATATTTCTGTTTGTTTCCTTAGCATTACCACTACTCGTTCAGTTGGAGAAGTGGCCGCCTGTAGAGGTTTTCAACTTTCAAGTCATCTTTTGTTTTTCTGATACTCTTGTCGTTTTGACATGCGAAAGTAATTGCGGAATTTATCTTTGCCGTTGGGCAATTTCGTGTATAGGGTGAGAAACGCTCATTTTGTGGACCTTTTCTTTATGATAGAATGCATCACATCCTTGTTTCTCGCTGAGATTACCTACTTTTATAGATATGGTAGACTGCGGCAGCATTTAATTGCATCGAACTCATGTGATCACTATGTAAGCCTAGCCCAAATTGAATACCGGTGCGAAGCGAGGCTTATCCGCATTGCGGTGAGCTCAGCCAACGCGGAGTATGTGCAGTACACGCGTCGCTGTGTATCGCGCCTCACAGATTTCCTTCATATAATATATTTTTACATTTCCAATTTCATTCTTTTACAGAATAAATGAATGTTTATCTGCTATCAAATATTCTTCAATTATATTTGAATTGACAACAATTCGTACTCAATGAAACTATTTCTGCTCTTTACCTACCAAATTATAATTTTTCCTTTGCAATGAGAAAGGTAATAGAAATTACTGAAATGTATTTGAGATTTAATATATAATACAATATTAAATTATTAAGTGAAGATGAAAAAAGAAAACCACAATCTCTGGAACATCGCTGCCGCGTGAAGTCCTGGTAGATATTATTCTAATGAGCTTGGATTATTCATCATCTTCGCTACCTTAAAAATGAACGGTTTTAGTATAGCAACGTCAAGAAGCTTATGGATAAATAAATTCAATGTACTACAAGAACAAAATTGTTTCGTATACCTAATTCACTCTATGTGCAAAAAGTTAACTGAGGAGTGACGGTCAAGTAAGTTTATAACTGTAGCACCAGGTTGAACGTGAGACACAATTTTCAAAAAAGTATAAATAACTAAGAAAAAATTAAGAAGAGATTTCCGTCACTTATTTTTTGTTCTACCTACACAATCAAAAAAATCTAATGGGTAAAGCTTAAAAACATTTGCCACGAAAAGTCTGTATTGTGGTGAAGATGAAGATTATTTAAACAGATAAAATACATTGAAGCCTTTTATTCAGGGAACAATAGTCAACCTTCCATTGAATGTTAAATATATTTGCCTAAAAGAGCTGGTTCTCCGATCCACTCTTCAATGTGGCCAACCAGGACCACATAGTAGTGGTACAGTCTGGTCGGATGTCATGAATAGGAGCAACATACTGCAAGTGGTCTCATTTAGCCTCGCTAACACACCCATTTACAACACCAAGCCAGATTGCCACCTACTCATCTCAATCAGTTGGAGCGCATCGACTACATTATATGTATATTTATATACAATTGGCCTCCTTCAACGAACTGACGCAGATTTTACTACCAGCGCTACCGGGAAATGATGAAAACAAAGCGTAGATACTTGATTATACCACTAGTATGTGGCCCTGGTTCACAATAACTACGAGTGGGCCGGCTCGGTGGCGTAGGGGATATGATTCTCGTCCCCTGCGCAGAGTTATCTGGGTTCAATCCCCACAAAGTCGGTGCGATTTTTCGGATTCTGGGAATCACTTGAATGTCCATCTTTGGGAGATGTGAAGCCGTCAGTCCTGTCTAATAGAGAAGTGTTGGACACTAAAGATCCCTTCCCTCGATACGAGAGGGGTTCGGTAAAATTCCCGGGTTAGTGAGGTGACAATTTCGCATGTTATATTGAAATGTAACAAAATACTAAGAATTACTTCTTATGGAGAGAACTGGCCATATAACAAAAAAAACGTATGCCGTCTGGAGGCCACTGTCAGGATTAAGTACCTCATGTTATTCTCTCGAATATACTTGATTCAAAATAAAATCGATATTTAGTTTTCAATGCCGATGGTGTAAAGTACGGTTACACAAGAAGTGTCTATAAGCCTTATCTTTCGAAGACAGTATCCCTCGCTTCTGTAAACAAATCCATATATATAGGACATGAACTTGGAAAAACAAGATCAACTATTGCACAGTAACTTGGTATAGTAATTTCTTGTGCCCTGCGCTGTTTCATTATTATTATTAACGCATAAAATGAATTTGATGAAAAGAGTGTTTTGAATTTTTGTTAATTATTTAAATTGAAGTTGAATTCATCAGCTATTATGAGTGGAAGTTGATGAAACTTTAGTTTTGGGAATTAAGAATCCCCACAGTATGTTCTAAGAGTTATTGATAGAAAAATAAACTAATATGCTCTATTTTTGAATTGGAGATATATGAATACGTGCAATAACTACTTAAATATCGTTTACTATTCTGCAAATAACCAACATGCAAATGATACCAACTGATGAACGCCTAATATTCAATTCACTAATGTTTCATTTCCTATTTTGTGTACAAATGTTGACGATATCTTCAAAGTTTTGAAATATTGCCTCTTTTATAATGAGAAATTAATAAATTAATAGCAAATAAATTCTAACTTATTCTATGTCTTGTTGAAATCACTTAACAGTCCTCGAGGTTGCCTTTGATATTCTGTTCAATTCTCGATAATAGATAATAGATACTCTCACTCGTATAAAAGAAATGCCATGGACGGGACATAACGTTGTTTTATTACTTACGATTTCTATAAATTTACTCCTACCGCAAACAACATTGAGGAGTGTCGTTTCAAGAAATATACTCCTTCAAAATGGAAAACTCGATTCTATTTTATATTAATTGAGACTAAAAATACGAAAACATAATCGACTGAAACTGGCTCGAAGTTTGGCAAACCATTGATTAATTTAGAGTATACTTACTCGTAACTTTGATCTTATAATATGCATTGATCCTGGAATAAAATTTATACAAATCAACTCTCGTGGTCTACAAGTATCGTAATCTTCTAACGTGATTTCTTATTTCTCTGTTATGTTGTGTTTTGGGTCAACGATATTATTAATAGTCCAGAAAGCGTTATTCAATTCCTAAAATTTCAAAAAAATTCCGGGAGTGAGTGGTACTTGGTAATCAATTCTATACACTTGAGCACATTTAGCCAGACAGAACAATACACAGCTGTAGAAAAACCATAACGAGAGCAGCACTTAAGAGTATGAACATAGGCACCCCAAGCGGACCCAGATAGTTTTTGTAGAATATTATTCCTTGTTTCCAGGTTTTAACTCAGTTTATTCAAATATGATTTGAAGGTTGATCAGGAGTCTAGTGTGACACCAAAATATTTGGGAAAGAAATTATGATTAAGTGGAGATTGAAAAATACCTTCCATTGGTTCAGCCTACTGTATATGATATGTATATATTCACATCGTGTTCTAACAGAAATGTATTAGACCAACTCCCTTCCTAGCTGTATCTGGCTTGAAAATCATATGGCAGAAATGGGTTGAGTTAAACCTCATCGGAAAGATAATCCAATTCCCTAAAGCATTATTGCATAACTTTTGGAAGTTTAATGAATAATAACTTTCGCTACAACGAGACATCTGTGTAATAACTCAAGTTCTCAATAATGGAATATTCGAGCATTGTATTGAATCATCTTTTCAACGGAGAATCCCATTTATCTAGTATAATTTTTGAATTGAGGAATTGAGGATTTAATTTCAATTCCGGAAATCAAATTCGGAAAAGAGTCCGCTACGATTCAAAAATTGATTTCTTGTGTTGTTGATTGTGGTACGCATGATCTAGTATTCCAGAAGCACAGCTTTCAAATCTACTGTTGTGGAATCGTTTAACACAATGCGCTATAAAGCCCGGTCAAATTAGCTTCGAAAATAGGGGTGAGGTTATATTAATTCGCACAAAGCTGAAAATTGGCATGAATGTTGGGAACACTGTTACAAACAATTTGTCGAAAATCCCCTTGATCCGACGTCTGCAAAAAAATTTATTGAAGATCAAGTGTTGCAAAATTCCCTGAAACCAACCCTGTCACGGCCCGGCGGAGATACGAAGTGCAGGGCACTTTCGGGAGAATTCGAGAAAGATTTAAAGCTTTTATTACGAAGAAATCAGTGTTGTCGTTTCCGGAAGGTTCTCGAACGAAGATCTGGAACAGAGCCGAAGTTACGCAAATGTTCTAGAAAAACTCGTACTTGTATATAAGAGAGCGCGAAGGGCAGAGAATTAAGTTTGAATACAGAGCGCGAATAAGTGGAAAGTGTTAGAGATAAATTAAGTAGTATCGATTGTGTTATATAAATTAGTCAATTAGTTAGTGTTATAATTGTTCAGTCTACGTGTGAATAAACTAGTTAGGGTTTTGTAACGTTGAAGTGTTTGATTTGAACCCACAAATAATTTCAAGAACTAAGAAACGTTACAATATTATAGTTTTAAGAATATAAACTCGAAAAGAAATCCAGTCCCTCATTTTCTATGACTGTACGGCCTCGAGCAACATCTGTATTCAATAGTCCGTGTGGCGACGCTGCAAACCTGCTCATTTTGTAAGAGCCTAAGAAAAAAGTATTAGTCTCGAGTGTTCCTTCGTGGTAAGAGCACGTAGTTGTTGCTTATATTTCCAAAAAATTATTCGTGCAGTTTTTATTTGTAAAAGAAATGTCGCAATTTTGCCTTATTTGTAGTAAACATTAGTCCAAAAGTGATAATGTGGCCTAAAGACGTTAATCGATGCAAGTATTGATATAGGCGATGACTGATTGTACGAAAAATATTGAAGCCGCAGAGCAACGTCGTAGAGCTACAACAATTTCTTCATCTTCTATGTCATTTTTGATGAATTCATGACAGTTCCCACAAACCAACTGAAATATACACAACAATTCTCGACTTATTTCAATGTTGAAAGAAAAATTCACCACTGAAAATATTTCTGTGAAACAAGCTAATAATGACGTTGATGTCCTGATAGTTGAAACAGCGATAGAACAATTTAACTCGACAAGTCCAACTTTTGTTGTTGTTGAAGATGTGGATTTGATGGTATTACTTACTACTCGAACACCAACCGAAAAAGTAATTTATTTTTTAGAACCTGGAAAGGCTCAAAACAGCAATCGAATATAAATTCATCGAAAAGTTTGTGCTTTTCCATAATCCCAAAATCACACACTATTTTTACATGCAATAAATGGCTACGACACGATATCAGCATTTTTCAGCAGGGGTAAAACTACATTTAAAAATTGCTTAAGAAACAAGATTTAGTTGATTTTGCTGACGTAGCAGACCACACAGCATAATCGTTTACTTCTATGACATTGTCGGTGGTTGGCTATTCAACGTATATCTGAATTGATATTTCACATTCTACCACTTAGAACAAAGGTACAGGACAATCTTTTTGTAATCAGGTTCTATTACGCCATCTGTTTGATTGATTCAGGTGAAAAATCAAATGCTACCTGAGCGGAGGTTTACAATTTTGCCAATTTTCATTGATAACCCTATGATTCTTACAAAGTCATATGGAAGATAAGATTTACTTCAAATGGAACAATGAATGGTAAAATAATGACCTCTTTCAAATGCCTGCGCTAAAAAGAATAATTTCTCTAAAATGCTCTTAGATATTTTAAGGATAACTGAAATTCATTGTTCTAGAAGGATTGATTCCAACCAAGCCACTTGACATTGTAATAACCTTGTTACAGTTGGAACATATCGACTAGTTTATGCTAAATTGGTCGACCTATTTGAAGAAAAATGGTTTTTGTATATTATATTAGTAAGACATATAGCCTCGTGAACTCTTAGATACACAATGATGAGTTCTATAAACATGGTAATGGTAGATTCGTTTATGTTTCGCAGCAATGCACGCCAATCAACGAGATGTGCAAAATTTAATACCATGGGTTATACTATTTTTATTTTTTGTATGGAATCGCGATTTTTTTTTTAATTTAAGAATAGCCAAGGTCATTCACGTATAATTCTCACATAGCTATTATGATAGGTGAAAGAATTTAAAAATTGATAGAGTAGTTTCTGAATTAAAGGGGAACAAACAAACGTACAAATCTTCCCTTTTTATACAGCATGTCTCATAATTAGGTGTTGTGATTTGGTAGGATTTTCTACACATCGAGACAACAGAACTTCTCAACAACATTGGTCGAAAAATACTTTCTAAGGGAGTTAGAGCCCCCAAAACTTGCCACGTTTGAAATGGCTTTTCAACGATATATCCAGAATCGTGAAATATATAAGGTCCGAATTTTATATTTGAGCGTTGTACTCAATTCGTTCGTAGACTTCGGGGGAAGGGTAAAAATAAAGACTATCAGTTTTCAGTTAAAACATTTTTCAGTGAATGTTCAAAGTGATGGATGAATTATCCATAAAAAGTTGGTGATTTTCACCTACCACCTCTTGATTTCGTCGCTTATGTTTCTTGTTTAAACTCAACAAGAGTACCCAAATATCAAATTTGGTTATTGTATACTTTGAAGTGTCGTGGATATCGTAAAAAAATCGTTTCGGGGGCTAAGAATATAATTTTCGGTTTATGTTGTGAGAAACCTTTATCATATTTTAATATGTAGAATATACTGCCACAAGGAAGAGAGAATAGAACACTATAGCTGTGAAAGAGAGTTAAAACTTAATTTGAATATTTTTTTATTATTATTCAGATATATATATATATATATATATATATATATATATATATATATATATATATATATATATATATATATATATGTTGATTTGTATGTTTTCACGGATCGATACATATTTATATGGTCTTTTCGGGGTATTCGTCCGTTTTGAACTATATTTCCTTTCGAAACTTTGGTTTTGGCGACGTTTCGATGCAATCTCATGCACCATCTTCAAAGCCTGTTGACGTTTTCGTTAATGCGTCTAGTCCGGTGTGGCACTCCTATATATAACTTCTCGGCTGCGCAATTTGTAGTGGGTGACTTGTGCGTTCACTGGTGGGGGAACTGGTTCATCGAGAGTTCGTACTTCGACTCCTCCTTCTGGAATGTTGACCGCTGGTGTTTGGGATTTCTTCGATGATTGGTAGTTTATTAGCGCCATTTTCCAAGACTGCGAGAATCCCGAGAATCTATGGCCTCCCAAAAATCCACAAGGACAATATACCGCTCCGTCCAATAGTGAGTTCAATAGGTTGCCCAGTCCAAGAGTTAGCAAGATACATAACTCGAAACATGCAGCCAGATGTAGAACAGTCTAATTCCTACGTTAAAAACACCACCCACTTCCTAGAGAGATTAAAACAAATAGAAATCACTGACGAAGATATATTAGCTAGTTTAGACATAGTCTCCTTGTTCACCAACTATAACTATAAACGAGGCATTAGACTCGATTGGAATGAACTATGATTTTCCGTCACACTGACTCGATCTCGCCGAACATTGCATTAAATGTACCTACTTCACTTATAACGGTCAAAAATATAAACAAAGAAGAGGTACACCTATGGGTTCCCCACTTTCACCAGTCACAACTAACTTATATATGGCGAACTATGAAACCCAAGGATTGAAGAACGCAACTTTAATACCTAAGCTATGGCTCAGATATGTGGACGATGTGTTTCTGATTTGGCAGCATGGGGAAGAGGAACCAGACAACTTCCCTAAATACCTTAATAACATCAAAAGTAGTATCAGATTCACTTTGGAGAAGGAAAATCAGGGACAGCTACCCTTCCTAGACGTGCTTCTCAAGAAGGAAATAGATAACTTGAGCCAGACTGTATATCGGAAACCTACACACACCGATAGATATTTGAACGCTGCCTCCCACCATCACCCATCTCAACTGAATGGCGTCCTTAGAACTCTTATTAAACGATCAGAACGACTAACAGACCAGCAACATGTACAAGGTGAAATGACGGCTCTGAGGTTAGCATTCCAAAAAAACGGCTTTAATAAATGGCAAGTAAATAGAGCATTCAAAAGATGTAATGAAGCAAACTACTCCAACGGAACCTCCCAACTGAATCCGCAGAAGGTAGTATTGCCTTATGTAGGTGGCGTCACTTCAAAAATTGGACGAATCTTGAATCAGAAGGGAATCACGCTCATATTTCGACCGCTAATTACAATACGAAACATACTTTCAGCTCCCAAAGACATGATCCCTTAAGAGAATCAGGGTGTTTATGGCATTCCTTGCCGGGACTGTGATAAACGGTATATAGGACAGACAAATAGACGCATTTCATCTCGCATACAAGAACATAAAAATTCAATAAAAATAAACAGTCCACATCAGCTTCGTTCCAGCACACGAAAGACTACAAACATTCAATCGACTTTGATAAAACAAAGCAACTGGCCAACATCGAACAATTCAATAAAAGACTGGTCAGAGATTCAATAGAAATAGAACTACGAAACAATCTCAATGAGAGAGATGACACCCTGAACGAATACGCCGAAGAGATATATATATATATATATATATATATATATATATATATATATATATATATATATATATATATATATATATATATATATATATATATATATATACCAAGTTGTTCAATAAGTTTTGTCGTTCGATAAGAAAAATACAATGTTATGGTTCAAAATACACTTTATTATTCAGTATAATCTCCCTGAACATTAATACACTTGCTTCTACGATCCTCCAATCTGTGGATCCCATCCCTGAAGTGAGAATCCGGAAGATCTGCAAAATACACTTCAACATCCGTAATGACCTCTTCATTTGATGAAAAACGCTTGCCACGCATTAATTTTTCGAGATCTGGAAACAAAAAAAAAGTCGCTGGGGGCCAAATCTGGTCAATACGGTAGATGCTCCAACAGTTCGAACTTTAATTCATGGATTTTAGCCATTGTCTAAATGCTCTTGTGACACAGTGCATTGTCCTGATAAAAAAGGATTTTTTTCTTCTGCAAACCGGGTCTTTTTTCACGAATGTCTTCCTTCAACTGGTCGAAAAGGTTGCAATAATATTCAGAATTAATTGTTTTATCAGTTTGCAATTAATCCACAAACAAAATTCCTTTCGCATCCCAAAAAACTGATGCCATAACGTTCTTGGCCGATTTCCCGACACAAACTCGTTTCGAAGCCGAACAATCAGGTTCACACCCCTCTTTAGCCTCTTGTTTTGATTTAGGATCATGGTGATCGACCCAAGTCTCATCCATAGTGATGAATCGATGCACAAATCCACTTTATCCTTTTCAAAACGCTCTAAATGTTGCTGAGAAAGTCGCATTCGAAAGTGTTTTTGTTCCATTGTTAACGAATGCGGCACCCATTGTGCACAAAGCTTCCTAACACCCAAATTTCACTTAAAATATGGCTCACACTGCCTAATGAGATACGTAGAGCCTCCACTAAATCCCTCTCAGTCAATCGTCGATCTTCCAAAACCATATCCTGTATTTTGGCTATGATTTCTGGTGTTGATACGCTTTTTGGACTTCCTTCACGTGGATCGTCTTCAAGGCTGGTACCACCACGTTTAAATTCAGTAGCCCATCTTTCTACTGTTCTAATTGTAGGTGAACAATCATTATACACTCTTAACATTCGTTCGAGAATTTCTTTTGGTGCTACACCTTCCAAAAATAAGAATTTTATCACTCCACGATATTCACTCTTTTCCATTGTACAAAAATACTGTGACACGGCGATACTAAATGGCTTGTAAACAAAGAATGAATTGACAGATTGAAATGAACCTTCACATACGTTCATATGAAGAGTGTACCAACAAAACAAAAACAAATTTGGACTATTAGCAACACCCTGTCTTATCGAACGACAAAACTTGTTGAACAATATATACATATATGTCCGGTTTTCTCTGTCGCACCCAATAATAATGTTTCTCTTCTTCACCATCATATGCACCTCCCGTTGTGAAACCCCTGAACATAGACTGCAGGCATTAACTCTATGATAAACAAAAAATAATGAAATGTCATCGAGTTTTATACGATATCTGGTTTGAACTCGAATTCTATCTTGGAGTTGCTTGTTTTTGACGTTTGAAATTGTTAACAAAGGTTTCAACAAATGAGGATAAGCGTTTCATTGAATGTATATTTGTGCGTAGCTATATTGCTAGGCAAATATTACGCCAATTTCCAGCCCCTAATTACAAAAGAAATACAATCTATGATCTTGAGGAAAAATTTCGGACAACAGGGTCATTAGGAAGAAGACCAGATACTGGTGCAGATAGAACACAGGTACTCGCCTTTTTCATAATCTGTTTCAAGCATCACCTCCACATTTTTTGTATTACCAGCTAAATTGACAATTTCAGAATAACATTCAGCGAATTTCTGCATTAGTGGTCAGCCCTATCAGATCTTCAGAAACCAGCTTGACAGTTTCCCAAATTTCTCAGAAATGCCAAATCTCAAAAACCTCTGTGAGAAGAATAATAAGACACGATTTGGGTCTAAAGTATTTTCGGAGGCACTATAATTTTCAATTGACTATAGCTGTCAGAGAGCGCAGATTCGAACGATGCAGAAATTTATTAAATAGATTTAGAACACGTAGAAAAATTGAAAATATCTGGTTCACAGACGAAAAAATTTTCAGTGTTGCCCTACCAAAAAACAGCCAGAAAGACATCCAGGCATTTAATGGTCTCTGCCAGTATTTCGAGGAACTTTAAATCAAATATTATTTTTTTACAACAAGGCATAAGATTAGATTCGGAAAATTACTGTCAAATAATTCTCGATCATATGTTACCAACTATTGAGGCGTCAACTCCTCAGTTCGCTTTCATGCAGGTGAATGATTGCTGTTTTTTGTATGACATGACTAAGTACAGTTGCCATCAACTGAAAATGAACGATTGAGAAATTCAGGAACTTTCTGGATTATTTTTACTGGTTCAAATCTTTGGAATTTTACAATTTTTTTCCATATTCTTCTGACAACGTTTGTCAAAGAAATGAACAACCAGTACTATATCACAAAAAAACACTACTTACTCTCAACTGACCGTCAGTGTACAAGGTGTCCCAAATTAAATGTATCTAAATGAAATCTATTTCAATTGATTTTAGGATGGAGCCAGATATCATATCAGTCACTATACTATGGATTATCTAAGACAACGCATAGACGATGTCATCGAACCAGAACAATGGCCCCCAAATAGTTTGGATCTTAATCCGTGCGACTCTTTTCTGTGAGGTCATTTGGAAGAAATGGTGTATAAAAATAGTATCATTATCAATAATTATGAGGAGCTCAGGCATAAAATTCATGAATGTTGGAACAATCTTGATCAAGAAGTAATTTCGAGATCCATAGAAAGCTGGAGAAGACGGGTGCAGATGGTCGTGGGTGCCAATGGAGGACATATTCCATTCTGAGTACTTGATTCTTTTTGTTGAATGTTTTTACTCATGTAATTTGTTGAACAAAATCATGTCGTATTATTATTCACGTAGATGTTTTTAACAGTTAGCATCTATGAGATATTTGGGAAACAGTCATCCTGATCTTCTTTCTAATGACCCTGTTGTCCGAAATTTTTCCTCATGATCATGGATTGTACTTCTTTTGTAATTAGGGGCTGGGAATTGGCGTAATATTTGCCTAGCAGTAGAGGCACGCACAAATGAAAATTCAATGAAACGCTTATCCTCATTTGTTAAAACCATTGTTAACAATTTCAAACGTTTTCTCTGGCGCACCTATATATAGATCCGAGTTTGTCGGTTTTACACGCGTATATATATATATATATATATATATATATATATATATATATATATATATATATATATATATATATATATATATATATATATATATATAAAACAAGTTGCCAATTTAATGTCCGAGTTTTCAATTTTATCAATATCAGCCAGCAAAATTATCAATACATCACAAGCTTTGAATGAAATTTTTGAACTGAATTCTACTTTGGGACCATGAAAAATCATCACTGTGTCTGCTTCTGCATGATGACACGTAAAAGAATTTTTAATGAAGACATCTTTTATTTTTGAAGTTTCTCGAATAAGAGTGAAGTTGGTTTCGCTTTTCTCTCACATTCTGAAACGTCAGTTTATGCCATTAAAACATGGAGAATTACACGATTCAACAATGTTTGCAAATAATTCAACTTTTTCATGAAAGTTCGCATTCTAAAGACCAACATCGATTTCGAAATTCATGGAATTTAGCCGATTTTCGTATTGGCATCATAGAAAATTGTGTTCAAATTATTCGCTCGTGCCAACGCTTCCGCAGTGGACACTTAATTATGTCGTATTCCATACCTCATGACATCTATTGCACTTTCATTTGAAATAAAAGTGATTTTCATAACTATCCCATAAATCTTTCAATTGGAAAAATGAAATGCATCGTTCTTACTGAAAAACCCAGATAATCAAATTCTTTTGATTTCATCATGCTTAATTTCTTTTAACATGATTTTCTTAACTAGAAGAATAACGTTGTTTCACAGCTTTCTCAATAACTTGATAACAGTTGTACTAGAGCCCCTTTAAAATCTGTTGGACTACTTTGTTGAGGTCCTGAAATAATATACGGGATATCAAACTCTAGATGATTTTGTCCTTCGAAATCCTTTATAGATGGCGCGAAATAGCGATTAAGAGTCAAATAAATCTAAGCAGCTTTTAATAACTAAGTGTTATGTGTATAGATTAAGGCAATTTTTTCAAAATTTTGTGCCAAAAAGGCTCCAATTGGATTTGTGATTTCAATGGTTTAGCTGACGCCGACTCGTCAGTCCCAGCAAGGAATCATATCATAAGCAATATTAAACAATATACTATAATATTTTTTCTATATTAGCTCCTATGTCTAGTTCCATCTTCAATAATACTTTCTTATCTTTGGATTTGGCCGTCATAACTTCGGTAGAGCACTGAGAACAAAATTGAAGACTTTTTTCCGTGATATTGATTTCTCGAATCTTTCAGAAGCTTTACTATCTCTTAACATTCAGCAAAAAATAAGCTAAGTTTGTTTCACCTGTAGAAATATTGAATATACTTTTATCAAGAGTTGCATTGAATGGATTCAAAGTGTTTTTTATTGCTTCAATCGTGTTGTGAAGATTTCTTCGGTTCTATTAATTCTGTTTCTCTGTAATGAATGTGAAGTATCATCTTTTTGTATCAAAGATTGCTTTCGACTTATGTGTGTCTTTGTTTTTGTGGCAAGATTATAAGACAGCTATTCACTGACATTGCATTAATTCCAAATGCACCCCGACAAACATTGAAATCAAAGCCGAATTCTCATAGTGTAAATGAATCAAATTATTCAGATACATAACGCTCCATCTAGCATAATTAGTTTGATTTAACGAATAGATCACACATGTTGTAAATCGAATCAATGTATTATCGAAGTTACTACACAATATTGATAATGATACTGTCCCGTTTTACCTTGATCACCTAATAAAATTCTCCTGTAGAATACCTTATATCAGTTAACTATATGATTTAATAAGACAGGTAACTCAACTGCATCATTAACATTGGAGATTTTCATTTAAGAAGAAATATTCAGCCATCTGTAGAGTGTTAACTATACTTCACTGAATCATCGTCAACGAAAGCCACAATCTAGTTGGATGTCAAGAATAAGAGCTACAGACTGAACTCGTCAGTGTTGCAGGCCCATTCACAACATCGAGCCAGATTGCTACCTATTCGTATCAATTCTTTGAAAGGTTTCAGGTATATTGATACATATACACGTGGCGCCGTCCAACGAAGTGACACAGAAGACTACCAGATACACTGTTAAACGAAGAACATAAAAAATAGATCTTCAAGAATCGAGACTAGTTTGACTATTAAATGCAACACTGTGCCTGTTCCATGCAATTTTCAAAATCGGTACTTGATTGGCTGTTAAATCAGATGTACATTATATCCCAATATTCCGGAGAATGTTAAAAAACACTCACTGAAAGAATCCACCAATAATTATTGATCATAATAGAGTAACATATTATCGATAACGATATTTCAATGTCTTCTAAGGTAAACATTTCTCTTATCTATTTGGCAGTAGTTTCAACACCTTGGCGCCATTACCCATCAATCGTGGATTTGCCTGATTTATAGGCCAACCATTTGTTATAACATAGAATGTTGCTCCTAAAATTATTGTCTATGATTTTCTGCACTGTATTCAAGAGAAAGGAGGGTTGAGCTCATCAGGCGATATGATCTTGGCTCATTTGCAGAACTTTTATGGTATAAATAGAACTTTAACTATTATCTTCCATTGGGAAATGTATACCTCTTCAAAATAACGCTCAGATAACTGGGCTGTATATATCTGTTGAATTTTCGACGGACTGAATATATTCCGTCTGGAGATTAAAAGGGTTTCCAGCTTTCGATGGCCCATTTAACCTTATTTACTGTGGAGATTTTTTCGCGCTAAATTTTGGCTTCTCTTTTGGAGCTTTAACACCAGGTGGTCTAGGAATAAGCATTCAAAAGTACCCTCAAGCTTCCGCCGAAATCTTCGGAATAACTTCCTCCAGGTTCTTTAACTTGCCTTAAATGATATGAGTGACCCTTCGCTAGGACCCTTTAAATTTGAGAAACTGAAGCAAAATGGTTGATCCCCTCACAATAGAATCTCTATAAATCTCGTTTAGATTTCTTAAGTTATTTGCTGTATTTTGTTAGAGTCCAATCCACCTGTTCTTTTCGCTCTATTGAAAGCCGTTCTGACTTCTGCTTGTAGTTGAACAAGCTCTTTGTTCCACCAGGGAGTGTTCCTAAAGAAATGCTTTTTCCTCATTGGACAGCAATCTTTAAATACTTGAACTACGTTTTGAATTAAGTAAGTAGATTACTTCCTAGTTCTTCCACCGTGACAGTGTAATATTCCAGACCTTTCACGTCAGAATTCATCCACGCTTCTAAGAGGACTCAGTCCGTATTTTTTGGGGCTCAATATTTCCATTACATTTTGTGTTTGACAGGATAATTACCGCTTTAGTTGATGTATATAATGCATTACCCAGGAAACAAAAATTTGTAAATCGTACAATTTCTTAGTACTAGAAATAATCTATATAAATAAAAATGTATTGATAGCGAGAAAACAGGAGAACGACCAATTACACTCACTTTTTTTTCAAATATACGTTGAATTCCGAAAAATGCTCTGATGAACTAAACAATTAAAAAAAAACACAGAAAAACGTAAGAACTACATTTTTCCTAGTATGGGTTAATTTCTGTTGGAATTTTTCAGGATTTAAAGTGAAAAACATGAAAAATTTCAGAAACTCAATAACGATGTGATAAATTGAACATTAGTGACCGTTACTTGATGCTAATCACTGCGACATTCAATATAAAAATAAGAACAATTTTGACATTTATGCGATACTTATATTTCGATATATTTTGATTTCTTAAAGTTGATTCTTAATTTTTCAGACATCTATATCGTGTTTGTGATAAATTCTGAAGGCTACATTGTCCTAGAGCTAGACTCTCAAATGTTTCGGTTTTTTATTGCTTCAATATGCAGTAGCTTCGAATAATGTGATTCTTATTTAATTCCTAGAAACAATACCATATAAGATATGTGCATTTACTAAAGCAGATCCAGATCCATAACTAATTTTCAATATCGCTTGACTCTTCTTATTAGAGCGGTTGGAAGAACTTCATATCATATAAACGGTCTATTAATGATCTTCAATAAATGGAATCCATTATCATCCCCGACCTTTTTTCACAGTTTTTCTGTTGTCTGTCATTTGTTGTCCTTTTGATCCTTAAAATAATTTAAGGATCGTATTTATATACGATTCACTTAGTGGAGAAGCACAAACGCCGCGTGAGTGACTATGAATACACTGAGATAGAAAAAATAAGAACTTTATTCAGTCTTCAAATTGTTATTAATTTGGGGGCGGAAACATTGAGAAATACTCTGCGACCTCTTGGACAAACTTCTTAAGGCATTTCGGCTGTTAACGTGTTAAGATCTCGATTACAAATTAAAAAACATTCAAAGTGCGTGAAATTTACATTGAAAGGATTGTAAGGATTTCCTTCAGTTTTACAGTTTACGATAAAATTGGTATTCAAGAACTTGATTGCAGAGGAAAAACTGGTTATTCAGTATCTAGGAAAAATAACAAAGTACAAAATAGGACTTAGTATGGAATTCGCTCAGCTTCAAAGTAGTGAACATGAATATTTTTAATTGAAGCTTTTATAAAACTAAAAATTATTGTTACGGCATTTATATTAAGACCGCCCTAAGGGTTAACATGAGGAACGAGTTTATACTAACCAAAAACCAATATAATAATACAAACTATTATTATATACTTGAAAATATGTTTAAATAAGGAAACGATTATATCTTTCCAGCGTTAATATTAGGTACGTTAGGCATCCGTCATGCCACCGCCAATCCTCTGTCGTCGCTCCGAACGAAGAGTCCGGCAAATGTCTTACATAATATCGAAGCGAATTGAAGCTTCAATTCCTTATTACAACTAAAATGATCAAAACATAAAATCTTATGTTGGTTTGTGCTTTACTGCAAATTGTGGGCACTACGATAGGGTTCTAGGGCAGGACAACGTTTGCCGGGTTCGCTTGTTCCCAATAAAAACCAATTTAATGATACGAATAGACGAGTCATAGGGATTGACGTTCTTAACGAAACAACCTATATGTATGTTCGGGATAAACTACGAACCAATTTTGCTTCGTAACTATCTGTAATTTGGTCCAACTCAAAAGAAGAATATTTTCATTGACCTCACTATTTGATATTGGAAAATAAATGTACTCACTATTAGTGAGTATTTATTTGTTCTTTGAATTCCTAATAGATTCTAATAATTCATCGATACAACTCTCTAATATCGGTAGACATTTAGGTTGCATGAACATCCGTTGAATGACGCTGCGTTTCGATTTCTAGAAAATAAATTCTATTTCACGTTATACACACAACAAATTTATATGGAATTACCCGATATTTTGAATATTACCTCAGAGATTATGGAAATTTCGAAGGATTGTTAGAATTGATCCTTTTTGAGATATTTCAATTGAAAAAAGAAATAAAGTAAAAAAATTGAAAATTGTTTTCTCACGGAGTAGGTGTTTTTTCTCGACCTCAGTAACTTATATTTCTCACCGTGGGCACCCTGCCAGTCTCACTATGGGCTCCAGCACTAGGTCCACGTAATTTCTAGCCGTTACACTCGCAGGAAACGAAATCAAATCTGTTTTGCCTCCCAGCAGAATGCCAACCCAAAATACTGCCCCCTTGGTATTTCGGAATTTGTCTTGCAGCTCGGAGTCTAGTTTGTCAAAACCCGAATCCGGCGGTCATCTGATCGAATACCAATTCTGGTCTCATCCGAAAAAAGAACATTTCGCCAATTCCCAATATTTCAATTTTGGTGCTAGATACACAATTGAATCTGTTAATTTTGTGTTGTCTGGTTAGCTCTGGAACTCTTAAGGGCCTTCTGCTGTATAAACCTCTTGAACGAAATCTTTGACGTATCATTTCGACTGATACACTGATGCCTATTGCTTCCAGAAATTGCCTTTGGAGTATGGGGTGCGAAGCACTAAGATCTCTTCTTGCAATTTGGCACAAAAAGCGGTCTTGTTCTTCAGAAGTGATCTTCCTTCGACTTCTCCTAGGCCTATTTTGCACAGATTGTATCTCCACGTATCGGGCGTAGGTTTTTGAAATCACCCCCTGTGATACCCCCATTGTGGCCGCTATATCCCTCGGTGTCATCCCTTCTTCAACGAGAGCAATTATTCGACCCCTTTGCATACGAACAATCCAACGTATGGCATTTTCAATTATGATTATAGACTTTTTTTAAATTCACAGTTTCAAATCTCAGTGACAACTGAGCTTAATGTCCCGAACATGTGGTGATAATTCAACATTTCTTATCATACAATCCTATTTTTTTACAACGAAAAACTTCATTCTTCACAAGTAGTCAAAGATCCATGCTTAAAAGCAATCAATAATGTGAAACACCGAGTGATTCCATATAAATTTGGTTGTGTGTATTTGCTTATGTTCACGACACAACCTTACTTGTTTAATTATTCGTTCTTATAATTATTCTGTGTATTGTATTAAAAAGTTTTAACAAAAGTATCCTAGAATTTTTTAATAAAACCACCAATAAAGCAAAATAAGGGAAGAAGTGTTTTATGGAATTGACCCAGTTTGAGGTTTCAAACTGAGCGAAGCTTAACTTACAACGCTATAAACACCTCAAAAAAGTCTAGGGAACACTTACCAATATCTTTAAAATATGAATTTGATGATTCGAATTTATAGAAATCTTTCGGTTTTTATTAGGATGTATTGTATATAATGTATTCTCAAGAAAACAAAATAATATTTGACTTCTCCAAAGCACCTATTATAAAAAAAAATTTGAAATTTGAAAATGGTAAAAATTTGGTAAAACACAAAAAAAATCCTGAACTAATATTTTCGAAACGATATGGAAGCACTTATATTTTTCAGTACCCAGAAGGTCCACCCCTGTTATTAATGACACTTTGGCATCGTCGCGGCATGCTCAATATTAAATTGTCTATTACATTTTGGCCTAAGTCATTCCAAACGGCCTGAACTGCTAATCGAAGCTCCTGTTCATGATGAAAGACGTTTTGACGCAGGAGATTTCTTTTTAGGGTGTCCCACACATGCTCGATGGGATTCAGATCTGGGGAGTAGGATGGCCACGGTAGAAGATCGATATCATTCTCTTCAAGAACGTTCAAGACAACTCTTGCACGATGAGGAGGGGCATTATCTTGTTGGAAGAGTGGATTTTGACCCATTGTTTGGAGATACGGTACCACTACAGGTAAAACTATCTCATTTGCGTAAGAATTTTCCGTGAGGTTGTTCTGTATGAAAACGAGGTCAGTTCTTCCACCAAGGCGTATACCTCCCCAAAACATCACTGATCCGCCTCCCTGTCTAACAACTTCTCGAGCATGCTGGAGACGGTTTTGCTTTCCAGGTTCCCTCCATATTCGAATTCTTCCCGAATCAGGATAATAACTAAATCTAGATTCATCACTGAAGAGAACTGTGGCCCACCTCTCTTGATCCCAGTTCACGCGTTCTTGGCACCAAGCTAAACGAGCATCGCGATTTCCATGGGTCAGTTGTGGAACTCTTAAAGGACGTCTGGAGTGGAGTTGACCTTCGAGCAGTCGATTTCTCACAGTTTGGTAGGAAATTTGTACATTATGAACTCGTGATAGCTCTTGAGCTAATTGAGATGCTGTGGTAGTACGGTCTCTTCTGGCTTGTAAAACCAAAAATCGGTCTTGGGCGACTGTAGTAATCTTGAAACGACCTGTATGGCGTTCTTCTACGCTACCTGTTTCATTGAAACGCGACCATAAACGGTTTATGACACTTGGGCTACTTCCCAGAACCCTGGATACTTCCCGTTGTGAGCTCCCAGCTTGGAGCATGCCAACGGCTCGTAACATCTCTTCTCTAGTCAAATGTCGTCTTTCCATGGTCGAATCACAAAACTTGAATCTTTTATTTGTGCTTAAAACAGAAACAAAGTGCCAACTAACTGATTTCAAACACTGAATACATGAAATGATTATAGAGCAGCGTCGCATCTGCTGCATTTTTAGTTTTTTATGAAAAAAAAACTGAAACCTGTTGCGGCACTCTACATAATTTGGTCAGAAATTGATGCAGGTGTTCATTTCTTCAAAAAAATCATACATATTGATCGTTCTGGATACGATATATCGATATTCAGAAGTTTTCCCTAGACTTTTTGAGGTGTTTATATAATGGAATTCACAGAACTAATAAATACACACCATTATCAACCGATAAACACTTAATTTACAATAACAAATATTGAAGTCAGCCGACTCGGTGGCGTAGAGGATAAGATGCTCGTCTCCTGCGCAGAGTTACCTGGGTTGAATCCCCACAAAGTCAGTGCGGTTTTTCGGATTCTTGGAACCGCTTGAGTATTCATCTTACGGAGGAGATGTAAAGTCGTCGGTCCTGTCTAACAGAGATGTGTTGGACATTAAAGATCCCTTCCCTCTACACGAAAGGGGTTCGGCAAAAATCCCGGGTTAGTGAGGTGATAGCCCAAACATTCAATTTTTGAGTCGTTTGTGTGTATGCCTGTGTGAACCAATGAGGATTCTGGGTATTCCAAAATCGACAATTGCGCCTATTCACTTCACTTAAAATTTCACAAAATTACAAGCGGTGATCAGGAACGTCTTCGTGTATTTCATGAGCTAGGTTCACTTTATAAGGGTGAAGTTGGTGATGTTTTTCCTGATCCTGTAGACTGTTGAAGCTGATACATCAGTCATACGTGATAATTCTCTGATGGACGTAGTGTTTTCTATTTGTAGGTGGCCCAAAACTGCCACTTCAGTTGCTTCGTTCCGTATAGGCCGATGTTGAGCTTCATGTTTTTTGTTAGCCATCAGACCCATAGTTTAAAATTTATTCATAACATATACAACTTGTTGGTGCTCACCTGTTTTTCTGGATGGTTCACATTGAAAACCCTTGCCGTTTCTCTGGCACAACGATTATTCAGATAATAAATTGAAACAACTTCGACCTGTTCATTGTTGGGTAAACCATTTGTTTATTTGTTTGTAATTCCTTCAACGTGCTCTTTTCCCACTTTTCGGCCAATGACACGCCGGGATATTCTGTCACTTCATTAGCCCGGGAAATTTGCCGAACCCCTCTCGTGTCGAGGGAGGGATCTTTTATGTCCAACACATCTCTGTTAGACAGGACCGACACCTTTACATCTCCTCCGAAATATGGACACTCTAGCGATTACCAGAATCCGAAAAAATCGCACCGACTTTGTGGGGATTAAACCCAGATAACTTTGCGCAGGGGACGAGCATCATATTCTCTACGCCACCGAGCCGGCTAAGAGTAAACCACTTTCAACGTTTGTCTAACAAATGACAACTTGATTAAAAGGACTGCGAAAATAAAAGACAAATATGAAACAGATTTATCAGTACCAGATGGTTGTAATAAAAACAATTGTGCATTCCCTACAAAACATTGATGTTTATCAATATCTCGAATTATTCCATTTCCGTGAGAATTAAAAACTAGGAGGTGCTGAGGACAAGAATCTTCACCTGAGAACGATAGCAAAGAATCATTGAATGGATCTAGAATGAGGTCATTTTGGGAACTCAATTTGATTTTGATCATTGCCAAATTTTCGTTGGAGAATTAACTTCTTTTGTGTTTGGACTGTTTGTATAATATTGAACGTTCATGAAAATAAAATTTTTCAATAAAAAATTAAAAGACTTTTCCACAGATATATCACTGTATCCACTTTCCCAATAATGAACTTCAACTTAGGACCTGCTGACGGTAGGGGATTGATTTCACATTCTTCGAACCAACTGATAAATTGGTCCCCCTAGAAATCAAAAATAGACGTGTCTCAGCTTTTTCCGTTACAACTTAACATAGAGGTGAGACGACCCAGAACCAAGATCTTTTTTGTTTATTTGCTGAAAATATCCATATATTTCTTGATTTTGATCTAATTGGATTTAATTATAAATCATGAATACTACATTGTGGGGATCTACCTGAAAAACATTTTATATAGTTCATCTGAATTCGAAATTACAGTGAAAAGACGGTCATTTCCCAAAAAATATTAAATAATTTCATTTTAAAATCTCAATGCAGTGAAATATTACGTATTTTAAAGCAGCTTAAAATTACCCAAAAGCGTAAAATTCATCACGAAGGAATTCATCCAAACTTAGATAAGAAATCAAGCGCAAACAATATTCGACTTTATTCCCGATAGTTATTAAACACCTTTTCATATCCACGAGCGCAGACACCATCTGGTATTTTCTCAAACAGCAATCCACACATTGCGACGAAGTAACACGGTTCTAAATGACTTAAGTAATAGGTACTTGATTACCAAGGGTAGAAGGGAGTACGGGGAGAAAGGAGTTTCGTGAATCAAATTTAAAGTTATTTAATCATACGTAACGTTAGATTTCCAGAAAGATGGAAGACGCAGACTTCTAGCCTAACCTAACCTCTTCGAGAAGATCGGGAAGAAGAAATATCTGTTGTGTCCCACTTTCTGAATTTTGTTTCAATATTTCTGTTGAATATTTAATTTCACGAATTTTCTTAAAATGTAATTTCTGAAAGCATTGAGGGTGAATTAAAATAATCATTTCTTGAGCTCAAAACTATTTTTACAAGTTTTTACTTGGCAAATGATCTATTTCAACTGCATTTAAATTATTTAATTTTCATTATGAACATTTATTTTCATATATTGAATGATAACATTCGTTTTCATAACTTGGCAGTTGCAAAGATCAAATAGACATAGTTAACGAATCTGTTTTAAATTTTCTAGTTTCCTTACCTATCGTTTAAGCGACGAAGAATTGGTCGTATCACATCAAACCTCACATAAAAGAACTTGAATAGGTTACTTCCAATACACAACACCACGAAAAGAAAGGGGTCCTATTTCATGAAAAGAACTTCAAGGCAAGTTCAGGTACTACACGATCACATGGCTTTCATTCGACCGATTTCATTCGGTCTCAGGTATAATTAATGTGGGGAAGAGAATAAGATAATTCGGGTATTGCAATTTACATAAAAGCGATGTCGTCTTTCATAGAACGGGGCGTGGGTTGTTTCAGAGGGGATGGCAAATTTTCGTTGGAATACAACCTTCATTGTGTTTGGACTTTCTGTGTGATATAAAATGTTCATAAGGATACTATTTTTGAATAGAGAATTGAAGGACTTTTCCAAAAATATGTCACCTGACCCACTTTCCCTATAATGAATTTTGACTTAGGTGCTGCTGAGGACAGACGGTTAATTTTACATACTCCGAACCAACTCAGAAATTGGTCCACCTCCAATCAGTCTTTCTTGATATATATGGGTTAGGTTAGGTTACTTTTAACACACTGTGATAATCAAAAGCCACCAATAAGATACGGGTTAAGACTAGTGAACAAACACGGTTTCAACGAATGTCTGAAGATATTTGATGATTTAGACGGATGAGCGGTGCTATTGATTGTCGGAATATCAGAAATTTTAGGTATCGAATTTCTTGGGAAAATGTCACAGTTGACATCAATGATAGTTATCAATTAATTTTAGTAAGTATGTGAATACTAATATATTTTGAAGCTCCTATGGAACCCTTTGTGCGCAAGTCCTACTAACGCTTTGGACGAATTTTTTTCTCTTTGGTTCAATCTAAGAAAGAACCTAGTATATTAGATTTTTCAACTATTACACATCTTAACTCTTTTAGCGAACACAACTATTGGCTTTTGACTCTATACAGGATATTAACGAGAAAACCAACAAATATTGAAAAGTAACACAAATGAAGTATTAATGATAAATTGATACATATAATGGATTTCCAACATAAATCCCTATTTCTAACTTCGATTTGTGCAGCCTTTCTTAATATATATCTTTGCAGGCATTCCTAATTGCCTGTTTCAGGTGATTAACGCTATTTCTAAGAACAATATTTTTAAGAAGTCTCTATAAAAAAAATTTGAACAAGTGAAGTCTGTCTCATTTGAACAGCTAAAGTTCTGAGGTACTTTTTCGAGAAGTTTATAAAAGTTAGGTATCAAGATACTGATATAACAAAAAAAACCTTCCCTATATACTGACATACAAGATGGTTATTAATTCTTAACTACTACAACACACGTTTGCCCTACCATACTCTACGGAGATTTTATATCTTATGAAATATATCTAGCTGAATTTTTATACTTTACCAATAACACAAAAACAAACTGGCAATCATATTTTTGACGAGGGTAGGCTTGCTTTATTAACCTTAAATTCTGAGCGTTGCAGTCACTTTGGCATATAAACTCACAATTTTTGAACCCACATAATTATAGTAATTTTTATGTTTGTTAATTATAAAAGTTCCATTTTTTTATTCAACTGTTATTATATTAACTTAATTATATAAGTGTATGCCGTGAATTTAAATAAATTTTTCATACTTATCAACTTCGTAGCGCTTTTAAATTATGGTTAATTCATAAAAATCGATAAAACAAATCTTTTCAATTTTGAACAGAATCATTTGAGATAAACTATATATCATATAGCTTTCAATATATTCTGTTTAGAATATAGTACAAATTTATAGCTGTATTCCGTAGATTTAGATGAAAATTTAATAATTTAATCATAAAATTAAATTCTTCATCTAAATTTTGATAATATATATATATATATATATATATATATATATATATATATATATATATATATATATATATATATATATATATATATATATATATATATATATATATATATATATATATATATATATATATATTCAACAA
The DNA here is from genome assembly GCA_013387265.2 of Cryptolaemus montrouzieri. Taxonomy (NCBI): domain Eukaryota; kingdom Metazoa; phylum Arthropoda; class Insecta; order Coleoptera; family Coccinellidae; genus Cryptolaemus; species Cryptolaemus montrouzieri. Next base: position 40,679,229 of record JABFTP020000124.1, on the reverse strand, counting down.
TTCATTTTGCAGTAAACAGTGTCCCAGTTTTTTATAAAAAGATCTATGATATTGGACAATACCTAAGAAATCTGTGGTTTTAGTCATAAAGCAACATGAATCGTAGATGAACATGCACCTTATGAATGCAATTGAGACAACTTAATGTTTTTCCGAAAATGGGAAGTGCATGTGAAATTTCTACACATACATACATTTTCAAAAAGGAAAAAATATTTCATCAAACAAAAGTAAAATTGCTTAGGTTAGCATATTTGCATCATAACTCCAAAATCGCTAAACCGATTTTTTTTCACACCACAGAATATTACTCAAAAAAGGGCTGTGAAATGTAAAACTTATTATTATGTAACTTTGATGATAACCAATTTACCGATTTTTTACAGAAATTTCGAATAACTCGAAAACGGAGAGTGATATCGGAAAAATTTTTGAACCACTAAGCTTGTCCCTGAAAAAAGTTCGAGCGAGGGTGAGGTTACTATTTTTCAATAAAATTTTTCACTTAGCAGCCGGACCAAGAATATCAAATATACTGGGTGATTCACCAGTAGAGAGGTGCTCTGTAGCTGGTACACTCTTGAAGATTTCATTTTTGTTCGAACGTTATTGTATTTAGAAAGTAAAAATCTACTTCAGCAATTTATTTTGAAATAAACAGGGTGTCCCAATTTTCTATAAAAAAATCTTGGGTGGTTTTTCCAGATTGGAAGACCACTTTTTTGTTCAAGATTCAGGAGCGGCCTAAACTCTGCTATAATGTCTCTAAGTAATAAGTTTTTTTGGTGAGTAGTTTCGTCACAATATTTGCTTTCACATCATCGCATGCTTCTTCGGCCAGAGAGGATGAATACTTTTTCCTTCCGTTTTCTTATTTTCGAAATATTCGATTATCGGAGAATCATACTCACAAGATCTCATAAACTTTGTTTGAGAAACCCTATAATAGGACCCTTATTTATACAGGAAAACATGGAAGACGAAACCTACTTGAACACGCTAAAAAATTTGATATTCTCTCGATAACAGCAATCACTGAAAAAGATCCTAATTTATGTAATCAAGATCCTAATTTATGTAATCATACTTAGTATCCACAGCTCATGTTACGCTACCCGAATCGAGGAAAGAACTAAAAGATAGAAGTGTTCAAGCATATCAAAACATACCACAAATGTTGCTAAAGGTTAGGCAATCATTTGAATGTATGGGAGTAAATGGAGGCTACATCGAACATGGGCGAATGGTATGTACCACGATTAAAAATTTGAAAACTCAACGATTTTTCATTTCATAAGAATCATAAAAGTTCAAAGTGTTACTTTCTAGTATATGGAACTTAAAAAGAAGACTGGTACTGAGAATCAGATAATCTTTCTAATGAGGTTTATCAAACAATCCACTTCGTAAAAATTTTCGGAGTACTGGATGGATACCCAACATAAATTTTTTTGATTCAACGAAAACGACTTTTATCAAATGTTTTTCTCAAATCATGAAAACCTGAAATTTTTTCCAAACTATTGGAGATTTCAATTTGTCAAATGTCATTTTAGAAACAAATAATCACTTGGTCGTATAGAGATAATAGAATCACCTTTTCAAAAATTTAGGGTAGAAGCTACTAGCAGTTGTGGGAAATTCATAGAAAAATCAAACTGCAGAGTTATTCAGGGTTGTTAGTTTCTCAAAATCGAACAGGAATTAACACAAGAAGGTGAAAACGCAATGTTTTCGAAAATTTTTCAAATATATGGAAAATACAGTTTTCGATAACTATCGTGAAGCTACTCCGATAGCCACATGTTTGGCAGAATTCAAAATTACATTTGAATTAAACTACTTGCAGAACTCGCTGCAGCCGAATTTCCTAAAAATTGAGAACAAAAACAAATGAACATTAGTCTGATAAACTCAAGTACATTTTTTAAATCTTCCATGTCAACATAGCACACATAATTCATTTAGTTGATTGTCTAAAACTCGATAAATTATAATTTTTGTGGAAGAACATTAAAATATTTTGAAAACTAGTGAATGAATAATATAATTCGTTTAATAAATGAGAAACAAATTTGATTTTCAATTTAATCATACGCAACAGAAGTCGCCTCCTGCATTCATACACTCAGAACACATAAACTTACATGGCTAAGTTATTACAATAAACTATTTAAATAAAATCATTACTACAATACAGGAAGGTATGCAGACCTCATAATTATTGACAATCTATAAATATTTCTGAATCATTCTTGCAATATCAAAAAATAAAATGTACAATTACGACAGTAAAAACCCAAATCATTTTTCCTTTTTAATACTTGGTGTGCAGTTTGGAGGTCGTTTATATATTCCTTCTTTTTCCAAACGGAAAAATGGAATGATCGGAAAATTGAAAGGAATAACACTGGCGAATTTACGCACTATCCAATGAGTTCGAGAGTCCCAAAGAGAATTTTGAAATTACAAATCACAAAATAAACTGACGTAGAAATTAATATGGTTGATGTCTTTGATTTCGGCCACCACCGCCGCCGCCACCACCACCGCCGCCGCCGCCGCCACCACCACCACCTCGTTGTTTCCCACCTTGGTATCCTCCGGAACCACCTGAAAAGAAAGAGCAAGTATAAAAATTTAATTATTATGCAATCTTACTCACTAATCTTCTAACTCAAAACATTCTATTCCCTCGCCACCTGCGTTGCTTTGCCACTTCTTCAACAATTTTTTTAGCAAATACGATTTGCCTAAAGAGACTCAAGCAATCCTATGAATGCTGGAAGTAACTTATATACAGGTTGAGATGAAACAACATTCTTGCTTACTTTCGAGGGAGTATGGTGATAAATATTCAAGAACGCAGGCTGCGAAATTTAAATTTTGATACTGTTACATTGCAGAAGGAAATCAGATTTGAAAGATCCTGCATTCAAATACAGAAGGATTAAACAATTACAAAACAATTTTGGCGAAACTAAAAAACTTGGAAAGAAATTTCCAATATTCAAAGGAATTTCATTTTTAAGTCCTAAAGTTGAAAATACCATCAAAGGTTTGGAAGTTGATGAATATGAAACTAATTTCTTGTTCAATTAATCAATGAAATATTTGAGACTAAAAATTGCCAATGTGTTTGTATATTATAAAGCATGAATGAATAAATTATAATTATTCTGTAATTCCAGCTGCAATGAAAATAAGTGTTAAGATAATAAAATAATGAACGGAAGAGTGTAGTACAGTCAAGAAAACACACGAATACTAATTGTACCTTTTCCTCGACCGCCTCTTCCACCACCACCATATCCTCCCTCATAGTTACCATATCCATAGTCTCCTTATAAGCGTTAAACAAAGATATCATCAGATACTTTCATGAAATATAACTTCAGCATTTCAAAATCAGATAATTACAAACTAAATGATGTGGAATTTCCCGTTCAAAACAAAGTAAAATTTAGTGGATTTCTTTTACTGAACTAATTTTCGTATTAAAACAGATCATCTACTTGACTGATACTATTTCAGGTAAGAATAATTCATGTATTGAGCGACATAAAAAGTACAGATTGCTCAATATTCCAAGCACATATATATCAGTTATAATTATTACTGAAGAAAATGTACTTGTTTGACTGCATAATGAAGTTTGAATTGCTGCCATAAAATGGATGCAACATCTTTATAACGAAGGTTTTAATGAAATTTCTAAAAACAAAGCCAGTTTAATCGCATCTCTTGTCATTTTTATTTTAATTACAGCCTTTCCTTCATTGTTGTTATAGCCGACATCGAATGTATTGAATATTGCTCAATATTACCGATTTCAACAATTTCTAGAAGAAACGAAGATTCGTCCGAGGCGTCCAGGGCTCGATTATAATTAGAACACGCCAAAGAAAGATATTCCCGATATTCTTTATAGTTTTTGAAATATAAGCAGAAATTCACTTATAAAGGATTTAAAAAAATGTACTCCTTTTTTAAATATTTTCACAACAGCATGACCTTACTACAGGCACTTTCGAAACAAAAAGAATACAGTTTGTGAGAAAATATTTACTAGATAAATTATCCTGACTTACTTTCATTTTCGAATGAGAACCATAAACAAATGAGAAGAAAAATAATCTTTCCAAAAATTAATGCCTGAAACGTTTAATGATCCGTATTTAAATATGAACATTTTCCTCTTCAAAGTCCAATAATATTCAATATTCAATAATAGCAATAACCATCTATAGCAATAAGTCGCATTTTTCTGAAGAAATGGAGGAAATTTCAAAATAATTTAAATTTTCGATGCTGGACAGGAATATCTTCAAGGTTAAGATAGAGATCAAGAGAACATCATTTCATTGTTGTCCAATTAGTTATATACCTATCTGTCAAGTATTAGTATCTAGCCTTCGGAAAATTGAAGAAGAAACTTGAATTGACGTATGGGAACGATACACTCATGAAATTATTTCATTTTTCATCCTAACTGGATGCAATAGTGAATTGGCTAGTGAAATAAGAAATTTATAAATGCTAAAAATTTCGCCAAGAGATACATAGCAAATGTAGGTGCACAAATTTCGCCAAGAGATACATAGCAAATGTAGGTGCACAATTCAATCATCTTTGAACTTGTCTTGCTTATTTTTTATATGTATTTTGAATTTTGTCTCTATAATCTCTGCATTTGAAAATCTGATATTGCCATAGAGAATTATTTCTATAGTTCAACAGTAGACATATTTAGAATGAAAGTTTATATTTCAATTATGAATCATTAAACATATAGAAGCTTTGGAGAGTTTTTCTCGGGTAAACATTTAGTTCATTGAGGGTATTCTATAGATTGAGACCTGTAGAAAATTTATCATTTTGATCTAAATTCGAAAAGAAAAAGCTGTTTTTGATCCAGAAAATGTCAATTTCTGCAGCTATAAAAATGGTAAGATGCCAGAAAATGGCTACCACTAATCCAAGTTTCCCAAAAATGAGACTTGGACCAGTCAGATTATTCCTTTGTTATCTTCTTCAAAAGTTATGTGAAATCAACGTGATCAAGCAATTTGGAACAGAGTATAAGGCTTTTCTGAAATAATCACAATTTTAAGGCAAAAAGTTGCTCTGAACTGTGTTGAGATCATTAATAAGATACAGAGTGATGATTTTGTACTAATCAAGCACTGACAAAGTGAAATTTATTTTGACCTCTTATGCACAGGCACGATCTAATGGTAATAGTAGACCAATTCCTGCTAATTCTCCTTAGCAAATTGTAAGACAGATTTTAGCTTTTCAACTCTTTATAAATCGTATCTGCGCCAATTTTTTTACCATTTCATGAAATATCAAAAAATGAAATGTTTCGAAACACACATTGGACACCTGCTATAAAATGCAAACCTCAACCAACATATCAAAGAGAGTGGTTGCTTGTTCTTTTAAATGCCGTTGAAATAGTTTTATAGTTTCAATTTTCTCATTACATTGCCCTATAGACGCTAGTGTCACTTTTATTAATCATCTCATAGTACAAACGAAAATACTTGAGACAAAGAATTGTATTTTTAGTTGCGTACAATTTTTTCTACAAAATTATTGGTTGAAGGTTTTCCTGTATGCCACTCAACACAGTAAGATTAAACTAATTAAGAGCTAAATTAGCTCAACCTTCAATATCGCTGATAACTTTCATGAAAATGAACTTAAAGATAATGCAAGATATTTACCAAGAACAATCTTGTAAAGTTTGACACCCAGTATATTGAGATGGAAGCATGTCTGGACGTTTGTATGAACTTATTGCTTTAAAATTGAATGATGATGAATCACCCAAAACAATTTTTAGATTATTTCGGAAACAACTATAAATGAAAGATTGATGATAAAAAAGATGAAGATAAATACGAAAGTTTACAGATCTACTATAAGCTCTAGGTGAATGGGAACATAAAAATAACCAAATGTGTTTGTATTTCCAACAGAAGCTTTATTTAAGCTCTAGACTTTCAAATGTTTTTATAAGGTGAACCCAGAAACAGGGTCAAAATGGAAACAGGTCTGTAATCCTACTGGTGTAGTGTGAGGAACAAAACAAGTTTGCCCAATTGTTTGTATATATTTGTAGACACTAATACTAAAGATGTTAAATCTGTGAATATCACAGCATATTCAATATAACTACGTAAAATATATATATATATATATATATATATATATATATATATATATATATATATATATATATATATATATATATATATATATATATATATATATATATATATATATATATATATATATATATATATATATATATATATATATATATATATATATATATATATATATATATATATATATATATATATATATATATATATATATATATATATATATATATATATATATATATATATATATATATATATATATATATATATATATATAAATAAAAATTGTTGCAGACAAGATTAAGGCACCAATACAATCTGAGATGTTCCAGAGCAACTTTCCACTGAATAGTTGAAATAGAGGTTCTAACAATAAAACAATGATTTCAAATGTTCAGATCTTCCCATCACTAAAATCTTGTTGGTGCATAAAAAAGATGAAATTAAAATAAATATTGGTTAAATTCAACTGAAAATTCGAAATTCAATGATACTGGACAGTTCAAACTAAATCCTGAACTTTACAAAGGATTGGAGAAACATGAAAAAATAAAGTGCCAGCAAATACACTTGAAAATGTTGGGTATAACAATGCATTGATTTGGAAAAATAATTTGTAGAACAAAAAAGCGACTTCCCTATAAAACCTTGGATCTAGGATCTATTGAAAAAAATCCACTTTATCACATAGAGGATAGACACGAAATTTTAATAGAACTTCTCACTCTAGACAATGCTGAGTGAATCCAAATAATCCTGTGATTAGTTTTGTATGATACCCCTAGGATAATTTATGAATTTTTCAAGAGGTCCACTTTTGCATTACAAAAGTTCCATCATAATCAACTGATTTTATAAATAATCAGTTGAGATGGACGCAACTAATTTGTAGCAATACAACGCATTCTCAAATCGCCGGAATTTTTTGTTCATTGATCGAATGATACATAATATGCAAGGATCAATTACTTCAAAAAACCTCAACATCTATAGAATGGTTGATTTGACTCATTCTCATAGAAAAAAATACACACTGTCCAAATATTCAACACACTTCTATGTATCTATTATGTACATTCACTAAATCAATGTCTGTTACTATTGGAGTATTTACCATAGTTGCCATAGCTGGAGTAGTCATAGCCGCCATAGCCACCGTAACCGCTACCGTAATAATCATAACCTCCACCATAACCGTCGTAACCGCTTCCGTAACCTTGGCCATAACCACCATAGGCGCCATAACCTTGGTTCCAATTTTGGTTGCCATAATTACCGCGACCCCGCCCTCGACCACCTGTTCCACGAGTCATCATCCTACCGCCACCACGAACATTGCCGATTCCATCGAGCTTAGGTGTTGCTTTCTTAACATCGACCTGAAACAATTATTCAATTTTAGAAAACCATTCTATTTATTACTCTGATGAATTCTTAGAAATTTATATTATCAGGTGTGGTAGTTGTCCTCAATTGTAATCAGTAGCAGAACTGACTTTCATATCATCATACAATCACGAAATATCAAAGTTGTAACATTGATCACAAGGTTTTATCAATAGTTTTCAATCATAATGAAATTAATAAACACAACCATATTGTGGTAAAGATATCAAGTTGTTTTTAAATACAAATGGAAATTATAGAGATCAATTGAAAAAAAGACGATATCAGAAGGCTGCAATCATGTAAAATATGTATGTACTGTCTCATGAATATATTGAGTCATTATCGTCAGACCTCAACAAAGTGCCGCTTCTCGATTTAGAAATCACACAAAAAAATAAATGCACATGATATCTCAATACACCCTCTCCTTGAGGATATTTCATGATCAATTGGAAACTTCTCAGTAAAAGGATTGGAAATTTAATCACTTAGTTAGCATTTTTTGTTTTACCAATCAAAAGCTAAAGATATAACATGTGACAGGCTGATTGGTATGTCCCTTTCAGCAAAATATCAACAAAAATTTGTTCTGGTAACTTAGCTAATTATTTCATATAGTGGAGGCATTTAGAATTCAATGAAAAAATGTTTACTCACTAATTTAGGGGCCGAAGAATCCAAATCTGAAATTGTTTTGTACTGCAAGGCTATCGTTCAAGAAAAAAAAACAAAATTTCCTTCAAAGTCCCTTTGTCTGTATTATTTAAACCCTAACATCTTCATTAAAATGTCCTCGTTACTATCACAATGGATAATATATGCACAAATGTACCATTAATTAGTAATTCTTTGCTCAAATATAGATTATTTTCTTATTGAAATACTTTTCAATTCGCATGTTCATTCTCTACACACTTAACCTGCCATAATTACTTTCCAGATATGATTGCCCCTCAATTCTTAATATTAGGCTACAATTTCACAAATATACAATCTAAGACCTACGTGACATGATCCTGACAAGTATTATGATAGTGAAGTACTCACTATCTACAGTCATAACAGACAGGGATATAAAAATGGAAATCTCTTCAAACCTAATCCAACTTAACCTCAAACCTAATTTAAATTAATAATTTTGAATTAAATAGGTAAGTAGGATAGCTTTAAGGTAGAATTAGGTTAGGTTAGATTTCTTTGGAAAGATTTCCATTTGAGTTGCTGTCTCAGTTATGAACAGAGAAAACGAGTGCTTTTATCTCTTTCTAGCTTCGTTTAGAGTCGTACGTCTTATAACATGTAACATGGAAACTTCGTAAATATGGAAGGTGAACTGTCAAGAAAATGAGTATTCATTAATACATATTGATAAGAAATTAGTGTATGTTTGAGTGTAGAATTAATAATTAATGGTACATGTTTGTATATATTATTCATTGTAATAGTAGCACGAACATTTTAAGTTTATATATATTATCCATTGTAATAGTAGCACGAACATTTTAATGAAGCAATCGGGATGGAATATAGACAAGAGGACTTTCAAGAAAATTTTGTTTTTTATTTTCTTAAACGATAGCCTTCCAGGACAAAACGATTTCAGATTAGGATTCTGGGCCTAAAAATTAGTGAGTAAACATTTTCTCAGTGAATTCCAAATGTCGCCACTATATAAAATAATTACTGTAAGTTATTAACAGTTAAGATCAAAATATAGAATGAAATTAGTATAAATATATTTATACTTCTTGAATGATCCTTATAAAGTGAACTGAAATGTTGACAAAAATAGTCTTCAATAAGTGGGGACTGTAATTTCTGAACAGCTTTATATCGAAAACTATTCAAATCATTAATTTCTATTTTTGTTCCTGCATATAGCACTTTTCAAAAATTTGTTCATATATTTCATTATTGAACTAGTTTCAATAAAGATGGTAGCTAGGTGAAATAGTATAAGTAACCTCCCCTTCTCTATGATTGACACACGCATTCAAACGATTTCAAAATTCAGAAAATTTTCAGATACGGCATGGAGTTGCAACAGATGGCCGATCAAAAGACAATTCCTCTACATGTCTTGAACATTCTGATGAAAATGCTATTTGTTTAAAACACGCAGAAGACTGCGTAAATTTTGAGTCTGGACCCCAAGTAATAAGTGATGAATTTAGTTTTTTTTGTGTTTATTTCATACTAGATCAAATTTTTAGGGTTTCTTAGTAATTAAAGTAGCGTTTTTCAATTTGTGATTCGATTTCTACAACCAAAATTGAGTGCCTCAACAATATAGATGTAATATATATCAATACTAATTTCTTTTTATTTGACACCAGCTTGTGATTAACAAATTATACCAATCTAAAATAATTAATTTCTCTTTGAGAACACTTATGATTCAGTTGTTTTTCAACAAGTCACACTTAGACACTAGCAGAATATCAACTGATTATTTATTTCTGGAAATTTATAAAAATATTATGGTGAGTATTTCATATTGTTTGTCATGTTACTAATGGGAGTATCTTAAGTTATTTACGAATAATTTAAAAATTGAAAATTTGTTCATATATGAAAGATTATATTCAGATACCAGAAATAAATTAAATAGAAGAATACACATGAAAAACATTTCAAAAAAAGAATAGAGTTCAGCGGCGGTATCATATAGCGAGTGAAAGAACTGCCTTTCTCTTGTTGAGAAAGAGCCAACGAATTTGAATAACTTACTTCAAATTTAATTCTGGTTCCAAAATGTACAAAATTGCTTAGAAATACATATTCAATTGTTCTAAAGGAATTCGAGACCTACACACATACTTCATGGTAATTTCAATTTGATATCTCAATGCGCTCCTGAGAAATGTCTAACTCTTTCAGACAGTCACAGTTACTTTGTCTTTAACCTTCTAAGATCTACAAACACTTTCGAAACAGTTGCCTTTTCCAAAATGAAAAAAAATTTCCAACATATTCCATTCACAGTGCTTAACCTGCCTTATACTTTCACCCAATCATGCGTAACTCAGTCATTTGCAGAATGATTGATTATATGCAAATAATATGAAAATATATTTCACCATACTGGTGATACAATTCCTTTTTCCTCAAAAAGTCAACCGCATCCTAATTAATTCAAATAGGTTTATGAAAATTGATGAATTATCTGAACTCACCTCCTTGTCTTTAATTGTTTGCTTAGGCATCTTCAAAAGCTCATTCACAACCTGTTCAGAGTCGAATGTGATGAAGCAAAAACCTTTTCGCTGATTCTTCTGCTTATCAAATGGCATCTCCACCTCTACAATCTGAAAAAAATCAACAAAAATATCAAATGAGAAATGCAAAGAAACAACAAAACTCATCATAAATATATCATATATAATATGATACTCACATTTCCGTATTGAGCAAAGTAACTTTTGATGTCTTCATCTGTGAGTTCTGTCGTCAAACCTCCAACAAATATTTTGCCATGTCTTGCTTTAGCTTTCTTAGGATCTACTTTTTTGTTGTTAATTACATGGTCTCCAGCCGCTGATACTTTGTCGATGGAATCTGCACATTTATAAACTATGAAGGCAAATCCTCTGGATCGGCCAGTATTAGGGTCAGTCTTTACATTTATGCTCTCAATTTCACCATATTGTCCAAAGTGATCTCGGAGCTCCCCTAAAATGAAAAATAATGTGATATTTCAGTTAAGATCATTAGTCTGACATTGTTATTGTATAAGTTCCTAAATTCAGAACAGTATTGGAAACTAGTCTGAACATAATTCATAACTACTAAATAAGTAAGAAATTCAAAAATACATTTAGTGAAATCGAATACTCACTATCAGAGGTTTCCCAACTCAATCCTCCAACAAATAATTTCCTGAAAAAGGAGAGGTTATACATTAGCATAAATGATGGCCAAATTTTCACCTAAGCATTAACAATTTTTGATTTGAAATAATGCTTATTTGATGAAAAAAGTTGAATAAATTATATTTACTTTACATCAGAAACAAATCAAATGAATCAGCAAAGTGATTAATCCTAGTTCAAAGTTATGGATCTGGTCTCAAAATTCTGAAAATTTATGCCAAGAAACTATAAGCAAAGGATAAAAGACATTTGAACTATTAAGTTTAATCGTGACTTAAACGGCCCAAACTTTTAGATTTAACGTGGATTGAATAAGTGTTTGGGGCAGAAAACTGTGCCCAAGGATAAATACCATGGGTCCTAGTGCATCCAGTCCTCTCCACCCATCTTCCACATAGCGGATGAAGTCACCTGGAGAAAAGGAAGCATTTAAGTGGTTATACTTCGCTTGGAAAACCTGCAACCCTAAACCGGTACCGATTTTGCAATTTAACTTTAAGACTACAAAGTTAGATATGTAAAATTTAAGATTGATGCAAAAACACTGAAAATAATGCTCACTTTTATTGATCGAGTTTAAATTGAGAATAGGCTGAAAAAAAGAAATTTTAAAAGTATTTCTATACTTGATCTACTGAAAAAATTTGAATTACGCGCCAAACATCAACAGCCGCCATTTTCTTCAGCCGGAGAGCAAGAGGGCTTGGACCTTGAAATCAATAGAAAAATGGAAAATTCACAAAAATATGCTAAAATACATACAAATAAATTTTCCTCATTGCTGAAAATTCAATATTACCAACTTTTCACGAGACAATATCAAATCTACACTTAGGATGAACCTGGATTTAAAAAAAAAGCCCAACAGCCGGCGTCTATTTTGATTGAACCGTTGCGATGAAATTCTAAGGATTCAATACATCAGGAACGATCAAAATACATTTCTTCCCGAAGCTCATCTAAATAGGTGAAATGTTTTACGACGAAAAGAAAGGAAACTTACCTATCATCATCACGGCCAGGTGCGTCTGCACTACCGCTATCTGCTGGTGGAGCGTCCCCCGATCCATTTTGGCCATTTACTTGATCTTGTTGAAAACTTTGATCTGCTGATACATCTTGTGAAAAGTCTTCTCCATTCTCCATGTTACAGTCCTGATTTGCGGCCATAACAACCTAAACAACTATTTTAGAATTGTGAAGAAATTCACTCTTAAGCTACACGTCCGACTACTACGAACACAGAAGAGGAAGAGAAGTAATGTAAGAAATGCCGCCGAAGTGGCGTCCAAACTGTGTACGCGGCGATATCGATTTTACGTCACAACCGGTTCCTAACCAATCATGTTCTAGGATTCAGTGGGGGGGAGAACTACTTTTTGAAGAGTAGCACAAGTGTTTCGCCTATAAGGCCTAATTTTCCTAGAGCATACGAGCTAAATGAACCCTATGTCTGTTTATTGTGAATTATATTCCTCTCTCTCTTTTGTATCCGGACAGTGTCTGCGACTCATCTCAGTTTATGATTTCATTTTTCGAATCGTTTTGTTTTCGTTTTCGTTATACTGTATAAACTGAAGGTGAATCGTCAATCCATCATTTCATTTCAATACTTTTGATTTTCTTTCAACTCCCTGTTTCTTAATACGGTTTTCGTCAAGTTTCCTAATTCAAACACTTCAATCTGAAAATTAATACTTGAAGGAATATTGATTATTGATTAGAATTATTAATCTGCTTATGAAGAAGTATTTTGTGATAAATATTGATAATATTTCTCTTATCAACAGCAAATAATTTATTATATCAAATCCATCATATTATTATGCTTCTTTTACCAAGAAGTTCCTCCTTCGTTACAGTGTTCATTAGAGAATTATCATGAATCAAATATATTAGGTCGCTGGACGAATAAATGGAATTTAGATGAAAATGTTGACTAAGGGGCTAGTTTGTAACTGAAATTCAGTGTTTTCTCATAATGGAGGTTTTGGCGACGGAAGTATATATCATTCTGAGAAACGTAGCTACCTACACAATCAAACCTTTTTTGTGGCACGTATTACCAATTTCAAAATTAATAAGTTACCTGAAGTTATTTTATTTGAAACAAATATTTCATGCGCGGTTCCTCAAAATTGTAGAAAAATTTTAATTAAATCAAAAATAATTATGTTAACGAGAAATATTGATAACAATTATATTTCGCAAGTTCTTATTTCGTCTTCAAATATCTCAGTTAATAAGTAAATTAGAAGAAGGATCAGGACATTAAAAAAAACTACAATCTACAAGCTGCTTCTTTGCAGTTCATCATGTGAACTACATACTAGGTTAATGAAAGCGGCGTAATTACAGCAATTTTTTCAATTATTGCTTCCACTATGCATTCACGTTGAGAATAGGGCAAGTATGATATGTCGCATTTCAATAAATTTCATTTTTGGCGCCCATTTTCAAACTGGAAGTCCGTAGTACGGTTGCTGTTACCTCTTTTGTTCCTGACGAGAACCACAGAACAGAGCCTAATTAAGGTCTGTTCTGTGACGAGAACCACGGAATAGGTCAAAGTTGTAATGAATTCATAGGTAACGTTTCTAACCATTCATAAGCTCCGATCGAACTTGTTGACCTTGAAAGTGTTGAGGTGTGAATTCTATAAGGGCTTTATACTATTCTATGGTTTTCAATTTTCGAACGTGAACATTAGCGACAACATAAATGCGAACTGCCAGTTTATAATTGGGCCGTTTTTCAATCCTGCAAGGTCTATAATAAACTACTGTATAGTAACTAATATGAAAATGATTAATTTCTAAGTACATCTCTGAGCTACACAGTATAACAGTTTGTGCTTACCTAAAAAAGACATTTTTCATCAAGGAAATTCTAGTGTATTGCAATATGTGGAAAAGTATGAAAATATTTGTTAGAGTTAAAATACTATTGTGGTAAAACCTAATTGGGTATTGGATAATCCAAGATTCAACGAAAGGTGGACCCAATTAAAACTGAAATTGAATCGTATATAGATGGGCAAGCACACTTTAAGGGATTGACTCAAACAAAAACAACCTTCAGTGACTTGAAACCAAAATTGAGAACAACAAATAGATGTGAGAACGTAAAAATTTCCAACACTTGTAGAACACTCATGACTTTTTGACTCATGATGTGATTCATGGACCGGCGCAAGATGTTTTACAAGTGTTGGAATTTTTAACGTTCTCACATCTGTTTGTTATTGTTCGTTGCTTTTCTCGAAGTTCGGTAGCGGGTTCACCGTCTTAGTCCATAGAGGGCGACTCTCGTATGTATGTACGAGATGCGTATTTTCTGGAATCGTTAGGGTGCCCGATGTAGTTAGTTAGGATGCTGAGATGCGATATGCGACACTGATGAGATCCTTATAAGGACGAAACTGCACTCTGCCGCTGCGTTTCTCTGCATCCTTCTTAATTGCACTATTGTGGATGTGATTCTTGGGTGCTGGGTGCATGGGGGGCAGATTTGAGAACTAGCTCTCGTCAGGAAGGATTATTCATTGATCTGATCTACGCATTTTTGAATAATTCTTCTTGCCCCAAGTTTATATATGTAGACTCCTCGCGAAAATTATCGCGGAAGACAGTTGTTTCATCATTCTTTTTATTTATATAAAATAAAACACTTTTGTCTGATTTAGAGTTCAGAACTAACAGTTATGAAAAGTATTGAAAATAAACATTATGAAAATCAGGCAAAAGTGTTTTATTTTAATTTATCTATATTAAAAAGAATTTCCATGAAATCAATCCATCAACAATATCATCAATTATCTTCTGTCAATACACATACACAACGCAATATACAGTGTCGAATTAAAAAAAAAATTTGAAATTCATAACACCTATTGGCCGGCTCGGTGGCGTACAGTTTATGATGCTCGTCTTCTGCCCAAAGTAATATGGGTTCAATCCCCACAAAATCGATGCGATTTTTCAGATTCTGGAAATCGCTTGAGTGTCCATCTTTCGGAGGAGATGTAAAGCCGTCGGTCCTGTATAACAGATCCCTTCCCTCGACACGAGAGGGGTTCGGCAAAATTCCCGAGTTAGTTAGGCAGAAATAGAGCATGTTAAAGGAAAAACAAAACAACACTTCTTATTCTTGATTTAGATAACAGGCTTGGTTTATGATTGTTTCCCGACAAACGACTAGTTGAAATATTGTACTACACGAACTCATGGTATCGTAACCAATAGCGATGCGATGCGATACCACTGGTGATATTAGATACATTTTCTTCTTTTCAAATAATCAATTGTACAAAATTGTGTTTAATTTGTAAACGAAGTTTTGGTTAGTTAAATAATTCAATAACACGACACACCTGTCCTTGAGAATATTTTATAAAAAAATTATGTGCAAAAGTTTTCCGAACGTAACATATATACATCAAGTTAATCAGCTCATTCACCACTATAACATTCTGAAATATCGAAGTTTTCCAAGGTGACAGAGTTGAATAACACAAAAACCCTATGACTTTTGAATTTATATGCATGTTTTTAACCTACTCAATTCAAAATTATGGTGTTTGAATACAGAGTACCCAATATAACTATAGACTAGGGGAGTAACTGCGTAGGTAACCTCCTCGGTAGCTGTACGGTTAGTGCGCAAGCATATTGGAACTGCTAAGCCTGATTTGAATCCGGGTTCCATTTATGGATGTCGTACTTGAACAAAAAAGTGATATTTGACCAAGGCTAGCCAAATTGTACTGGCAAATTGCCTGAGTATCAAAGCCATTAACCACTGAAGGTCAGGTAGCTTGTAATCCTGAGAGATGGCACGGTCTAGGTGAGTGGTTCGGAGTCCACTATAAAATGTAAGTCCATATCATCGAAATAAAAAACTGCGTAGGTTATAGGATATAGGACGAAATAGTGCCGTTTGCTGCTATTTCCATCAACTCGTTTCCACCTACGCAATGTACCTGTGTATCTTAATAATAAAACTAGGAGCAATGTATCTAACGAACAATAAAGCAACATGGCGGCCGATGAACCATGACCCATCTCAATTCTAAGTAGTTAAGCCTCCTAGTATCTAGTATTCTTGAATGTACCATTGATATCTGATATAGCTTAACTAAATCCACAATGAGTCTAATGAATGTAAACAGAGTGCCTCTTGTTTGCACCCTTATTAATTTTGTACCTACCGATTTGTGTATGTATTTTAATAAACTTCAGTTCAATACTTGTTGTCAGCTGAAGATGGTCGAGAGACCGAAATTGCAATCCTGATTTTCATTAAAATCTCTTGTGATAGTATAATACATAGTTTTAATTTCTTATCATCATCATGATTAAAGGTTCCTTTTCATTAGAGCGTTTTGACGCTGATTCGAATGGTCACGAGATTTTCAGCGTTGACGCTAGAAAGTTGGGAATTTCTGAACTTTATAGCGGCAAACGCTGGAAAAGATAACAGACAAGTTTATATTTTCGGTTTCCAAGGGTTGGTAATGGGAAACCTAAAACAACCAGTTTTTTTCGATACGAAATGGCTGAGTCCCTTTCAATAGTCATCCAGTTATTGTGCAATATTAGCTTTCGATACTCGAACAACATAGTAAGAGGTTCTGAAAACAGAATTTCACAATATACAACACTAAAGATTCCACTGATGATACCAAATCAATAAAAAATAGATTTCATATTCATCAATTGAGTGTTTCAACCTAAAATAAATGACAAATGACATATTTTGACGCTGAAAACCTCTTTTCATGGGAGCGTCCAGATTTCATAGAAAAATGGGTCACATGACCATTTTGAAGCTCAAAACGAGCATCAAAACGCTCCAAAGAAAAGGCACCTTAACTATCACGTAGTAACGGCGGAATCAATTAACCGGATTACCTGGTTATGTAGACACAAATTATAAATATTCATATTGATTAATTCGGTGTAATGCCTCATATACAGTTTAAAATTGAATGCAATATGAGTTCCTATAATTTAAATAATTTGATGCCTTAAAATACTAGGGCTGCCATTGATTAATGAGCTGGATTAAGAATAAACTGAGACCATTCTTGATCGAATAACACTTTATCTTCTATGTTTGCTGTCATCGTTTTGTGACCTGTCGTTCATCAATCATCATCGTACACCAGAGAGAAGATCCATTAGAGCCTGTTCCAGAGAGAAGAACCATTAAGAAGGCCGAGTTACCAACCAAAACCTTCAACCCTCCCTCGCGACCCCTCTTCCCTGTCTATCTAGTCTGCCATAATACAAATAGATGATATCTTCTATACCTTTTATGAAGTAATCATTGAACAATTGAGCCAATTGAGTTTTCTTAGTAATCAAGTTCCCGTCTCTGGATAAAGTGATGATATTTTCTTTGTTGTTTTTTCCTATGATGTCTTCGATAGCTCTCCACATTTTTTTACCACAGTGTTTGTTCTCAGATATCAGTTTTTCATAGTAGTCTTTTTTTTTAGTTCGTATAAAACTCATTACTTAGTTCCTTTTCTCTTTATATTCATTTCACCAAAGTATTCCTAAGCCACTTTTTGCCCTTTTGTAGCAAATACCCCAATCAATAGTCATCTCTTTAATCTCTTTATCATACTATGCATTCTGTTTTTCTACAAATAAATTCTCTCTTTTTGGACCGACTGCATCCAAGGTAGCCAAACATTTGCCATAAAAGTTATTCAACATTTTCTCCTTGTAAATCTCCTTTATTCTGAAAAATAGGTTCAAACACTTCAGCCTTCAGCAATTTTTTTTCACGGTAATTAATCAACAATGGTCTCTTTTTCATAGTTTTATTCTCAGAGAGAATCTCGATACTGTGGTAGTCCGTTTTACTTGGCGTTTCACAAACTCTCACTTGGAATGAGTTATCATTAGAATAAGCATGATCAATTGTTGTTTTTGCTTGTTCAGTTATTGTTGTAAATTCTTTGATTTTTTGTTTCAGGCCCCATGTATTCATTAAATTCCAAATTCTATTTTTGGTAGTTGTAATAATACTATAATCAATGTTGAAATGTCCTACAATACAAAACTTTTTACCACCAATATCATTCATCTCTCCAGCTATCATATATTCCATACACCCTTCCAGGTGTTGCAAAAAATCAGGAATCGGCGAGTCAGGCCATCTATACAGAGCCATAAACAAAACACCCTTAACCTCAAAGCCACATACCAATAGAATTCCTACTTCAACATAATTATTGACAAATCTGAATTCAATACTATTCCTAATATAGGACAGAAACCCTCAGTGAATCTAGTTGAGGAGTTGCAATTATAAGGAGAAAACAATAGTATTTATTATGAAGGGTCAGTTAAAAAAACCCCTGCCTCGATAATTTCCTGTAGTCTAACTGATGATGAGTCTGTGACTCACTTCTTTGTAATGGAAATTAAAAATGAGTATCTTGAAATGCAATATGTCTAAGAGGGATAATTTTCTCAAAAAGTCCTTACGCCGACTTGTAAACATTACTATTGCATCGTTACGTCGTACCAGTGTTTTTTCGGGAGCACTTCACGTAGGTCTTGGCTTATATATGTGTAAAATTGTTGTTTATAATTAAGATTTGAGGGGCAACAGGGCATTATGGGCAATTAAATCTGGAATCGGATATGCTGGGTGAACTGTCAAGAAATTCAAGAAAATAAATATTCGAACTGAATTTCATTTTAGTAAAACAATAATGCATATTTGAGCGTAAGATCACTAGCTAATGGGTACATGTCCGTATAAATTACCGAACGTTTTAGTAACATTCAAAGAAATTTTAGATTTTTTTTGTGAAAACAGTATGCCTGCGGGGCAAAATGATTTCAAAATCAGATTTTGGACCCCAGAAATTAGGGAATAAAGATTTTTCATAGAATTATGGAAAAGTTTGAAAATAATCGCTTGATTGGAATCCCTTTTACTTCAAGAATTGTATTTAGGTACACACGATTAATAATTCAAATTCATGTCTATATACTCTTAGATTTACACAAATCACACTTGATAAGCTTTTGAAACACTAATTTTGTGGTTTTAAACTTTCGTTGGAACGGCTGAATGACAGCGCCAACGGCAACAGAAGAGACAGAAATACGAACACGAACTTCTACTTTCTTCTTCTTCTATCATCCCTTCTCAGAAGGGCTATGGCCTCAGCCTATTGGATGCGCAGCCAGCACTATGAACTACTTTCTGGTTTATAAAAGGCAGAGAGAAAAAATGAGTAGTTTTTCGTTTTCTCCAATAATAGGTAATGGGGGCTCTTAATGAATACCCTTGTTTTGATGTTCCGAATTAACATTCTTGAACAGATGCCAAAAAAATCATTTTATATTCGTTTCCTATTGCAGAAAGAAAGCTATTCTATTTTATTTTTTATGAATCTCCGCTGGATGTAGCATTTTAAACTAAACACAACGAACATGGAAATTTTCTCTTTCTTACGATTTTTCTAGAAAATGTTTGTTATGAAAATTTACTGTATTTACTTCAAGTAAATTATAATTACTAGAGTTAGGATTTTATGCGAAATGCATATTTTCATATTATTTGTTATATTCATTCTTTTTCAGTATTTTATATATATTTATGTCATTAAAAATTGCATTTTGCATATTTTTCTGATATGTGTGTGAAATTTTTAGGGTATTTTCAGGATTTTTGGACTCTATTATTTTTGAATTTATAATGTCGTTAAAAATAAGTTGCGGAATAGACTACTCAGTTGTGAACAGAATGGACATTTAGACATTGGCGGGAATTCCCAGGGATTGAACTTTGGCTATGCTCTTTCTTCTAGTTAACATATTTATTTTACTATTCATCCCTTTTCTCTACTTCATAATTTTGAATAGAATTTAGTCTTCTCAGAGCATCTCCATCATCTTGATCTCCGGTTTTCAGACAAATTTTGTAAACGTAGTGTTCCTGATTATGATATAATATTGAAATATTTCATACAAGCTACTTACTCATAATTATTCAATTTCAATATGCCTAATTAATAAATTAATCATATTATTTCATCTCAAAACTCAATTAGGTATATTCAATGCATAAAATTGCATATTTCATGAATATTCCTGGGAAAGAATGTATAATTTCTATAAAAATGCTGCATAAATATGCGCATAAAATGATCAATCACCCTGAATAAAAATCCTAACTCTAATAATATCATTATTGACCTTGATCTTGAATCAAAATACAGTGACTATTAACTATCTATTCGAAATCTTAGAATATTCGATTACCTCCTACCTTAACCTACACAGCCTACAAAGATAATTTATATACTTAGTCATTGTATCAGATAAAAATATTCCAAACGATAATTAACTATAAAATTTTGTTGCATGAGATATGTTATCTCTCTGTGTTTAACTTCAATACGTTATTAAAGCATTCCAACTCCTCTGACTCCTTAAAATAATCCTTTGATAAACGATATCCTACTCCATTCGAATTTGGTTAAGTAAAAGTAACTTCAGTTTCAGTTGGATTTGTTGTTGGAGACGTTCGAGTTGGAAGTGTGCTTGTATTGTTCATTACTTTTCTGATTAACCAAAAATGTTACGAGTTACAAGATTCTTCAACACCATTCAAAAATGCAATCTTAGTGCACAAGCAATTCCCAAACCAACTGAAAATCCAAATGTGCTTTATAGTGGGGTAAGTATTTGACTGAAATTGTGAAAATGTTTCAATCAGTTTTAAACTGAAAGCAATTCTATAATCGGTTTGTTACTAATGCACCGCACGCTGTAATAAATATATTCATTCACGTTACGCTTGAGGGTTAGAAAAAGTTAAAAGCTGAATTTTTAGTATTGTACAATTTTCAGTGAAAATTGTTGATTTAACAGTATTCACAAATAAATCAATAGACCTGAGGACATTCAACAATGAATACAATTTATTGGAACTGAAGATGCAGATACTTCTTCCTCTTATTAAAATAATATCAACAAATTAAGTTTACTTCCGAACATTTACTCAGATGTTTTTTTATTAGAAATTATGGTTTATGGTATGGCACTCTTTTTTCCGGACATTGTAGAAAAAACAAATATTGCACTATTGATTGGAGCACTGTAACTTACTTAACTGATGTGAAAAGTCTGAAGCATTACTCTATAAATCTGGCTCGAAGGACTGATATGTTGAGTGAATCTCAACACATTATAGGAATATTTTGAAGATCGAAGGACCAGTATAATTTTATAATTATCGTAGAACTATACAGCTTTTACTCCAAGAGTAGTTGTGTATTCATATTTATATGGCGAATTTCAATTCACTTCTTAGGGAAGGATAACTACCCAAACTAGTTACAAGATGTAGGCATAAAACTCCTCGATTTCCCAGTCTCTTTTGAAGGGCCAGAACATGACAAATTTATCCTTCAATTAGGAACTTGAACATAGATAAGTGATTATGTCGTGCAGGTTTAATGGCTGATTCACTCATTTGTGGAGGGTAGTAACCTCCTAGAAAAAGATAAATTCCAAATAATAAATATTTTACGAAAGAAATGCAAGCAGATAAATGCAATATAAAAATCCTATGACTCATCGAAGTTAAAGTCTAAATGAAGAGTGTCGGAACTTAGATCTAGGATACACATCAAAATTACGTGTTCTATTCACTTAGATGTATGTATACTATATTCAATCGAAATATGTCTAATTCTCAACAATATGATTTTCACATTTCAATGGTATTTTGTTTGTGAAAAACTATTGTTTTATGAGCGTTTGCTTGCTGATGAATTGAAACAACAAACTGTTTGAACTGATAATAAAGTAGGGCTATGATTGCTTAATCAAAGAAACTGACCAAAATAGCTTAACGAAAGAATTGAAGGAACTGATTGGGCTCTGAAATTTGCTTGATTTAATTATTCAAAAAAGGAGTGTGGAACGCTAGTAGAATAGGTTTATTCTTCCGTAACAACTTTTCATCCAAATCTGGGTACCAACTACTTTTGTACATTAACTGTGAGGGTTGATTAAAACAATATTTTTCCTATTAGAACAAACAGTTTTAGAGTAGTATTGTGTTCTTGAGGGAGGAAATATGTTACAACCAAGAATTAGCAACTGTTATAAGAATCTTTATAGATAAAGTGAATCAGTATGATGTATATAAAAGTATATAGAATTTTCTGAACTTGTGTTTTAAGTGATTACATCTCGGTTTAAATTTTCATTTTATTAACCAATTATTTGAAACTTGAATTATCTATAAATGTCAATGTTATATTCAAATTTATCTACTACAAATTTCAAGATAAATTCATTATTCATCATCATAAAAATTTGCCTTTGCCTGAACATCAGATAAACATTTCTCGATTTAGTTTTACACTTTAAGCTTCAGACACATCATTTACAAAACAGAAAAATAATTTTTTATTTAAAACGTTACTACATGACTAGAAATTTGATATTTGTTGTTTAGTAATTAAAATTTACAAAATTCTATACAAGTGGAACATGTAAGAATATGGACAAATTACAATGTGATAATGTGTCACAATTCAAAAAATTATTTTAAACGAGAATCGTTCTTCACAAAAAAATTATGTACTAATTCTTTATCACAGAATAGGAATGTTTTATTAAAGTAGATAAGTATAAACTTTGGGTGACTGAATAGACAGCTAAACTTTTGTGCTTGAAAAATTGACTCTTTGCAAGAATGTATGTAGTTTTATGCATTTCTAATTCAGATTTGGCAACTTAGCAGGTCAGAAATAATTATTGGTGGAGATTACCATGTTATTGTGGTATTCCAAATTTGGAAGTATTAAAAGATGCATCTCAATGATGTAAAGGGAGTGATTATTCTTATTCACGCGCTACAGAATGAGGTTCTACTATGCAATGTGGTTAATTTTCAAGAACCAACAATATAGCCTGATCAGATGAGGCCTTGATTGTACCGTTCACAACTACAGTAAGAGACTGGCTGAGGATTAGGATTGTACGATTCATTGAGCAATGTCAAAGAAACTTGAAAACAGTTATCTATATTTTTATCCTGCAAGAAGATAATATCCAGTATTATGTTACATATTCAACGGTTCTAAAATCTTTCATCTGCCCAGCTTTGAAGTAATAGAAAATGAGGTATCCTCACAAATGTCTTATTACCATAGAATATTAGTAACTCTTTTTAGAAGTAAATACTAGTATTATGGTTTGAAATTTTTCTGCCTATATTCAACTACAATATTTGTTACAGCATGGAAAATATAGAACCATTCATATAGTGTGAGAGTTTAGTATCTACTACACATTTGAGAGGTCCAAGATTCTATTCTTGCTTACAGTTTTTCGTGTTATAGAATTCCTTCATTTACTACAATATTATCATTAGACTCACAGACTTGATATCCTATCATAATGATTTATAGCATGATAAAGATTTCTCTTCCCACACTAAGGAATATATGCAATACACAAGAGGATATAGAAGCAAAAATGTGGATAATTTATTAGATTATTCATTCATTTACTGCGTTATTTGTGGCAGATGCTATTGAAAAATAAATTTTGTGAAATAATCTTATAACATTTAATTGGGAATTGGGAATATTTCTTAAAAGTTCAACAATGTAATGAAATTTGGATGCAACATGAAATTTTTCCTGCAACTATCGAATACATTTCAGCATTTGAACTTTCATATGGTGATGATATCCTGAGACTTACGATTGGCTTAATCGATTTAAAAGTGCCTAGAAAATTGTCGTATCAACAGTAAAGCCAAGTTGAAATGATAATTTTCTAATGCTTGCTTTTTCGACGACAAGAATTCAATTTTACATACCGATTGGTATATAAAAAAATTTTAATAAACCGGCTTATTTTCTCATGAATAAGGAAGAATTGTGGTTGTGCCAAGAGGGTTCTTGAAAACCTAACTACACCGAATAGAATTATCTATTAATGGGAAAGTGCATACTGTATTACTGCATTTTTTGTCACGAAAAGAAGTGAAATGTGTACAGAGATTGATTTATTCCCGAAAAGGCTGAAAGCATGGTTTAATTCACGAACTCAGATTTTGCAAAATCGTTATTGAACAATGCCATCTGCGTTGGCTTGCATAATACATACAGTATACAGTACAGCAGGGGTGCTCAAACGGTCAAATTTTTAATAAGTGGGTAACTAATCTGCAAAAATTTATTACGTAATAAAATAACACTCAGCTAGCGGCAAAAGGCGGCTTTATCAAAGGAACGCGTGGTACTTGTCAAAGAAAAGCGGTTTTATTCTTACCGCTTTTCTAGAAATTTCGGGCGGCGCGTTTGACGGGAACATTTGAGACTTTCGTTCACGCCCATATGAATGTTGCGCCTGCAGGAATTGGAGTCATTCTGAATTGTAACTCTTGAAAGCAATACTACGTCGATACAAAGTTTATTATTAGATAGTACAAAATGAGTGCAGCGAAGAAGTCTGAAACGTATCATATTAATAACGATTGGGAGGAAGAATTTTTCTTTTGTATGGTGAAGGATGAGTGCATTTGTCTTATTTGTCGTGTGTCAGTTGCAATACCTAAGCGTGGTAACTTAGAGAGGCATCATAAAACGGTTCATAAAAACTATGAAAAGAATTTTCCGCCACAGAGTGAATTAAGAAAACGAAAAGTACGTGATTTGATATCTTGTTTGAAAGAGAACAAACCATGTTCATAAGTCCAGCCAAACGATCAAAAGCTGCTACGATCGCGTCATTTAAAATATCTCCTATATTGGCGAAAAACAAGAAGCATTTATTGAAGCGGGCGAGACTTTATTTGGAGATTTTAAAAATAAAACAGAAATCATGTCGGCTATTAGAGAACTTCAGTTATCTCGTCCGACTGTCACAAGGTGTATTGAAGTCATGAGTCAGGACATGGCAGTTAAACTAAAACATAATATTATGAAATTTACATACTTTTCTATACAGTTCGACGAATCCACCGATATGACAGACACTGCCCAGCTGTGTACTTTTATTCGGATGGTATTCAATGACATGTTGGTTAAAGAAGAATTCTGACAATCATTCCTCGGAAGGGGAAGATCCGTGGCGAAGATGTATATGACGTTTTCTTCAATTTTGTAAAAACTACAAGCTACCAATATATAAATTAGTGTGCATTAAAACCGATGGAGCACTAGCAAAGACTGGAACCAAAACGGTTTTGTGGCATTTTGTCGAGCTAATGAAGATTTCCCTTTTTTTTTCATTCCATTGCATTATACATCAACAAGTTCTGTGTTCAAAAGTTTTAAACACGGAGGAAATTATGGGCATTGCAACAAAAATTGTGAATTCCATCCGTGCACGTAGCTTGCAACGGCGGCTCTTCAAGTTGCAGTTGAAAGATAGGTAGTCAGTTGAACACACTGATTTAGTTCTTTACACGGACGTCAGGTGGTTGAGTCGCCCGAAATAACAGCTTTTCTAGACGAAACAGGTGATGACACTCAGATGTTGAAAAACGAAAAATGGCTGACTGATTTGGCATTTTTGACTGACATCACAATGCACTTAAACACCATTTACTTGGAGCTTCAAGGTAAAGGAAGAACTATTATTGAGATGATTAGTGCAGTAAACGCATTTAAAAGTAAATTGCAACTTATAATAGATCAACTGAAAAGAAAGGATCTGAAACATTTTCTGTCATTGAAAGCAAGAATTCCTCAGTTCAATTATGATACGTATGAGGCTGAACTATCAAATATTTTGGGACAATTCGAAATGCGTTTTTATGATTGCAGAAATTTGGCAAATATAGCATCATTTATGAGTTATCCTTTTTCATGTAAAAACATGGAGGAATTAGCTACTGCAATAGCAAGTCAGTTTAATATGACTCATGTTCTGTTGAAAATCAGTTGGTGCAGATTATATCAGATATACATCTCAAAGCTACAGCATCTGATATACATTTCTGGTGTTTTATATTTGAAGATAAATATCCGAATCTAAGGCAAATCGCCCTTCAACTGACGGCAATGTTTGGGTCAACTTACTTGTGCGAGTCTGCATTTTCTGAAATGAAGATGATTAAGTCAAAATATCGAAATCGACTAACTGACGATCATATGTCATTATGCTTGCGATTAGCACTCAGTGGTTACGTACCATCTAAACGTAAAAGTATGCTGACGACATGCAGTGCCATGCTATAACATCCAAAGTCACTTCTTAGTTAAGTTTAACACCATATGTAACCCTTTTGTTTTGTAACAACCAATAAACTTGCAATTTTGAATAACTATGATTTTTTTCATTGATATTATAGAGAAGAACCTAACTGAACCTAACCCAAACCTTGACTAAAATAATGAATTTTTTGCGTAAAGCTAATATCTATATATGCTACGGTATACCCTACATAGGCAGGTAGGTTGGTAGGGTGTATCGTGTATGTACGACAACCCTGCATCACACATACTTGCAGCCTCTTAGAGTCGATAGTAGGTAGTCTAAAAATATTGAGGAAGATCGCCAGCAGTTCAAGTTTGAGCACCCTTGCAGTATAGTATACAGTATGCACTATTGATTAAAGGTACGAACCGAAGTATGATAACGCTGGCAGCAAAAAATGTTGAGTAACATTGCTGTTATGTAAATAGCGATGCCGCGTTTTGAATTTCTGCTCACGATCAACGATATGTAGGAAATCAACACTATTGGTTTGCATCTACCTCTATATGTCGACAGTCATATTGTAGTACCGTTGTCTTAGGAAATCGTAGCTTTAAATTAGTAAATACGTGAGAATCATATTTCGGTCTAGCACCCAAGGCTAACATTCATCGAGCTATTCATATGCGACAGAGATGTAGCTATAAAAAAAATCGAAACATGCTGAAATTGATCATATTTAAATCTTGTCTGATACACATTTAAATTGTCGAGGAACTAAATGTAATGGAACGTATTTTTGAATTCACATCGAACGACCTTTCGTTTTAGAAATTTATTTGAAAGAAGAGAATTACGCCCATCTATTGAAAAACGTTGTTGATATAAAAATGTACAGTAGCACTAATCACTTCGAGCAAAAAACTGCCCCACCAAATGTTGCAATACGGATGCGTGTATATCTAAAAAACAGTTTTCGGGACGTTGTATTGTATGACGACGAATAGCTTTCATGTTTCCCTGATTTAACATCATTGGAATTCGTTTTTATTGGAAACGGGTTGTCTACTACGCAAATGTTCAGCAGATTTTAGGAAGCGAAATGCAACGGAAGATGCTCGAAAATGTGAAAATAAATATAGATAATAAACTTCTATCGTTGTTACACTGAGATTTTCAATTGAATTCCACCTGTTTTGGTACTAGTGAATGGTGAATTCAGTTACCAATCGCAAAAATCAGTTCCGTTTGGAATATTATTTATAACTTATATTTTCGTTCATCAAATATAGTTCGAAGAATCTCTTTGAATAGAAGAAATATATTTTAGTCTAGAATGCTTTCTATTTCAAGATTATTTTCCTAAATTAGTTTGGCGATGAGAAAATTGACAAATATTTATGACGAAGAGTTGGAAATAAATGTACAAAGTAATTTAAGATATTTTTAACATTATAGCTGCAGAAAGAGGATATTGATTAGGTACTTAAAATACTCGAAGCATTATGAAGAAATAGCAAAAGGCTTCCAAATTCCTTCAGTAATATAATATGCAAGGGATTTGGAATTCTTGACGTGCAATAAAATACAGAAGTTATAATTAGGGCAAACATTCTCCCAAAAATGTGGAGTTTAGGTAAATGTATATGCACCATTTCTATCGAGAATATGCATAAAATACTGAAAAACTTCAAATATATGCAAACTTTTTTTAATTCTTTGACAAAAACAGTCAAAAATGTGAGAAATATATGAAAATACAAAATTAATCAACTTTTATTTACATTCTATACTAAATACTTTAATTTAAAAAATTAATTCAGATGTATCAACATTTAAACTGAATTTTCAAAATTTCCAATTACATTTATGTGTTCTATCTAAATAGAAATATACAGTTTTTCATATATGATTGTGAATATTTTTACTGTTGTACCTTTTTAAGCAGAACATTTCATGTGAATATTTGCCGAATATGCTTCTACGGAATATACATCCCTTTAAAGGAAACTCCCTGAAGACGTTTTTCTCCCAAGGATGTTTACGTAAAAAAGATACTCCTAGTTTATAGAGGTAACCCATCCTCGAGAAAATTCCAAGATTCTAAATCGATGCTCAATATTGAACTCTCCAGGCGCTAGGTATAGTTTCTCTCAGTTGTTTGAAGAATACATGTTTTGTTCTTTTAAAAGCTGTTTGTGGCGAGGATGAGTGTTTTTTCCACAATAATACTTCCAATATTAGATTAAGCACTTTTATTTTTTACATGTTTTATTATTTATTCATATATAAAACTGTAAATCAGCATATAGTGCTGTTAACATAGAGTACATCTAAGTTCATTTACTGGTGTAACAATAATAGTAGCAATAATAGTTTGTGTGAGCGGAGTCAATTTAGTATTATATAAACAACATCAACACCTAGCAGTTAGTTACTTTTTGATAGATTTGGACAATGTTCTGATCGTAGTGATTTGTTTCAAATTATTGGGCAAAAGATTGTAGTAATGAATACTTTGCTATACTGGAGATTTAGCTTCAAGATTTGTTCTTATTTTTTCTGAATTAAATTGTTAGTAGTTCTTGTTTTATATTTATGTATCGGGGAAACAGTCTGAATAGAGAAGCCGGACTTTATAAGATTGTTTCTGATTTTGAAAGCAAGTTTGCAGTGTTCTAGATTTTTTAATTTTTGTAGTCTAAAAAGTTAAAATTCCTATATAGGTCAATTTTCGGTGTTGAATAGGGTAGATTATATATTGCTTTGATGACTTTGTTTTGTAATCTTTTTAGATTAAATTTGTGGGTTATAGGTATGAAAATATCGATTGAACATGTGCAAAATATATCAATTTTTTGCATTTCGTGGGTAAGTAGAAGGTCATCTGCCTGAAGGCACATATGAGGGCTCTAATTTTTCTATAAATAGAATCAATATGTTCATTCCATGAGAGTTTCTCATCAATAATCAAGCCTAAGTATTTATAACGTTGCACTTTCTTCAATTGTATTTTGTTAATCTTAATATCCAGAGAATATGATGTTTTTTTCTTGTTGAGGCACATGTACACAGTCATGTCTTCACTTATTATCAGTCCGTTTGCTTTTAGCTACTTGTTGAATGTCTCCAAGTCTTGTTTGATCGATGTTTCTTTGTTTGTTCAATTATAAAACAAAACGGTATCGTCTGCGAACATGAAGTGTTCAGCCTCTAGACCCACCATGGACAAGTTTTCCACGTATATTAAATATAGGATTGGTCCTAAGACTGTTCCTTGTGGAATACCAGTGTCGACTTCCTTCAGCTCGCTCATCTCTCCATTCGGAACTGTATATTGTTTTCTATCTGTGAGAAATGACCTCATGAGTGTGAGAGCTGGGCCTCGTATACCAATATTTCCGAGTTTCTTCAGTAGTATGTCATGTTTTACTGTGTCAAATTCTTTATGTAAGTCGATGAAAAGAGCAACTGCTAGATGACAGTCTTACAAGTAGTCGATCAGTAGCTGTATCACATCCACAGCAGCTCCCAAGGTTGAACTCTTCTCCTGGAATCCATATTGAGTAGAGGAAAATTGTAGGAATTCACAGAAACGTTTTTTTTATAATTTTTTCGAATATTTTCGAAAATATTGATGTCAAGCATATTGGTCTTTAATTGCCTGGATTTTTTCTACATCCTTTCTTGTAGATAGGAATGGACATTTTTCCCTTAGGAAGCAATTTTCGCATGAAATTTTCTGCTGCAAAAGGGTATAATAGTTAAATTATTCACAATTATTAATGAAACTCTCTGAATGACTTTTCTGCATGTTTTTTTGTGTAGAGAATTGGTAGAAAGTTACTCAGTATTTTATTCTCTATAGAAATGTTGCATATTCATATGCCTAAACTTCATATTTTTAGGAGTATATTTGTCGAAATGATTCCTCCTGTATTTTATTGCACACCAAGGATTCTCAATTCCCAGGATTGTATTATATTAAAAATTTTATTTAGTATAAACTGAAGGGATTTGGAAGCCTTTTGCTATTTCGTAATAATACTAAGTATTTTAGTGCTTGATCAATTATTGAAATTTAATATCCTCTTTCGAAAAACAAGAAACAAGGGTTATCAGTAGCTATCATATTAAAAGCCTTATTCCTTTGTACATTTATTCCCATCATAAATATTTGTCAATGTCCTTATCGCCAAACTAATTTAGAGAAAATAATCTCGAAATATGGAATATATTTCCAGACTAATCTAGATTTTTAATATTCGAAGAGATTCTTCAAACTATATTTTATAAACGGAAACAGGATAGAACCGTATTATAAAAATTTTCTTGTAGCAACCCTTTTTAAGTTAAACTTTTTGTACGTACTCTTCAGCTCAAATATTTATACAATTAATCTTTTCTTAACATAATCTGATAAAATTCTTATTGAATTTCACATGATTTCATAGAGGGGAACTATACAATATGTCATAAATTATAAATAGTACTGAAAACGGAACTGGTTTTTGCGATTGGTAACCGAGATCGCCGTTCACTGAACAACCACAAAAAATAGCAACTATTTCAGGAAGCATTTTTCGACAAATGATTATATGAATTTTTCTTCATAAAAAAACCTAATGATTCTGAAGCTAAAATTTTTTCAAATATTAATGAAACAGTAATATTGTTAATAACTTCGTTTTTTTTCATTTCTTTAGGAGCTATTATTCGAAGCTCAGATAAGTGATTGTTTATTGCAATAATCGTAGTGGGCTATCGAATTCAATTATTTCGTCCACGAAAACAAAAGTATCTTTCCAACTTGCTCATTTGTTTTTCACTGAAGCAGCTAAATATATAAAACCTACATTGTTTCTCCTCAAACCGCTATCACATTGAATTTACTGTTCTTCTGAAGATATGACTTGAAATTATCGTTTGATAATTTCGAGAAAGGTATATTGGAGACCATTAAAGCTGAACAGGCCTTTACTGAATACATCTAGTTCCAATGATACTTCCGAAGTTTTTTGGATACATTGCTGGAATTTTTTCAGGAGTTTTTACCGTATATTTGCAGCGAGCATCCTCAGATCATTGCTCGCCATCATTCTTTGCTGATCCATCTTTCTATCATGACACTCGGATTGCAAAAGTTCAACAACACGTGCGTTAAGGGAAATTTTGAGTCAACTCGAAAAATGGGGAAAGATGGAGGATATGATATTCTCCACTTACGTGGTAGTAGCATATTGTAAGCAATCCATATTGTGTTGGTCTCCTAATCCCGATATATACATTTGCAAGCGTAAATGAATGAGCAAGAAGGGTTTACTTTCGTTTTTCTTCTGAATTCGAAAGAAAGGCGATCCTTCTGATTAGTCAGATCATCTAAATCGTTATTAACGATTATTCTTTATAGCTATAACTTAAATCGTTTGTTATTCCTAAGCGGATTAACATCTAATACACACCACAAAAATTGTCACATCACCTGGTATTCCGAATTCCACAATCGATTAAGCAGCTCGATCGCAGTTTGTTTGTCAACATATGTTTTTGGACATATGAGGGGAAAAAATCTTATCTATGTAGTAACATTTGTTTCCATATGATCTCAAACACGTCTGAAACAAGAATGAGTTTATTTGACTATCAGTATTCATTCAATTTGTCTTCTGTTTTCACGCTAAATTAATGCAAGTTTTCTGTGTTCCTTGCTGATTTTCGAATCTTTTAATTTATTGTAATGGCTACTGAACGTCCTGGACGCTATTTGATATGAAGTGGTAAGAATTGTAACACTTCTAAAGGAGGGGCGATGCTAAGGTTACGTGGCTAACTTGTTGAATGTTGACCAAAGCACTATTTCAAGAGCAATTAATCGGTACCACGAAACAGGGAATATGGAAGAAGGGCAGGTCAGGGAAGAAATCGGATAACAACACCAGTTGATGATCGTTGGCTTCGTTTAATTGCACTAAGAGTTCGGCACTGTACGGCTACAATGAACTTGCACTTTCCAGAAATGTGCATATTTCATTGCAAACTGTTAGGAACAGGCTCAGAGAAGACGATATCATAACAAGGGTGGCTTCTACGGGCCCGTGTCTCACCAGAGAGCAACGAGTTGCAAGACTTCAGTTTGCGAGGGAACATGCAAATTGGGGTATTCCAGAATGGTTGAATGTTCTCTTTTCCGACGAGTCTAGGTTCTGTCTAGTATCAAATGATAGACGCACGCCTGTATACAGACGACCTGGGGAACGGTATCAACAATGCAATATCCGGCAAACCAAAAACTTCGAAGAGGGCTCAGTAATGGTGTGAGGAGGCATTTCTTTCCATGGTCGAACTGAGTTAGTCCTAGTGAATAATGGAAGAATGAAAGCGGCCAGATACATCGCTGATATCCTTGAACCCCATGTTGTACCCTTTGACCCATTGATTGGCGAAAACTTCATTTATATGCAAGATAATGCTCGGCCTCATGCAGCTAGAGTAGTTACAGAATTACTGCAAAATGCCGAAATTGATATTTTAAGATGGCCAGCCAGAGGTCCCGACTTGAATCTCATAAAACATGTTTGGGACAACATGGGGTGGCATATTCAGCAACGTAGGATGCCTTGTAGAACACTCCAACAACTAGAAAAACTGCTTCCTGAAATTTGGAACTCAGTGACTCAAGAGTACATCCAAAATTTGTTTGAGGGGCTCCCGAGACGTATACTGGCAGTAATTAGGGCCCGGGGAGGAAACACTCGATTTTGAAAATGATTAGTAATCATTCGATGCTAGTTGATTGGTCTCTTCGAGAATGTTTGAAGATGGTAGAATTTTTTAATTTTTCATTAACTCGAAAATTGTTGATATTTTCCATCACAAACTCATCTATTTTGAATTATATCTTCTTATTTTACA
Source organism: Cryptolaemus montrouzieri (assembly GCA_013387265.2). Taxonomy (NCBI): domain Eukaryota; kingdom Metazoa; phylum Arthropoda; class Insecta; order Coleoptera; family Coccinellidae; genus Cryptolaemus; species Cryptolaemus montrouzieri. The sequence continues at coordinate 40,645,677 of JABFTP020000124.1, read as the reverse complement.
CTTCTGAAAGGTACCAAGCGACTCTTGAATGACCAACCTAAAAGTTTAAATAGTATTGTCGTAAAAGTAGGGTGATGCGACAATTTTTGTGGGGAGTGTATTCAATTGTTATATTGTAATTAAATTAGGAAACGACTCACTTTTTTCAATCGGAGGCAAATAAAGAATACTATTTCACTTCATGAATGTGCATTAACGGAAAACTTCAAGAGAGGTGTTTCGTGATGTGTTTTCAAGTATTTCATAAGAGAATTCTTATCTAGGAACTCCTACCGACTTATTTTTATATTTTTATTTGTTTATACACATGGAAAATTTAAATCCAACTTAATTAATTACACACCCTGAATACCATCCACCGATTGGCATGTCCGATCATGCAGCTATCACTTCAACCCTTCAGCTTAATATTACTATACCTAAAAATCCAATCGCGTTGAATACAGCATGACCAACTTTGATTCGCTCTCAGAGGAGCTTCAGAGTGTAAACTGGCAAAGACTCTTAAATCCAGCCGACGACGCTGATATTATGTGGAAAAAATTCCATTCCACGTTACTGTCCCTTATAGATAGACACTCCAGGAGAAAGACCTCACGTATAAACTCTCTTAAACCATGGATGAATTCGTAACTTTTATCACTTATACAACACAAAAAACGTCTCAGGAAGAAATATAAATGAACTAAAAATTCTGAAGATTTTACAAGTCATAGAGATTTTTCTAGTCACGTGACCTATGCTCTGCGCTCTGCACGCTGTGAATATGAGGAATCAATTGCTGCCTCCGAGAATAACAGAAAACTTTACAAATTCATTCGTGCCAATTTGCAATCGGAGCCCTTTGCTACGAAAAGACGATGGGAGCATGTGTGGCTCTGATGCCGAATCGGCGGAAATTTTGGCAGATGCATTTGCCAGTTGCTTCACAACTGAGCCCAATAACGATCAGATGCCCCATTCTGCAACTAGACGTCTTGAGAATAGTCGAACACACGTAGAGTTTGATTCTTGCACAGTAAAAAAGCACCTACTCAAGCTAAAAAATCATTCGTCTCCAGGACTTGATGGTATCAGTCCTTTTTTCTTGAAGAAGTTTGCCGACGTCCTTTCTCATCCTTTGGCCTTGATTATGAGAACATCTTTCGAGACCTCCCGCGTTCCTCTGGACTGGAAGAAATCAAGTGTCACTCCTATATTTAAAAAAGGTGATAAACTGGACCCATGTAACTATAGACCAATAAGCCTTCTGTCTGTTGCATCAAAAGTGATGGAATCCATAATAGTCGAAGTGACAACAGAGTTCTTGACAAAAAACTTTATCATTCCGTCAGAACAACATGGCTTCGTAAAGGGAAAGTCAACTACCACAAATCTTTTGTCTTGCGTTAATGATTGGACGCATGCCTATGATCAAAGGATCCCTACTGATGTCATTTACCTCGATTTCGCCAAGGCATTTGACAGAGTCACAGTAAGAAGATTAGTTCACAAATTGGATATCGTTGGAATTCGCGGGAAGTTGCTTCTCTGGACTACTAATTATATGTCGCAGCGAACATTCGTGGTGAGGGTTGGTGGTGTTGTTTCGTCGGAAAGACCGGTTGTGAGCGGAGTGCCTCAGGGATCCATCCTGGGGCCACTTTTATTTGTCATTTTCGCCAGCGATCTTTCATTACACATTAAATCTCGCAAGTCATTCTTCGCTGACGACACCAAGTTGTATGCAAACCCGCTCACCGAGAGACAGATTCTCCAGGACGATCTTGACGCAATAAACCGATGGTGTAACGACTGGCTCCTACCACTAAATGTTGATAAATGTGTTGTGCTCCATATAGGATCCAATAATCCATCCCATCAATACTCGATTGACAATCATCCACTTCGCTCAGTTACTTCACATGTAGATCTAGGAGTAACCGTTACTTCAAACCTTACGCGGTCGGAACATGTCCTAAGTGTTTGTGAACGTGCTAATTATTTAATTCATCTCATTCGTAGATCGTTCGTTAAGTTGTCCTTCTCTAGTTCGTCCTATTTTGGAGTATGCAGGCTCGGTTTGGTGCCCGGTTCTCGCTCGGGATAAAAGCATGCTTGAGGGTGTCCAGCGCCGTGCTACACGTATGACTTTTGGGGTCGTTCGTCCCTCATATAATGAAAGATTGGCTAGAGCTGGTCTCATAACCTTCGAGCAGCGAAGACATCGCGGAGATCTAATCTTGTGCTATCGTATAATTAAACACAATTACGCCAACCTGAGATGTTTGTTTAGTTTGAGTGTTGATACTCGTTTGCGTGGTCACCATCTGAAGCTGAAAAATGAAAAATTTTCGTCGAGACAAAGACAGTATTTTCTTGTGAATAGGGTGTTCGATGATTAGAACAGGTTTTCTAGTGATGTGGTGGACTCAAATTTGGTTAATGAATTCAAAAATAAATTGGACTTTCTTTTGTTTACTTAGATTTCGTTTTTGTCATAAGTGGATTTAGTTATTATATATGTGTGCATATTTAATTATGGCTAAGCTGTGCTTGCAATACTATAGAAATTATTTTTTTTGTTATTAAGCTTTTAAAGGACTTGTCCTCAGCCTTAAATTACTTCAATAATAATAATAATTGCTCTGATAAATAAATAAATGAAAATTTGCTTGGACACCGTAACTTTTGTTCCAAGGGGACATACTTTTCGATTTTACACCGCAAAAAAGACTAATCTTATCAGTAGTAACCTGGAAACAAACTTGTTCCATCGAAATACCTGCTATTCGCAATGGTGAAATTCACAGAGGGCATTGAATTTTGTTAGCAATTTCGTTTGGCTCATAAAATAGTGAATTACGGATTAAAATGACATACTCTATTCAAGAACGGTTTAAAATTAGTTCATTTCTTTTTGCCAATATCAGGTGTTTTAGTAAGTTCCATCCCTATAAAATAACACTGATCCATTAATTTAATGAAGATGATTGCGATCATCGATTGCAATTTTGCGAGTGAAATAATCACTCGTAATCCACCACTTATTTTCAACATAGATGAATGCTCCTTCGTGGTGCTGTTAATGTTCTGCATTGTAGGTATTGGTCGTATTACAATACTGGAATTTATAGAGGAGGTTCTACACAACATCCTAAAAAATTCAATGTGTGAACTAGAATTTTGGAAAGCGTATTATTGAGAGATATTCTCTACCGGGAAATTAGATAAGTGAAATGTATCTACAGTTATCGACCAGCAGGTGTAATGTTTCAACACGATGGAACAAATGCGCACCATGCGATGTCTAAGTTTCTGAATGAACAGTTTCCAGGAACACCTGCCGTTTCCTCGCCATTGGAATTTTTCTTATTTCAATTTAAAATCGTAAATTTATGCAACTGAACGCAATGCTTCTGGAGAGGGAGGTGGGAAGAAAACATTTTCAACATTTACTTCATCGACACAATTAGTAATTAATTTTTTTTCACTATAATATTTTTGTTTTTTTGGGAAATATTCAATTGATTTCAAAAACAAGGTGTCATTAAAGAACAGTGCCATTACCTTTAAAATATGATGTCACTCGACACACATTCCCTTAGCTAATAAGAGAAGAAGCTATTGTTTGTTTGAGCTGGGTAAAAAAAACGTTTAAAATCCAAAAAGTATGCCCCCCTTAAAACTAAGGTGTCCGAGCAAATTTTTGTTCATTCATTTATAGGGCGATTAACTCGGCTTTTTGATGCGCCTCCCTGTATGTATGCAATATATATTTTTATATCTTGGTGTAAATAGATATATTCAGTTATGATTTAAACAAAGATTTTATTTTGAATAAAACATTATAATTGGTGTTAACAAGCGTTTAAGTGTTAAAACTTTGTAAATGTATATTCATTATTATTCTCAAATAATTTCTCATGAAGTTGATGAAAACTTATTTCACAAGCAATTGGGCCTAAGGAATTAATCTGCCCTGCGAATTAAAATCGTTCTTGACCAATGTTAACCATTTTCATTTGTATTATTCTTTTTTTAGTTTGAATAACATGCATGCTTAGACAGAAGTCTGTGAGCTCATGCAACAGTGCCATTTCTACTTAAATTTGATTTGAATAAATAAGGGTTTCAATTATTCCTTTCATTCACTTATGTTTGATTATGTATATTTGCTGACGATCTTATGTTAAAAATTTGTCTTAATGAAGGAGATTGCAATGGATGATACAAGCAATATTTCTATAGAAATAATCTTTATTTGATATTAATTTTCTTTTTTGCTTCTCAGATTTTTATCAACAATGAATGGCATAAATCAAAATCAGGCAAAACATTCCCTACAGTTAACCCTGCAACGGGAGAGGTTATAGCGGAAGTTCAAAGAGGCGAAAAAGCCGATATAGATGCAGCAGTTGATGCAGCTCACCAGGCTTTCAAATTCGGTTCACCTTGGAGAAAAATGGACGCTTCCGAAAGAGGACACCTTTTGTATAAACTCGCTGATCTATTCGAAAAGGATGCTGCTTATCTTGCTGTAAGAAAAACTATTGGAGATTTAACAAAATTTTCAATTATAATTTTCATTGGTGATTTTTTGTATCAACGTTTTGTTAAAACTTGTCACCATAAAATAGAAATATTTAAAATAATTTAGATGAATATAGATTTTAGTGAAAAGTTATTTTTACGTATTGATTAATATTTTCTTTTTAGCTGTTAGCTGAAAATCATAATTTTTCACAAAATAATTTAGGAGATCCTATAATAATATCGTCTATGCACTTTTATATTGTTATACATTTGTAATTGATTATCAGCGGCTGGTATTGTTTACTGGGTAGTGGATATGGTACTTTGGATGTGAACCCTTCAATTTTTCTTTAAAATTACTAATCCATTTCATTCTCGTAAACTGAAGAAATCTGCACAAAAACTGACTTGGAATTTTATTTAGAAAATTCATATAATAGGTTGCTTGTTGAAATTGATTTTGAATCTATATTCCATTTATTTATTTTACCAAAATCCATTACATGTGTACTGTCAACAAATGAGAGTCCAAATGTTGTACCAATTAATTTCAGATTCTCATGTTGAATCTTATATTTTTCATGGAAACATTTGATCAGAACATCATGTTAAAACCAGCCTAAACCAATTAAGTGCAGTTCGGAAAAAAGTATGGACTACATCTCATAGGCAGCGTTCAGATTTTATGAAAAACGTTCAATTAGGTCAATTTTGCATTTGATTTTTCCATTTACTGATAGAATTAAATAGGTTTTTATTGGCATAGTTATGTTGAAAACATAACGTCTTCCAATTCCTTTCTAAATGGCAATATATGCCATGTGATATATCGTTGAACAGTTCATCTCGACTTACTCAGTATGCTCTTATATTTCGATGCTATTCAGTACTGTCGATTCAAAACGGTGACCATTTAATTGTGGGAATTGCCGTGAATTGAGTCTCATAAAAGAAAAAACTTTTTTATTGTTTTTTTACAAAAAACATGGTTTCACCATCTAGAACACATCAATAATGAAACGAGAAGAACGTGTTGATGATGAAGCAAAAAATAAAGGAATATATAACACAGTAACTGGTGAAATATTTGATTTTTTTTAACAGATTTCAAAAGTTCTAACTCCAGAAAATGTGGAGTCTCTTGATATGCCATTCCATAAAGTCAAACACAAAGTTTCTAAGGTCATCAACAGGGATCTTCGAGAATCCAGTCTGGATGTTTTTTGATCAATATCGACAATTTTATTGGTTTACACAAGTGCTGACGAAAAAAGGTTGCTTCATCTGAGAAAACAATATTTGCGGCAGTTTTCAACTTGTTACAAATTTGTTCGAAATTGTCCAGAATTACTATTCTTTTATGGAAATAAACCTCATTCTCTTCCAGAACGGCTATGTGTCGATTGTTTGCTTGTATGACTTATTTCCGTCTCAAGTAGTTATCGAACGACACTACTTTCATTTTTAGGTAAATTTTCAACATGATCATGATCTTTATATTTTAATTAAATTTTAAGGTCGGGATGTATTCATTGGAAATTTTCACGTACCTTGATGGTAACTAACAATTATATGAATTTCATTACGGTCTTTTCAGTGACCATCATCATAAAATTATTAGAAAGAAATCTTATTAACCGTTTGTTACTAAATTCCAACTCGTTAGTTAAATTTTTCTGATGATCCACAGAGCTTTATTATCAGAAAATTTTGAAAAACAAGTTGAAACCATTACAGCTAAAGCTCACAATAACGGCTTTGATTGTGACTTAAGTGACAAAATAAGGAAAGAAAAGAATAACATATAGCTATAAGGCAGATCTATCCAACTATAAATACCAACATATTTTGGACAAAAATATGATAAAAAATTTAAATCCAAAATTTCACTCACAGCTTGAAAAACATTGTCATTTTAGTTAACGCTAAAAATCCTATTGAGAATAAAATAAATCAGGAGTTTATAAGTTAGTTAGTCCAAACTGCAATAATTTCTACATAAGTCAAACTGGTCATTTCTTCAAAATTAGATATAAAGAATATACAATTTCATTCATTAAAATGAACAAGATTAAACATTGGCTAACAACTGCATCAAAATGGTCACTTTCAATCCTAGTGTTATCGATATGAAAATCTTACACATTGTCCCAAATAGTAGAAAACTTAATTACCTAGAATCAGTTAAAATTCTCGAATTACTGTTTACTGACAACCTCTATATAATGAATGAGCAGACTGATTTATGTAAATTCCAAATTTTTGATATATTCAAACAACTGCCTTTCAATAGTTTATGAACTGGTTACCTACTATCTGATTCTTCCGAATTCACTAAGGACACATATATAAATACCGCTGCATTTTATACCTAATTTCATACTGTTCGCAACTGCGGTGAGTTTCCTATTAATTTATTTGTTGGTAGTAAAAAATTAGTGCTAATGGTCCTTCTTGTGTTTCTGTTTTTTTCTCATTAGATTTTATGTGTTCTTGACAATAAAATCATATTTTCTATTTTTACGAAACACTTGAGAATTAATTTAGGATGTTTTTTAAAATTCAACAGTCGCCATTTTGAAGCATCATTACTGTATCGCAGTGAAATCTAAGCGTCCACAATCAAGCAACAGTTTTCAAATGATCACAAGCTACATATTGTCGTTTGGAAAACACATTGATGACAAATAATTTTTGGCATATGCCAAGAAATAAAACAAAGAAATTGTGTTAGAAGATCGAAAATAAAGAACAAAATTGATCTACACATTTTTCATAAAGAACTGAAATCTATTTAATTATTAGATAAAGTCCATACTTTTTTATACCATATGTAAAGATTTATACTTGGCCATTTGATATCATCAAATTCTCGTAAATATAACTGTTTTTATGGTGTATATTGTTTGTTTTGAATGAGAACAATAACATTTGAATTTGGGAGGCTTTTACTTGGTAAAATCCATTATCAATAATAAAAACAAGTATTGTGTTTTAAGGAATTTTACTTAATAATTGCGATTCGTAACGCGTTTCACTACACCGTAGCTTCTTCAGACGAATGAATGTACAGAAAATATAAATGAGAATATAAATATAAATGTTCTTGAGTAATTAAAAGCTTATTGGGTTGCTTCTTCTTAAGTGGTTATTTATGACAGGTATATCCAATAAAATTAAGGAATAGATTGCTCCCCGAAGAGATTCAATAGAGGTGAAGGGCTTAAATCGACTTGTTCATTGATGAGTTTATCTGAGTGTTTGTATTCATTGATTTCTAAAGTGTCCCAAAGATCAACCTTTCAATATTTATTATCTGTATGCAAAATTTCAAACTGTGGGTCGAAAGATTGATTATTTTCTAAGAGATGATTCGCGTAATTTGAATCTGATTTTTTATTTGAAAAACTGCGTTTATGTTCCGATATTCTAATATTAAAATTTCTATGTGTTCTACCAATGTAGAAATTATCACAGTCATTGCAATTCAATCTATAAACACCTGATCTATTGTTTTTACCTGATTTGGTTTTATTATTTTTTATATATTTGCCTAAATTATTATTAGTTTGGAAAGCTATGTTGAAATTATTGCTACTCAAGAATGATTTCAGTTTCTCACTTGTAATGCTAACGTAGGTTAAGCTGTTGAATTTTTGTTTCAATTTATCGACAGGGTAAACTTCATTCAATGCGATTCTAAGAATCTAGAATCGAATCTAGATTCTTAAAATCGCATTGAATGAAGTTCACCCTGTCGATAAATTGATGAATTGCAATGACTGTGATAATTTCTACATTGGTAGAACACATGGAAATTTTAATTTTAGAATATCGGAACATAAACGCAGTTTTTCAAATAAAAAATCAGATTCAAATTACGCGAATCATCTCTTAGAAAATAATCACTCTTTCGACCCACAGTTTGAAATTTTGCATACAGATAATAAATATTGGAAGGTAGATCTTTGAGAAACTTCAGAAATCAATAAATACAAACACGCAGGTAAAGTCATCAATGAACAAGTCGATTTAAGCCCTTCACCTCTATTGAATCTCTTCGGGGAGCAATCTATTCCTTAATTTTATTGGATATACCTGTCATAAATAACCACTTAAGAAGAAGCAACCCAATAAGCTTTTAATTACTCAAGAACATTTATATTTATATTCTCATTTATATTTTCTGTACATTCATTCGTCTGAAGAAGCTACGGTGTAGTGAAACGCGTTACGAATCGCAAATTATTAAGTAAAATTCCTTAAAACACAGTACTTGTTTTTTATTATTGAAAACAATAATACTATTAATACTATTGAATAAAGAAAAATAATAACGAAGCTGATTGTTTCTTCATTTCAGAGCTTGGAGACCCTTGATAATGGAAAGCCATATACAGCATCTCTCAGAGATGATGTAGGGCTCAGTATCAAAGCTCTCCGTTATATGGCTGGTTGGGCCGACAAAAATCATGGCAAGGTTATTCCTATTGACGGCAATTTTCTTTGTTATACACGTCACGAACCAGTTGGTGTTTGCGGCCAAATTATCCCTTGGAATTTCCCACTTCTGATGTATGTTTGGAAAATTGCTCCTGCTTTAGCTACTGGAAATACTGTAGTATTGAAGCCGGCTGAGCAGACGCCTTTAACAGCCTTGTACGCTACACAGTTGGCAAAAGAAGCTGGTTTTCCTGCTGGAGTATTGAACGTCGTTCCTGGATTCGGAGATGCTGGAGCTGCCCTGGTAGCTAACGATAAGGTAACAACAAATGTCGTTTTTTCAAAATTTTCTCAAACTGATTAGTCAATTTTTCAAATTACATAAAGCAACATAAATGAGCTGATAATTTGATGTTACAACTTCGCTTCTACTATATATTATGTGAATTATTTATTGTGATGGCCCTTTGCATAGAATTATTTTTGAAGCAATAAATAAATATATTAATTAGTATCATATTCTGAAAAGAAAGTACTCTTGTTACTATTTGCTATAGTACAATCGTAATTTAGTCCACACAAATTGCGTAACAAGAATATGTTGAGGAGTAAAGATGAAGACGTGTTCCTGATCCCGAACTATATTCTGTCAACATCGAATTCCTTTCACAGATGCAGGCAAAATTCTTTTTTATAGAAGTTATCACACCAAATTAGTCAAATAAAAGGTTATCCAATAGATGGTTGTTTGTTTTTTATTATTCATTCGCAAATGATAAATTGCGATTGAGTAGCGCATCTCCAAATGACAACCACTTTGTTACTATCGTGGATGTTTGTTATTCAAAAAAATTTATGGTGGACGCGGTGACCATTAAAAGTCAAGTCTTCTACGTTTACTGGCTAAATTTAAGACGATTGGTTCGGTAAAAAATCATTCAATTTTTAAGGGATGCTCAATGGATCGAGGACATTGACACATAAGAACTTGGCCTTTCACAAACCTGATCTCTGGGAATTTTGTTTCAATGCCTGGTCCTGCGCTGGTACAATTCCAACTGGTCTAATGTTAATGTTCATCATCTTAAGCGGCGAAATGCATTTTTGTCTTAATGGTAATGTTAACCCATATGAGCATGAGCATGTGATAACGCATTCACATAAAGATATAGGTGCAGATTTTGAATTGGTTCGTTGAAAACTATGTTGGTGAAGTCATCACCTTCAACACATCGATGTTAGCCAATTTCAGTTCAAGCAGAACGGCTGTACGTGAGCTATTGCGAAGGCCTCATTGAATATTTTGCATTAACGGTTTGAAAGAATGGTTATCCTTCGCGGAGATGACGTGAATTAGCTCACAATACAATTTGACCTCGTTAGACTCTTCTTGCAAGGCTTCCCGAAGTGATAGTTTTATGCCAATAAGCTTCAAATTTAGGCTGATCTATACGTCATTAAAAATTCCACTTTTCGGATGCGTACCACTGTGAGAAACTGTGACTTAAATTTTTGAATGATGCCATATTCCATATATAATGGAACATATGAGCTTTCAATTAAAAATTTAATTTTATTACCTCACACACATTTTGTTTTATTCCATTTCAACGTCGCTTTTAATGGAAAACTCGATACAATAATATCAGCTTTAGAAAAGTATTATTAATTCAAACAAAACACAAGATTTCATTTTGAGAGTTATTTATTTCCATCTGTATAGTAATATATAATATTGGGCGCTTACAGTATATTTATTCAAAAATATGTACGAAGTCCGTTTGAAAAGCAAGTTATTGGTAAACATATTTTCTGTATGTTTTTCAATTTAATTCCTTGGAATGACTAAAGGAAAATGATTTTTTTGTCATCATAAACTTGTAACAGAAACTTCTGTAGTTGCTTCGATAGTGATTTAGATACTCATTCTATTCCTGAATGCATTTATTTAATCTCAGTGAATTTCTGCCTATTTTTAAAATATTTGAGTAGTTAGTTTGAAAAATAAATATATGATTATTATAGGTCTCATTATATTTTTGAAAATAAAATTTTTACGCAAAATAATATTGTAACCGATCAGTGTTTCATTTCAGGTTGATAAAATTGCTTTTACTGGTTCAACAGAAGTTGGTCTCAAAATTCAACAAGCTTCAGGAGTGGGTCGTCTAAAACGCACAACTTTAGAATTAGGAGGCAAAAGTCCCAACATTATATTGGCTGATGTTGATGTAGCCAAAGCAGTAGAAGCGGCACATATGGCTGTATTCTACAATCAAGGTTCGAGAATTTAATTTAATTGGAGTATACATTGAATATTTTTTGTCATTATTTCTTGATTTACTTATTATTTACAAAATTTTTTTCAATTGTGACAATATTTAACGATAGATTCCGGGTGAATCAATTTCTCTGATTTCAATAGTTCAATAGCCCCAGAGAAAAATATTCATCAAATTTCGCTATTCTCTTAGCCTATCATACTCTGAATATTTCAGGTCAAGTATGCTGCGCAGGTACAAGGACTTACATTCAGGAATCTCTTTATGATGAATTCGTAGAAAGATCTGTGGAACGTGCAAAAAAGAAAACTGTTGGTAATCCCTTCGATCTTAAAACCGAACAAGGACCACAGATTGACGATATACAGATGGAGAAAATTCTTGGATTGGTTAAAGCAGGAATCAAAGATGGAGCTAAGTTGTTGACTGGAGGGATCGTCATGGAGATAAGGGATATTTCGTACAACCTACTGTTTTTGCAGAAGTAGACGATTCTAATGTGATTGCTCGTGAGGAGGTAAATATTAAAGAAATTCAACAAGATTATGGAAAAAACTTTCTATAGCAATGCTGCTGAAATTCATTTATAGGGATTCGAAAAGTCCTATATTTATGTCGTTTATTTTAGTTATTGGTTGTAATGAACAAGAGTAAGTTCAAAACCTCATGTCTGCTGGATGTCCAATCTGTGTGGTCAGCTTTGAAAATTCAGGTCTTCTACATGTCAAAACATTGGTTGACTGTTTCTGCAAGTCTAGACTTATTCTTCAATAAAATTTATTATAATTATGTTCCCATATAAGCAAAAACCTACGTGGTGCTAGTATTTGTCTTAAGATAAAAATAAACTACTGTGATGTTCCTTGCAGCAACTTTTTTCCATGCGGCTGAGCTCATGATGATTTGACGCTGAGTCCAACACAGGGTATTTCTTTCATTGAACCATTTTTGCATCTCGGTTTTTTTTAATTTGAACTGAGATTATGTTTATGGTTCATTTCGTCATGATAATCGCAGCATTAACAATGATGTGACGTCCGCCTTTCACCATTGTAGATTTCGAACAAATGCTGCTTCCATACTTCACGATTAGAGCACTGTTTGTGAATGTAAATAAAGGTTTCATCTAAGACTTAGATGATAGTTCTGCCTGCAATTAAAATTGAGGGTTATTTTAAGCTGTTAAATTTTAATGAACGCCTTCAGTATATCACCGAATACACTTAAAGAAGGTATGGAAAGTTCATATTGATTGTGATTTCATTGCAGTTTTTAACAGGCCTTCAAACAAATCTTGAAAGTGAAGCAATAAAAGATGATTTTTCGAAATGTATTTACTAATTCAACTGGAACGATTATCCCGAACTACACAAAATATAAAGAAAATAATGAATGTTCATAAATTTTCTAGAAATATAACAGCGTTAAAAATGAATATAATGACTAACCGAATAATTATGGGAGAATTTTGTCAAATAAGAATAAATGTCACTAAACTTTTTTGAAAGTATCTCTTATAAATAATAAGTATCCAAATTTTCTGAATAAAGTTGATAACAGGAACCACAGGAGTATTGAATATAATATTTCTTGTAATTTAATAACATACTTTCTTCTCTATATTCTTTTATTTTGCTCAAAAATCCGATACATTAATTTGAAATATCAAATTTTTCTATTAGTGCTTGAGTTAAATTTACAAATTCATGCTTTCATCTTTCAATATTTCATACACAGTAGTCAATCTTCGTTTTCAATATTCATGAAAGTGTTTCGTTTCGAATTCGGCATCGAACTGATCTACTGCCGACTCAAGGTACGGTTAAGTTAAGCAGATCGGATTGATTTTACCCTCTTTAACAAACATTCCTCTCTGCACTCAAACTAACACCTGTAGTTTTGGAAATCCTATTGAATAAAGAATTAATCGGGTTTGTCAATTCTTGAGTCTATATATATATATATATATATATATATATATATATATATATATATATATATATATATATATATATATATATATATATATATATATATATATATATATATATATATATATATATATATATATATATATATATATATATATATTGCCGATTCTTTTTACCAGGAACCAGACATCTCAATTGCCTTTGAAGTATGGGGTGCGACGCACTAGGGTCTCTTCTTGCAATTTGTCACAAAAAGCGGTCTTGTTCTTCAGAAGTAATCTTCCTACGACTTCTTCTAGGCCTATTTTATAGAGATTGTAGCTCCACGTATCGGGCGTAGATTTTTGAAATCGCCCCCTGTGATACCCCATTGTGGCCGGTATATCCCTCTGAGTCACCCCTTCTTCAACGAGAGTAATTATTCGCCTCTGCACATCGGACAATCCAACGTAAGGCATTTTCAAGTATGATTATAGGCTTTTTTAAATTTTGAAATTCACAGTTTCAAATCTCAGTGACGACTGAGGACTGAGTACATTATCCCGAACATGTGGTGATAATTCAACATTTCTTATCATACTATCCAGTTTTTTACAACACATAGATAGATTGATAGATAGAGATAAGGGTATTAAGGCATAAGATGTGGTCATAATTCAACATTTCTTATCATACTATATATATATATATATATATATATATATATATATATATATATATATATATATATATATACTTGTGAAGAATGAAGTGTTTTGTTGTAAAAAAACTGGATAGTATGATAAGAACAACATTTCTTATCATACTATCCAGTTTTTTTACAACAAAACACTTCATTCTTCATAATATATATATATATATATATATATATATATATATATATATATATATATATATATATATATATATATATATATATATGATAAGAAATGATTGAATTGTGATCACATCTTATGCCTTAATACCCTTATCTCTATCTATCAATCTATCTATCTATATATATATATAGATATATATTATTATTAATTATTATTGAGCCCTATGCCTTAATACCCTTATCTCTCTCTATATATATATATATATATATATATATATATATATATATATATATATATATATATATATTAAGGCATAGGGCTTAAGTGATATTATTGTGTGTAAAATTCAATCTAATCCAACCGTGAAGAATTATAATAAATTTTATCGAAAAGTTAAGTTCAGAACTTTTGATTCATACAACCGTTGTTTGCAGAAGTAGATGGCCCAAATTTTCAATTCAAATTTGGCTATACAGCTTGCGCATTTCGCAAGCATTTCAACGTTGATGAGATTTTAATTTATTCTAATATTCATGACCTTTTCCTTGTATATAGATTTTCGGACCTGTTCAGCAACTGATGAAATTCAAGGATTTAGATGAAATCATTGAACGTGCCAACAATAATAATTATGGTTTAGCAGCTGCCGTTTTTTCAAAAGACTTGAACAAGGTTAATTACATAACACAAGGCCTTAGAGCAGGAGTTGTGTGGGTCAACACTTACAACATGTTACCTGTTCAAAGTCCATTTGGTGGTTATAAAGATTCAGGACATGGAAGGGAAATGGGAGAATATGGTCTGAGGCAATATACTGAAGTGAAATCCGTTATTACATCTTTATATGAAAAAAATTCTTAATTCTTAATTTATGTTGTTTGTCTTTCCAAATTTTAATTATTTATCAAATAGAGTGATAAACCATATTACTTTGATGATATTTTTATAAATTATGTAAATAAAAGTGATAGAACCTACAGCTGTGATTGAATTATTAGTTTTATTGAAGTTTATGTTTGCGAATGCAAGAATTCTCCGCTTTAACGACGGAATGCATAATTATAATTCGAATTATTATTTTCTCTTACCGTACCATCATCTGTTTCGTTTGATTTATGATTTGATGAAAGCAGTACAAAATTTCTCCTATAGATTTCATAAATAATCTGGTCGTTAGACTTTGAATCAATATAATTATATTCATAACATTCATTTAGAGTGACAAATGAACTTTGTCGGTCGCCTAGGCGCCCACCGTGCCTGTATTTTTAAGGCGCCTGAGCATTTTAGACGCCAGGTTGAAGACAGCATTTTCAGTTGCTAGGTAATTCAAGATGACGGATGATGGAACGTTCGGAGAGCGTAGGCGTTTAAGGATTCTAGGAACTCTGGCGCCGGAAGGGTTGGAGTTCCCAGGTGCTCGAAGCGCAAGGTTGGTTTTGGGCACTAGGTGTTCGAGGCGTCTGGGCGTTCAGGGGGCCTGACCGGTCGAGGCGCAGGGTGGTTCGGAGGGCCCGGGTTTTAGGCGCGAAGCAGTGTGGGGCGCCTGAGTGTTTGGGGCAAGGCAGTTCTAGGTGCAAGGTGGTTTGCGTCGTCTGGGGCAAGGTAGTTCTGGACATTTGAAGGCGTAATATAGTACAGGGAGTTTATGCGCGAGATACTTCAGGGCGCCTAGATGTTTAGGATTGTAAGGTAGATCAATCAATTTAAAAGTTGACAGGTTAACTGGAGGAGCACTGTCGTGTGAAAAAGACAAATAAGTCTTAAATATGAATCTTGACCAATCAAATGCATCACACTTAACACTTAAGCTTCAACAATGTTTGAAGAAATCTTGATTCGCTACGATTTCAGGGTAAACCAATAATGTTTGTGATGCACATTTAGAATAAATGGATTAACAAGGTGTCAGAAGATTTATCGTTTTGTCTTCTCCATATAACATTTCCATTCCTGATACAATGTATTTCTAGAAGACATATATATTTTCGAAACAATTAGTTCAGAACGTATATTAGACGAGTAGCCACATCAGATCATTATTGTGATACTGTTATACTGTTACTTACCTTGTGCGAAATGTCATGATATTGCTACTTTTATTTGATATTTTTTTGAACTAAACAGATCCCAAAGAAAACATTTTTTCAATGAGATTGGTTAAAAAGTAATTATACAGGAGCACAAGTGTATTAATTACTATGATTTTATTGCCTTCGTAATTTGGGCTGGAGGTTGACTCAAATATGGCGATTGTTTTTGATGTTATATTACGCTCAAACTGATTACATCTTATTTGATGTATATTCAATATTTTTAAGAAATTATTCTGGAAAAACAAATTGATTTTTCTCAAAGAATGAAAACTTACTTTGATTAGTATATTCAGTAGATGAAAAATTATTGATAAAACTATGAATAGTTGTCGTAGTATTTTATTCTTTTATATCGGATTGAAAGTCTTTTCTCAATTATTAAGGCTTATAAGATCAATGAACTTCAGCCAATGTTAATTCTGAAGAAAAATGGAAACTTATTCTAAATGCATGTTTTCTACTTTTTTCATCTCAAACTATGAAAATGAAACGTCTTCATTTTCGGATCAGTTGCGTGAACTTATGAAATTGTTCCACAATAACAGGCATAACAGCAGAAACTGAAGAATCAATCAAGTGTTGAATGTAGTGTACAGCTTCTTCCTCACTTATTTCTAAACGAAGTTTGTCTTGTACTTTTCTAACAGCCTTGTCGGGCTCCAATGCTATATCAGGAATACTGGCATCAATCATCAGAGAGAATAAGTTTAACATCAAATTGGCATGCCTGTAATGAAAAAAAAACTAATAAATTTAAGCAAATTTTCTTGATATATATTATATTCTAAATCGTCTAGGCCAAGTAAATAATGAAAATTATTGGTGTAAATGCCAATTCCTTTCAGCCAACGTCTCAATTATACTCTTGAACACAAGTGAAAAGTTCAAAAGATTCATTCATATAGTATCCACCCAAATACTTAAATGTTAAAATGTCAAATAAACATGAAAATGCAGTAAAAAGCAAAATTAAAACTTTTTACTTTATTTCAATACACTTTTTCAACATACTAAAATCTCTAAACACGATTTTGACTTCATTTCATTGAATTTCATTGTGGTGAGCCTGGTCACAGGTGAAACCTTAAAGAACATAAATACCTGATCTTCACGTTATCCATTCTCATATTATTGGTCTGTTCTATATTTCAGAATATTTGAAAGAAAATGCCATCGTGAATATGCATTTGACACTCCCCGTCTGATGTCATTGGTTGGTAATGTTATACCCAATTGGCAAAACAAAACCCCATAATTGTCGCACAACACCGCTTAATGAAAAACTATATTTTTTAAGAGTCTTAATTCGACAGTTTTGACATGAAATAGACAAATTTCTATAATGTTTTTGTATAGACGTTCTCACAACTCATACTATATGGCAAATAAATACTGCAAGTATATAGTTTCGTAAACATTATAAAGCATCTTAACTATTATATATTATAAACTATTCAAGAAGGATTTTATACAAATTATGAGACTTATATAGCTTAATAGCGACGTTAAAAGTAAACTTGTGTAAATAATTGCATTGAAGTTCCTTAAGATTGTTGATTTTCGAAGAGAAAAGAAATAAAACATTACTCAATAAGTAGGAAAGATTTTATAACCAACACCAAGTGCAGGTGTAAACTCATATGGATCCAGAGCTTATAGAATGAAACTGCAGTTTCCAGGAATAAAGTTGAAGTACTGCATTATAAAATCTTTTCATAAGGAAATTACCTTAAAATACCAGAATAAATCAAGCTGGTCTAATGGCGTCTACAAACTGGATCAGGCCGCATCTGATTAAAAACAAGTCAAAGAGAATGGCCATGTTGAAAGATTAGGTAGAAAAACAACCATAGAATATTTCAGACTTTCAGTTCTTGTGATCAACCAATGACTGAAGTGTCATACAATTCTTCAAGTATAAAACTGAGTTTAATTCAAAAGCAATAACTATTCTAGCCCCAACTACAGTGCAATTGAAGAAAAAACCAAAAAGAACGAAAACTAAGTAAAATAGCGACTACTATTGTGGTAGTGAAGAATACACGGGTACCGAAGACGAAAATTTGATGTCGAGGATAAATGAATAATTTGAGACGTGGACGACGGCTTTCATCATTAATCACTCTGCATCAAGAGAGCTTCTTAATAAATGGAACCTGGTAATCGTTATGTCTAATTTATTTCTATCGCTGTTTATTACTTTAGCTGATACTAGTTCAGCTGAAAAGATTTCAACATTCCACATATGGTCTGTTAGTCTGTTTTCTATATATATATTACATTGTCGATTTATGAATTTGAATCTCCTGCCTCTGACACAATATGTTAATATAAAATTTTAGGTAGTAGCTTGGAGGAACATGTTCTAGGAAAGGATAACGTACCACGATCATTCCCCCAGTTTGAAAGCTCCATCGTCAACTTCCTTCTATTATTCTTAAATTTTACTATCTTGAACACTCACCCACGCACATATACAAATGACAAGCAGTAAAAAGTAAAGTTTACCTGGACGATGTTAATATAAAAGAATTCGAGATGCATTCCATATTATTAGTCTGGCTAATACCAATAACGCAAAGAGAAATTTTGTCTTTCATTTGCAGTAACTAAATATAGTATTCCATTTGAAGTTAGAAAAATAATAAGGTTTGAACATTAGCAAAATTCGACATCAATCGAATTGCACACTGTATAGCTGTATCCAATCACTTACTGCTTATGGATATTTAAGTTCATGAGAATAATTTCGTATTGAAATTGAGATTGTCAGATAATTCTAGTACATACAGCAGATTTTCGAAAAAAAAACATATTTTCACAAAATGTCAATTAATTCAAAAACTGTTCTTTTAAGGCCTATAATGATCTGAAGAAACTCGCCTTATTTTCGTTAAACACGTTCAAAAATTATGAGAAACATAGGGCGTCTAATTTAACAAGCAAATTTAATATGATTATATGAATATATTTAACAGGAACAAAATTATGGTCCTATTATACACTGAATATATCCCATATAGTACCCCATTATGAAGTATGGAGAATAGGTCACTTACCTTCTTAGATGAAGAAACGCTGTATAACACTGTTTTCTAAATTCTTGATAATGTTCTGAGGTAACACCCCCCATAGCTTCCACCATTTCCTTGCTGAGTCTCATAGGTGGAGGCAGAGGTTTTGGATCTCTACCAAGAATGTAACCAAAATCTATATGGAATAATTTTCCGCAGGGAGTGAGCAATAAATTATCCAAATGCCTGTCACCTACACCTAGAAGATAGGTGATAACACAGTATCCAGCACAAGATCTGACATAAGTGTCCATTATATCAGGTGCTATGCCGTAAGGGCTGGTTTCTTGAGGATGGTGCCTCTTGAAGTAATTCTGTATGCTTCCTAAAATTGATATACTTTTATTATTATTGTTCTAGAATTTGTATAGAAAATGAGCACTGTATTTTTGATATTTTACAAAATATAAATAGAATTAACAAGCCCATCATTGAAAATTCTTGAAACCAGAATATTGTGATACGCAATTTTTCAACACACAAATCAATAGCTGCCCATGAGTACCATCGATCCTTGTGGCACTAGAATATTAATATCAAAGATCGCATTTGCACATCACATAGATGCGGAAAGTACTGCGAGTTTAAACTTGAAGTTGTATATGCGAAAAAGCACTAGAAATTATTGCTGAGAGTACAGTACAGAAAAGTTCTTGGAAATCAGTATCATAACATCAGGAACTGTTTAAGAGCCAAACTAATTCAAAATATTCTGATTAACTCGTCTATCCTTTCAGTTTTGAGAAAGATATTTATTTAAAGGAATTATGCGCAATATAATTATAGATTATTTATAGTTTTGGGTATCAACTGATGGCTTTGTATTGAACATGGTTTTTCTGAAAGGGTCAAAATTTCATATATCTTTTTGTTTATGTTGATTCATACATTTGAGTCCTCTTATAAAATTTAATATGTTTTATTTTTTAAAAAGTATGCTTGCATTTTATTTACCCATAATCTGCAGTTGAGTAAAATTGACTCATGAAAGACCAGTTATTTAGTCTACTTTGAAAATATAACACTAGTATATAAAGGATTTATACATTTTTAATTAAAATTATCGACAGTTATATCTACTAATTAAAAAGAAACTAAAAAAATAATACTTAATTCAAGTTAACTAACTTAACAAAACTTACCTTCCGTAGCTAAAGCCTCTGCAATTGTGATTGATTCTATAAATTGGACAAAACCATGTTTTGTACTAGTTGCTAATACTCTGTAAGGGGTCAATTTCAAATCCAAATTTTCTTTACGTAGCAGTTTATCCATTAATGTAATCATTTGCAGGATAAGTTGATCCTGTCTTAAATCGTCTCCATATTTGAATATTGCTACATATTCTTGATCATCCTCAGTTATGAAATACAATTTAGATGGCATAAGAGCAGATTTGAAAAGTATGGATTTTTCTGCAACTATTCCCTTAATCGTTACTTCTGGATCCAGAGGAAATGGGATAGGATCAAACGTTGTGAAATTATATTTGAAAGCGTCGGGATCTGCTAAAAGTTGCCTAAGTTTTTCTGTCTTCTTTTTTCTGTCACCTCTTTCACGGGAAACTGTTCTGATGAGTTTTACAAGCTTATCAATGAATTTTTGTTGCTTGGACAGAATATGTCGCCTTTTCTGCATTTCTAATGCTCCTTGAGCTAGAGTTTGAGTAAAAGTTTTCATAACAGTTAGATACATGTCCCTCACAACAACCTACAAAAAAATGAAAACAATGAAATTAAATAGAAATAATAAATAATCGGTTACTTGAATGAGGTTTCATGAATAATAATCAATAATAACAATATGAAATGTTCTTGAGTACAAATTAACAAAAATCCAGATTCTAAAACCCTACTTGATGTAAGAAAGCTAATCCCTAATTATGTTGATTCTTCAGAAACTGATTGTGAGTATTTTAACATAGGTAAGAGACCTTTCAATTTCTGATCTCGGAAACATTCATTTGAGGAAAATACTAAAGAACAAAATATAAGGCACATTATTGAAAAAGGGTGCAATTTACACATATTATACTTCTACATGAATATGCTTTTACAAAACGATTTTCAGTTTTGTTTTAAATAAAGAAAACTTAACAAATACGTTATGAAAGATTCTGAATGAATTATCAGCATTATTTATTGAAAAATAACCATTTTCATTTTCATCTAAACAGAGGATTACTTCATTTAAAATAACAGCTAAATCAATGAAATATACTCATTTTCATATTTGTAGTTTAGTTCTGTAAAAACATTCAAGCTTATCATTTGGTGAATGCAAATTTTATAGAGGAAAATTACTGAATAATTCTCAATTACTTGATAGTTCTCCAGTTTGTTATATAAGATCGTCGCTGATGAACGTTACAACAGCGTTGGAAACATGTGTTTATAATTTATGGATTTGTGAATAAATCTTCTTAATGAAGTTAACATTGGTGATCTTGTGATATCGCTGTATGTTTGACTTTTACTTTTTTATATTTGCAAATCAACTTTCTGCCGATATCCTAATCTACTCTTCAAATAATTGAGAAACATTAGTTACCAATATTTCCAGAAGACTTATACAAGAGAAAGTATAGAAAAAATAGGTAGTTTTTTGATTCGAAGGGGAAAAATGTTAGAAGAGCTTGAACAAGTTTGTCAAATCAAAATACAATTGTGAGAAGGCAGGAAAGAGTTTTTGTTTAAAATTTATTTTAGAGGATTAGGATCAGTTTCGTTTTCTAGAAGGATCATTCCCCATTCTATCGCAAAACCATTAAGTTTACTTTGGAAAGTTTGAATTATGGGTAGAAATAGAATTATGGCCTACTCGAGCAATTAAATAAGAAAATATTAATACACCTGATTAACCTGTACATTTTATTTCATCAGAATCAGAATGATTTTAGGAGTATCGTCTTACAGAAGCACTCGATACGTTGTATGATTTTTTTAATTTCTTGCTTAAAGGAAATGATAATGAGATGACTTACCAAATATTAAGATAGTGAAATAGTAGACCGAAAAGAATCGCAAAAATAACAATTAACTTGTCTTGTCCGCAAAAATTTTAATTCAATGTAACAAAGACATAGAATATTATACTATTATATAAATATCTTGATGAGATAGAAAATTTTGGGTTGAAGGCAATATGCAATATGTAATCGGGCAAAAACGACGCATTATTAGATAAAAACTGATTGCATGTATGTTAATTTTAGATATCCAATTTCACAAATAATAAATTGAAATGGGTTTTCATGTGTAGCCATACGAAATTACTAAAATAAGGTAATTTTCTGGTTATTAGTAATTCTGTGAGGCTCCGCATTACTATACATATCTAACAATACGTCGTTTTTATTCGATTTCAAATTGCATTAAAGATAATTCAAAACATTCGATTTGTATTTTTTTATTTGAGATAAAACAAGAGGCCTCATACTTTTATAGTAGGTAATTTGGAAATATAAATACTTTGGGTCTCTTTAGGCTTTCAGCTTTATCCACAAATGATTACAGGAGTTTCGAAAATGGTTAGAGAAAGTAATGTCTAGAAAATGATGGTACGGCTGTGCTTCACCTATACTGAATAGGCGGGAGTTTAAATTAATTAAATTCAATTTTCGTATTTATTAAAGAGATCAAATCATGAAATGAATAGGTAAATTGATCCAGAAAGGATTTTTTCCCAATTTTTTCTCATTATTATAAATAGTTGATCATAAATCATTCAATTCAATTTTCTTACTATCAGTGGTTTTCATAAATGAAGCTTTACAATTACGTTTTTACTGTATTCTGACTTACATCTTGCTTAAGAGTCGGTTCTTGATCTTCGCATTCTAGAAGTAAATACCAGTAGAAATAGTTAGCTAATGAACAATTCCTAGATGTCCTCTGAATAAGAAATGATGCCAAATCCATAACATCCTCATCGTCATACATTTGATTCTGGAGAGTGTCGGTATTGGCTGAGTCAGCAAGTACATTCTGATTGTGGAAAAAATTTTCTGGTAAACTCGTAGAACGATTTTCAGTAGAGTCAAGGTTTTCAACCATACTAGTTACACTTGAAACGGACAGGGGTACTTGGTCAGGTTGACTATAGCTAAGAGATCTTTGAAGAATATTTTCATTTGTTACTGTGCTATTACTTTCCTTGCTATCTTTCTTCTCTAACTGGGCTTCTTTCTCGTCCGTCACTGAAGTGATCTCGCGACCAGGAGATAGTCTGACGAACCCTGTAATGAAATATTAAGAATATTGATAATATGCTTCAAGCCAAGAAATGAAGATATTGCGTTATAGGTATTACATATACATATTTAACATCTTTGCTGCTATGCCAAATAATGAGCCATTCTTAAAGAAATTGGTGCACTCAAGCAGTAGAAGTATTATTCAGGATAGTAAAGTTTCCATCATAGAGTGCCGGCTAATGGCAAGAATACAATACAATGTATTGTACGCGTATTGCTTTAATAATGAATATTATTCATTATAATTAATTCAATGAATAGTATTTCACTTAAATACTATCCACAGCCCATAAAGAACGTTGTTCATTATATTTTTATATATAAAATATTAGTTATAATAAATATATTAATTATATAATAAGTTTTACGAAGGATGGTGAATTTACCAAGCCACAAGAAAACTGGATTAAAATTTCAAAATGTTCTATTTTTCCTTCATTTAGGTTAGATTAGAAGAAAGCACTCGATTTGAAATTTGGCGTGGGTATGCTAGAACTACCTTACAATTTTCATTAAAGGTGGGTGTGCCAGTGAGAAAATTAAAGAACTGTGACAGGCGATGATTTGTAAACTATAAGGTATGAATAGTAGGAAATTCAGGAATATACGAGAATGTATTGGAATATTCTTAGCATTGCAATGCCTCTAAACAAGAGATTTTTCATCTTACTCTGGTCATTAGGTTTTCACAACTGCTATTCCCCATAGTTGGAATCAAATTTACGACCTTTCTAACTTTTTTTTCGGGGGAGAAAAGATATGCAAAAAATTTTCCATATGTATTCAGAAGCATCGTATAGTTATTTCTCAGTTAATGTTCTAGAATTTAATTGATGAAATTTTTACTTGATGGAAATCCATCTTCACTAAATAAAACAAGAATATTGAGATTTCTACTATTTATTTAATATGATCTCGACTCGTTTCGAGTAACTGTGTTTTTATCAACAAAATAACGTACTAAGTTAACAATAATATCAACTAACCAGTTATAAAGGTACTTGAAGATGATAATCCACCCAGAGCTATTGGTGTATCTAATTTTGAAAAAAAGATGAGTAATGGTGAATAATTTAGATCCAAGTGATCGTTAAATGTTTTCCTAGAATTCTTGTACCTATTGATCTGGAGTGTTTCCAAAAGATTGAGTTTAAGCCTCTACTTTCTGAATGTAAAATCTTGAATTCGGGATTGAATGAATGCTGTTTTTCTATATGGTAGAAATAATTTGAATGTTGTTGAGCACCTTCTTGAAGATGCCTACTCAAATATTGCTTAAGAATTGTAAATCAACAATTGGCAAAGAGTACAAATCAGTAGTTTACAATTTGGAATATGCTTTTACATAGGTGAGACAATCAGAAATGTCACGGTTAGAATATCGGATCATAAACGTAGTTTCGACTATAAAACAACAGATTCAAATTATTTCTGCCATATAGAAAAACAGCATTCATTCAATTCCGAATTCAAGATTTTACATTCAGAAAGTAGAGGCTTAAACTCAATCTTTTGGAAACACTCCAGATCAATAGGTACAAGAATTCTAGGAAAACATTTAACGATCACTTGGATCTCCATGAGTTTTTTCGAGAAAAAATTGTACGATTCTGCTGTTACTCCACTTGGCGGGACAGTACCCAAAAATCATACAAGATAGTTACTAGTAACTCATTTGGCTTTACAGCACACAATCTTTGATGATCGTACGAAATAATGAATATATAGAAAATACTTTTTCATCTTGTGAGAATGATGATTTACTAAAGTCTGAAAAATATGCTTTGTGGCCCGATTTTTATATTTTCACCTCCCTTCGAACTCTAATCATGCTATGTCTGGATAATCCATTCTACCCAGTAGTTGAAAATGAATACACATTGTTTTTCCAAACCTCTCCGCAATGTTGACAGATCACTCATGCATCCAAGTACTTACTACCTGCTTTGTGGGAATTATCGATATTTGACAGGAACTAAATTTAATTATTTTACGTGTATTAATACTGTTTTCAGTAATAATACTGTTTCTAACGAAGAGGATTTAATTATTATTCGAAAAACAAGTTAATAATTATGCATTTTCAAGTATTTCAGAACTGTTGTACGATGTGATGCTCGAATACAGTACGGATATTCTGGTTAATGTATAAAGCCATTTTAGTTCAAATTTTTCATTTTTCCGAAAGATTTTTGAAACATTTTATTTCATATAAATCTTTTTCTGATAATTACAAATACAACAAAACTGAATAAGCCAAATGTAAATGCAGACATTCTGTAGGTATGAGAGTAAATACAGTGGGCAACTGAATTTCATTTATAGAGATGTTATACCTTAAGATCCTATTTTATTCAATTCACTGTCGACTGTGTATTGTTTATCAAAAATGTAAAGCAATTATGTCACGTAATGAATATTGAAATTCAACTATTTCTTGGAATAACAGTTGCATCACATCTAAAAAGTGCTTGATTACTTAACTTCTGAATAGCAAGATATGGTAGAACCCTGCTTAAATGCGATGTAAAAAATATCTACATGTTTCATATAAAAATTTACTATCTCAGCCGGCTCGGTGGCGTATGCGATATGATGCTCGTCTCATACGCAGAGTTACCTGGGTTCAATCCCCACAATTTCGGTGCGGTTTTTCGGATTCTGGGAATCGCTTGAGTGTCCATCTTTCGGAGGAGATGTAAAGCTGTCGGTCCTGTATAACAGAGATGTGTTGGACATTGAAGATCCCTTCCCTCGACACGAGAGGGGTTCCGCAAAATTCCCGGGTTAGTGAGGTGACAGAATTCCCCGGCGTGTCATTAGCCGATAGGCAGAAATAGAGCACGTTAAAGGAAAAACGAACAAACAATTTACTATCTCGGAAGCATAACATCAATCACTCTCAATGCTAACTTTTTTTCATATTGCTCTCCCTGATTCTATGATACTCTCCGATATATAGTCATTTTCATTCAGCAGTTTTAATTTGGATTTTTTGTCTTATTTAAATGTTCATATTCAAAGTTATTACTCTACAGAACTTAGAGTTTAATAAAATATATCTGAGAAAATAAGTTTTGTTGTATTATATCTTACAAAAGTCTCAAACTAATCTATTATTTCTATTTAATCATAAGCAGGCCTATAATTAGTCAAAATTGACTAAAACATGAATTAGTAAGAGTGTTTTACATAATCTTACACTATTTGAATTTATATAACTATATGGTTAATGATTCATGTGTTGAACTAGGAAAAATGTGTGAATGTAAAAAAAAGTAGTAAAAAAACGTGAATGTACCTAAAGTTGAACCGAATCTGAGCACCATGTTGTGTTTTGAAATAATTTCTTCAACAAATGAGTGACGAATTATTAGGTGAATCTAGCGCATGAGATTAATAATTGTTCTTATTTTGGTGACCAATAAGAGCTAACGATATATCTAAAACGACTCGTAACAGGTGTATATTTTTAATGACTACTATTTTAAAATGCTACCGCTACCGTGCTAAGGTCAGTGTGATCTGCGCGTGCGTATCGATTGCAGTTATATATATTTTTTCGTATTTAAAATTGCACAGATTAAGAACCTCACGTCTGTGAAATACACGTTATTAATCGTTTTTTTAGTGCCCAAGAAGTGAAATTTGGGAAGTGCATGGATAAAATATATGATTTCATGATTTTTTGTCTAGTGATGATGCAATAAATTCTGGAGATTATTTAAAGACCCTAAAAAACTGCGTTAAGTTTAAGAATGAACAGACACGTAATGCTAAGCGAAGTGATCGCCCTGTTACATGCCAATGTCTGCCCACATGGATAATCGATGTAAATATCTTATCGCTGCACTTGCCTGGGAATAATCGATTATACACTTTCTAACCCCGAAGCACGTCTTTTTACAACTAGAGACTCAATTGAAACGCGGCGATTAAAACGGTAGTCTAAAAATTTTTGTGTTACAGTGGCTATAAAATCAGGCAACAAACTTCTATGACGAAGGAATACAAATTCGTCTAATTCGAATAAAACAATAATTAAGTTTGAGGATCTTTACTAAAAATTATTTGACTCGTAACCCAAAAATCAAATTCGAATTACACAAATCATCTCCTAGAATATGATGATCACTCTTAATAGTGGCATTATTTAGAGAAGTAGATAAAAGAGTGATCTGTCATGTAAAAAATCAAAAATTTGCTTGCTTCTTTTCACATATCTAAACGGTACTTACAAAAAGACGTCTCGTACGTATCTATTACTTTATCTACTATCACTAACAGTTTGGATGAATTATTTTTGTTTTCGAGTAATATTTCAATGCAATAAATATTTTTTATTACTATTTCAAGTGCACTTACCTTTTTGAATAGTTTTGAAATTCTCATACTTCAGAGCTTGTACAAGTTGCAATAAATATAAAATAATATCTTCATCGGGTGCTTGTTGCAGTCTCGTGATGGCATATTTTCTTACAGTAGGATGAGCGAAGTTACGGCTCAACAATTCTAGGGCATCTTCCACGTCCATTGGTGCCCATATATCCATCATGTGCAGAGCCTGTTGCACTTCATTAGGTTGAGTCCAATTTACACATTTCAAAAATTTAGCTAACGCTTTTTTCTGGTTACTGAGATAGAAACGAAACTTCCAAACGTGATCTTGTTCCTCGTTCGATAACGGTTTGGTTGGTGGATATGCTACAATCGTTTTCAGCATATCCCTCACGGATGCATTCGGTTTAGCATCCTTATCGCAGTGTCCACTTCGCAAAGAACGAGCCAATTTATGATGTTTACTCTCAACCAAATTTTCCTGAATAAATGAAATATAGCATATATTGTCAAAAACTCTATATTTAGCTGATAGAATCTTGAACTGCTTAAATACACTAACCTCCTAACATCATAATTGCAGTCTACTAAAATTCCAATTATATATATATATATATATATATATATATATATATATATAAAATATATATATATATATATATATATATATATATATATATATATATATATATATATATATATATATATATATATATATATATATATATATATATATATATATATATATATTATATATATATATATATATATATATATATATATATATATATATATATATATATCAAGGTGATTAAAACGTAAATCGAGGTAGGTGTTGACATTTTTTTCATTTGTGCATTTTGTCAGGTGTCCGGACATATCATATTCTGCATTTTACATGGTGAACTTATATCACTGTTTCGTTATTAAACATAAAGTGAGATTTGAACCCAATTTTCTCAATTGACTGCCATAAAGTTCTCCAAAGAAGAAATGGTTGATATGATTTTTATTCTGGGCGAGTGTGATAGAAATTCTTTGTTGGCAAGTAGAGTTTATGAACAAAGGTTTCCTGAGAAGAGGCATCCCGATGCAAGATGCTTTGAAAAACTTCTAATTAAATTTATCGGAACGGGTAATATCGCTTACAAAGCACATGAAAAACCAAAAACTGCTACAGCTGAAGACAACCAGTTATCAGTTTTGTTGTTGATTGACAGTGACAGAGGACCCATATAAAAGCCAAAGAGAGATTTCTCAGTTAGCAGATATAAGTCAAACTTCCGTCCAGAGAATCTTGAAAGTGAATACATTTCATGCATATTATGTACAGCTGCACCAGGAATTGAACACTCAAGACTATGAAAATCGAATCAATTTTTGCAATTGGGCAAGTGACCAAGTAGAGGAAAATCCAAATATGTTTAGCAGAGTTCTTTTCTCGTACGAGGCAACTTTCCACAAGAATGGGCTTGTTAACAGGCACAACTTTCATTATTACGCCACGGAAAATCCACACCTCATGAGACAAATAGATCACCAGCATCGTTGGTCCTTGAATGTATGGGCCGCTATAGTAGATGGATATCAAATTGGGCCGCACTTTTTCGACGGGCACCTCAATAGTGAAATGTATTTAGATCTTCTGCAAACTCATCTACTAATGTTACTTGCCGATGTACCAGAGCATATAAGACAAGATTTGTGGTCTCAACAGGATGGAGCACCGGTACATTACTCACATCAGGTTAGGGAGCATTTGAATCATGTATTTCCAAACAAATGGATAGGACGTGGTGGTCCTGTTAGATGGCCAGGTAGGTCTCCGGACCTTACTAGTCTAGATTTTTTCTTGCGGGGTTATATTAAGGGCATCGTGTACCAGATTCCTTTTACAACACAGTTGGATATGAGACAGAGAATAGACGACGCCTTACAGTCAGTTAATCCGCAAATGTTGTCGAGAATTCAACGGTCTTTCCTCAGAAGGATTGAGTTGTGTCTACTAAGAAACGGGCACCATTTCGAACACTTATCGAAATTGTTCAACACCTTGTAGATCATCTCACCAAAAACCAATCTATTACGTATTTCATACACGACTACCTTAAAATATCTCCATTACTCTGATCAAGTATAATGATATGTACTAATAAACTCTTCTTTCGCAACCTCTGATTTTATTATTGTAGTTTTTTTTATTTCGAAAATGGATGTTCCATTTGAAAAAATCAAGATATATTTTTAAAATTACAATATTCAATAATTTTTTTGAGGCACTCCTGTATAAAATGAGGATAATCTATTTCAATTCATCAATAAAGCTATCCTTGGGCAATAAGAAAACGAAAGGAAAAAAGTATTCATCCTCTCTGGCCGAAGAAGCATGCGATGATGTGAGAGCCTATTTTCATGAATTTTTACGGAAAGAAAAATATTGTGACGAAACTACCCACCAAAAAAACTTATTACTTAAAGACATTATAGCAGAGTTTAGGACGCTCTTGAATATTCAACAAAAAAGTGCTCTTCCAATCTGAAAAACCTCCCACGATTTTTTTATAGAAAATTGGGACACCCTGTTTACTTCAAAATAAATTGCTGAAGTATGAAATCTTCGAGAGTGTACGAGCTACAGAGCACCGCGCCACTGGTGAATCCCCAATATATATATATATATATATATATATATATATATATATATATATATATATATATATATATATATATATATATATATATATATATATTTTACTAATTAACTGATTTGATGAATTATGTAGAAACTCTTAATTACTAAAAAGAAACAAATATTCTGTTCTCGGTTTTTAAGAAAATGAAATGTATCCCAAAATAATTATTCCTTTTAAAGAAGCATTGTTCAGGTTTTTCGTGAAAAAGATATAATACTACTCAACAATGAGAAAAGTACGTAAGATATCATTCCTGTCTTTATAAAACTTGATCAATTATTCATTTCCACACATTCAACAACAAAAAACTGATATTCAGTAGATTAGGCCGCCATTTTGGAATTTTGGACGCATGAAAACTGCAACACGACGCTAACTCGCATAAAAGCTCTTTTGCTCATTGCTGCGAGTTCTAAAAGGTTCTATTTTTAGCTATTTCAATGAAAAAAGTTATTGTCGTGTCACCAAGGGTTCCATTTTGTGTTTTTTTTTTCATGCGAAGTTGGTGAAAAACACCTATTTCACCTGTTTCTGGCCGCCACTATGTATTTTATGGCTACCAACAAATTTTTTCCGTGAGGCTTATCAAAGCAAGTCTCAAGATCTAATTATGCCTCTCTATCCCGTGGCAGAGTTCATGAGTAATATACGTGTTTATAAAAATGGTCGGGAAGATATTAATGAATAAGGAATGCGTTCTGCTGACATTCCGGCCATCCAGAAGGGAAGTACCAGGCCCGAGCAATTCTCCATATTTTCAATTTCTTTTGAAAAGAGAGGATTTACAAAAATTTGAATAAATTGTATTTACAATAAATGCTTATATCTATAATTTTAGTGTGTGTCAGAAAAAGCACAAGTGTGAGCTCAGGAAATGTAACAGGGGAACCATACTATCTTGTATATGATACAATAAACGAGTGAAAAAACCTGAGGAAAAAACTCGTTTCCCTGTCGCTATAAATATCTTAAAAGGACGAAACTTATGTTTTCTTAAAATTCTCATGATTGTTGTACGTGAAACACTAGGCACATTGGACAATTTCCTAGTACTCAGAGTCGGATCCATCGCTTCGTCTCCTTCATACACCCTCTTTTTGTTGCCGATTGAAGCAGTAGCGTCAAATTTAGCAACCAGTTGCACAACGTAAGCAGCAGATAATTTTTTTCATGATGTCATTCGTTAAATAAAGCCGCTGTTAATCGAGCAGATTCGTTATTTCTAAAAAATAATTTCATCATTTCCACCCTTTCTTCTACGGAATTCACCATTTTAATCCTACTACAAATTTACAATCGCTTTGGCACAGTTTCAACGTTCCTGCAAATTCGCGATAGACTAACGAGAGACTAAGGTAAACACATGGTCTGTCTACTTTTTGGAACAAAAAATTAACAAATAAATAAAAACATTGCATACCTCGTGGTAAATTCAACATAAGCTAGCCATACACCAGCGTTCTTTACTGCATGGAAGTGAATGGTGCCCATTTTCGACACTTAGTAAACTAATCACAAGAGTAAATAGTCTTCCACTTTTTTAGCTGTATTTCGTTAACGATGAAAGTTTTAAAGCGAAAATTTAGGGTCAGATAGTAGTCGATAATATATATATATATATATATATATATATATATATATATATATATATATATATATATATATATATATATATATATATATATATATATATATATATATATATATATATATATATATATATATATATATATATATATATATATATATATATATATATATATATATATATATATATATATATATATATACACTCTGAGACGAAAAGTATCCGGAAATTCTCATTCAAATTGCCCGAGTTGAGTATTTTCAAGTTTCTGTATGTTGGTAGGACTGTCCTTAATTACTATGTCAAACATGAGCGCCAACTAGTTTGTTTACGACAGCTGTTGAAACCAGTCGACCTCAGTAGTACTCTGCGAATATTACAATGAATGGAAAAAAATATTGACCAGAGGTTATCAAAAATTTCGTGTTTTGAACGAAAGTCCGTGTGCTGAATCGTTACGAATGCTGGAAAAGGCTTATGGAGACTCTGTTCTATCGAAAACCCAAGTGTACGAGTGGTATAAAGCATTTCAAGACGGTCGGGAGATCGTCGAAGATTTGCCTTGTTTCGGACGACCTTCGACCTCTTCAACCAACGATAACGTCTAAAAAGTCAAGGAAATGGTGCTCGAAAATTGTTATGCCAGTGTTAGAGAGATAGCTCGTGATCTCAACATCTCTCGTGGAACCGCTTGTTTTATTTTGGTGAACCAATTGGGCATGTGGCGCGTCGCACGGCTCGTTCCTATAGAGCTGAATTTTCTTCAAAAACAGTACCGGATGCAGATAGCTGCGGACATGCTGGATCGTGCGAAGTCTGATCACACGTTCATTAGACACGCTAACATGTCAAAAATCATCGGAATAGGTGGGAAAAATGAATAAAAACCGAAAAAATCTCGCTAAAGTCGTTCGAAAATCAACACGATGCTGATTGTTTTCTTCGATATTCGTGATGTGGTTCTTCATCATAAATTCGTTGCGCAAAGTCAAACGGTCAATAAAGACTTCTATTTAACCGTTTTGAGACGTTTGCGTGAAAATATTCTCCGTAAACGGCTGGATTTGTGGCAAATCAATTCGTGGATTTCTCGCATGACGATAACGCACCTTCTCATCGAGCCACGGTCATTATCGATTTTAAGACCTAACACTCGATGAATACCATCGAGTAGCCGCCTTATTTACCTGATCTAGCTCTGTGTTTCAATTTCAATTTATCTATAGATCTGAGAATTAGTACTTCATGCTTTACTAATGCTTATTTTACCTTCAAAATTTCTTGATCAGGAACAGTTACGATATCAGTTTTCTCCCTGGCATATACTTCTTCCCCATTTTGTTCAAAGTAGATGATATACTGTGCTATGTCGTCAATTATCAAAGATGCAAACTCAATCATAAGATACAAATAATCTGAAGATCTCTTTTCCTTCTCATTGATCTGCTCAAGTTCTCTGAATGTCAAGCGATCTAACCAGTCAACCTGTAAAAAATTTGAACGAGAAGTTACATTTGTTAACCAAATTGGTAATTCTATTGACTATTGACTTGAGCAAAGAAGTTGCATTAAATGTTTTGAAGACAGGTTTTACTTGATAAGTCTTATTGCTTTCTTATCACAGAGGTCATTTCGTAGCATAAGGTTTAACACTAACTCCATTGTTTTAAAAAAATAGTATATTATCACAATGATCCTGTCAAGCCTTATTCTGACAAAGGTAAATGAATCGATTTGATAGTTCAAATAAAATACCAACCAATAGTGATAGCCATATGTTTTCTGTGTGATGAGTGGAAATTGTAAAAAAAATATACGGAGATAAATTCTCTTCAGCAGTTCAAATAGAATCATAGAAGCTTGAAGGTATATCAATGGTTATAATCCTACTAATGAAATTGATAAATTTTATGGTGTCAATCTTGAAATTCTCCGACGAAATTCGATACCTCAAATATCTGTTGACATTATTAGAAACCGTGTTTGTTTGATATGTTCAATTCGTAATTTATCGCATAGCTTTCGATTATTATACTTATAATTTCCTACAGTGGTATACATCCAAACATTTTTTCCTGCAATTCAAGACAACAGGAGTGGTTAATTTCAACTTTGTATCCCTACGGGGCCCCCAAGAAAATGGAAATGACTTCATTCTAGCATTTTTTTCTTGTGATGCAACTGCAAATCTACAGTTTCCTTTTCTTTGGATAGACGATATTGCTTCTTGCAATATTTCATGATTGTAGCTGAACGGGAAATACCTTAGAGCTAAAATAAACAGCCGTATTTTCCGATTGCGTTGATTTGATTTTTTCACAAATCGAAAGGATTGCAGATTTGAGTGTCTGGTGTCAATTTCAATTCCTCTTAGACATAGGTTAATTAATTCGTTCATAACAAAAAAAATCCAGATGTAAAGACAAAATTACAGTTTTCGGATTTTTCGCTGTATCCGTGCTCAAAGACATCACTCCTTGCTAAATTTCATGTTTCTAGGGGTCAACGCGAAGTATCCTATAGTGTTTGATTCCCTTGCATGTTTAATACATAGCAGACTGCGAATTGCTTCTCGTCAAATTTCTACATTAACGGGACGAGCCCTTTACCTTTGGATTCTCTTGACACTGTAAAAAATTCCTGCAAAATGCAACATAAATGGCAGTAGCAGTTGATGGCGTTGACTTAAAAATTTGATTTCAGTTGCAAGAGATTACGGACTATGTATTCGGTATAAATTTCCTCTCTTTATCTATGCGTGTTCCTGAGAAATACGTATCGACAGACAGACAGACATACACACATACTGGCAGAGGATGGACACGAAGTGATCATATCAGAATTCCTTTTTTCTTTTGGAGTACGGAACCCTAAAAATAAGGATTAGGCTGAAAATCTATCATTGAAATAATTATGAACCGGTCAAGCAGAGTAAATATCTAGTGGACTGGAGTTACTATCGAAACTGCTCGTAAATAAAAAAACTCACAACTATTAGTCAGAATCACTACGACTTGTCACCAAGTTAACTCTGAAAAAAAGATGGGTACATAATTTGTACATAATTTCTTGGTAGGGTATGGACATTTTCGCGGAGGACAACAATTTTAACTTATTAGAGACTGCAATTCCAGTAATTTCATATTTCAAACTACGTATCCAATCAGGAATTCGCTCTTTCAGTTTGTTTTTAGTGAAGGAAATGTTAAAACTAAGTTTTCGATCTCGGTTGTCATTGTCGAAAATATATAAATTCAGAAATATTTCGAATGTTGACTTATCGAAAAATTGAATGTTTTAATTTTATGTTTTTATACCGTGTTTAATTATATAATAGAGAAAAAATCGATTTTACGTGTTTGTCACATGTGCGTTGTCGTTGTCGACGTTGTATGTTTGTTAACACGACACCTTGCGTGATTTAGTACCAATCTTCATGAAATTTTTATATATGTATAATAAAATTTCTAGTTTTCCGACATCTAGTACTACTGTTTGCTAAAAAGCGACTGACTCTACGGGAGCAATTCCCAATGCAATAAAATTGACAGAATGTGTATTTTGAGGGGGGTAGCTTTAGTACAACGGATTGTTAAGAAATCGATGGAAATTATACCTAAATCGAAGCCAAATTTAATGAAATTTTGTGAGCATGTGCATTTTGAAAAAAAATTAATATTCTGTAAATTTCACCTTGATATGAAACGTTGAAGAGGTAGCCCTATTAGTACAATTCCTTAAACAAAATTGTTTGGGAGTAATAATGAAATACATGCATCTAAATTCTTTAAAGTAAATAGAATTTTGGGGAAACTCGGCTGGTTTGATTTTTCTGTGAATTCCTGAAACGTATATTTTTTATTTGGGAGGAGACATTTTTTGTTCTCCTCCTATCAGCACTCGGCCCCTGGCAACTTCCACCCCAAATTTTTGAAAAGAGATTTCTATTACCTCATATTATCGATATGTAACCGCTGAAATTCGTTTTGTGTGAAATTCGCCACCAATGGACAGAATAAAAAAGAAATTATTAGCCATGGAAGTCAAAATATGAATAATGGGACTAACTAAACTCACGGTAAACAATGAGGATAACGTTATCAGTGTTTTAACTGAATAATAAAATTACTTGTAATGAGCAAGATCAATTCAGAAAGAAAAATATCAATTACAGAATTTAGAAATTACATCAACTATTGACCAGCCAAAATCCATATGTTTCAAACGTATGTTGAATGAAATGTTCAAATCTTTTTCCATCTTGTTCCAAACATCTTTCCAAAAGGAAGTTGTCTTGTAGCGTCTAATTTCGTTTAGATGGAGACTGCGGAAAGCTTGATGAACCCTTAGTTCCAACTCCTGTCTCGTATCTGCAGACAGAAATCCAGCTGTGTTAATTCTGTAGATCTTGCTGCTAACTAATTCCAATCTCGGAATCCATCTGTCCTCAAACATATTCATCAGCTAAGGAGAGACTTTGGCAGTGCAATGAGCCGGAACACCATGCAGTTCCTACCAGCAAGACTGAAATGTTCTTAGGGGTAGTGACAATCGTTTGCAAAATTTCCGGATATTTCGCCCCATTTAAATTATCATCTTATATCATATATTAGTTGCTATACAATAAACAAAAAACATTGAAACTGAACTTTTGCTGAAAATTCAGCTCCCGCGTAACGTGTGGATTTTCGTCAAATCAGTAATGGCTATTTCTCCGGCTCCCTCTATATAGTTTCCGAAATGAGTGACATTGAAAATTTTTTCACTAGTATGAGCATTGTGGAAAAATTTTAAAACTAGATGTTCCGGCGTACATTGAATTAGGAAAAATCGTAGTTCGCTTTTCAAATAGGTAACAATAAAATTACCTTCACTTCACTTAAAATGACATGGCTAACAATATTACAATATTCTAAGAGCGAAAATTATGCACATCACTTTGTATGAATAAAGAAAAGAAAGTTCCTTCACTAATATGTTAGAATATCAAAGAAAATAAAACTTGTGAATATATACGTGGAGTAAATTAAGAATATTTGAAGTTCATTTCATAAATAGGTGACACTGAAAATTCTTTCACTAGTATGAGCAGAAAAACAGAAAACAATACTCCGAAACCAAAAATGATGCACATCACTAATTCAAGACAACCTAGAATATCTAGGTATACATTTGTTGGAATCTACGGGTATAACATGAAAAACTCCGTAACTCGTTTTCCAAATGGGCGACATTGGAAATTTTTTCACTGTTATAGGCAGTATTCTAAAAGTGGAAATTAAGCACATCACTTGGTATAAAAATTATGGGGGAAAAACTATAAAATACAAATGTTTCATGTATAAGAAACAAGAAATTAAGAAAATTCGTAGATCATTATCTAAATGAGTAAAACTAAAAATTTCTTCACAAGTATCGGCAGAACATAAAAAACAATGTTTTGAAGACCATGCACTTTGTATGGAAATTATGGTGGAGAAACTCGGGAATCTATCTGTTTCTCGCACGTGATGGTATACGTTAAGAAAATAGCAGGCTCGTTTCTTTAGCAGATGAAACATTTTAGACACAGAAAAATCTGTCAATTTCCATACAGCGTAGTTGAACTGAAGATAACTGCTGGCATGAAACTGTGGAAGAAATCAAAACTTCGAGGAACGTGCTGTCAAATTGACCTCGTAGATGAGACATAGATGATAAACACAGCAAGAATCATGATTTTTTCAGGAACCTTCTCAAAAAATGACCAACTCACTTCTGCTGCAATTGCATAATCAAAAGCAGTGAACTTCCTTCTTTCTGAATCAAGTTAGTATCAATTATCCTACAAACTACTGTTCATAATAGTAGAGATTACTATTTGGAAATATTAGAGTTTAGAATCATCTGAGACCTTTCTGAACAATGAACTTCAGCAACATATATCTTGTAGAAAATGAAAAAATATTGTGATTCGAAAAATAGCTCAACTTTTGAAAGTAACGAGTTTTTACAAGTCAGAAGCCACAAATACTGAAGAAATACTTTCCTCTCTTTCGATGACACAGCATTCTTCCAAAAAAAAAAATCAAATATAATAATCTCTCTGCATAATATGTATAAAAAGCGCAACTACCTGATCCATAGCATCATTTAGTTTATTTTCAATGTATGTATCGTTTGAAATATACAAATTATAGAAATTGAAAATAAAATTTTGATTTTTAATATTGAGTTATTTTTATTTTTGTTTTAGTTTTTGAAGTATTTATTTTATAATTAGTTATTTTTTCAGAACTTTGGCATCAAATTTGAAATACTTAAGAAATGTATTCTATCCTAGAGAACAATGATAAAAAACACATACTTTGGTAATGTGCCCGTTACGATGTTTTTTGGCTAATTTGGATAACCTTTGCATTTGCTCTTTTCCATGGTCCTTAACTTTACCAGGAGTACTTGTTGGAATCTTTCCATCAGCTTCTCTACCAGGCCAAACTCTCAAATCCAGAATTCCCTAATAAATCAATGCTTATGTTATTTTGCAAAATATATATTTCATTATATTAATTTTTCATCAACCTAATCTACTTTTTTCCAAAAATCACAGGAATGAAACTGAAAACAACAAAAAAGACAATGATTGAATCACTAATGACTCAATGAAATTTAATTCAATTCATTATTGATTCAACTCTTTAAATATGAATTAAAATTTCATTGAAGTTATGATAATTATTATATCATACCAACTTTTATTGTCACACAAAGTTTTTGTTGAAATCAAAATTTTTTACCAATTTGAGTATTTTGTTTTCTGAGATACCTATGAGCACCATTCAATAAAATAATATAAAATACAACATTTGCTGTAAGAATTTCATTTTCTTAGTTGATTCATTCATGAATTACGAAGCTAGAAGAACTGACAAAGGCATGATTAATAAAATATTAACTAAGTAAATATTTTAATTTTATCAATACAAACTTACCTGTCTAAACAAACCATGTTTACTGAATAAAGAAATAGTAGTCCCTCCAACAACACCTAATTTATTTGGACCTATACAATCATAAACTGTAAGAGCTAGTTGGGCTGTTCTAGGAAGATCATTAAACTGAACTGGTAGAGTAAGCCATTCATTCCAACTGAAAGTTAAAAAGCTAGAATAAAACATGCATTATAAAAAGACTTACTCACTTCCATCTATTTGTGAAAGCTTTGTAAGAAGTAGATACAGGTAAAGCTATAGGTTCTCCTTGGTCAAAAATCTGACATACAACCATCAAGTCTGAACATCCTTCCTGACAAAAACCAGAGTATTTCAGCATCGGATCTGCCAGCAGTTTGTCATACTCTGGTTTTGGACGATTACCTTCAAGGGTTCCACTGAAATAAATATATAAGATAAATATAAAGTTGATATTTGTTTTACTAAAGTACATTTTGATTTGTATTCTATCAGGAATAGATGAACTATACACATAATGGAATTTATCGTTAATTTCTTCCATTCTAAAAACCTGATAAGTTTTAGGAAACTAAAGAAAGTGAAAAAATGTTGCTTTAATCAAATATCATTTCTTCTTGATTTACTTAAACAAATTAGTCATATTATAACATTCATAACTCAAGACAACACACAACAGAACAATATCAATATAACCAAAAATCATATGATTTGCATTTGATGAAGACGAAACTATAGAATACCAACTTCTATTTTAGCATCTTTTGTTTTTTTCTATTATATGAACAGCACATCTCATAATATTAACCAGCTCTTCCACTCCTATGGATACCTGTGATTTGGTAGTCGACGACGAGTGAGCATGCTAAAAAACATTTTTTTCTCGATATTCACGTGCTGACGGCAATGCATTAGGCAGGTGTACATTGTACATTGAAAGATATCCAATCGGTATTGCTCCCAATAGAAAAACTTCATTCATCGACGTCTATATGAAAAAGGCACATTAAGACGATATGAAGGAGCAGGAAGACCAAGGGAAGTAAGAACGGTAGAGCGGGAAAATGAGGTTTTTGCAATAATTCAAGATGATCCTGGTACCTCCACTCGAAAAATTACTGACACATTAGATGTCAGCAATGGAACTGGAACTAATTGTATCCATTCGACCTGGAACGCGTACAACTTCTTCTTACCGATTTTCTTGCCCGGATTGCCTATTGTCCTAGAAACACAGTGATCTTCTCCGACTCTCTTAGCGCAATAACTAAACTTTCACAGTAGAACATGATCTCTAACATAAATATGATGTCTATCCAAAGCAAAAGATATTTATATAAAGTAGCCGATATAGGATTAAATGTAATTTGTGTCTGGATACTAGCTCACTCTACCATCGTGGGAAATGAAAGAGCAGATGATGTAGCAAAACGGGGAAGAAGTAATAATAATAATATTTTGAAATACATTGGGGATCAAAATGACATTAGAATAGCTTTACAAAATAAATTAAAAAAACAATGGTAAGGAAATGGCCTTAGTAAAGGGGAAAACGTAAACACACATGGGAAATAGGGATAAAAACCCTACGCAAAAATATTTTCTTTTGATTATGAACTTCTTAGAAAAACATCACAATGATGAGATTACGTTCAACTGTCAATTAAACATACAGAACTGTATAATATTATATAACAAATTAGGTTGAAATTGGATTGTCCAATTATTGTAAATGATGATATATTCAATAAACCATTGGGAGTTATTCAAGTTTTGACAGAATTTTGAAGGCATCCTTACTGAAACTATGATCAATTGAGTTTCAAATATATGTTCATATATGTAAAAAAAATTATTCTTGTATGTCAAGTTATATATATATATATATATATATATATATATATATATATATATATATATATATATATATATATATATATATATATATATATATATATATATATATATATATATATATATATATATATATATATATATATATATATATATATATATATATATATATATATATATATATATATATATATATATATATATATATATATATATATATATATATATATATATATATATATATATATATATATATATATATATATATATATATAAATAAAAATGCAATATGTGTCTATAAATTTACCTGTATATGTTAATATGTTATAATCCTGATACAAATCAAACCATCCATTTCCCTAAGGGTAACGGGGTGGGTAATAATGAGAGACTGAGTAGATATCCAAGGGTTAAGCCTATAACCTCGCAATGGAGTCTGGAAAAAAGAAAGAAAGAAATTCAACATTTGTACTTTATTCTGTGGTATGAGTCCGTGCATACTTGCTGCTTCGTCATCTCCGTATTCTCCGTACTCCGTACGCAACAACAGGAAACAGGAGACGCTTGCTAGTGACGCTTACTTATTAAGGCGCCATTTTCTCAGCCGCATCCTACCCAACTCATTAAAGTTTAGTGGAGTATCTCTCGTTGCTGTTCGTATATTTGTGAATTTGTACTAATTTCATGAACATGTAAGTAACAATTTTTGCCTATCTGAAAGTTTTCTTACACTAATTTATAATAGGACTAACGATTCTTCGGATGAAAAGGATCGCTCACGAGAACGTTCTCGTAGAGGAGACCGGGAAAGAGGCAGCCGCATTTTGGATAACAGTAGAGATCGAAGCGTTGATCGAGGAAGAGATCGAGGAGGCAATAAAGGATCAGGGAACAGGGTGTATGTATCTAATATTCCTTATGAATATCGTTGGCAAGATCTGAAAGATTTATTCAGAAATGAAGTCGGTGATGTGCAATTCGTTGAATTGTTTGTTGACGACAAAGATAAGTCTCGAGGTTGTGGCATTATTGAGTTTGCTGATAGTAATTCTGTTAAGAAATGTCTTGAGGTTATGCAGCGATTTGAAGTTAAGGGTCGTAAATTGGTTGTGAAAGAAGATACTGGTAACGTCAGAGATAAACATGGCGTTATTGTCAAACGTGGAGCTGGAGGTGGTGGCGGTAACAGAGATGAAGGAAGGTTCCATCGAGAAGATCGTTTTGATTCTCACAGCTCATCTTTTGGTGGTAGATCAGTTACCAATGATAACACTTATGGGCTTAGTCCAAACTTCTTAGAGTCCCTGAGAATCGATCTCCCCCTTTGCAATAGGGTATTTGTGGCGAATGTAAGTATTTTTCTTTCATGATGGTTTGAAGTTGTCTTAATCTGGGGATTATCTAGACCCTTCAAAATTTGATTATGGGAAGTATTTTTACCAGAATTTATGATTGGAAGAGATATTTCATATGATACTTGTCTTGCAGTGAGATTAAGTTAGTTAAGCTTGATAGGGGGAACACTGGTATCTGAATCATTTTCGATTACTTGCTATCATACATAAAAGATATTTTAATATTTCAATGATACCTATTATGTTTGTTGAAGTTAGTTCAGCTTTGATTATGAAAAATGTTCAGAGACTGCAATTGAATGCATTGTGGAATATGTTTTATCTCTGCTGAATTTCATTGCCTTGAATAGTTTATACATACTATGGTTTTCTAAGGTCAAATCATGGACAGCAGTTTTGGTTTATTTTAGTAATATGTTGAACATGATAATGGATTGAATTGCATTACTGGAGTAGAATTTTCCTAAGGCAGAGGGAATTACAAATATTTGTCAACAATGAACTACAACATTGTGGGACAACAAAGAATTTGTTCGTTAGCATTTCAAGTATAAAAATTAGAGAATTGCACTTCTTGAGATTTTATTTGCAATAAATATGCATAGATGCATGATATCCTTGCAAATTACACATTTTTATAC
Organism: Cryptolaemus montrouzieri; assembly: GCA_013387265.2. Lineage (NCBI taxonomy): Eukaryota > Metazoa > Arthropoda > Insecta > Coleoptera > Coccinellidae > Cryptolaemus > Cryptolaemus montrouzieri. The sequence goes on along the minus strand of JABFTP020000124.1, from coordinate 40,602,844 downwards.
TTCATTTCCGATCCCAGCCTGGAAAAATGTTTCCATTGGTAAATTGGAAAATATTTTCAATTTTCCAACTACTTAATTTTTTTTTAAATTCTTCTGGATAGGTGGTTGGAGATTTGATGTATGCAATTGATAAATGTCCCCTCCTTCAATAAATCTGAGGAATGTTATGATGGAAAACTTGAAGTACTCTTATTTCGGATATTGTATCATGGTTAGCCTTAAATTCTGGAAAGATATGAAGTGTTGAAAGCGTTTTAAGGGGGTGAATACAGTTAGTTGGTCAAAAGAATTTAATTTTTTAGTCTAAAAAAAAATTCGCGTAGAACACTTCGTGAAAATATTAGAATTCGAATACCTTTTTTTTCTCGTCATATTTCTAAATCGCCTTTTTCAGCATGCAGCAGGAATACAAGAGAGGTTGACCTTGGTGAAAACATTGTTTCATTTTTATGTATTTGTATGTTACTTTGAAATACCTAAATAAGAAAAGCTCGCAAAGTACTATAACCTATAAACAGCAGCATGTAAAAAGAGAATGAAAGCCATTTGTAAGCTAGAGTTATAAGTACCGTTTTTCGGAATAAAAACATTGAACGTATTTTACTCGAAAACAATATTTTTCAAAATCAGCAAGCATGATTACTCAAAAACTGCTTGTCTGGTTTGGTTGAATCTTTCATGTTTCCTTTTACATACTCTCAGTTTGTATGTACACCTACATGTTTTGGAATTTCATCTTTTTTTAGACTCAACAGACGAAGATTACAACGTCTAAAATGGTTGTGGTTTTTATGCCCCCTTAGCGCCAACAGGTAGTCGCCAATTTCGAAATAATGAAAAGAATTTTAAGTTTGCTCTTCTTATTTTTACAAATATACAAGTTTTATAATGATTTAATAATACTCTCATAGAAAAAAAAACTTTTTAATGCGCAATTTATCCTGCCTAATTGTATCCATTTACCGCCTTAAATATCACATAATTCCTCTATTATAATGAAGAAATATTTATCAAATTCAAAATCGCTAGTTTAAGGTCGCTTGTAAATTTTTCCTTCAGAACTATTTATGGAACAGAATAAGCAGTGAAAACTAAAATTTTCAATTAAATAATTTTGAATAAGTCGAGGTTATTGTGCAAACACTTGTCATGTTTTGATTATGTTAATGAGATATACATACAACGAAGATTATATGGAATCACTTGGTATTTCACATTCTTGATTGTTTTTAACCATGGATCTTTGACTACTTGTGAAGAATGAAGTTTTTGTTGTAAAAAAAGTGGATAGTATGATAAGAAATGTTGAATTATCAGCACATGTTTGGGATATTGTACTCTGTCGTCACTGAGAATCGAAACTGTGAATTTCAAAATTTAAAAAAGCCTATAATCATAATTGAAAATGCCTTATGTTGGATTATCCAATGTGCAGTGGGGTCGAATAATTGCTCTGGTTGAAGAAGGGGTGACACAGGGGGATATACCTGCCACAAGGGGGGTATCACAGGGGATGATCTCAGAAACTTACGCCCAATACGTGGAGCTACAATCTCTGCAAAATAGGCCAAAAAGAAGTAGGAAGATCACTTCTGAAGAATAACACCTTAATGTATTTCATTTTTTCAATTGAAATATCTCAAAAAGAATCATTTCTAACAATCCCTGAGGTAATATTCAAAATATCGGGTGATTCCATATAAATTTGGTTTTGTGTATATGTATATTAAAAATATACTTGCATATAGATTATGTCATTGTACAGGAGAGAGCTTTCATATAATTAAACAAGTATTGAGAATTTAGTATGATTGCCTAAACTGCTTAATTATTAAATTACTGTTTTGTTGCATTCAAACCTTTAGTTAACATCTGCAGTAGAGGTAGAAAACTATCGACTGTGAAAGCTAGTGATAGTATTGACTTACTCTTATTTCAAAAAATTATTATATTCTCATCTTTTGGTTTTATTCTTGGGTGTCTATTTGACATAATTTGGCCTGCCTTGCTGAACATTCTTTCTGATGGTACAGAGGTGGCAGAAGCACTAAGAATTTTTTCGCCATCTTTTATAGAATATAAAATTCTGCACTGTGCACCTGAACAAAAAAAATTAATAACATTTTTCTGTCTCATTCGTACAACAGTGCAAATTAACATCGACCCAATCTCTTCGTAATAATTCGTCAAATATTTATATCTTATATGGTCTTGCTAGCAGATCATACCTAGGGTCAAGTACATTGACAAAAGCTTTTAGAGTCGTCCACAATAGCGAATGGTTGAAAATCCAAAGCAACCATTCTTGAAACTTTTGAACACAAAACTTGTTGATGTATAATGCAATGGAATGAAAAAAATGAAGGGATATCTGCATTGGCTCCACACAATGCCACAAAACCGGTTTTGTTTCCAGTCATTGCTGGTGCTCCATAGGTTGTAATGCACACTAATTTATATATTGATAGTTTGTAGTTTTTTACAAAATTGAAGAAAACTTCATATATATCTTCGCCACGGGTCTCCCCCTTCATAGGAATAATTGTCAAAATTCTTAGCCAACATGTATTGAATACCATCCAAATGAAAATACACGACTGGGCAGTGTCTGTCATATCGGTGGATTCTTGAACTGTAAAGAAAAGTATGTACATGTCGTGTCTTAACTCATGGCTTCAATACGCCTTGTGACAGCTGGACGAGATAACTGAAGTTCTCTAATAGCAGACATGATTTTTGTTTTATTTTTAAAATCTCCAAATAAAGTCTCACCCGCTTCAATAATTGTTTCCTTCACAACGATCCATCTTGAATGGTTTCGCCAATATATGAGATATTTTAAATGACGCGATCGTAGCAGCTTTTGATTGTTTGGCTGGTCTTGTGAACATGGTTTGTTCTTTTTTCAAACAAGATATCAAATCACGTACTTTTCGTTTTCTTTATTCAGTGGTGGAAAATCCCTTTCATAGCTTTTATGAACCGTTTTATGATGCCTCTAAGTTACCACGCTTAGGTATTGCAACTGACGTACGATAAATGCAATTATCCTTCACCATACAAAAGAAAAATTCTTCCTCCCAATCGTTATTGAAATGATACGTTTTAGATTTCTTCGCTGCACTCATTTTGTACTATTTAATAATAAACTTTGTATCGAAGTAGTTTGCTTTCAAGTTACAATTCAGAATGACTCCAATTCCTGCAGGCGCAACATTTATATCGGCGTGAACGAAAGTCTAAAATGTTCCTGTCAAACGCGCCGCCTGAAATTTCTAGAAAAGCTGCAAGAATAAAAAACGCGACTTTTTTTTGACAAGTACCGCGCGTTCCTTTAATAGAGCCGCTAGCAAAGTGTTTTTTATTATGTAATAAATTTTTGTAGTTTAGTAACCTACATATTAAAAAAAAAATTTCTCTAGATCTACTCAAAAAGCACTGGCGATTGACCGTTTGAGCATCCCTGACCTTGATCAATGGAGACATATATTCATCTCTATCAATAATTTGATTATTGTTGATAGAAATCTCATTTTGTTTTCAAACAGTTCAAAAATTATGATGTAATTACAAGGATATTGATATATGCATCTGTGGATTTTGCTGAATTCTACTATTATTATATATTTAAAAAGAATTTTGCCATTCACCTGAGATCTAAACTTTTTTAGAGGCTAGAATCATTGAAGGTTTTTCTGTGTATGCCAGGTTTGATAATTGTTTTTTCAACATTTATTTGACTTCAACTGAGATCTGCAATTTGAGTTTAGATATGTAATCATTGAGTTGATCATAGAAATTTGTTGCCCAATAAATTATTTTGAACCATGAAATAAAAATCAAGGATTTTTGATTTTTTATTGATTTTGAATATGGTACTCGAAATTGAAGCTGGTCTGGATAATCGTATACTGTTGAAGTATTCTTTGTGTTTTACTTGTTTCAATTATATGTATGAGTTCTTTGATGTATTATTGGCTGAATGCAGGTTTGCATAAGAATGATCTTTCCATTGATTTGAACATTTCTGACATTCTCGAAATGCATCAGTTTATTTAATATTGCACATTCCTCTGATCTACATGGCTCATGTGTGATAATTTTTCTTTTTGAGCTACCACATGATCAGATTAAGAAAAATAGTCATCACCCTAATTGTGTCTTTGAAATTAGATGAGATTACATGAGACAATGATGGGTAGATTTTTTGTTGAGAAAATCGTCACTTCTGCAATTTGAGGTAATGAAATCGATTGAACTTGTTTGTAGTCGTTTATGAAATGAGAAATTACAGTCCATAGAAAATAAGTTCTAATCAAATATTACTGAGCATGGAAAATTCAATTTCTCAGAATTTTAATCTTCATCAAATTGATAGTTGGCATTAGAATATAACTCTGGAATGTTACTGAGGTGTTTTGAAAGACATTCACTCCACTCCTCAGTTTTTTCAATGATCCTAATAATTGCAAATTTTAATGAATTTTTCGGAAATCGTTATCGTCTTTGCTAATCCTATTCCTGTCTTAGTCAACAGTTATATCCAAAATTATTCAAAAAAATTTGAAGGACTAGACAATGTAAAACATACGATGTAATCCTTTTGCATTTTTGGTCAATACCTATCATCAATATTCTCAATGTATTTGACTTTGTGCTAGATATTTCTTGAAATTGTTTTAATGGATAGGAATTTCTACAATATTATATATATATATATATATATATATATATATATATATATATATATATATATATATATATATATATATATATATATATATGCACATTTGAAATACTTATTCCATTGGGGTATTCAAAATGTTCAGTTTTCTCGAGTTTTCCTCATGAATGAAAACATTGGATTTTTACATAAATCTGTTCAATCGTTACTTTGGTTCAAAGTCGATAGAATTACTGTTTTGGTTTTGTACTAGGACACTAAATGTATACTATTGGTACTGGTGAGCGACTCTCAATTCTAAAACTTGTTGATTTGTACTGCCTATTAATACACTCTCACATTTATTTTGGTAATTTCAAGAATAATAACAATTTTTTATGGACATCTTATTCATTTCTTTTCTGATGTAACATTTTCCTTAGTAGTAGCAAAGAGTTTATGCAGGGAAATTGATATTAAATGAACCCTGTTTTTTCTTTTTCAATTGTTTATCACAAACCATATCATGGATATTATGAAGAATTGTCATGATCTACATGTAATAAGTTTAACCAACTAACTTCATTAGAGTATGACCAAAATTATGTTAATGTTCTATAGATTGTTAATGCATGAGTTAATTATTGATATGATTATTCTATCTTGAAAATTTCGTTTTCTTTGATTGATTTGTTCTTATAATTAAATTTATTTCAATCTTATTATATTTCATCCAAACACAAGGAATAATTTTAACAGTTTTTAATATTATGAAAATTTTTCTTTCAATAATATTAGTATTCGTTTCCAGTTGGAATATAATGTTGACAAGAAAAAATTGAAGGAAGTATTTAGACTAGCTGGCAGAATTCAAAGAGTTGAATTGCATACAGACAAAGATGGCCGCAGTCGAGGTTTTGCTGTCATTGAATATGATCATCCAGTGGAAGCAGTCCAGGCCATTTCAATGTTCAATAATCAATTTTTGTATGACCGTCAAATGACAGTGCGAATGGATCGTGCAAATGAGGTTACAAAACTACCAGACGGTCTGAAAGGTATCGGCATGGGTCTCGGAAGCAATGGCGAGCCTTTAAAAGATGTTGCCAGAAATTTACCTTCAAGTACACAGCAATCTGGTTTAGGGGCTGGTATACTTGGCGCAGTCCCTAACTCGGCATTGCAAGTTGCTAATGCATTGAGTGGTTTGAATAATATCGCCCCTGCAGCGCTTACTAATTTAGCTGGGAACCCGAATGTGTTCCAAGCTGCTCAAGCTGCCAATCTGGCAGGTGGGCTGACAGGAAATTTACTTGGCGCTGACTTATCTTTGGCCAACAGTCTTGTGACAAACCCTTTAGTACAAAATACTAATCAGTTGGCTGCATTAAACTCTCTGAATAGTTCTTCTGCTTCTAATATTCCATCTTTTGGACGCTCTGATAATTTTGGAGGTGGAAATAATAACATGGCTGGTAATAACAGAAATTTTTCATCACAATATGACACTGGTAATAAAAATTTCGGAGGATTTAATGATAGAGATGCTACTGCCTACAATAATCTGGCAGGGACAACTAATATCAGAGCAGCGGGTAATGCTGCTAAAAATAGCAGCGGATTTTCAAGGAAAATCGTTGTATCAAATGTAAGTTTTTCATGGTACTTTTGAATGTTTGCTGTAATTATGTTAATTTTAGTTGCCCCCTTCTGCAAGTTACAAGATGCTACATGATAAGTTCACTGAGTTTGGAGATGTTCAACATTTCGAAGAAAAAGGTACAGGTACTGTCCTTGTCATGTACGGGACTGAATGGCAAGCAGAGAGAGCTATAAGTATCCTTTTTCCCCAGTTGGTAAACATAGTATTGTTCTATATTGTAGGCATATCTTGAAAAACCCCTTATTCTCATCACACTCATTGAAATTTTGATCTCTGTCGAATTTTGTCATATTCGATAATTATCTATGAATCAACCAAAAGTTATCAATACATATAAATGAATATATAGAATATACTATGTAGTCATTATGGAAGAATGTGCCATCTTCATACAGTAATAACGTATTAATGAATGATTATTCAAATATTGATTTGGGCAGTGATTAGCATTTGGAGTTTCAAATCAACAGATGTCTATTTTCTGTACTTGGACAGTTCCAAGAGTAAAAACAGCACCATAATTTTTAATGTTCATAATATTGACTTCAATTTGTCGATTAAATACTACAAAACAAAAGTCAAGAAGATGGGTATTCAGGATTATAATAATAATTCTTCATTCATAAAATTGTTAAGGTACAAAGTTGAGCTTGATACCAAATAATCAAGGCTGCAATCGCTTGGAGCTGTGAAAAGCAAACTTTTCCGATCAACGTGATCGCAAACTGCGGACGTTTATTTCGCATTCTGCTGCATAATTTGACACTCATGGGTATCAAAACCGATAGGGTACTTTTCATTGACCTAGAATTATGAAATTGTCGATCTGCAACATCTTTTATCACTAATATAGAATAAAAACCGGGAATTCGAAATTTATTGCTATAAACCGTAACATTCTGCTGCTTATTTTGACTCTCGCTGTCGAGTTTTTCCAGTTTGCTCAGAATCATCAAATTTGGCAAGTAACTTATACGGAAACTATAGATTTGTAATTATATAAAGAAAATTATCTGGAAGCGTAGGCTTATCAAGTTGAAAGCATTCTTGTGGTCCTAAAATCATGATTTTACATTGTGGAACTATCTGTGTGCAATATTATTCATCTGCCCTTTTTTAATTTCTTTGGAATTATAATTTCAGAAAATACCTGAATGCACTTGAAGAATATTCCTTCTAACTGTAAACTGTTGAGCTTTAACGTTTTCGGTTACCTTCTCTATCATGGATAGCAATGACAGTTTTTTTAACTCCTACTTCATTCAAACCATTTTCCTTAAGTTTTTCCTCAGAAAATTTGGATCGAGCACGAATTGATGGACGAACCATTGATGCAAGATTCTACATTTAAGAAATTTTAGATTGGATTAGATACTAGACGTTTTTTATTTTTTTTGTAGAATGTGATTTATGTTTTACAACTTCTGACTTATGTTTGTTCTTTATACCTAGTATAAAGAATTGTGAATGTCATTTTGTCTAATAAAAATAATGATGTAATTTTGGAATTTCATTTTATAGAATGATTGTTTTCCTTACAAAATGTGATTATCAGAATTCTTTCAGTTCAAAAATCAGAAAATTTGGATATAACTTTTTTATATTTGATCAAATCAGACTAGTTTATTAGATTTTGCATTAGCATATTTTGTATGATAATGTTGGCACAGAAGACATTAAGAGATTTTTGTGACCAATATACTCCTGGGGTCAATAATTCGTGGAATGTTTGTTACAGTTGAGTCATGAAGTCTGTGTACATGACCAGTGGCCAATGGACGTTGGGCAATGTTAGCTCCCAAAAAATCATTTACATTATTTTGTCCTGGTAATGTTAGTTTATGTAAAATTAATACATATTGTAATGAATAAATGTCACCTGGTGGATTATACATCAGCTGCTCACACGATCATCAAAAAAACAGGAAAAAATTATTTTCCTCCCACTTTAATTTGTCATATAGTGGTTTAAATCATTCTTTCAATAAAAAGAAACTTCAGTTCGATGTAAGTCAGAGAAAAAGTAGGCAGCTGACGCAGTCAAATGTTTGGTGCGGAACAGAGTGCAGCTTTAGCTCCGCTCGTCTATTTAAATACAATAGTAGGCGGATTATCTCTCAGCTTAATACGACCAGCTTTTTCAATTATTGGAAATATTAGGCAAAATATCGTCTGATGCAAATTTTCAATCGGGAGGAAATAATTTTTTTCATGTTCCTATGAGCAGTTCACGTATAATCCCCCCGGCTAGCTGACTGTTCATTTCAATATTACAATAACTTTAAACAGCGTTTCAACCAGGAGAAAAGCACGAAAGTATGTATATATTAAGTAAGTGACGGAAACTATTCCTGAATAAAAGAACAACTTTGAAATTATTTACGTTATAAGTATTAATTTTTAATTAATGCCTTGCAAATTATTTAAATTGAAGTAAATACTATTGTATTGATATCTATTTATATTATATATAATGAAATTTATAGGTGTAAAGATCCATCAAAATATTGAGGACGTAGCTATTAATCTCTTTCCAACGGATATGGATCCGATTAAGATTCGTACAAAATAATTACCTATCTTGTTTCTCGAGTATGTATACGGATATTCGGTACATCACTAATTTGAAAGACTGGTATAGTGGATATGTTTACTATTACTGGTTATTGCTGTCTAGATGAAGCAATAATTTCTTGCCATAATACATCGTTGATTGTATCGCCTCTTTAATAATAATTTTCGAATATTGTCCACCCTAATCTCAAAAAAACTGACTAGCAAGCTCATGTTTTTATTATAATTTTTACAAAAACAAGTCAAGAGTCAAGTTCTATGCCGAAATATTTTGCTGATTCTTCTGCCGGTCATGCTGTATAATTACTTAAATTTTTTTTATTAGTGAAATTATTTATGTGTTCTGTTTTGGCGTCCATCCGTATTTTTCAGAATTTATGATATTCTATATTTTTATTATGGGATCTGCTGCTTGTGCCGAGAAAGAATGGCTATAAATATCAATATCGTGGGATAATTGTGTTGGGAAATTGTGAAATATCCTGAATAAAGATGTTGAATAGTTCCGGGTTTAGCACTAAACTTTAAGTTATTCTAGCGTTAATTTTTCTGTCCGTGGATATATTGTTATATATTTTCACAAACATTGATCTATAAGAATTCCTTCGTTTACAGGGCCGGTGAGCTGTGGAACTCGCTTCCGTCCAACATCTTCCCAACATCTTACAATTTGGCCCTCTTCAAGAAGCGAGTAAACAGACACCTCAATTCTTCCCAGGCGCCCACTCATGTGGTGTAACAGGTTCCCCTATTCCTGGGAAACGCGCATAAAAAAAAAAGATTAAATAAGTTTAATCATATAGTTCGAAAAGTTTCGTTTTATCATTTTATATTTCAACCCATGTATCCACACTCTGCCAAAAGCTTTTTCAATTTCTAACAATACTATTACAGTGTTTCAAACAGCGTGGAAATTTTTGTGACGTCGGTCACAATCCTTACAATTTTTCGGTAGTGTTATATTTATCCTTGAATCTGAACTAAAACGCGTCTTTTATCTTTACTTGTTTTATAATCTCGTTTAGTCACGAATATAACTTTTCGCGTAGCTGCTCAGAGTCGACAACAGGCTTATTGGCCTATACATTTTATAGTTTTTAGGGTTCATGCCTTGCTTTGGAATGGAAATGACAACTGTTTTCCATTTACAGGTACATAAGTTTTAAAAAACCCTCCTTCATTACACTTAATAAGTTTATTGTGGACTTCGTCTAGACCTGGTGCATTATTGTTAGGAGAAGATTTTATGACACTTGTAAACTAACCCTTCCGGATTGCTGATTATTTTTGGAAAAACATCATCATGATGATGTGAACGTAAAAATTCCTCCACTTTCATTGTCACCTTCTTTCATTCGTTTGTTTCGACGTTTGGCAATGTATGCATTTTCTTAAACATGTTTAATTTGAACAATGATTGGCATTATTGTCTATATCTATTTTTTAAGCTTATTTGAGCTATGATTTCCAGCAGAAGTTTAGCTATATTGATGTTTATATTTTTCCTTTTCGTGACACTATTTCTAGATTAATTGAGAATATCCGTGAATTTTCTCACTTGTATTTTCTCTTAGGTGGCAATGTTAGATCATGTAATATTTATCCTTTGGGTAATAACGTCTCTATATCCAATGCGTATGTTTATAACTCAATGTTCTTCCCGGTAAGTTTTCTTTTGTATAGTTCTTTAGTATGAGTTGAAGGGGGTTGTGATCTGAATTGAATGCTCCGTACGATATCGGTTGGTTGATGTTACGTACGTTTTTGGTTATTATTAATACCTATTGTACTAAGATGACTATAAGTTTCAGGAAAATACGTATACTTATCCGTATAGAGGACAGAATAATCATCTTTTGCCTGAATACAGTCGAATAAGGTGTCGCCGTTTCTATTGTATGTATGAAAAATCTAAGTAGAGTGCTTGGCGTTCATACCTCCAACTATGACAACTTTATTCCCGATATTCAGCAATTGCTAGCATTCTTTCTTAAATTCACTTAAGGGTCTGCTTTAAACGGATAATGAAATGAGCCTATTGTCATTCAGTGCAATTCCGAATTTTCCTATGCTGCATTGAATGTTACCTAATTGATAGAATGAAAATCCGCATTTCGCTTTTTGGCACGGCGTCCTCCTAAGATGTAATAGTGAGTTCGGCATCAAGAGTTGGTTGAGTTAAGAAAAATTTGGTTCCCATCCATCTTGTGTTAACTGTGCTGTATCCAATTGTAAGTTTCCCTTCTAAATATTAGTCAGAGTCTTTAGCTGGTTGTAGTTTAATAGTTTCCATCTTTCTGCTGACAAACTAACTTCGTGTTTCCAAAACCTGACAACAAACTAATAAGAGAAAATATCTACTCTGGACATGGGATCCCTAGATACAAATTTGACACAGATAGTGAATACCAAAGTGGTAATTCGCTAAATACTAAACAAGCATTTTTTTTAGACAAAGAGGAGGAAAATCTTCGAAAAGATGCACCCCGGGGACGGGGCCATTGTCGGATTTTTACCGACTAAAAACCTCCTCTTGGAGTTCCAGCCCGTAGGCTATAGTCTCCATAGTGCAGAATTAAAGGATACTGAGATTAGAGAGTGACTTAAATGTCAATACGCTTATGCGGACGGAGATTTTTGGAGAGAAGAGAACCTATTTAATTGACTAGGGAGCACGGTCGAGGAATTGTATCGAACCGTTTGCTAATACGGAAATCGTTGAATTCTCGTGTTCAGAGATGTTTCCACGTAAGTTGCGTACTAATTTGAGAGTTAATTCGGTAAGTGAGGGTACTTCGAAATCCTTAAGGATATCGGCGTTCCTCACAAACCATAGGATGTTTAGCGACGAGCGCAGCAATTTGGAAAAGGTACCTTCTAATTTGCTGAAACGCTTTTTAGGTCTAAACAAGCACTAAAACATAACCCTTATATAGATATCGAACAAATTACTCATCCTGAAACTGGCGGGACTATAGTGTTGGGGGGGGGTGACGATGGCTTCTTAGCGGCAGACCGTCTCAACTCCCAATGATACTATCTCCTACTATTTAATTTAATTGTAGACTAATTTCCCCCTTTACTCAATTTCTAATCTAAGTAGTATCAGCTTAGCATATAATTATATCTTTCCATATAAAAAGCTAACTACTTACCTGTTAAATTTATCTAACTTCATCAAATTAATACCATAATTAGGGCTTTTAACTATTTCAACCAGCTATAATATCCAAAATTTTACAGTGGAACATATAAGATCGCTTCTAGCTAATTTTCTTGAACATAAGATCATTATTAGGGATATAGAGCCGGACTTTATCTTCTTCAATGAAACCTTTTTGAAACCCGAGCAGAGACTAGGGATCACTAATTATAATATCATCTGGGAAGACCGGGCTGATGGATATGGGGGTCTGGTCATATGCATTTAAAAAAAAACATTAACTATATGCAAACTCAAACCAATACGATCATAAATCCTCCTCGAACCCAAATAATGGGTGTGAAAATAGGTCTCTTTTCCTTGATAAACTTATATATCCCGCCTGACGTGCGAATTAGTCCAACCTACCTCCAAACAATATCCAATCTATATCAACCCCCACTGTTCTTATTAGGTGAACTTAGCGCCCATCTAGCTCCATTTATTATAATGGGTCATCCGTTGACACTTTCATACATTTCTCGGATCTGCTCAATGAAGGTGCCTGTACAAGAATTCGTGGTCAAGGAACTAACCACAGTGTCCCTGATATTTCTTTATGCTCGAGCAGTATGGCGATAAGATCATCATGGCAGGTTCTCAGCCAATATTCATGCTCCAGTAACCATATTTCGATTTTGGTAGGTATTGATTACAATCAACCTAATATTAATAACTTCAATACGCGTAAATACAAGACCAGGGATGTCTTCTGGGAGACTTTGCAACCCATATCAGACAAACCATAGGCGTAAGGAACAATCCATCAGCTGATGACATTATTGACATAATTCCGAGGGCGGCAGATCACACTTTACCAAGGATCCGATACGGAAATTGCAGCCCTTATCAACTCCACTGATGGGACGAATAGGTAGCTGGCTTCGTGAACACCAGAGGAGAAAAGTTCTTCATCTTCCGCAGATGTCCCACCTTTCAAATTCTGTTGTCCTTCAAGGAAGCAACAGCGAAAACTAGATGCCTAGTAAAAAAAGGAAAAAACAACTTTCAGGACATTTTGTGAAAATTTATTGTTGGATAGAGCCAAACTCACGTGGAAAGTAGTCAAAAGATTTTCAGGATACTCGATCAATAACCCTTCATATCATATATCTGACTCTTGATGCAAGGAAATCCTAGACACTTACGCCTCCAGGATAGCTCTTGTCGAACTTATGACTGATAGTGAAGCTCCTCTATTAAGCCTGAACGAGCTACTCTTTGCCCTCAAGGGTAGAAAAGAATCTGCACCGGAATTAATGCAGACTAGTGATGCGTTTAATGACATACTGAGGGAGAGTGTGGCTCCACCCTCTTTCAAAAACTTCTTAATTCTGCCATTTCTAAACCCCATAAACCTCCTAACCTACCCAACAGTTATAGGCCCATCGCACTAGTATCTTGTCTAGCTAAAACACTCGAAACTATGGTAAAGAACAGAATAGAATTCACTTTGGAAAAGGCATTGGGATTCCAGGTTCACTCATTTGGTTTTAGGAGGGGTAAATCGGTTTATGACTGCCTTAATATATTTGCGGCGTACACAGACTTGTTGTGTGTTTTGATCGAGGTAGACAGCCATGGATGAGACACGGAGAGAGAGACGTGAATGATACGACGAGATGATGATGACTGGTTTATTGCGTTGCCGCAATATCTATCTAACCTAACCTTTAACTTAGGAATCTTCTACTGGAGGCTAGGGTAACTGCGGATTTATCCAACCTCGCCTTCAATATGTTTCACAACAAGAATCTATATATCAGCAGTTCTTCTGAATCAGGTTGGTTACTGATTGGTAACTTATACTGTCTTCTGCCCAATAACATCATTGATCCAGATATGCAATTGATTGAATTTGCTGATTATAAGGCTCTGTTATGTGAAAGTAAAATCCTAGAAGAAATGACATTAAAGCTGAACAGAACTATAACCAGACTCAACCAATTATATGAACAAAGGAATCTGTCTCTATCTCGAGAAAAAAAAAAGCTATGCTCATGGTAAAACACCGCCCACCATCTCAAATTCCGCCTATCTTCCAGAACAACACCCTACTTCAATGGATTGAGGATATGAAATACTTGTTGGTTCATATAAGTCACAAACTTAATTGGAAAACTCACGTTGCACATATGTGCAGGAAAGGGAAGAAGGGATTGAACATACTTAAAGCGCTATGCAGAACCCATTGGGGCTCAAATCCCTTCCTATTGATTAATATTTACTGTAGGCTGATCAGACCGCATCTCTACTATGGCAGCATAAATCCCTAGAGTATGAATTAAATAAGGTTCAGTATGCTAGTTTCTCACTATTATTCTACTAGCAGAAAGCGATGAATTACCTCTCAAACTAAGACGATCCTGGCTCGCGTTTAAATACATTTCGAAGTCTCTAAGATACGCGGAAAACTATCTATTTAACATCATTGAGGATCCTACAGTTTTTGATGGTCTTTGGCTATGGGGTTCATGCCCCCCATTCATTAAAGCTCTAACTTAGCTCAAAGAAAAGACAGGCCTAATCGAAAGAAATAATTTTGTTCCTTTCTTCACAATTAATCACCTTCTTAAATGTGAACAAGTTATACAAGTGTATAATTCTGTACTCCCCAAATTTGTCTTGTCTAATGGTAACTTATTCAACACCTATTTAAATGAAAATTCAACGGATATGCTTCTGTATATACTGATGCTTCTATCTCTAGGTCTCCTGACTCTGTTGGAAATGGGGTTTGGGTTCCCGGACTTAATCTTAAAGTCTACGGTCGCCTACCTAAACTGGTCCATAAAAACAGCTGAAATTTTTGCTATAGACAAGGCCACTAAAATTATTATATCTAGAAATATCACAGCTTCGGTGATTATCTCTGATTCCTTGTATGCCCTAGAAGAACTTAGAAATAATTTTATTTTAGCGAATCAATATCTTATTACTGCAGAAACAATAACATACATAATATAAGAGCTAAGGGTTTCAGGATTGCGCTAATTAGGGTTCCGAGCGATTCTTACATACATCACAATGACGTGAAAAATATGATAGCGAATAGGGGCAGGTTATTACCTACTCCCCTACTTGTAGGGGAGGACCACAGGAAGTATGGCCTGAATATAATGCATATATTTGGGAAACTGGAATAGGGAATTCAAGGAGAGCGGTACTGCTTACATCATGAGACGGCCTGTGGGCACTGTAAGTGGTAAAACATGGTTCCACAAAGTGGCTAAGCCGAGATGATTTGTAACAACCATTATAAGACTTAGATCAGGTCATTGTCTATCCCCTACACACCTATTTAGAATTGGTATCAGAATAAATACTCTCTGCAAGTGTGGAGAGGAAGGGGACTTGCAACACCTATTTTTTGGGTGTCTGAAAAATAACTATAATTCTAATGTATTGTATAATAATTAATTAAGGCATAAATTTATATGTCCTATCAATATCAATGATGTCATTTTTAGTGAAAACCTTGAGATACTATTAATTGAGTACATGCAAGTTTCCGGCTTAACACTGCTATACTACTAGAATCCTTGTTAATGTGTCTTGCCTGACTTCCACCAGGTACGTAGAGTCTGGATACACAACCACAGGGTTGAGCCTATGGCATTCAATGCCATCTCCATAGAGGAGCAAGTGGAGTAGCAAGGTGTTGAGAACGAGAAGAAAATCCGCATTTCACGAATAAAGCGACAACTCCATAGTTTCTTAATTCTGGCATTTTATTTTTGATTCCGTTGGTGTTCCAATACGAAACTTCAGACTTGAATCCATAAGATTTCATATTTTGTCTTAAATCAAAGAAAATATTGAATCTTTGAATTCTTTCGTAGGTACTAGTTAACTCAATATTAAGATATCTTATTTCTAACAAAACTAATTTACATCTATCAAGTTTTTAGTTCTTTACCTAATTCGACATTTAATGAATTTGACATGACCAATATCAACGGATAATGTAGACGAGTTTTGTGGAGCTTCATACACTTTGTGGTCTATCAGCACACTACTGATTGACTACCTTTTGAAATGTGCAGAAAAACTTACATCGCTACGAAGGGAGATGAGTGGTCTAGAGCGATTGGGAAATGTGAGAAACATAGGAAAGAATCTCTTTTCACATTGGCGCTCGCCTTCACTCGACCAGCTAAGGGGGTGATACCGAACCAAGTGATTGCATGACAAGACAAATAGGCTGTCTATGCTGACATTGGTCTTTTACTCAGCAATGCTTGGCAAACATGTACTACAAGCTTTACAAATGCAACAACCAAGAATCAACCAAATATATTTTACCTGCCATTAGTTATGATCAAGATACTATTTCTTTGTTTTATATATACTCAAAGAATTGAACTGTAAGGTATAGCCAATCTAATTTTCCCAAAATGTCTTTGTAATTAGGTATATGAAAAAAATTAGCATTCACTTAATAATAATTTTTATTTAATATAATAACAAAATTTATATAGCTAATATTTAAAGTGATATAGTCTATGCAGCACTCATAAATCACACATTATTCTGAATAGTAATAATTGAACAAAAATAATCTCTTCTGAGAAAATATGTATTAACATAAATACATTTATCTACGCATCTAATGAATGCCCGCCATACTTCAGTTTTATAATTTGCTAAATTGAAATATTAAAATTGTGGAGATTTAGCTAAATATTATTATAGACATATTGAAAAGAACATGATGAAGACAGAACAATTTGCCCTAGATCTATTACAAATTAGGATATATGATATATCACATATTTCATTCACTACAAATTATAGTGGGAAGTGTTGATTTTGAGAATGATCGTTTCACAAAATACAAATTTCATAAAGCAAAAGTGATAGCTTTGTTTATATTTCAGAGTTGAGTTCACCTAACAACAACCAGTCAATTTATAACGAAATGTTGGAAATACATATTTCTTTGCTTTATCAGTATTTCCAGGAGTAAAACATTACCTCAAAGATTGATGATTTTGATTACATTGAATTTGAAGAATTACTATATTATGCAGTCCTGAAATTTCCAGTTGAAAAAAAAACAGAATTTCTGTTTCAAAGTTATGAATTATTTAAAATGCAAAATTAAATCTTATTTTCATTGACATTTGGATCATTATATATCAAAGTATGATAAAAACTATTTCAATCTGGGAAATTTCAAGCTAGAAACATGAATGTATATCCCTTCCATTTAACTAAACTCAACTTTCATGTGATACTTCAATATTTTTTCAATGTATTTTATTTGATGGTAATCTCATTAATGTCAAAATTATTTAAAATTGAAGACTCTTTGCATCAGCTGAAATGCTGTCATAATTTTTAAGATGAAAACTAAAAGTAAAATGAAATAAGAAGAGAAATATGTTTCAAAATCAACTGAAATAATCCTAAATTTACATCTTCTAGTAGTTTCACTAATGCATTCTTGGGTTTTTTCGTTTCCAAATTAAGATGATACAATAATCTATTCATAATACATGCTGTACAGATTTCTATTCTTGAAAATAATATAGTAGGATAGTTGTGGTAAATGAAAAAATTTTTCTGTACCTACTGTACTTTACCTACAAAATTTCCAAATTCACCTTTTAGTCCATATTTGAATTATGCATTTTGATAGGCAATAAATAATATTTGTGCTAGTATTCCTAACTGATAATATTTCAATCAAATTGCAGATAGAGAACTAGTAATTTGTTTGAAACTTCTTTGTTAAAATAAATTTCTTTCTGGCTAAAATCATTTTGGATTTAATATGTAAATAGATAAAATCAAATAAATCCGTATTTCCTAATATTCCATTTTCCTCTCAAGAGTTATAAATAATGAGAATAAAGAGCGATTTTGAAACAGAGTGACTATAAGCTAGAGATATTTTTGATCACAAAATTGCATTTTTTTCGGATATTGGTACACTGCAATTCCAAATTCAAGATCTTTACATTTCGCCATTTTCTTAGAACAAGTTATTCGATCACATTCTCGATATAGGCAGTATCAATGGCAAGCAATAAACGGTTCTAAAGCTACTGGAACAATTCCTTTATAAGGTATCTTGAATTGTTGGATCACACGAGCGGCTGCGCAACTCAGTTTGGTATATCTGGTTGTATTCACTAGTTCATGTACTTGTTGTCCTCTTAACAGCGTTGCGAATGTATCGCCATCATGATTCACCAAGTCTATATGTGCGCCATGATTTAGGAGAGTTTGAGCTACGCTGGCGGGACATGGCTTCGCCATTGCTGCTAAGTGTAGAGGAGTATTACCTTCGTCATCTTTAGAGTTGGGATCAGCACCTGGAAGCGAATTAATTAATAGTTGAATTTTCAACAGAAGTCGAATTGATTAGGTTTTTATTTATAATGTACTATAGTCGGTTTGAAAGATTGCGCAAAGTTTTAGTGGTTAATTCTCTATTATTAATGTTCAATGGTCAATTAAGCTCATTGATAATATGTGAGCGCAGTATCTGTAAAGATTATTTCAAACTCGACGCGTTTGCCGGGAAATAATTTATTGCGATTCGGTCCTTTAGTCACTTAAAATTATTAGTATAATTTTTATGAAAACCATGAAAATATATCAGAATAAATAATAGTTAATAAAATTATATGGATACTAAACTATATATTCTGTAACTAGATAAGCAAGTGACAAAATGTTTTTCATCACTCAGAGAGATGAATAAAGCAATTAAATTATTATATATTTATATATAATATTTATAGAAATATAGAAGTTCTGCAAGTGGTTAATTGATAAATGCTTTGCAAATATTGTTCCTTCATTGCAGATGTGATCAATGCAAGGCAAAATATGGATGGTCAATTTGAAAATTTATAAATTATGTTGTAATAATAATTGTCCAACAGTAATATTTTGTTTTTTCATGAAGAAATTGAATTAGGAAATATCGCTCTGGAATTTTGGTGGGAAAAAAAAAATTAATAGTATTCTATACTACGAAAAAACATGAAAGCCAATGCCACTCAAGTATTACTGATGAATAAATAATTCATATCTACGATATATACTGAAAACTATCATCGGGTGATACGTAATTTCACTTACCAACTTCGAGAAGAATTTCAGCTAAGTGAGGTGATGGAAATTGGCATGCAGGATATCTTCCAAGCAGAGCAGCTTCTCGACAGCAAGCTAGATGTAATGCTGTCCGACCGTTCCTTGTTCTGATATCTAACTTGACTAAATTGTAAATAGCCTTATATATTTCTTTGTTAATTTCATCAGTACTTTTGTTGTGTTCCATAAGCCTAGTCAGCAAACAAGCCAGATGTAATGTTATCACCAATACCCTTGTTAAATAAGTCATATCTCTCTCCACATTTGGCATTTTTTCTAACATCTGATTACCTAATTTAACTTCCGTCACGGCCTTATTGAACACTCTTAAAATTTCAACTACATCAACTGGAGGTACAAGACGACCCCTGGAAGTTTGTTTACCTTCTTCTCCCATCATAAAAGAGAAAAGTTCTGTGAAGGAGAATAAACTACTTTGGATCATTGGGTTCAAACTATCAAGCATAGACTGTTGCATATCTAATGCATAATTCCACAATTCTATACATCTGTTGAATTTTCCTGCATCTGCATATACCGCGCCTCTATACCTTATGTAATAACTAGTATCAGGATGTGCAGGTCCTAAAATCCTTTCCCTCATAACGAGAGCCTGCATTCTCATTTCATCAGGATCTGCCATTAAGTCGTCCAAACCATCTGGATCTGTTATTTCTACAACATAATCGTATGCTGCTACTTTTTTTGTTCTTCTTTTGGGTATTGGTGTTAATCCAGTAAAATATCTGTAAGAAATGAACAAATAATATGTAATTTTTGTAATAACAAGGATTTTGTTTTTTTAAGTGGAACAAAAAAAACTAACCTAAAAATTTAATAATAATAGTTATTTAGGAACATTTAATATCGTGGACTTATGCACTATCTCAGCTAGTAGCTGGATATAATTTACCTTTCCCAGATTTAGCAATCAAAGGAATAGGCTCGATTACAATATACTTGACATAAATTTCCTAACTATCCTACATGTATTAAGAATTACAGCTTTTTGCATTTCTATATAGGTATTCTTATGCAATTCTAATTTTTTAAGGCTATCATGCAAAGTTTTGGGTATTAAACCAGTCGAGGATACGATGACAGGAACAATATCTATTTTATCGAGGTGCCACATCTGCTTGATCTCAATAGCAAGGTCTGTGTATTTGGACTTTTTCTCCTGGAACTTGTTCAGCGCGTTGTTATTATTCGGTATGGCGATATCCACCAGCATTGCTGTTCTGGCTCTCTTATCATACACCGCTATGTCCGGCCTATTATTCGTCACCATTCTGTCAGTGATAACAGGCCTATCGTAGTATAATCTGATAGAGTCATTTTCCAATACGGGCGCCGGCTGATACTTGTAATATGGCTGGAAGGTGTTCAGAAGTCCGTACTTGTGTGCAAGTTTCTGGTGGATAATGTTGCACACTTGATTATGCCTGTGAAGATACTCCGTATTGGCCAGTTGTTCGCATCCGGACGTAATATGCTGTATAGTCTCCGATCTTATATGGCATTTTCTGCACTTATCTGTTTGTAATGTTCCGTCCTTCATTATAAATTTTGTAGCGATCACGTGGTCTTGGATGGCCATAAGGAATCCCTCTGTTTCTGCGAATAATTCTCCTTTCATTAACCATTTGTTGGAGGCTTCTTTGTCGATGTGTGGTTGATTAATCTCATGGTGATGTCGTCCATGCAATTCCTTTCTCGACCATTGCTCTTGTTTTTCAGTATCTGATAGGAACGGTAGATTCAGCAGGTCATCTCTGGTAGCAAGATTCAGAGGTGTATACCCCTTATCAGCCAACGATACCACTCTATGGAGGTCAGAAGTGAGAGCTTTTGCTGAGAAGAATTCTCTGAGATTTCTTATCTGTTCGGTGTGTAAATTGACAACATCTATTAATCCGCGTCCTCCTTCTTTCCGCTTCAAAGTTGTTCGTATCACAGACGATTTTGGATGATGATTGTTGTACTTTGTCAGCATCGTTCGGGTCTGCCTTTGAATATCATCCAGCTCCGTCTTAGTCCATCTGATTATTCCAAATGAGTAAAGCAACACTGGAATGGCGTAGGTGTTAATTGCCTTGACTAGATTCCCCGAGTTCAACATCGATTTCAGCACAGACTTCAGACGCTGACTGTATTCTGAACGAATCTTCTCCTTTGATTGTTTTTGGTCTAACAATCTGGCTTGTTGGTATCCCAGATATTTGTATGTTTCGCCATCGCCATAGGAACATTATTATTATTATTATTATTAAGTAGTTCCATTCAACCAAGGTTTAACAGTACATAATATATAAAAAGTATGCATCCAACTAAAAGAGAAGGTAAAAAGAAATTTGAAAGTTGAAAAAGAAAACGTAAGGAGTTACAAAATTTAAATACTTTGCTGATACACTGAGAGATCTGGACCAAAATAGAATTATAAAGTTTTATTGAACAATACTTGAAAAACCTTTGAAATATTTTTTATGTGCTGGCAATTGTACAGATTAACAATTCTGGTATCACAATTATGCACATATAGTGAAGGTATCTATGTCTGTATATTTAACCAATTCAACTCCTTCAATCAGGGAACTTATGTAATTTGCTCTTCGAAGTGAGATTATATATTGGATACAATAGTGCTATATCTTCTGTATCCAGTTAAAGTAGACTGCATCAAGGCACAGACTGTACAGAATATTCTCATAGTTAACATGATATAAGATCAAATCTCACACAAATTTCTTCTCAGCACTGGTTGGAGTATGTCTCTACTGAGGCAAAGAGTTCTTAGAGCAATGTAAGATTTTTGATATAGATAAAACCTATTAACTTTATCTACTACTACTAATACCTGCGAAACATCCTGCATAATCATTCTTGAGCTGGAAATTTTCCCATTTACGCTGACATACTGGTGTCTCTTTGACATTTCTTACGAACTTAAAGAGATTTTGTTCGTAAAGCAGTAGTAATGAAGCTTACCTAGGAGTAATTTATGGTATCACAGATGCTTTACTGCAATCCGATATTATTGGAATTAAATCATTACCCATGTCAAGTGCTCTCAGCACATCGTCAATGATTTTAAGCAAAACGGTTGTATTATATGCCATTTTCTAAAAACCTAGACAGACTATCTGGAAAGTAATTTCCCATATAGTAAATATGATACCATTTGGAAGTGGAAAATTTTCTATCTTCTGTCATCACTGGAAGTTTTCTTATTGAACGTAAGTCATTCAGAAATGTTTTGGACTGCTTAACATTACCTATTAATTCTTTCACCTTATAGGAAAATAGGTATCAATCAAAAGACGATTATAAATATGGGTCATGTACGGCAAAATATAGTATTAGCATGAGTTCACCAACTCTGAGGATATATTATGAGATCCAGGAGTACTTGACTTATCAGCTGATAAAACATCTTTCACAGTATGCTGGGTAACAATAGTCTGTTTCAGATCAAACACCATTTTGCATGCTTCCATTCTATTGAACTTACTATGGCTGGTTTCTGTGATGTCCTACTTGAAAGTTCCTCTACTGAATATTAGCTTCACATACAGGATATTTTGTGAATTTCTCCTTTGTCATAATAAATTCGATGAAGTTATTGAAGTCTAGCATGTACGTGAATGAATTGGATAATATAAGAATTCAATTCAAAAGTTTAGCACTCCGAACTTGAAACAAGAATTTATAAAATGATTAAGATAGATGGATATTAAATTGAGTATAGGCTGCTTGAAAGCCATGCCACTGTGACCCAGTAGTCTAGTGAGACACACTGAAGTAAAAATTTCACCTACAAAATTATAAAGGCTATACGCTTCATGGGTGAGAGCTTAGTCAGTTCCAAGTTCCTCAAGCCTGATTTTGTCCCCAGCTAGGCATTCGTACATGACTTGACCTATTGATTCTATCTCCTCCTCACATAGTATGCATGAAGGGTCCTTGAACAATCTTGACGTATTTAGGTGATTTCTGAGGCGACAGTGCCCTATCATTATGGCAATTAGAACTCTCAGGTCTCGTTTGGAGAGTTCAAGCCGAGCCTTGGCTCTCGCAACGGAGGTTCCACTGAGGCAAGTCAAGAGTGTCTGAGACCTATGAGGCTCAGCCAGTGCTCGTGTTCTTTCAGGTCCAACCACCGGTTATTTTTCATCCTTGCAGTCTCCAGGGGAATTCCAAGCCTAGACTCCAGTCCGGTGAATCCCAAGGATGTTCCCCAAAGGACCAACGAGTCTACCTTCTCATTGCCCTTAATGCCTGAGCAGCCTGGGTCCAGGTGAGGTAGAGAAAAATAATACAATCAATAAGAAAATATAGTAGATGAGTTTTCAATCAACACCAATGAGCAAGAGAGCAAGAAAAAGAAAAGAATAAATTCGAATAATTTTTGTCAAAGTAATGAGCAGACAAGAGAGTTGTTAAAAGTACCATTGTAGATCTTATGAATTGTCTGCCTAATTAAATATCAGTAATGTCGCTCCACATTTTGAATAAAATTTAGAACTGAAAATTGAAATATCAATCATTTCATTACGAATAATTGTAACAGAGAAGTTCTTCTTACCTCACACTTCGTTTGATGATAAAATCGGAAATGTATTTCTTGGTTATAGGGCTGGAGGTCAATGAAAATAAAGGAAGCTTTCAATACACAATTTTTCTATTTTGGATTTGAAGAAACATGAAATTTTTTTTTAAGGTCTGAGGAAAAAGCAGGTCTGAGACTTGAGAAGCTAAGTTCAATAGTATTCTCTTGAATTAATAATCTGTCAACAGCAGATTATTATTTAGTAATGGTTGCCTTTCTTGAACAAGAAATTTACAATGTTAAGAAAGTCACAACCATTCAAAAATGTCGAAACTAATTTATTCTCTTTCATTTATAGTATTTTCTACAGTATAAGGGAGAAAATTTTACCAAACAAATATTAATAAAGGAGGAACAGATTCACGTGGAATTTTCTGCAGAAAGATAAAATTGAGAAATAAGTTGGTATGGTAAGTATACTTAAACTGGAAATATTTGCATTGGTAAATCCAGTGGTCTTTATAAGTCTGGACCATGTACTGAAATATTTCCTTTTGTTTTAGTTGGAAAATATTTTGCTGATCCTTTCAGTATTCAATATGATTTAAAAGGCATGACATAAATATTAGATGCTACAAATAAAACCCATTATAAAATAACATAATTATTTGAGTCAGGATTAGTGATGAATTAAATTAAAATGTTGAATTGAACAGAGTAATTGAATAGCGATATTCGTCTAGTCACCCATATTGCTTCATCAATTAAAAGATATTTTTGATAATTTATGGATAGAGCAAGCAATTAGGTAACTAACACTGAGATCAAAGAAGCAAGTCTGCTAATTCAGGTGGTTTCAATAATATCATTCCTGTAACAAAAATAACAAATTTGTAATGGAAACTTTCCAAGTTGAATGCATGACCCAATTATATATTACAACTATATGTCAAGTTCACTTTGTATTTAATTTTCACATCTACAATAGATTTTTATCTCGGTAATATATGGTATAATTTGAAGAAATTAGTAGAATTATTGCACCTAATCTATTTTTTCGAAAAAAGACTACTGGCCCTTTTTTCAAAAAAAAAATTGGATTTCTTCAGTGTCAAGAAATTTTACCTTTCATTCATTGCTCGTTTCCATAAATATAAAGCACCAATCATGTCACGTTTCTTGTCAACACAAGTAGCACCTAATAGTTCCAGTGCATCTATTCGTTCTTTTCTCGAAACTAAATTGGGTTGTTTGATTAGAAAGTCTACTATGTGATTGTGTCCAGTAACAGCTGCAGCTAATAGTGGGGTCATACCTGCAAATAATGAAATTGTTATATCATTTGCAATATATCAACAAAAATACACACAACCAAATTTATATGGAATCACCCGATATTTTGAATATTACCTCAGGGGTTTTGGAAATTTTGAAGGATTGTTAGAATTGATCCTTTTTGAGATATTTCAATTGAAAAAAGAAATAAATTAAGGTTTATTTTAAGAAAAAACAAATAAAAGAAAAGAGACTTTCCGCATGTGGTAAAAAAATTGAAAATTGTTTTCTCACGGACTAGATGTTTTTTTGTTGACCTCAGTAGCTTGTATTACCTCCTCTTGGCCTGATACAAGCCTGAATCCGTTTAGGTATGCTTTGGATTAGGTTTTCGACCTCCTCTAGGGTGATATTCTGCCACTCTTCTGTGCAGGATTGGATAAGCTGTTGTGGGGTTCTTGGATTATTCTGGCGCGATCTAATTTTTCTTTTGAGATTATACTATAAATGTTCAATAGGATTAAAGTCTTGAGAGCAAGCTGGCCAGTCCAAAATAGCGATTCCCTCTGTTTCAAGATAATGTCGCGCGAGGTTGCTGGTATGCGGAGGAGCATTATCTTGCATAAAATAAAATTATCACCGTAGGCACCTCGCCAGAGTCTCACTATGGGCTCCAGTAATAGGCCACGTAATTTCTAGCCGTTACACTCGCAGGAAACGAAATCAAATCTGTTTTGCTTCCCAGCAAAATGCCACACCAAAACATCACATTGCCTCCTTGGTATTTTGGAATTTGTCTTGCTGCTCGGAGTCTAGCATGTCTTCCACGACCCCTTAAGACTCTAATCCGGCAGTCATCTGATCTAACACCAATTCTCAATATTCCAATTTTGATCCTCGATCCACCAATTAAGTCTGTTGATTTTTTGTTGTCTGGTTAGCTCTGGAACTCTTAAGGGCCTTCTGCTGTATAAAACCCTTCAACGAAGTCTTTGACGTATCGTTTCGACTGATACACTGATGCCTATTGTTTCCAGAAATTGCCTTAGGAGTATGGGGTGCAACGCACTAGGGTCTCTTCTTGCAATTTAGCACAAAAAGCGATCTTGTTCTTCAGAAGTGATTTTCCTACGACTTCTTCTAGGCCTGTTTTGCAGAGATTGTAGCTCCACGTATCGGGCGTCACCCCTTCTTCAACGAGAGCAATTATTCGATCCCACTGCTCATTGGATAATCCAACATAAGGCATCTTCAATTATGATTATAGGCTTTTTTAAATTTTGAAATTCACAGTTTCAAATCTCAGTGACGACTGAGTACAATATCCCGAACATGTGTTGATAACTTAACATTTCTAATCATACTATCCAGTTTTTTACAACAAAAATCTTCATTCTTCACAAGTACTCAAAATCCAAGGTTAAAAACAATCAATAATGTGAAATACTGAGTGATTCTATATAAATTTGGTTGTGTGTATAAAAACTTATGTCATACATAAAAGTTATCTTAACACCCTCTAGTTGAATGATTTTACATTTGTAAGAGGAAGATTTTCATTTTAACAAAGATGCAACCATCATTTAATTTAAAAGCAACATACAGTAGTCTTTTCTGAGTTCTTGATACACGTTCACTCATTATTATTTTTAATTAATTGTCGATAGCATATAAGAAAAATTATGAAATTTTTGATTTTACAATTATCATAAACCTGCATAAACTTTATAGATTATGTTCAGGTGTTAATTCAATTTGCTCATAGATTTCTATATTATTATAATTATTAAATTTAACTGAAGATAGATTTCGAGATTTTCACTGAAGGTGTACTAATTTGGGTAGAATTATTTCAAGAAAAATTTCTAACGTAATTTTATCGTTTCTGCAGTTTAAGTTCATGCAAACAGCATGATGGACAATAATTGAATCATAGCTAAAATAATCTAATACTAATAATTAATTTGTTGATTATTAACCAATCCATGCTCAAATATAAATCTTCATTTGTTTAGGGAGTAGAAAAGTATTTACCATAAGAGTCTACGTCCATAGTTGCTCCATGTTCCAGCAAAAGCTTTAAAATCTCGAGGCTTCCAGATTCGGCGCAGTCGTGCAGAGCTGTGTTGCCTTTCACACTTTTTCTATTAACCGAGGCTTTTAATCTAAGCAAATATTTTGTAATTGTTAAATGTCCTTTATAACACGCTATCATCAAACAGGTGTGGCCATGTCTGTTGGCAACTTCAATGTCTGCGCCATTTTGAACTAAATACTTGACTATTTCCAAGTGTCCATCGAAGCATGCCGCTCTTAAAGGTGTGGAGTTGGTTCTTGTGGTACTATTCACTTTTGCTCCATGAGAAGTTAACAATTTTACTATATCTAGATGACCCGCAGCAGCAGCACACCACAGGGGAGGTGCTCCTTCGATGGTCTCTCCGTCGAACATAACTGAAACGGAAAATTCCAAATGTATTCCAATGATTTTCGAAAAATATTTCCTATTTTTTATTTATGTCCTATTCAGTAAGTAATGATTCGAATATTTTTTGTTCAATGAATTTGCTATGGCATAACCTATTACGTGTTAATTTCTATTATCGTTATTATATGATTTTTAAAACTGTCTATATTCAGGACCGACATAGATTACTTCAACTTACTCAAATAAGGACGTATCTCTTATAAAAACGAAATAGGTACTTCTATTAATTAAATAATTTATATCTATAATTCAGCGAAGTAGTTTTTATTCATAGTGGTTTCATAAATAATTACATTATAACAATATTTATTATTGAAATTATCGTTGAAAAAGTGACAAAAAGTCAATTGCATGTAGTGTGCAAGGTTTATTAACAATATTACAAACAATATATAGATTTAGTTCTAATAAATAAAACTATTCATATTACACAGTAATTAGGGCCCGGGGAGGAAACACTCGATTTTGAAAATGATTAGTAACCATTCAATGCTAGTTGATGGGTCTCTTCGCGAATGTTTGAAGATGGTAGAATTTTTAAATTTTTCATTAACTCGAAAATTGTTGATATTTTCAAGCATAAACTTATCTATTTTGAATGATATCTTCTTATTTTACACTTCTGAAAGTTACCAAGCGACTCTTGAATGAGCAACCCAAAAGTTTATATAGTATTGTCGTAAAAGTAGGGTGATGCGACAATTTTTGTGGGGAGTGCATTTCACAATAAGGCATTGAAAAAGTTTTCATAAAAACACTAAATACAAATACATATTTCATGCTCCAGAGAGCTGTTTCTGAACGATTACTTTTGGGGATGGCAGGCAGGATAACCGCCCAGGACTTTGCGCTTGTGGGGGCATTACACATTCACAAAATAACTTATGTAGAAAAATTTTTTATATCCATAATAAAATATTTATGACATTTTTTGGATCCTTATCTGATTTGTGAGTAAAGAGAAATAGGTATAAAATAAATCGAAAGTTAAATATTGAGAGAGTTATTGAGAGATATTATATATGCACATGAGTCAAAAATAATTCAGTATGACAATAAAGACATCAAGCTCTAGGCCATCTTAAAAATTGTTGACAATTTACTATCTATATGTTAATAATTTCGAAGCATTATTTCATACACAATTTTTCTTTCCAATCAGCAGGCTATTTCAGTCAGTTTATAGATTACGCATCAAAAGAATTTATTTAATTAAAGTTTAACAAATATTGAGAAATGGTAAATAATCATAACCATACCCATTTCATAGTATTTTAGGCATATACTGAGGTTATGAAAATACATGGATGTAACCATATGGATAGGTCAACCGAGGAGGTGACATTTTTCAACTAGTAGTGTGAATATTAAGAATGAACAATGAAAACATATGTCGAGCCTTTTGGACGAACTAAGAAGGCAATCAAATCCATATTTTGAGGATGGGTTAGCTTCCAAAGAAATTTATCTCATTAAGAAATACGAAAGTGTATTTACGAAAGGGTAGCTATAGACAGAAGAAATCTCTGACTCTAGTCATGATATTTCCTTTATTCATAGAAATTACAGTTAAAGTAGCTAGGCCTATAACCGAAACGTATCCTAGGATAAGGTATACATTAATTTAAGAAAACTTCGAACCATATTAAACAAATGTATATATTTTTTATCTTTTAGTTCCTTTTTGAGAATGGTCTATATATATATACATACATACATACATATATATATATATATATATATATATATATATATATATATATATATATATATATATATATATATATATATATATATATACCCTATGTTTCTAGCTACGTTTTCGTAGAGACTATAGAGGAACATTTGTCACATGTAAGTATAATTAATCTCTGTAATCATAATAATACATTGAATTATATTGTAGTTGAATTTCCAAGCATTTTGTATTGTATGTTGATCTTGATTGATGAATGAATTACAATAATTAGATGCAATAATTTTTAGCCCAAAAATTAAATGATCTTCGTTGTATATGAAGATTAACTGCTGTTACATGAAAAAAGTCCGAATTCAAATCCCAAATTTCAAATTCAGAACTTTGAATTTAAGAAACACTGAGCTCCAATTGATTGAAAAAGATACGAAGCTCTTAATCTCAACCCTTGATGCAAAAGAGATCTTCGGTATGTTACCTGAAAGTGAATCTTAATTATAGAAAATTTTATTGTGGTTTATTTTTATGAGCCCCGAAGGAACTTTCGGACGATTCGGGTGGTACCTAGTATGGCTTCTTTCTGTGCGCTGGATACAGTTTCTGGTCTCAGTTTCAACAATTTGGTATTCTCCTGCATATGCGCTTCTACCAGGCCATTAGTCGATATTATAAGTGGCATTACTTTCACACTTTTCAGTTTATGAACTTCCCTCAGTTCAAAAGCCAAATCCTGGTATTTAGTTATCTTCTCAGTATATGCTAATGTTTTCATCCGCTGGGATACTAAAATCCAGAATTATAGCCGTTCCACCCTCTAGATCGAAAACCGCGATATCAGGTCTGTGGTGCGCAACTGGTCTATCCGTAATCAGGGTTGTATCCCAGTACATCTTATATTTTCTGTTTTCAAGTACTGCCTTGGGTTTGTATTTGTAAGCTGGAGTAGTTTATTTACATAGACCTAGGTTGACAGCGATACTTTGGTGATACACCCTGGCCACTGCATTATGGCGTTCAAGGTAATCCCGAGGAGCTAGGACAAGGCAGCTGGATGTTATATGCTGAATTGATTCCTGCCCCTTTCCGCACTTGCGACACTGCTCTGTTGGGATATCCTGTTTCGTGATGTGTTTTAAGTACATCCTTGTGGGGATTACTTGATCCTGGATAGCGCACAACCGGCCCTCTGTTTCAGGAGATAAGTAGCCAGCCCTCAGGTAAGTAAGCGACTCTTTTCGATCTATACCTTTATTTTTCAGGTGAATCCGATATCTACCATGAAGTGCTTTAGAGTGCCACTCCTCCGACAGCTTGGCCACTGTATGAGATTCCACAAGAAATTCCAGATTCGAGAGCTGCAGTGCCGATAGGTTTTCGTCCGCGTCACATATGGTGCGATAAAACGGTGAGCGCTTTCTGGTAAAGTAGTCTCTCAGTTGGTCCACGTTGTTCTTATGACTCATCTCTAGTAATGCAAGGCCTCGTCCTCCCTGTGTTCTTGGTAGGTATAAGCGGTTTATAGATGAGTGTGGATGGTGAATCCCGTGTGCCGTTAACATCGCTCTAATTCTTATATCCATAGCCCTTAGGTCAGTTGTCGACCATTTGATCACCCCAAAGGAATATGCTATGCTCGGTATAGCCCAGGAGTTGATGGCTTTAAATAATGCCTTCGAGTTGAGTTTAGCCTTAAGGATCCGGTTGATTCTAGAGTAGAGTTTTTCTTTAAACCTCATCTTCATTTCAGCAGTTTTTATGTCCAAGGCTTGTTGGACGCCCAGATATTTGTAGGACTCCTCTGGGAACAGTGCTGTGATTGTTGTAGTAGTACCCTCATGCTCTCTCTCAATCTTTCCTCGTCTTATTCTAACAACAAATTACCGAGAAGCCTCGATGCACCAATGCACATAAAAAGTGAACAGATAAGACATGAAATGAGAATCAAAACAATAATAGAAATAACAACCGAACTGGCAAATGAATCAACAGAAAAGATGAAAACATGCGCAGATGATGAATATCTATGGTTCAATGGAAAAGAAAATCAGACGTAAAAGAAAAAGAAGCATAGCACAAAAAAGATAGCAAACACAGTTACCTACACTAGGAACAAACCATCAAACAGAGGTTGATGCTTCCTTCCAGTAAAAGGTAATCTTTTTTTTTATCAAACACTTGTGAAACAAAGGTAAAACGAGATGAAGGATGCAAGAAATGATTTTCCGATCCTCACCAAATTCAAAGATCACAGGTTCTAGAACAACCCTACCATAATCGTTTGCCGAGAAAAATTAATCCAGCAAAAGGAGCTCAGACCTGAGGCCAGGTGAAATCCTACCTCATACCATTATTCGGCTGTGAACCTCCTAGGTATATTAAATTCGACCTGTTATTCTGGTGTACTCAAGAAACCGAGATTCATTGATAAATGAAACATTCGTTCATTGATTTTGTTCCCATGCAAATTGAGCAGCGCGATTTAGAGGCCGACTTCTCAAAGATCTACTGGAAAATTAATCCCTAACATTCTATGGACGATATGTCTAGTACGAAACGATTCGAACGGCCCATACGAAACGAGGAGATGTCATCCTCAACTGTGAATTTCAAAATTCAAGAAAGCCTATAATCATAATTGAAAATGCCTTATGTTGGATTATCCAATGTGACGCCCGATATGTGAAGCTACAATCTTTGCAAAATAGGCCTAGAAGAAGTCGTAGGAAGATCACTTCTGAAGAACAAGACCGCTTTTTGCGTTAAATTGCAAGAAGAGACCCTAGTGCGTCGCACCCCATACTCCTATGACAATTAAGTTCGGATGAGACCAGAATTGGTGTTCGATCAGATGACCGCCGGTTCGTATTTTAAGGGGTCGTGGAAGACAAGCTAGACTCCGAGCAGCAAGACAAACTTCGAAATACCAAGGGGGCAGTGTGATGTTTTGGGGTGGCATTATGCTGGGAGGCAAAACAGATTTTATTTCGTTTCCTGCGAGTGTAACGGCTAGAAATCACGTGGACCTAGTGCTGGAGCCCATAGTGAGACTGTGGCTAGGTGCCCACGGTGAGAATTTTACTTTTATCCAAGATAATGCTCCTCCGCATACCAGCAACCTCGCGCGACATTATCTTGAAACAGAGGGAATCGCTATTTTAGACTAGCCAGCTTGCTCTCCAGACCTAAATTCTATTGAAGATTTATGGGATAATCTCAAAAGAAAAATTAGATAGCGCCAGGATAATACAAGAATCCAACAGATCATCCAAGCCGCCACAGAAGAGTGGCAGAATATCTTCCCAAAGGAGGTCGAAAACCTAATTCAAAGCACGCCTAGACGGATTCAGGCTTGTATCAGGGCAAGCGGAGATAATACAAGCTACTGAGTTCGAGGAAAAATCACCTACTCCGTGAGAAAACAATTTTCAATTTTTTACTGCATTATCTTATTTTCTCTTATTTGTTTCTTTCTTAAAATAAACCGTAATTTATATTTCAATTGTAATATCTCATATATATATATATATATATATATATATATATATATATATATATATATATATATATATATATATATATATATATATATATATTGATAAACCAAACACAAGATCGACTAAAACCTAAAAATAAACTGATATATATATATATATATATATATATATATATATATATATATATATATATATATATATATATATATATATATATATACGACTTGGTTACTTTGAGAGATAGTAGAAAGGCGTCGACGAAAAAAGTGATCTAATGAGCCTGCTTCTTAAAACTATTTTGCTGAGCATCGTCTCGGAATAGATGGCATTTTTTTCTTCAAATGATATTTCCAGTATATGATTGCATTATCCTGTTTCTTGAGCTATTTTCAGTACCGTTGTGTACTTTAATTTATTTGATATCATAAGGATATGACATAACTTTTCATATACCAAACGATGGAAAAGTTTCCTTGTGTACACTATTTTGTTTCTGTGAGAAGGCTGCGTGCCTTCCTTATTTTGTTTCTCAATTCTTCCAACAAGTTGGCGGTGTAGCGTAACTAACGTGACTTTAACATATTTCCAGCAAAAAACTGAAGCTGGCCACCTAACTGGACCACTGTTGCTAATCTATCAATTCCCTAATCGGTGATTTTTTATACAACCCGAAATAACAGTTGATGATTAACGATACCTTCGAATCTCAACTCGCCACTGGACAAAATATGTTTGTCCATTATATTTATAAAAGCAATCAAGTATAATCTTAGCTCGAAGTCCGTAGGTCGTAGTTTCTGTGAGAGGTGAATTTTGAAGCTATGCTTTTTGTGCTAATTCCTCATTTTACGAACACTCAATTTACTGATTCCCATTTCCCAACGTACGTACGTTTATTTATTTCACCTCACTTCTGATTGGTGTCAGATGATGAACATACTTTATTTTTGAAGGAAAGTCACCCGTTCACAGTTTCGCTTCCACGCGAGAATAGGTAATTTGTGAATAAGTTAGCCTATTGGAAAATCGTTCTCTAGAACTGCGCAACGACTCAACAATTTTTGTGGCATTCGCTAAAAATGAGCAAAATAACAACGCACACGTTAGTATATGAAAAAGACATTCTAGATTTTGATTTTAAGAACAATGTTGCACTTCGAATTTAATTGATGTGAATGTTGAAAGCCTTATCGAAATTCATGTTTTTTCATTTGCTTTTTATAGTTGATTTCGATCGCTTTGTACGTATCTCGAACAAGTGGACCGTTGATGAAGAAGTAAGTTGAAAAAGTGTCAAACTGATGATGATGTTAGAATATATATTTGCTTTTACCGAAATCATGACTTACCATACTTCTCGAATACACACGAGAAAAACTCTGAAACGGAGCAATTCGAATGAGAATAAAAATAGGTAAAAAAACTTTTTAAGTTAAACGGTTTTATGTTAAACATACATTGCACTGTTTAAGATAAATGTACTAAAAACCAAAAAATGATAAAATAGATACAGTCGTGGGAATTATAAACATATGCATAGACTAGACTAAAATAAAACCTGGGGCACGTCAATTGTCTACAATCGTTGATTAAAATGTTTGTTTTGTTACATTACACTATAATTATTAGGCAGTTGTGCAACCGACAACGATGGACGTGTGATAAGTAGAGCTAGAATGTGGAAACAAGCTAGCAAGCTCGATTATAAGCGAGTTTTAGGGTTTCATAGTGGTGAGCGAGTAGTACTTTTGTCATATGTTTTGTCGATTAAAGACAAACAACAAGCAGTGAAACGATTCCTCGCCAGCCAGCAGTGTGAATGTCCAACGATAAATTAGTTAAAACATCTCTTTTATTTACATGGAGTGTATAACTATTAGAATTTCCATGAGCAAGAAAATAGTAAATAATTTCCTCACCGTCTGCGGGCCAACTGCCTAACGACGAATTAAACGATTCTTCTATCGCACATTAAGTCGATAATTTGTAGACAATTGACGTGCCCCACGGTTTTATTTTAGTCTAGTCTATGCATATGTTTATAATTCCCACGACTGTATCTATTTTATTATTTTTGGTTTTAGTACATTTATCTTAAACAGTGCAATGTATGTTTAACATAAAACCGTTTAACTTAAAAAGTTTTTTTACCTATTTTTATTTTCTAGTTTTTAGTTTTTATTTCGCATTCTTTTTAATTCATTTAGTGCTTCATTATTGCAAGGTTTCTTGCCCGTTAGTTTATTGCAATCCAACTCCTCTATACGTAGTCCCTGCAAAGATCTTACTCTACTAAGAGCCACGTAGGCTTGACCTTCTTCAAACAGTTTCGCACCTAAGTATACGACTGCGTGATCCACAGTGCTGCCCTGCATTTTATGTATTGTAGAAGCCCATGATAGTATTAAAGGCAACATTCTTCTTTCAGCTGTCCCATAATTGTACTTAGCTGGAAACTGTATGTCGCTAACGACATATCATTTTTATCCACCCTAATGCCATACAGTTCTTATAATGATAATGAATAAATATAATTGTATTGTCACCAAAATCCAAAGTGTATACAAAATTTCAGATTAATCGGTTGACAGGAAGAGGGTGAAATTTGAATTACTAAATTTGACCCAAGAATAAATAAAACAAACGAGGTGAGCTAAATAAAACCGTTTAAAAAGTAAGAGTAATGAATGGAAAACAATCCAGTTTTCGTGAAAATATATTGAGTGTGCGATTGCAAACTTTTTTCCATCTATATTGAGACAATGTATACTAAAACAATAGTTGAAAAATCAGACTCATGTGATCCTTATAATATTTTTGCTAGGCATTCTTTTTCTATCTCTTCAAATAATGAAGTTATCAATTGTTAATTGAATCATGGATAATCGGAATAACAAAATGATTTTTTTTTGAAAACTCACCAGAACCAGGTTGTTCTATGTCTGCATTACATTTTTCTATAAGGTACTCAGCTACTTCATAGTGACCATTCCGACATGCTATAACTAGGGGCGTTGCTCCGGAAGTTTTAGCAGCAACCAGCATGGACACCTCGTCTTTGCCCTTATTGCAATGTAAATATATCTGGAAAGAATTTTCAAATTATGAATTTCTTAATTAACTTTTTAATTAGTTCTACAGTTGGCATTTACAGCTCATATTTACAAAAAAAAAGTTACTGTTATGCACACAATAATGCTAATTAGTGATGTGTTTGAGTATCACCATAGTTTTATCGAAGACCAACTATGGTTCAACTGATAAGGAAATACATCCATAATATCAAATGAAATAACCATTTGTTTTCTTGTTTTAGAAGTTTCATATCATTTTCAGCTGGAATATAATAAAGGATTTGAAATAATAAAAAATTGAGAAAGTATGTTATTTCATCCGGTATAGAAGTTTCGTTAAATGAATTAAACACCTAACTAAAAAAATGTTTCACCTTTGGAATCACTGAAAGTATATGTTAAATTCTTTCATTAAACCTCGGTATAATAACTTAC
This sequence comes from Cryptolaemus montrouzieri, assembly GCA_013387265.2. Taxonomy (NCBI): domain Eukaryota; kingdom Metazoa; phylum Arthropoda; class Insecta; order Coleoptera; family Coccinellidae; genus Cryptolaemus; species Cryptolaemus montrouzieri. The sequence goes on along the minus strand of JABFTP020000124.1, from coordinate 40,566,621 downwards.
AATAATGCATTTATGAAAGGGTTGTATTTAAAATATTACAATCTTCGACGCACCTTCTTTGGTAGTAAAATATCTTGAAATTATAATGTTTAAAGAACAACTAATGCGATAACACAAAATATATTCCGTAAAAGATATATTATTCAACAACTTTGTAAAAAATTTAAAAATTATATGAGAAGTGACAGATTTTGACAAAATGTGTTCAAACATAGATTTCTATTCATTTTCATGTTCCTAACTTTGTGTATAACTTTTAGTTCGGTATTATTTTGTATTACTAGCTGTGCTATTCGATTTCATTCTATTCAATTGATGAATGTTTGGAAAAAGATGCTTCTTCAATTATTGAATACTAGTGGCCGTCACTTGATGAAAATCCATTTTAAATGATGAAATTAATGACTATGTCTTCAAAAAATTTGTTTAGCATCTTCGATCGAACTGGTAGGAGAGGTACTAACTGATATATATATATATATATATATATATATATATATATATATATATATATATATATATATATATATATATATATATATATATATATATATATAATAAAAGAAAATTTGATTAACACTTGTTTACTATATTTGTAACGCGTTTCGACGACACAGCGTCTTCATCAGACAGATACAAAATGAAAACTGAACTAAGGTACAACAATTTATATATCATCTACAACATCGTATTAAAAGTGAGTAAAGCTACCTTAGGTAATTCACAGAAAGTTTGTACCTATTGATTCGAAGGGATTCCCAAGGAAATGGCAGCTTTCCACAACATGATCCGCAGATTATTAAATGTTCCCTTATCTTTACATCATTTCGATGAAGAAGTTTGCATTATTAAACAAATAGTTCTTAATAATGGTTACAATCGCAATATTATAACTTAATTACTCAACAAAAAACGGAAAGTCAAGGCAATAGAATTGGTGTACCCAAAATCTGAACATTTAAAACATTCACTAGGAAACTTTCAGTTACTCATTTCGAACCAATAATACTCTACTCAAACACATCAAAATTAATAAAAGTAAAATGGACGAAAGAAATATATCTGGTGTATACAAACTTGACTTCGGTAATTGTAGTAAGATGTATATTGGTAGAACCTACAGAAATTTCAATAGAGACGATGAACATTATCGTAGTTTCAACAATAAAAAACAAATTCTAATTACGCGAAATATTCAACTGAAGAAAATCATAATTTCAACCAAAATTTTATAATCTTACATTCATCTAATGAAAAACTTGATATTCATTTTTGGGAATCCTTGAAATCAAAAAAAAAACTTTCCAAGATATTATTGAACGAACAGGCAGATTTTGACAATAACTCCTATCTACTTAAAATGTTTCCGGCTAAGTTATTTAGTTAATAGTCCTGTGAATGGCTTAAAGTGGTTTTATTCACTTTTAATCAAATATTGTAGATCATATATATATTGTTGTACCTTAACTTAGTTTTCATTTTGTTGTCTGATGAAGGCGTTGTGTCGTCGAAACGCGTTACATATATAGTAAATAAGTGTAAATCAAATTCTCTTTTATTTTGCTTCTTCAATTAGTCAAAGACGATTAGAGTTATCGGGCTTATCGAAAAGTCATTAGAGGGGCGTTGTTATTAGTATATAGGTTAGTACCTCTTCTACTAGTTCGATCAAAGATACTGAAGAAATTTTTTTGAAGACATGGTCATTAATCTTGAGGATAATTTCATTTTCAATCGGAAGCAACACACGTTCACAATAAGTCAACGGTCATTACAATGACATTGAAGCTCTAGATAGAGGCCAGACATTGTCAGTATAATTGAACCTGTGGTTCAATAAGGTGTTCCACCTATACCATAAGTGGACGGACAAATTATCACTGGAATAAATGATGTATTCTCAAACTTATTTAGTGTTTCGTGAAAAAGGTACACTTGAAGGTCTGTCAACAGTTACAAACATGCTAAAGATATTAATAAATACTAGCAAACTTAAAGATTTTTTAACCAAGGTATGCTCTAAAACATTTCTTTTTTTCAGAATTTAATGATTTTAAGACAAGAGAAATGATTAAAATTAATTTTAATTTAATCTAAAGCTTTTGCTTTTCTTCAAGAAGCCAAAATCTGCAGCACAATGCGTCATAATCAGCTGTATTTCCGGTTGCGTTGACTTGAAAGTTTGATCTTTTCACTGATAAGAAGGATAGCGGATCTAAAGATCTGCTGTCAATTCCAACTCGCTACCTTCACGTGTTTCTTAGAAAGAGGTGAATTCGTTTATTATAATGAAATAATTTTTTTAACAACTTTACAGTTTTCGAATTTTTCCCGGTATTCGTGCTAAAAGACTCTTGTCCAAATTTCATGTTGCTAGGTCCACGCGAAGTAGTCTATGGGTTTCAATTTACTTGAGAGTGTTGAGCAGCAGAATGCGACATAAACGGCCGTATTCCGAAGACATTGACTTAAAGAGTTTGATTTTTCACAGATCGAAGATGACATAATCGACTGACTGAATTTCAACACAACAGAGGATTTCTGACTGCTCCTATAAGTTAACATTTGTTGTGGTTCATCTGCTTTACTTCTCCTGAGGCGGCATTGAAAAAGTCCTTTGGTAGCGCTAAGATCTTAACCATACATAGTGTTGGTAACGTAGTTTATCTGGTGTCGCTAAAGTAATTAATTTTCTTCTACTGGACTACTGATTTCAACGCTACGGAGAATGTGTGGTAGCACTCAATAGTTCATTTTTGTTGCGGTTCGTTTGCCTTACTTATCCGCTTGGCGTCACCAGACGAATGTGTGTTGGTAACGCCATGTGTGGTCGGGGCTTAAGCTGCAACTTTTGTTCGTTGCGTTCATTTAACATGAATTCTTATCAATTAATCAATGTGATTTTTCTAATCTCAATTTTCATTTGAAACCTGTGACAAATTCCTTGTCACCTTGAATAGTGTATAGTTTTCAATAACAAAAAGGTAATGTCTGTTTCTATTGAAATTTAACCTTAACTTTTATGCGGGTCGGTAAAAATTAGCGAACTGAATTGAGCAATCGGTTCACATCGTATATGAGGTTATGGTACAATCGAAAACAATAGTTGCGTGCTGACCCACTGCAAGTGTGAGTATGTGGTTTGCGTTCATCATTTCATCTGACCTTTCATTGTTATTTAACACGAATGAATCAATGAAAAATAATTGACTGGAAATTGAACTTTTAGTGAATATATTCGCAGATAAGATTTCACCAATTATTTTCAAAAGTACGATCAGAGTACGTTTCAAAGCGAAAACAGCAATTTGTCGATATTATAAAGAATTATACCTCTTGCTTTTTATTATTGAGTTATATTCAAATGGTCGATTTCCATAGATCTTATTCATCATCAAATATTTCTTTTGTTAAGATACTCAAAGTTTTCCCGAAAAAATGTCAAAAATCGTAAATTCTTCAATGACGTAAGGAGTCGATACTTATAAGTAAAATAAGTGAAAAAAATGATACAAATCATCCTCCTTCGAATGTTAACACCTAAAACATGTTGTTATACTATGTAACGTTGTAAGACTCCGAACTTTATCTGAGAAACACATAAAGAGTCGAGTCTGCAACATATAATATAGTGTGCAAAGATAGTCTGATTAAAAAACTGCATAAGGTTGTACACTGTAGTACAATTAAACTCATCGAGAGTATGTTCCCTGACAGAAGCCTTTGGGTTTTGTGGGAGAGAAAAGTGGTCGTCTTCGCACTTGTTATAATGGTTTTTCACAAGGATCTGTTCTTGTATATTTATTATTTAATTTATATATGATTGATATTCCTACAACTTCTTCTAATAAGTTTATTTATGTCGATGATACTGCTCTTTCTTGTAGTCATGATTACTCGAAAATATTGGACAAATTTTGACTGCTGATCTGGAAATTCTGAACAGTTGTCAATGATCTAACAAGAACAGAGGTGTCTTGTTTTCATCTGAATAATCATCAAGATGATACAGAATTGAGGGTATTTTGGATGATTCTCCACTGAATCATAATTTATATCCTTATTATGGTCACACTGAACTCCTCATAAGTCACAACGCATATGTATAAAAGTCAACAGCTGAAAACAGGGAACAATATTCTACAAAAAAAACAGCTGGGTCCACTTGGGTGCCGATGTTCACTCTTCGATCTGCAGCTCTTGCTTGGTCCTTTCCACAGATGAATATTGTTGTTCTGTCTGGCTGAATAGAGCTCATGTGCATAGAATTGATTACCAATTGAATTATGCCATGATAATTATATGTTACCATTAGCTTAACCCGATTTTGCTGGCTATATATCCTTTGAGATATAATTCATATTGAAATCTTGAAAACCGATATGGTCGCTTGGTTTTCGGCGTACTTCTTCGATGCGTTAGTCTTTCGGAAAACTGAATGGAATGCAACTGGTATTTTTAAAAAATCCTGATTTGAGAGCCTACTCAGAAGTTCTAGGTTTTGGTCTCAGAAGTAAGATATGGCATTCTTCAAATCGTTTAAGAACATGTCCTGAGCGTTGTAATAGTATGCTTTTCAATTCTGTAGATAGTCCAAATTGTGAGTGTGGTGTAGACAGACTGAGGAAACTATAAGTCTTGGACTGTGCTTATACATATATATATATATATATATATATATATATATATATATATATATATATATATATATATATATATATATATATATATATATATATATATATATATATAAATCTTTCTATTGAAAAGCGAAAGATGACCTCTGATTATATAAAGATTTCCAATATCGAAATCGAGCCAATGCATCATGGAGATACATATAAATATCTTGGATTTGGTCAAGAGAAGACAATTAACCATAGCAGCACTCAAGAAAATATTAGAAGCTCATATAAGACTTACAATTATCATCAAGAGTCATTTAACTAGTAAAAACCTTTTCAGAGCTATCAACTCCTATGAAGTTCCTATTCTTACATCTTCTTTTGGAATTATTAAATGGTCTAAAACTGATCTAAATGAATTACAATGTCAAACGAGGAAAATGCTTTGTAAATATCATAAGCACCACCCAAAGTCAGCTGTTCAGAGAGTTACACTACCTAGACATCTTGGAGGTCGTGGATTAACTGATTTGAATAATCTTCATAGTAAACAGATTTTTTATCTACGTTCCCATTTTCATGATAAACAGAGAACGTCTAAATTACATGATATTGTTGTTGCTTCAGATTATAATCTTACACCTCTGAACTTGACAATGCAAAAGGTAGATTTTGATATATTTGATGATAATTCTAAAAGAGAAAGTTAGATGCAGAAGGAATTACACGGAAAGCAACCTAAAGAATTGAAAAATGATTATATTGATTAAATCGCATCGAATAAATGGTTAGTTTCTGGAGAATTGTTTGCTGAAACAGAAGGCTTGGCAATTGCGATCCAGGATCAGGTTGTTTCCACGAGGAATTATAGAAAACACATCATCAAACAAAGTATAGATGATTCTTGCCGTAGATGTTTCTGTTCTTCAGAAACAGTTTTTCATATATTATCATCTTGCTCAGTCCTTGCTCCAACAGATTATTTAGAAAGACATAATGCCGTCGCTAATATTATTTATTTTAATTTAGGAATTAAACATGACCTAATTCCCAAAAGAAAAAAAATTACAAATATGAACCTGAGATTATTTGTGAAAATGACAAATATAAACTTTATTTTGATAAAACAATTTTTTGCAACAGAGCTGTAAAACACAATAGACCAGATATCATTCTTACTGATAAACAGAATCAAATAACATATATAATTGATATTGCTATACCCGACACACATAATATACAAAATAAATACAATGAAAAAATTTCTAAATATATGATGCTTGGCGACGAGATTAAAAAAATGTGGAAAATGAAAAAAATTTTTATTCTACCGATTATTATTTCCACAACAGGTGTTATTCCTAGGAATCTTCACAAAAGTATTGAGATTTTGGGTCTGAAGAAAAATTTGTTTGAAAAGTTACAAAAGATAACAGTCATCAAATCTTGTAATATTCTTCGTAGGTTTCTTTCCGAAAAAAATTATGAGGTAGAGTCATAGGTTTCTCAGATTTTCATTTCATATTTTATTTAATTGTATATATAAATGTAATATAATTAGCTGACAATTTTATCATATTTACATTCGAGCAGTATTCTATTCGATCGTTCATCACTTCACACTTAATGAGTAACATTCAGTGTTACTTGACTAAGGTCCGTACACTGGATTTTTTCGGGGAGAAAGCCTCTGACACTACTCGTGGGTACATTGATATCATTGTCTGATGATGCTATAGTATGTATATATTCTGGTAGATTGATATATTCTCATAACATTTAATGTTATCCTTATATATAATTATTCCAGGATATGTTTTGATTATAATCATTGTCTGGCAATGGTACTACTATTTTTTCATGAAATCAGTTTGATTGCATGAACAGATATATGAGCAACTCGTCGGGGTGAAACCCCTTATATATATACATATAAATATTTATAAAATATTGGGGGCACAACCATTTTGAAAGTCCTCAAATTTCAGAAAATTTCATATATCAAAATTGTCGCATCACTTAGTATTCTGAATTCCACAATCGATTGAGCATCTCGATCGCAGTTTCTCTGTCAACATATGTTTTTGGGCATAATGCAAGTTTTCTGTGTTTCTTGTTGATTTTTGAATCTTTGAATTTATTGTAATGGCTGCTGAACGTCCTGGACGCTATTTGAGTGGTCATGGTGTGGTAAGAATTGTAACACTTCTAGAGGAGGTGCGAAGCCAACGTTACGTGGCTAACTTGTTGAATGTTAACCAAAGCACTTTTTCAAGAGCAATTAATCGGTACCATGAAACAGGGGAATATGGAAGAAGGGCCGGACAGGGAAGAAATCGGATAACAACACCAGTTGATGATCGTTGGCTTCGTTCAATTGCACTAAGAGTTCGGCATTGTACGGCTACAGTGAACTTGCACTTTCCTGAAACGTGCATATTTCATTGCAACCTGTTAGGAACAGGCTCAGAGAAGACGATATCAGACCAAGGGTGGCTTCTACCGGTCGGCGTCTCACCATCAGAGAGCATCGAGTTGCAAGACTTCAGTTTGCGAGGAAACTTGCAAATTGGGGTATTCCAGAATGGTCGAATTTTCTCTTTTCCGACGAGTCCAGGTTCTGTCTAGTATCAAATGATAGACGCTTGCCTGTATACAGACGACCTGGGGAACGGTATCAGCAATGAAATATTCGGCAAACCGAAAACTTCGGAGGGGGCTCAGTAATGGTGTGGGGAGGTATTTCTTCCCATGGTCGAACTGAGTTAGTCCTAGTGAATAACGGAAGAATGACAGCGGCCAGACACATTGCAGATATCCTTGAACCCCATGTTGTACCTTTTGGCTCATTGATTGGCGAAAACTTCATTTATATGCATGTTGATGCTCGGTCTCATGCAGCTAGAGTAGTTACAGAATTTCTGCAAAATGAATCAAGAATACATCCAAAATTTGTTTGAGGGGCTTCCGAGACGTATACTGGCAGTAATTAGGGCCCGGGTAGGAAACACTCGATTTTGAAAATGATTAGTACCCATTCGATGCTAGTTGATTGATCTCTTCGCGAATGTTTGAAGATGGTAGAATTTTTTAATTTTTCATTAACTCGAAAATTGTTGATATTTTCCATCGTAAACTCATCTCTTTTGAAAGATATCTTTTTATTTTATACTTCTGAAAGTTACCAAGCGACTCTTGAATGACCAACCTAAAAGTTTATATAGTATTGTCGTAAAAGTAGAGTGATGCGACAATTTTTGTGGAGAGTGTATTTTAGATCTTAATCAAGCAACTTCTGAAATGTGTGTAGAAAAATAGAAGATACGGAACTACCCAAGACAGTGCAAATAAATTAAGCTTACCACATCCGGATGTTCATCAGCTTAACTCAGGTGATATTGAGCTTGACTGATTTATCTTTATGAAAGAAGATGTTGATTTCGATAAAAATTACTTTGTCAGATGAGGCACATTTTAGATGTTTGCGAATTATAAATACAGTTCGCGGTTTTGAAATTAATAAAATCAACTCCTTTTTGCCTAGAACATGTTTCTAGCTACGAAAGAAAATTTCCAATAGTTCTGGTAACATGCACAATGAGAATTTTAGGAGATAATCTACTGTCCCAGCTAGACGGTGATCCAGCCCATATTACTGAAATAATCCTAAATTGGCATAACGAACATTTCATAGAAAATGGATAGAGACAATTAAGCCTGTACGATGACATGATAACATCGGAAAAATCTTAAAAAGAATAGAACCATTCTGCATAATATGTAGAGAACAATGGTGAGTAATTCGAAAAATATTAATTGCGATCTTTTATTCTGATAACTTCAACCTACGTTTTGTTGTTATATCTTCTTCAGTCAAACACTGTCTGTCATAATATGTATGCGATCTAACTAAATTCACCTTCCATGATCATTTTGTTCTTTGTGTTACCCTAACTTACTACCCATGTCCGAATAGAAAGTTGTATGACGTCATTTGGAGAAATATATATATATATATATATATATATATATATATATATATATATATATATATATATATATATATATATATATATATACTACAAACTGTGTCTTCTGAAAATGACAATTTTTCAAAATTATCTTGTAGCACAGAAACTATGGCAATTAGAGCAAACCTCTTTCTGGAATAGTTGGCTTAATCAATAACTAGCATGGTACGATGCCGCTAAAACAAGTGAAATTTAAAAATAATTTGACTAAGAAGACTAGCAATAGGTACTCGAGTTTTACACCATGATGAAATTTATAAAATATGAGGAGGATAATATAATTGCAATATATTTCTCTCTGCCAATTCAACACTGCACGCTTTGAAGGAGGAGGCACAACATATTTTATAACTATTTCGATTGTGTTTCCTGTAGATAATTTACCATTACTAATAACATTTAAAACTTATTTACATCTTCAATTGACTCCTATAATGAATTATCTATTGAAGAGATAGTATATTAATTAGAAGTTGTGAATTTTGCAACTTATCTGCATCCATTCCAATCAAGAATTTTGAGTTCTATCGAATCAAGCGATACTATGTCGAATGATTGGATTCATTATGTGTTACCTCTAACCAGCAGTTCAACTTCAGTTCCAATTCATAAAGATCAACTTTCAAAAATTCCCCAATTACAGACTTTTCAATTATAAACGTGAATGAGATCGTAATGTAGATTGTGATACTTTCTACGACAATTGAGGTCAATGCCAGTGGTTATCAGTTCGTTGCACTGGATTGCGGTATTATTTAATACGTTACAGACTCAAATTATCACGTACTTTCTAAATTGTTCACTTCTTCTTGAATGTGTGATTGGATCATGTGAACTACATTGTTAGAGAAGAATTCTGTTATTCCATCAATTTTTCCTGTTGTAATAATGTGTATCATCCTTACAATTTTTTTATTATTCTTCAGAATTCCATACCGCGAAAGGAAAAAGGAAAAAGGAACTTTCAACTTTTATAGGATTAATTTAACAAATAAGCGAAATTCCTTTACACGTATTTTTCAAGAAATTAGATGCAGCCCAAGGTTCATTGTGTGCAATCTATCCACAATCGTTTTTGGGAGTGGTACTTATCAAGTCATCCTCCACACCTAGCACCTAGGATCTCGAATGCGGACTGTGCAGTTCGTTAACTTTATGCGAGAATAACAACATTTTCAAGAAGAATGAAATTTCATTCTTTGTGATGACAAAAGGGGAGATATATCAACGAAAGTTTATGCACAGAACAGTATTTCTGGTTAGCTCATTAATGATTCTTGTTGGAATATGTTTTAGGCGTATGAGATACAATAATTGGGCAGATGCACAATCACCATATTGTTTACAATACTTCACCAAATTGCTAAGCTGCTGTTGGTAAAAACTTCACTTATATAAATGACGTTCGCTATCATCGCCAAATCAAGTTGTGATTGCTCTGAAGATCGTAATCTCCTCCTGGTCCTATAGAGCTTGCCTGAATATACCGAGACGAGCTCTCCGAGTGTATTAGCAACATCCTAAATACGTAGAAAGGTATAGATATCCTTTATGCCAGAAACAATAATTTTCAGTAATTGGTAGAATATTATTATGTATTAATTATTTTTATTTTGTGAATGGGCGATTACCGCCCTTCCACCGTATATTTCTGGGCTATTGTACCTCACCATGATATCTGGACAGTTACTCGAAAGAAATCATTGTTATTATCTTGTTTAAAGACGAATTCTCCAGGACGCTTTGTTCTAGCGTTTTCTTGCCAAAAGATTGGAGCCTGATTTCGCTTGCTGGTCATTCTGACACGACATGCTTTGCCATCTCACCTGCTTCCGAGCAGAGTCTGCTAACGTTCTCGTCAGTCAGGTCGATTCTGACATGTGTACCTTTAGCCTGTTGTGACCCGAAAGGATACTGACAAGAGTTTTTACTTTTGCTTTATTCAATCCTAATAAGAGGATAGTATTATGCTTCAAAACGCCTTTAATGTACGTTTTTGAATGTTTTAAGCAGTTGTGATCTAACCAGAATGACCTAAATTCAACATTATTCTATCAGTTATTGTCAGCTTAGCTGTTGTAGCCTTTATCAAGTTTATCGCAGTTTGATGTAATCTTTATTGAATTCATTCTGCCTCGCACTCCAGGAGAGTTTGCTTCGTTCATGCGGTTTCGGGTATATACGAGTGTATGTGAGAGTGCAAGTATCAAGGTTAAAATAGATTAAGAAAGCGAAAAAGTGTTGCACACGTAGAAAATTCGTTAAAACTTAATTTTTTATTTGTTTGTTTCAAATCATACAATAATTATATCGACTCATTATTGCAATTAAGTTTTGAGAAATGGAAACTATTGCAAGTATGTTTTATGCAATAAATATAGAAATGATTATGTCAAATATATGCGAATTGAATTTTTGGCGTTCATCACTTAGCGATGATTGCTCAGATGTTTGTAGGATAGGAAGCGGCGTTGAAATAGTTATTGCACCTTATTTATATATCCTTAAATCAAAAGATTGAGCATCATCGATCGTTGATACAGTATACGATGAAGGGGTGGAAATGACTTGAGAAAATTTTCTCAAACTGCGACTCTTATTAGTTCGAGACCAATGTTTACAATTTAATTTTTGCTATACAGTAAGTATATTGAGATTATTTTGCATAATTTACAATTCTATAGGAATAGAGCATACAATTCGTCCCAACAGATTGAGAAAGCAGCAAATAAATATACTGAACACGTAGAAACTTTACAACTTATTTTCATTTGTTTCATTCTTGTTTCAAATCATACAATAATTATATTATCTCATAATAATAATAATAATTATAATAATATTTATTATTAAAAGATGTTGTCAATTTACACGCCGAACAGATGAAAAATCTTAGAGAATTCTTCTCTGCAAAAGCTCTCAATTCTGACCTAAATTGAGTGGTATCGTTGGCTGATAAGGGATATACACCTCTAAATCTTGTTACCAGAGATGACCTGAATCTACCGTTCCTATCAGATACTGAAAAAGAAGAGCAATGGTCCAGAAAGGAATTGCATGGACGACATCACCATGAGATTAATCAACCACATAGACAAGGGAGCCTCCAACAAATGGTTGATGAAAGGAGAATTATTCGCGGAAACAGGAGTATTTCTTATGGCCATTCAAGACCAAGTGATCGCTACAAACCACTACAAAAAATTTATTATGAAGGACGGAATATCACAAACAGATAAGTGCAGAAAATGCCATATAAGATCGGAGACTATACAGCATATTACGCCCGGCTGCGAATAACTGGCCAATACGGACTATCTTCACAGGCATAATCAAGTGTGCAACATTATCCATCAGAAACTTGCACACAAGTACGGACTTCTGAATACCTTCCAGCCATATTACAAGTATCAACCGGCACCCGTATTGTAAAATTACTCTATCAGATTATACTACGATAGGCCTGTTATCACTGACAAAATGGTGACGAATAAAAGGCCGGACATAGTGGTGTATGATAAGAGAGCCAGAACAGCAATGCTGGTGGATGTCGCCATACCGAATAATAAAAACGTGCTGAACAAGTTCCAGGAGAAAAAGTCCAAATACACAGACCTTGCTATTGAGATCATCTGCTTGATCTCCTGAGAGAAAATAGATATTGTTCCTGTCATCGTATCCTCGACTGGGTTAATACCCAAAACTTTGCATGATAGCCTTAAGAAACTAGAATTGCATAAGAATACCTATATAGAAATGCAAAAAGCTGTAATTCTTAATACATGTAGGATAGTTAGGAAATATGTCAAGTATATTGTAATCGAGCCTATTCCCTTTGATTGTTGAATCTGGGAAAGGTAAATTATATCCAGCTAACAGCTGAGATGGAGAGAAAAAAGATCCAAAACGCACGAACTTTTTATGATCCCGTTCAGTACTTCGAAGGCAAACATAATAGAGGAGAAAGACCTGCGGCTAATAAGATGGGGAAGCGAAAACAGATGAAGATAGTACTCATAGTTGTGAGAATCAAAGCTAATAGAACTTTTGGAACGAATTAATTTAATGAATTTTTTCTAATCTTTCAATGTGTGTTGTATATACAGGAGACCATATGATAGAGCAATCAAAATAGGTCTAACTATTGACACATAAAGAATCACCAAGCACCTGATATTTTTGAATTCTTTGGTATTCCTTTTTATGAAACCGAGCATTTTATTTGCTTTTTTAATGACGTAGTCAACGTGAAAGTCACATAACATTCTATTATCCACAAAAATTTTCTAAATCTTTGTAGTTTGTAACAGACTATCAAGTCACCATTGAAGTAATAAGAGCAATTTTGAGGATTTATTTTTCTTGAGAATCTCATGTGCTTACAGTTTGCAATTTTTAGAGATAAACCGTTCGCTTCACATCACTTATGATAACTATCAAGATCGATTTGGAGATCACGTTCGTCCCTTTCCGTTTCTATGCGCTTGAATATTTTAGTCATCAGCAAACAGTAAAAATTTGCTATGCTTGAAAATGAATTTCACATCGTTCATGAATAATTAAAACAAGACAGGTGCCAAATTGCAATTAAATTCTGAGATATGAAAACAGCAGTAATTATGCGTTATATAAATTTGAAAAAGTTTTCCTCAACTTCGACTAACATTAGCTGGACACCAGTGTTTTATTCAATAATAAAGAAACATTTGAAATATTAAGATTTTTCATATTAGATATATTTAATTCGATAAAAGCTAATTATCCAGTACTGCACACAACAAAATACCGTTTTACTGTTGTATTTGAGTCCAAAATTTATCTTATTATAGTTACCGAAAGCCAATAATTGCTGTGATATAATATGATGAGAATTTTTTTTTATACCATTTATGATTCACAATGTTATGTTGAAAGAATGAATATTTTTCTTAAAATATAAAATGGAACTCCCCCGACTGAACACATTTTTCTCAATGCAGTTCCGAAACGGGTTAATGAATATTTTCAATACCTTCACATGAAAAAGTTCAACGGGATCAAACCGCAGCACATCTCTGTCCTGTCCGATTAAAATCTCCGAATGATCGAATATAAGCGGTCACTAAACTAAGCATGTAAAAATTAAGTTTCAGATTTCACTAACATATTTCAGCCAATTCGAAATCGTCCAATCGAAGACGCAAACAATCAGTTTGTGTAAGTAGTATACTCTGTAATGTTCCTTTTTTTTTAAAGAATTAGTAAAAGCATGAAATATTAGCTTCATTAGGATTATGTTGAAGTTCAAAATCTCAAACATATTTTTTTCTAATATAATAAAACAGAATACATTTTCGGAATCACATATCCTTTTCAGCCATAAAATACAATGAAAATAACGGTCATTTACTTATTCACATTATAAATGGTAAAACCTAGTTTGGGGCAATATTCTCCTGGGTGAAATGCAAGCGCGGTGGCATTAAATTAACGCGCATTCAAAAAAATTTACTGATGGCCCTTTAGTAAGTAGAAAGTAGCCCGGAACTTTTTTCAATCCAATTCTATTCAATAAAGTACATAATAGAAAAATACATCATGATATAAAGCGAAAAACCTAGGCTAACATATTTAGCCTGTATACCCGTCTATATAAGTATTAAAATTAATAACAGATTCAAAAGCATAGGAAAGTGACAATATTCATCATAGTACAACAGAAATTAATCCCAAAACCACCACCCTCCCCACCCATTTGCTACCCAGGGACGGAAATGCGAAAAATTTTAATACCATCTCTTTCAATGAAACAAACCGAATGTGAATTTATTTTGGAGGCCTGAACAAAGGAAGGTAAGAATAAAAAAACCAAAAAGAATAAAAGATTTCGGGTCAGAGTTGAATGATATTATGCAAGTATTGATAGAAACTTATTATATTCTGCCACTATGAACTCTCGAAGTTTAATTTTATTAATTTTAGTTTTAGTGTTGATATTTTTCAGTTCTAGAGGAATAATCCCATAAAATTTTGGTCCATAATAGAAAAAGTTCTGTTGAAGATGAGTCCCGTGGAAAAGAGGAACAACTATTGACTCATTAAATCTATATCCCGTTGGGTACGCATGTTGAACCATCATTTTATTACTACTATTATTCTCAGTAATCTTTGGAAAATGAATATCTGTCGAATATTGAGACGCAATGATTTTTCATATAGAAACACAGTACTGTGCAACTATGATTTCTGAATCGTGTTCTGGATGACTTCCAGGTCCCTCAATGTAGAACTGAACATACCACCCCATGGAGTAATACCGTATCGTAATATTGATGCTACAATAGAATCATAAACCATCAGGACCTGCCCCACCTCCAAAGAGTATCTTAAATTATAAAAAATGTAGAAAAGTCCCCTCAATCTCTTTACCAAATAAGCAACATGTGAGTCCCATCTCAAATGCTGATCTATAAAAAGACCCAGGTATTTAACCGACCCAACACGAGTGATTTCGGGACAAATACATCGAATACCACCACAAGTAGGCAAATGAACGGTAAGACTATTCACGTTAGGCTGACTCAAAGATGAAAGTGAGGAATTTTGTTTTATCTGTATTTAATGTCAGTTTACTCTTACATAACCACGCATACACGGTTTTAATGCCATTTTCTGCTGATCTGTAAAGCTCTTTCCAGTCATTACCAGTGAAGATCACAGCCGTATCATCTGAATAGGGAATTATATCACCCTTTACTATTTTCAAATTTGGAAGTTGATTTATGTAAATATGAAAAAGAATCGGTCCAAGAACAGTTCCCTGGGGAACGGCCATATTGACAGTTTCTGGCTCACTCAAAAATTTCCCCTACACGAACCCTCTGCACCATAATCCTTTAAATAATTCTTGAAAATTGCCAATGTATCACCCCTGACACCAATATACTCAAGACGGTCCAGAAGAATTCCATTGTTTACCCTGTCAAAGGCTTTGGCTAAGTCCAAAAACACAGACAAACATGTTTTTTGTCATTCAAAGCAAATATGACACTGAATTAAATACTCCGCGGCGTTTTCAGTGGTGATTCGCTCCTTGAAACCGTACTGTTTCGGGCTCAGCAAACCATATTTTGTCAGAAAACTTAATAAACGATTCTTTATGCCCTTTTGAAAAATTTTATCGAAATTATTTATAAAAGAAATCGGTCGATAGTTTGTCATCAGTTTTTTGTCATTATTTTTATGAACGTGTGTATGTGTGATGCCTTCCGCTCCAGTGGTACTTTACCAGTTTCGTATGCACAATCTGTTGTTTTTGAGGGAACTTATCAATTCAATTAACTCGTTTTCAGAACCAGGGTCAAAATACAGAGAATTAATGATCCTTGGGGGCTTTGGAAGATCTACACTTCCGTATTTTTCAAATTTTTTGTGTCATATTTCTACATTAGAAAAGAACTCGTTGCAATTATTGGCCTTTTCTAACACGTCTGTAACAACACGTCCCTCTTTACTAATTATTTCATTCGGCAAAGGATCTTTCGTTTTAGTTTTATTATTTGTTTCATTTATAGAATTCCATTTTCTTTGTGTCTTTTCCCGCGCTTCTAATTTTATCACCATAATATGAATTCTTAGCTCTTCTCAAAATTCTTTTTAAAATGTTCCTATATTTGTTAAATTCAATCTTATTTTCCACAGTGTTATTTTTTTCAAATTCAATTTCATTTTATCGCGATATTTTGTAGATGAAACAAGTCCGCTTGTTATCCAAGGTTTTATTTTTTTTTCAGATTTTACTTTATATTCTCGCGTGAATGAAGCATTTTTTATGTATTTATTGAGACGGACACTGAATATTTCTCATGCCTTTTGGGGATCATGGATGTTCGGAACCTGTCGCCATGATTCTTGTGCCAGGCCTGCGTTGAGTGTTTCTTTATCAATATGAGCCTTCATAATGATTTAAGGTAACTGTGTATTTTCCTGTTTTTTTTTTTTCGGATCTGACTACAATAATTTTGTTGAATACAAATTGGTGGTCTTATTTTATGTCGGAAAAGATGCTTAAATTAAGTCAACAGCTTCTGGGCTTCTCCTTAATAGGAAAAAAATGATAGTCTTCTGAAAACCATTTAAACATGTGTTTAAATTTTTCCAATTGCATGAAAAATAGAGAAGTTATTGTGAATGGCCATTTTTAGGAAACGCCCTGTATATTGGAAAGACCATATTCTTTCAACTTTCATTCATAACATCTATATTTAAGATAAAGTTCAAAAAGATTCGCAATACAAAATAAATCGATTACAGAAACTATAAAGAATTCTTTTTTTTTATTTATTTAAACTTCTACCACAGAGGGTTATTAACATCTGATACGTTACAGTGCCGGCTCGGTGGCGTAGAGGATATGATGCTCGTCTCCTGCGCAGAGTTACCTGGGTTCAATCCCCACAAAGTCGGTGCAATTTTTCGGACCCTGGAAATAGCTTGAGTATCCATCTTTCGGAGGAGATGTAAAGCTATTGGTCCTGTCTAACAGAGATGTGTTGGACATTAAAGATCCCTTCCCTCGACACGAGAGGGGTTCGGCAAAATTCCTGGGTTAGTGAGGTGACAGAATTCCCCGGCGTGTCATTAGCCGAAAGGTAGAAATAGAGCACGTTAAAGGAAAAAGAAACAAACAATACGTTATAGTTTTTTTGGTTTTGTTTTTATCTATTTTTGACATAATTCATGGTTCAGATTTATACGTTTGAGATAGTTGATAGTGTTTCTTTTGAGTGTTTCGTCATTTTCCACGGCTGAAACACTGTTCACTTTTTCACTGGTACGTTCCAATGAGTAGCTTTTACAATAGCACAGCACATGTTTAACTGTAAGTCTCTCTCCGCTCTGGTTACAAAGGGGTTGCTCTTCTTTTGAAAGTATGTAGCTGTGTGTTATTCTTGTGTGTCCTGCTCCAGGTCGACATGTTTTCACTTGGTCTCTTCTTTTCGATGAGAAAGTAGGTTTTTCCAGAGCTTTTGTAATGAAGGGGATCTTGTTCGCTTCATTTGATTTCCAGTGTTCTACATATAGATTTCGAATTCTGCTCTTCATGTCGGATATAAGGACTTCGCATATGGGTATATTTAGGGGTTGAAGTTCAGAGGATGCTGCTGCTTCTTTTGCATTTTCATCAGCTAAATCGTTACCCTCAATATTAGTATGAGTTGGGACTTAAACGAATTTCACTTTCTTATTACTTTTTTCTAGTTGGTATCTGATGTCGGAAATCTCGGATATAGTTGGTTGATAGTTTGGAGTGAGCTCACAGAATCAGTGCATATTACGTGCTGAGATTGGGGTTCTTGGTTACTCAGTATTTTCAGAAGCGCATGGTGTATTGCTAACAAGTCTCCTATGAAGATGTTGCTGTTTTTTATTTTGAATTTAATCGTATGTTTGGGGCTAACAATCGACATGCCTACGGTACGTCCCTTATCGTTAGAAGATGTGTCCATATATACATGAAAAGAGCGTCTTGGTTTTCGTCTTGTATATTCCGGAAAGTGTTGTGTATAATTCGATGGTTCGTTTCGAATTCATTGAATTTCAAAAGTTTCCTGTTGATCTGGGTTGGTGAGGTGATCCATGGTGGTATAGTTGAGTTATTCGTATCGGGGAGTTCAGGTATGTGGATATCAAGTTCTGTTGCATAGTTCTTGAGTCGTCGTCGTCGGAAGGAGTGATATTAGGGTTGCTCTCGTAAGTTTCTCTATGAAGGTCAGAAACACTAGGTTATAGTTTGAGTGATTTGAAGCAGCTCTCTTAATACCGTATGTGGGGCCGCTTGTTTAATTCTATATTCAATAGGCATTTCGCCAAGTAGGGTATACAGACTTCTTGTAGGGTAGGCGGAAAAGTTCCTAGAATGATTTGTAGTGCTTTGCTCTCTATTTTCCTCATTGACTTGAATTAACTTTTTCGAGCACTGCTATATGCTAGCAAGTCGTAATCAATTTTGGATCTTATAACGCATTTATAAATTTGGGTTGAACTCGAAATATGTGCTCCCCAGTCGAAGTGTGAAAGAACTTTCAGGAGATTCAAACCTTGAGTACAATTTTGACGAACTTTGTTTGTATGTTGTTTCCAGTTCAACTTTTCGTCGAAAATGGCACCTAGAAAGTTATTTGCTTCCTTTGTTCTATTTGTTCATCAATAATCTCTAGTTGAATGTTGTCTCGTGAGTTGTTTGTTGAAAATTATGAACTTAGTTTTTTTCAGATGAAAACTGAAATTCTGTTTCTTCAGTCCATGCTTTCATTTCTTTTATAGCTTTCTGAATCAGTAGTGAGTAGGTTCTTTCCGATGGCGAATAAAACTAGGTCGTCAGCATAAAGAATGATCTCAACCGGTCGTTGCACTTTATCGATGACACCCTGAATTACTATTAGGAAGAGTGTAGTACTGAGTACGCTTCCTTGACGTATTCCATTCTTTTGCCACTTTATATCTCAGAATGTGTTGATTACCCTAGTTTGAAAATATCGATTGCTAAGGAAGTTTTTTTATGAAATTTAACATGTTTCCGGAAATTTTCAGGTCAATCATGGATTGTATTATATTGTGTTTCCACGTCATAATATACGCTTTTTCAATATCAAAGAACACTGCTAAAACTTTTTGTTGTGAGGCAAAAGCATCGTGTATGTGACTTTCGAGAAACAGAATATTGTCGATTGTCGATCTCTGTTTGCGAAAACCAATTTGTTGTGGAAGAAGGAGGTTTTTATTTTCTAAAAGCCATTTTCTGTATTTTCCTGTTTCTTTTTTGGATCACTACAATAAGTTTGTTGATTACGAATTGGTGGTCTTATTTTATGTCGGAAAATATGCTTAAATTATGTCAACAGCTTCTGGGCGTCTGCTTAATAGGAAAAAAATGATAGTCGTCTGAAAACCATTTAAACATGTGTTTAAATTTTTCCAATTGTATGAAAAATGGAGAAGTTATTGTGAATGGCCATTTTTAGGAAACGCCCTGTATATTGGAAAGACCATATTCTTTCAACTTTTATTCATAACATCTATAATGAAGTTCAAAAAGCTTCGCAATAGAAAATAAATCGATCACAGAAACTATAAAGAATTCTCTGAAGCATTTTTCTTATATTTCTCGATGTCGAAAACTTGAATTCTCATCCGAGTTCTGGCTGACTTGACTTCAAATTTAATCTGAATTGGAGAGAAAAGGTGAATGAACCTCAATATATTTACAACAACTCGGGTAAATGATCTGAAAATGGAATGTATGAAACCTCTGGAATAATAAGACAATTTGGTCTAAGTTTGCCATAATACCAGCTTTTGTTTCCATTCGCAACTGATTGGCCCTATACAATATTGAGAAATAAATTATTTATATTCTTATACATAGATAAACGATCTTTGTTGATGATATACACGTTTATTACAATGAATAAAAACAAATTTAAGCCATAAATTTCTATAATTATATTCAGACATATTATTTACCTGTTAAAGGTCGCGAAATATATGATTTTATATATATATATTTTCATTTTCATTACAGACATATTTCATTTAATGCGGAACGTAAATAAAGAATTACTTCCTGAATTATAAATACTGCCATGTTTAGAATATTTCAAGAGCATCTACTCGTATTGGTAAAGCAGTGAATGTAATGGCGTCATCCCATGCTCCAACGATTGTCATTCTGTTGTTTTTATAGTAGATTCATGCGAAATTCGTTAAAACATTAACTTCCATTCATTAGGTATTATCAATTTTTACCTTCTCTTTTCTCTTCGACAAGATTTAATATGAATAAAATAAAGACCTGCGAAACAATAATCTCAATACGGATGTAAATATTACTCGTGAGAAATTAAGTAAGGCTGATTGTAATATACGGAAATGATAGGTACTTTTACCTTCCCAGCCTATTTTCTAAGTGACATTTTATGAAATTCAACAATGGTACATATATAATGAGTAAGTTATTGAGATAAAACTTCCTTCCTGGTTGGAAGTTCGAGGTGGACCTCTCCGGATTATTCCGAAGTAATTGAAGACCATACCAAGAATAAATCCAAAATGTTAATGCTATCAAATGAGAAAACATCTCTGTCTGATATTATAAAGTACTTTTCATCGACTCAAAATGCTATGATAATCTTTGAATTTTGATATGAGGTTACATTAAATCATGTCACATCAAACCATTAAATGCAAAAAAGTCCTTTCACCGAAAAAGTTATGAGATGCTATATGACCAAGTAGGTTATTTTAATTAGTATCTACGAAAACACCTATTCAATACCTTTGTATTAAAATCTTATTTGTTACCTACCGACATTTATAGTACCCGTATCGAAATAAAAACACCTTTGTTTCCAGAATTGGAGTACTATATTATCCAATCATGATGTCAATGTCTGTGTAGAAAATTTCTATGAAGTATTGAATTATACTACTAGTAAACATATGCCTCAGATGTTCAATGAACGTAATGATAACCCTACATGGTTCACTAAAAACACTATCAAGGTAATTGAAGAAAAAACTCGATTTCACAAAAATTATCAAAAATTCAAAAACAAATTCAATTATAAAATGTTTGCTTCACTGCGAAAGCAGAGTAAAGTTGCGATTCAGAGAGACCACGAATCCCATATTTCTTCTGTTGAAAATAATATTATAAAGAATCCAAAAACATTTTGGTTTTTTGTTTCTGAAAAGAAAAAAAAAATGAGAGTATACCTTCTGTCACGAGGCTTGATGGTGTTGAGTTTGAGGAGAATGTTTTGATGTCCAAGCTTTCGGAGAGTACTTTGCAATGTGTTTGAGGATCCTAATAAACCTGTTTTTTATAGAAGGAGATTCGATTCCTTCTCGTCAATTTCTGTACAGCGTATAGACTTGTCGGATATTCGTAAGAGGATTGATAGTCTTGATATGTCAGAGGGGTCCTGATCCAGACTTAATTCCACCAATATTCATAAAATCATGTTGTGCATCACTTTTACAGCCTCTTTGAATAATATTCAATAAATCATTATATTGCGGTGTTTCCGGATGAGTGGAAGTTAGCT
Organism: Cryptolaemus montrouzieri; assembly: GCA_013387265.2. Lineage (NCBI taxonomy): Eukaryota > Metazoa > Arthropoda > Insecta > Coleoptera > Coccinellidae > Cryptolaemus > Cryptolaemus montrouzieri. The sequence continues at coordinate 40,544,877 of JABFTP020000124.1, read as the reverse complement.
AAAATGTACCGATACAAGTGGAAAGAAAAACCTGATTAATAATTATAGAACAGTTTCCACCTTAAGCCTTTTTGGAAAAATCTTTGAATATATCGTGACTGATCATATTTTTCACATGTGTAGTGCAAGAGTATCGCGTCATTAGCACGGTTTTGTCAAAAGTAAGACAGTATTGACGAACATAGCACCTTATATACATTTTTTGTCTGAAAGTTTTGATGAGGGCGTGCAGGAGAATGTGGTATATTCTGACATTGCCAAAGCATTTGATAAGGTTCATCATAAAACACTTATCAGTATATTATGTGATTTTGGATTTAGTGAATCGTTGTCGTGATGGGTCGAGTCATATTTGACTAATAGACTACAGTATGTTACTTTGAACGGAAAATTTTCCAAAACATTTCATGTTTGTTCCGGGGTACCTCAGGGATCGAATCTGGGGCCTCTTCACTTCGTTATTTATATAAATGATATATCTGAATGTTTCATTGATACTCATTACTAACTGTTTGCTGATGACTTAAAAATCTATAAAAGAATTGAATCTCTTGCCGATGCGAAGTTGTTTCAAGATGACTTGAACCGATTTTTCAATTTTTGTTTTTTAAGATATTTCAAACTTAACATAGATAAGTGTCTTCTTTTATTTCTCACATCGATAGTATATTCTCTAGAGCTTTTAAGATGCTCGGTTTCATCCTCAGAATTACTAGGAATTTTAGGAACTATGAATATTTGAAAACTTTATACTTCACCTTGGTTAAGAGAAATTCAAAATAGGTTACTCCGTTATGGTGCCCCTATTATCATGTCCATATTGATCGAGTTGAAAAAGTTCAAAGAAGGTTTTTCAAGAGTTTAAATTTCAGGTTCAATCGTAGGTAAAGTCATTATAACTTAAATCTACAAGAGTATAAAATGTTGAGTTTGGAGAGGACACTGCTGTTTGATGGTATATTTCTGTATCGCGTACTGAACAACTATTTCAACTTTCCAATAGTGTATTATTTATGTTTCAATGTTCTCCAGTATCGGAACCTTCAAAGTTCACTCTTTTATATTCCTAGAGCTAGAACTGCACTTTTCTATAATTCTGTATTTTTGAGACCCACGAGATTCTTCAATTATCATTTAAGTAGCTTGGATGTTTTCGTCTTAAGTGTAAATGTTTTCAAGCAAAAATTCACCTCTTATCTGATAAGAAATTACGAAGCTTTATTTTTAATTTTGAGTTGACTTCTTTATGACACTTCTCTTTGTATTATAACGTTTAAATTTTATTACTGTAGATAATTCCTGTTATTGGGTTTTCCTGTTGGGATTCCGATTATTGAAAAGAAATAATTAAATGAATAAATAAATAAATGAACAAATATAATAACTTGGTGATTGCACTGCATTCAATATTTCAAATTCTGTATTCTTGAAAACTTTTGAGCCTTACACAAGAAATTCATGTATTGTTATTCTCTACGTTGCCGTGCGACTTTCAGGTCTTCAAATGTGCTGTAGAGTCTGATATCGATGCGGACATTGCAAATGATCCTAGTTAACAATTCATGATAAAGTTGTTGAATAGCCGCTTTATAGACTAATTTGAATAACTGACTTGATATGACATCTCATAACTTTTTGCGGTGAAAGGGCTGCGTTGCGAAGCTCGACAATTTTACATTTTTTGGTTTTGATGGAATCTCACTTCTTTTTGTAGAATCAATTTTCACAACATATATATAGTTTGTGTGATATGTTATTTTCACTTAAGTAAGATAAAAAAGACGTTAGGTGAGAGTAAGTACCTAAAACGACATATTTACAGTTCAAATACAGTGTAAATGAGTAATAATGGTTTTTAACTCCTAAAATTACCCAGTGAATATGAAAAGTACTAGCAAATAATACTTTAACTAATAAAATTAATTGAATATGTTGAACGAAAAAAACGAATATCCTTCTGAGGTACATAAGAAGTCAGAACAGCTGTATGAATAATAATTAGGTATCCCACTCTCGTCACGTGTTCTTCATCGGCAAGTTTACTATTCTATATTCACACAATTAAAAACAAGAGAATTGAAAAATATATCATGAAATTTATATATATTTAGTAAGGTCTATTAGTCCAGAACCAAATTTCCATTTCTATATTGATAAAAAATGAACATGTATTTCAAACTTTTTCACATAATGAATTATTAAACTTAAATTTGTTGGGAATAATTCGATTCGTGGATTTCTAATAGATTTTCTCTAGTTGAACCAGAGGAAGGATTGGCAGAAATTGCCGATCGTTTTATATAATCCAAACCAATGGTAAAAATTTATCCTTATTCAATATATTCAATTTTAATCGTCCACTATACTTTATCGGGCATTCCCAGTTCACTGTCTGAAAATAAACTATGAGGTATTGAGAATTGAGGTACTCGAACCAAATTCCTACATAAGACACTAGCATCAGAACCAATTACCATCATTTAAAAATTCTAGCAACCACGCTAAAAAACGGTGTGTATTATTTTACATCCATAAAAAGGTCGTGCAGCAGAATATGTTGTTCTATTGCCATACGGTCACTATAAATGTTGGTGGGTAACTAATTGGAAAACGATTTATGACAAACTTGTTGAATAGGTGCTGCCATAGATTTCATCTAAAATAACTCGCATTTTTTTACGAGATCTTAGAAAAATGCGTTGCGAGGCTTGACATTTTTTTTCATTTTATATGAGAAACCTTTTTCTAGGTTTTATTTTTACGATAAATAGTTTATTTATTTGTTCAATATTATTGGTAAATTTGTGTAAGTGTAATAAGGAAGTGGAAGAGCAGCGTTGACTTATCGTAGACATTCATTGTTATTTTCTATTTTGTGGACAATAAAACAAAAAATTTATTATAATAAAAACAATAGCAAATATATAGTAGAGAAACATGAATTTGCCAACTGAAAATAAGACTAAACCTTCGAAAACGAAATTGTGATTTCGGAATGTTCCAATTTATTCCAGCTGCTCATGATTTCCGCCGGATTAAGAACCATTCAGGTAAATTCCGAAAAAAATTTCACAACACATGAACTCCGCCAGAGAGGTAATTGAGACGTTTTAGGAAAATGATGGGCTGCAAAATAATGAATTGCACAACAGGTAGGAATTAATGTTGTGATAAAAGGAGTATAAGTTCTACCATCTAACCTAATCTTCTGCCAGGTAAGTGGTCCCATAATGGTCCAGCAGAAAACGAACCGTTTCCATCGGGCCGGCGGACTTCATGTACACGAAAAGAGGTTCAAGGATTAACCGGCTGAGTTCATGAACACACCTTTTCCAGTTTTAGGCTAAACACCAACTAAATTCGAAATTTGAAGCTAGGTGGCTCGCACGGAGTACCTTAGATTTTTGATGATCGGTGAGTGTGTCAGTGATAAAAACAACGGCTGGCAATAGTTCGTAAATTATAAGGTATGAAACCATGTTATTTGGGAATATGGCTAATTTTAACAAGTTCCCTTTATTACTGAAAATTTAGACTTCTAGCTTCATCTACAACGAAGTTACAGCGAGGTCTAAAATGCCGCGAACTGCTTCGAGAAAAAAATACTAGGGCTGTGCTTCTGCTCGACTTGGTAGGGGAACTACCGTGCCCCTAGATTATCAGAGGGAAAAAACAGTGTCTTTCCCCAGAAAAACAAAATAGGAAGCGTTGGCGTATCATCATTTCTCGAAGCAACTCACTGCATTTTCGATATCCCCAGAAATTCGTCGTTAATTAAACAAGGACCCTGAATTTTCAGGAATCAAGCGGATATATTAGTTATATGCCCAAATGAATTACTTATTGTTACTTATTTTATAGTTTACGAATTCCTCAACAGCCCACTGACACTTTTCACCAATCATCAAATTTCTAAGCTATTTTTGAAGGAGATGCAAATTTCAAATTTTGGTTTTAGTAAGCGTTTAGCTTATAATGGAAGGAAAAACTAAAACAAACTTCAATCCCGTGTTCCAAAGTTCGCTGCTAGTTTTCCGGGTGGTAAAGTTAATGGTAGTATTTCAAAAAAATACTATTTATCAAATGAATAGTAACGATTGATGCTTAGTTTCATGCAATCAGTTGCATTGTTAACTGGAATGGTTGATAATCTTGATGTAGGTTTTAATAGTGCCAGTCAGGGAAGTCGAAATATCTAAGTGAACAACTGCTCAATAGATGAGCTTATACTTTCGAACTTTTAAGTTAGAGGCTTTTGCTTTCTTTTTTTGACAGTTAAGTAAGAAGAATGCACTTAAGAATTAATTATTTTCTAAGTAGATAATAATAAAAACAAGTAATGTGTTTTTTGGAATTTTACTTAATAATTGTGATTCGTAACGCGTTTCACTACACCGTAGCTTCTTCAGAAGAATGAATTCCAAATTCCAAAAAACACATTACTTGTTTTATTATAGATAATGGAATTTTATCAAGTAAAAGCCTTTCCAAATTCAAATGCTAAGTAGATAATGTTGCAGCGTGTTTGCAAGTTATTAAAGTTATTGTAGAAGTGAAGATTATTAGATTACAAGTTATGAAAAAGTTGCTGAAAACGTGCTTCTATAGATAAATAAGAAAATATCTCTTATATGTGAGACTTCGAAACTTTTGCGGTGAAAGAACTGCTTTGTGAGACTTGGAATTTTTTTTACGAATATGACGAACAAAATTACAATAGTGTCAATCTAAAGCAGCTAGTGATATAAAAATCTTCTTGCTAATTACTCATTATCTGTAACTCATCGAAAAGTGAAACGTATCGTCTTATTGATTCGTGACATAAGAATGTGTCGAAACAACGCTGTTGCGTGTCGTTAACAAAGCAATTTTCAGTAATTCTACGCTATTATATAGAAGCATGAAAATAATTGTTGTTGCCTGATATCAGTGACCGAGTGACCATAAACTGTACTCTATATAAAAATATTACATAATTCAGATCGATTTCTGCCCATGTCATGTTTTTATTATAGTTTACCTAACTAGTATGTGAAAAGAACTACACAAATTAGTTAAGAATGACTTGCAGTTTTGCAATGATCATAAACAAACAATATGGCACCTAGCCTAGGTTGGGTTGATGTTGAATATCATTCAATGATATCAGCGCGCAGTCAGACCACTACATCAGCTGAAGGTTATTACTTTTCCCAAAACATCTAAATGAAATAGTGAGATGTTTAAATAATTCTTGCGCACTAAGAGTTAACTTGGGTTCCGTAAAATCAATGGAATGAATTGATAACTTCATAACATAGAAAAACACATATGTACCGAAGAGTGCAGGATGAAAAAGAAGTTTTATTCATTTATCTGACATTTTCGCGGATGAAGATTTACTTAAAAAAGTCGATTTATTTTTATATATAAACATTTAAAGTTTAAATTTCTCTTTCGATACTTGTAACTTATTAATAACAACTCAATCACGCGATATCATCACATCCCAATTTGGTGAGGCCTCAACGACGCTTCTCGTATATTTCCCAACTTTTGTTAATAAATAACTACATTTAATAATGCTGAGCAAGTTAAATAAATTCAATGAAGTTTATTTATTCAAAAACTTAACATTCATAATAAACGAAAAACAAAAAGAAACTATTTCTTCTTCTTCTTGCAGTTTTAAAGCAGCTAAAATGATCTATAATTTTTGGCTTTCTTCTTCAACTGACATTAGTATAATACATTTGATACAGAAACTCACGCACTGAGGTTACTTGACACAGAAATCCAAAAATACAATTATCGCCCATCAAAATTGCACCAGCGTTAGTAGTTCACTGAAATACCTCTCAAAGAATTGATAATAATGATTGATGTTTATTTTTTATTTTTTTCGAATAATTTCATTTTGTCTATTCCTTCGAGCAATTACTACATTACGAAATTTATTTGTTTGTTTTTTTATATTTTTGATGATTCAGTCTAGGGATGGTGGCGGTGGCACCGCAAGGGGTCTCTTTTGAGAGAAGCTTCTGGAGACCAGCCATCGAAGTTTTAAGAATTTTTATTTTTACAATGAAAAAATGTAAAATGCAGTTAAAAGTTACTACAATATTTGTACAGATTTTTACATTACTAAATTCAATGGTGTTTTCAGGAAAATGCACATGAAATGTTCCAGAGAAGAGAACAAGGCCTGCCTATAAATAAAAATGAGGTCCTGTCGAATTCATGAAATATAAAAAAATATATGAAATTTAGCGCATGATTTTCAAGCAGAAAATTGTGAAATTGTGAAGCAAATAAATTCAATTATTTATTTTAATTATTTTAGATAATATCCATGAAACTGTTATAGATTTTTCGTTGGAAATAAACATAATAAAATGAACAATATGGAGTATTATTTCAACACACATTTATCCGGCATTTATTCTTCGAAATATGCGTGAAATGATTTTTCACACATATAGTAAAAAATAATATACGTTAAAAAATAATCGCTTTTGTATTCGGTATCATCTGATTTGAAGCGATATATGGAATGTTCAAAACATTATCTTGGTACATACAAAATCAAAATTTATTTCGAAACAACATTATTATCAACTTGATAAGAGGTGTATTCGAAAACAATAAATCGTAAGATTCCAATTTATCTTCAACAAACAACAGATCGTGCAATACAAACTACCTAGATAAAAAAATTATATTATTCTAGGGTTTAGTGAAAATTGAAATTCATCAACAGGTTATATTCTTACTTATGAAGAAATCCATAAGAATGAGAGGGAATTAAAGGAAATTGATGACAATTTGTGTGGGATTATGAATCAGAAGATATTTGAGTGCTCATTTCCGCGAATTTTTATTATTAGAAAATAATCAAGAAAAACAATTCTATTCAAAACTATACAATTAGATTCATCCTGTAAGATGTAAAATTTGGAAGATTTGAAAGTAAAATTAATCTTCTCTTTTTTATTTGTTTCGGTATTCAATTGAAATGTTTTAATATCTAAAATAATTCAAGAAATATTCACCTTATCTCGAGAATAGTTATATACTTTCAAAATCTATACGCAATTTTTTTTCATGTTTCAATATGGAATTATTATTGAACGAATGAAGAAAAGCTATTATTTACATTCTCAGGGTTTATTTTCAGACAAATTCAGGAATTCTTTGATGTGATTCATAGACGAAGAACTTGTTCGTCAAAATAGATCGAGACAAAGAAGCTAATAAACTCCTTATTTATATGCTCTTTATTAAGTTCTTTGCCTTCTCGTGAACAAAGGAGGAAATCACTCCTTTGTTCTTATCATTTATTCTTACTTAAAGAAGTTGACTCGTGAATAAACTAATATATTCTGGTTAATTGTCCAAAATCGAAGAGTTGACGAATAGTTTCGTGTAATTAATAGGAATGGAGCGATTTTACAAGTGCGAAAGGCGTTTTACAATTTCTGTTATTCAGTTTCAGAAATTTATCAATAAAGTTTGCAATGGCCAAAAATCCAAATCAAAAAATATATATCTAGCGAAGTGCTTTTCTTAAAAGATAATGCCACTCTAGCGCCAGAAAAAGAGATCAAATTTTTTATAATTTATCATAAGAGTGTGGTGAGAGGAATCAAATTTCTTGCTAAGCAGTTTATTGAACATGTTTTGAGGTGTGGAAATGGAAGAATCTTCTTGAAATTTTGGTAAAAAATGGCAACTACATAACCAATCTCGAAATTATTTTTTTTTTATAGATGCTTCGGCGCGAGAAAGGAGTTTTCCGATTCTATGAGACCTAAAACCAAATGATTTCATAATCTACATACAATTGGCTGAAGAAGTACCTAGGGATTTCTTTTGAGGTCAATTTTGTGAGAATGATGTCCTTTACAAAAAAGCTTGATTTTCGTACAAAAATACGCCTTGAATTGCTTATACAAAAAGTTTACCTTCAATCCAAAAATGGATATGTATTTCTTTCGAAGATGTAATTTTGAAGCTTTAGTAATGTCGATCCATGTAATAGTACTTGGGTTATCTATATCTCCCATATCAAAGATGTGAATTTGAGAAAATCGCGTTGAAAGTTTTACGCGCACTAATTGATTTTTTTTACTTTCAATCTGCGATGCCTGCTATATGCCTCTTTTCCTTCTTTCCTTTGTAATTCAAAGAAGTGCCTGATCTTTTTAGGTGAATTTGCCAGAGATTTCTTCGCAAATTCTATGTGACGCTCGTCCGTTTCGACGTAGAAATTGTAATTCCGATTTTTATGCCCAATCCTCTGCATAAGCCTCAGAACACTTAATAGGCCGTCGTTGTATATAGCTCCAGCAGAATATACAGTAATACGTAACACTCGTTTGCCTCTGGACGGTTGCGTTGAAGGTCTTGTTGGTGTTTTGATAGAAGCCGCCAATCAACGCATGTAAATAAGTCGACACGGATTAATTTTTCATAAATTGGGAAGCGTTATGTTAGGTTAGATCTCTAGTGGCCTGTGCCTTTGCCCTTCGGATGAAAACGAGCTCCCGCTTGGACCTCACAGCCGTGACCAGTGCGCGGTACTCACGGCGGTAAGACCCAAGTAGCGAGCTCCAAAAAGGCACAGGCCACGGGAGATACAAACTGCATGCATAAACCTAACATCGTACATTTTGTGAAAAATATAAGTACAAATTTTCTAATTGAAAACAGTGATGCTCAAACTTTCACTCTATTCACAAAGTTATGATGCGTTTCACTACACTGTGGTTTAATCAGAGAAGGAATAATATATTCAAAAGCATGCTGTGTCTTATCTATTACATTGGTAGATGTAGTTATTTATCTCAATAGGAGGAAAACCCAAAAAAGATTACTTCTTTGAAGAAACAAAGAGATTCAATAAACATTATATCATTTCTGTCCTTGAAAAAAGCAACTATGTTTCAATTTTCCAGCTATTGAGCAAAGTAGCTGCTTTTAATATATAAGGTACATCATCCTTTCAAATGTACTTTTTATCTCATGAGACCACAGTGTGGTAAAAAGCGTCACAGTTTGTCAAGAATTCGAACATCATTGATTTATTTGATTCACTCATTTAGCCCTACTGACCTTTTGAAAGGACTGAGGTTGTCAACCTAACTCGTTTCGGATGAAGGACTCGATTCTAGATGCCGCCACCTGTATAGCATAACAAGTGATCTACTCAAAGGAGTTAATACGCGCAACCGTTGAAGGCGTAGAATTTACTTGTGATTAGGCAGTGTTAAAGTGAAGTTTAATTATATCGATCGAGATATCTAAGAGTTGGTAAGTAAATTCTTTAATTTTTGTAGAGCATGATTTCATTTCATCTGATATTTGAGTTCAATAGAGTCCGCCGAATATTTCCATCTGCATAACCTCACTTTTTTTTCATAATCCGCTAAATACGAGACAATATAAAAAGCTGTCCTTTTAGAAGGACAGTAGGTTCATCGACTACCGTCGACTTAACTGAAATATTTTTCCTTGCATGATCGTTTTAGACCTTTAAGGTTAGCTGAAATAATGGCATAGATCGAACAAATTGAGAATGAGGTTCCAGAAGAAATAGCAATTTTTCCTCCTAAGAACGCCAATGATGATTGATATACAGATGAAGACTCCGGAGATGAGAACACAGTCTTATTGGACAATTTACCGAGAACTCAACTCAAAGCTCCTGCTGAAGTACGGTACAAACTGAAGATGACTGAGATAGCGACGATGATAAACCTCTCTCAGAATTTATAGAACGAAGACCAAAATTTCAAAAACTTTCGTTAAGAAATAAAGTGATTTGGGCTTGGTAAAGTCGTCTCTGCCGCAATGGACACCAATATCATCGGCGGATAACAAGCTTTCACCAACTGCTACGTTCCTGTTATTTTTCGATGAGGAAGTGATCGATCTTATTTTTCAATTCAAACACCTACGCCCAGCTGAAGAATTGTGCCGGTGATATCACAAGAAATGAGCTACTCTGTTTTAATGGAGCTCTATTGCTTAGTGGCTATGTACCTCTTCCACGGAAAATGATGTTCTAGCAGAATATGGATGACACCAACAATAAAATGGTATGTGAAGCTATATCGCGTGATAGATTCCAGCATATAATGAGCAACATTCACTGCAATGATAATACAAACCAGGATTTGAAGGACAAATATTCGAAAATGCGACCGACCACTTTTTGACATTCTGAATTTTTTGAGCATGCCTCTATCGTAGAAAATCATAGTATAGACGAGTCAATGATACCATATTTCGGACGTCACAGTGGACAGTAATTTATACGTGGAAAACCTATCAGGTTTGGGATTGGTGCTCTCCGACTAGGTTATATAGTTCATTTTGACCCGTACCAGGTTTATTCAAGTACATTGTCAGATAAGTAAAAAACATATGGGTCTTGGCGCATCAGAAGTTTCACAATATGGAGATATATTGAAAAATATGCCCTTTGAAGGATTTCATTTATACTTTGACAATTAATTCACCTCACATTCGTTGCTCAAAGAATTGAAATTGGAGGGCCTGAAAGCTACTGGAACGCTGGAGGAACACCGAATCCCCTCATCACTCCTATCTAGTTAAAGTGTACTAAAAAAAAAGATCGAGGTTATTTTGAGCACACTTTGGCGGATGACGAAATCATCATCACCAAATGGAATGACAACTATGTTGGGAATGTAGCATCAAATGCTTCAACAGTGTTTCCGGTAAATAGAGTAAAGAGGTTTTTCCAATCTGGTAAGAAATATATTTATATAGATCAACAAGGCTTGATGAAATCTTACAATGAAAATATGGGAGGCATGGACCGTGGCGAGCAAAATCTCGGTAACACTAGAGTTAGCATCAGGGAAAAAAATGGTGTTTTCCTTTATTTGCTCATTGCATTGACATGGCTGTGAAAAACTTTTGGCGCTTAAATAAGGACAATGGCGGAAAACTCGACCAACTAGAATTCAGAAGATCTATAGCAACTGAACTATTAGAATCTAACAAGAGGATGAAAAAGATAGGACCTTCCAAAACTCCTAGAAATTTACACGTTTTCACGTTATGACAGACTGGATCATCTCATTGTTTATAATAACAATCAGCGACGATGTGCAGTAGGACATAAAAAAGCAAATTCTCTTTGACAAAAATGTATGTTGGCTTGCATCCAAAAGATTGTTTTGTTTCTTATCATACTATTATATATATATATTAAGATGTCCTTTTGATGAAAATGAAAATTTTGTTTGAAATCAATCGATAATTTCATATGAGTATGCCTTAGTACTACTGTCCTTTTAGAAGGACGCATAGTTTCGACCAATAGCAACACTGGAAAATTCAAAAAAATGGATTATACCCTTTCAACCTTATTCCACGAAAAAAGTTACATTTATAAAAAACGGTAATTTCAGGGTTATATGGGTTAAAGAAAAGTATATCAATTTTCATCAAGTTACGACCTCCTCAATAAAATCATTGATAAGTACAAAATTCATTTCAAAAGGACACAGATGAATATCACATTAGACCAGACATATTGATGGATAAACAGATCCAAGCAACACAATGTCATTAACATTGACCTGGTTACGTACACATAATAGAATGTAAATATGACGAAAATTTCGAAATACATTAATCTAGACGATGAAAAGAGAAAGATGTGGATGATGAAAAGAATATTTATTTTGTTTTTTATTATTTCTACAGGAAGATAATATCATAGGTTTGAACACAGCTGAGAAGCCTATTTCATAAGCTTTGAGAATATACAGGATGAGGCAACAAAATCGAAAAAGACTGAATAACTGAAACACTATGCATTCCTGGACACAATGCCGAAACTGGTCGATTTTCATTTGGAGGGTGACAATCATTTCAATGCAATGAGTCTTTCGACAGATCACTTCCTTGGTGACACGGTGTGTAGCATTGCGATAAATTGTCGAACTAGTGTGACTTCTCGAGGTTCTCTGTTTATCTACCCTTTGTTTTCGTGGTTTCCGTTGGCGATGGCGAGTGGCCTCTGTCTCAGTTCGTTGGAGGACGTAACAACATTTACGTGTTGTTACTTCTTCGACACCCAGGTCCCCTCTTGCTGTTTATCTTTCCCTGCATAATTAGTTGTAATAGCCGATATTTATCATTACGCAGCACGTGTCCAAAGTACGATAGTTTCCTTTGTTAAACAGTTTTCAGGATCTCAACTACTTTCTCATGCGTTGGATTATGGTCTCATGTGTCACGTGATGCGTCCAAGAGACTCTCAGCATTCGTCTATAACACCAAAACTCGAAGGCCTTCAGTCGCCGACATGCCGATTCCGTGAGTGTCAAAGCCTCAGCCCCATATAAGAGGGTGGAAAAGACATAACATCTAAGTGTTCGAATTCGGATGTCAATATTCAAAGACATGTCACATAATATTCTTATGAGTCCGTTAAACGCGTTCCTCGCCATTTCGATGCGGTTTCTTATTTCATGTGTATCGTCCCAGTCTTTTTTTATTCTACATCCTAGGTAAGTAAATGTCTCCGTTCGTTTATCAATATTGAACTGTGCGTCTGTGTTTTCCTTACTAACAATCATGATCTTCGTCTTATTTTTATTCAGTCTTAGACCATACCTTTCACTGATAGAGGTGATGCGGTCTATCAGACGTTGAAGTCCTTCTGCACTGTCTGTCATTAAAACGGCGTCATCTGCATACCTCAGGTTGTTAACAATTTCACCAGTGATCACTACTCCGTCATCCTTTCCATCTAAAGTTTCTCTGAATAATTTTTCTGAGTAGGCATTGAAAAGTATCGGAGATAAAACACACTCTTGTCTTACACCTCTTTTTATTCGAAAGAGGTCTGAAAATTCTCCACTCATTCGAAATCTGGCTTTTTGTTTAAAGTATAAGTTAGTTATTATTCTGGAAGCCTTGCTGTCTAGGCCTGCCTCTTGTAGGGTTTTGAACAATTTATCATGCTGTACTTTATCGAAAGCTTTGTCAAAGTCAAGAAAACATAAAAAGACCGTGCTGTTCACGACCCGTGCTCTCTGTATCAAATCTTGTGAACTGAATAAAGCTTCGCGGGTTCCTGAGCCGTTTCGAAAATCGAATTGAATATCGCTTACTCCTTCTTCAAATTTTCCATAGATTCTCTTGTGGATGATGGTGAGAAAAATTTTCAAAATATGGCTCATTAGACTTATTGTTCGGTGCTCTTCACATTTTCTGGTATGGGCCTTCTTGGGAATCGGTATGAAAGTCGATTCCCACCAGTCACTAGGCAGGATTCCTGTGTCATATACATCATTGAATAAGTTGAGCAATGCATCCAACTGAGTCTCGTTGCGTAACTTGAGAAGGTCTCCGTGAACTTCATCTGGTCCCGTATCCTTGTTGTTTTTCAGACTTTCGATTACCTTTTTCACTTCTGCCCGTGTTATGCTTGGTCCTTCCGTTCCGTCCACTCCGATATCCTCTAGTTCCTCGTCATGAAATAATTCTTCAGCGTATTCTATCCACCTCTCAAGTTGTTTGCTCATTTACGTAATCATGTTTCCGTCTCTTTCCATTATCACTCCAGCGCCTGTTGACCCTGATTTCCATATACCTGCCGCTTCCTTAATTTTTCGATGTAAGTTGAAAGTGTCATGTTTGCTGTCTAACAACTCGATTTCTCTACATTTATCGGCAAGCCAATTTTCCTTCGGGTCTTTAATTTTCCGGCATATCACTTTGTGAACTTCTTTATATCTCTGAGCGTTGTTGTTTCTATATTGTCGGCGTTGTTCCATTAAATCAATTATTTCCTGAGTCATCCCGTCCTTCTTCTTTTCACTCGCCCCAACCAAAAGATTTTTTTCAGTTACTTCGTTTATCGTATTCTTTATGTCTTTCCATTGTTTTTCAATGTCGAATATATTATTTTGTTTCAAATTTTCAAATTTATCGTTTAGCTCTTTTCTTGTTTCTTCTTTAGCATTTCATTCTTAAGCTTCTGCAGATCTGTTTTCAGCGTTTTGTTTTTATTTTCCTTGTGATTCTCTTCAATCGTAGTTTCCGCGATTAATAGATTATGATCGGATGGAATGTCAGCACTCGGATAAGTTTTTGCTGATGTTACTGCATTTCGAAAGCGTTTGTTGATCATGATATAATCTATTTGGTTCCTTATTATATTTTGTGGACTATCAGCCCGAGATTTCCACGTGTAAAGTCTTCTATAGGGAAGTTTGAAGAATGTGTTTGTTATTACAAACTCTGACCCTTGGCAAAATTGGACAAGCCTTTCACCACTTTCATTTCTAATACCCAGGCCATAGCCCCCGGTCACGTTAGTTACACTTTCTTTGCCCACTTTGGCATTAAAATCTCCAAGTATCAAGTTGACTTCTTCTTTCTTTGTGTATGAGAGGGCTGTTTCTAGGTCTCCGTAGAATTTTTCAATATCTTCCTCTGCACTTTCTGCTGTCGGGGTGTAGGATTGAATGATATTCAAGTTACATGGCTTCGCCTGAACCTTCAGTAATGCTATTCTATCTGATATCGGTATAAACGCAGATACGGATCGATTTGTGTCTTTATTAACAACGATTGCTACTCCGTTTCTATTTCTGGATCTTGTGTCTCCCGAATAGTATATCTGGTGTTCATCAATTGTACAGCTTCCTGAATCTGGCCATCTTACTTCGCTGCATCCTAGGATATTTACTCGCAGACGTCTCATTTCTTCAATAAGATTGGCTGCTTTTCCTTCCTGGTACAGGCTTCTTACATTCCATGTTTTAATTCTCCTTTCGTTTTTTAAACTTTGGCCGACCGGGAGATTCTTCGCACCCTCTCCCCACTTAAGGGGTGCCCGGGACTGAGGGCCATTAGTTTACTGTTCTCAGCCATTGTGATGTCCTGGGGAAGAATTTGAAACCAGGTAGTTTCCCGTTGCTTTCCTGGTTGTATGTTTAGCCGCCCACTCTGGGTCAGACGCTATAATGCTAGTTTTGGTTCGCCCCGGGTATTTAATTTCCCCCGGTACCACCCATATCTGGGAGGCATTCCCCTATCCACCACCTAGGGAGGTGCCCGATGGAGGACTAGCAAACCCCACTCCAACGAATTGAGACGAGTAGGTGGCAGTCTAGCCTGATGTAAATGGGTATGCAATACTGACGAGGTAAAATGAAACCGAAACTGCAGTCTATTCCTCCTATTCATGACATTCCACCGAGCTGTACCACTGGTGTGTGGCCCTGGTTGACGATGATTATGAAGGGTGGATCGGAAAAACAGTTCCTTCAGGGAAGGATATTCAACATTCTACGGAAGGTTGAATATTGTTCCTTGAATAAAAATTCTTTAATGACTCTAAATATGTTTTGGCGTTCTATCGTCGCTATCCTGATGGATGCTCTACTATACTCCTGAGAACGGGATCTGAAGTCAGGGAAAGTGAAATCGGCTGGTAAGGCTAGATTTCATAATCACTCTTTTTCGAGATATACGTGGGAAAACTTGTTCATAAAGAAGAAAAGAAATAACTGTTCTGTATTTGTGATTCTTCATGGCAACAAATGAGCAAATAAATCAAGATGAAACGTTTACATTCGAAGAACAAAAAATCTTTCTATCAATACAATGTACAAGTGTACACTCGTGCAGCTTGAATGTCTGAATAGAATTGTTATCGCATGTTCCTCATTCGCTAGATTTAGTACTTCGGTTACTTCTCTTTATTTTAAAATAAAAAAAGGAGCATATTGAAGTTATTTAATTTTCTGAAATTGTTTTAAGGACTCATGATCGTACCAATATTATGTTAAAGATGTAGATGCTCTTAGTTTCATGGACATCACTGGTTGAATATCCCACTTTCAACACTTCAACTATGGAAAACATTCCGTAGTATCCGGAGAATGAATCATAATACTAATAATTTTGTTCTTCCGACTCACACTCTTAAGTAGTTGCAACTTTATTTCAACGATTCGAAAGTAAGTGAGAATATATTCTAAGACATAAATGTGTAATTTATCCCTTTACATGAATGTGTTTCTCAATAAGGTTACGGGGGCTTTATTCAGAATTTTTTTCTTTTCCGATTTTGAAGACGAAAATAATCTCAAAAAAAACTTACACTTGAACGCACATCAAAAATGCAAAGACATATTGCCAAAAAAATGTAATTTGGGTACAGGATCGTGAAAAACATTTTATACCAAAAAAAAAAACGACTTTGCGATGATTCAATTAAACAGAAAAGAGAGATGTGGATAAATGAGAAAGACGAAAGAGTTAGATAAGTCAAATTAGGCAGGAACTACAGCAAGATTCAGCACATTTTGGCAACTTTGTTCACAACCCTACGAAAATAATTATGAAGGGTAGGAGGGTAGAAGAATAACAAGCATAATTGAAAAAGAAATTTCGATGTGATGAGAATTGGTCTCAAAAGTATGTTAGTTAGCTTTTCTACTATCGGCATAAAATGTTATTTTCATGTCTCACGCCTATTGAATACCTGATGAACTCTGAAAATTGGGACAACCTGGATCAAAAATTAGAAGTAGAACTGGAAAAGTGTTGCCAATGTCCAAGCAGTTTCAACAAGAACCTCCATATCACACGTTTATTGGAAGGTCGTGAAATTTACTGGATTAAAATCTCATAGAAAAATTGGGATCATTTTCTCTACAAAGCGTGATAAAGATGCAGAAGCCTCTATACTGAAAATCTTATCCATGCATGCACCGAAATCCACGAGATATAAATCATGTATAGACTATACTTTCCATATTCAGATTGATTTATAGAGTATCGGAACATAATGATATATATAATAATGTCTATAGGAGGAAATATAAAAAACGAATTGAATTATTGCATACACAAGAAATACTTCATTAATGTTTTCATTGTTATTCCAAGATTAGTTATTTCGCTTTTTTATGATAATTATTCAGTGTATGATATTCTTAGGATTTTTATGGTAGTTACTATAAATATTATTGTTCCCGGATAGTATATTTTTGAATTTCTAGGAGAATTGCTTGTTATCTTATTATATTTCGGAAATGTTATGGCATCCAAATTATTGGATTCATTCTTGGTATAGTTATAATTCGCTATGACAATGTACAAGCTTCAAAATTATAGTCTTTGTTTTTGCCATACGTCGAATTGTTGAAAAAACCCGGGAAAGTATTGATACTGTTAAGATTCTGTATTGACGAAGAAGAATATCGCTTGGTCAAGCAAAGTCATCAAGAACCTAGGTTTGTAAGGATGACGATAACGTTTCTCCAGAAAGAATTTGAGTAAACATCCATATAAGATCGGGCGTGTGCTAGGTTCTGAAGTATCTTGTAATTGACACTGATCAACTCGGACAAAGCACATTTTTGACTAAACGGCTTCTTTAATGATTAAAATTGTTATTTTGGAGTGAAAGCAATCTACAGGAACTTGTGGGTTATGCCATGGTGCTATCATCGGTCCTTAAAGGGTCAGTACCAATGAATTGTGTGATTATCCATCGATGCTAACGATTTTTTTGTAGCCAAAATTGAATGAAACTGATTCGGAAAATACGTTTCTTCATTAAGATGGCGCCACCGGTCTTGCTGCTAGCGAAGTCATTAGATGGAAAGTTTGGTGGGTGGTTGAAATGAAGAAATGGTACCCAATTTATATAAGCGGCATGATATATATCTTGTAGGGTCTTGTAAAGCTTTTGCTTCAAGCAGATAAGCCACAGATGTCAGTTGGTTGAATCGAACACTGCCATCATGAATTTAGTGATGATCTATTGGCCAGTTCACCGAAAATCGAATTCGATTTTGTAAACGATGTCGAGGGGTACATTTCAATGATGTGTTCTTGAAAAAAATGGTGATAATGTTCCTGCTTCTGCAGATGAACATAATTATCACCTGGAAGGCAGAACCTGGTCAGTTTGACCCTCCCAGTTGAAAAGAGAAGATATTGTTTTGATGAGTTTAATCATTGAAGATATTTCAAAGGACAAAAGTTATTATATTTCTAAATTAGAAAGAGCACGTGGGTCGGACATACTTATCAACAAACATAAACTGTGACCGAAGATAACCACCGTGAGAGGAGAAATAATGAAGGTTAGGTATTGTTTGAATATCTTTTTGGTATTATATAAGATATTGATTGTTAATAAGTCTTCTTTTAATTATATTTGATTGGAACGAAAGAATATTTTTGCAGTTTTTCTAGAATTTTCAGATTACTACCATTCCACAGCCACTCTGATTATAACTTGTTGATAACTCACTTAAAAAGTAGTTCTTACTGGTTGATATGGTTTTTCCTAAGACATTTTCTCCCTGATCTCTTGAATCAAATGAAAGACTATCTATGGTTCACGCGTTTTTCCACATTTTCGTGAGCTTACACTTTAGGGCGAGCCTAGGAGGCTAGATGTATTTTGAATGTTTATCTATTTTACAAATCTACTCTACTTTTGTCTGATTTTAATCTACATCAAAGTTTTTAGCGTTTTAGCATAATAAATGTAGTTCTCCAATGTTTGTTGCAATTATCTATTTCAATAAAATAAATGAACATATAAAACGCCTTTCTAGCACTTTTCATCAAACGTACGGATATATTCGTCTATAAGGTTCAATATTTAGAATCAAATACTTACATATAACACATATCATATGATGATAAAGATAATACATTAATTATGGCAAATATATGATAAGCATTAATTGACTCCCAAGATATGATAATGTGTTGATGCTGTACGACAAGTGTTTGTTTTTTTGCCTTTTTTCTTTGATGTTTTCATCATCATCTCGAGAAATCGAATTTGTTTTCTAGCGATAGTCCTCATTAAGGCTTTTGGTGTGTTGTTTTGAATTTTGTTACGGCTAAAGATAAGTTTTTTATGATACCATGTAGACTATCAGAACACGTAACACGATTGTGCATTGAATATAAGAATTGAAAAACGGAAAGCGGCTTTGCGTGCGCATCGTCTAGAAAGGTGGTGAGTCAAATGTGGAATCCCTGGATGAAGTCAAAGACTAGCTCTTACGGAATTACTGCGAGAAATATTCCACCTTATCAATCTTACGCCTAAATATTAGTTGAATAATATCTAACCTAATAGTTGGAAGAATATTGCATGTTTTCTAGTCAAATTAGAAAAATGTAGCTGTCAAATTAGGTGGAAGAGAATTATTGAGTTTAGGGGAGACTACCTGATGTTGCTGGAGGGGAGTGTTGAAGGTCCCGAGTACCTTTTTTCCCTGATTTTTCGGAAACTATAGAAAAATAATCATTTAAATATAAAAATAAGTTGACAATCTCTATAACTGCAATATGTACTTTTGTTTTACAACTCAAGGCTTTCGAACTGTCTGCTTTATAATTTTGGATTAGCAATTATGTGGCAATATTGTTCATTGAGCCTGAGTCAAAGACTCTTCGCCCTTTCTAATTTCGAGTAGAGTTGAGTCAAAGTCTCTTCTTCCTGTCTACTTTAGAATAGAGGGGAATAGAATCAAAGGTCTTCTTTTTCAATTTTCCGCTCGTACATATTATATCTTAGGATGTGATATAACGCAGAGCCTTGAAGAATTGAATTTGAAGGATGTTGTATTCTCTCTCGCTCATGCTCGGTAGTCTGCTTCATCTAACTTAATTCCAATCTTCATGGAAAAAGTTATGGCCTACAATGAATGATGTATCAGAAACAGAAGAAACAGATGAATGGCATCCTGAAGATAACCTGCTTATTGCCGATTGGTTACAAAATCTATCAGAAAAAGGATTGGAGATAAGTGAGGAAAATTTGAATTCTTGGAACGAAGAAATAGAGCAAATTATGATAGATGAAGAAATTGTATATGAAGCAGTACAAGAAGAAGAAAGCTTTGTAGAAATATTGGAAATACTAACTACTACTGTGAAATATATATATATATATATATATATATATATATATATATATATATATATATATATATATATATATATATATATCTCATTACCTATGACTTTTTCACTATAATCCAGTAATCCGAACATTCCAATAATCCGGTACTGGGTTTTAATAGTGTCTGATTATTGAGATTATATATATATATATATATATATATATATATATATATATATATATATATATATATATATATATATCAAAAAGTCTAGGAACACTTACCATTTTCGAAATATGAATTTGATTATTCGAATTTATAGAAATCTTTCGGTTTTTGTTAGGATGTATTGTATATAATGTATTCTCAAGAAAACAAAATACTATTTGACTTCTCCAAAGCACCTATTATAAAAAAAATTTGAAATTTGAAAATGACGAAATTTGGTAAAACACAAAAAAAAGTCCTGAACTAATATTTTCGAAACGATATGGAAGCACTTATATTTTTCAGGAGGGGCATTATCTTGTTGGAAGAGTGGATTTTGACCCATTGTTTGGAGATACGGTACCACTACAGGTTAAACGAATTCTTCCCGAATCGGGATAATAACTAAATCTAGATTCATCACTAAAGAGAACTGTGGCCCACCTCTCTTGATCCCAGTATACGTGTTCTTGGCACCAAGCTAAACGAGCAGCGCGATTTCCATGGGACAGTTGTGGAACTCTTAAAGGACGTCTGGAGTGGAGTTGACCTTCTTGCAGTCGATTTCTCACAGTTTGGTTGGAAATTTGTACATTATGAACTCGTGATAGCTCTTGAGCTGATTGAGATGTTATGGTAGTACAATCTCTTCTGGCTTGTAAAACCAAAAATCGGTCTTGGGCGACTGTAGTAATCCTCAAACGACCTATATGGCGTTCTTCTACGCAACCTGTTTCATTGAAACGCGACCATAAACGGTTTATGACACTTCCCAGAACCCTGGATACTTCCCGTTGTGAACTCCCAGCATGGAGCATACCAATGGCTCGTAAGATCTCTTCTCTATTCAAATGTCGTCTTTCCATGGTCGAATCACAAAACTTGAATCTTTCATTTGTGCTTACAACAGAAACAAAGTGCCAACTAACTGATTTCAAACACTGAATACATGAAATGATTATAAAGCAGCGTCGCATCTGCTGCATTTTTAGGTTAGGTTAGGTCAGACACACACACACACACACACACACACACACACACACACACACACACACACACACACACACACACACACACACATGCGAAAATCCTGTAAGTCTACTTGACACAGTGGAGGAAAAGGGTGTCTATCTTCAAATCAGGTGAATATTTGTTTTCAGCTGCAGTTTTCAACTACATTTGCAGAATATTGCTGATAGAATGGCAGCTGAGGCTACATTGTCCAATGTCTAATCAATAGGTGATAGATTGTTGCCCAGACATAACAGGACATCTAAAGAAGACTGCATGAGTGTTGTAAAGCAGAACCTTTCATTAGTAATAGAGATGGGAGGACTTAATTGACATTTGTGGTGGACTTTAGAAGGGTTAAAGGGCGCTGAGATGTTGAAGAAAGACACGGAACCGAACATGTACCTCTTTGACACCCTTTAATGAACTATTTGACTAAATACATAGCAGGAATTTCTGCTGTAAGTTTATAAGCATAATAAATGCACATCAAAGTCGAAAAAGTTGAAACTTCAAAGTCAATAATAAAAAACAAGTACCTGGTTTTAAGGAATTTTACTTAATAATTGCGATTCGTATCGCGTTTCACTACACCGTAGCTTCTTCAGACGAATAAATATACAGAAAATAAGAATGAGAATATAAATACAAATCAATTACTTAGGAACATTTGTTTTATATTCTCATTCTTAACCCTTCTCATTCTCTATTAAGTCTAATATAAAATGAAAATGATAATGGAATTTTACCAAGTAAAAGCCTCCCAAATTCAAATGAAACTTCAAAGGTTTGTAATGATGTGAAAAAAATATTTGTGAAACCTATTGTTGACGCAGACTAAAATTTCCTTGATTCAAATAATATATCACGGAATTGTATATCTTGAAACGGACTAAGGGAAAGTTCGCTATGGTAAAGCCAACCTACTACAACTGTATACGTCGCATTAATCTGAAAGAAGATCATGCATGGAAGATATCAAGATCATCAATTGATGTGCTGAATTTCGTACAGTGCTCAAGCGACAAAGTATGATCCATCTGCCTTTTGTGATAGTTGTAGTGAATTTTCCACTTACAGATACATTTGGATTTACTTAGTTCTGGTTCCAACATTATAGGCTTACCTGTAAAGAGAGAAATCATTTCATCTTTTTGATATAAAATTTGAAACAAGTCAAGTATTTTTATGATTTAACGTTTAGTTAGTCTGAACGATATATTATGACTAATTAAAATGAAAGAAAGACGCATTTTACCGTGAGAAATGCAAATCGGACAATTGGAATGCTTCAAGATAGAAGGAGGCAGGTCAATATCAACTTGATGATAGCTAAAGTGTGATAAGTAGATCGTGAAATCGATTGAGAATAGGTACAATTGATAAAATACTAAGAACTTCCTGAGTCACTGCGTGATGGGGCAAAACATTTTTTTCATTTTATATTTGATGAGTTTTATTTTTCAGTAGATATCCTTGAAATAATGAATGGCTTATATGGTTTATACTGTTGCATAGTATTAATATTAAGTTTGTTTTAAGTGGTGTTCGAAATTCGATAAATAGGAGTAGGTGTCTTACATGAGTTTAAGTATGGAGTAGACGAATAAAAATATTTGATCTTTACTCAAATTTTTTTTAACATGATTCGAAACTCTAATTATTAGGTAGCAAGTTGGGACAGGGACTTTGGATTTAAGAATCAAATGATTTTTGGACCATCCATGTTCCTGGCGGCAACTTAAGCTAGGCATGCCAGACACACTGGCATATTCATATTATCGAATCCCCAGGCAACCTTACCTGCTCATGCATCTTATAAGGACCCATTAGAAGTTTATCTGCATACTCTACTTAAACTCCTTTGATACATCTAAAAAGGTCACAACATTTAAATTGCCAACGAAATGACGAAAGAAAGGGGTAGAAATCCACTTCATTGACCTACAACCTTTTTACGTCTTTCCAATAGCCATCAAACTAAGCCTTTAAAATTTTGGGAATACAAGTGGCCTAGGAAGAACTTTCTGAATCTGATAGATCAAATAATCCCCTTTCTACTCAACAAACGGTATCAAGAAGGTTCTTGTAGACAACACGAAAAAACTGAGAATGGTTACTGATTTAAATATCAAGACCTCGGATGGGTAGGTGAAGACAATTACTATTTCTGCAAGGAACCAATGAATACTGCAGAACATTTGCTTTGCAGATGAGACGTTGTCCTCAAACAACAGCAAAAGGATTTCAGTGGTTCGTAGAACCAAAGGTTCTACCCGTTGGCCCCTAGACTAACAGAAATGTTCGCTGAAAAATTGATATCTTGTGATAAACATTTCCGAATTTCACAATAGATTTGAAAATCAAAGTGCATGAGAAGTCGACAACAACTTTGAATTATCTAACTTAATGTATTCTCAAATACTACCCCCGACACCAAAAGAACCATATATATTAAGTTATTAGTTAATTTGGGAAATAAGCCACTTTTATTATATTGCATTGATAACTGAAAATTCAGGCTTTTAGCTTTATCCACAACGAAGCTATAAGGTGATCAGAAATGTCGGGGAGAAAAGAGGGGGGCATAACCTCAGGTATTTTACTGCGAACAGTCCCAGTTTTCCTAATTAATTCGCTTATGAAAATCAATACCCTTAAGTTTCATGTTTTGATTTCAGTGTTGAAAATAACCATTACTAAAAACATTTATTTGATTTAATGAATTGCTTACTCGTAAGCCCATCAATATGTCTCCAGAGCAATGATTATAATAACATGAAAGCTATTAACATATTAGCAAAAAATATAAACTACCTACATAAGCCGTAAATATAATTGTCATTATTATTGTTCACGACTAGTTCACCTTTAAAGACTATGAAATTCAGGAATTTTACATTGCCGATTATGATTTTTCAGAAATTTTAAGATGTAACTTTGAAAAAGATTGCATTAGAATCTAGTTCACATTGACACTCTCTATTTATTTATGGTTCAGTTGATCGGTATTGTTCTTTGATGGAAATAAATGGAATTGGATTTGAATTTATCAGATTGTTAACATCAAATTTATTGGAATATATGTTTCTATAATGATAAGTGAGGCTACCTTCAATGTTGATGCTTTGATCATAATGATGGTAATATCTCCAATGTTGAGTATGTTAGAAAGATGATTCTATCTAAATTGAATATACGATGAGTTCACAATATGAAGCAAAAATACCAAATAATATTTAAAATAAAGAATTCAGAAAAAGAACGATTGTGAGGTAATGAAAATAAGTATTTTGTATCAATTCAGTTGATTTTGAGGAATTCAGAAATTCATACGAGTCCAATAGATGACGTACCATTTGATATTTTTTCAAATAATTCCCCTATACTATAATTTCTGAGTAGGCAAATTAGATGAAAGTATGAATATATGGAATACCATCGAGAGATAAATATTCTTTGAGGAAAAGTTGGAGGAAAATCTATCATTAGCGCAAGTTATGTGTTATTTGATTCTTAGTATTGAATTTGGGAGGCTTTTACTTGGTAAAATTCCATTATCAATAATAAAAAAAACAAGTACTGTGTTTTAAGGAATTTTACTTGATAATTGCGATTCGTAACGTGTTTCACTACACCGTAGCTTCTTCAGACGAATGAATGTACAGAAAATATAAATGGGTGAACCGTATGTGATCTTTTATATGACTCCAGAGCACATGGAGAAAAAACAATATCTCGCCCTTCAGCAAACTATTAGTAACAGATAATCTATGCGTGTGTAGTGAACAAAAAGTGAAATCAGAATGATTGTGTTTACGCTTCATTCTTTATTCTAACCAAATCTTGATTGTCAGTGGGATAGCAGTAATCTGGAAAAGAATAGAATGGAACAGCAGAAACACATGGTATCGCACCAACCGAAAATTGCTGAAAGAAGATTTTTTTTAACGTAACAAACAAGTTCATACCCAGCACTAAGAAGATATAATAAAAAAAACAAGTACTGTGTTTTAAGGAATTTTACTTAATAATTGCGATTCGTAACGCGTTTCACTACACCGTAGCTTCTTCAGACGAATGAATGTACAGAAAATATAAATGAGAATATAAATATAAATGTTCTTGAGTAATTAAAAGCTTATTGGGTTGCTTCTTCTTAAGTGGTTATTTATGACAGGTATACCAATAAAATTAAGGAATAGATTGCTCCCCGAAGAGATTCATTCAGAGTCTAAAATATCAAACTCAACAGGGTGCAATCTAAACAATACTTCCGTATGGATTACCTTCAAATCTCTGAATCCAGATACGATGTCAAAATTTTAATTCATAAAAAGTTTCAGCAACAACAGAAAAAGTTGAATTCACTTAAATTCAAAACTTTTCCACCCGAACCTTCAACTGATAAATTTTCAGACCATAAATTTTTTGACAGATTCACTAATTTAACTGATAGCGATTTTACACAACCACAAAAAGATCTATTAGAAAAAGGATTCAAACATAATATACATCCAAAACATAATAGAACTAATTTTGAACAGTTAGGCATAGACTCCGAAATCATTCTCAAAAACTCCAAAGATAATATTTTAGCCGAACATCAAACAGCAAAAATCATCAAAGAACACTTTTCGAAATTATCACCTCATTGCAATTCCGATTATAAGATAATAAAAACAATTCGTGAAAATAGTACCAAAAACGATGTAGTATTCACTAAAGCAGATAAAGGTAACACCGTCATCGCGATTAGTAAAACCGATTATATTTCTAAAACTGAAGAATTCTTAACAGCCGGAAACTATATAACATCAACTAAGGATCCTACCGCAAAATTTCATAATTTCGACAGCAAAATCATTAATTACAGACCACGAAAAATATAAATTCATTAACTCCAATCCACAATCCCCCGAATTATATTCGTTGATAAACGGCACCTTCTTTCAAACTTTCAAAATTCCTCAACGACTAATAAAACATTGCAATTTTAAATCTAAATTTTCGGTCAAAAATTCATACGAACTAATTGCCAATATCAAAGATACGATTATACCACCTAATTCCAAACTCATTTCTTTCGATGTTAAGAATCTATTTCCCAACATACCTCCGAAAGATACGTATTACTTAGTTGAAGAATTATTAGAAAAGAATCATGTCAATAATATCATTAAATCAGATATTCTTTCATTATCACAAATTTGTTTAGATCAAAATTATTTCCATTTCAATAACAAAAATTGGATTCACAACCGAAGTAGAAAGCAATAATTCGATAAATTTCTTAGACGTAACAATTTCGAATGAAAATGGAAAACATGTTTTCGCAGTTTACCATAAGCCGTCACATACGGATATTATAATACATAACTCGTCGTGTCATCCATATCAACATAAAATGTCAGCATTCAATAGTTTTATTCATAGATTGATTAACATCCCGTTATCACCAGAAAATTTCAACAAAGAATTAAATTTGATTAAACAAATAGCCAAAAATAATGGTTACAATCCCAAACTAATAAATAATATTTAAAATAAAAAACAAAGTAGAATCGCATTGAATGAAGTTTACCCTGTCGATAAATTGAAACAAAAATTCAACACCTCAACCTTCGTTGGCATTACAAGTGAGAAACTGAAATCATTCTTGAGTAGCAATAATTTCAACATAGCTTTCCGAACTAATAATAATTTAGGCAAATATATAAAAAATAATGAAACCAAACCAGGTAAAAACAATAAATCAAGTGTTTATAGATTGAATTGCAATGAATATGTTAATTTCTACATTGGTAGAACTCGTAGAAATTTTAATATTAGAATATCGGAACATAAACGCAGTTTTTCAAATAAAATCAGATTCAAATTACGCGAATCATCTCTTAGAAAATAATCACTCTTTCGACCCACAGTTTGAAATTTTGCATACAGATAATGAATATTGAAAAATAGATCTCTGGGAAACTTTAGAAATCGATAAATACAAACACTCAGGTAGACTCATCAATGAACAAGTCGATTTAAGCCCTTCACCTCTATTGAATCTCTTCGGGGAGCAATCTATTCCTTAATTTTATTGGATATACCTGTCATAAATAACCACTTAAGAAGAAGCAACCCAATAAGCTTTTAATCACTCAAGAACATTTATATTTATATTCTCATTTATATTTTCTGTACATTCATTCGTCTGAAGAAGCTACGGTGTAGTGAAACGCGTTACGAATCGCAATTATTAAGTAAAATTCCTTAAAACACAGTACTTGTTTTTTTTATTATATCTTCTTAGTGCTGGGTATGAACTTGTTTGTTACGTTAAAAAAAATCTTCTTTCAGCAATTTTCGGTTGGTGCGATACCATGTGTTTCTGCTGTTCCATTCTATTCTTTTCCAGATTACTGCTATCCCACTGACAATCAAGATTTGGTTAGAATAAAGAATGAAGCGTAAACACAATCATTCTGATTTCACTTTTTGTTCACGACACACGCATAGATTATCTGTTACTAATAGTTTGCTGAAGGGCGAGATATTGTTTTTTCTCCGTGTGCTCTGGAGTCATATAAAAGATCACATACGGTTCACCCGTTTCTTCTTATTTCCCTAAGTTTACACTCCAAGGCGAGCGTGGGAGGTTAAGTATTGTATCTCTGGCCATGGTGAAATTTCAGAAAAGATTTGTAGAAACCACTACTGCAACTTAGTTTTGTGAAAAGAGCGAGGCAATACATGCTTATGCCATCCTTCATACCGAGCACCAGTTCTCGAATGCGGACCTGTCGCTAATTCCAACAGGACGTGAACATCAACATTGCAAAAAAATGCAATTTTGTACTTTTTGGGGATGAATCAAGATTTTTTTTTGTGTAAAGAATGTCGACGTATTCATGCAAAAGGGAAAAGGGTATGCTTCGGTTTTACTAGGACCTGCTCATTTTGAGCATCAGCCACAGCCAGAAAACGTTGAGTGGTATTATTATGGTCTCAATTTTGCAGGAAAGGAGACATTCCTGTTGGAAGTATATCAGAAAGAATTGATGGTCTAAATAAGAGTAAGGGGTAGAAAAACCTCATATTAATTAATTATTCAACATAAACACATCTTTCACATTCTTTAAATTTAACCATTCATTCAAGTTACCTTATGTTTATTTTACTTTGACATTATAAATCTGTAACTTGACATTCTGGAACATTCTCATTATTTACCAAGGAATACCAACTATATCGAATATTTTGATTAAATATGTCAGTTATTTTGAATTTCGGCATCCACCCAACAAAAATTATTCATTTTTCAATTGAATCTGATTTCTGACATCTAACTATAAATGTAAATAGAATTAATTCATTTAAGGCATTCATTTTCAAAGCCACCTTCAATATTTCATTATCCTTATTATTGTTGCACTTTTATTGGTAGATATTGAGAATATAATTGAAACTCGGTTCTAGTAACTTCACATCTATATTGATGAAAATAAAGCAATTCCTAAAATGAAAAATTAATTGAATCTGCTACTCTATTTCAAATGGATGTTTGATATCAACTATCATTGAAATATATACAAATATAACTGAATCTAATTCCAGTTTCGATAAATATGCATTTTAAAATTATCTATTATATGCTATGAATGGCAACATAACGAACAAATATTTAGGTCGATATCAAACAATCAACAGATCAGTTTCATGCAGTTAACTTTTCTAGTTTACCTACAATCGGTATGGATATAGTGAAAGTTCGAATTATATAATCATTATTACTACCATTCGGGATTAGGACATCGCATATCTTTAATGTCATTCTTTATTAAATATATAAATAATTGAGAACGCTCTTATACTAATTGAAGGATTAAAATCAATTTTCGAAATACCTCCAGTCATTTCTTTTTCGCCTTATATCGTCATCGAAATTTTTTCGAATTACTATATATGACATTTAATACAACATCAAAAAGCTTTTGTTTCACTGTATACGTGTTTAGATTTCAGTTTAAAAAAAGTGACAGTTTAATTTCGAAATTTCTCCGAAATGTGAGTCCATTATAGAAATTAATCTTTCTTGTTCTGTCAGAAGAGAAATATGGTTTTCTCATCGAGAAAATAAGATGAAAAAAGAACAAAAAAAAAGATTATAAGCATTTAATCAGAATGATGTGATAGCAATACATGCCATGTCAACATGAAAAATTTCGCACATTGGGTTGAATAGATCCAATAACTATTCGAATTTTTTGCGAACTTTCTCCCACTATGGCGACTTTTTACAAATCAAAATAATCCCCTTATGCAACCTTACCTAGTCTTGAAATTTGGCTTCAACAAGATGGAGCCATATCGACTTTTAGTGGAGGTATTAGAAATTCAATTTTTTTAATGCAAGTAATGAATCTGCGTTTTACCCATCTCGAGACTAATTGCCGTAATTACCGAAAAACCAAAGTTCACAAAAACCTATTTTTTTCATCAAATAAAACAAAAAATATCGTGTTTTCAGATCTCGATCGACACTTGCGATTTAGTCAACGATAATCCGGAAATGAGATGATTTGTTTCGTCGAAGAATTCCTGTGGCGATAGTTCTTATCCTACAGGATTTGGCCTTTGAATTTTGAAAAAATAAAGCACTTCGTTCCATTCCTTTTTAGCGGTACCAAGTACGAAATTTCATCGTGCGAGCGGAGCGCGTTACCGCCTTTGTAGACGTGGAGCTGAACTCGAACGAGGCAAATCTCCCACCACATCGCGGCCTTTGTTGAATGCTCTGTACCACTCATATGCACATAATTTTGATAAAGTCGATTCACCGTAAGCCTTCTGTAACATTTTCAGCGTTTCGGCACACGAAATTCCCTTTGCAATACAAAATTTGAGACAAATTCTTTGTTCGATACTTTTATCCATTGCAAACATCACAAAACACGCTTGTGAGAACTGACAAAATCGAGCACTGTGAACAAACTAAATGACAGATCGCGCTCAAACTTCGTGTCAGTAGAGGAAACAGTTGTGCCAACTTAGCAACAATAAAAATTTTGATATTCATTTTAAGCAGATTTTTTAAGTAATTAATTCCCGGTAATTTTTTGACAGAATGTACATATATAATAAACTACAGCGAAGTCTTCAAACAAATTAGTAATTTCAACAGTTATAAGATTAAACCTATTAATGTTTTATACAAGACAAGGAATTTGGTAAATCAGATTGGTGTACCATATCTTGAAATTTGGCAGCTTAACACCGCACAAGTGAGGTAGACAAGTCACTTTTCCTCTTTTTTCCTGAGAAAGTGTTTGCAGTGTAAGTTGTATCCTAGATAACAAGTGCAAAATCCAATTGTTCAATATTAATTGACAAAATCTGATCTTGCCGTAAGTACAATCACTCTGAAAATGTATTTATACTTGACGAAATCCTTAACAAAATTTCATATAATTATAGCATATCAAAATGGTGTTGCAATATGATTTAACAAATGGTGAATATCTTTAAATTTCTCCACATTTGCAACTTAGTACCAATTCTAGACGAAAGTATTGTTGTGGAGACTAATGGTCAAATTTCCGATGAAAACTCAGAAGTGGAGGGTGAATCGGAATAGCACCACGAATTAAAAAAAAAAAGTAGACTGTTTTGCTGTTTTCACTTACAATAACATTTTTGTATGGGTAAATAAAGTCATGTTTTGTTACAAAAAAATTACAAAATCGCTCGCATAAGAAAATAAGTCCAAGATCATTATTTTTCAATCACTCATCGGTCAAGCCTAACCGATTTTCCTGAACGCCTTTTTTTCGAGAAATAAAAATATATCGAAAACTGAAAAATATGTTGTGAAATTTGAAACTTACTTACTATGAGCTATATTTCTGTAAAATTTCAAATAAAATCATTTGAATTTGATGAAGATACAGCAAAATAAGAAAATGTGATTTTTCGAAATATCTCGAAAATTAACATCACGATTGAGATTTGAAAAAATAAATTCAAAGTTTTTATTATCATCTACAACTTTTGAATTTAACTTTTTGATTGTAGTTATACTTTTTTTTTATTTCAAACCGGTTTTTGGTAATATCATCAATTGGACTGGGGTTGGGTACAATAGAAACTAATTTTTTTCCTGTAATATATTTTTTGTTTTCGGGTAGAAATGTGTATGACTTCATACATATTAGTTTGACTATCAGATAGACATTTAAAATCGAAAATTTATGTAACTAATCCAATTCCAAGATAAATCCGTACATGCTTCATGTTTCCCTGGGAAGTAGTTAATGTGTCCGAGCAAATTTTGATTTATTCATTTACAGGACAATTAACCTAGATCGAAAGTTTCGATGCGCCATTCGGTATTATTACTGTTAGTATTATTTACAATCTTATCTTGCTTCATCTTTAACCGAAAGAATACCTTGCCTTAGAACCAGTTGCAGTCTTCATTTCGATTTCTTTAATATCCAAGTGATACCTACATAGCTTGTTGATCTCGTATAAATCAGACAAGTTAACATACAAAATATGAGCTTGAATTTTGTTATAATGAAAAACAATAATTAAAGTACTTGAAATTTGCGGATCGAATCTTGATACTAACGAAAATATAGTTTCACTGAAGACCCTGATATATTCACACTTTTCCTGGATAGTTCTAACTGATTTTCAACTGTAATTAGCAATGATTTGCAAAACTCGAACGAATCAGAAAAATATAGAATCCTTCATAAATAATTCATGTCAAACAACGCTGGTAGATTATCTTTTACAGTACTGAGGTATGCGGAAAGCTTAATCTTTTATCATAATGTTGAGAAGGTCGTCTACTTAGAAAGTATAATAAATAAGTAATCCTGCTCATTTTAACAGCTTTCAAAGGATATATTATTCGATGGTATTCTCATTCGATCCGTTCTTGAATGATTATAACGTATTCAAACTTAACTTCTTGTTTTTCGGTATAATTTTCTCATTTAGTAGGTAAAGCTTAACTCCTTTCATCTCACTGAATAATAAATTCAGTTTACAAGAATCATAATATATTGTGTTTATCATAATTTTTTAATAATTGAATTGACTATTATGTGTTGAAAATCAATTTTCACACTTGATGGAAATAAAATATCTTATGGCATAACGGAACCTCGTCAAGTCAAGAACATGGTAGAAACATAGTCATACCATCATTTTTGACGCCCCCATAAGTTTGTTGTGGATGAATTCTCAACCAAGACCACTGAAGCCACAGCTTACTATAAGAAATAGCTCTCTCACTCTGATCGATACCTGCGATTTGGCAGTCGATGATTGAGCAAGATGAAAAATAGCGTTTTTTATCGATGGTGGGAAAAGCTGGGCTATATATACAGGGATATCCACCGGGACCGTCCGTTAAAACCTTTTTAAGTTCCAATTACAATATTAAGCTGAAATTTTATACGCGGCCATAACTAGCGATTTCCAATTGGAGTGAAATATTTTCGAAGTGATACCATTTCCGGTTATACCGGAAGTGGGTCATCACTTTGTTATTTCAATCTATCTTTTACATTATACATCTAGATCCGACATTTGAGCAAGGCATAAAATACCCAAGTTGTCAAAACTTTTGACAGATTTAATTATTTTTGTTATAAACTCGATTTTTGAGGAACATTTAAAAAAATTGTAGCTCGTAGATCTTTTGCACTACAGAGACAATTTTTGCTTGGGTGGATAGAAGAAGGATCAAGGAATTTTTTAAGCAATCTACACATGTCAAATGTTCATTGCGTTGTTTTGTATGATTTTTTCAATGTGGCCTTTTTCAAACAGCAATATCTCAATTTTTTCAAATTGCACGTGCCAACTTTTATATCGCCATCAGATGAAGCGTCAAATTTCAGATGGAATTGTATAAGCATGTACTATTATACCCATCTCTTATAGTTCCGAAATAATTTAGGAATATATTGAATTTTGATGATTTTGCAAGAACTAACAGAGAATGCTTTGAAATATTTGAATCAAGTAGCTCATTCGAATTTGATATATTAACAAGAATTGTCGTTATTTCAGATTGAAAATATCCAAAAAATACAACACATTTGGAGTAAAACCACTGGTTATTCAAACGAAAATATATTTAATCTTTTTTTAATTCATTTTAGAATGTCAAAAAGTAGTGGGTAGAAATTGCAGGCAATTCAATAACCAATTTCCAAATTTACCGTCTATGAGTGAAATAAAATTTCGAAGCATTAGTAGCAATTTTCTACAATTCGGATGTATGAAAATTGTAGGAACTAAGCGAAAACCAATCATCGAAGATAATTACATCAATACGAATAAATGATAGCAAACATCATAGGAGAAAACTAATTTACGATCTGAATAAATATTCAATATGGGCCCCATTTTGCTCGATACATTTGACAGCTCGTATACGAACATGATGAGTTGCCCTCCTAGTTTTCTCAGGATCTATATTACGAAAAGCATTATGAATGCGCTCTAGTAACTCTACTTTACTTTTTACAGTAGTAAGATACACTTCACTCTTGATTTTGCCCCATAAATAAAAATCAAGGGGCGTCAGGTCCGGAGAACGCGGAGGCCATAAATTTGGTCCTTGATTACCCCACCATCTATCCTCGAACATTTCTGTTAGCTGCCGATCTACAGCTTGTGTTTTATGTGCTGGTGCACCATCCATTTGGTAATAGCAATCCCTCAGAATGTTAAGGGGTAATCCATCTAAAAAATTTGCTAATGTTCATCTCAAAATTTCCAGGTATCTTTGTCCACTAAGATCTTCCTCATAAATGTGATAAGCCAACAAATTATTCATTGAAATTGCAAAAACGTTCACGTTGAATTTATTTTGGAAATCAATAACCTCAATGAAATGTGGATTTTCTGTGGCCCAAAAATGTCGATTTCTCCTGTTGGTTATTGCACTTTCATTGAACTTGGAACTTGGCTTCATCAGACCATATAATTTTTTGCAGAATTGTATCATCTCCTTGAAGCCGAATTAATAAATTTTCACAGAAATTTAGCCGCTTGGGAAGGTCAGTTGGTTTCAATTTTTGTAGTCTGATAAAAGAATAGGGGTGCATGTTATGTTTCTTAAGGATCCTTTGAATGGAAGTATAACTCAATCCAATATCCATTGATGCTGACTTAATGGACGCATGTGGATTGGCACGAAAATACGCTAGCGTATTAATTCGATTTTCGTCATCCTCGAGAATTGGTTTTCTTCTAGTTTCTATTTATTTTGTTCCTCCAAATTGCAGGAAATTGCTTCTAATCCTTCGAAATTTTGTTTCACTTATAGGCGCCAAATTTGGAAATTGGCTATTGAAATGCCTGCAAGTTCCATCCACCACTTTTTGACATTCGCCATGAATTAAAAAGAGATTTAACATATCCTCGCTTGAATAACCAGCCATTTTATTATCAATCACTATCTATCTGGTGTTTTTTAAAAATTTTCACTTCAAATTACCAACAATTCTTGTTGAATATCAAATTCGAATGGACGAAGTGACAAGTACATTAATTTTAGGCACCTTCAGGTGAGCGTAGCCAGTTCAGCTACTTGATTCGAATATTTCAAAGCATTCTCTGTTAGTTCTTGCAAAATCATCAAAATTCAATATATTCCCAAATTATTTGGGAAGTATAAGGAGATGGGTAAAGTACATGCCGATACAATTTCATCTGAAATTTGACGCTTCACGATATAAAAATTGGCACGTGCCATTTGAAAAAATTGAGTTATTGCTGTTTGAAAAAGGCCAAATTGAAAAAATCATACAAAACAACGCAATAAACCTTTGACATGTGTAGACTGCTTAAAAAATTCCTTGTTCCTTCTTCTATCCACCCAAGCAAAAATTATGTCTGTAGTGCAAAAGATCTACGAGCTACAATTTTTTTAAATGTTCCTCAAAAATCGAGTTTATAACGAAAATAATTAACTGTCAAAAGTTTTGACAGATAAGTGCCAACAACTTGGGTATTTTATGCCTTGCTCAAATGTCGGATCTAGATGTGTAATGAAAAAGATAGATTGAAATAACAAAGTGATGACCCACTTCCGGTATAACCGGAAACAGTATCACTTCGAAAATATTTCACTTCAATTGGAAATCGCTAGTTATGGCCGCGTATAAAATTTCAGCTTGATATTGTAATAGGAACTCAAAAAGTTTTTAAAGGACGGTCCCGGTACATTTCCGTATATATATATATTAAATTTTTTTCACGGAAGTATCTATGATTTGATGTGTTACGGGTTTTATTCCGTGGCCCATTTTGATTTTGGCGACGTTTCGACAAGTTGTCCTTGTCATCTTCAGGCGTTCGGTAGACGATGTCTTGAGCGTAACTGATAGCGGATTGTCGGTGGGGATGATTTCAATATTATATGTAGATGATGCCAGTTTCCTAGGTGGTAAAAGAAGTTTGCATGCATTTGATAGGTTGAGGGTTTTGTCTCTTTTGTTCATTGTTCCTCCTTTTTCAATTTCCACTGCTTCTCTGATAAGACGTTTCTTAAGTTGTTGTGTGGTACTGATTTGTTTTGAGTTATCGAAATCAAGAAAGAGAACACAACTGTTTTACCATATATCAAAGGAGTATCAGATGATAAAATAGGAAGAACATTGAGGAAATACAAAATTAGAACGGCATACAAATCATATTTAACTATCTGAAAAATTCTCAGAAACCTGAAAGACAACATTCAACTAAATATCCGGATAATACCGGAGTAGATAATTTTTAATACTATTTTTATGTTGCATCTTATCAGAGATTATCAAAAATATACGATGGATGAAGTTTATATAAACGTATGGTGCAACAAAGTTGTAAAATAAAAATTCCACACTCATATAAAATTTTGAGCAGTACTATTTATCTATAAGATGTAGGAAAGATGTAAATGATATAAATTGTTAAATTGAATTCTTTTGTTTATTATTGACGATTTTCCATCAATTGAAATATGACAAACATATACCAAAAATATAAATACATGAACACATAGTTGGTAATAATTGAATGAATTTCAATATATAAGTATTTATAGTTTGTTTATGTTTATATTTTGAAATTCCCATTTACTCAATATCAAATAATAAACTTTGTAAAAACCCAAGTTCACCCTTTATAGCTTGCTAGACATTAAAACCTCTCCACTACTTAATTAGGCTAGTATCTAAATAATAACGTTAGTTTCCTAAAGTTGACCACTTGAAAATGACTTGACGGTCAAGACTGGTTGTATTTGTGAAAGTACGAAAAACATAATCCTACCAGAGTTGTGAATGACGAAGGAATTGGTATGACCTTTTTGGGTGAAGTTGCCATGATAAAAAATACACAATGTGTGAGGAGATTGTAGCAAATATCTGGAGTATACGGAACAAGTCTTTTCAGGATTCTTCACTAGTACTAGTACTAGTCCATCAATAAAATTAGGCTCGTACACGAGCTGAATGAAAATGATTTCGATCGTCGTGCATAGTTCTGAGAAGATTTCATTGAGTGGATTAATAATGATCCGGATTTGCTTCAAAATGATCGGTTTTCTGACAGAATCAAGTTTTTTTTTGATGGCGACATGCATACCCAAAAGTATAGAGCCTGGAGTGACACTAATCTCTATTTGAAGAAGGAAAATCATACTGCAAGTCATCCAAAACTTAATGTTTGGGCAGAAATTTTGGGGGACCATTTTGTAGGATCCTTTATTCATGAAGAGTTATCTAGGTTCAATCCCCACAAAGTCGGTGCGATTTTTCGGATTCTGGAAATCGCTCGAGTGTTCATCTTTCAGAGGAGATGTAAAGCGGTCGGTCCTGTCTAACAGTAGTAAGTATTTGAACCTGCTTGAGAATTTCATTGGACTTGTCATAAGAGTTACCGTCGAAGGAGATCCAAATTTATCCGATCAAAGCCTTATATGATCAACATGTTGAAGCACCACTCCGTTATACTGCAACTGTACGGGACAATCTGGATAAAAGATTTCATGGTCATTAGATAGGTAGTCAAAAGTCGTATGTTATGCCACCCGAATCGTTCAAACTGCGAGATATGATTGTTCAAGCATATTATCAGATAACACCACAAATGTTGCAAAATGTAGTGGAGATGTATTGATGTCTAGCTGGCTATTAGGGATGATTAGATTTCACTTTTCTTGCGACAAAGGAAATAATCTGTTGGAATATTTGGAACCAATAAAATTTCTCAAAACACACGTGAAATCACCCTTAATAGCCAGCTAGACCTTAATACATCTCCATTACTCAATTTGTAATTAGGCTAGTATCTATATAACTAAGTAAGTTTCTGGTAGTTAACCACTCGAAAATGACTCGACGATCGAAACCGGTCGTATTTGCAAAAATAAAATTGTCGAAAGTATAAAATATATTTTACTTCATCTTCGTTGAAAATGAATTTCTCTGAAATGAATGAAGCATCGATGCTACTCATTAGAATAATATCGCATTCTTCCTGTTTCCATTCCAGATCAGTAGAATTATTCACTCTGCGAAACGAAATCGACTCGATAAATCTTAAAATCAACTGTGAAGGGATGCTTGATCTTCGATGAAAAAAAACAGTAAATTGAACAACCTTTAGACGTTTTCTAATATGGAAATGTTCGGGATGGTAGATGACAGGGGTAGGGAGATGATACGTAAACGTTCAGATGAGAGAGAATTTATTTTTCTGTATTAACAGAAACGATTCTGATCAAGTGTTTTCCTCAAACGGAGATCGAACGGACTGATAAAACTTGAAATTTTTCAATTCGCCACATGTTAATTCAGAACAGAATAATAACGTGGTTGTATAGAGGAAAAATGACCCCTTTTACCTTCATTTTACTTTCAAAAATTTGGTATAGAAGCTGCCAGGAGTAGGGGGAGAATCATTTCATGTATTCAGTGTTTGAAATCAGTTAGTTGGCACTTTGTTTCTGTTGTAAGCACAAATAAAAGATTCAAGTTTTGTGATTCGACCATGGAAAGAACGCCATACAGGTCGTTTCAGGATTACTACAGTCTACCAAGACCGATTTTTGGTTTTACAGGCCAGAAGAGATCGTACTACCACAGCATCTCAATTATCTCAAGAGCTATCACGAGTTCATAATGTACAAATTTCCGACCAAACTATGAGAAATCGACTGCACGAAGGTCCACTCCAGACGTCCTTTAAGAGTTCCACAACTGACCCATGGAAATCGCGCTGCTCGTTTAGCTTGGTGCCAAGAACACGTAAACTGGGATCAAGAGAGGTGGGCCACAGTTCTCTTCAGTGATGAATCTAGATTTAGTTATTATCCCGATTCGGGAAGAATTCGAATATGGAGGGAACCTGGAAAGCAAAACCGTCTCCAGTATGCTCGAGAAGTTGTTAAGACAGGGAGGCGGATCAGTGATGTTTTGGGGAGGTATACGCCTTGGTGGAAGAACTGACCTCGTTTTCATACAGAACAACCACACTGGAAATTCTTACGCAAATGAGATAGTTTTATCTGTAGTGGTACCGTATCTCCAAACAATGGGTCAAAATCCACTCTTCCAACAAGATAATGCCCCTCCTCATCGTGCTAGAGTTGTCTTGAACGTTCTTGAAGAGAATGATATCGATCTTCTACCGTGGCCATCCTGCTCCCCAGATCTGAATCCCATCGAGCATGTGTGGGACACCCTAAAAAGAAATCTCCTGCGTCAAAACGTCCTCCATCATGAACACGAGCTTCGATTAGCAGTTCAGGGAGCTTGGAATGACTCAGGCCAAAATGTAATAGACAATTTAATATTGAGCATGCCGCGACGATTACAAAGTGTCATTAATTACAGAGGTGGACTTTCTAGGTACTGAAAAATATAAGGGCTTCGAAAATATTAGTTCAGGATTTTTTGTGTTTTACCGAATTTCGTCATTTTCATATATATATATATATATATATATATATATATATATATATATATATATATATATATATATATATATATATATATATAAATATAAATCGTGAGGAGAGTCGAGTCAAAATAGCTATACACGTCTTACCGATGTGGTTTGAAACTTTAACCTATAAGTTTTATAATTTCGATAGCTGTTATCGGTTCGATGATGGAAATGTTTCCTTATTTGTTTAGTGATATTATTTGCTAGATGTATGGATGTTGTTTGCATAATTTCAGGGCATAGCATACCTATTTCTTATTTTATGCTGCCCTTCAACTGTAACTATGTGTAGACATGTGACATATCCTACGTTTGAGAGTCAATTAAAAAAAATTAATGCAACTTCATCGCTGAATTTTAGCACAAAAGCCAAAAATCGAAGAATAAATTTACTAAGACAAGTGTAACTTATCAATTAATGCTCCAGTCATGAAATTTGACATAGATGATATGTAGATACTGATTACAACATGAGAAACATTGAGCGTTTGTATATGTGCAGTAGTTTTAGAATGAAAGTCTCTCTACTTTTTAATGAAATTAATATATAACTTTATAAACAAACAAACGAACCTAATTTCCAATAAATTTTCATGAGTATGAAGGATCGCATGATTTAAAAGCTACTGGATTTATAAATAGAAAACCGAATTGGTTCGTTCTCGATAAAAATATATACTGTACCTCTACGTATATCTATTCTCACGAAAGCTAAATACGATGGAATTTCAATATAGGTTATCGAGTAAAATCGATTCAACATTATATGTTGCAGTTTCAATATTGGAAATCCGAATTATTCGAAAATAACTGACTCAATGAATTGCAAAACTACGTATTTCTCGACAAAATGTAAAAAGAAGTCCAGTTTTGTTTGGATGGGAATATCTCTCAGCAAAGAGGGTTTATTTATTATATCAATTCGCAGAAGAGAGTGTACAAATCTCAATTTTATTAATAGGGAAATAGGTGTAGGACCTTATTAGAAAACTGCTTTCAATTGCTACATAACTGTGAAGGAATTTTCGAATTCGACCACAATCTGATGAAGGTTCAGAATGAATCACCGAAAAGCTTGAGAAAGCCGATAACAGTAAGGTGTTTCAGTTTCTGGTCGGTTCGAAGAGGAACATTCGTCTGCCAATCGATGGCTCCTCAAATATCATTACGTAAATCTCTGAATTATTAGAATAGCGACAATAGATTTTTTTACGAAAGTTTCATTTTACCATAATTTTTGCTGAAAAAATATGGTCGTCTGTCTCACACCAATGTACCTAATTTACATGGATTGATAGAAATGGAATTTTTCCAGAAAGAAACGCACGAAATTTACACAGGATGAATATTCATGAACACGCTAAAATTGTGATATCACTTGAAAATGCGCTGATTCTCTACTGTTTCAATTCAATGTCCTATATTTTAAGCACATGTAGATCCTGGATGTGATCGAATTGAAAACCATTCAGTAATAATGAAAACAACCTTTCTGAGAAGGTTCAGTCGACTCGTCTTCCCTATTCAAAGATATCAATCTATTAAGGGATGGTGTTTAGATCGGCATGGTTGGTATTAGATGCCCAATTTAAAATTGAAATCGACTTATATTATTAGTTTCCGTCTGCATGCTATGAAAAAAGCATAATAGACACAGGGCCTTGATATACTTCAGAAACTCAGCTCAAGATATGTTAAGAGAAAATTACAGGCCATCTCTATATGAACTAAACCGCAAGAGTTCAAATGACACGTATCTCGGCACCATCATAAACGTGGATCAATTTGGATCAATAACAAATAGAGGGCTAAATCAAACTTCAACCGCATAAGCGTCATCTTCAAGAGTAGAATCCCTCTCTTGATATAAAAGTAAGAATGCTAAGGTACTATGTTTTCTTTGCCCCCTTCTATGGTGTTGAGTCATGGATTTTGTAAGAAAGTAAGATTCAGAGATCTGGCTGTAAAGAAGAATACTCAAGATTCCCTGGACGGTCGCGTAACAAATGAAGCCGTATTTAAATCTCAGTAGTACTTTGAAGGATGAAAAAGACAGAAGTCACAATTATGAACAAGGCTGGCAAAATACAGTACTTCGGCTACATTTTCACAATCTAAGTGCATATAGCATTTCAATTCCCAATGAATGAAAACTAGATGTGAATTTGTGAAAAAAAGGTTCAGCTGTGGCCGATCGTTTTCCCCTTGGAGTATCGGTGGAAGAAGAAATTGATATTGGATTCATTCTCTTACATTACAATGGTATTGAAAAGGCTTACTTTATATCTATGTGAAGGATATGAAGGCAGGAGCCTCTATACGCCGTCATATGTTAGACTGAATGCGCAGGCACGCTGCTTCGTGCGCAGGGGAGCTTAGACATCCCAACTACAAGAATTATAAATTTCATCATGTATTAAATTGATTATGGTTTAAATATCTATTACATTCTAGATAGGTAAACGCTTATATGTCCAATATAATGGCATTGAAGCAGTGATATTGATCATAGGATGGTGGATTTATATTGATGAAATTTTAAAGCGCTGAGACATACATATCTCAGCAAGTCTCCATGGACGACCTCAAACTATATGCAGTAAACGGTCAGCAGCTTACACAATAACTGGAAGTACTACTTCCGAATTGAGACGGGGATCGAGAAATGTTCAGGTGAAAAAGGGCACAATAGTGGAACAGGATCAGGTGGACAAGCTAATGAACAACACAGTTATACCAGCACTTGGCTAGGCTGAATCGTATAAGTATCTAGGAGTACAACATGACCTGGGGTAAAATGAAAGATACCTTAAGATCAAAACTCATTCAGCGCGTTAAAAAGGTTCTTCAGTCCAAGCTGAGTTTTCCTGCTCAGGTTTCGGATTCACAACCCTAATGCGTCTACCAATAGGCTGCATCTCCAAAGGAGTGTTGGGATCCAGGGCTTCTGAAATGGAAGGTATTATGAGCTGAAGAGTGAACTCGTTGACAAAACTCAATCACTCATCTATGTACGGGACATATATCTGTACGCAGAGTTTGTGGAAAACTCAGATCCAAGACCAAGTGATACCCACTAGATCGTACTCGATGAATATCGCAAAACAAAATATAACAGACAAGTGTAAAAAGTACGGAATAGCTCACGAAGGTATTCAACACGTGACATCAACTTTTTTCAAATGACAATATATGACATGTGATACATAATTGGAAAGTTCTTGTTTTGTTCGGCGTTTTTGGTTGCGATTTATTTATGCCGCGCGACCGTCCAAATTGTAAAAATCAGTGAAAATTGAGAACTAGTAAAAAACTCCTTTTTGTTTTGTTAGAGAAAAAATTCAATATATGGTTTTATTAGAGAGAACGCATAAAATAAAATGAAAAAACAAACGCACAATAACAATAAATAATAGCTCAGTATTGAGTAAAAAACAAAAAATAATAGATAGTAACAGTGAGTTCCTGACCTTTGATTTCGAACTTCTCAAATTTAGTCGGCAGTCCATGTAAACATTAACAGGATGCGGATATAAAAATACATGAAATCATCAGACCGCGAACTATTAAGAAAAGGAAAACGTAAAGAAGGAAATTCTACGAAGATGACAATCTAAGTCTATAATTCATCTCATAATTTATTTCGAATATTTTCCATAATTATTTCCTCTACTTAGTGTTCCACTGATTTATTATCGCCGTGGTTCACAACCATGCACTTTATACTATTGCTAATATGTTTCAGGTTTATTTGCTGAATGCCATTTACGTGTAAAGGTTCCAAAAAATAAAATCATGTTCACAACAGATATTATTTTTCTTGAGTTTCCTACGTTTAACCATGAAACGAACGAATACTTTGTACATACTTTATTTAGCCAAATATTTTATAAGTCAAAAATATATAACTTCTTTCATTATACGTCAACTACTGACCAAACGTATACTCCCTTACTGCCCATGTCAAAATCTAACATAAAAGTGATATACTACAGCCACTTCCTAATATTCGTTCATAAGCGGCGTTTCATTATGATTCAATGATGATCTGTGTTGAGTACCGCCGAGTGAATTTGGATATCGCTTGAAGAGATGTCGAATTTTTGGAAATGTTAATACAAATTGACTTTTACTCCAACCTCAATCCAAAAATTCGAAAACACCGATAGAAACTTTACCAACCATTTTAAATAAACTTCCGAAAAATTCTTCTTGATGCACTCGAAGAGCCTTCATATTGATGAATAGATTGTGTTCGCTGAAAGTCGTTGCAGTTACGCAATTATCTTTTGTTTCATGGCACAATTGATGGCTCAACGCTGATTGATATCATCAGAATTTTTAAGGTAAAACATCTGATGAAATTTGAGATTTACATTCACTGACACTGCTCTTGAAACGATGGTGACGTTATTTGTAAATCTCTAAAAGTGAAAACTACCCTCCGAAGTGACTTTATTACCTAGTGGACTCTGGACTTGGTGATGAAATATTGTGAGCCATATTTTAATGTACCTAGATATGTGATGTCAAAATGTAAAAATTGGATAGAAACTTCAGCTTCGATAATAATTACCCTAAATCATTTTGGAAGGAACTGCTGTATTTTTCAACAGGCTTTTATTTCTTCCAGTTATATGTGTCCTTGGTTGTTCGTAACAGAATCTTCAAATGTAATGTTCATCCTTGTAAAAAAGGTTATCCCGAATTTTTTTCGTAAATTTTTCGTTCAATACTAGCTAACACATATGGGAGATGGTACCCCTTGGGGACCATAGTCCTCCTCCCTATCGGAGAGAGAGGATATCGAGTTGTTGTGTTTGATGATTGAAGATTTTCCTGAGGACTGAAACAATGTTGTCCCCAGATGGGACGGACGTATTCAATTTACAATAAACATAAACTACCGCCAAGGACGAGTATCGTTACAAGGAAAGTGTAGCAGGCTATCTTTATATTTGATTATCTTCTCCGAAAGGATACCTATTATTCACAAGACGTCTTTCTGCAATTTTTTTCTATTTCCCAGATTTCAGTCGCCCCACTTCCAATCGAAGATTTGGTTAGAATAAAGCGTAAGCACAATAATTCTTATTACACTTTCTGTTCACAATTCACTCACAAACTAGCTGCTATTTTGTAATCGGGACGGGGAGACAGGCTTTTCTTCAGTTTTTTCTACCTGTTTTTTGAATTATTTAAAAGATTACATATGGTTCACCCGTTCCTTTTCATTATCCTGAGCTTACACTTTTGGAGCGATCGTTCGAGGTTTAGTGTGTGTTCTGACTCACATCAAAATTTGACATTATCACATAATCCATGTAGTCCTTCAATTTGTTGTTACTCTAGATTTTAAACGAATAATAAATACGTAAGTCCATTTAAGACATCAGATTCAATTGAAACTAAGCATTGTTAGTAAGTACCGATGACAAT
The DNA here is from genome assembly GCA_013387265.2 of Cryptolaemus montrouzieri. Classification (NCBI taxonomy): domain Eukaryota; kingdom Metazoa; phylum Arthropoda; class Insecta; order Coleoptera; family Coccinellidae; genus Cryptolaemus; species Cryptolaemus montrouzieri. The sequence goes on along the minus strand of JABFTP020000124.1, from coordinate 40,500,292 downwards.
AAAATAATGTAATAAGTATGTGCCGGAAGTTCGACCAGGACTATCAAGATGACCAATTCTTGATTCACCCTATTTTTTGATTTGTTGTAGGAATACAAAACATATTAGATGTAAGAGTTAAGGAAATATATGGAATCTAGCCGTCGTTATAGAGGTACAAACACGAGCATGCGGCTTCGGAAATAGCAGTGGCCATCATATTCCCTGAAAACGCAAAAATTGATAACAGTAGAAAGAAATTGTACAACATGTTTCTAAAGCAGATCGAATTAATATGAAATGATATGTACTTCTAAAAATAAAATTAGTGTGAAGTTTATAAATGATAAATCACAACACGCAATTTTATAATATTTTTGTTCATCACTTTACTCTCATTTTAAAGTCATTAGATGCATAAATAACAAGCAATTAAATTTCGTTCCAACTTTTCGAAGTTTTGTTTCGCCACCTTACTCGTATTTCAAACTCTGCTCTGCTATTGAAATGTTTTTTCAGTTTTTGATTATTATTAGTATATTATATTCTGCCTAGTTCAGTATCATGTTTGCATTCAAATGTTTTTCATCACATATCAAACTATGAAAGTTATTAACAAATTAAGATGAAGTAAAGTCTTAAGTCTTTCGCGAATAATCCCAAAATAAGAAATTACCAAAAAAGATTTTCAAAGAAGACGAAATTTTGGTTCCAGAAATAAAAAGTCAACTCTCTTATTCATAATGTTACTTTGATGTTGAATATAAGGCGTTCTTCACGAGCATATGGCTCTAGGGTGGCACAGCACTTAAGACTTTTTTTTTAATTATTAACCCAGATATGCCCAATGACCTATATGTAGGTCACTAAAATCATGTTTATTCTTGTTGGGTTATCACCGTCAATGCGACGACTCTAGCTTGTGGTTCGCTGAGACCGGTCAATAATTCGCTCTTTTGCGACAGAATTTTGAATAAGTGAATTTACAAAATCCGTTATTTTCATTATGGACAATTATTTTGTCAAGTTCGCAAGGTAAGTTATATTTTTAACATGCAAAATTTGAATAACACCTTCAAATACGGTTGACTGATTGCTTGAAACATGGATCGAATATATAGTGACGTCATTATTCGTCTATTTTTCCAACTTTTATTTGATAACTACTAGAAAATGGACTTTGGGAATTTCATATACTATGACTTTTCTTATTGCATGGGATTTTCTCTGCATGAAGCCCTAGCTATGATAGAGGATGATGCTATTGATGCAGATAGTATAACATTGTTAACCCCTCTCAATGCATGTGATGACGTAACGGATGAAGATTCCGGTGATGAGGAAAATTTTAATTTGAACAATTTGCCGTCGTCACAAATATAAGGTCCAGTCTAAATAGTTTCTGAACATGACAAATTATGAATGGGACTCAGATACCTTTATTTGAAATACCGAAAACATCACCAAAAAAATCAGTATCTATTTCAAAAGAAAAAAGTTTTATCAATACGTCAAGGAAGATATCCCATCTAAACCTCAAGATTTTACTGCTTCTCATCTGGTGGACCACTGACTAATTCCCTCTCCAATATATATTTTTTCTTCATATTTTGATGACCAGATAATACAAAAAATAACTGCTGAAAGAAATAGATATGTCCTATCCCTAGTGGAAGAGATAAAATGCTTTGTGGGAGTATTTACTCTCAGTGGGTACTATTCTCTTCCAAAGCGAAGAATGTATTGGGAGCTACCCACAATGAACTAGTAGCTAGTGTAATATCCAGAAACAAATTTGAGTTCATAGTATCTAATATTCTCATGCAGGGTAACAACCAGCTGCAATCATCAGATAAGTTCGCAAAAGTGAGGCCTCTTATTGTACATTTGCAGAAGAAGTTTACGGATACTGCATATCTTGTAGAAGAGCATAGTATTGGAAAACGTGGATGTAAGCAGTTTATACACGGGAACCGATTCACTATGGATATGGATATTGAGTCGGAAATACAAGAAACGGTTTCATGAATTGGTTCGAGCCATATCAAGGTGCCTCTACAAATATAAGTGAGACCTATAAGTCCTTGGGTGTTGGAGCATCTGTTGTTCTTGAATACGCTGATGTCCTCAGGGCAAAATGGCGTGACCAGAAATTTCACTTGTTTTTTGAAAATTTCTCTACCTCTATTCATCTACTAGAGGAACTAAGTAAAAAAGAAATTTTTTTACACTGGAACCCAGCCTGCACATTACACAATTCTAACTATAATCTGTATAAAGTGGAATGACAATATCATTGTCATCTTTGCTTGTAACGCAATTGGTGTTTTCTCAAATTCCTTCAGGTTGATCAACCTAGTGTCGTTAAATTTTACAACCTGAGTATGGGAGGTGTTGACCACTCAGACCAGCCTGTATCGAACTGCTGCAAGGTGAAGAAAGTATTTTCCTATCAAAACCCACTGTGTAGACATGACGCTTCAAAATGCATGGCAGATAAGTATACGCCAAGGAGGTAAACTCGATGAACTATCTTTCAGAAGAAGTGTGACAAATGTTTGGCTCACCCAAAATGAAAGGATTTTGACCTACCATGGGTCGCAACCTCATTCGGCTGAAATACGATACAGTAGGATAAAACTCTTTGTTGGTCCACAAAACAAAAAAATACGATGCTGGGAATCCCACCAGAAGGCAACCACACGTTGTATGAAATGCAATATTGGACTACACGTTAAATGTTTTGAATTTTATACAGACTAGTAGTACTAAATGCCCAATGTCCTATCCTATATACAGGGTGTTACATAATAGTATGTCACAACTTGAAAGGTAAATCTACGTGCAGTTTTAAGAAAAAAGTTCATATAAACATAGGTCCACAGAAGCTTCGTTACGGAGCTAGGGGTGTTGCAATTTCCGAAAAAAATTGGTTTTTTCTTGAAAACTCCTGCAGTTTTTGAGATATTCAGCCCAAGCTTGGAATGAAAGCTATTTTTTACAGCCTCCATCATTACACGTCCTAGATTTTAACTGAAATTCACAAGGTGTTTTCTTTTCCGGAGCCATGTCTCCTTTTGCCCTTTCAAACTTTTATGCAGTACGCAATTGATCAGGGTACAATCAATTTTCGTCATCTTCGTTCAATTTAGAAACATTTTTGACACCTGTAATTTTCTCTCCAACCGTTTTCGAGTAAAAAATTATTGAATTTGAATTATTTGAATTGTATGTTATTCGCTAAATAAAAAAAATGATAGAAATACTCGATATGTATGCCTTTGCTTTTATTTTGATAGCCCGTCTTCTGAGACTCAACTTATACTTATTCAATATCAAACTAAAAAAAGAGAACAATCAAAACTAAATAAATTGCTGGAAGTGTCCTCCAACTGCAAGATACAGGCCTCTGTCCTTCTTCGCATATTATCACGCACTCTCTAAAATATTCCTGGGGTATTTTTTATCGTGTCACAAAGGGTTATTATTCGATTTCCCACTTCTTCCACAGTGTTCCCTGAAGTGGTATAAACTAAACTTTTGAGATATCCCCATAAGAAAAAGTCTAGACTATGTAAGTCTGGGGACCTAGGAGGCCATGGTTCTGGCCCACCACGACCTATCCATCGGTTGTTGAATGTGTTATTCAAGAATTCCCTAGCTTCTCCACTAAAATGTGCTGGAGCCCCGTCACGCATGAACCACATTATGTTTCTCACCAAAAGTGGCACATCCTTGAGCAATAAAGGTAACTCATCCTCAAGAAATTGCCGATAAGCGGGACCATTCAGTCTGTTAGTAAAAAAAATGACCCAATCAAATAATTTACAATTATAACGACCCAGACATTTAGTAATAATTGTTCTTGATGATGAGATTCTTCAATCAAATTCCTCAGCCCAACAATGATTATTGTGAAAATTTGTGATAGCAGTTCTCGAAAAGTTAGCTTCGTCTGTGAACATTATTTAACTATCAAAATGAGCAAAAACTCAAGGAAGTAGAGTTTTGGTGCGTTCAATATGAAACGGGTACAATAAAAAGTCGTGGAGAATCTTCCCCACTAGAATATGTGAAATATTCAACTGATTTCCAATTTTTCTTGTACTCACATGAGGATTCGAATCAATACAATTCAGAACTGCTTCCTCAATATCTGGAGTTCTCATAGTTTGAGTTGCACCTTTTGAATGATTATTTGCAGTGAAAGTACCAGTTTCTCTCAACCTTCTGTGGATATTTGGAAATGTTCGCCTGACTGTTGTGTTTCCGTCAGCCAGACCGTACATATAATGAATATCAGCCAATTCGGCGTTAATAAAATTAGCCATTTTTTCTTACAGCAATAACTTGTCTTAAAACTAATCGTTAATTTAATAAACAATTCGAGCAGACACTGGTTCAACTTTAGCAGCTGTCAAAATAAATAAATAAATGAAAAAAATCAAAGCCTACTTACTAGTCATTTTTTTTAATTAGAAGTGCTTTCAATTCAGCGAATGCATTCAATCGTTTAATAAAATTTTGCTCGAGATCGGTTGGAGATACGAAAAAAACGGTTGGAAAGAAAATTACAGGTTTCAAAAAAGTTTCTAAATTGAACAAAGATGACGAAAATTGATTGTACAATGGCATACTGCAAAAAAATTTGGAAGGCAAAAGAAGACATGGCTCCGGAAAAGAAAACACCTTGTAGATTCTAGTTAAAATTTAGGACGTGTAATGATGAAGGCTGTAAAAAATACCTTGCATTGCAAATTTGGGCTGAATATCTCCAAAACTTCAGGAGTTTTGAAGAAAATAGCAATTTTTCCGGAAATTTCAACACCCTGTAGCTCCGTAACGAAGCTTTCGTGGACCTATGTTTATATGAACTTTTTTTTTCTTAAAATTGCACGTAGATTTACGTGACATACTATTATGTAACACCTTGCTAAGGACATTGGGCATTTAGTGTGCTACTAGTTTGTATAAAATTCCAAACATTTAACGTGTATTCCAGTATTGCATGGCTTCAAATTTGTACTTCTAAAATGAAATTTAATTTTTTTGGCACGAAAATGTCTTACTCTGATTAATTTTGACCCAAAATCATTCGAAAACATGAGAAAAAAAAACGAAAATGTACATATCAGGGTTAAATATCAATTCAAAAATTTAAAAAAGTACTATTCCATCCGAACAAAGTTCTGTTGGAAGAAAAAAATTATACTATTGTTAACTGAAGATGGAATTATAATATTCTTGGAGCACGTTAAGTAAAATCACGATGTCATTTCACATATGGGAAATCTATTTCTACTTCCTAACAGTTTTTGATTTTCTCAATCTAGTGCGTTAATATTTTCCTTTTTCAATTCCTTGAAGTTGTATTCAGCACTCTGTGAAGGCGGAGAATGTGAATAGCGTATAATTTGAAAAAATCGATAGGGCACTGTCTGCCCCTCGATTTTACGCTCGTTAAAAATTATGCCGAAAATATCACTTCATATTATCTCCAAAATATTTTTATAATTATAAGTTGCGATAAACGATTAGTCTTGAGCTCGAGCCAATTTTCAGTTTGTTATTGATGGATTGTATTCTCTTCCAATTACGTCAAGCATTCCAGGTTGATAAATTGTTTCGTAAATACAACCATCATACCTGGATGTTATGAGCATATACTTTTATTTTTAACAATTTCAATTCGTCGTAATATTTTCATGGTAACTTAATGGTTAATGTTTGTTCATGAATACAAACTCAGCGACATACAAGACTAGATACGAAAATAGCTGATGTTATCATATTCATTCAGAAAAATATCGGCCAGATAAATCATTTTAAAAAAGCGTTTTGAAATGAACATATGTTTTTGTTCAAAATGAAATATGTGAAATTAATTTAATGTAATTTAAAATTAAAAAAATCACATTCACGACTTTTCTGGATAATTATTCCATATGAATACAGTCAAAACCGATTATACCGACATCGTTTACAACGACCAATCGGTTATTACGACCAGATTGTAAGGTCCCGGCCGAATCTTTAGTAAACTATTCAGCAAACATACCGCCTATAACAACATCGGATATAGCGACATATCGCTTTTATAAGCAACAACGAAACTTTATTGATATTCATCGACTATAACGACCAACCGCATTTAGTCCCACCGAAACAAAACGAACGATCTTAGATCTTATCATTAAGCATTGAAGTAATATTTAGGCTCTTTCTCCTACCTCATTCGAACCTCTTCCCGGCCATTCGACCTTGCATATTTATTCTTTAGTGCGCTAGCTGACTGCGTGAGTGACAGCTTGATTTATAAGTTCTGCCTTTGATAAGATTGTGTATTTATGCGTTATCATGTCGCAAAAAAATAGGAAATAGTTTACTATTGAAGAAAAATCTCATATCATATGGAGATTAGAAAATGGCGAGTCAAAAGGAGCAAAGGAGTGTGGAGTTTCACATTCTACAAAATGTACGATTTGGAAGGATAGAGATAAAATAAAAGTTCTTTTCGACAACAACTGTTTAAAACTTAAACGATCGATGACAAGTGAACATAAAGTTATGGAAGATACTTTATTAACATGGTTTAAACATCAGAGGCGAACAACATCCCAATAAGTGGTCCGATTCTGCAACAAAAAGCCAACGACTTTGCTCGTATTATGGGTAAGGACATTTTGAGTGTTCGTCGTCTTGGGTACAACGTTTCATTATAATAATGTGGCAGGAAAAGCTTGCGGTGAAGATGCTGGCGTTCCTTGAACGAGTGAGTGAAGAGTGGTTCTCTCATAAGTGGCCTGCGCTGTGCGAAGGATACACACCAGCGGAAATCTTCAATGCTGATGAAACCGGATTGTTTTACAATTAAACTCCTGACAAAACACTTAAATTCAAAGGCGAGGAATGCAAGTGCGGAAAGTTGTCCAAAACAAGAATTACAGTATTGGTAGCGGCAAACAAGACTGGTTCATGCAAAAGAAAACTTTTGGTGATAGGCAAAGCTAAAAAACCGCATTGCTTTAGAAACATTCACTCTTTGCCTGTAACTTATGAAAACAACACTAGGTCCTGGATGTCATCGCAAATTTTTGAAAAATGGCTGCGTAGCTGGGTACAGAATTGAAGTGTTTAGGAAAAAAATTCTTCTTCTAGTAGACAACTGTTCCGCTCACCCTGTAGTCTCCAATCTGGAATGCGTAAAGCTTGTGTTTTTGCCGCCTAATATCACCTCTGTTTTACAGCCCATGGACCAAGGTGTGATAAAAGCTTTAAAAACACAATACACAAAACTTCAAGTGCTACAAATGATACAGAATATTGAAAACGGGAAAGATACAAAAAGTCTTTGTGTTTTGGATGCAATTCTTATGATATCAGAAGCTTGAAAAAGGTCACACAGACCACTATAGCCTATTGCTTTCGCCATGCAGGTTTCAAAGATCTCTCTCCATCACAAGCGGAGGACGACGATGATATTCCGCTAACGAGAATGATACGATCTCCCGCAGATGAAGACGACAACGTACCACTCGGTCAATTGGTTACTCGGTTGCAAAGATCTGCTGGTACAGAACAAAGAATTGAGATAGAGGAATTTATTGGAATAGATGACAGTGCCGCTGTGTGCGCCTTAGCTACTGAGAAAGAAATTCTTGCAGAAGCTGAAAGTAAGAATCGTAACACTGACGAAGAAAATGAAGGACAGCAAGACCCTGAAGAACAGTTTAGGCCAACAACAATTTCCGAGGCTCTTAGCGCTATAACAGCTTTGCAGAAATTTGTTACCTTTAACGACCAGTTTAATACTGATGATACCCATAACTCGGGGAGTATGAAACGTAAAATGCAAAACATATTTGAGAGTGGGCTTAAAAAACAGACTAAAATGACTGATTACTTTAAAAACTAGTGTAAGTCTTATAGTGCAGCTAAGTATCTCCAATTATTTCTTAATAAACATTTTCAGTTCTTTCTCTGATATTTCATTTGAAAACAATATTTTATTCTATATTAGATATATATGTACTTATGATAATTTAACAACATACTTATGCTAAGTATTGCTTATAACAACTATTGGATATAACGTCGGAAACTATAGGGTCCCTTCAATGACGCTATATCTGGTTTTGTCTGTATCTTCTTTCGATTACATATCATATCCTTCTGAATAGAGGCAGAGCGAGCAATGCAAATTACGAAAATTTTGTTATCAAGGAGTAACGTTCTGGCAAGAATGCTGTAGTTGTTTCGTCATCTTTTAAATTTTTGAAATTGTTGAAAAATATTTGAAAAATAAGTTCCAAATGCGCTAACATATTACAGCATGAAACGACAAACTGTGATTTTACCATTCGTTTACCTATATAAATTATTATAAATTCATTGAGAGACTGATGTATCACAGTATCTATATTATATATACTATACGTCATCTCTTGCAACAGCCACAATAGGTGCAATCAGGAGATACAGCCTAAAGACGCAAGATCAGAAAAACGTTCAACAAGTTCTATAAAATATGAATATTTTGACTTTACTTCACCCTTGAACTTTAGAGCAATGATGAAGAATAATGAAGGAATACTACTTGGAGTTTATGTATCGTCTGCGAGTAGCAATCCAAAGAAAACGATCAAAATTGAAGAAAAACTACTCGTGAAAATTGCATAACACTTTTGTTCACATCTTATTACTTCATAGTTGAAACGCTATTATCTTTGCCCACTCGCCGTGCATAGTCAAGCCAACATTAATGTAATCAAAACTAAATCGGTGAAGGTGAAAGTTTCACCTAAACGTATTCCAGGCGTGCTTTCAAGACTGAAAAACGCTGGCACAAGTTTATATAGGTATGTGGGTGAATAATTTGAAGGGAAATAAAATTGATCAATGAAGATGATTAGAGAAAATGACAATTGCATGTTCTCTTTGAACAACCATGTTCATTTTGCACTAAAGAAAAGAGAAAAACACAATTGATACAAAGTTAAAATTCTTGAAAGTATTAAAATATTCTATTTAAGACTATTCACTATACAAAAATTTTAGCATATCAGAGACGATATATTGTACTTGATGGAATTTGACAAAATTATTTTTTAATGAAAAGATGATGACTCTTGAGTCTTGGTTATTATTGAACGTCAAAGGTTCCAAATCTCAAATAAGTATAGTAGTGATGAAATTCATAGAATACAAAATCAAACAGAAGAAATCATTCAGGAAAGTGACATTTAATACGAAATGAGTAAAAAATAATTTATTCAAAATTTACTTTCCACATAATAATTCCAATCAAATTGCAAGTTCCAATAATTAAAGCATCTTTCATTTCCCAACAATTGAAGATTATTTCATTTACTTCTGAAAAATTTTTGAATTGTTAAGTACTATCAATTTCAAAAATTTTCAAACAAAATATTTGGTTTATATTTGTAATAGTGGCAAATTTATTTCCTCCTTGGTTATGAAATTTGTAGGTACCTTATGAACAAAAAAATTAACGAATAAAATTTAAATGACATTTTAATAATGGTGATGGATCTAACAGTTCAGCGATATTTATTATGCATCATTGCATTTTATTAATTTGATTTCTCGTGAACGAGAAATCACGTATTGCCATCGCCTTGACATTTAAGGCAGGGCATCAATTATTCGGCACTTTTCGAACCCGGTAAACAGGCACTTTCTCAATTTCCTGATTTCAATTTATTTTCTGATTCGTAATAATCAACGATTAATTTATGAATTATGAAATTATGGGTATACAATGAATCTCTTGGAAATTATTAACTTCATTGAATCTGAATATTATTTCTCAATGGAAAAGTAATTGTTCAAATCATTGATGATAAGACTAATCACGATAAATTAAAAAGAATTGTATCTCACTGATCTTCTGGATTTTCAAGAACATTTTCGTCAATTTCCTAGCGATCAATGTTAACACCTCAAAAAGTCTAGGAACACTTACCAATATCTTTAAAATATGAATTTGATGATTCGAATTTATAGAAATCTTTCGGTTCTTGTTAGGATGTATTGTATATAATCTATTCTCAAGAAAACAAATTAATATTTGACTCCTCCAAAGCACCTATTATGAAAAAAATTTGAAATTTGAAAATGACGAAATTTGGCAAAACAAAAAAAAATCCTGAACTAATATTTTCGAAACGATATGGAAGCACTTATATTTTTCAGTACCCAGAAAGTCCACCTCTGTTATTAATGACACTTTGGCATCGTCGCGGCATGCTCAATATTAAATTGTCTATTACATTTTGGCCTAAGTCATTCCAAGCCCCCTGAACTGCTAATCGAAGCTCCTGTTCATGATGGAAGACGTTTTGACGCAGGAGATTTCTTTTTAAGGTGTCCCACACATGCTCGATGGGATTCAGATCTGGGGAGCAGGATGGCCACGGTAGAAGATCGATATCATTCTCTTCAAGAACGTTCAAGACAACTCTTGCACGATGAGGAGGGGCATTATCTTATTGGAAGAGTGGATTTTGACCCATTGTTTGGAGATACGGTACCACTACAGGTAAAACTATCTCATTTTCGTAAGAATTTTCCTTGAAGTTGTTCTGTATGAAAACGAGGTCAGTTCTTCCACTAAGGCGTATACCTCCCCAAAACATCACTGATCCGCCTCCCTGTCTAACAACTTCTCGAGCATACTGAAGACGGTTTTGGTTTACTGAGTGGATGATTATGAATTAATTTCTCTTTATTATTCATGAATATTTCTACTAACAAAGGATTCAACGGATTGCCCATATTCAAACCGTCTTCAATAACAAATATTATACTATTGAAGACGGCTTGATTATGGGCAATCCGTTAAGTCCTTTGTTAGCAGAAATATTCATGAATAATTTAGAGAAATTAATTCATAAACATCCACTCAGTAAATATTGTTTATACTTGTATCGCTATATAGACGATATCATTATTTGCTTCACAGGAACAGATAGACAGTTAAAAATTCTCGAAAATCATATAAATTCATTACATCCAAAAATTGGATTCACAACCGAAATAGAAAACAATAATTCGATAAATTTCTTAGACGTAACAATTTCGAATGAAAATGGAAAACATGTTTTCGCAATTTACCATAAGCCGTCGCATACAGATATTATAATACATAATCGTGTCATCTGTATCAACATAAAATGTCAGCATTCAATAGTATTATTCATAGATTGATTAACACCCCGTTATCACCAGAAAATTTTAACAAAGAATTAAATTTGATTAAACAAATAGCCAAAAATAATGGTTACAATCCCAAACTAATAAATAATATTTTAAATAAAAAACAAAGTAGAATCGCATTGAATGAAGTTTACCCTGTCGATAAATTGAAACAAAAATTCAACACCTTAACCTACGTTGGCATTACAAGTGAGAAACTGAAATCATTCTTGAGTAGCAATAATTTCAACATAGCTTTCCAAACTAATAATAATTTAGGCAAATATATGAAAATAATAAAACCAAACCAGGTAAAAACAAAAATCAGGTGTTTATAGATTGAATTGCAATGACTGTGATAATTTCTACATTGGTAGAACACATAGAAATTTTAATATTAGAATATCGGAACATAAACGCAGTTTTTCAAATAAAAAATCAGATTCAAATTACGCGAATCACCTCTTAGAAAATAATCACTCTTTCGACCCACAGTTTGAAATTTTGCATACAGATAATAAATTTTGGAAGGTAGATCTTTGGGAACCTTTGGAAATCAATAAATACAAACACTCAGGTAGACTCATCAATGAACACGTCGATTTAAGCCCTTCACCTCTATTGAATCTCTTCGGGGAGCAATCTATTCCTTAATTATTGGATATACCTGTCATAAATAACCACTCAAGAAGAAGCAACCCAATAAGCTTTTAATTACTCAAGAACATTTATATTTATATTCTCATTCTTATTTTCTGTTCATTCATTCGTCTAAAGAAGCTACAGTGTAGTGAAACGCGTTACGAATCGCAATTATAAAGTAAAATTCCTTAAAACACAGTACTTGTTTTTTATTATTGATAATGGAATTTTACCAAGTAAAAGCCTCCCAAATTCAAACGTTAATATTTCCCCATTTTTGTATTATAGTGCTCTTAGAGTTATTCATTTCATTCAATTTTTCCGTAAATTTTAGTGTCACCAATGAACATAGAACCTTCGGACCAAATCACTGAGGGCAGACCGTGCATAGCATCCCAATACAGAACCCAGGAGCAACACACACACAGAAACTTTTATCGGAAAGGTACAGTTCCGTCCATAGTATCAGGCGCTGGTGGGCACGATCGAAAGACCTAGAAACTAAATTCAAAAAACCTACTAGGTATGAAACAGTGCTGGTTGTCTGGGATCGGTTGTTGATTCAAATCGAATAAGAGGACCCTTTCAAATATGATTTTGTCTCAAATTTCGGAAGATATGGGAAATTAAGCTGAGTGTGATGAAGTTGAAGTCGAGTTTGCCATCCCTCTTGAATATTAACATGACCAGAGCATTCGAGAGTATGATTCGAAAAATTATTTAGAAACGGGAAAGTGTCGAGGCTCAGTTTTTTAGGAACAGTTCCTCCTAGAGACGACCAGACATTGACAGCAGACAAATGTCCCTCGCTTTTCTGATGTTGAAAATCAATATTTTTGATGACATTTAAGCTTGGTGTGTAACCGATTGATATGTTGTCTGGCTCCCTGATAAAATAATGAGTAAAGGAACCCGTCTAAAAAGTTTGCAGCGTTGGTACAGACAGTGCCGTTTTTATTTCTGACACAGAGCACAGATATCTCGGTCCTCAAGAATGATCTAAGAGATACTTGAGAAGACGTTTACGGTATTTTAACGATGCCAATTTTGACTAGATATCTACTTTTATAAGCTTCATATTCTGAAACAAGGAATTGGAATATTCTCTGTGAGTTAAATAGCAAGTTTCTTAGAGCAGATGGATTCTTTTGTGTCGTATCATAAGCAATATACGATTATCAATCGTTAAGTCGGCATTGTGGTTAAGGTTTTGGAAGTGAAGCAAAAGTCTATGAAGGAAGATAACTTTTCGGGACGTTGAGAACCTCCAGATTCTAGTCAATTTCGGACAGACGTTCCTAAAAAATAGTCAGTTATTTTAACTGTGGATTTTCTTTTCGAATTTGTTACAACTGAGTGTCAACTGGGACATTTTAGCAACAAAATTTGAATAATTCATAAGAAATGATTGATGAATTATTATTCAAATAATTTTGTGTCTATCTAGTGCCGTGAAGCAGTGTCCCATAATGTTGGAAGTAGGTTCTGCGAATATTAATGTTCGTATTACCATCATGCCTTGTAGAATATTCTGCGAAAAGTCTAAGCAAATGTTTCCATTCAATCTCGCTTCAAAAAACACACATATACTGAGAACCTATGTTGTAAAAGCACTGGCCTTGTTCCATGGGGATTATCAAAAGCATAAACAAGATATTTCTAGTTTTTAACTCTAGTGAAAGTTGCTTCACTGGCAAATATGATAAATATGCCTCTGATTCATCCACTGGTATAAGTTTAGGTAACTAGTTCTTTCTCCAATCTCTAACAGTAGGACCATTTGAACGCGAAATTCATATAATCTTTCCTTATGCGTGTGGTCCGGACTCTACTTTGATAGTTGCAGGAAATTTTCCATGAGCCGGACCAAGCAGAAGAACCTACAAAAAGTTAATGATTCGGTACTCTATGCTCTGGAAATCATCTACGAGACTCTAACAGTAGGTCGGGAGTTGCTATTTCAAAACCCGTAAAAAAATCAGGTCTGCATACTGTCCATTAATGTGAAAATTTTTGTATTCATTAAAATATCATTTTACGTATGTCGGTATTCCTAGACATCTTTATTCAGGTCAAGTAAGTTGAGAGACTCGAATAGAGCTTGAAAACAAGTTTTCACTGCCAATAAACATATACATCTCTGACAGTTAACGAAAACACTTGATAAAAACGCAAAGAGCAAACCAAATGGAAACTGAGATGATCATTCTATAGATAGAAGAACCAGAAACAACTCTGAATTCAAGTCAAGTGATAATGCTAACCTCATAGTTTTTGTCAAAGTAAAAGACACGTATTGTATTCTTCGATGAAGCTCAATTCAATTCAGATACTGAAATGCGATCATTCTTTGATAGAAAGCGAAAAAATTCTAGGCAACGGTGGTGATCTGAAAAATACCTTTCATTTTTCTTGTTCTTGTTTTCCTTAGAATTTAACGAAATGGATGAAAAGTTTGAATTCATTGTGGAAAACTGGACAATATAATATCATCATTCTGAAAGGAATACTGCCAATGTATGATCCATAGACCATATTGATGTTACTCAGGTAGTTGAGGATGTAATCTTTGGAATTTCAGAAGAACGTAATTTTCATGTAAGATTACATTCTGCAGTTTGAATCACATATTAATCAGGAGCAAAAGTGATTTTCAACCTATAAGGTCACAGATAATTACTATGCTGGAATTTAAATGAGACCATAGTAATAACCATGGTCTTGGACATGATCTAAAAAATCTTTTTTTTTTGGTTTTTAGTGATAGAACATGATTAAATGAAATTGGGACAATTTCAGGTTTTTCCTGAAAAAAAGTAGTGAATGCGAACATTGACTATATGTGCTAGATATTTTTGAAAGGAGGAGGAAAAGAAGCATGTTTGCATTATGAATCGAAAACCGCTGAACCGATAAATTTTTTTTCACCCTGAATTCACTCAATAGTGTGGCTATACAATGTCAAACCCATTCTTATGTACCTTCCATGATAAACGAAATATTCGCGACAGACGATTTTTGGAAAAATTGTCTTTAACCATAATGTAATATTACTCCTAACTGCCTTATTAAAATATCGAAATTTGCCCACCCTGTTCACTTTTCCACCAATCACCCTGTATAGTGAGAATTTGAAGAGCATTCTTTTATCAAATTGGAAAAATCTTCTTCATCTGTTGTACAGTTCTCTGACGATAGATCATTAAACAAACTGTCATTATCAACAAAAGTTATCACTATCCAAAAATTCTAATAAAATATGGGGCCTAATAATTGACTTTTACGAATGAGTCCCAATATTAGTCTACCAGTTTCTTTAACGAATCTATTATTCTTCAATCGCGAAATTATCATAAACTACTAGCAATTTCCAATACAAAAGTACCATCCGAAATTCTTATTATTCTTTTTATTTTGGGAATGGGAACGAGCTTATTTGCTTGATTTCATATTAGAATTTGTATGTTCACTCAGACTTTTTTTGATGCAATAGAAAAAATTAAGTATGTTGTCATTAAAAAAGCTCATTTTTTAAATTTTCAATAAATCGAATCCTTTTCATTCTTTGCTCATTCAGGCATGAAATTACTGCTTTTCAGTTGGTGAACTTGAGAGATTATGAATCTTGTAATAACGCCGACAAATTAGACAGTATTGACAGTAACTTATTAGCCTTGCACATTGGTACCGAAGTCCCATTCACGATTCAATTACTTATCTTAATGTAAACGGGAAAAAACTAATTTGCATCAATGAATTGCTTAGATGGTAATGTGTATGGTACTGGACTTTGGACTCGTGGTACGATATACTGGTACTACTGTTTCTCAAGAAAAATCCCGATAAACCCGATCAGAAATCAGTTTTTCAAATACATATATTACGCAAAGAAATTATCCGAAACGTCTATTAATACCGAGTAATTATTCTTGGTTTTTCTATAGATTTATTATTTGTTTAAAATGCTGAACTCACGATTCTTTGAAGAAAATTAGTTTGTGTTTTCCACCGCTTTCTAATTTGCAATCAGTGTACATTTTAGAGAAAAATTAATTTTTTACTTCGATAACTTCTTTATATGGTATTCTATATTTTTATATTTTCCTCATAAAAAATCTACATAATAATTAAACTTCACTTGAATCATCACATTTCTTCGCTGTGTATAAAGCTAAAAGTTGGGACTTTCGATGATAAAAGAGGAATAGGATTAGCATTTTTCCAAATGATATAAAATTATACCCAATCGAAGTTCTTTGATTTTATCGTTGACACATTCATCTATCATCAAAATTGAGAGGTATCCAGTTTCGTTCTCGAAGGTTTAGCCCTAATTTTATTTTTTCAGTTTGGAAATTCGCGTTTCTTTCCAATATATCTGGTATAATTCCAATCATGTATTAGGTATGTATTAAAATAATTTTTTTAAGAACAAAAACAATAATTACGATTCATGTGTTCGTTGACACAAAGCTGCTAGTACAGTTCTTTAGTATCACTGAAATGATAATATTGACACAGAAATAAACGAGAGAAAGATAAACGAGATTTGAGATACCTATATATTATCATCAATAATTACATTAGTGGAAGTTCTGATGTGTCTCTAAAAGAACACGATGTTCGTTCTATATATTCATATTTATTCAATTTCTTTATTGGTTATTAGTATTCTTTGCTAACAATTTGCTTGTTGTTTGACTCATAGGGGCTGCGACACCTAGGTAACTCGTATTTATCTACGGAATACCTAATTGGATTGCAGAATCTTATTATAGGTACCCACTCTTACCTATAGTCATAAGCAAATTAAACAACGTACTGTGAAAATGAAACCTACAAGAAAAATGTTATTAAAAGTATAAAAAATTCATATTTCGCAACAGTCCTTTGAACTAAAGGTTTTGTGAGATCTCGTATAAAACTAAGTGAATCATTTCAGCTACTTCCTTTGGAAAAACACATATCAACAAGTTTCTAATAAATTGTTATCCAATTAGTTACCCCTTAACATTTATAGTGATCATACGGCAATAGAACAACATCTGGGGGCACGGCCATTTATCGAAGCAAGCTGCAATGATTGATTGAGTGAGCAAATTCCTCCGAAATGTATGTTTAATTTTAATCATCACTGAAATGAAAATTAGATACTCAACAGAAAGACCCTATTGAATATACAAATTCATTCACATATTTTCAATTCTTGCTCAAATTTCATGAAGAGGAATCGAATGGAATGGTGAACTTGCCAATGAAGTACACGTGAAGAGAATGGAATACCTAATTATTATCCACACAGCGCTTCTGACATGATTAGCTCGAAAAGTTCTTTGGGACTTTCGTTTCATATAGTGAATTGCTATTATTGGTTACAGTATTACCTTGGAAGGTGGCTGTGGCCTGCCATGCCACAGATGTGGTCACCCACGATGATTTAATGTGGGCGTTTATTCGTTTATTGAAGAGAGACAGATGGTAGGTTATCAGAAGAATGTTCGATAGAGGCGAGTTCTACCGTATACACTTGCCCTGTAAACAAAAACATTTTATAAAGATTTACGTGGAGTAGGTAGTTGGACCGCGCGCTGCTGAGTTTTTCGAGAGCCTGGATTTTTTTCGGTAACAAGCCTTTCAGTTCTTCAGAGCATTTACCATGGAAATATGAATACCTGTAGAAAAGACAAACATCAGCAATCTGCCGCCTTTGTGCGAGAGGCTCGAGATCATGCGTTATCTTCGGGCGGTCGATGAGGGCTTTGCTCCCTTTTGGACACTATCCAATAGATGTAATGAATATTTAGGTGGGAACAGTGTTCCAGACAAGGTCACACCTCTGTTTTGTATAAAATCATAAGCTGTGCTTAGCCTTGAAAAGAAAACTAAGTACCAGAAGCAGATTTGGCAATGGCTGACATATGGTCATACCAGCAAACTCCGCTGTAGACCGTAATACCGAGTAAATGCATGTTCTTAATAATTTTCACTGATTGATTATAACTCCAGATACTACAGCAATCAGTCTTCACTCCAATTTATTTTCACAGCTCATCAAAAGTTTAGGAATATAAAAATAATTCCTATAAGCTAAGTTGCAAAATCGAGTTGTCCTTGAATGCGTAAATATTTGCATCTTGCAGGAAACGACTCTCATGCTCGAAACGCCTCTGATGAATTGACGAATTCAAATCAAACAAACAACCATTTTTTCTTCTCCAAAGATGATACAAGACGAACAAAGGTTTTAAATATCAGTAACCATTCTAGGAACAAAAAGCATCACTATTGATCCAACTAGACATGGTTATGAGAAGAAACAATGTTTATTGCAATAGAAACATTGTAAAAATTATGTAATAAAATATTTTCCTTATTATTCCATTCAACTATAATGCAGATGAGAAATAATTAAAATCGAAGAAAAAATTTCATTTGAAGTACTCACTTCCGTTTTAACACAACAAATTTATATTTGGAATCTGATTTCTAGTTCAAACACAACAGTAAATTTACATTACATTCATCACTTCATTATATCTATATTACTTTATTATCTTATATTTCGATATCCTGATGGATTTCAACATATACATATGGATCAGATGCTTGTTTTGTTTGGATTGAAACATTGAAATCTATTCATTACTGACACATTGTTTTTCTGTTGCTTTTCTTTTCATTTTTCTGATTTCTGCCATACCATCATCTCACATCAAACATGGTTAAAGTGAAGAATGAAACGTTAACAATCATTTTATTTCCATTTTTTGTATACAGCACATTTGCAGGCTAGCTGTTATTGAATGAATAAAATACTGTATGTACATACACAGAATGCCGGAAAAGTTCCCGAACTTTTGAAATAAAAAATCTAAAATTACTTCTAACGAAATTTATTACAATTAACTTTCAACATAGTCCCTTCCGCTAGATATACACTCCTTTGAGCGCTCCACGAATCATTCTAAGGCTCTCTGGAACTCCTCTGAAGTTATCGCTCTGAGACGCTCAGTTCAAGACGCTTGTAAAAATCGTCCTTTTAGGCGCCCTACAGTCTGAAATTGAGGCCAATGAAGTGCTGAGTATGAGGTCGGACATAGCAACCCCTAAAACCAACATAGAGAGGCCATTCCAGATTATCATTCCTGATAGACAGGAATGGATCAGCTCCAAGGACCGTCTACTTGAGGGTCCCTGTTGGTACACGGATGGCTCAAAGACTGCGAAAGGTGTTGGAGCTGGTGTCTACAGTCGAGGTGCCGCCAAGGAACAGTCGATCTGTCTTGGTGGGCATGCGACTGTCTTTCAAGCAGAAATATTCGCCATTGACCACTGTGCTAACCTCTTGCTTGCGGGGGATTAAGAAATAGGTCAATTAAAATCCTCACCGATAGCCAAGCTGCACTGAAAGCATTGGCATCCGATACCTGTACTTCACTTATGGTGCAGGAATGTCGATCTACCCTTGCCAAACTAGGAGAGCGGAGCAGGCTCCGTCTAATATGGGTTCCTGTGCACTCGGACATTGGGGGAAATGAGAAGGCGGACTCATTGGTTGCTCGAGGAACTAACCTGGACTTCATAGGACCGGAGCCTAAGCTCGGAATTCCCCTGGAAACTGCAAGGATGGAAAACGACCGATTGCTGGACTTGAGGGTACGTGAGCATTGGATGAGCCTCCCAGGACTCAGACACGCTCGACGTGCCATCAGTGGACCTTCCACTACAAAAGCCAAGGCCTGGCTTAAACTCTCTAGGTTGGAACTGAGAACTTTAACTGCCATATTAACGGGGCACTGTCGCCTCAGGAAACACCTAAATAAATTAGGATTGGTTGAGGATCCTTCATGTAGGGTATGTGAAGAAGATATAGAATCAATGGAACATGTTATGTGCGAGTGCCCAGCAGGGGACAGGGTCAGGATGGAAGAACTCGGATCTTTCAAACTGAAGCTGACTGAGCTTATTAAGCTCTCACCCACGAAATTCGTATCCTTTACGAGAAGGATGGAGCTCGTGGGTGAAATTTAGGACAGAGTTTGCCACAATACACTGGGTCGTAGTGGCCGGGCTGCTAGGCAGCCTTCACTCAAAGATAGTATCTATCTATCTATGTATGTTTTTTTTTAATGTAGAAAATTAAATTGTGAACAATTTGTTTTCATATCATTCCCACCTGAAATCAACCGAAAGGAAGATATGAATTTAGGTGGTCTCTAAGAAGGCAGCAGAAAAATACTGAAGATCATTCAATATCGATTATTTCTAGCTCGCTGCAAGTAGAGAAACTCATTCAGCAGATTTCAATGCATTTAGAGGCTCCACGGTATACAGGGTGTTTCCAAAGCATGTGGCAAATCGTAGTACATTCAAAGGTACAAAAGTCCGATTTTTCAAATCGAACTAACTATCTTTGCACACACCATTTAACTCGTAATAGTAATAGGCATCGATCTGTTATAGGTTTCTCTATAACTAAAATGCATCGTTTCCGAGTTATTCGCGATTTTATCCCAAAAATAACGATGTGTCTGATGAGGACCCTGAAATTCGCCGATTATATGACCAGCAATCTTTTAAATAATGCATTTCGATCTCTCAATACGAGACCCACCTCAAAATCTTCATCAAAGTATTTCTGGTCAGAATTCCGAGAGAAAAAGTGCGAGATCAATTACTATTGAAGTGGATTGAATCTGACTTCTCGTTTTTCTTCTTTTCTAGTAGGTATTCTCGATTACATGAGTTACTTGTCAGGAGAGTCATCTTCGTCTTGATTTTAGATCTCGACTTTTTGAAATTCACAAATTGTACTGAAACAGAATATTTCAAATAATACTTCACAAGTTAAAACTCGATATTTTTCAGCATAATTGAAGGAATACGCCCAAGGTTTTTCGGTTGGCAATATTTGGAAAAGTACCTACATCTAACCATATAAAAAATCGACATGCTTCATTCAGTGAGAAATTTCAGGTAATTCGAAGATGACTTTCCTGACAAGTAACTGATGTAATCGAGAATACCTACTAGAAAAGAAGAAAAACGAGAAGCCAGATTCAATCCACTTCAATTTATATATATTTTGTAGTGATTGATTAGTATTTTATTGTTCTTCGGGACACTGAAGTTTATTTAAACAGTTATATGTAGTACTAAAATTTCCAATTCACGAAGAAACGGCCCTATTATAAGAAGAAAGTGTTGTTTCATCGAGACAATGCACTATTCAAGACTAATGAACAGGTAATCACCGATACTGAAGCCCATTTTGAAGTTAAAGAGATATCTTATTAACTGTGATTATGAGGAGTAGATCGGAAAACTAGCTCCTTCAAGGGAGGATATTTAACATTCTACGGAAGGTTGAATATCGCCCCTTGAAAAATAATTTTTCTTCGAGAAATCTTGTTATAAAAATGGCATCGAAAAAATTATAGATCGCTACAATCCCCGTATCTCCCTTGAAAATGACTATATTGAATGAAAAAATTGAATTTCATCAAAAACTGTGTTTTACCATGTTAGCCTAACTTTTCAGTCCATCTGGTACAACATCGGTACTTCAAAGCGAGTGTGAATAAATATTTATCTGTCAACATTATTAAATATTTTTAAAATGAATAACTGAAGGTTTGTTCTAACTTTGCCCCGAACCATTCAATTATTGTTCCGCGAAAGCGTATTGCACTGAAAGCGTCTAACTGAAATGATTATCCCTCTGAAACAGTTTTTTTTCATTTATTTTCGGATCGTATGGTAACTATCCAGAGCGATAGAATAAAAATATTTAAACCATCAAAATTTTATCAATAAGGACGTTTCGGAGTTGCATCAAAATATTAGTGGGCCTGGCACACGTTGTGCTAACCTGGAACCCAATCGTAGTGCCTGCAATTAGTAACGACGACTTATATATACATAAAAAACCTTGATTCCTTACTGTCACGATCAAAGGGCTTTTTTTTAATTGTGTTATAATTTTTTTTTCCTTCCCTCTTTAATTTTTAGTAGCAGTATCAAAAGTTTATAGTAATTACTGTAAATAACATCAATAGAAATAAATGATTGCCATTTATATACAATTAAGAGATATTTGTAGTGATTGATTAGTATTTTATTGCTCTTCGGGACACTCTGAAGATAAAATTATTTAAACAGCTATAGTAAGTACTGATAAAATTTCTTGCCCAAAACAAACTAGGTTCAATAAATAAATCTTCATCCTCTTGTGCTCTAAAAAGACAAATGTAATAATATCCTCCAATATGCGTTCAATTTTCAATTTTGTTACACTCAATGTTACACAGAGCATATCAGTCGTTCACTACAATCCATATGTCAATCGAAGTACAATAATAAACAAGATAAAATATCTATAATTTATCAATCATTGATTGTAGACGAATTAAGTGATAACAACGAATACTCCATATGTAAGTGGAAAAATTGAATTATATCCTTCAAATGTTAGTTTGGTTTACTCAAAGTACGAAAATAGTAAATTTTCATACATTAATATATTGAGAAAAAATTCATTGCTCAAACTAAGAAATGAAATATGAAGGAAAGTAGCCATTTGAGAAAAAACTTGTAATTCCCTCTTAAGCTGATCGTAATCCTAAATTATTGGTGAATCCATTTTATGAACATTCTCAATGCGATAAAAATAGAGGAATAATTACATGAGGATGCTTTCATATTTTTAATGTAAATATATCGAATTTTACTCACGTAAAATAAAGCGTAATTTCGTGAAAGAAATCTAACCTAGCCTAACCCAAGTAAATGAGAAAAATCTTGTAATTCCCATTCAAACTAATCCTAAACTGTTATTGGTGAATCCATTTTATGAAAATTACAATTACATGAATAATTTCATATTTTTAGTGTAGATATCTCGAATTTTACTTACGTGACAATCGAAATAGTAATTGTTAGTCCCTTACCTGAAATGAAACAATTATATTAGTTGATTGAGTATATTATAAGAAAGTAATAAGTAATTTGAGTAATGTGAGAATGATTTCCAGATTTTATTTCCGAACGAGCGTTAACAGGAAAAATAAATTTTTGATGGTTTCTTAATTAGTATATTTCTGAGTTATGCTGAACATCAGTTCTGAAAACGCATAAATACAAAATTGGTACTTCAGTGCGAGTGCGAATAAATATTTACTTATCATCATTGTTAAATATTTTTTACAAATGAATAACTAAAGGTTTGTTCCAACTTTGCTCCGAACCATTCGATTATTGTTCCGCGCAAGCGTATTGCACTGGAAGCGTCTAACTTAAATGTTATTTTGTTATTTTTGAGTTAATTAATAATTGTCATTTGAATAATTTACTTCAACATTGCCTTCATTGCGACAAAATAGATAGTTACGACAGTGACATAATCAGCAACATTGCGGATCAGAAAGAGACAACGAATTGGACTTTTTCAACTAAAAAATTGTTACCAGTGAATAAATATTTTCTATGTCTGTTCTTTTATAATAAACTTCTCTGGACCAATCAAATTTTAGTTGATATTGAAATAATAACTAAATAGAAACAAACACAAAAACCCGAAATGATAGATAACATGATTATGGATCGTGCGAATTCTGATCCCACGTTCATGGGACGGATCATAACTGGTGACGAGACATGGGTATTTGAATACGACACACTAACGAGCCAACAAGCATCGGACTTGGTGGGAAAAAATGAGCCAAAACGGAAAAAACGCCAAAGTCGTTCGAAAATCAAGACGATGCTGATTTTTTTCTTCGAAATTGTGGTGAGGTTCATCATGAATTCGTTTCACAAGCTCAAATGGAAAAAGGACTTCTATTTAACCGTTTTGAGACGTTTGTGTGAAAATATTCGCCGAAAACAGCCGGATTTGTGGCGAAACAATTCGTGGATTTTGCCTAGCGATAATGCACCATCTCATCGAGCCACGGTTATTAACGACTTTAAGACCAAACACTCGATAAATACCATCGAGTCGACGCCTTATTCGCCTGATCTAGCTCCGTGTGACTTTTTTCTTTTCTCCAGACTGAAATTGCCGCTCCGGAAACCAGATTTGGTTCCATAGACGTCATATAAGAAATTTCGCAGAAGGAGCTAAAGTCCATCCCTGAAAACGCCTATAAAAAAGGTTCGGATGATTGGGAAAAACGTTGGCACATGTGAATCGCTTCAAATGGAGTATATTGTGAAGGAGATTCAATAAATATAGAAGTAGTTTTATTTCGAATTTCCGGATACTTTTTTGCCACAGTGTATAAGTATTCAAAATGAATCAGGCTGAATATCACTCTGGCCACTGAATATTCATCATAAGAAAATAATATTTCATCTTGAAAATGTTATTAGAATTCAAATTTTCAAGGCCTACCTCTGGCCTCAATAAACGGAGGTAAATCAATCTGCTGTTAATTTCTATACTCTTTTCTTCTGTTCGATTGAATGGCCCGGTTTGGATTATGTAATAGCAATTATGAAATTTCATCTTATATGTCAATTTAATTCGAGGAATGACGTAGGACGATAGATGACGTTGCAATTAGTAATAATTTTATCGTGGTTTGATCTTTCTTTGATTCAATTGTTCTGAAATCTACAGAATATTTTTTCATTTATACAGGGTGTTCAAAATAGACACGGCAATATTTCAGCAGGTGATTGCTGAATCATTTCATGAAAAAAAGTTTATTTAAACATTGATCCGTGAATACTTTGTTACCGATTCACAGGGTGTTTAAGTTCAATCGACGGATGCAGTTAAGTTTCAATTTTTCGTAAACAGCTTGAGATATTGAGGAAAAATTTTGAAGGTGTCGAAAACTTTCAAAGACGCATGATTCTTAATACGAAACAATATTTTGGACTCACCAGTGGCGCGCGTATGGGCACAATGCAGGTTATTCTCAAGGAAAAAACTAGGACGCTACTGATTATGTTTCAAGAGAAACGCTCTCTTGACAATTTTTCGTACAACGCCCAGTTTTAGAATGAAACACGTTGACCAATTTTCTATGAATCCTTGCGATTCCATTGATAATACCTGTTCTACGCTGTCAAAGATGTGTTCAAAAATTATTTACGACAGTACCATTTGAGTGTTTCTGTTTGTCAATAATTTTGAATCTATTGAAGTTGAATTTCAAATCGGCTATCAGGAGTCGTTATGCTAATGGTGAGATGACTGACATGCATGGACGCTGACTGAAATGTATTAGAAGCTCGGCGGTAGTACATTCAAAGATTTCCGAACTGTATTGCTCCCGATAAGAAAAACTGTTAAAAGCATTTATCGATGCCTACATGAAAAAGGCACGTTGGGACGATATGAAGAAGCTAGAAGGCCAAGGGAAGTAAGAACGTTAGAGCTGGAAAATCAGGTTCTTGCAATAATTCAAGACGATCGTGGTACCTCCACATAAAAAATTGCTGACGCTTTTTGTGTCAGCAATGGAATCGTTCGGCAAATTCTTCATTAAAATTTGTTGTATCAATTCCACCTTCAACGCGTACAACCACTTATTACAGATTTTCCTGCCTGTATTGCGTATTGTCAATGGCTTTTGCGTAAGTTGATTCAAATTCCTCAAATTCTTATGCTGATCCTGTTCACTGATGAAGTAAGTTTTTCAAGAAATTTCATTAGGAATTTCGATAATAATCATATGTGGTGTGTAGAAAATCATCGAACATATAAAGATCTATTTCAACATCACTTCTTGTTGAACGTTTGGATCGGCATTGTGGGCGACTGCCTAACTGAGCCAGTATTTCTACCAGGGAGACTTTCGGGGAAGTGTACCACCATTTAAGGAACACACGCTTCAAAATTTTTTGGAGAATGTACCTTCGGCAATAAGGCAAACGATGTGGTTTATGCACGATGGCCACCTGCCCATTTTAGTCAGCTTTCTTGTGACTTCTTAAATGGAGAGTATGGGAATCGCTGGATTGGTCGAGGTGGACCTCCTTTTGGCCTGCACGGTCCCTAGACTTAAATCCCATCGATTTATTCCTGTGGGGTCATTTAAAGTCTTTGATTTACACTACCCCCGTGGCAAATGTTGAGAACTTAAGAAACAGAATCATCTGGGGCAACTTGATCCTGGTGTTTTTGAAGGATGATATTGCGTCAGAGCTTTGAACAGCTTTTCTATTTTTTCAGAGTTTTTGGTGATACCCAAAAGTCTTTTGCCGTTGAATTGAACTTTTGAATTTCAAACATAGGTTATTTAATGATAAAAAGAAATACACTGTGATGGTCCTTCCAATCGAAGACTACGTGACGTACAATGAAATGTATGGACTTTCTTTTCTTATTATTTTCAACATTTTTTTCTCAAAAAATTGGCGTCGTAAAACAAAATGTCTAGAGAGTAAAATAATTCGAAAATTCAAAAATATTTCTTATTCTTGAAAGAATCAGTAGCGTCCTAGTTATTTCTCTGATAATAACCTGCGTTGTTTCGTATTGAAAATTATGCGTCTTTGAAAGTTTTCGACACCCCCAAAATTTTACCTCAATATCTCTAACAGTTTGCGAATAATTCAACTTTAACTGCATCTTTCGATTAAACTTTATAACCCTGTAAATCGTTAACGAAGTATTTGCGGACCTACGTTTATTGAAACTTTTTTCATGAAATTACTTCAGCAATCACCTCCTTGAATATTGCCGTGTCTTTTTAGACACCCTGTATAAATGGACAAAGTAATATTGTGTTGAATTTTGTAGAAGGTATACTTTGAAAGATTGATTTAATTCTCTCAAGGATTGAGTTTCTGGGTGTCCAAATATCGATAATAATCATTATCATCTTCATCCAGATGTTACACAGTAGATTAGGATCTTGGTTCCATATAAATAAAATTGCAGGGTGGCCGGCTCGGTGGCGTAGGGGATATGATACTTGTCTCCTGCGCAGAGTTACCTGGGTTCAATCCCCACTAAGTCGGTGCGATTTTTCGGATTCTGGGAATCGCTTGAGTATCCAACTTTCGGAGGAGATGTAAAGCTGTCCTGTCTAACAGAGATGCGTTGGACATTAAAGATCCCTTCCCTCGACAAGAGAGGGGTTCGGCAATATTCCTGGGTTAGTGAGGTGACACAATTTCCCGGCGTGTCATTGGCCGAAAGGCGGAAATAGAGCACGTTAAAGGAATAACAAACAAAAAATGGCATGGCGACGATTAAGACCGTCTTCGTTAAATTCATAAACTAATTTCAATTCGAACGGGGGAAATCTGTGATGTTTCACGATCCTGTGAACAGTTGAAGCTGATACGCCAGTTTCATGAGAAAATCTTCTGATGGAAATAGTATTTTATATTTGCAAGTGTCCTACTATTGCCAATTCAATTGACTCGTTTAGTACTGGACGTGCAACTTTCTATAAAAATTTTACCTAATGGTGACTGACTTGATTTTCTGTGTGATTCACATTGAATATGCTTCTAAAAAAACTAAAAGAATTATTGTATCACAAATATTGAAAACACATGGAAAACAAATTGATGATTGCGGAATGACAATAACAATTCCGCTGGCATACACTTGCAAATATGGTCTGATCCGATTCTCAGATTCTTCTTATGATCCGGAAAAGATGCGGGTCATTATTGTCATGACAAATTCTGAAACCTGATGTTCCAGCAAACGTTACAATGTCAAATAATTATTTATTCTTTGTTTAGATGTTTAGATGTCATTCTTCCTTTTTCATTGTGAAAAATGAGAGAACGATCCCTTATTTCATGCTTTCGCCAGAATACCGTAAAGTTGTTCCAAATCAACTGAGTTTAACATTTTCAATGAACAACTCGATGAGGACACTCGGTTATGAACCGGCAACCTGAAAGTAATGAAATAAGCGTTCAAAGGATTGATTACCTTCCGATCAGGTGCAAGTCGACAAATTTTTGCCTATTTGATTTTCAAGCCAGGTATACGAAATATAGCCTTGAGCCTATCTTCATACTGTACCGCGATGAATCAGTTTCTAGCCCTTTTCACGGGAATGTAAATCGACTCGTTTTCCCTATAATGAATTTTGAATAGGAAGATGCTGAAGGTAGGGGGTTAATTCACACATTTTCAGAATCAACAACAACCTTCCCCACTCGAATGAAAATTGACCCGTTTCATAGTTTTTCTTCCTAGAGTTATATTTACTTATTTATTCATTTATTTATAAAATATATGGGAGATTCCCATTAACATAAAAATAATTAACTGGTAACATAAATAAATCTTAACTAGATACATTGGACGCGAAATCAAAATTGTTTAAGAGACGCACTAAAAAAAAGGGGCATTAACTGCGTAGTTTGTACGACGTTGAGGAATGAAAAACACTCGCTCACTACGCGTAGTCCTACTTGGAACATGGAAACAGATTAGATTCATCATTTCGACAGAATCCAATAAATTGTTCAAGCACTTGTACGGAAAAATCAAGTCACTGGTTAAACGACGTTCAGATAAGGTTTTGATATTCAATTTTGAACGCAGAAAAGTTCATATGTGGAATTGACAGCCGAAGAGAAATATACATTAAAAATCTGTCCTGAACTTTTTCTAAATTGTGTGAATCTGACTCGTAAAATGGAGACCAGACTACAGAACCATATTCCAGAATCGGCCGACAAAGTGCCAAATATAAAATTTTTATAGTGAATATATCCGAGAAATCTATCGAGTTCCTACGAATGAAACCTATTACCCTTAAGGCTCTCCCGATTATATAATTGTAATGGTCTTTGAACTGCAAGCGTTGATCCATGTATATTCCGAGATCCTTTACACGTTTTCTGTATTTCATTTCCATTCATCCAGTATGGTAAGATCAAAGGATTTACCTCAGTGTAACGTAATAACCCTGCATATATCAATGTTAACATTAAGCATAAACACCTCCAAAAAGTCTAGGAACACTTACCAATATTTTTAAAATATGAATTTGATGATTCGAATTTATAGAAATCTTTAGGTTTTTGTTAGGATGTATTGTATATAATGTATTCTCAAGAAAACAAAATAATATTTGACTTCTCCAAAGCACCTATTATAAAAAAAAATTTGAAATTTGAAAATGACGAAATTTGGTAAAACACAAAAAAAATCCTGAACTAATATTTTCGAAACGATATGGAAGCACTTATATTTTTCAGTACCCACCTCTGTTATTAATGACACTTTGGCATCGTTGCGGCATGCTCAATATTAAATTGTCTATTACATTTTGGCCTAAGTCATTCCAAGCCTCCTGAACTACTAATCGAAGCTCCTGTTCATGATGGAAGACGTATTGATGCAGGAGATTTCTTTTTATGGATGGTCACGGTAGAAGATCGATATCATTCTCTTCTTGCACGATGAGGAGGGGCATTATCTTGTTGGAAGAGTGGATTTTGACCCATTGTTTGGAGATACGGTACCACTACAGGTAAAACTATCTCATTTGCGTAAGAATTTCCCGTGAGGTTGTTATGTATGAAAACGAGGTCAGTCTTCCACCAAGGCGTATACCTCCCCAAAACATCACTGATCCGCCTCCCTGTCTAACAACTTCTCGAGCATGCTGGAGACGGTTTTGCTTTCCAGGTTCCCTCCATATTCGAATTCTTCCCGAATCGGGATAATAACTGAATCTAGATTCATCATTGAAGAGAACTGTGGCCCACCTCTCTTGATCCTAGTTTACGTGTTCTTGGCACCAAGCTAAACGAGCAGCGCGATTTCCATGGGTCAGTTGTGGAACTGCCTGGATACTTCACGTTGTGAGCTCCCAGCTTGGAGCATGCCAATGGCTCGTAACATCTCTTCTCTAGTCAAATGTTGTCGTTCCATGGTCGAATCACAAAACTTGAATCTTTTATTTGTGCTTACAACCGAAACAAAGTGCCAACTAACTGATTTCAAACACTGAATACATGAATTGATTATAAAGCAGCGTCGCATCTGCTGCATTTTTAGTTTTTTATAAAAAAAACTGAAATCTGTTGCGGCACTCTACATAATTTGGTGAGAAATTGATGCAGGTGTTCATTTCTTTAAAAAAATCATCCATATTGATCGTTCTGGATACGATATATCGATATTCATAAGGATATTCATAGACTTTTTTGAGGTGTTTATGATCCGAAAAATATTTAAGTATCGCATCCAAATCATGCTGAAGATTCAAGGCATCGAAAAGGTTAGTTATCATCTTAAATATCTTCAAATCATCGGCAAATAACGATACTCTCGAGTATTTAACTATCAAACACACATCGTTTATGTACAGAGAAAATAATAATGAACCCAAATGGCTACCGTGCGGAATTCCAGAGGTTACATCAATGACATACGATTTGAAATTTTTTTATTTTCACAATTTGAGTCTTACCTCTGTAATAACTCCGCAGCCACTCGAGAAGATTACTGAAAAAACCTGCGGATTGAACCACCGAATCCAATATGTCATGATTGACCTGGGCGAAAGCTTTAACGATGTCAGTATGGCAGCTATCAACTTGGTAGCCATCATCAATCACGTCATAAATATACTGACAATATGGAACTAGATTAGTCAATGTCGATCTTCCCCTAATGAAGCCATGCTGTTCGGTCGCAATTATATTGTTGACCGAGCCTGAGAACTTTTCAAGCATAATGTTTTCAAAAATTTTCTGGATAACACTCATAATACTAATCGGACGGTAATTCATTATATTTCTTGTATTTCTAGATTTGAATATGGGTGTAATGTAACTAGACTTCTATCTTTTAGGAAAATATCCACATTGAATCAACATATTAATCAATAAGCACAAAGGAGCGCTAACCGTGAAACAACAGAAAATAGATTCATGTTCAACATGAGAAGGGGGAAATCAAATTGTCGTTGGAACACAGTTTAATTGATAAATACTTCAGTAACAACGATTTTATCTTTGGTTAGTGATATCAATTATTCCAGCCGAATTGTAGATAACCAATCAAAGGTCTGAATGGAGTTGGATTTTTCCACAAGATTCTCACTGTACAAGCATGGCGTATGACTGATTCTTCTCAGAGCTCACCCAAAACCTTTATTCGTAGAATAATTTTTCGTGCAGAACTGAAAGCACTCTACCTTTTGTTATGACCTCAGCTCTACTAATTTGTGCACCTTTTTAAGCCCTCAAAGTGATAACGTGGATTGTGTTAATGAAATCAATAATATCGTTACTTATACAAAGATCTTTCCACTGCTGCTACCTAACACTACTATTTCAAAAATGGTTGAAGAAATAAGGAGTTATTTCTGAGAGTCAAAAAATTGCATATCTAGAAAACGAATTTGGATATTTTCTGTTTTGAGATATTTGTGATAATTTGAAATAGATTTTTACGGAAATATAAATTGGAAAAGTTGATCGGAAAATTCAGGAAAAACTTGAATGGGGAATAAACATGAAGACAGACTCATAGTAACACCTAATTGAAACACTTCGCGGGGGAAAATATAACAATTGATCAATGTCGCAGATGCGACAGAAATTTATAATACATGTAGCATACAATTTCAGGGTGTCTCATTTTGAAAGACCCCTTCCCCCCTCCCTCCACAATACGTACGAAGGCATAATGATATTGCAACTTGCCCAGAAAATCGGTCTACTAGACTGAAGTTGTGCAATATTCATAAGCCCAGAAGGATTCAAGAGGAATGTAATAATAAAATATATTGGGCACCATACTGAGTATGTATTCGATTAGAAAAGTAAAGAGCAACTCTACTAGATGTTATGGACCAACGTTCAACCTGGAGAAAGCTTACATTGAATAGTTGACGAAATGTCAAAATTTACGGTTTAAAATGGGAGGAATCTATAATTTGACATAGCGGTTGTCCTCCCGAAGAGGATTATTCCGAACTCCCAAAAGCAGGTGATACTGGGCTCGATGAACGCTTCTGGTTGGTTCATGATGACGATGATTGCAAAGCTTCATCTATGTAATATTCTTGAAACTACTTAGTTTTGTTTCAAAATCAATAATTATTATAATATAATAATATATATAACACTCCATTCCAAAAGTAACAGAACTGGTTCAAAAACAGTTTAACTAGTGCCATCTGTAATATTGTACCCGTCGATAACTTGGTACTTCATTCACAGCTGTTAAAAATTTCATGCCATTTTTATGAAAACAATAACTTTAGTTATTTTGTCATGTTTGTTAGAGCATTTAGTACATCGGTCGGAAAATGAGTTTCAAACAAAGGATGCCGTTGCGTTTTGTCTTAAACTCTGTAAATACTTTACCGAGACGCACAAAATGCTACAAACTGCATATGGTAATAATTGTATATCCCGTACGCAGGTATACAAGTGGTTCAAGCGATTCGAATCGGACAGAAAGACCGTGAATGATGACGAAAGATCAGGCATCCCAAAACTGGATTGTAAGAGTAGAGCAACCTGGCAGGTCACAAATAAATACACAAATAAACCCACGAAACATCAATGTGTTCTCGATGAGCAGAGAAATGGAACTGACAGTGCATCTGAGGTGTTGAATAAAGTTAACCAACATTTCATTGACATATGCCAACGGATAACCAATGGGGCATACTTCAAATAGATAGACAAAGACATGCATGGTGGGTGCTGCAATATTCCTTATTCCTGCAACACCCTTAGAGATTTATAACACCATAAGATCTTTAAAGAATACAGCTTCATTGTGCTTCGATGAAACCCCAGTGAAACTGATCAAACACATTGCTCACATCATATCGGACCTTCTGTGCCATATTGTGAATCTAAGCATTCAGAACGGAATATTTCCTGAAAAACTAAAATGTGCCAAAATAGTACCAATTTACAAGACCGGAGACAATACTGATATCAACAACTATAGACCAATTGCAATCCTGAATAACTGTAGTAAAATAATAGAAAAAATAATTTATAATAGTTTGCTTCATTTTTTGGAGAAAAAATGATTCTCTCAGAGTCGCAAAACGTCTTTAAGAAGAGGAAAAACACAATCCGATCTATACATGGTAATATGTGCAATTTTGGAGTCCCTAATTGAAAACAAGCCTGTGATAGCAATGGCTCTAGACCTAAGTAAGGCTTTTGACAGCGTGAAAAAATGTATTCTTTTAAAAAAGCTGAGTTGCTGTGGAATACGTGGAGTAGCATTGAAAATGTTGGACAGCTATCTTTCAGATGGGGTTCAATATGTTGCAATGGCATATAATGCTGGAAACTTTCAAGCCTCCGAAATTTTGAGAACAAGAAGGGGAGTTACTCAAGGATCGATTCTTGGACCCCTACTTTATGTTTTTTACAAAATGATCTGGCTGGCATCGTCGATGACTTCCTGGTGCAATTTGCAGATGATACAAATGTTATAATGAGCGGTAGTAATCAAGAACAACTAAAATATAGAGTTTCAAATAATTCAATAGCCTTGAAAAAATACTTCAACATGAATAATCTGAAATTGCATACTAAGAAAACTCTTGAATTTTTTGTCCAACAAAAATTATGAAAAAATCTCCGTAGCCCACAGCAGAGAAGTTATTGAGTCTGTTGGGGAGATGCGATTCTTGGGTGTGACAATCGATTCTAGGCTTGATTGGTCCAGCCATGTACAACGTCTGGCGGATGCATTGGCGGGCAATTCTCATGCCCTGAGAATGATTACATCATATGTTAATCTCCGAACTGCCATCGTGTCTTATCGAGTCTCGGATCCGATACGGAATTTTTTTCTGGGGCAATTCTAGAGAGGCGTCTCTTCAAACTCCAAAAGAGATTCTTAAGATCGATGTTGAACTTGAGACACACTGAAAGTTGTAAGGACCATTTCATCAAAAATAACTTACTCACACTGCCCTCCTTATACACTCACGAAGCTGGTATGTTTGTCAGAAATAACTCTGATCTATTCGATTGAAATGAACACGATTATATGACCCGTAATAAAGAGAACTTGATATCTATGAAATTCAATCGTACTTACCTACAGAAAAATGCACATTATATGATGATAAAAATAATGAATAAATTACCACCTAAAATACGCAATGCGCAACCAGCAATTCTGAAAAAACATGTACATAAACTCCTAGTAGCTTACAAGATTTCCTGAATGCCAAATTCGACTAAAATTAAAACTCATGTATACAATCTTTAAATCGCTGTCCACGTTATTCTTGTTTATAGTCTTACCTTTATACATTTATTTATTTTGTACCTGTAAATTGAGATTCTTCTATTGATTGTCTAAACTATCTATAACGTGATTGTACTTTTTATTTGACATGTTCTACGGCTTTGGTATAATTTGTTTTTACTTTTATATTTACAAGTTTGAACGAATAAGCTATCTGTCTATCTATCGAAAGAAAAGATTGAAAAGTGCGTGAATTAATCGAAAATAATGAAAATAATCAGTGAAATTTATTGAAATGGAATTAGGCATTCCTGGAACAACTGTGTATCGCATTTTGACCGAAGAGTTGAGACGTACGAAGAATATTTCGAGATTTGTACGACATAAACTCATCGGCGACCAGAAATTTAATCGAATTGAGCATAGCAAAGACATCATTAAAAGAGCTCGGAAGGACCCAAACTTCTTGAAAACGATATTACTAGTGACGAGACGTTGTTTTCAGTATTAGCTTGAAACAAACGAGCAAATTGCTTAATGGAGAGCGTTGGATGAAGGAAAACCCAAAAAAAAAGTCGCTTGGAGAAGTCAAGAGTGAAGGTTATGCTGATTTGTTTTTATGATTGTGAAGGAAATATCGACAAAGAATTAGTTCCACACAGCCAGACAGTGACATGAGATTTTTATTCGGACATCATGATGCGATTGCTGGCAAGAATTCGTCGTATTCGGTCAGAATATTGGGAAAACGGTAGTTGGACTCTTTCGCACGATAATGCCCCATCACATCATTCAAGAGTTGTAACTGAATTATTGATCAAATATCACATTATTGCCTTGCAACAATCATCCTATTCAACTGATCTGGCTCCGTGCAACTACTATCTGTTCCCTAAGCAGCATTCAACGATGAAAAGAAAGCGGCACGATTCGATTGAGGCTATTGAAAGTGATGTGCCTCACGCACTAAAGACCATTCCAAAAAAGGTTGTTTGACAACCTGTTGGCGCGTGAAAATATGTGTATCAGTGCAGAAGGCAAATACATTGTTTAATAAAAAAGATTTGTATTAAAATTAATACTAGTTGTTTCTACTTTCAAAAAGTTCGGTTACTTTTGAAATTGAGGGTGTAGATACTTAAAACTGAAACGATAACACTCACCGTTTCCATCAAGTTGATAGCGAAACACCACAAGCACTGCCGATTGTGTCAAGAAAACTGCAATAATTCTTAGGAAGTTGGTATAAGAGACTATCGGGGAAATTGGGTTAAACGAATGGACTGATTGCATAGCTTACAGGTGAATTTCAATTCGCATTATCATAGAATTAAGTGGACAAGGTTGTATGTAAATAATGGTTTAAAACATTCAATTGTTTCCTCTTTTCTTTATCAGGTTCAAAAAACAAACAATCGAGCAACCTTGTTTGAAACCTTCCTCAAGTTATGTGTCAGTTTTATGTTATTACAAAATGTAATGCTAGGTAAAATTCCTTTATAACGAATGCCAGAAAGGTTAGGATGTTTAGAAGTCGAATACGAATTGATAAGAAAATTAAATTTGATGATACACTACTAGAAACTCTGGATTACCGAATAATCTTTAACAAGACATATTGTCAATATATGGAAGCCATAACCTATAATTCACATAACTAGAGGTTTAAATGGCTTCACTTATTATACTCTGTGACAAAAAAGTATCCGGAAATTCTCATTTAAAATGCCTGCGTTGAGTATTTTTGAGTAGTTTTTGTATGTTGGTAGGACTGTCCTTAATTACTATGCCAAGCATGAGCACGATCTGCCAACTACTTTGTCTACGACAGCTGTTTGAACCTCCGTGGTACTCAGCGAATTTTACAATGGGAAAAAATGATGAACAAAGAGTTTGTCTGAAATTTTGCATTTTCAACGAAATCCCGTGTGCTGAATAGTTGCGAATGCTGGAAAAGGCTTATGGAGACTCTGTTTTCTCGAAAACCCAAGTGTACTAGTGGTACCAAGCCTTTAAAGTTGGTCGGGCGATCGTCGAAGATTTGCCTCGTTGGTACTCGAAAATCGTCATGCTGGTGTTAGAGAGATAGCTCATGAACTCAACATCTCTCGTGAAACCGCTCGTTTGATTTTGGTGTACCAATTGGATCGTTCAAATTCTGATCCCACGTTCATGGGACGGATCATAACTGGTGACGAGATATGGGTCCATGAATACGACACACTAACGCGGTAATAATCATTGGAAGCGGTTGGGAAAAAATGAACAAAAACCGAAAAAACCTAGCGTAAACCGTTCGGAAAACCAAGTCGATACTGATTGTTTTCTTCCATATTCGTGGTGTGCTTCATCATGGATTTGATTTATGACAAAACAATTCGTGGATTTTGCATGACGATAACTCACCATCTCATTGACCCACGATTATTAACGACTTTAAGACCAAACACTTGATAAATACCATTGAGCAGTCTAACCTTATTCGCCTGATCTAGCTCCGTGTGACTTTTTTCTTTTCTCCACACTGAAATTGCCGCTCAGGGGAACCAGATATGATTTCATAGACGTCATTAAAGAAAATTCGCAGAAGGAGCTGAAGGTCATCCCTGAAAACGCCTATAAAAAATGTTTCGATGATTGGAAAAAACGTTGGCACATGTGTATTGCTTCAAATTGAGCATATTTTGAAGGAGATTCAATAAATATTAAGGTAGATTAAGATTTTTGCGTTTTATTTCAAATATCCGGATGCTTTTTTGTCACAGAGTAAATAGATCTACCACGGTAGTGTTTTGATCCTAATTGCAACGAAAAAAAAATATCGCACCTCAATTGTTCCATGTACTAGTTTTGACTGTCGATTTATAATGGCGGTCTTCAATTAACGAATAATTAGGGGAGAAGAATTTTACATGAATATGGGATTGAGTCATTTCCTAATTACTATACACCTCAAAAATCAATCATTTTGAAAGGTAACCTGGAAGCCCATCAGTGGTCTGCAAAGCCAAACTTACGACATTTCCAACCCTCGGTAACTTCTTTGTGGGTGAAGCTAGAATACTCATTAATCCAAGGGATATACTAAAACTAGCTATATTTTCAAATTACTTACTATAAAATTTACTTTACTTTGACTACTGCTACTCAAAGTACTTTAATTTGTCACAAACAAATTCATCTATCACATCAAAATTTTTAAGGTACTTTTAGCGGATACACAACGTAAAATAATGAATTAAGTTACTGTTTATCCTATGATGAATAAAAAAGTTCAATCACATTATTAAGGGTATATAAATTCATGTCAAATCTGATCTAATTGATATAAATAAAAATCATTTTCCAAAGATGTATGCACGCGTTTAACTTCAGAACGGCGGCACTTATTTGGCTGATTCTCATTTGTTTTACTCGTAAGCCCGAAAAAATGTTTGTATGAAAGAAAACATTGAAAAATCGAAAAGAAATGAAAATACGACATTCCACAGGGTATCTTCAACATCTAAACGACATTCAAATCACGTTTTTGTTTTCCTTGAGAAATCTCTGCTCAGAGGAAAAATCAATCGCACATTTATTTATTTTCATTTTTAATCATATACATAATCAATCAAGCGTTCAGAGTAAAAGTAAAACGAAATGAGACACTTTTGTCACTTTTCCACAATTTATTCAATAATCACGACCGGTTTCGACCCTACGGTCATTTTCGAGTGAATAACAATATAATACATGAGTAGGCAAGTACAAGTACAGAATGAAATTTATCCTAAATATTGAGTAGTGGGGATCCATTATGCTCAAGTTGGCAGTTGAGGGTAATAAATTGTGGGTTTTTATATAGTTTGTTAATCTCCAAACTTTTCAACAAATTCATCTCTATAAACAAAGTCCATATCAAGCAAAATCCAAGCCGAAGATCTCATAATGACTAAAGCTGACAAAGGTAATAGTATAGTATGCCTCAATAAAGACCTATACGGTAAAAAGATGCAGGATGTACTGAAAACAATGGATATCACCGAAATACCAAAAGATCCAACCAAACTTTTCACAAAAGAAATCAAAGAAGAGCTAAGTTTGTCAGAACACCTAGCACACACAGAATGGGAGAAGAGAAACTAATTCCAGTGAATGTTCAAGCTCCAAGAATGTACGTATTGATTAAACTACATAAGGAAAAAAATCAGCAAGACCTGTAGTGTCATATATAAACACACCATCAGGTAAACTACAAAATTCTTGAATCAAAAATGTCTAGACCTCTCGAATTTTCAAGCACAATACACCATCTCTTATTCTGTAGATCTCATACATAAACTTTCGAATCTCACAAGCTCCCAAGATATTAAGTTAGTCTCTTTCGATGTCAAAAATATGTACCAGAACATTCCAACGAATGAGTGTCTTCCCTTGTTACAGATATCTTATCAGAGTCTAACACACCGCCATATATCACAAATGAATTTAGCAATCTTCTTCAAATATGCCCATCTCAAAGTTACTTCCAATTTCAATCTAAATTCTTTGAACAAAATTCAGGTCTTCCAATGGGTTAACCTCTTAGCCTTCTACTAGCTGACATCTTCATGAATAATTTAGAGAAAAACTCAATATAAAGCACAGATTTCGCTAAAAATTTTAGTTGGTTTTCGTGGTTCAAACAGACAAATTCAGCAATTTTCAAATTTCCTGAATAAAATACATTGCCGCATCAGCTTCACTTCTGAATTAGAAAATAATAACTCAATTAATTTCCTCGACTTAACCATCACAAATTCAAATGACCAACTGACTTATAAAATTTACAGAAAGGAAACATTCACAGACGCATCGATTCCAATGGACTCGTTCAGTCATTTAAGCCACAAACTAGCTGCATATAACTCCATGATTCATATAGCTTACCCTGTTCCTTTTTCGACAGAAAATTTTCAAACTGAACTTAATATCATCAGAAAAATTGCCTCAAATAACAACATACCACATCATTTCTAAATATAATCATTAAATGCAAAGAACAACGTATTACCTCTCAATTACTTTATAGCATCGTAGAAACCCTGGAAAAAGGATGCACTAGTCTCAGATACACCGGCGAACTCTCTAACAAAATCAATAACTACTTTTCCAGATTGAACATAATTACTTCATTCTCAAGCGGCTCCAACTTAAGCAGATTATTATTCAATGCTGATAAATTCAAGAAATCAGGAATTCATCAAATCAAATGCAATGAATGTCACGTAGCCTATGTCGGACAAACAGGGAGAAGTTTTGAAGCTAGATTCAAGAAACATATTTCCTCAGATAAAAATTCGCCAATATTTGAACACATAAAATCTACTAACCACTCGATATCATTGAACAATCTTAGAATACTTCATAAATTTAACAAAGGGAGAGAGATGAATTTGTTGGAAAATTTGGAGATAAACAAACTATGTAAAAACCCACAATTTATTACCCTCAACAGCCAACTAGAGCATAATGGATCCCCACTACTCAATATTTAGGATAAATTTCAATCTGTACTTGTACTTGCCTACTCATGTATTATATTGTTATTCACTTGAAAATGACCGTAGGGTCGAAACCGGTCGTGATTATTGAATAAATTTTGGAAAAGTGACAAAATTGTCTCATTTCGTTTTACTTTAAACATGAATTTCCATAAAATAAATAAATTATCAATATTATCAAAGCGTTTCAGCATTTTTGGAAAAATTACTCTCAAGGATGAGAAATAAGCGTTGAAACCATTGTAACTGATTCTCCTCAGTTTCAAACATCGAGACATGAAAAAGTATGTTCAAAATCTCGAGTACCAATTAAAAAAGGATGGTAGCTCAAAATTTTTGAAAAAACTACTTGCAACTAGTACTACTTGCTAGAAATTGAGGTTTTTTTAAAATGTATGAATTTCGCTCAGATTTAAAGTTCGGGACATGAAAATTTGTATTTGTATAATCTTGATTACAAAGTGAAAAATTACCCTAAAATGCAAAACGAGGGTTCGAAAGATTCGTATAGGATTTCACTTAGCTATGAAGTCTGAAACATGAAAAATTACATTTGAGATATTATTTACAAAGTCAAAAACAATTTCTGGAAAAACTAACCCAGAATGCGCGAAATCGAGTTTGAAATGTTCTGAAGAATTCGCAAGATTTTTGAGTTTGGATATAAAAATTTGTATTGAGGACGTGGTTTAAAGGTTAGTATGGAATTTACTCCAGTTTTTAAGTCTGAGATATATAAAAAGATATATTTAAGATTTTGGAAACAAAGTAAAGAGTATCTAGAAATTTTTAAAAGACCTAAAGATGCGAAATAAGAGTTTACAAACTAAAAATCTCAAAAGGCGCGAAATAGGTGTTGAAACGTTTGTATGGGATTTCTTTCAGTTTAACTTGGAACATTGTATGTAAGGACTTAGTTGAAAGGGAAAATTGTTTTTCCAGAATATTTTAGAGATTAAAGAGCGAAATAATGGTTGAAATCTTATATGGAATTCGCTCAGCTTCATAGTTGAGAACATGAAAATTTGAAGTGAACTTAATTGCAAAGTAAAAATAAATAATGTTCTGCATTTTTATTGAAATCGGTTTCGAGGGGCAAAATGTGAGGTGAGTTTGAGCAAAATCCAATATAATGATCCAAGAAACATTATAAATTCGAAGATATGTTCGAATAATGAAATCATTAGGTAGGTTAGGCATGCTTCATGTCGTCGTTGCGCTCGACGAGGGATCCAATTAAACGAATCGAAACAGCGCTGGGCGGTTTTCAAAAGATGACGGTTCGAAGTATTCGACATTGCTCATTATCTAAATACAACTAAAAATCGTATATCGGTTTGTGTACAGTTTCGAATTGATGACGCAGCGATAACGTTCCAGGGCAGGACAATGTCTGTCGGGTCTGCTAGACTATATAGTTGATAATATGAAAATGGTTGATATTTCACCTCGAAAAAGTTTAACATTTAGGTGTTCCGCAGACGCGCTTGAAATAATACTGGGAAATCAAATATACACAAAATTAGATTCACTACTTCAGGGAAATGAATGTCGAAACAATCGTCACTTCGGAAACTTTCCTTTCTCCCCTTGTATGAATCTATTTTTAAAGTCTAGTCCATTAGAATAAATTCGAAAAACTTCCGTTGCTGCATTAACTGGAAAATTCATGAGTGAATAACGGAACACAACTATTATTCTGGAATATATTTGTAGGTATCCAATAAATAAGGAAATGATTCTGTAATGATAATTCGTGTAACAAAGAATTCGCAAGGTGACAGTTGGAGAAGCTGCAAATGAGTTGATAATTCTTTGTCCTCCAGTTCAACTGATCAATGACCTTTACTCATGATTTATATAGTATGATTCAACCCAGTTCGTTTAGGAAGAAATAACATTACGAATTTGAGATAAAATTATAGTCTTTTCATACAAAATGGTAAAGACTTTCCTTCGTCAAACACTGAGTTATCTTTAATTTGTTTCAGTCAAGAAATCCTTATATTTCTGTGACCATATTGCTTCTATTTTACCTTAAATATGTATGTAATAATAAAAATTTAAAAACTAGGAGACACATTTCACAGCAAACATAATTTTAGCCAATAAGATTCATTAAACAGCGATAATAACTTAACTCGGCCAATAATGTACGTACATAGTATATAGAAAAAGATTTGTTTGTTCGTTACCAATTAATTCAAAAACTAATCTACCGATTTTGAAAATTCTTTAACTTATGGAAAGCTGCATTATATGTGAATGACATGAGCAAAATTTAAATTTTCTGGCTTAACTAAAATAAGCAAGACATACGACATCGTTGACTCACTTGTGTAAAGTGATGATTACAATTAATAAACATATAGAACATTATTTTTATGTATCACCAATGCAGCGCACGCCATTTAATGAGCTTAATTGATACCTTAGCTTACCTTATAATAATTTTCCAAGGAATCCCTGATTTTTTCTGATATAAATATAGCTCATGCCACTACTTACATGTAATGTCATTTTTCATAGGTGCAAAATTTTCAAAATAGGTTGGTTGTTCGGAACGTATTAAAAGTACAGAAGCCGCTAGTTGTGTTTCGAACGCCTCGCCGGCACTAACATAAAGCTACGTGGGGCAGTAGAATCCTCGGATGTGAATTATTATAATGTCAGGTAAATGGAGCATACGCTGCAGTGCCCCTGGTTGTCTTTCGTGGTTGCGAGTGAGCGGCCGGGTGTTTTGGCTAGTA
Source organism: Cryptolaemus montrouzieri (assembly GCA_013387265.2). NCBI lineage: Eukaryota > Metazoa > Arthropoda > Insecta > Coleoptera > Coccinellidae > Cryptolaemus > Cryptolaemus montrouzieri. The sequence continues at coordinate 40,457,999 of JABFTP020000124.1, read as the reverse complement.
TTATAAAATTTTCAAACTTGTGTGGTGTCGATACAAAAATCAGTTAAGATTCATTTGGTTAAGGACTTGAAAAAAAAATCGGCCAAGTGCTAGTAGGACTTGCGTACTGGGAGTTCCGTAGAATCTTTCAAGTATATGTAAATTTGAGATAAGAAGAATTATTCAAAAATCCCTAGATCAATCCTTCCTGACAAGAGCTAGTTCCCAAATCTACCCGCCATGCACGCAGCCCCCAAGAGCCACAATAGTGCAACTAAGCGGGATGCCGAAAAACGAAGCGGCAGACTGCAGTTTCGTCCTTATTAGGAGCTCATCAGTGTCGCATATCGCTTCTCAGCATCCTAACAAGCTACATATGGGTACCCTATCGATTCCAGAAAGGACGCATTTCGTACATACGAACGAGAGTCGCCTTCTATGCCCGAGACGGTGAACTCGCTACCGGACTTCGAGAAAGATACAATAACAATATTTACCGACGGGAGGTTTTGTCCCGGGAACAGAGCACCATTTCAGCGGGATTATTTCGCTTGTTTTGTACCGTTGATATGATTCACAGACCGACTAAAGATGTTTCCCAAGTGTTGGAATTTTCAGCTGAGAAGCTGCTAATGAGCTCCTGATAAGGACGAAACTGCAGTTTTCCGCTTCGTTTCTCGGCATCCTGCTTAGGTGCACTATTGTGGCTCTTGGGGGCTGCATGCATGGCGGGCAGATTTGGGAACTAGCTCTTGTCAGGAAGGATTATTCATTGATCTACGGATTTTGAATAATTCTTATATATATATATATATATATATATATATATATATATATATATATATATATATATATATATATATATATATATATATATATATATATATATATATATATATATATATATATATATATATATATATATATATATATATATATATATATATATATATATATATATATTTATGTAGACTTCTCGTGAAGTGTATCGCGGAAGACATTTGTCTCATCAAATCTTTCAAGTATTTGATTCGTTCGTTCCCGATATTTTGGATTTGGGTTATTTTCTGAAAATGAGGTCTTAAAATCTATCTCCACATTATTTGTGTATTCAGAAGCAATCTGAAACAGAATTGGAAATTGAAGTTTATTTTATTGACTGAGCATTCAACGACCTCCTCGATTTAACAAATTCTTCGTAATCCCCTTGAATTGTCCATAAGAATCAATATAAAATATACCTTTACATTGCGAACGTTTTTTGGGTACAACCTCTTTATAACGAATTTTCAACTATCAAGAGAAAGTAAAACTATCTCTAATTAACGAATTTTGACAACCCAAAACCTTTATACAAAGTTGTCGTGTCACCAATGTATGAATCTGTGATTCATGTCGCTACATGTTTCGACACGCTCTTGTTCGTAAAACAATCATTGTTTTTTGATGGAAAGTAACGTAAACACTTCTGCTCGTCACTATTGTTAAAGATTTAAGATAAAATGGCTCAGAAACGTAAAAGGTTTTCCTTATCGGTCGCAGAAAAACGAAACATCATCAATTATATTGACATAAATCCTAAATTAAATAAATAAAATTAGCCATAGCTAATAAGTTCGGGATTCCTGCAAGTACATTGGTTACAATTTCACAATTTAAAGATAAGTTTTCAGAAGAAAGGGGTTTGCCTGTAAAAAGTAGTAGATCATACAAGTTCAAAGACGTAGATGAATGTGTGTTGAAGTGGTTAAAACAGTGCAGGGACAAAAAATCACAACCGGAGACCCTATTCTTCAGGAAAAGCCTCAGCAGTTTGCGGTGAAAGTGGTAGTGTTGATGAAAAAGTATGTGATGACTGGAAAGACAAACTGGCAGAGCTGACCGCCGGATACGATCCCGAAGACTTCTTTAACGAAGGTAAACCTAACTATTCTATAAATGTTCACCTGACAAAAACTTATCATTCAAAGGCGATGAATGTACTGGCGGAAAAAAAAAACAGCAAACTTCGCTTAACAGTACTGCTAGGAACAAATTGTACTGGGACCTACAAACTTAAGCCACTCATCATCAGAAAATATCACAAACCGCGATGTCAATAATTTGCCAACAGATTACACGTCCAACTATAAGGTTCGGATGACCAGTAATGCTTTTTGCAATTGGTTTGAAAATCTGGATAAAGACATGAAGAAAAAAAAAGGAAATTCTAATGTTCATCGATAATTGTACTGCACACGGAAAATGCATTATAGGAAGGAAGTTGACATACGATTTTTTGCTGATCTTGAATCCCAAACGCCCACTACAATTGACGTTGTACAAGCCATGCGGATGACATGTAGTAACATGTGAAAATAAGGAGGACGATTTACCACTCGCAGAACTTGCTAAGACCTGGCAAACAGGGTCATTAGGAAGAAGACCAGGTACTGGTACAGCTATAACTGTTAGAACACAGGTACACTCATTTGTCATAATCTGTTTCAAGCATCAACTCTACATTTTTTGTATTACAAACTCAATTGACAATTTCAGGATAACATTCAACGAATTTCTGCATTAGCAGTCAGCTCTATTAGAACTCCAGGAACCAGCTTGAATGTTTCCCAAATGGCTCAGAGATGCCAAATCTCAAAAACCTCTGTGAGAAGAATAATAAGACACGATTTGGGTCTTAGGTATTTTCGGAGGAACACAATTTTCAATTGACTAAAGCTGTCAAAGAGCGCAGATTCGAGCGATGCAGAAATTTATTGAATAAATTTAGAACACGTAGACAAATTGAAAATATCTGGTTCATAGACGAAAAAATTTAGTCGTTTGGCTTTCCAATGAAGCAAGAACGAATGATCTAGCTGTGAAATCAGGTACTGGTACAGCTAGAACTGTTAGAACACAGGTACACTCATTTTTCATAATCTGTTTCAAGCATCAACTCTAAATTTTTTGTATTACAAACTCAATTGACAATTTCAGGATAACATTCAACGAATTTCTGCATTAGCAGTCAGCTCTATTAGAATTCCAGGAACCAGCTTGACTGTTTCCCAAATGTCTCAGAGATGCCAAATCTCAAAAACCTCTGTGAGAAGAATAATAAGACACGATTTGGGTCTTAGGTATTTTCGGAGGAACGCAATTTTCAATTGACTCAAGCTGTCAAAGAGCGCAGATTCGAGCGATGCAGAAATTTATTAAATAGATTTAGAACACGTAGACAAATTGAAAATATCTGGTTCATAGACGAAAAATTTAGTCGTTTTGCTTTCCAATGAAGCAAGAACGAATGATCTAGCTGTGAAATTGCGAAAGTTATAACGGAAAAAAAATTGTCCGGTTCTCTCTGGCGCACCCTATATAATTATTGATGTATATCATTTATATCAAACATATATCATTACAATTTTTTTCTTCTCGAGGATCTTAGATCTAAATGACGTATGTCCTGAGCGGGTCATTTGTGACTGTATGAGTGTTCAGATGTTTCCTTTGATTGTTCCCACCAGTTGAATATGATGAAAGTGGTTATTATTTTCTACGATGTCTCCTTCTTTGTGCTTGTTGGACCTAGAGCCTAGATTTTTTTGAATAAAAGCTGTTAGCTTCTGTTAGTTGTTAGATAGCATTATTCTTTGGTCTTCTGTTTTCTGGTTGATTGCCAAGCTTAAAATTTATTCATTGCCAACTATTCACCTACCACTTGAGTGTACACTTCCATAGGAAACACTGGAGGCAGATGCGGGTCTTACTTGCGGTACCTCCAACCAATTTCTGGTCACATTCCTCTCCAAATATAAATCGAAGGAAGGAATTCGATGGTTTGCAGCGAGTAGCGGACAAAATGAGGATTGCCTGAAAGATATAGACTTCGAGTTCCATGACCTAGACTGAAAGCGGTCCAGGTAAATATATATATATATATATATATATATATATATATATATATATATATATATATATATATATATATATATATATATATATATATATATATATATATATTTACACCTGGCACGACATCAGAAAAAATCATATTATTATCCTCCATCTTTCAGTACGCATTTCCTCCTAATTCGAAGAGAGAAAATATTAAATACGACGAGTCGCGTAGCTAGGAGGAGTTGATCGCTACCTCTTTTCACACCTGGCCTTGACCTTTAATAGCCACCCGACAGCGTCGGTACTGATGACGCTGTGTTCCGACGCCGACGTACTAATTGTTAGTATGCCTCGCGAGTTTTAGTCGAGGCTGGTATAGACTGCGCTACCTCGATGCTGCCGAGTGCCAATCGTTGCGTTGGCGCATTAGTTAGATTTCTTTGAATATATTTTCGGAACGTTAAATTACCTTTTTAGTTCATAACGTTTCATGACAATAGACGATGATATAGAATAAAGGATGAAACCACGGAACTCGACTTATTTGAGAGTCTAACCTTGAGATTCGAAAAATTCCAAGCTCTAGGCCCACCAGGTATAGCGAAAGAAAATATTAGGTAGGTTCCTATGAACGCAAGATTTATCAGACTGGTGGGATATTCAGGCTCAAAATTAACGCTATTCAAGCGAACTGAAGTATTAAAACAAGAAACTTTTTCAGTTATTTCTTATATTCGAAAGAAAATACAGGCGAAATAACGTTCACAAGCAATAGGTGTACTATGCAGTATGACTTTGCAGATATTACTATACATACAATTATGAAAATAAATGAATTTTGAAAAAATACTATCTTTAAAATATAATAATTATATTTTGAACTAAACATAAACAACACAGCACAAAATGTCAACCGAAATCTTATCGTTTCTTTACTAAAAATGGTAAGGGTCATTCATGTTAAACATTAAATAATTTTTGTCATAAAATTGATTGTCACTTGAATATCGATGAGAAAATATGCCACAATATAAAAACACAATAGTCCCATGGTTAAAGAATCAGCAATGACAAAATGTGCAAGACTTGCTCCCATTTCTGCCCACGAACCAGAATTTTTTACACTGTGCAGAAAGTAAAGTGCCATAATATCAGAAAGCAATGTAATAGTACCGAACGATGAGGTTAAATCAACATTATTATGCAAAACAATGATTCGAAACACACAAATGGTATAAAGTAATGGTAAAAGATGTCTGAATAAAATGAGAATCATAATCTTGAAAGGACTGTTGGTTGCTATAAAGATTCTTACCCACAAAGGATCTACTGAACTAACACTAGCTAAATTTCCAATTCCAAAATACCCTAAAAACATCAGCACCATGACCATTAAACTTCTTTGAAAATTTTCACTAGCCCCCAATCGTTCTTCACGAATTACCCATAGAATTAAAAGTATCGAAAAGAACGTCAAAAACAGCATTTCGTAAGACATTGTTGTCATCATAAAGAATGGGGCAAAACCCATAAATATCGTTAGAACTCTAACAGACCTATCACTCATAGAAAAAGGAATCAAAATGATTGGAAACAAAAAAATTACCCACGGGAGATATATCATCAAAGAAGTCCGTGCCCCCACATTCGTTCTATTTATTGATGTAATAACAAATAAAAATCCCAGACTGAAACATATGTTTTGTACCATAAAAATTATTTTTGAAATGTATGAATTTTAAGATTAGAACCAAATATAGCGAAGGCTTTATTAATGAAGATGTAGAACATGAAATATTGCCACGATATGTATCCTAAAATGAAAAATAAAGTATGGAATTGTGTAACCATAGTTGGCAATAAAGGAAAAACAGCTAAGATGCAACATGAGATTATCCAACTCCATTGAAGAAATATGTCATAATTTTTTCTACATAGGAAAACCGTTATGGAAGTGAGCAACATCAGGAAACTTAAACAGAAACGAAAATGAAAACATATTATGAACACTATCATATATAAGCCGAAAAAAGTGAACTCAGCACACTGAATTGGACTAATATGTTTGTAGAATATATATTCAATTTTCTTTTCTCAGTAAAGAGTAAATAGAACATGACATTCGGAAATGAAATATAAAGGTAATACAAGAATGGAAAAGATTGACAGATACACAAAACAATAACAAGGATGTTCGAAAATGCGAAGAGAATTCCTGACAAGTTTTTGTTTTTGCTGTAAGAATGATCTATAATCATAGTTTCTGGAAAAATGGTCGTAGTAAGATAAAATATCCACAGCAATAATCCCAATGAAACTGACAAGAGTAGCGTGAACATATAGTAACAATTGAAGTAATTTATTCCTTCCAAAATAAAATCTGCCAATTTTTCGCATCTTTTGAAAAGTTGTTCATACTCCATCTCGCTTGAATTGAATAGTCTTGAAATATTTCTATTGAATTCCTGGTCAGTTAAATATGGTTTATAGAACAAAGATTTATCTTTTATACGTTTCTGTTTGATTTCGAGAATCCTAAAAAGTTGCTGTATATTAGTTAAATATAGATGAAGTTTATTTTCCGCAGATAAATTTAAATATTGTATTGGCAGTTTCCCCAATGAATTCATAGGATAATTTATTCCTATTAGAGATGATATGAGCGGTGAAATATCAGTTTGATATATGTCTTGACGACTTTCATTTGCTTTTATACCAGCTCCCCAAGTTATAAATGGAGTATAAGTTTCATAATCTGAACCTGAACCATGTGTACCGAAGTCATTCATACCATGATCTGCGGTGAATATAAAAGTAGTTAAATTATCCGAAAATGTGTTCTTGATTAAGATGTCCATTTTCCTGATATTATCATCAACATTTCTGATATGCTCGAGGAACTCTTTCGAATACGGCTTCTTGGAATGTGCTAACTTGTCAATACCACTCAAATGTAAGGAGAAAATATTTCCAGAATCTTCAAAAAGTCGCGAGTGTCTCGAATTATTTAGAAGAGAAGTCATTTCATCAAATACCCACGCGTCTTCATTCTTATGTGCGCCTATCGGTAATATAGTGGTTTTCAGGTGTTTTATTTGGTCTTTAAGCTGGAAAAGCTTAATTACTTGACGAGTCCCTATGATCCATGCATTTTTACTTTCATTCAGAACGCTATCATAATCTACAGGAAATTCTCGAAACTTATTAAAGACTGCAGTAGGATCTTCACAAATGCCTCCTAGAATGGAAACATGGTTTGTTCGACTTTCAGTTGGTAGTCTTGCATGGGATACTCCCCAGGCGCCTCTAGTTTTTCGAATAGAACTTAAAAATGGAGTAACATTTTCATTCTTGTCAAAGATGGCCTGAGCTCTCAAGCCATCTGCTACAAATAATATCACTCTTTTTGATGGAGGATCATCGGTTGATTTTACGGGAGTCATTCCATTTTCCAGAGGGCTCTTGAAATATATATCAAACACCGCTAAAAGAAGAAGAATATGAACGCATATTCCAAGTACAGATATTTTAACTACTTTGAAATTTTTAATAGGTTTCATTTCGCTAAAAAGATTTTAAATTGTCACTTTGACATTGGACCTTGCTTAATGATAGAATCATTAAATTATTTTGGTATTTCATAGTTGATTAAATTTGATTTATCCGGAACTTGTCAAGCTCATGATGTGCCAACACATTTTCATTTTAGCATACCTGAGCGTAAGGGACAGTACATTGGATTTGAAAAATGTTTGAAGTCTGTCTACTTGTTTGCACAGTATATATAAAATTCCAAACAGAGAGTATTTCAATCTCAATTTGGTGAAACAGCTGTTTGAAGATACGCAAAATTTATTTTTATTCTTAACGTTTTTGTTGACAAATTTTTATGAAAATAAGGCAACAAGATATTCGATCTGAAATGGATCGCTATAATGTTCTTCGAAACTTCTGTTCAAGCAGATTATTCGACCGAATAGGAGTTGTTCTCTTTGTGAAACTTTCATTGCTCGAACGAAATGAATACTTGATTTAGTCATGACGCGTTTTTTTGTTTTTTTTCAACTCCTCAGGCCGACGTCTCCTACGTTGTATTTGTGTGAAAATTATTGACTATTAACCAAAATTATTCGCGTTTGAAAAATGAACTTAAAAGGAAGAATCGGATGTCCCAATAGGGACGATTTCGAATTGTCACTCTCCAAATAGAATTTCCGAATAATGAAGAAAAAAGTTCAGACGATGAGATAGTATTTGAACGTAACTACACAAAATCTACCGGGTGGTGGATTGAGTTAAAGAACGAACTTATTAGGATTTTTTACTGTTTGAGAGCGGATTTTCTGTATCAGAATCTGATTAATTCATTTAGAAAAAATACAAGTGTAAGCTAGAAAATTGATTTAATTGGCCTATCATAACTCAATTCTTCTTATGTAGGATCTCCTTTACGAAGCTTTGTAGTTCTCAATTTTAATAATTACTAATCATAACCTTCACATCGTCTACTTCGACTTTTGACGAAAGAAATACACCAAAAGGTTTCTCAAGTGGCAAATATGTGAAATTTTATGTCCAAGAATATATAACTCAAAATTATATTTGTTACAGAGAGTTTTCCTGCCCCATTGAACAAAAAACAGCATAATCTAATAGCATTGCACTTTTCCATGACTTTTGACTGTGTGTGTATGTGTTCAGAAGTTCCATCTAACTGTCCCCTCTCGTTCAATTAATCTGATGATGGTACTCATCGGATTTTCCACGATATTTTCTTTCTGTGCACTAGATCCTAAACTTTCTCCAATGCAATGATTGGACATTCGAATAGGACTGTTTCGCTGTTTTATACTCCATGTCACACCATTGGCATGAACCTGGTGGATTCCGAAACCGTGAAGGTGGTGCTGCAGGTGGCCAGTGTCCTATAAGAAGGTCAACAATCCTTCTCATTACTGTTCGGTTCATTGAGAGCAAATCTGATGTGAGCTTGTCAGTAAGCATTATTCCTAGGCCCTCCCATTTTTCGTTGATTGCCAAGCATAACGTTTATTTCTTGACAACCATTAACCTGTCGCTATGCGTGCACTTCCACTGGGAACACCTCAAGCAAAATCAGGTCTTACTAGCAATCCCTTCAACCCATTTCTGGTCACATTATCCCGTTGGTTATTACTTCCATGGTTCAAATAACCTTGGACGCATCTATAGCCATGTCATAAACTAACCGTTATTGACATTTTCTTTTGCAATGCACCAAGTGACATATTTTAGTTTCACAATATAAAAAACTTGATCCTTTAAAAGAAGTGCTGTTTTTTAACAAATTCAATTCACGGCCAAGTCACTTAGCAATTCTGCTTGACCTAATCAGGCTTAACTTGTATTTCTCAAACTCAGAATTATCATTGCCATGAACACTTAATTAGTCTTAGGAGAATGGTTGTGAATCGTAAATATCAATCTATGTAGATCGGAGTTGTGCAAGTCATTATGACAGGCAGGTCTAATTGTTAAAATCAAATGAAGGTATTGAATTTAAATTCTGCCTTAGGATTACTTGTTTTATTGAAGTTGCCAGAAATTAGATGGAGGCATCTGTATTAATACAGAAGCCTTCCGGCAGTATTTCCATTAAAGCGTACGCACAGAGGTAAGAGATTGTTTTGTTACCAAGGAATAAACTTCAAGCATAGCAATCAATGCCAGAAAACAGAAACTTGAAATATCTAGGAAAAACGGAATCTGAGATATTCACTTCGGATCACTTCTTTCAAAGAACCAAATCCATCGGAAATATCATTTCGTTAGTACCACAGCGCAAATTCTTATCTATCTTATTCTGTATCACCCCATCTTTCAGAACGCATTCCCTCTTCTAATTGGAATTGATGGAGTTGATCGCTAGCTCTTTTCACACCTGGCCTCGATCTCTAGGAGCCACCCGACAGCGTCGGTACTGGCGACGCAGTGTTCGGAAGCCGACGAGTAATAATCGTTAATATGCCTTGTCCTCGCGAGTTTTAGTCGCAATCTTTCCCAGATGCTGGTATAGGCGGCGCTACCTCGGTGCTGCCGAGTGACAATCGTCGCGTTGGTGCATTGATTAGATTCCTTTGAATATATTCTCGGAGTGTTAAATTACATAGCTAAATATGCCGATGGTGTGGAATAAAGAATAAATTCACGGAACTGGTCATATTTGAGCATCAAACTTTGGGATTCAAAGAATTCCAAGCTCAAAGCCCACCAGGTATAGAGAAAGAAAACATTAGGTAAGTTCCCATAAGCAGCATCGCAAGATTCCAGGCCAAGTTAAATAATTAAACAACAATCCTTTTCAGTTATTTCCTATATTCAAAAGAACATACAGACGAAATAAAGTTCACGTGCAATAGGTAAATATAGGTATACACTACGAGGTATGAAATTTCATATATTACTCCTCATATAATTATGAAAATAAATGAATTTTGAGAATTCATATTTAAAATATAATAATTATATTCTGAACAAACCATATACCCACACAATATAAAATATGGTATTCCTAAGTTTTATCTTTTTACCACAAAATATATATATATATATATATATATATATATATATATATATATATATATATATATATATATATATATATATATATATATATATATATATATATATATATATATATATATATATATATATATATATATATATATATATATATATATATATATACAACTAATTCGTCCAATTATGAAATTTTTCATAACAGTTTGTCACTTGAATGTCGATGAGAAAATATGCCACAATATAAAAACAGAATATTCCCATGGTTAAAGAATCAACAATGACAAAATTTGCAAGACTTGTTCCTATTTCTGTCCACGAGCCCGAATTTTTAACACTATGCAGAAAACAAAATACCATTATATCAGAAAGCAATGAAATAGAACAAAATGATGAGGTTAAATCAACATTATTGTGTAAAACAATAAATCGAAAAACACAAATGGTGTAAAGTAATGGCAAAAGATGTCTAAGCAAAATGAGAATCATTATTTTGAATTCACTGTGGATTGGTATAAAAATTCCTACCCACATAGGATCGAATGAACTGATACTAGCTAAATTTCCGGTTCCGAAATATCCTAAGAACATGAACATCAATACTGTTAAACTTCTTGGGAAATTTTCACTAGCCCCTAATCGTTCTTCACGAATGACCCATAGAATTAAAAGTATCGAAAATAACGTTAAAAAAAGCATTTCGTAAGACATGGTTGTCATCATGAAGAATGGGGCAAACGCCATAAATATCGTCAGAACTCTCACACGCCTATCACTCATCGAGAAGGGAATCAAAATGATTGGGAATAAAAAGATTACCCACGAGAGATTTATTATCAGTGAAGTTCGTGCCACCATATTTGTTCTAGTCATTAGAGAAACTAAAAATCCCAAACACAAACATATGTTTTGTACCATGAAAATTATTTTTTGAATTGCATGAATGTTCAGATCAGAATTAAATATAGTGAAATTTTTATTCATGAACATGAAGAACATGAAATATTGCCATAATATGTAGCCCGAAATAAAAAACACAATATGGAATTGTGTAACCATAGCCGGCAATAAAGGAAAAACTGATAAGATACAACAAGAGATTACCCAACTCCATTGTAGGAATATGTCATATTGTTTTCTATTCAGAAAAACCGTTATGGAAGTGAGTAACATCATGAAACTTAAACACATTCGAAAATGAAAAGATAATATGAACACTATTATACATACGATAAAAAAAGTGAACTCAGCACACTGAATGGGACTGATATGTTTGGAGAATATATATTCAATTTTCTTTCTTTCAGTGAAGAGTAAATAGAACATGACGTTCGGAAATGAAATATAAAGGTAATACACGAATGGAAAAGATTGGCAGAAACACAGAACAATTAGAAGGATGTTCGAAAGTGCGAAGAGAATTTCTGGCAACTTTTTGTCTTTTCTGCAGGAATCATCTATTGACATGGTACCAGGAAAAATGGACGTGGAAAGATACAATATCCACATTAATAAACCCAATGAAACTGACAAGAGTAGCGTGAACATATAGTAACAATTGAAGTAATTGATTCCTTCCAAAATAAAATCTGATAATTTTTCGCATCTTTCAAAGAGTTGTTCATACTCCAGTTCGCTCGAATTGAATAGGCTTGAGATATTTCTTCTGAATTCCTGATTAGTTAAATATGGCTTATAGAAAAAAGATTTATCTTTTATACGTTTCTGTTTCATTTCGAGAATCCTAAAAGTTGATGTATATTAGTTAAATAAAGATGAAGTTTATTTTCTTCAGATAAATTCAAATATTGTATTGGCAGTTTCCCCAATGAATTTATAGGATAATTTATTCCTATTAGAGACGATATGAGGGGTGAAATATCAGTTTGATAGATGTCTTGACGACTTTCATTTACTTTTATACCAGCTCCCCAAGTTATGAATGGAGTATAAGTTTCATGATCTGAACCTGAACCATGTGAACCAAAGTCAGTCATACCATGATCTGCGGTGAATATGAAAGTAGTTAAATTATCCGAAAATGTTTTGTTGATTAAGATTTCCATTTTCCTGATATTATCATCAACAAATTTGATATGCTCGAGGAAATCTTTCGAATACGGCTTCTTGGAATGTCCAATCTTGTCTAAGCCACCCAAATGTAAGGAGAATATATTTCCAGAATCTTCAAGAAGTTGTGAATGATTCGAATTATTCAGAAGGGACGTCATTTCATTAAACACCCACGCATCAGCATTCTCATTTTTTCCTGTCGCTAATGTAATGGTTCTCAGGTGTTTCATTTGGTCTTTAAGCTGGAAGAGTTTAATTATGTCTCGAGTTCCTATGATCCATGCATTTTTACTTTCGTTCAGAACGCTATCGTAATCTACAGGAAATTCTTGAAATTTTTTGAAGACTGCACTAGGATCTTCGTTAATGCCTCCTAGAATGGCAACATGATTTGTTCTACTTTCAGTTGGTAGCCTTGCATGGGATACTCCCCACGCGCCTCTAGTTTTTCGAATAGAAGTTAAAAATGGAGTAATTTTTTCATTCTCGTCGAAAATGGCTTGTGCTCTCAAGCCATCTGCTACAATTAATATCACTCTTTTTGATGGAGGATCATCGGTTGATTTTACGGGAGTCATTCCATTTTCCAGAGAGCTGTTGAAATATATATCGAACGCCGCTAAAAGAAGAAGTATATGGATGCATATTCCGAGAACAATTATTATAATCACTTTGAAATTTTTAATTGGTTTCATTATGCTAAAAATATTTTGAGTTGTCAATTTGACATTGCTTAATGATATATTTCATTCAATCGATATGGTATATCATGGTTGACTAAATAGATTTATTCAAATGTTATCGAGATCAGTATGTTCCAACAAATTTTGATTAGAACATACCGGAGCGTAGGGGACAGTACTGTGCATTTCCAAAATTTGGGAAGTCTGTCTACTTGTTTTCACAGTGTATAACATTCTAAACTATCTAAATTTCAATTGGGTGAAGCAGTTATTTTTAGACATGCAAAATGTATTTTGACTCAAGAATTGAAGTAGTTTGATCATCATAAGCGTGTCTTTGCTAATTGCGCACTAGTAGTGTGACATTGATCCAGATGGTTCCTACAAGCTTCTCTATATGAAGGGTTCGTTTATAATTTTTTCGGGTATGTTTTCATTTTTTCTAAAAATCAGTCATCAAAAGGTATATTTACATCACTTGCAAATTAAACTAAAACTGGAAAACAAAGTAATTTCATTACCTGAGTATTCTACAATCGAGTAGACCTCAGAACACATACTAAAGAGAACGACAAATATTTTTGGTATCAATGCTAAAATTCAATAACTCAAATAAATATTTGATATGCACCCCATCCATACGACCGAGTTGCACTGCCTAAATCATCCATATGTGCAAGCTTCGGTGTGGCAGAAACCACGCCTGTTTGATTGTTTCAAGCCGTAATTTATCAGATTGTTTTCAATTATTATACTTTGGAATGCAACTTTTGCATCTCCTTAATCGCGTCATAACATTACTCGCTGAATTTCTTAATTTGAGAACAAGGGGAATAAATAATTAATATTATCAAATTAATACGCGTTCGCGTGTGATGTGATTGTAAACCTATAGTTTTCGTTTTATTATTTGTTTTTTTATTATTCATTTATTTTTTTACTTGATATATAAGATATTCTTCTTGTCGAATTTCATGATTCTATGTCGACTAAAAATACACTTTAGGTTTTGATTCAATTGCGAATCTCAAAATTACAGCACAATATACAATCTTTCGAATTTTTCACATCTTCAAGGAATTGTAGATTTGATTATTTCATAGCAATTTCAACTCGATACCTGGCACAGCAGTCTTGACATACACACAGATAACGAAGTTTCGTTTTTGCGTTTGGGGTACGGAACCCTGAAAATTACCTTTTCAAATGTTTTGTGTGAAAGAGCTCAATGAAGGCCACATCACAATGAAAATTGATAATTAGCCACAAAATAGTTTCGCTTGGTTACCCTACATGACCAAAAAAGAAATTTTTATCATAGATCGAATTGACACAGTTGTTGGCAATCGTTCGACCATGTTTGATTGTCTCCCGAAAAATCATTTTCGTCTTTCAGTTTTGTTCAAGCACCCTCCACAACGTAAAAAATCTCTTTTTTTTAAATAGATTTTAGCCAGCCATGAATGATATAGGTATGTACTTGTATTGTTGTTTAACCCTTCTGTTTTGTTCGAACATCCCAACATATATAAAACACAAATCTTTTTTCCTCAAAGGTCGAGTTTTGTTAACCCGAAGCGATATAATTGTGTTTAATTGTTCGATCATGTTAGAACTTTCACCGAGAAATATCTCAACTCTTCAGTTTCGTTCGATCACTCTCTATAACAAAATAACAAACACCTAATTTCTTCATCTGTTTCAAGAACAAAAATCAAGTTCAACAGCAGAAGATATGATATTTTCGTTATGGCGAATGGTAGAACAAAACTGAAGGGTTAAAACATTTTTTGGTGAGAGGGTCAAAAATGGTCAAACGATTAAATACAAGTATATCGCTCATATATACGTGGCGCCCTACCTTGAGTTACATATTCGTATTTGATCGTTTGACCATTTCACATATGGTTATGCATATACTTGATATCTTCCCACGAATTGATATAATGAGTACTCAACTGACGAATTCAAACAAGAACGAAACTACAGTGAGTTGCTCCTATTCATGACATCCAATTAGATTGTACCACTACTATTGTGGCCCTAGTTGACGATGATTATGATGAGTAGATCAGTGAAAGATATTTATATTTGATGTGATGTGTTGAATTTTGCTGCCTGCATAAAAATCTTCTTTGATAGAAATGTTCAATTCGAGACAGAAAACTCCTGAGTAACTCGAACTAACTTCAACTGAAGTATAACATTGAAATTTTTGAGTAAAGAATAACTTGGGTACTAATATTGTGGAAGTAAAAATCTTGCATATCATTTGGTATGGAAATTATTGGAAAAATTCGGAAATCTATACATCCATTTTCTAGGATATAAATAGGCAAAATTTTGAGCTCATTTCTTGAAAAGATGACATTGAAGTTCTATTCACTCTTATAAAGAGACTAACAGGAACATTGTGGAAATGAAACCCAAGCACATAGGCTGATAAGAAAGTTGTCAACGAAAAACGGGAAAATCAATTCCGTATGTTTCCTCACACGGAGAAGTATAAATTGAGAGAAATTGTGGCTCATTCCTCAAATTGGCGACATCAAACTTTTCTAACCACATTTTGAGAGTGAGAATCAGGCGCATCAGTTGATATAGAAATTATCGCAGTAAAAGTGGGATATCTCTATCCCGTAGCAGGAGGTATAAATTATTTTATTATATTGAACTATGATTTAACTGAATAGATGAACTTGTGTTGAACACTGATATTTGAAATGAATAAAAAATTAAATATAAAATTATAAATCATTTTTCTTTTCAGTTATGAACACATTCTTTTAAGGCATATTGAGCACAAAATTAACGAGTTCTTTCAACACACATTACAAAAAAGGAAAATCGAAGCTTGCCGTTTGAAAGATCACATTACTTGTTCTTGCACGATTCGGTTGATATTAATTTTCATCTAAGTAGCACAGGTGTGATCTCTTTTTCAATAAAAACGTAGTATACTCTTTACATTACGCACAGCGCATTATCTCATCGAAAAATAAATTTCTTAGAAGATGAAATCAATCAAGCTCTACAAAATAATAATTTATTATCATCAAACAAACGCACAATCATATTTTGAGACAATATCTTGAATTAATTCTCAGTAACAAGACTTTCCTCCATCATTTTCTTCATATCTATTGACAGATACAATGCGTAACCAATACGAATTATCATTTTTTATCGAAACAAATTGATGGGCCTCATTATTAATGCTTTCAATTTTGGATTTATCGCAAAAAATTACACTCCAAACTCTATTTTCACATCGCTATCCGAGTTATCCCTCACAACAGAGGTAGCATGCCAATTTATGATTGATATACAATGTTCCAGTTTATCAATATTTCAATTCCTGACATATGTAATACACTTCAGTATACTCTTTATTTCAAACTATCCCTAACGTCCAGTAACTCTTAACTCTTAAAATAAAAAACACAAAGATACATAAAGCTTATAATGGACCAGCTTTTAATGAACTTTCGGTTAAAATGAACCTACGAACCTGAACCTCAAGTACGAGTTCCATAATGCACCCGTTTATAACGAGCTTTCGCCTAAAACGAACCTTATTTTACACTATATTTAATAGTACGCATTTATTTTTAGTTAAAACGAACTTGTGCAGGAATTTAACAGACGAAAATTGACGAAAGCGCCCGATCGCGAAGAAATCGGCGATTGCCGATTATAGTGGGGATGGGTATCCTGGAATTCCCGCATTTATGTCGGATCAAATAACGCAAGCCTTTATGTTATTTGGGAGTTATTTGTTTTGTTTTGCTGACTTTTGCATTACGGAGAGTGCAAATTGAAGTTATTATTTAAATAAACACAATAATTTGTAACTTGTTGAACGTAAATCGTTTAGTTTAAAAACTAAATACAAAATTATCAAAAAATTGCAAAGTGGTCAGAAACAAAGTGTTGTTTGTAAAAATGGCACTCAGCAAATCAACAGCAGGCACAATTTGGAAAGAGCGCGAAAAAATATTATTAGATAATTTCGAGAAATAAATTCAAAAATAAAAAACCTTTAAATCCAGAGGTCGACCAATCCCTATCAAAATGGTTTTCAGAACAGGGTAAAAATGTTACAATTAGTGGAGCGATATTGCAATCAAAAACTGAATATTTTGAAACTAAACTACAAGAAACAGAATGCCGTTTAAGCAGAAGTTGGATTGAGAGATTTAAAAGACGGTATAACATTACTAGCAGAAAAGTTGGAGAAGCTGCATCTTTAGATATGAGAGTTGTGGACGATTGGCTCCAAAATAAATGACCGTTTATTCGAAGAAATCACTAAGACGCCAATATCTTTAACGGGTATGAAACCGGCTCATTCTACAAATTTATCACAAATAAAACATTAGCATTTAAGGAAGAAACTTGCTTGGGAGGCAAGTTAGCAAAAGAAAGATAACCGTTATTGAGTTGTTGCCAATTTACCAGGTACAGTAAAAAGAAAATTGTTGGTAATTGGTAAACCAAAAATCCCTAGTTGCTTTAAAAATGTTAATTCCTTGCAGGTAAATTATAAATTCAATAAAAAGGCTTGGATGACTTCTGAAATTTTTATTAATGACTGAAGGGAATGGAATGAAGACTTGGGCGAAAAGAATAAGGAAATCCTCTTACTAGTAGACAACTGTCCCGCTCATCCCCAAGTGAATGGTTTAGACTTCATTAAATTAATTTTTATGCCTAACAGGAGTTCAAAATTGCAACCGAACGATCAAGATATGATAAACAGCTTAAAAAGTCATTGCAGGCGGCGTTTGCTTTCCAAAATGATCAATTTTGAAAGTGAAGGAAACGAAATTTTTACTGTTAATCTCTTGGATGCTATAAACTTTATTTATACAGCTTGGCAAAAGAATTGCAAATAACAATAGCAGATTGTTTTCGACACGGTGGGTTTCATATGCAAAATGAGGATGAATTTGAGTCAGATGATGACTTGCCTTTAGCATCTTGGTTAGCAAAATATCAAGGGACAACTGAAGATAATTCAACTTCACTTGTTGAAGAGATGTCGCCATTTAACCACTCTCGACTTTGGTGAATATGTTAACATCGATGACAATGTGATCAATGCAGAATATTTGGAAGATAATGCAATATTAGCTAGTGCTGTGGCAAACAGGGAAGAATTCATTGAAATACACGATGGAATAAATGACGATGATGATGAAGAAGAGACACGTTCTAATGACAATGTTAGTGTGTTATCAGATGCTATTAAAAGTTCAGCAGAAGTTCGTTTTCTCTTAACTCAAAATAATACTCCTCAAAGCGTTTTCAACAAAGTGGCAGATGTGAAGTCATATGTAGATGAACTTAATATTGCCCAAAAACAAAAACAAACAATAATTGATGACTACTTTAAACAAAACTAAACTTCATACTTACTCATGTATTTTTTTTATTATATAAAACCTTTAAGTATTATATTTCAGAAAATAAAAATTTTACAACTTCTCGAATTTTTGTTCATTTATTTTATTTATTTAACTTCGCTTAAAGTGAACCCGCGTTGCTGGTCCCTTGAAGTTCGTTATAAGAAGACATCACTGTAGTAGCCATAAACATAAATACTTGATAATAAAGCACGACCTAGAAGGAGAAATAATCCCAAGAATAATTGTTGCTATACTATGATATATCTTTATTGTATAGTGAGCAGAAATGTTAGGGATTAGGTTAGATATACATTCTGTCAAAAAAGTATCGGGAATTGATTATTTATAAAATCTGCATGAAACGATTGTCAAAATTTTTGTTGTTGCTAAGTTGGCACAACAGTTTTTATACTGACGCCGAGTTTGAAAGAGATAGTTTGTTTGCAGTACTCGATTTCGTCAGTCTCAAAAGTGTGTTACAAATGGAATTTCGGGTGCCAAATCGCTGAAAATGTTACAGAAGGCTTACGGTGAATCGATTTTATCAATAACACGTGCATATGAGTGGTACAGTGCATTCAACTGCGGCCGAGATGTGGTGGAAGATTTCCTCGCTCTGGTCGGCCATCAACATCTTCAACTGAGTAAATATCAACAAAGTGAAGTAAATGTCAATTGAAAATCGTCATGTAAGTTTGAGACAGATAGGCAATCGACTCTCTGTGTCTCACGAATCAATTCGTATCATTTTAATCGATTGTTTGGGCATAAAACTCTGCTAATTCCAAAGGACCTGAATTTTCTTCAAAAATTGAATCGCGTGAAAGTCGCTGAAGACATGCTAGAACGAGTCAATTTCGACCCCACGTTCATAAAAGGCATTAAAACCTGTGATAAGACATGCATGGGTTTATGAGTTTGACAAGCAAACAAGCTTCGGAATGGCCTTCCAACTGAACCGAAACCGAAAGAAACATGTTGAAGTCGATCAAAAATTAAGGGAATGTTGACTTGTTTGATTATCGCGGTGTTGTGCACTCGGAATTGTTGCCAGGTCAGATGATGAATAAAGAATATTACCTGAGAGTTATACGGCGTTTGAGAGAGCAAATGCTTCGAAAAAGACCAGATTTGTGAAAACAAAACTCGTTGATTTTGAAAATCAATTCGAACTAGATTTCTTAGTGTAATAATGAAAGCATCATGGATATTAATGCCATTACGAAATTAATAGGGAAGACAACTGGAGCACGTCAGTTTTATATAAAAGTAACTTCAATAATTGTATTATAGATTTCACCAGAAATAGTAATAACAAACAAAACCCAATGCAGTCTTATACTAATGTGCACAATTGTTCAAATCCACCGAAAATCCTTTTCTCCCGGTCAATTAATCGAGGACACTGAAAAAATTGAATTCTGGTTATTTCTTTGTGAATTTGGGAAAAAAATGAAAACAATAATTTTTCGTAAGATAATGGCGAATAAAATGATGGGTTACATCAAACGAACGCATAATTGGAAGAAAAGTACAGTGACTATCACTTTCTGGCATATAAAAATTATTAGATTTGAAAACCAGTATCATATCCTTCTAAGATCATATTCATTACTAGGTTAACCTCAATTTCCAGTTCTACAATCCATTTAGGGTGGAGACTTCTCCGTGTAATTCAAAACCAAAAACTCTATAGCAAATTTCGATATTATTTGTGAATTGTGCTCTCTCGTTGAGGATCGTTAGCAAACTGGTATTCATGAATTTGTTAGAAAATTATGTATATTAATGTCGGTTCTCAGTTAATTCTTGCTTCTATATTTAACTCTACGCTGTATATATCTATTTTGAGAGTGCAGGAACATGTATTAAGAATTTATGAGAATAATACTTGCACCAAACAAATGAATTTAAGTAAGGATATTATTATTATTAGTGACCCAGGTTTTGACATGTGGGTATTGCCATACGCTTCACAGTATATATAAACATTGAAAGCAGTGGATTTTTCCTACCTTCAGTCTATTTAGGTTGCCATCCCTGGCGGCATTATAAACTACACTTTTGTAATCCATAATGAATGCACTTCCACAAAACAAAACTATTTTCCTCTCGAAAAATCAAAGTTCCATCGCTCTAAGCCAACCGCTACAGCTGATTCGATGGATTTGATTTCGTAGCTCAGGCAAGCACTCCTCTCATTAAACCGTCACGAAACTGAATGCTTGTGCTTATTGATGTTCTATCTCGAGAAGCTAACGACAGCAAACTCTTTAGCTGCGCATGACAAAACTACTGTTGTTTTGATCCTTATAGAGGAGTGTCCATGATTATTTCTCAAAAAATATTATGGACTAAATTTGTATAATTATACAAGTTATCCCAACTGTCATTAAATCTTAATACTGGATAGCAGGAAACTCAATATTTCCGTTATTAAAATCAGTCAAAAGTAAGTTATTTGTGAAGGAGAAAATATAGGTATGAGGGCTCAAATTTTCAAATGTTAAGAAAGTTATATGCAGTAATCGAAATGTTTGCTAAGCCCAGGAGCTCGGTTCGAATCCGAGTTCAAGTCAGGGTGTCGTCCTTGAACAAAAAAGTGAATTTGACTAAGAAATCATCATCGACTTTGGATACATAGCTCAGATCTGAGTCCATAAAAACTATTGAAGGCCAGATAACTTGTAATCCTTAGTGGTGGCAGTTATCATTGCATGGTCTGAGTGGTTCGGAGTCCACTATGAACTGTAGGTCCATAGAAACAAACAAATCGAAAGGTTATTAGGTATATTATTAGATAAATTCAATACACTGAACACATAATGAAAATGGCTCTATTGAAGAATATCGATACTGGTTTCATTGCTTAACTATATTAAAGCTTTTAAATGATGATCATATTTATATTGGAAGATAAATTAATGTGAATACATTTCAGAGTTCAAAATATTTCCAAAAAGTGTGGCGCTTTATCAGACATTGGTATTGCCTCTATTATTTGAAGAAGCTACTTAGGAAATATCTCACAATGAATACCGCTCATCCAAAGCTTTTTTATAGTGATTTGAACATTAAAATCAGGATATTGGAACAAATATAAGAAAAAACCTATTAAATTCTTTGAATTACTATATAAGTAAATTTTGTGCAGTTTGTATAATAAAATAATTATATTATAAATTTGGTAATATTTCGTATTAAATATAAATAAATATCTAAATTTGATTGGCAGAGACCGTATACGAACAGGAACAATAAGCCTCTGCAATAAGTTTCTAGTGCGCCATCTTATTCAAGAGATGCGAAGCAGCATAAAATATAATGTTCACTGTACTGTCTTTTCAGCTCTGTCGTGAGCTCTCCACCTGTAGAAGTCTCCCATGCATGGAATGTCTGATTGGTACATATCTCCTTAGCACAGATGTCGCCAGAAACATATCAGCTGAACCAACATGATGTTCCTTTGTGGAAATATTAATATCTTTTGTGAAGAATTTCCTTATTTAGTTTCATATTTTTCATAAATCGAAAAATATTTCTCAATTTAAATATTTTGAAGCACTATGTGCGATATATTTCACATATTCAGTAAGGATGTCACACGCATACCACACTGTTCTTGATCAGTAAGGCGCTCGTTTATCTCAGTATTTTCGTAGGCGAAAGGAAAGATTTTTCCGGACCTCGTCAAAATTAAAGGACCACAGTCACAGTCACTATTTTCGTTGTATGATAGGCAAAAGATGTCAAGGTACTAATTGCGTTCAATATCAAGTAGGAAGCTTCTGTCAACCCGAGCTATACCCAGTATCGCCTGTTTATAGTGATTTTTATTTACTAACAAATTTTTACTGGGAAATCGGGGTTAAGAGAACGGAATGTGTTTGAGGTTAAAAACTTATAATTTGCAGAGTGTTTTTACGCGTTTCGGCACAGGGCCATCATCAGGAAACATTCATCTCTGCACAATTATTATCTAAAACAGAAATCATAATTTCAGTAAAACACATAATACAATTCTTACGGTAAAAGCTATTCACCTTACACATTCTCTCTTTACATCATTATCGTCACTGGTAAAACAATTACAAAAAAGCAAGACAAACAATAACAATTAATATTTGAATATAACTGGTTGCAGCAATCCATTGAAGGGTGTATCATAGACCAAGTATAGTATATAAATCATCTTTGGTGTATTCAAATTATCAGATGGATTGCTGCAACCAGTTATATTCAAATATTAATTGTTATTGTTTGTCTTGCTTTTTGTAATTGTTTTACCAGTGACGATAATGATGTAAAGAGAGAATGTAAGGTGAATAGTTTTTAAAGTAAGAATTGTATTATGTGTTTTACTGAAATCATGATTTTTGTTTTAGATAATAATTGTGCAGAGATTAATGTTTTCTGATGATGGCTCTGTGCCGAAACGCGTAAAAACACTCTGCAAATTATAGGTTTTTAACCTCAAACACTTTCCGTTCTCTTAACCCCGATTCCCCAGTAAAATTTGTTCATTTTATATATATATATATATACATTTTTTTCTCATTTATCTGGCGCAGTCATCATGATTTTTGTTTTATATGATGGCTCTGTGCCGAAACGCGTAAAAACACTCTGCAAATTATAGGTTTTATACCAAATTTTTCCTGTTTTTCTGATGAAAGCACTTTATCTCTTATGATATATTTATTATATATATATATATATATATATATATATATATATATATATATATATATATATATATATATATATATATATATATATATATATATATATATATATATATAAATCAATTGCTGTTAGTCTCGCTAAAACTCGAAAACAGCTGAACGGACTTATCTTATCTTGGTCTTGAAATGTTCGTGGAGGTCTAGGTAAGGTTCATAAGGTGGAATAACTGCCGGGAAAACCATAAAAATAGCATTTTTTTATTTCCCAGACGTTTTCTAAATAAAATGTAGAGGCAATTTGAACTTTATTGCTATTCATATCAAATTATAATCACACACTATTGTCTAAGCAATGTAGGTGTGTTCCTAAAGTTAAAGAGTGAATTTACAATTTATTACCGCTGCACAAAGTTGAGATTCAGTCATACCTATCAAATTAGTCTTCGCGTGCGCGTTGGAGGATGATCTAATGTCGCGTTCCGAAACTACCAAAGGAAATCGCTAAGGCGACAAAATTGCATAGTCACAAAATGTAATAGATCAGATCACTGGAGGCACTGGACAGAACGTTGAAAGATCTTCGTGACAACTAAAATAATTTTGGTAAGGCCATGATTCTGTTGTCAGGTGATTTTCGTCAGACTCTTCCTAACATGTGAGTATTTTTGCAACATGATGAAACTAAAAATGTTTTTGCGAAGCACTTGTTAGACATTGGAAATAATAGAGTTGCAGTGGACACCTCGACAGGATTCATCACATTACCCACAGACTTCTGTCAAATCACAGATTCAAAAGAACAGCTTATTCAGCGTGTTTTCCCAGATATAGCTCAATAACCATAATTGGCTGGGTAAACGAGCAATATTGGCGGCGAAAAATGAAGATGTCAAGGATCTCAATGCGACCATTCAGAAATTTCTTCCAGGACAGTTGGTTTCCTTCAAATCAGTCGACACCGTTATGAACCAGGATGATGCAGCCAACTATCCCACGGAGTTTTCAAATTCACTGGAATTGCCTGGATTACCACCTCACAATTTGCAGTTAAAAGTAGGATCAGTTGTCATCATGCTGCGTAACATTAATCAACCTCGACTATGCAATGGAAAAAGACTGGCTGTGAAAAACGTGCGGAATAACGTCATTGAGGCAACAATCCTAAAAGGAACATACAAAGGAGAGGATGTCTTGATCCCGCGAATACCGATGATTCCAACAGGTTTAACCTTTCGAGTTTAAACGCTTCTATTTTCCAGTACGTCTGGCCTTTGCGATGATCATAAATAAATCGCGACAGTCGTTAGAAGTTTTCGGAGTGAACTTGGAGTTTCCCTGTTTCGTGCATGGAGAATTATACGTCGCGTGTTCGCGCGTCGGAAAGCCATCTTCTTTGCTTATTTACGCACCACAGAACAAAACAAAAAATATAGTTTATGAGAGAGCTTTAAATTGATTGAAAGACTATCATAACACTGTGTGTCTGTCAATATCAAATATGAACATAATAAATAGCCAGTATTTCATAAACTCTGTTTTGTAAGTAAGCAACATGATGTACCGAAAATAATAATAATACTTCAAGCTTCATTGAAGAAAATGCTTTTTATTAAATACGGATTCGTTTTGTTTGTTTTAAAGTTAATTTCTACAAAAGTTCAGGTTAGGTTAGAATTTATTTATCGATTGAGGCAGTACGAAATATATATATATATATATATATATATATATATATATATATATATATATATATATATATATATATATATATATATATATATATATATATATATATATATATATATATATATATATATATATATATATATATATATATATATATATATATATATATATATATATATATATATATATATATATATATATATATATATATATATATATATATATAATGTTTTGTGTTTTTAACAAGCAAAACTGTCGTGCGAAATAATATAAAATAATGTGTGTATGACAGTTACATTTTCCTAATTAAAACGAATCCTTCGTATTACAAGTACTGTGTAGTGCCTCATTGTAAAAGCACATCTATAGAATCTCCAAACAAATTGTTTATTTATGTCCCAAACAATTAACAAATGCGCGATAAGTGGCTAAAACTTACGAGAGGGGATGACGCCCTCGTTTGTCGATAGATTCAAGAATGTATTTTCGCGAAGATCATTTCGATGTATTTCACAATCAATAAGGTATTTAATCTGAAGTAAAACTGATAACTTCGTAGAATCACTATTTCAAACTATTTTATTGGTAGAATGATATTGAAAAATAATATTGAATTGAGTTGAGGTTATGTTGTTTTGGTTTTGCAATCTTTCTTTAGTGTTACATTTATTGTAATAAACATACTGTTTTTGTTCTTCTAGTTGTCAATGATTAATTATATGCAGTATCATATTATGGGGACGCTACTACAAGTGCGTTTGACACCGGGTTGTACTCCAAGTGAAATAAGTGTCAAGAAGACAGACGAACAGCACGTAACTAATGGCATCATCTCCATGCGAAGTTAGTAAGGACCTGCAATTAAAATTATTATTAATAGCATATCATATCATCAAAGTCTTAACATTGCAGAATTCCGATGATCAGAAAAAACTGTTTGACGCGTAAATCTGCCAAGCAGCATCAATTTTGAGAAAATTACCACTAGTTCCTCTGGTATATTTCGCTTCATGGCTGATCGATATTCGATATAAAATATAAATAACGATATAAAATATAACTAACAATACCTGTATCAACTTGAGATAATAATTATTTAAATTGAAAAAAAACATCAATAACTTGTTCAGTACTGCAAAACTGTCAACAACAATAACGATGTCCACGATGTTTTCCACGGCGTGACGCAACAGTTTCTGATTGGCGTTCTCTGGCACGTGACTGAATACCTAATTTAGCCGAATTTAATAACTAAAAACATGAATAAACCTCATTTATTTTAATAAATAATTCTGTTTTTGTAACCTTCATGTCATTGTAAATCGTTAGAAAGTCCAATCCATGATACTTATTCTTATGATACTTATTCTTAGTTGACACAAGCCTATTACCAAGTTTTGTTACTTCGTAATCCTCTCGCTATGAACCTCCTTCTCCAGGTTGTCATCGCCCATGTTTATGCCTGCTGATCCATTGTTAACGACTCGCCAATCAGTGATAAGCCTCGTATCAAAGTATACTTGATAATTATAGTTTTCCATTACGTTCTTCAATTCGTACTTGTAACAATCAGTTACAGGGTATTGTGATTTGCTACAGGAAATGGATGCTACGGCAGAAAATTCGATATGGCTGGAGGCAAATGTCAAATATCAATATTATGATTCCATTAATTTTATTTCACATGTCTGAGAGTTGCCTTTTGAGATTTTGAAAATTATAAGATACAAGAAATAATGAAGTGTAAGTGTTAGTTCTGACTAGAAGTTCATATAATAATTACGAATGAATCATGAACGCTCTTAAACGAGTATTTGACTACTTATGTTATTGGAAAAATCTAATTCAAGCCTGTGTGGTTCTTGCTTTTAATTTAAAGAAATTCTTTGTCAATCATTTTTCGTATGATGATAAACATTTTCTCGGTATTGTGTTCGATATCCATGAGATTCTCTTAGAAGAGTTCATATCGAAAATGCTTCTCATGATACTGTCCTCAAAAAATATTGATAAGTGTAATTATGAATTTTATGAAACATATTTAATTTTGTGAAGCTAATGATGAAAAAGATTCAAAGCGTCTCACATTATTCACATAACAGTCATTATACTATTCCATTCATATTTAGACCATTTAACTTCATAAAGGTCTTAATTCAACAATACAGTTTGTTTTTCATTAGGAAACAATAGGGGATTAAATTCTCATTATCGCAGCGGCTTAAGCTTAAAGAAAACAGTTGAAGCAATTGGTAATTTTGTATTTATCTTTTGACCTTTTGTTTGAATCACAGGAAGTATTGAATAATAGGCTCTAAATTTTACGGTCGTATTAGTGAATGTATGCATTTGTTCTGTTTTCACCGATATGTTTGGATATAGTACGCTACATAGAAAAGCTAACCAGTTTCTTTCAAAAAACCGCGAAGCTGACGCAATTGACAAGTTTGCAAAACATTATTGACTCAACGATTATTAACGCTCCTCTGAGGGGTGTGGGTTGGTTTGGTGCATGTAAAATCAACCCCCTACTCTCAGCACCACCTAAGTCAAGATTCATTATAGGGTTCCAGTGGCATATCTCTGGAAAAGTCTCTTAATTTTCTATTCAAAAATAGTATCTTTATGAACATTTAATATTACACAGAAAGCCCAAACACAACGAAAGTCTGTATTCCAACGAAAATTTGACAATGCTCAAAATCAAATTATTTTATATTTACCTCTTCTTTGTTAAGAAAAAGCTGGGACAAGTTCATATTTGATTGAAGGGAGACCAATTTCCGAGTAGGTTCGGAGCATGTGGAATCAACTCCCTAACCTCAGCAGCTCTTAAGTTGAAATTCATTATTGGGAAAGTGGATCGAGTGATATATCTTTTAATTTTCTATTAAAAATGTTTGTCTTTATTTGATTTATCAAAATCCTCACAATCAGACATTTACATTCTCAGTAAGTCGGCAGAGAAATATTCATCAAGTGAGAAGTAGGGATTCTGCACAAGAAGTTTATTTAAATTCGTTTTCAGTTTATTTATAGGCCAATTCTTCGCATGTAGGGGCTAGTGATTAAAAATTTTCGCAACCATGTAGGAAACATTCTTCTGCAGGTAAGCAGACTTCATGTGGGGCAGTTCTATATTCTTGGTCCTCTAGTAAGGTGTGGATTAATTTCTTCTCTTTTAACAAAATGTTCTCCATTATTCTTGATGAAAACAATGCATTCATATATGTACAGTCCAACAACTGTGAGCACTGATGTTCTCCCGAAATATGGTCTACACGATTCGGTCCGGTCCAGGCCCAGCATTGCTCTCAGACACCTCTTCTGCAGAACGAAAAGCCTCCCCATGTGCACAGAGTTTCCCCAGACAACGATGCCATACCGCAACCTACTGCTCACATATGCATGGTATACCAAGATAGCAGTATCCACATCAACAAGTTTCGACAGTGTCCTTAACGCGTTTATGTACGTAGACATATTTCTGGCAACAAGACCGATATGTTCAACCCAGCTCAGTCGATAATCCACAGTCACTCCCAGCATCCTCAGACTCAGGTTGTAACCGTAGAGTCCCTACACTGAATTGTTTCGCTCTTGAAGCTCATGCCATAGGAAAGTCTAGCAACTGCGTCTTATCCTTATTCATTCGTAAATCACGGCATGAAAACTACTCCTTCAGGTCATCCAGAGCCCCGCCCGCTCGTGCATCAATCGAAGTTTTATCTGAAAGCATCAGTGTGATGTCATCCGCATACTGAATCATGGGCTCAGGTACCGCAGCAGGCAAATCATTGGCATACACAATGTACAGAAGTGGCTCCAAGACAGAGCCCTGTGGCTTGGTGATTTTGTTCCGCAACATGTTGAGTTCTATCTGTTACATAGCTCTTAATAAGCTCTAGTGCCCCTCACACCAACCGCGTATAATCTATCAAAAAGTTTTTCATGATTGACACTATCAAATGCTTTACTCAGGTCTAGGCATGCCAAAGCAGTGACTCTACTACTATTTAAGTTCTTCAATTTATTTGTAATAGCGACATATATAGCTCTTGTAGTTGATCTACCCTTTCTAAATCAATTCTGACTTTCAGTCAACACTTTATACGTCTCAAAAAAGCTGAAAATTCTGCTGTGTATTAATTTTTCAAATATTTTGCTAATATTACTCAAGAACGAAATCGGTCTGTAGTTCGCCATTTCCTTTTTGTTGCCCTTCTTGAAAATTGCCTTTATCTAAGCCACTTTCAGGATGTCAGGATATTTGACCCATATTTGCGATATGTGCCAATACCGGAGATATCTCCTGGGCCACTGTCTTGATCAGCGCTACAGGAATATCGTCAAAGCCGCAAGACCCAGTATTCTTAAGAGTCATTATAATGTTGAAGACTTCGACTGGATCTGGGTTCTCTAGTACCAGACTACTTGTAGGACTTCCACAGCCAACACCAACCCTGTCAACGTTACTGTGTCCACACCTACCACTACTAACGAAATATGCATTTAGCTCATTTAAGATGTCCTCACTGGTTTTGTCTTTAGTTGAGATCTCATTCAAGACGGAAACATTCTTAGGCTTGTTGCCTGTGTACGTCTCAGTCTCCAGGTAGCTCTCTGTTTGTTGTTGGAATTAGATATATACCTACTGTTATCCATCGCTTTTGCCATTTGAATAATTCGTCTCAAAATCTTACAGTATCTATCATAATATTCGCCCCTGACTCAAGCCAAGTATCTGTCATATGCCAGATCAGGATCAGACATCTGATACAAAGCTGTCCAATCAATACCTCCCAACTCAGATCTGAAACTGATCATCTTTGACTGAGAGTACACCTTTCGCTTCACCAGTCTCCGCGCAGTAGTAATAATAATCATTCTCAATTGTCGATATTGGGATACCCAAAATCCTCATTGGTTTACACGGGCATACACACAAACGACTTAGCAATTGAATGTTTGTTCAAAATTAAATATTACTCAACCTTCTGAAAAGAAGAAGGTGGCAAAGCCCAATTTAGGTTGTGAAAATTTCAGATAACCTTTACGCCCTTGATGAGAAACATTTCCCACTGATTCAGTAATTGGCTGACGTTAAATATTTTGAAATCAAAATCAATCAGACTGTTGTTCTAAGGAATGCCATCTTTTGACTAAGCAGCGACAATCAACTTCATTGTGACTTTTTGGTATCACAATCAATATCAAATATCAAATAAATATTTCTTCATGTATTTCAGAAGTCCTTGAAGTTAGATTAATTTAACAATATGAAAAATTCAACAGGGAAATATTGGTAACAACCTCAAAACCCCATTATTCCCAATTTAAAGTCTCATTATCTCATACAGTGTGTTCTACTTCGTGTAGAAGCAACTCCATTCATTATTAAACTATTTCAATTTATGTTTACCTTAGTGATATTCAAGAACTTTAGCATATACTATGAGATATATACTTCATTTATATATTTCATTTTTTCCAGCTTCAAAACGGAGAAAATTTATCTGGAAATGTTTTTCTTTCATAATACTGAAAATGGCATTATTTCAATTCTGATTTATTCATGAATACAATGCGTGAGGTTAGAGTGAGGTTAGATTTACATATTACAGAATATGAAAGTCACCAAATTCTGGTTGAGCCAAGTTATTCATTTAACGTGAACGTTCGAATCTTTATAGCCGAAAGGTCCATATTAGTAAAAAAATCAGTTATGTTTCAGTTCACAAACTTTCTCTAATTATTACAGATGCCAAAGAAGTGTATAAACAAAAAAAGGTGCGACCTTGATGAAGCTGTTCCAACGAAAACTTTGAACCAGTACAAAGCTGATCAAGAATACTAAATCAAGAAACAGACCCTGCAGTCTCGAATAAAGAATCTTTTGAAGAGAAAACCTATAGAAGACGACTGTGCGAATGAGAGTGATAATGAAAATAACCTTGTGTTCTCGAGTAAATACACATCCCAACAAGTATTGATCCATGAAGATCAGCATGTTGTTTATATAAAAAAGTGTTTGGATTTGAAGAATAGCTGGAAAACTACAAAACTCCAAGCATATGGCTGGAGAAAAAAATTGCAAGTGGCTCTTATACAGATATTTTCGAAAAACAGAAAATAGTTTTTGAAAGTACCTTACCATACTTATCAATTATTATGTTGTAGGTCTCGATTGATTACGCGGACTTTAGAGAAAAGGTACGAAAAAGTAATATCCCTTCGCAAGACAGAGAACACAAATTTGAGTAGATCTATGGCCTTCAAGATACCAGTCATACAAAACCCCTGTAAGAATAGTTGCACAGAAGGTAAAAAACAAGTAGCGCACATATATTCTCTGGAAAGATGAGTGCGTGTGATAATTATCGGTATCATAAATACATCCCTCTTTAGCCATTGCATCGGGTAATAAGAAAGGATGGAAACCAAGTGAACTTATCCCCAACGTAATTGAACACTTTGCTGAGTTCGTTAAATTTTCTACTGAAAATAAGATACTCCTTCTCGTAGACAATCATGAATTAAACATTTCTGGGAATGTCATCAGGCTCTGCCAAGCAAACGCCATCATTTTGCTTTGGTTTTCCACACATACGACTCACAGAATGCAGATACTGGACGTGAGAGTATATGGACCTTTCAAGTCATACATATCCAATGCACAGCATGAATGGTTACAAATTCAGGTCGTGTAATTACCATTCGCCATTTAGCCAGCTTGGCAAAACTTGTATATGAGCATGCCTTCACAGTAAAAAATAAAACAAGCTCGTTCAAATTCACGGGGCTTGGTGATTATGATTTTGTAGCAAGTCAGGATATTGAGAAACCTATTCATGATGAGATCGGACTAAATGAAATCATAGAAGCCAAAAAACTAACGTCAAATATTTCTTCTACACAAACAGGTCAAATGGCAATAGACGTTCATAGTCGACAAGAATCAACACCACCTACTTCTACGTCAAAGAGTCATTCGAATAGAATATAGAAAGAAATCAACATCGTCTGTTCCTCCAAAATCACATAGCCATACAGTTCCACTGAAAAACTTTTCATCAAAACGGTCTCTACCCATTGTTCCACGCATTATTCTAAGGCCGATTTGAAAAAGGCGAATAAGAAGAATTCTAGAAAATCTTATTCCGTACCTCTCTCTATAACCGCCTCGGTAGCTGCACGGTTAGTGAGCAATTATGTAGGAATATGCTTAGCCAAGGTGTCTGGTTCGACTCCGGGTTCAAGTCATGGATGTTGTCATTGAACAAAAAAGTGATACTTGGAACGAGTCGCCTAAAGGAGGCATAAATTTCCGAAGACCAGATAACTTGTAATCCTTGTAGTGGCAGTTGTCATAACACAGTCTAGGAGAGTGGTTCGGAATCCACTATAAGCTGTAGGTCCACTGTGTAAATGGGCTAAGTTCCCGAGCACATTTTTAAAAGACGAAACAAACAAACAAGCCTCTATGAAATTTTTGTTTTCAGGGTTAGTGTGATGTGGAAGCCAGTGAACCCAAAAGTCAAATCATCTTGGTTGGCCACAGCTGTGGCATAACAGGCATCGCCTCCTCCCAAAAGTTCAGAATAAAAAAATATCCAGAAAATGAAAAAAGGGAAGCATACAAGAAGAAAGAACGAGAAGAAAGTCGAAGACGAAACGTCAATAATGAAAAAGCAGTTGATATGATGTTTCAGTATTGATGTTACTCTGAACGATGTCTAAGGCGGAAGATGTTTTGGAAGAAATGAAAGTTTTCAGTTTCTAAAAATTTTCTATGCTGGAAAATAATTTATATTCATAATGATGATAACGAGGTTCATTTTTTACGACGGACTTTCTAGGTAAATTCAAAAACCCAGAGTGTTTATAAATTCAATGTGAATTTGTCTAATTTGAATATGACATGAACTCTTTCTTCAAGTGATAATTAGTTTAAGATAATTTAATCGAAGTTTTGAATTATTTTTTCAACATGTTGACTTTTCATTGTTCTTACCTTAATAGTTTATCTTTGTTAAACGAGATTCGCATGAAAATGCGCATCATGGTTTGATCGTTTATAACATTATTTTCCATTTGTTGTGTTCAATTTCGAGTTTTTTTATGTGAATATATAACTTTTCAAATAGCTATTCGTCTAACAATCAGAATGAGAGGACTACTTTTCATTGAACATACTCCAACGAAAGAAAATAGCCGAAAGATCCCCATCTACTAGTTGCATGTTTCCCACCGGTCGTCATGATTTTGTTTTGTATGGTACAAAGCTTATCATAAAATATTTCAAATATGAACACGAAATTAACGTGCTTATTTTAAGTGATATTTAATTTTTATAATAACATTTTGTTTAATGTTCCAAGTATTTGTCCAAATCCAAACCTGTTCGTAATCAGGATTGTAATAATTTGTGTGTGCAAAGACCCCTCCCAAATCTGCCGTAGATTGCTTGTACAATGTACAGGACATACACGACAATTCTGCTTAATAACAAACCCTTTTCGCAAAAGAGTGATGAGAAAATGATTTAATTCGAATAAATCAGAGTGAATCACCAAACACACGACGCTTATGGTGATCAAGCGGCTTCAATTCTTTGGTCAGTAAAACT
Source organism: Cryptolaemus montrouzieri (assembly GCA_013387265.2). Lineage (NCBI taxonomy): Eukaryota > Metazoa > Arthropoda > Insecta > Coleoptera > Coccinellidae > Cryptolaemus > Cryptolaemus montrouzieri. Next base: position 40,424,413 of record JABFTP020000124.1, on the reverse strand, counting down.
TGCTCTTATGAGTCTTATAGCAGTAAGATTCTCTGGGCTCTTTGCGTTTTTGTGTCTTGTTGGTGCTTCTGTACCGTGTGCCGTGAATTCTCTTCCCGAATTTTCATCATTGGGTGAATTGAAAGAATGAAAGGTTACCATGTAACGAGGAACTATTCCAGGCAGAACTCAAAATATTCACATGATAATGAATACGTCTTTATAAAGACAATTAAGTTCAATAATTAATTAATTGTGATATAATTGATAGAGTTTTCAACTCTTTATACCCACTGATAATATGAAATTAAAATGTCTACTATAGTAAGTTGATGTTTCCAGACGAATAATCACAGGATATCCCATCTTCTATTCGTCCACCCTAATGCAATAAAATAACCCTCATAAAGTTGTTCACCCGATTAAAATTGGATGTTATTTTGTACAGTATTGGACTTATACCATAATCAAATTATACCTCTATCACATCGTAGAACGAACATGACAATTAGTTAAATGATGTCATATAATTGTTCTTTAAATTGAAACATTGAATCAAGACATTCTAAATGGTTATCCTAAACAAATTTCATGGTAGCTCCAAACTTGTGAAACATTATTCTTGTCCTGCGTCCTACAATAATTTTTCAAACGTTCCTTATTATGATTTGAAATTCAGTAATACTTGTTATAAATTTTATTCTTCTTTCAATTTTAGAGTAATTAATGAATTTAACTATTTTTTGTTAAATGAGCCAAAACATCATCTACTTCAACTTTTTACTGCTTCCTGAAAATTATGACTTAAAACTTCAAGGAAACGCATATTGTTTAGCAGCCATTTCTATATTTTTCTTGTATGTCATGGCCCACATCTATATTTTTATTTGACCCAAACATTAGGACCATAAAGGAACTATTGTACAATTCCTCCAGATGGGTTTAAATTAAGTATATCCCTAGTCAACCTATACCATTTGCCGGAATATGCTTATAGCCCTTTGTTTTTATTATATAAATTTTAAAACTTCTGTTTTGTTCCTAAAGAGCCAAGTTATGCAGTCACTAAGTGGAGTGCATGTTTGCTACTACTGGCAGAATCGGCACGCGATGTGCAGTTCGACTTCTTTGGGTTTTTTATCCCCGGATTTAGACACGGGCCCAAAGTCTCTGCTTTATCTGGGCTCTATTTCCATAGAATATTAGACATGCCTTTAAGTCCTATGTCTAGGATCAGAAAGGATGATCTCCTGTGCCAGGGATACAGGACTCTAACAGGAAGACAGGAAGGCTAAATTGAACTAGAGGTCACTCGGCATCCTCATAGGTCATCGAGCACAATGCCTTCCGGTGTACAGGACTAAGTACCATTACGAAACTAAATTCGAGTGTGAGTTACTGCTGTTCAGCTCCCGCCCACTACCTCACCAATGTCATCCTCCATATGGTCTATCTATGTGAAAGACTCTGATATACAGGGAGACAGCAAACAACGTCATGCATATATGTAAGCAAAAGTACACCCAACAGTCATTCACTATATAAAATAAATTGGAAGTTTTCAAAGTAAGCTGTAATTACAGAGATTGAGAGCAAGAGAAGGATGGTATGTGTAAACAATTTTGCTTATTCCTGCTACGTAGATCGATATTACGATATGAACCTATGATGAAAAACTGCATTAAAATTGATTGATTCAAAATTAATGAAACTGATCAGGCCTACTGAACTCATATTATCAGTTTAATTTTTACTTAATGTTAAAGTTTTAAAGTAATGTTTTAATTTGCTGCATTTCGAATTTAGTACTGTGTGCAAAAGTTTAGGAATATATGCTTTTAACTCGTTCTCTCAGAAGAAATGAATTTTCATTTTTAGATTTTACTGAATGAATTTTCGATATAAAATGTATATCAGCTCAAATCTTTTTACTGATTTAAGGATTAGTTCATCGTATTTTATCTGAAAAGTACCATTTTACCATAAATTCAATCGAAATGGAATAAAGACGTGCAAATCGGTCAATTGGAATGTTTTAGTTTAGTCTGAAAGACAGTAAGTGGAAGTAGCTGAAGTGTGACAAGTAGCCTATGGAATTGGTTCTTTGGATCGTGGACTTCCTCGTTGTACGACGGCTCAAAAGGATGATTAGATTTACCTAACAGACGAAATTCCTTTTTGCTTGCTTACCGAGTAAAAAATAAATTACAAGCAGCCCAAATTCATGAATGAGTGTGTAATGTTTTCGTGATTAATTTCGGGAATGGCAGTTGTCAAGCCATCCCCCATACCACTCGGATCACGTAAGTGGACCATAATTTTCGTTTATGAAGTAAGAAAACCAATATAATCTTGTTAATATATCAACAAGAAAAATGGAATTTCGTAGTTCTGAAAATGAATCAGTATTTGGTTTGTGTAGCGATAGATACCTGTTTGTATGTTGAGTAAAGTGTTAAGCAAGTATCAATAATGAACAATGACTTCTGCAAAGAGCGGTTCCTTTTCGTGGCTCACTGATGGTTACTGCACAGATGTAGTTTTTTGTAGAAGAACACTGCCTGGTCAGATGTACACTGGGTACATTGTACACACTATTTTACTATATTTTCTAGGGAAAACTTCATTGATATGGACAACGCTCACACTCGTCACATGCAACAAGTAGTGAACGCCCTATAGGATCACGACATTCTTCATAACAAGCTTTCACCACGTTCTCCAGATCAGAATCCGATCAAATATTAACTGGGATGAAATTTTTGGGACCATCCAGAAAATGTTGACGGTTGACAGAGCTACTTCCAGCGTTATGGTTTGTTGAAATTTTCACAGGGGAGTGTAGCCTTGAATGCTTTTGAGTTTCTTACTTTCAAAATTTGTTTTGATATCATAAATACTTTATTTTTAAGTTATTTTCTTGCTTTTATCAATAAATATCAAATGAGTGACCTAAGAAATGCTCACACGTTCTTTCCGAAAATATCTTAATATCCGTAAGTTTTTATGCACAGTGTATATCATAAACTAAACTAAATTTCCTGAATCAAGCTCTGTCCATATACATAATATTTTGCATTATGATATTACGGAATCGTGTGATTAGCGCCGCAGCTGCTAAACATCTCATCCCTTGGGTGGCATACACTCCAGTTAACAGATGTATATGAGGACCTCCTTTCAGTATTGCCACTGGCCGTCCCTCAATAGAGGATATTTCATTCCCCTATTGCGTCACAATAATTGCAGTTGGCTGTCTACCGCGTCGAGAGGAAGTCAAGGGACCAACTTACGAACATTAAAACAGCAACAGATATTTTTATGTTCTTGGAAATTCAGAAAAAATTATATTTATATATACAACTATACAAAATATTATACCTTCCTCGATGCTCATATATATATATATATATATATATATATATATATATATATATATATATATATATATATATATATATATATACATAAACAAATTTATATGGAATCACTCGGTATTTCACATTATTGATTGGAAAAACTGGATAGTATGATAAGGAATCGCTTTTTGTGCCATATTGCAATTTCTGGAAGCAACAGGCACCAGTGTATTGGTCGAAACGAAACGTCCAAAACTTCGTTGAAGGGTTTATACAGTAGAAGGCCTTTAAGAGTTCCAGGGCTTACCAGACAACAAAAAATGAACAGACTTAATTGGTGTATCGAGCACCAAAATTGGAATATTGAGAAAGTGTCCTTTTTTCATATGAGACCTGAATTAGTGTTCGATCAGATGACCTCCAGATTTGGGTTTAAAGGGGTCGTGGAAGACAAGCTAGACTCCGAGCAGCAAGACAAATTCCGAAATACCAAGAGGGCAGTGTGATATTTTACGATGGCATTATGCTGGGAGGCAAAACAGATTTGATTTCGTTTCCTGCGAGTGTAACGGCTAAAAATTACGTGGACCTAGTGCTGGAGCCCATAATGAGACTCTGGTGCCCACGGTGATAATTTCACTTTTATGCAAGATAATGCTCCTCCGCATACCAGCAACCTCGCGCGACATTATCTTGAAACAGAGGGAACCGCTATTTTGAACTGGCTAGCTTGCTATCCAGATCTAAATCCCATTGAACATTTATGGGATAATCTCAAAAGGAAAATTAGATCGCGCCAAAATAATCCAAGAGCCCCACAACAGTTCATCCAAGCCGCCACAGAAGAGTGGCAGAATATCACCCCAGAGGAGGTCCAAAACCTAATGCAAAGCATCCGTAGACGGATTCAGGCCTGTATCAGGGCAAGAGGAGGTAAAAAAAGCTACTGAGGTCAGGAAAAAACACCTACTCCGTGAGAAAACAATTTTTAATTTTTTTACTACATGCGGACAGAGTCTCTTGTTTTCTTTTATTTGTTTCTTTCTTCAATTACCCCGAGGTAATATCGGGTGATTCCATCTAAATTTGGTTAGGTTAGATGTTTTCGCAATTTACCATAAGCCGTCACATACAGATATTATAATATATAACTCGTCGTATCATCCATATCAACATAAAATGTCAGCATTCAATAGTTTTATTCATAGATTGATTAACATCCCGTTATCACCAGAAAATTTCAACAAAGAATTAAATTTGATTAAACAAATAGCCAAAAATAATGGTTACAATCCCAAACTAATAAATAATATTTAAAATAAAAAAGAAAGTAGAATCGCATTGAATGAAGTTTACCCTGTCGATAAATTGAAACAAAATTCAACACCTTAACCTACGTTGGCATTGCAAGTGAGAAACTGAAATCATTCTTGAGTAGCAATAATTTCAACATAGCTTTCCAAACTAATATTAATTTAGGCAAATATATAAAAATAATAAAACCAAACCAGGTAAAAACAATAAATCAGGTGGTTATAGATTGAATTGCAATGAATGTGATAATTTCTACATTGGTAGAACTCATAGAAATTTTAATATTAGAATATCGGAACATAAACGCAGTTTTTCAAATAAAAAATCAGATTCAAATTACGCGAATCATCTCTTAGAAAATAATCACTCTTTCGACCTACAGTTTGAAATTTTGCATACAGATAATGAATATTGAAAGATAGATCTTTGAGAAACTTTAGAAATCAATAAATACAAACACTCAGGTAGACTCATCAATGAACAAGTCGATTTAAGCCCTTCACCTCTATTGAATCTCTTCGGGGAGCAATTTATTCCTTAATTTGATTGGATACCTGTCATAAATAACCACTTAAGAAGAAGCAACCCAATAAGCTTTTAATTACTCAGGAACATTTATAGTTATATTCTCATTTATATTTTTCTGTATATTCATTCGTCTGAAGAAGCTACGGTGTAGTGAAACGCGATACGAATCGCAATTATTAAGTAAAATTCCTTAAAACACAGTACTTGTTTTTTATTATTAATTCTAGTTCGGTTAGATTGATATAAAAATAAAATTCTAGAAAATATCCTTTGTGTTCAATAGACTCCAATAGACAATAGGGCCGGGTTGATTACAAGATGTCCTAGCAAAATCGCCATTAGCAACATTTTGCGTTGATACGAATTCTTGTCCAAATAGATACACCAGTTGCTTTCTCGATGCCCAGGGAATAGAATCTGGTTAGTTCTTCTGATTCTCAACGGAGTAACCGGTAATATATATATATATATATATATATATATATATATATATATATATATATATATATATATATATATATATATATATATATATATATATATATATATATATATATATATATATGTATATATAATTTGTTCTCACTGGGTATTAGGGTTGAGAGGAACTACAGTTGAATATTAACTTCATAATGAAAATGGCTAACGCGGAAACGCGTAAATATATGCTGGATATGTACCAAACAGTACTTGCTTAGAAGAGTTTACAAGCATAAATATTCAATACGATCGAATAAAAACCAAACAGCTTTAGCCAAACATAGTATAGAAAATATTCACAATTTCAACTTTAACAATACGGAGATTCCTACTATTGAATTCAATGATTCGAAACGAAATATTCTTGAAATGATAGAAATTCAGAAATGACCAAATGCAGTAAGCTCAAGGACGAATGTTGATGGATTTATATATATATATATATATATATATATATATATATATATATATATATATATATATATATATATATATATATATATATATATATATATATATATATATATATATATATATATATATATATATATATATATATATATATATAGTACTAATACTACAGAGTTATAAGACCATCACAATTGTGATTATTGCTTCGTTTGAATAAATTAAATGTGAAATATACTGCCGGAACTAGCCTAAATTTATATTATCACTTGATTGTTTGTGAATAATTCGCGATTTTCTTTATTTAGTTTACAGTTCAAGAATATTCTCATTGAAGAAAACATGTAACCTAAAGAATTTCTTTTTATTTAAAAACCAACCTTAGGGTGATGGTATTTCTGGACTCTCCTTACATAAAATATAACCTTTGAATTTCAAAGAAAGTAAAAATCTATATTCTCTCGAAAAATGTGGAGAATAAAATATATGTATATACCCTACACATAACATTGATGAATGGCGGAATCCTATCATTCCAAACTATAAAATATTCACCTGTCAAACTGAATGAAATAGCTGAAAAATCCGCGAGCTCAACCTTCCAACCATTCCAAAATTGGATATAAATCTTAATGCATGGTGGATTTTTATACACGGAAAGGCAAAGAGAGATGCAAATCAACATTTTTCCGACTTGCACTCAGCCCGTGACGTCAATAACGTTTCAAATTGGATTTCGGATTTATCAGCCGGTTGCACAATATGGATGCGGGTGTTACTGAATATGAGCACCGATACAAACCAGTCTGTCCGTCTACGAAGATATACGGGGGCAAATCTGGAATATCTTGATATAAATTTTTCAAATTATATCACAGTCGCAACTTTGGTACCTTTCACGAATATCTAATACTCAAATGCTCATTTTTGAATGACGCAAAAAAATGAAATGTTCCATAAAATTGAAAGTTGTCTTTAATAGATAAATAAAAAACAAATTAAAGGACACGGCAGATGTTAGCTTGTTCAATATTAGCGAGTTCAGTAAATGATTTTTCGATATTCAAATTTTCCATTTATTCTAACTTAGTGACGTTTGCCTAGTGAGGCTCAGATGATGCTCCTGTGCCTTGAGGATAATTTTGTATCCTTGTGGTGTACAGAGGAATTCCAGGCCTAGGTTCTGGTCCGGTGAATCTCAAGGATATTCCCTGAGCGGCCAACGAGTCCGCATTCTTATTGCCCACCATGCGCGAATGGCTCGTGACTCACATCAGATAAAGCCTTTTTATTTCTCCTAGCCTGGCAAGGGTTGAACGACATTCGTTCAACATACGTAACGTATAATTGTCGGATGCCAATGCTTTCAGTGATATGTGCTCCCATCACCATTACATATAGCAACTGCTTCGCGGTAAGTCCCCATTCTCTTCACAGGTCATTCAACACGCCCATAAAGAATGTCTTACCTTGTATATTATGTTTTCCAGATGCGAATTCCAGGTTAGCTTACTATCCAAGGTTACCCCTAGCTATTTTGCTTCCTCCGTAACTGGAATAAAGACTCCACTCAGAATCGGGGGTGATGAGAATATCCTATTTTCTATAGTGAATGGTACCATAACAATTTTGTGAGAGCTTGCGGGCTTGCTCTCACGTGTGAGACTTGCGGTACCTCATACCAATATCTATCGAATTTCTCAACATATCAATCTTACAATATTGGAACTTAACAAAATAATGCAACCAATGCTAATAAGGATATCCAGAAATCGTTTGTGATATACGAAGTACGAATAGGCGGAAATTGTCTCTTTCGTGATGTCAACCTAGCCATATATAGAACCCACGAATACCATATGAAAGTAAAATCCGAATCTGTAACCAACATCAAAAGAAATATGTTGTTCACTATCTCGTCATATCAAGTCCTGAAATGAGATCTTAAAAAACATTTTATTATGAGATGAAGCAGAACTTACGGTACAACAAGTGAATATAAGCAATATCAGAAATACATAAAGTAAGATTCAATATTTATGTCTCTCAAGAAATGTTCAAAAACAAGCCGATTCGAAACTTTCAGAAATCCAACCGTGGTAGGTTAAACAAACTATCGAAAGAAAATAGTCCTTGGACACTTTCAACTTCTTGAATCCGTAACTAAATTAATAGAGCAATCGAACGAACAGGAATATATTAAAGACATCTGTGACAAAAAGTAGGAAAGTTAAAGTAAGGAACAGAAAATCGGCACACAAAAGAGATCTAACACCTGCCTATGATATCAGAACTGATAATGATCAATCACACACAAACTTACCTTTGAATGATGACGATGATGAAGTTGGCGCATGCAGAGTATAACGAGATAGTATGGTGTTTTATTTGCATTCATGAAAGCATAGGCATAGCAAATCTAAATGAATCATTCAATTTGTCCGCAAGTGGCAAAAGAACAAGGTATCTTGAGAAAAATTAAGGGAGTATTGGAAAAATAACAGAAGTAGAATACCACATAGCCCAGAAGATGATGAACAGAAATACGAAAATGATGGCAAGAAAGTAGCCGATAATACGAACGAAAATCAATCTGACAATAAAGCGAATATAGTGGAAGTTGGACCGAATCAAAGGAAGAGAAGAAGAAAAAATGATGACAATCAACAGGCCTCAATTCAAGAAAGCTAACAATAATGCTAAAGCAAAAGAACTCAAGAATATTGCAAATAGAGTCATAGAAAAAATTGTAGTGGAAAATCCTGAAAAATAAATAGATTCAACCATTTTAAATAATTTCACTTATGCAACTTCATTCACTTCACAAAATATACTAATACCAGATAACAAACCTGAGAAAGAGGAAATTATTGAAGAGGACCTACCACGCAAGAAGCTGAGATGAAAGAAAATCATTGAACTAAGAAAAGTTCTAGCACATCTAAGCAGAATATCAAAATCCAAACCTAAGCTGCAAAATGAAAAACCTAAGGATAGAATTCTGCACTAAAAATCGCATGGAAAATCTAAAAGACCTCCTAAAACATCAGAGGAACTGTAACATCAAATATAATGAAAAGATATAGAAACGAGAAACAATGTTCTTGGTAGGAAATATGCAATGAAAGATATGCCTTCTGAAGAAAACATCTAACAATAGAGAAATATATGGGAGAAAAATGTTTGTCATAGAAATACAGCAAATTGGATTTATAAAATATATGAAAAGACTGCCAGTATAAAGAGAATCGAATGGAATTAAATAACATCAATAGAACTTGGAGCAGCACTCAATAACTTTTCACCAAGAATAAATAGCATACCTACTTTTTGGTGGAAAAACTTCGCGTTTCACATGAGAACAAAATAAAAGGCTATAAAATCATTGAGGGAGATGGCAGTATTCCTAATTGGATAACAAAAGGGGGAACTCAATTAATCCCAAAAAACCAAGGATCTTAACACCTGAAGAACTACCCTCCAATCACCTGCATAAATACTGTGTACAAAGTCCTCATAAAAATTATATTGGACAGACTTTACATTCATGTTCAAAAAAAAACAATTCATTCCATGACGAACAAAAGGGTTGCGTTAAGAACTTTCGACTCAAATCTTTAGCACTTTATCACAGCTGCTTCAGTACAATGGTTCAACATCGTAACTGTTAAAATAACGACTGAAATCTCCCAGGGAGACTCCTTATATCCTTTACTTTTCTGTATGGTTTTATTTACACTCAGTCCTTTCTCGAAAGACTCCTATACATGATACAAATGTAAGAAGGAAGACCAGAAAATAAATCTCATGAAAGTACAAACACAATTGTGATGACATGCATATGCAATTCGGGCTTGATAAGTATCCGAAAGGAAGTTTTATTAAGGGGAAATATAAACTCAAGAAAATGTACAAATATGTCCAGAAACAAGCATAAAATCTTTTGAACAAAATGACGTACATAAATATCTTGACATTGATGAAAATGAGGAGATCCATCACAAAACAATGAAAACCAAACTACAAGCAAAATATTATAGAAAATAAAGAGCTACTGTTAAGACCGAACCAAACGCTAATAACAAAATGTGCGCTATTACATCCCTATCTATTCCTACCATCCAGTATAGTTTTGGCATCATCAAATGGACACAAGTAGAAATCAGGAAACTTGCAAAGAACAAGCCGTACCAACAAACACCTGAGAGAGACAATTATGAAAACTGGCATGCTCCCAAGATGAAGATTTTACCGGGTTCATAGTGAAGCTTTTCATCATATAGTATCAAGCTGACCCATCTTGGACAAAAAAGCTTACTTGGACCACCACAATATAATTGCACGTGATATAAACTGTAACATTTGTAAGGAATATGACATACAAGTCGGAAATAGTACGAGCATGCCCCAGAACCGGATGTGGACACCCAAGGAGTCAATATTACATGGAATACCCGAACAGTTAGAGAAATCTCTTCCAACAAAGCAGACACAATAGTCGAAGACAAAAAAATGAAGACGTGGATTATAATATGATTCAAAAGGAAGCAGGTGGAATGCTCAAATATAAAGTCTTACAAAGAGAAGTACAGCTATTATGTAACATGAAGATGGTAGTGGTGCCAATTGTCATCGGTGCAAAGGGGCTAGTGGCCAACACCACCTATGAAGCCATTGAGGATTTACCTCATCGAAAATCGCAATCTGAACATAATGCACAAGGAAGTTTTGTTGAGTAAAGACCATATTGTTAGGAAAGTGTGATATCAGAGAAAATAATAGAACTTCTTTATACAGGGTGTTACATGATAGTATGTCACAACTTGAGGAGGTAAATCTACGTGAACTTTTAAAAAAAAGTTCATATAAATATAGGTCCGCAAAAGCTTCGTTACGGAGATACAGAGTGTTGAAATTTCTGGAAAAAATTGTTTTTTCTTCAAAACTCCTGCAGTTTTTGAGATATTCAGCCGAAACTTGGAATGCAAGCTATTTTTTACAGTCTTCATCATTACACGTCCTAAATTTTAATTAGAATCTACAAGGTATTTTCTTTTCCGGAGCCATGTCTTCTTTTGCCCTTTCAAACTTTTTTGCAGTACTCCACTGATCAGCGTAAAATCAATTTTCGTCAACTTCGTTCAATTTAGAAACTTTTTTAACACTTGTAATTTTTTCGTATCTCTGACCCTGCTCGAGCAAAAATTATTAAACGATTGTATGCATTTGCTGAATTGAAAGCACTTCTAATTAAAAAAATGACTAGTAGGCTTTGATTTCTTTCATTTATTTATTTATTTTGACAGTTGCTAAAGTTGAACCTGTGTCTGCTGGAATTGCTTATTAAATTAACAATTAGTTTTGAGACTTTTGAAGTTATTGCTGTAAGAAAAAATGACTTATTTTACTAACGCCAAATAGGCTGACGGAAACACAACTAGCTAGGCGATTATATCAGGTGCGCTTTCCAGATCGAGTAACATCAGACAGGCGAACATTTTCAAATATCCACAGAAGGTTGAGGGAAACTGGTACTTTTACTGCAAATAATCATTGAACAGATGCAACTCAAACTATGAGATCTTCACATATTGAGGAAGCAGTTTTGAATTGTATTGATTTGAATCCTCATGTGAGTACAAGAAAAATTGGAAATCAGTTGAATATTTCACATGTTCTAGTTTGGAGGATTCTCCACGACTTTCTATCGTACCCGATTCATATTCAACGCGTCCAAACTCTACTTCCTCGAAATTTTCCTTCAAGACTGAATTTCTTAAATAAAATTAGAGAAAATGCTCATTTTTATAGTGAAATGATGTTCACAGACGAAGCTGACTTTTCGAAAACTGATATCACAAATTTTCACAATAATCATTATTGGGCTGAGGAAAACCACCATTTGATTGAAGAATTTCATCATAAAGAATAACTCTCACTAAATGTCTGGGTCGGAATAATTGGAAATTATTTGACTGGAGCATTTGCCTAAAAGACTAAACGGCCCAGCTTATCGGCAATTTCTTGAGGAGGAGTTACCTTTATTGCTCGAGGATGCACCTCTTTTGGTGAGAAACATAATGTGGTTCATGCATGACGAGGCACCAGCACATTTTAGTGGAGAAGCTAGAGAATTCTTGAATAATACATTCAACAACCAATTGATAGGTCGTGGTGGGCCAGAACTATGCCCTCTTAGGTCCCCAGACTGAAATACTTTAGACTTTTTCTTATGGGGATATCTCAAAAGTTTAGTTTATACCACTCCAGTGAACACTGTAGAAGAATTGAGAAATCGAATAATAACCTCTTGTGACACGATAAGAAATACCCCAGGAATATTTCAAAGAGTGCGTGATAATATGCGAAGAAGCACAGAGGTCTGTATTCTTGCAGGTGGAGGACACTTCCAGCAATTTATTAAGGTTTTGATTGTTCTTTCTTTTAGTTCGATATTGAATAAGTATAAGTTGAGTTTCAGAAGAGGAGCTATCGAAATAAAAGCAAATTTTGGGCATACCTATCGAGTATTTCTATTATTTTTTTTTATTTAGCGAATGACATACAATTCAAATAATTCAAATTCAATAATTTTACAAGCGTCAAAAAAAGTTTCTAAATTGAACGAAGATGACGAAAATTGATTGTCCGCTGACCAGTGGTTTAAAAGAGCAAAAGGAGACATGGCTCCGGAAAAGAAAACACCTTGTGAATTTCTGTTAAAATCTAGGACGTGTAATGGTGGAGGCTGTAAAAACTAGCTTGCATTCCAAATTTGGGCTGAATATCTCAAAATCTGCAGGAGTTTCGAAGAAAAAACAATTTTTTCCAGAAATTTCAATAACCTGTAGCTCCGTAACGAAGCTTTTGCGGACCTATGTTTATATAAACTTTTTTCTCGAAATTGCACCTTGATTTACCCTCTCAAGTATGGACATACTATTAAGTAACCCCCTGTATACCACTGAAATGACTAAACTCAATTTTTTCAATATTATAATATATTAAGATTGAGCAAAATATATTTTTTCAATAATATAATAATGGGTAGCAATAAAATAATAACATATCAACAAAAACATTTCTAGAATGATCAAATTATCCCCATAAACACCCATTTTCATTCAAATTAATGATTCCGACATATGTTCATATTATTAGTTTCGTATTAAACTGTTTCAGAGATCTAGTTCTTCTGATCTCGTCTGGCGGTTTATTAAATTCGACCTTTGTCTTTTGCAGAAGAATGAATTCAAAGTGTTAAACCTTGAAAGTTGAATCATTATGATGATGTTAAAAAACAGTTGAATTTTCGAAATTAGATGCCAACGTACCCCTCACCATTTTGAAAATAAAAAACTTAGTGTTCTTATAAGTTCTATCCTCTACTCCGCGCCAGGTGAGTACCTGGATACTGGTGTACCTACTACATTTCAAAATTATCCGCATTCCGCAATTTTGAAGTTTCTGTAGAGCTGATAATTTATACCATCCCAGAGAAAAGAAGCTAAAACAATAATCAAAATGAGGCTGCAATAATGTGCTAAACTCAGTTGTTGCACACTGATACCACACGACTGAGAAATATATTTTCTTATAAATTTTTTCATAAATGTAGTTGAATTGACTATTAAAAATTAAATGATAATCGAGCAAGAATGCCAGGTATTTAAACTGTGTAATGAATTCAATTTCCTAGCTGTTAATTTGAATCATATGGCCAGATACATCTATGTTTGCATACCTGTACGAAGTGGTAAGAGCCATGGATTTAGTTTTACTGGCATTGATCCAATTCATTCGTTCTCAGAAAATCGCCAATATATAATAAACAATCATTCATTTTAGTAATTGCATCATTCATACTATCACTTGGCACACAGAAGAGTGTCATCAGTATATAAGTTCATGAAATCAGAGCCTGGGAAAAATAGAAATCGTAAGTATATCAAAAAAAGAAGTTTCCTTGTGGTAAACATAACTATTCTCACAACAAGTATGGTAAATCTTTGTAATGTTTTCTGCATAAATAGTCATTCAACCAATCCAGCACCTGACGACCCCCAGATCCAATGCTTTTAATATTATTTATATGAATAAATCTGTCAATTGTTTCAAATGCGCATTTGAGAACAGAAAAACCATGATAAAATATCTACCCTTATCAATTAGAATTTTCCACATAGTGACAGTTCACATTCATAAGTATGTCCCGGGCGAAAGCGAGATTGATTTGACATCAAAATATCATTATCCTGCAAATATTCTAGCAGTTGTTTGTACAAAACAGATTCCAAAAGCTTCTCAACGCCTGACAACCTAGTGATGGGACAAAATTTCTATGAGCTTATTGAGTTCACAATTTTCCGAACTGGCACAATAGTACTAGTCTTTAATTCATCGGGAAATATGCCATAGGATGGAGAATTATATTTATATAATGGAGTAACATATTACCGATTACACATAATATCGATTTGACGAACTTTGTTTGTCAGTTTGTTTTTGTACTTTAAATTCTTCAACTTCACATCCAAAATAGTAAGGGTTTTTCCATTCCACGCTTTTTAAATCGTTCCAATCATCAGTTTCTCTTTTATTATAGATCTAAAGTTACTATATCTTTCTCCTTTGCTTCAGTCCCAATTTCACAATTCTATTCAGAATTGGAAGGAACGGACAAAATCTTCCCTTATTTATCTTTAGTCCCATCCATTGACATCTTACAATGAAATTTCTTTAAATGTTGTAATTTTTCTGTTTAATTTTCGATGTTTTGTAGTTTAATATTAGTTAATTGAAGGGATTCGTGTTGCTGAGTTTGAACATTGAAGGTATTTGAAAGGACAAAAGTGATGTTTCAAAATTAATAAGATCCCATGGCGTAAAAGTAATGACTGCAAGAAACACATACTGCGATTGAATATCAGCTCTGCGAGAGGAATATCTTAGGTTATAGATTATTTGATTATCTTCTATGTATGGCCTTGCATGTTACGTTAAGAATACTTCTTTAGATCTTATTCGATTGATATAAAAGGAAATTCTGAGCGATGCTTGTGGAATAGCTTTTCAAATGCTTGAAATTTCTATCGTCGACATTCATAAATCTTCTGGGCGTACCTTCCCAATTGATTTTGGAATAATTTTACCTCATCCAGTACTTTATTCTGGCGATTTCAGTTGTTATCAACATTCATGGGGATGTACTGAAAATGACAGGAGAAGTATTTTTCTTGTCAATTGGATGGAATCATATGATTTTCAGCTTATCTTGCATGCTAAGTCGAGAGGTACTGTTCATTGAATCTATCTTTAGATACGGTCTGTCCTCATATTTTACCGAAATGAATCGGTTTTTAGAAGCATTCTCATAATATTGGAGTAGAGAACTGAAAGATCTTCTTAACGAAGTATCACTCAACCCGCTTTCCTAATACTGATTCTCGAGTTGAGGGATGCTGATGATAGAGGGTTGATTTCACTTACTCTGAATGAACAACAATCTTTCCAGATTCGGAGGGGGATCAACTTTTCGTTGGAAGGTAGTGTATAAATAAATATCGTAGCTATGAAACGTCTTTAAATCTAGTTTCTAAGTTGTTCGGCAGGCTTTGAATATCGCAGGGTAATTCTGCCTCATGAAGTTCAATGTTTTTTTCATGAAAACAGAATCAGATTGATTGTGGTTTTGTCTTTTTTGCAATCAATTTTGAGAATGTTTAATCGGGTTTAGGTTAAGAGATTCAGTTGGCCAAGGTAAAACATTGACTTCAAGTAGATTAAAAAAATTCGTCGTAGTAACTACAGAGTAAGAAGGAGCATTATCATGTATGAGTAAAAAGTTTTCCTCAATTCCTCCACCATATGGTAACAAAGCGTTGAACAATCTGATTAGCGTTGAAGTTTACATTCAGAGAGTTGTTAAGCTTAACGGAATCAGTTCTGCAATTGAAAGAGATTCCACCCTGGACCATAACAGTACCTCCTCTGTAGCTGTGTTATCTCCACGATTCTAGTCGTTTAGAATATGAGTGCACCCTAGGCCTAGATTCATCTGATAATAAGACATTGGATCACATGATTTTGCTCCCATTCTGACCGAGCTGCGTGATTTCCTATTATGGTTTTACACCTTTAATGCCTTTTAGAGGAAAGATTGTCTTCATGCATGTATTGCTAACAGTTTGATTCGGCTCTTACGTAATTCCTTGCACGGTGGGATTCCGGTGGGCAATTTGATGAAGAAAATGGTCTTGTGCGTCACTGTTGTAATACAATTTCTACGTCCATGTGGATTCTTAAGGCCCTGTTTCATTATACCATGGTATCAATCGCCAAATAATGCTTTGACTAGTGCTGATCATTTGTGAAACTTTTGGTTGCGTTGCCCCATCCCAAATATTCTGTTCAATTCATCAACAATTGAATGAAACCTCACTCTCAAAAAATTTGAGAAAGAACGAATTTCGATCTTGAGAAGCTGAAGTGCTAACCGATAACAACTTTCTTTGTGCCTAACTGATATAAAAACTCATATCTCTAGAACAAAATCACACATCTGAATTGATATTAAGTTGAATAGAGTTCAAATTCAAAAAATAACTGGACTTCATTCCATATGTTGTATCGAAATTAGAAAGAATTTTTATATCCTTTCATTTTTGCCACGTGTTTATAATATTCAGCACTAATTTGAGGAAAATAGGAGCTATACTCTCAAAAGTTATTCATGTATTGATTGAGGTAAGTTGTGGTTATGGTAAAATATTTGAAGTATAGTAAGAGTACAATGAATACTTTATTACACGTGTAAACGATTAGTTGCCGATATTCTCTTCGCTCCATTCCACTACTAATTCCACGCGAAATTTTGATTTTATACAGAGAAACAATCGATAATGTACTTTTGTCTTGTTCGCCTCATATGTTCACCCATATCAGGCTCCGTCTAATATGGGTTCCTGGTCACTGGGGCATTCAGGAAAATGAAAAGGCTGACTCATTGGCCGCTCGAGGAACTAATCTAGAATTCATAGGACCGGCGCCTAAGCTCGGAATTCCCCTGGAAACTGCAAGGATGGAAAACAACCGATGGGTGGACTTGAGGGTACGTGAGCATTGGATGAGCCTCCCAGGTCTCAGACACGCTCGACATGCCATCAGTGAACCTTCCACTGCAAAAGCCAAGGCCTGGCTTAAACTCTCTAAGTTGGAACTGAGAGTTTTAACTGCCATACTAACGGAGCACTGTCGCCTCAGGAAACACCTAAATAAATTAGGATTGATTGAAGATCCTTCATGTAGGGTATGTGAAGAAGATATAGAATCAATGGAACATGTTATGCGCGAGTGCCCAGCTGGGGACAGGATCGGGATGGAAGAACTTTGATCTTGCAAACTGAAGCTGACTGAGCTTATTGAGCTCTAACCCACGAAACTCGTATCCTTTACGAGAAGGATAGAGCTCGTGAATGAAATTTAGGACAGAGTGCGCCACAATAGACCACAGCCGTTGAGGTTTTTTAATCCATGGGAGCAAGAAGAAAATTGATATTCTCAGTTTTCGATTAGGTACGTGTATGATTAGGAAGTTGACAATATTAATAGTTTGAAATTTGAAATGTTCAACTCTATCCTCAGGTGACTCCGTTATTCCGTCTGCTTAGAAAAATCGAGAGAAGAACGCTAAGTTTCTATGGTATATTTTATTAAAAACAATGATGGTTACATGCCAGATTTTTGTCCATTTTGATTGAATTGTCGCTTTTGGAAGGAGGATGTGGACGATTTGTTCAATCATAAAAGCAGTAATTCAAAGGTTTTGTGATTGTCAAAAACATAATTGCAATATTAGGAAATGTTGCCGAATAGGAAATTGACATTGACGTTATTTTTGCTCGAATAAATCGCCACAACACTCCAAAAACGAATATTTGTCGAGAAACCGAGAACCTACACCAGGGTTTTGTCGAAGGTTTTCGCGAAACGACAGAGCTAGATGTGACAGGACATTTTTATCACATAATTGCAATGGTCGGGAGATTGAAGCACCTTCAACAAGTAACAAGTTGAGTTAGACTTTAACTGCTCAACTCTTTATGGATCCAAGTAAACTGTCTTACCTGAAAACCGGCAATTTATAAAAAAAGTATTTTTGTGACGACTCAAATGTTTGATAAACTTCGGAAAGTGTCACGTGATCTATAAAAGTAATAGGGGGATTATTGATCAGTATTATCTATTTACAACGGCGATTTACCAGATAGGTACCCGGTATTCGAGAAAAAATAATAACTTGAATAAATTCTACAGAGTTACGTTTATTACTCATACAGTTTGGGATATAATGATAAATTACAGCTTACTATATCAACCATCTGTCCCACTCCGTTCGGTATCTTTGATTTGGCAGTCGACGAGTAAGCGAGATAAAATATATCGTTTCCTCTTTTCGCAGGTGCGAAAACCTAGGGTCGGATCGAATTAAAAATTTCAGTAAGTATCTATTTTTATGTTTCATCTTATCAGAGATTATTTAAGATATCCGATCGGTAAAACTTATGTAAATGTATAAAGCAGCTAAATTGTGAAATAAAAATAAGATGGAGGAAAAGAGAAAATTATGTGAAATTATTATTATTCTTTAATATGACGAATTTTCTATAACTTAAAATATGTCACACAAATACTAAAAATATGAATAAAACATAGAGTTGGTAATATTTTAATAGTTTTTCCTTATAAGTAATTTATTTCTACTTATATTTTTGAAATTCCATTAATTTTTCCGAAGTACAATATATCGCCCTTCTCGAATCAAATTTAAAAACAAATTCTCTTGGAAAATATTTACATGGATGTATGAAATGCAATGAATTTGTTAATTTGAAAAGACCAAGGTTACGTTTCGTAACCAGGATTTCGAAATTTTCTTGAAAATCTTTCCAACTTCACATAATAGATCTTCAAATTCATTATTTGACAGTTTCCAAAATTCTTTTAGTTGGTATTCATTTATGCTTTTCAGAAAATAATAATAGAAGTTTCATCTAAATGTTTATGGTCCTGAATACTGAATACAAATACCACAAGAGTGAAACCGAATCTATCTATCTGATGAAATTTTCTTCAAGAACCTCAACTTTGGAATAGTGGGTTATTGTGCTGTGGAACTCGCTTCCATCCGATAACTTACGAGTTGGCCCCTTCAAAAAGCGAGTGCGCACACATAAAATCATTTTGGGCGGCCACAGCTGTGGCATGACAGGTACATCCTCCTCTCAAGAGTTGAGAATAATAAAAAAGTTTAAATTAATGAAGAATTTGCTTTGTCCTGAGATATATTCTCATCATCAAAGTAAGGAAACCTTATAAAAATTTTATTTGTATCTGCCTCGCTATTTTCCGAGTCTGGGAGAAGAAGATCAACGCACTACAATTTTGAAAGTTCTGTGAATAACTTTGGTTTTATGCAATTACTGCTTTCACTTCTAACTTTCCAAAAATGGGTTTCAATGCATTCTTGGTTTAATTTTTCGGTAAATAAATAACAAAATTCGCACTTCCATGAAGATGATCAAAAGGATATATAGATATTTCTCAAAAAAAACTGAGTTCACTGTGGCAAAAATTCTAATTGATAGGGTTCCGCTTTGAAAGTTGCGTTAAACTTTCCAAAAGGTGATGTTTCAGATGATATTAAAATAACAAACAATTGCTTCATTCGTTGAAAAAATTCAGAAATTTCAGTAGCTTCGATGGAAGAGAAAATTAATTTCATGTAGTTTGGTATATAAGGGAGATGGGAAATTCAAATTTATCAATGATTTTGACGTATCGTTTAGAGGGCGCTACAGGCGACTTTTAAGACTTATTCAAATAGTCCTAACTTTTTGTGCTATGTTGTGTGTTCATTTGGACTAAATACATACTTTCTCCCATTTATTCAGGGTAGAAAAAGGACATTCCATTAAAGTCACGAGTGGAAACGGTTTTCGAGAAAAAAGCTTCTAAAAGTGAAGATTCATGTAAATTGCCACGATTATTGAAAGTTTGTGGAAAATATTCTACTCTTTTTCAATTTTTTCAAGATGCTACAAACTACAAATAAATAAAAGAAAGCGAATGTCTCGATACCGTAGGACTAGCACAATACTTTATTAATTTAATAATACTGTGAAAAATATATCGTTATGGTATTCAACTGCTCGATTAATGAATACTTGCAAAGTATCAAAACAAATCAATATGATTCTTATAAGAGTTTTACAATGAAGATCCTTCTTCTAGTGTAATGATTTAACAAAAGAAAAGGAACGAAAACTTGATATATACCTGGCACTTCTATTCTCACTATAATGATAATATGGAAATACCAATAAGTTTCGTTAGATATTCTATCATCAAGCTGCCCTTACCTACAATAAATTATTAGTTATCCTGCATATACATTGGATCTACCAATACTATTCATAATGGTTCAAGTTTTATCTAATTGAATGTGTAACTTGCAAATATAAAAATACGATATACTGGGTGATTAACCAGTGGCGCGGTGCTCTGTAGCTCGTACACTCTTGAAGATTTCATTTTTGATCGAACGGTATCGTATTTAGAAAGTACGAATTTACTTCAACGATTTATTTTGCAGTAAACAGGGTGTCCCAATTTTCTATACAAAAATCTTGGGTGGTTTATTCAGGTTGGAAGACCACTTTTTTGTTCAAGATTCAGGAGCGGCCTAAACTCTGCTATAGTGTCTTTGAGTAATAAGTTTTTTTGGTGAGTAGTTTCGTCACAATATTTTTTATCCGTAAAAATTCATGAAAATAGGCTCTCACATCATCGCATGCTCCTTCGGCCAGAGAGGATGAATACTTTTTTCCTTTCGTTTCCTTATTGCCAAGGCTAGCTTCATTGATGAATTGAAATAGATTATCCTCATTTCATACAGGAGAGACTTAGAAAAAATTATTGAATCTTGTTGTTTTAAAAATATCATATCTTGATTTTTTCAAATGGAACACCCTGTATTTTATTATTAATGTCAAAGCATAAAATATTGTGCTATATTTTTGCAGAAGTATCCTTATCTTTATCTTCGATCATTTTCGAAATATTCGATTATTTGTAAAAAATTTTGATGACAATTCTACAAACCGTATCAAACTCATCAACATGCATCATTATTCGCACAGAAGTTTTTTTTTTCTGTAATGATTCAAGTAGTAAAAAATGAAACCTGACATTTTTTTTCATTTGTGCCTTCTGTCAGGTGTCCGGACATATCATATTCTGCATTTTACATGGTGTACTTATCAGTGTTTCGTTATTAAACATTTTTAAAGTGAGGTTTGAACCCAATTTTCTCAATTGACTGCCATGAAATTCTCCAAAGAAGAAATGGTTGATATGATTTTCATTCTGGGTGAGTGTGATAGAAATTCTTTGTTAGCAAGTAAAGTTTATGCACAAAGGTTTCCTGATAAGAGGCATCCTGTTGCAAGATGCTTTGAAAACTTCTAATTGGATTTATCGAAACGGGTAATATCGCTTACAAAAAAAAATGAAAAAACAAAAACTGCTACAGCTGAAGACAGCAGTTATCAGTTTTGTTGACAGTGACAGAGGACCCATATAAAAGTCAAAGGGAGATTTTTCAGTTAACAGATATAAGTCAAACTTCCGTCCAGAGAATATTGAAAGTGAATAAATTTCATGCATATCATGCACAGCTGCACCAAGAACTTAACAATCAAGACTATGAAAATCGAATCAATTTTTGCAATTGGGCACGTGACAAAGTAGCGGAAAATCTGAATATGTTTAGCAGAAATCTTTTCTCGGACGAGGCAACTTTCCACAAGAATGGGCTTGTTAACAGGCACAACTTTTATTATTACGCCACGGAAAATCCACACCTTATGAGACAAATAGATCACCAGCATCGTTGGTCCTTGAATTTATGGGACGCTATAGTAGATGGATATCTAATTGGGCACCTCAATAGTGAAATGCTTACCGATGTACCAGATCATATAAGACAAGATTTGTGATTTAAACAGGATGGAGCACCGGCACATTACTCACATCAGGTTAGGGAGCATTTGAATCATGTATTTCCAAACAAATGGATAGGACATGGTGGTCCTGTTAGATGGCCAGCTAGGTCTCCGGACCTTACAAGTCTAGATTTTTTCTTGTGGGGTTATATTAAGGGCATCGTTTACCAGATTCATTCTACAACACAGTTGAATATGAGACAGAGAATATTCGACGCCTTTCAGTCAGGTATTCCGCAAATGTTGTCGAGAGTTCAACGGTCTTTACTCAGAAGGATTGTGTTGTGTCTACAAAGAAACGGGCAACATTTCGAACACTTATTGAAATAGTTCAACGCCTTGTAGATCATCTCACCAAAAACCAATCTATTACGTATTTCATACACGACTACCAAAAAATATCTCCAATTTTCTGATTAAGTATAATGATATGTACTAATAAACTCTTCTTTCGCAACCTCTGATTTTATTATTTTAGTTTATTTTTTTTGTTTAGAAAAAAGTCGAAGATGAAGATAAGGTTTCTTCTGCAAAAATATGGCACAATATTTTATGCGTTGACACGAATAGTAAAATACAGGATGTTCTGTGTGATAGTATCAAGATATGATATTTTTAAAATTACAATATTCAATAATTTTTTTGAGTCACTCCTGTATGAAATGAGGATAATATATTTCAATTCATCAATAAAGCTACTCTTGGGCAATAAGAAAACGAAAGGAAAAAAGTATTCATCCTCTCTGGCCGAAGGAGCATGCGATGATGCGAAAGCCTATTTTCATGAATTTTTACGGAAAAAAAATATTGTGACGAAACTATTCACCAAAAAACTTATTACTTAGAGACATTATAGGAGAGTTTAGGTCGCTTCTGAATCTTCAACAAAAAAGTGGTCTTCCAATCTGAAAAAACCTTGCAAGATTTTTTTATAGAAAATTGGGACACCCTGCTTACTGCAAAATAAATTGCTGAAGTAGATTTTTACTTTCTAAATACAATACCGTTCGAACAAAAATGAAATTTTCAAGAGTGTACGAGCAACAGAGCACCGTGCCACTGGTGTATCACCCAGTATACATGCTGGGAATGTTGCATAACATGCATTTTGCTTTTGAATGCATTTTTCTTTGAAATCGTTTCTTTTTGCGAATTTAGTGAGGTATTTTTTTTTATTCAGAAAAGATTCATTTAGTTCAAAATAACATACATCATGGCATAAACAGGTTTTGATGATTTGAATAAGTTCTGAATAGCATCAGAGGACATGTCAAAATCATTGGTAAATTGAATTTTTTCTTCCCAACAAATCCCCATATACCAAATGACGTCAAATCTGCTTGATGCAGACTAAATATATTAAAGATAATGTAATTTAATGAAAGTTGAGATTGAACTTCAATCCTGTAACCTGTATCTCAGTTATTATGAACTTTTGGTTTGACAGGAATTTGGATAAATGGCATTATTTTTATGTCAAAAATCCGTTATTGTTCAGTGTCCATTCTTCTCACTCACTCACATGTATACATTTGCCATCATATTCATTATTCATCATCCGTTGTGAAAGTACAATATTTTGTGTTCAATTATTCTCCCGGAAATCCAGGAAATAATTCACCTAGTTACCATAAATGAGATAATAAAGGAGAGCTAGGTATTGAATTTTCCAAAATTGCAATTGTAGTTAATTTGAAAGGTTAAATGCCTGCTTAATGTATTGATAACTACGAATAGAATTTTTACAACCAACAAGCAAAAGTGGTATTCACAAATTTAATATTGAATTTATTGAATTTGGAAAAATAACATAGTAGTTATACATTTCACAAATAACTTTCAGGAGGAAGTATTGTTATTTTATTTGAATATAGTCAAAAATCAAAGTTAAAATTCAATTCGTGTTTTAATCATGCTCAACTGCATTGTATGGTAATGGCAAAATCCATACAAATCTTTAAAAAATGTTATACGAATCTTTTAACATGAAAGAACCATATATGCAGTTTGATTGAAAATGTTCAACAAGTTAAAGAGTTTAAGCCAACTTATTTTCAATCAAAATACTGGGATTTGAGCTTCACAATATAAATCAAAATTTAACAGAAGTAATGGAATCTGATACTTAGCTTCAAATAGATTCGAAAGGTAAACTGCTTATGAGAAATCACATTTGCAATTGATAAATATTTGAATGAAACGAAAACTTTTAATGAGTCTTCACGAGTCTGTTTATGAAATCGAAAAGAAATTTTAATATATAATAATGTTATAAGGATTATTATGACAAGACCACGTTGCACAAACATGATGATGTCCAAATATTTCGTTGCTCATTCTACACAAATTATTATCACTATACCCCAGTTTATAAAGCTGTTCAAAGATTCAGAATATGATTCATTTTTAGACCCCACGTATGAGTGTTCCGGGTTGAATGCTATAATCTGTCGATTCCACGCCAATGACGCCTTTTCTCATAAGTTGGATATAATGCGCGTGCGCGACGGGATGGGAGCAAACCGTTCTTCCCGAAAGAGTGGAAGAGCTGATTGTTAAAGTAAGCTATAAAAGTATTGAATTAAGAATTTCAAAGTATCGGTGACGAATTTTGACTTAAAGTATTCGAAAAAATGGTAATCCTGTTGTTTACGCTGACCACTTTCGCGCATCCAGTACCGAGTCGACGGGAAATGATTCCCGAACGATTTAAATTTCAGCCAGTGTTGCCAGATCCTTTTCCTGTTGGATTTTTTCAACTTCAGTGGATATCATATAAATATTTTGGAAACTTTTAAGATTTTGAAAACATGTATATGTTTATTTAGATAGTCGAGCGCGGGTTTCTGAGTCCACTTGCGAAAAAATTCGAGTCACACATGTTCCTTCCGCCCCCGATTGGAAGTTTCTTGCTATCGGTTTCACATCAATAGTACATCTTATCCTTCGCTATTTCATTTTCAACGATAGGTAATCAAATTTCAGAAGTGAGATAAGTTCTGGCAACACTGGCTACAATTCGAATACTTTCGGGAAACATATGATCGACTCGGTACTGGAAGCGCGAAAGTGATCAGCTTAAACAGCAGGATTACCCGAAAAGATATTAAAACGAACAATATAACTGTGGGTTTTCATAACTTTTAAGAAATTTTTCCCAGCTATTTTGTTCTTTTATAAATTAACATATGTTAATAAATATCGTATTATTTCTATTTCTAAGCACTTTCAAAAATTGATTCTAGTAATTGTTTCATTTATTTCGTGGAAAACCCTATTGAATTTATCAAATGTAGGAAAACCTATATCAATAATGAGATCAAGTTTCATTCTAATCTATGATTATATCTGCGATTCTTGTGTAATACACGCATGGAGAAATTCCGGTCCTGGGAATCGAAGTGGCACATCGAACCAATAAAAAGTGACTTTTTTCACCCCGTATACGACCATTAGCTCACGTGCAATTCTCTTTGAATCCTCGTGGAGTTATCTGCGAACATGGCCGAGATTTGATTTTCATTTTTCAACAATTTGCATTTAGATACATTCCGAACGAATATTAGAGAAAGGACCGTAATTTCGGTACGAGTTCCAGTATAGAACCAATAACTCTGTTTTTGTACACCTACTTCGACGATCTTTCAATATGCTATAGACAATGTGTCAATGATTCAAGGTCAGATTTATTATTTATCATTTATAGCGACTTTATAGCTAAAAGGAAAATGCATTTTGTTGAATTACTGATGTCGGATTGTTGTTAGATTACGTTCAAATTCAATTGAGTACAGAAGTACACACAATAACCTCAATTGCTTTTGTAATCTGAACAAAAGAAATCTTGGAATTCAGCTTTGCTTCAAAAATATTTCTGAATAACAAAACGAAGTTTAATTACATGTACAAAAACCAGCGTGTATGACCCATCACACACACACACACACACACACACACACACACACACACACACACACACACACACACACACACACACACACACACACACACAGCCAGTCGTATGTGCTGCGTTAATTGTGATTTTAACTGAACATAATATCTTTTCAGGTACTAGTTAGATGAAGTTAATACATCAAATATATGAAAACTATAAAATTTCCACAAATTAGAACACACATAAAGGATTTATGGAATGAAAAACTCATTACTGCACCATACGATCCACCGAACAGGACATATCATAATTTCAAGGTACGGAAATAATCTGTCGGAAACACAACAAGTGCTCGATGCCATTTGATTTTATGCCTGCCTTTTCCGTCAAAGGATGCTACCGCAACAAGATGCCCTGAAAGATTTCCGACGGAGTTAATTCCAACATGATGAAGGATATGTAGTCCCATAAGTTAACATTTGTTGAGGTTCGTGTGCTCTACTTTTCTGATGGCAGCACCGCAAGAACGTCCGTTTGAAACGCTATGTATGATCGGACCTTTGTAAAACCAACCGTAGTAGTTATTTCTGTCATAATCGACTCCAACGCGTCATGTTCCTTTGTTTTATTAAAATACAATTTGTGTTCGGTCTGTCGAAGCTCAGGTTTCTACTCATACAATGGAATTTATGTGAATGCATATAGAACCAACGAAACTAAACAAAATATCGGGTGGAAATACTCTTCTTTTTGCTTGCACAGGTCGATTTTTGATTTTTGGTACCTAACTATTTATAATAAATTGAGGAGTTTACCCCAACCCCATAACCTTCAGCCACCATCACTTCTTATTTTCAAATAGCAACGTCCATCTTGTGATAGCTCTTTTTAAGGCTCTATGAAGTATTTAGATAACTATGCAAAAATATCAAAATTCATGCATAATATTGATGAGTATGTTACTGTGAAAAAGGAGTACAAGTTTGACCATTCGCAATTGTGTTTGAAATTAATCAAGAGCTGAGTTTCGAACCCCCCAACTCGCAACCAATATTGTGAGGAAATGATGAAGGCGGTGTGATGAGAATAATGGGTATTTTAACACCCTGTATTTAAGAGAGCCATCGTTTTTTCTTCTGTAATTTTTGCACAGTTATCTGGAAGCTTTATAGACCTTTAAAAAGGGTAATCACATGATGGGGGTTGCCATTTCATACTAAAAAGTGAGGTTACCTGGGAGTTAGGGGGTTGGGGTAAACTTCTCAATTTACGATAAAAAGTTAGGTATTGAAAATCAAAAATCGACCTATGCGAGCGTTTTTGCTAAAAACCGACAATCAAAGAATTTTGAATTTCATCAAGGACTTTCGCAACCCGGTGTAAACAAGTATTCGTAAACGGAGTGACTCATGTATACCTACTCGTAGCTTGTAGTAGTCTTTCATTTCCTGTGAGCATCGATATCCTTATTTCCGTTTTCTGTCGGAGTCTCTGGTTTTGCAATCCTCCTTTGTGCCAGTATTGAAGTTTAATATTTATTGAACACATTCATGTGTTGAATTTCAGCCTTTGTTTTTATTGACAGGCAATTTTAACATTTATTTATTTCTGATTCAGTAAATCGATTGATTTGAAAGATTATTACTCCCATAGTTTATGCTATAAGTTATGAGAAAAATCATATTATTTCGTATAGATCTATTCGACATTAGCATGGATATAAGCATATTATAATAGGTGCTTGTGGATTCTATTTAATTCAATTTCATAAGTGTAGAATGTGTGTGTGTGCTTTTCTTTTCTTTTTCTCTATGGGGTTAGGAATAAAATGCATTCAGGCATTCCAAGCGTATGTTGCGTTTCGACGGATATGTTATACTCGAACACGAAGTGTTAACACCGACTAAAAAAACCGTTGTGTATGTGTGTGTTTTTATTGGTAAATTGAAAGTTATACATCCATAGGTATATGAAAATAAAGCGGTTCGATAATCAAAACACAATTATTTTCTGAACATCCATGTCCCACAATTAGCTCCAATAATGGACGCTCTGCTGTATATGAGAATAATTGTATATTTTAATGAAACTTTTGACGAGTAGTAAATAGATTTCAATTGATGTATTTCAAGAATATATATATATATATATATATATATATATATATATATATATATATATATATATATATATATATATATATATATATATATATATATATATATATAAACTTGAGACAAGAAGAATTATTCTAAAATCCGTAGATCAATGAATAATCCTTCCTGACAAGAGCTAGTTCCCAAATCTACCCGCCATGCACGCAGCCCCCAAGAGCCACAATAGTGCAACCAAGTAGGATGCCGAGAAACGAAGCGGCAGACTGCAGTTTCGCCCTTATTAGGAGCTCATCAGTGTCGCATCTCGCTTCTCAGCATCCTATCAAGCTACATCGGGGTACCCTATTGATTCCAGAAAGGACGCACCTCGTACATACGTATGAGAGTCGCCCTCTATGGACCGACACGGTGAACCCGCTACCGGACTTCGAGAAAGATACGAACAATAACAAACAGATGTGGAAACGTTAAAAATTTCAAACATTTGGGAGACATCTTTCGCCGTTCCGTGAATCACATCAACGGTAGAAAACGAGCGAAATAATCCCGCTGGAATAGTGCTCTTAGCCTCTGTTTCCGAGATAAAACCTCCTGTCGGTGAATATTTGATGGGACAAATATCTTCCGCGATAAACTTCGCGAGGAGTCTACATATGTGAACTTGAGACAAAAAGAATTATTCAAAAATCCGTAGATCAATGAATAATCCTTTTTGACAAGAGCTAGTTCCCAAATCTGCCCGCCATGCACGCAGTCCCCAAGAGCCACAATAGTGCAACCAAGCAGGCTGTCGAGAAACGAAGCGGCAGACTGCAGTTTCGCCCTTATTGGGAGTTCATCAGTGTCGCATATCGCTTCTCTGCATCCTATCAAGCTACATCGGGGTACCCTATCGATTCCAGAAAGGACGCACTTCGTACATACGTATGAGAGTCGTCCTCTATTGGCCGACACGGCGAACCCGCTACCGGACTTCGAGAAAGATACGAACAATAACAAACAGATGTGGAAACGTTAAAAATTCCAAACATTTGGGAAACATCTTTCGCCGTTCCGTGAATCACATCAACGGTAGAAAACGAGCGAAATAATCCCGCTGGAATAGTGCTCTTAGCCTCTGTTTCCGAGATAAAACCTCCCGTCGGTAAATATTTGATGGGACAAATATCTTCCGCGATAAACTTCGCGAGGGGTCTACATATGTGAACTTGAGACAAAAAGAATTATTCAAAATTCCGTAGATCAATGAATAACCCTTCCTGACAAGAGCTAGTACCCAAATCTTCACACTGATGAGCTCATAATAAGGACGAAACTGCAGTCTGCTGCTTCGTTTCTCGGCATCCTGCTTGGTTGCACTATTGTGGCTCTTGGAGGCTGCGTGCATGACGGCAGATTTGGGATATATATATATATATATATATATATATATATATATATATATATATATATATATATATATATATATATATATATATATATATATATATATATATATATATATATGTTATAGTGCTCTGAGTACACTCACCTGAAAAAATGGACACACACTTCCTCCACGATTCCGGCTGATTGACTCATGGATTAAAAAAATTAAAGACACTAACGGCATTTTAATATTTTACCTTGAATGCAGAGAATGGAGTATATTCAATTGAAAATACCAAAATTGAATTTTGGTATACCTTTGAAGAAAAGTTTGAATTTCATGTTTTTTGTATTGTTGTGAAAACAATTGAAATATATTGAGTATTTCGGAATATAAATAGACCATTCCTCTTTATGTTCTGAGTCTACTCTAAAAAATTTGATGTTATTCTGTCGAACCGTTCTAGAGATATGATGGAGGATAGAGTACTCTTTTCTCTTTTTCTTGGAATTCATTGTTTGTTCAGCTTTTGTATCAATTTATTTGCTTATTTAACGACATCACTTTTCTAAATAAAGCGCTTCGCGGCCAGCGGGGCATTCTATAATCTCATTACTATTAATAATCCTCAACTCATTGTAATTTCTATGATCTTGGGGCCAGAGAGAAGATATTTTGGGGCAAAAATCCAAATGAATGAATGTATAGATTCGTTGTTGTTTAGCGTCTCTGCTCATAATCAACGAATTGAAAATTCTTTTTTTGACAAATCACTACGAAGTCGTGTTCATCCATTTGTCTACGTGATCCATGAATTTTTATGTTATTATGGCTTCTCCGTACGGCTTAGTATCTAGTATGGTTTTGAATGCTTTACAGTAACTATCACCAATGTATGTAAGATATTTTTCTCCATGTTTATCTATGGCCTTTGCGTAATGGCACTTACTTCCATTTTACTAGAGCTTCCTGAATGATTTATTCATCTACGTGATTTTCATACCATATTTTTTTCCCCAAAGGATCCGTTCTTCTTTTATTTTTTAAAATTATTACATCCTACACTAAAATTGCACATAAACATCAGTTCTAAATAGAGATGAAGAGCTTCTTTTCGCCCCAAGTGCAATTTTCTGTAATTGTCAATTGATCCAGTGTTTTTCAGCTTACTTTTTTCTTGCGAGACACTAAATGATGATAAAGCTTCAAATACTGAAGATGCGGCAGTATGTAATAATAGTAAACCATACGTAGAAATTCCATTACCCGAACGTATGTCTATGAGACTGTAGAATAACCAACTTCTAATAATCGCATCACAAATACAAACAAACGATTAATTTCGCACTCATTATGAATCAATGGGCACGAGTTTATAACAATATGTTTTTCACCAGATGGAATAACTTTAAAAACTTGATTGCGAGAAAGACAAATTACTTCCACAAGTCTTACATATTACAGTTTCAGAAATAGCTGCAAATATTGAAACAAACTCCAAAATGCAATACGCGAAACTTGGGGAGATTTATGCTGATTTTTTGTTTTCTGTAAATTTTGTATCATTTTAGGCCGTAAAACAGTTTCCACACAATTTTAGCTCTTCATCTCGACATTTCCTGTCGTACTCCCTTTTCGACTACTCATTGCTATAGTAAATTATTAGTAGCTGTTGTGCTCTTCGAAGTGAAACCAAGACTAAAAAAAGTTCGACAAAATATTAAATAATTATAGAAATACTTTTTTAACCCTGTACAAACTTTTCTATAATTGTATAAACGTATATTTTTATGAAAGGGTCCCAGTTATTGAGTCGATTGTATACATTAGTACCAGCACCCGACTACCAACGCCTCCAAGAGGTGCTTTTTCTAATTGAGGTATTTTTATAACGACTTCGAATTTTTTTAAATCACTTAACTAGCGTATTCTAGGTATCTTAAGGAAACAATCCATGAATTTTTCGAACCCATATCTTTGAATTAAAAAAATGCCTACAGAAGAGTTGATTACAACTGGAAAAATTGCCGTGCCTAAATTTTCAGGGGTTGAAAATAAGTTGCATTCTCTCAAAATAAAATGTATTGGTGTTCATAATGAACCTCAAATTCTTAGAGATTATTTGTATTCATATAATCCAAGACTGTTCGATAGGAATCTGGCAGTAACGACAGGTTTCTGTTTTTTTGGCATTGATTGTAAGGCTAGGTTAGCTAGCTAGGTTTATTTTTTGTCAACAATTCAGTCATTTCGTGTGTGAGCTTCTGTGTCCTTAGGACACAGGATTCAGTCTTACAAGTCCTACCGGTTGCCTTTAACCGCTTCTGACCACTTTAGCTACTTTATTCGCTCTTCATTACTTGCATGGTTCGAGTGACCCGAGATACATGCAATGCTGTTCTGAGCTAAACTTCGAAAAGAGTGCTTACAATTTCAAACTGATTTAAATATTATTCGGAGTGATTCAAGAGCTTCAACTGCAGATTGACTGTCAGTGTGTATAAAAATAGCCTCGCCATAGCATTCTAGATTCACACCTTCCTGAGCGCACTGAACATAGCACATACCTCAGACTATCAGACAGTGAAATAAATCCCATCACCTAAACCATGTTTCTTTAGAGCCATCTGTCTACCTCACTATGTATCCAGGTTGGATCAACAAGGCTCTTTCACTCGATCCTTCTCTGTAGGGAGTGACTGTCTAGAAAAGACACATGAAGCTGAACTCTGGTACCATATAACATAGTTAGACGGTATAAGCCTGTAATTCTTCATTATAAAAGAGCTAATATTTGAGATACCTCTCGGAAGATATCACAGATGTGCCAGTCTATACGTATATATTCTGACTTTCCTTTCAATATATATGTTTAAATGCGTTACGAATTTTTGTCGTGTTACTAGACATGGTCATTTCATACAAACCACTGCAGGATATGATATCATAGGCCTGACAACAGCACAGAAAATTCAGCTGCATTTGGTGAAATGTTCTATGGTTTTCTCGAGTGTAGAATGGCACGCAAATACGCAGTTTTTGGCTTAGAAAGTTTTTCGCTCTAGGGGAGCGTTTCAAGTAAGCATCTGTTAGAAAATAACACCAAAATACTCGATGTCGCTAGACCCACGTGAACTTTATTCGGAATAGACTTGGAGGTTGTTCTAGTATCACTCCACACTTTTGAACGAACGGAACAATACTCGTTTTGACCGGTTTAATTTTACGTTCATCATCCAGACATCATTTTTCCACCATTTTCAGAGCTGTTTGTCTCAGCCTATGGTAGTAGAGATAAATTCTCAGTGTACAGCCAACTCTTTATTGTCCGCGCATCTAACCTAACCCACACTCAAATAAATATCTATAAAACCATAAGGTTCCACAATAGTGAGAAAAGTGTCCATCAAAAATATTGAACAAAGAGTTTGTCTCAAATTTTGTGTTTTGAACGAAATTCCGTAAGCTGAATCGTTGCGAATGCTGGAAAAGGCTCATGGAGACTCTGGTTTATCGACAACCCAAGTGTACGAGTGGTACAAAGCCTTTAAAGACGCTCGGGAGATCGTCGAATCTCCTCTTCAACCGACGATAACGTCCAAAAAATCAAGGAAATGGTGCTCGAAAACCGTCATGCCAGTGTTAGAGAGATAGCTTGTGATCTCAACATCTCTCGTGAATTCGCTCGTTTGATTTGAGTGAACCTATTGGGCATGCAGCGCGTTGTCACTCGGCTCCTTCGGACAGAGCTAAATTTTCTTCAAAAACAGTACCGGATACAGGTAGCAGCAGACATGCTGGATCGTGCGAATTCTGATCCCACGTACATGAGAGGGATCATAACTGATGACGAGACATTGGCTTATGAATACGACACACTAACGAGCCAACAGTCAACGGAATGGATGGAAAAATGAGCCAAAACCGAAAAATCTCGAGAAAAAAAAGTCGAGAATCAAGCTTATTGATTTCTTCGGTATTCGTCGTGTGGTTCATCATGAATTCGTTCCGCAAGGTCAATAAGGACTTCTATTTAACCGTTTTGAGATGTTTGCGTGAAAATATTCGCCGTGAACGGTACGATTTGTAGCAAAACAATTCGTGGATTTTGCATGACGATAACGCACCATCTCATCGAGCCACAGTTATTAATGACTTTAAGACCAAACACTCGATAAATACCATCGAGCAGCCGCCTTATTCGCCTGATCTAGCTCCGTATGACTTTTTTCTTTTTCTCAGACTGAAATTGCCTCTCTCGGGAACCAGATTTTATTTCGCAGATGTCATAAAAGAAAATTCGCGGAAGGAGCTGAAGGCCATCCCGGAAAGAACGATGGCACATGTGTATCGCTTCAAATGGAGCATATTTTGAAGGAGATTCAATAAATATTTGAATAGACTAAGATTTAGAAAGATACTGGTATCGATTGACACTATATATCAGAGTTCTTTGGGTTATCGAATTTGTAGGGAACATTTAAGGTTAACAGCAATAATATTTCTTAAGTGTGTATTTTGATGTCTATTTGATTGTTTCGATGTACGGGTGGTGAAAAGTTGAATACTCAAAAAACCAAGTATTAGGTATACACTTAACAAACTATTGCAGGAGAGATATTATTTGAATACATTGAAAATTCGGGATTTACATTGATCAGTCTGGTCGTTCAGTATTTGGTCATTAAAAAGTGATTTGAAAATTTCAACCGATTCTAGATAATTGAGTTTTCTAACCTTGAGGCAATACGTAGAACGAAAAGTGAATACACTTCATTTTGAGGCCTGAATGCAATTTTAGATTTCAATTAGGAGAGGTTATTTGCCAAATTTCACTTATTTGTCCAAGACATGTCAAAGCCATGAATTTTTATTTATATATATATATATATATATATATATATATATATATATATATATATATATATATATATATGAGTGGATACATCTGGCTAATAGCTATATGTAATTATTTTCGTTTCACTAGTTATTAAGCTTTCGATTTAGAGGTTTAATTTTTTTTTCAAGATTTTCTGATGATAAATGTTAACGAAAATGCTCTATGGGTCATCGGATTGTATCCCGAAATTTTATGTCAGTTTGGGTGGTTGGAATTCTTGGGAATACATAAATCTGTACTAGTAGCTTTTAAAGATGTTGCAGTTGATTTTGATATTTAAGTGATTTAAAGATAATGCTTGATGGTTTTCCTCCTTTTCAAACCTAAATTTTATTTTCGGATGGATACTGTTCAATTTTCAATTTCATTGAAAATTGCTACTAAATACAGAACCGATGTTCATATATTTTTAGAGGACTGATTTTCAGAAAAGGACTCAAAACATACTCGGAAAATGGAAAACGAACTACTCAAATTCCTATAAGCTTCTACGGATCCTTGTATGCTAGTGTTACTGGCACTAATAATGTATCAGGTAATATTGTTCGGTCGATCTAATGATAACAAGAAATTTGTAGCTTTTCAAATTTCTTCCCTCGCTACTACCCTCTGGAGTCAAAATCGGCATCAATTTGACATGCTTTATACCTTCAATTTGCGTTTAATCTTACGTGATTTCAATTATTTGCCTAGGCCTCAAATTCTGCATAGACTTTCCACTTTTTCATTGTACAGTTCGATATCTTTTTATTTTTAGATTTTCATATTTTCAATGAAATAAAACTAAAGTATTTAGATTTTCACTATATTAACAAAACTATGACCGGTTTCACCACACTGTGGCTTCATCATAGATACAAAAATAGAAAAATCATTCATAAGCCATCGCATACAGATATTACTATTCACAGCTCATCTACACATCCTTATCCACATAAATTAGCAGCTTACAATAGTATGGTACATAGACTCATTAATATCACAAAATAATTTCATAAAAGAGCTAAATATAATTAAACAAATAGCAGTCAATAACGGTTACAGTCCAACTATGATTGAGAACATGATTTCACGAAAAAAATTTCAAATAGCAATCCAGGAAGTATTTCCAAATATAAAAGTTCAGACACAAAATATAACAGCTTAACTTATATTAGTAGTCCTAGTCTAAAATTAAAATCATTCCTCTCGCATTATAATTTCAATATAGCATTCCGAACTGATAATTATTTAGGCCGACATATCAAAAACGGCAAATCTAAAATTGATAAAAGTAATAAATCCGGTGTTTATGAACTGTCTTGCGGGGATTGTAATAAAATTTATATTGGTAGAATTTTCAGAAATTTCGAAGTTAGATTATCCGAGCACAAACGTAGTTTTAATTATCATAAATCAGATTCCCATTATTCTAATCACTTACTCGAAGAAAACCATAACTTTAATGATAATTTCAAAATTTTACACAAAGAAAATAACAGACAAAAACTCAATCTATTGGGAATTTTAGAGATCAACAAAGAAAAGAATTCAGGTAGGTTACTTAATAGTCAATTAGATCTAAATCCTTCTCCTTTACTCAATCTTTTCAATTCATAAAGTAAGCAACTCCGATGGGTTTTCCAACATACCTCTTGTACCTATTGTAATATTAAGTAGGAAATAAGACTGATATATAAGGAATAACTCTGTTCATTAGTTTGTATCTATCTGATGAAGCCACAGTGTGGTGAAACCGGTAATAGTTTTGTTAATATAGTGAAAATCTAGATACTTAAGTTTTATTTCATTGAAAATATGTATATCGATTTTCATCAAGTAACGACCTCCTCAATCAAATTTTAGATTTTTTTGTAACTTATATTTATCCATCATTGATTGATTTCAAATTTGCGCTTACATACCTGAACTTAAAAACTATTGCATTCATACTGAATTTCAGAAATCCGTTTCTTAAGGTTCTGAAATTTCAGACCAATGCGGAACTACGTTATTCCGGTTCGGTGCTTCTCAACATTTAAGTTTTGACATTCGCCGTCATAACAGAATATAACAACAGCTCTTTGTTACAGATTTATTTTAGAATGTAACTTTTTAATGGATTGTTTGGCTTAAAATTTGTTTCTATTTGGTCAACTTTCGTTTCGAATAGAAGAGATCAATGATGTTCTTGTTTTTTTCAGACTACTATTCTCTTAAATTCTTAATTTTTTGGGAGACACAATTTGTGGTATATAAGTAAATCTTATCTTGGAGAGTTTCAGCTTTTCAAGTACAGTACAACTACTTTTAGAGAAAACCAGTTTTTAAGCATCTATTCTTCATCAGAGACAGTACATTACTGTTTTGGAGAGACCCAAGTTTTTCTAGTGAATATCTTCTAACTTTTGAAGGAACCTGATTTCGGAGCACAGTTTAGCTATCTTTATGGAGATTTTTTATTCCTTGAAGACACAAAATTTTTCCAGGAAAAGCTTTTCTCGCTAGGCACCCAACATCGCAGAGAAAATCAGCATCCATAATGTTTTCAATCAATCCTAAGTTATTTAGGTGACTTCGGAGGCGACAGTGTCCCGTTAATATTGCAGTTACAACTCTCAGGTCCAGGCTGGAGAGATTATGACAAGCCTTGGCTCTAGGGGAAGGTCCACTGATGGCAAGGTCCAAGATGGAAAGTCAAATGGTATACCGGTCGGAAGTTCACTTTCCAGGTTTCCTCATCAACAAAGCAACCCAAAAGCCTAATGGACATGATGACAGAACAAATTGAAACACATCCTCAATGGTCGTTTCAGAGTTCTATGGGCAGTAACTACCTTGCAACCATATAAAGAACCAGGAACAGATGGTATATATCCTGCACACCTAATGAAAGGACTGGACCAGATGGATATGCATACAAAGTACATCTTCAGAACTACAACATCTCAAAAGAAATATTTCAATTTTTCATCATGATCGCGATGAAAAAATGAAATCCTATAATTTCAAATCAATGTCCACATTGTCCACTATTCATTTCCATACAAGCTCCATCCTTCTTATTGATGATAAAAGCTTTGTGCGTGAGAGCTTAATAAGCTTATTTAGTTTGTTAGATCCAAGTTCCTCCAGCCGGACTCTGTCTACTGCTGGGCAATTGCACATAACGTGTTCCATTGATTCTATCTCTTCTTCACATCTGGTCAGTGCCCCCGTTTATATGGCAGTTAGACCTCTCAGGTCCAGCCTGGAGAGTTTAAGCCAAGCCTTGGCTTTCGCAGTGGAAGGTCTACTGATGGAGAATGTCTGAAACCTGAGAGGCTCAGCTAGTGCTCTCGTACCTTCAGGTCCCAACCACCCGTTATTTTCCGTTCTTTATATATTATAAAATTTGTATCATGTACCCTGTCGCTGCAGATAAGTCAGATTTGTGTCTTGGAGTATTCACAAACTTTTTTCATAATCTGCAGAACGTTATCTTTTCGGTGATGTTTGGAATGTTCTCGTTGTCAGTTGTAAGGCAATTTTAATAAGTTTAAGAATTTCCTTGAAAATCAATACAGGAAGCCTTCATTTTTCTTAAATCAATAGTTTAGTCGCTATAAAATTTCCTATCTAAAACAGCCGTGGGGACTTTCTGGCCCCTGATTCTCCATTTTTTTACGGAAATTAACTATGACCTGAGCTAACAACTTAGCTAAGTCGATTGCCTGAGTCTAATCGACAAGTATCCAATAATTTTCGTCTCTCTTTCCGTCTTATCACTCCCCAGAGCGTCTCCTAAGCAGTAAGCAGAACGCCCGAAACCGGTCCAGTTTCGGCGAATCGCTTTATTAGATTTATTAGGATATCTTGTTTTCAAACGCTTAACTCAGTGATTTTCCTGAAGATGAATCGGTAGATGAAGGAAGTGAAATTGACATTGAGGAAGAATTTGTACCTGAACCTAATGAAATTGAGTCATCATCTGAAAACGAATCAGAAATTATTCGTAATGAAGACGTAAGTTCATCAAATCCATTGTCTAACCCCACCCCCCTGAACTTCATTCCTAGAATTGACAGACGGGAAATAGGGTTCTGCTTTATTTTCATATTTCTTTTCCATTTTCTGTAATCTAAATATTAGTTCCATGTAGTTATTTCATTTTTTCAATAACAGTTTTTGTGTGTTTTGCAGAAGAAATTGTGATTGAGAGGAGATTAAAATTAAAAGTGTACAATCGCAAAAAAGTTTTACTAGATGAAGAGTGGAATTTGTCGCTCGAAGAACTCAGATAAGGGATAAAGAGTATTATTGAATATACTCTCCGAATTTAACCCCAAGAAAGGTAATTATTACAAAGATATATATTAAGAAGAGTTCTTGAAGTAGTTTTATCATTAGTATGCATCAGTTAGTAGTTGGTGAAAGTGTTTTGTTCATTTCACAAATAATGGAAAAGTTTTCTAATTTTACCCTGTTGAAAAATTAATTATATTGAATTTATACGATACTTCAATGAATAAAAATGTTGAACTGAACAGTCCACAATATACAAGCTTCTCAATGAAAGAAAATCTGAAAATGGATTCATAGTGAAACCTCCAAAAACTTCTCCATGAAGGCCCCGAATGTTTATGATGAAGACTTCAACAATACTATTCGAAAAATTGTGCATTCTTTTTATTTTCGGAAAGAAATTCCCACTGTGGAAATATACACGCTGTGCTCGTAGGAGATCAGGACTTGCCTTTAATATTAAAAAACAAATTCTGGCAAGTTTTGCATGAATTGAATTTCTCATGGGAAAAGCACAACAGGAACTCAGTTCTCATTGATAAAGAAATTGGTAAAGAAGAAACTGTGTGCTGGAGAAGAAGTTATTTAAGAGCAATCAAAAAATATCGTGCTCAAAGTGAGAAATTTTTTTATCTAGATGAAACTTGGGTTACTCAAGGGAATGATAAAAACATAAAAGATTATCGACAAGCCTTCCCCTAAGGATTGTCTACAGGATTCCAGGCATCATCAGGAAAAGAACGACGTATAATAATAACGTTAACGGTTTTGTGGAGTAGGGGTTATTATCATTTCAAAGTAAAAGTACTGAAGACTATCATAAGGACATGATTGCGGATGTTTTCGAAGAATATTTTGAACAGTTGTTGGATTTGATTCCACTAGGATCTGTTATAGTAATGGATAACGCAAGCTACCATTCGCGACAGTTTGAATTAACGCCAACATATTCATGGCGTAAAGCAGACATCATCAGATGGCTGACGGATGAAAATATTTCTTTTGAAGAAAATATGGTAGAAAAATAATTATTATCAATTGTAAATTTACATGAAAAATCATACAAATATTGACGAAATGGCAAAAAACCGGGAAGTTAGTATACTCCCCCTTCCATGGGTAAGGACCCATGCGAATTGAATCCGATTGAATCCCAAAACTGAAAAAATTGTATAGACCACGTCATTAAAGAAGACAATAAAATGTGGGAACTGGATCATATTATGGATGCGATGGTAGATCATGTTATAGTGAATTTAGGTAATGAAGATACATCATCAGAAGATGAACTGTTAATATTTATTGAAAATATTGCAGTTTAAAATATATATGAGCAATTTGACAAGCATTATCTTGTTTTTATAATTTTGAAATGTACAAAGAAATTAAATTTAGGACTTGATGTTTTACAAATTCATGGAATTATTCTTAAACATTGTTTAAAATTCTGTTAGGTAATGTTGAAACTCATGTGGAAAATTTTGTTTAAGTCTAATATGATATAAAATAAATATTCAATTCCATAATTCACTGAAATTATTCAGTTATCTGAAATATCATAAACATTATCTATGATGATGTATGATGAGAATGCATGAAATTCATGAAACAATTATTTTTGGTGAACGTAACTATTCTATATATTTACATTGAATTATTATCGTTTTTAAATACATAAGTGTTCGATTGATTCAATTTTATATTCGAAGAGAACCCTAAAACATATATTGGTCTATGTTACTGACAACAAATTTTAGACGCAAGCAACAAAAAAGACAGAGAAGATAGTAGTCAGGTAGTTGGGTTCTTCCTGGAGATTTGTTCGAGGGTTTCTAACAAAGATCTGGCAATGAATTGGAGCGTGCACCAATACAAAATTATAGAAACTACATTCATTTCTGAATTTGCCCGAATACCATATTTCTAAGGGATTTGCATACTTAATGAGCTTTTATTACTCTACGTCTTCACCAAATAGACTATAGGTTGGACTTTTGCAAGAATAGGCCGAACGCTTGGGGTGTCTTATTTGAATGTTACCAGAATAATCCACAGGTACACATGAAATGAGGCCGGGGAAGGACGATCTCGACCAACAACGGTGATCCAGGGCCGATATTCAAGAATTTCCTCTTTGAGACAACAGTTCGCTACTACAAGGCACCTTTAAATGCAGCTTCGACAGAACAGTGGAGTACAAATTAGCACTGAAACGATACGACAAAGTTTCAGGAAATTTGGTTCGAGACCTCGAGTCGTATCTCGAGGTCATTCAGTTAGAAGCTGACTCATTTACAAATGAGTCGAGATTTTATCTTTTTCATTTTGATGGACGCTCTCTAGTATACAGGCGTCGAAATGAGAGATATGCCAGTACAAGTTTTTACTTATCTATGGTTTTGGTGGAGGTTCAATATTGAAGTGGATAGGAAATTCTTTGAACGCCCGCACTGATCTGGTCATCGTAAACAATGGAACCCTGAATGCTCAGAGGTACGCTACAAGAATTTTAGAAAATTTGTTGTACCATTTGCGGTAAATTTGCGTGAAAACTCTTTGTTTATGTATGATAACGCCAGACCATACTAAGATCATATCGTTAGGAACTACGTTCAAGATCACTTTAATGGAGTGTCCTACTCGAACTCCAGACCTCAATACCATCGAACATGTCTGAAACATTTTCAATAGAAAATCGAGAAGCCAGCGAAACCAACCAGGTACCGTGATTAAGGTTCGGAACAGACTAATCGAACTCTGGAACGAAATGGATCAGAATGCTATAAAGTTATTGATTGTGAGTATTAATCGTAGATCTCAAACATCCAGTAATAGCAGGTTTTTGGGAATTTTGATTTTTCCCAAATGTTTTACATTTTTCATTTTCAGTTTTATTTTAATTTCTATGAGTACCATTTTCATTTTGGTTGTTCTCAAGTATTCCTTAGTGGTGGACTATTGGAAAAATAATTCTTCAACATATCTGAACTTCTGAATAAATTTGAATTTTCGATTTAGTGTATTAATTTCTAGGAGTAGTGAAGTTGAAGTTATATAAAGAGCGGTGCCGCCTTTTAAACATTCTGCTCACGATCAACGTTCTCTACAGAATCAACGTTATACATTTTCAAGATAGATAAGATCGTGAGTTTCAAGCTTATTCGCATGAGGTTTCACATTGAGGTTTGATTGCGTTTGCCTGTACCGATGCGAGTCGCAAATACTCATAATCTCTTACAGTCCGTGAAAGACCCGCCCTTTAGAACCAACGTTTGTGCAATTATGAAACAGCATTCCGTTAGCTGTTTTCTCCCTGAAAAATTTCACTATGGAATATTAATTGTTTAATTGACGAGGCTTTTACATGATAGAAATCCATTTTCACAAATGATGATTTCTACTAAAATACACACACCACAAAAATTGTCACATCACCTGGTATTCTGAATTCCACAATCGATTAAGCAGCTCGATCGCAGTTTCTTTGTCAACATAGGTTTTTGGACATATGAGGGGAAAATTTTTTTATCTATGTAGTAACATTTGTTTTCATATGATCTCAAACACGTCTGAAACAAGAATGAGTTCATTTGACTATCAATATTCATTCAATTTCTCTTCAGTTTTCACGCTGAATTAATGCAAGTTTTCTGTGTTTCTTGTTGATTTTCGAATTTATGAATTAATTGTAATGGCTGCTGAACGTCCTGGACGCTATTTGAGTGATCATGAAGTAGTAAGAATTGTAACACTTCTAGAGGAGGGGCAACTATTTCAAGAGCAATTAATCGGTACCACGAAACAGGGGAATATGGAAGAAGGGCCGGACAGGGAAGAGATCGGATAACAATACCAGTTGATGATCGTTGGCTTCGTTTAACTGCACTAATAGTTCGGCACTGTACGGCTAGAATGCTACAAAATGAACTTGCACTTTCCAGAAATGTGCATATTTCATTGCAAACTGATAGGAACAAGCTCAGAGAAGACGAT
The DNA here is from genome assembly GCA_013387265.2 of Cryptolaemus montrouzieri. Classification (NCBI taxonomy): domain Eukaryota; kingdom Metazoa; phylum Arthropoda; class Insecta; order Coleoptera; family Coccinellidae; genus Cryptolaemus; species Cryptolaemus montrouzieri. Next base: position 40,381,744 of record JABFTP020000124.1, on the reverse strand, counting down.
ATCAGAGCAAGGGTGGCTTCTACCGGCCGCGTCTCGCCAAAGAGCATCGAGTTGCAAGACTTCAGTTTGCGAGGGAACATGCAAATTGGGGTATTCCAGAATGGTCGAATAATCTCTTTTCCGATGAGTCCAGGTTCTATCTAGTATCAAATGATAGACGCATGCCTGTATACAGACGAGCTTGGAAACGGTATCAGTAATGCAATATCCGGCAAACCAAAAATTTCGGAGGGGGCTAACTAATGATATGGGAAGGCATTTCTTTCCATGGTCGAACTGAGTTAGTCCTAGTGAATAATGGAAGAATGACAGCGGCAAGATACATCGCAGATATCCTTGAACCCCATGTTGTACCCTTTGGCCCATTGGTTGGCGAAAACTTCATTTATATACATGATAATGCTCGGCCTCATGCAGCTGGAGTAGTTACAGAATTTCTGCAAAATGCCAAAATTGATATTTCAAGATGGCCAGCCAGAATTCCGGACTTGAATCCCATATAACATGTTTGGGACAACATGGGGTGGCAAATTCAGCAACGTATGATGCCTTGTAGAACACTCCAACAACTAGAAAAACTGCTTCCTGAAATTTGGAACTCAGTGACTCAAGAGTACATCCAAAATTTGCTTGAGGGCCTCCGAGACGTATACAGGCACTAATTAGGGCCCGGGGAGGAAACACTAGATTTTGAAAATAATAAGTAACCATTCGACGCTAGTTCATTAGTCTCTTCGAGAATGTTTGAAGAAGATGGTAGAATTTTTTAATTTTTCATTAATTCAAAAATTGTTGAAATTTTCCATCATAAACTCATCTCTTTTGAATGATATCTTCTTATTTTACACTTCTGAAAGTTACCAAGCGACACTTGAATGACCAACCTAAAATGTTATATAGTATTGTCGAAAAAGTAGGGTGAGGCGACAATTTTTGTGGGGAGTGTATATTATTAAATGCTCGACGCGTTTCGATACACAGTATCTTTGTCAAGAGCGAATGAATGCTGCAGTATTGACAAAGATACTGTGTATCTAAACGCGTCGAGGATTTAATAATATATTTTAGTAGAAAACATCGATTACTTGTATTTGTAATATTAATTGTTCTTTGAATTGTTTAGTGGCTATATGTATTGCCTTATTTTTGTCATCATTATCTTCAAGAGTCTATTGATGAGCATAAATGGCCCGATTGATACTTGTTTTGAAAAGATCGAACGTTCACCATGCAACTCATATTAATTAAATTTTTGTAATTTACGAGGACTATTGAATGAAAAGAATGTATATTCTGTCAAAAAAAGTACTGGGAATGTGTCAATGAAACATAAAATATTTATTTTTCATTCAAATTTATTTTATCCCCTCCAAAGTAGACTCCTTTCGAAATAATAGATTTACGCCAACGAATAATCAAATCATCAAAACATTGTTCAAACGCTTTTCCCGGAATTGACTTCAGTTCTCGCCTCGAATTTTCTTTTATGGCTTCTATCGATTCAAAACGGGTATGTCGAAGTGGTAATTTGAGTTTTGGGTAAAGAAAAAAGTAGGCCGGAGCCATATCAGTTGAATACGGTGGTTGTTCGATTTGTTGAGTTTTTGGGCAGAAATTCATTCATAATGATAGCCTAGTGCGATGCATTATAGTGGTGCAAGATGCAAGAGTTTTTTCCAGAAATCTGGCCTTTTTGGACAAATTTCCTCTCTCAAACGCCGCATTACACTCAGGTTATATTTCTTATTTACCCTTTGACCATCTGTCAAGAATTCCTAGTGCACAACACATCGATAATCAAAGAAAACAGTTAACATTACCTTGACTTTTGAATCGTGGATTTTTCGGGTTCGGTTAAGTTGGTAGGTTGACTGGTTTGCATGTCAAACTCATGAACCCATGACTCATCAACAGTTACAATGCGCGCCATGAATGTGGAGTCGTAATTGACTCGTTCTAGCATGTCTTCAGCTACCTTTACGTGATTAAATTTGATAAGAACATTCAGGTCTCCTGGAACTAGTTAAGCGGTAACGCGTTTCATCTACATACAATAGTTTAAAATGGTATGAATTGATTCGTGAGACACAGAAATTTATTGCCTATCTCTCTCAGAATTTAATGACGATTTTCAATGACCATTTATTTCATTTTATCGACGTAAACTTCAGTTTGAAATATTGACGGCTGACCAGAGTGACGCAACCCTTCCATTAGATCTCGGCCGCTCTGAATGTACTGCACCACTCATATGCACGTGTTTTTGATTGAGTCGATTCACCGTAGGCATTCTGTAACATTTTTAGCGATTCGGCATATGAAATTCTGTGTGCAATACAAAATTTAGGACACATTCTTTGTTAGTTATTTTTATTCATTGTAAAAACCGCAAAACACACTCGTGACAACTGATAAAATCCAGCACTGTATACAAACTAAATGACAGATAGCGTTCAAAGTCCGCGTCAGTATAGAAAACAGTTGTGCCAACTTAGCAACAACAAAAATTTTTACATTTAAAGCAGCATTTTAACCAAACGCTTGATACATATAGAAAAACAATGGTTCCCAAATTCTACTCATTCAATTTACTGAAACAAATATTATCATCTACATAAGGTCATGCGCCTGATTTATTGAAGGTCACTACGGTTACACCAATACAAAAAGTATCCAATACTACAAATACAAATGTGTTCAGACCAATTAATACATTACCTCAAATTAAAAAACTTTTAGAAACAGTTGTTTACGATCAGGTTTTGGAACATATATCGAAGTGTGGAATGTTGATGGAAAATCAGTCTGGTTTTAGAGAGAGCCATTCGTGTGAGACTGCATTACAGTCAACTATATGCAAGATAAAGTATGATATGGATGGTGGCAGATACGTAGTTGGTGTATTCTTGGATTTGAAAGGGCTTTTGAAACACTGGATCGTCGAATATTGTTGTCAAAGTTAAAAACTTTTGGTTTGGTAGGTGGAGTTTTGAGATGGTTTCCTGACTATCAGGATCGTAAGCAGAGAGTTCGCTGGGGTAGAGTTTTCTCATACGAGATTGAAAGTGTTCATGGTGTCCTGCAAGAAAGTGTATTGGGGTCATTTCTTTTCCTTTTATTTATCAATGATATTGGTTTGCATATAGATTGTAAATTCATAAACCTTTTCGCCGATGATACACTTCTGATGTGTAGTGATGTAAGCATTGAAAGGGCAGTTGAAAGGATGAATAAAGCATTGAAAGCAATAGCTGATTATCTTCAATTTAATAGCTTGAAGTTGAATTGTTCTAAGTCAAGAGCAGTAATATTTACAACTAAACACAGATATAACTTGCTGGACATGGTCAGTTTAAAAATATATACAAGCGAAAATGAAATTCAAATTACACGATGTGTTGAATACTTTGGTTTTCAGTTAGATTGTTTGTTGGATTTTGAGTGTCACTTCGCGTATATATGCAAGAAGATTATCAAGAAATTACACTTTTTTGTAGAGTGGCACAGAACCTATCAACTAGTTCAAGGATTGTAGGGTACAACGCAATAGTTCAGCCTCATTTTAATTTCTGTGCGTCATTACTATATATGTTCAACTTAAATAAAACCAATAAACTTCAGAAGCTCCAGAATAGGGGTATGAGAATTATAATGTCTGTGAATAGGTTGACACCAGTGTTGTCCATGTTAAGAACTTTGAAGTGGTTCTCTGTGGAGCAGCGGCATTACTATTTTACTATGATTCTGGTCTTTAAGATGGTGTAGGGCTGGGCCCCCAGTATATTTTAATAAATATGTGATATATAGTAGTAATGTTCACGGCTACCCGACTAGGTCGGCAGGAGATATTTACATCCCCAGGACAACATACAAGGGAACGATGAGGGCGCTATTCAGATATTTTAGTGAGTTTAACAGTCTTCCTAGGGACCTCCAGGATTCACGAACTTTGAACTCATTCAAGAAGAATTTGAGAGTTTATATATTGGAGAAAAATCTCTTTTTTGAATAAATTTATTTACTTTTTTTACAATACGCCCATAAGAATCACAGGGCCATCTAGAAATTGGATCAAAAAAAAAATTGATTAATTTTAGGGTTTCTTAAGGTGTGATTTCCTAGCGACGTCCAGCGTTCGCGTCCTGCCGCGACGTCTTGCAGTAACGGCCAGCCGTTACGTTCGCGCGTTCTGTTTGCGTCGGACGGCCGCTACGTTTTGGTTATAGTCGTTTCTCTTTTCCAGAAGTGAAAAGTGCTGTAAAAATGGATGCAGAAACCGTAGCTGCAATGCTTTTATTAAAAGATGAAGAGGAAGCTGATATGTTGCAGTTATTGTCCTCCACAAGAAATGAAACCAACGTGTTATATAAATCCAGAACAGACGAAGGATACTATAGAATACTTATTGAAAGCCAGCTTAATGCTGACGATGAAAAATTTCGGGGTTTTTTAAGACTTAATAAAAACCAGTTTGATTTTGTTTTAAGTCTTATCCATGATGATTTGAACAAGCAATCCACAAATAGGGTAAAAATCCTAGTTTCTCAAAGGGGGAAGTTAGCTTTAACTTTAAGGTAAGAAACATTTCTATACATAGGCAAATTTTGTAATAAATTAATATAGCATGGGTAATTTGGAACATTTTCTTTTATAATTGGTGTAGAGTATATTCATAACTATTATCATAAGGTGCAAGAGGTGCTGCCACAATTCTTTGACTATCGGAAGATTCTTGGAGATTCGTAATAAGAGTTAGAATTTATAATTTTGCTTGTGATATTATATTGGGCGGTAACTTCTTTATTGTCAGAGCGATGCTCTTCACAAATAAGTCGACATCGTCTTCCTCTTTCTTCTGATTCATCTGTTGAGATAATAGATCTCATGCGTTCATTAGAGCGTTCTTCCAAATTATGAAGCATTTTAGCTTTTGCTGAAGAAGTATTTGGAGTAGGACTTCGGGAATGAGTCGACGAGCGGCTATTTTCAGAATTTAGTTTCATCCTCTTAGCATGAAAATTCTTGAATTCGGCTCCGAATCAATTTCATCATGAACTTCCGAATCAGCGACTTCTTTAGGTATATCACTAGCACTCTGACTTGTTTCATTTTCATCTTGATCCCCGAAATTTTGAATGCGACTGAAAGTGATGAATAATATATTAGAAAAGAGTTATACGTTTTTGAGTATTTTATTTTAGATAAATAAATGCTTACCCTCTTTCAGATTTTGAAATTTCCAAAAATTCTAAATGTCGGAATGAGGACCATTTCCTCGGTCCAGTGTGCTGCAGATCCTGATTTCAATTTTCTTTCATGTTTCAAGGAATTGTCTCGTATGTGTTTCCACCGTGATTTGCATTCGTCAGCTTGAAAAAAAATTTAATTTTTTTATAGTTTTGCTCGCAATCGTAGATGAAAACTGTAGATTTATATCTGTGGATATCGGTGCTCATGGGAAAGAGGGAGATAGTTCTATATTTTCTAGTTGAAAATTGGTCAAAGAAGTGTACTCTGGAAAATTATTTCCAGCAGACAACGTCTTACCACATTCAAATACCATGCTACCATACGAGGTGGGAGGTGATGAAGCTTTTAGATTACATAGACATCTAATGAAACCTTACAGCAAGATATCTGCTACATCTGATAGAAGGAAAACTATTTATAATTATAGATCATGTGGAGCTCAACGAGTCACAGAAAATGCATTTGGTCTGTTGTGCCAAATTTTTCGAATATATTACACTCCAATTGCGATAAATCCAGAATGGTGCGATAAGCTATATTGAGTTGACTACAGAAAAGAGGTACTCAAAATGTTCAATTACTTAGGTTGGGATTCTCTATCTCTAAAAGGGTTAGCTTCTAGATCAAGGTCTGTCAACTCAAACTCATCATATGAAACTACCAAATTTATTCAAGCTAATATTTACTCGGCAGCCACAATTCAACTAGCAAAATTTACTACAATAAATAATGACTTCGATAATAAAACTCAAGAAAATTAACTAAATTTGACGTGAAGCGAAATATTGAATACAATGTGACGTTTGACAAGTAGGCACAAATGACACAACGACACAAATGAATAAATAAATTAAAATACAATAATTGGTGAGAGACGTTCTTCAAAAAAAAAAGAAAAAAACTAGCTTACTTCTGAAATTCTAAGGAACAATTAATTCTCTGATGGTTAGGAAATTACTTCTAAGCTGAATAGAATTGACACTCAGCGGAAAATGGAAACAATTGAAATGACCAAGGTACTTATGTTGAAATGAAAGTCTTCAGGTAAAGATGGTATCCAACAATTCTTGAACTAGGTTGGAAAATTATTCATGTGACCACTGGAACTTTCGGTACGTTACTTCGTAGTTCCTATGTCAGTTAGAGAACTGAGAAAGAGAACCTAGAACTACCGCTATCAAGGTAAACGAATTATCACCACAAAGAACACAAATAACCTTACTTCATTGTCCTGAATATTTGTAATGCCGATTCAACAGGCATTACGAAATACTGTCTGAAAGACTTTTATTTTCGAATAGAATGAAGTGAAAGAAAGGTAAGAATTATCACGAAAGGTTTTACTATTGATTAGTCACTTGGTTTTATTTGTTCAAGGTGCAGTGAATGAGAAAATCAATTTTGAAAGAGCTATGGACCAGAATGACTATGTTGTGCATTGAAGTTACTTTGGAATGATCAGTTATATTATATGTGAATGAGAAGGATTACTGCCAGGATTGAATTTCATTGTATTATACCTGAATAAATGGTTGAGACTTTAGAAAACTGAAAATTACTTTTGAAACATTGGCTATATTTTTGCTCAAATTAAAGGACTATGACTGTGAAAAATCAAACTGTAACATACCTCCATTTGTTTCCAAAGAAAAAATTTTAGAATAAAATTTTTTCATTGTTAGTCACACTCTGTGACATAAAAAAAGGTTCATCCCACCATACATACAACTATGGGACGAGTGTTTTGTCAGGCAAGTGTTAGTACCCAATTTCTTCCTTACTCTATATGGACCAACATACTTCACCTAATTTAGAAGAAAAATCTTTGATACTTGATTACAAATTATGCGTTTTCACCCAAACATAATCATGTTCACCATACTTATGAGGTCTATGTCATGGTAACATGTTGCCTGTACAATATACTAAAAGATGCATATATGGAGAAATGTAATGAACCATTTTTCGAATATGATCCCAATGTGGTATTGCCGAAAAATATAATGCAGTTACCAGGAGCAGGTTTCGCAAATGCGGATGGTCTCAAAAGAAGGAAAGGTTCAACAACTTTTTCAATGAAGAAGGTGCTCTGAGCTGGCAACAGGATCGTGTTTCTAGATTGTCTAGTTGAATTAAGATATGTATGTATTTATATATACATATTTATGTTGAAACTACTTTTACTAAATATTTTCCATTTTGTAGTATATTATACTTAAAATAATTCACTTAATAAAGGAATATAAACAAACAACTTTATTGGTTACCTAGGTATGTAAATAAGGTTATCAAATACTTAGCGCTCTTCGACGTTTTCTCCCCAGTTTGTTGCCAAATATTCTCCCGAATTTGGAAGTCTTTAAAATCTTTATGTTGGTGGTCATATAAACTAGCAAATTCGCGCATATTATCAATTAAAAGTTCATCGTCACCAGGTAGAAATTTTTTTGACGTTTTAAATAATGTAAAGTTGCGTTTGTTTACTATTATTTACTATACGCATATGTTGGTAGGAACAACAATAATTTCGCAAGAATGTATACTTTCATGCCTGTGGTTATGGTAGGCGTTCGCGTCTCGAGATGTTTTTGAGCAGTCAAGACGCGGCCGTCGACGGTTGGCCGTTGCTCTTCCAGACGAGCCGGTTTCGGGAAATCGCTGCCATAAGAAAAGCATTGTAGAAGTGGTCAACGACTGGACGTCGCTAGGAAATCACACCTTTAGATTTGCATTGCCGATGTTCATTTCTGTTGTTACCATCGCTTATATTTTGAGGATTGTGCTTGTCGTTTTTCCTATTTATCAAAATTAACTAAGCCAATGCAATCAGTAAAATCATAAGTGACCAAATATATTTTTGTAATCTTTGATAATAACACAGCTTACTATCTCAATCAGTTCTTCCACTCCGATCAGTACTTCGGTACTGCTGATCTGGTAGTCGACGAGTAGACGACATGAAATATATCGTTTTCTTCTCTCGCTGGTGGGAAAAGCTAGGGCCGGACTCATATATATTAAAAATTTCAGTGAAATATATATTTTGCAAACAGTACTGGAGTGGACTTTTATGTGCATCTCATCAGAGATTATTCAAAATAAATGATTAGTGTGGTTTATGTGAACGTATGAAGCATCTAAGTTATTATAATAAAAATTCCATTGTCTATAAATTTTTGAATAGTACTATAAATTAGCTGAAGGAGAAATGACATGATAAACGATAAGTTAAATCTTCATCGAAGTCAGCAATTTTCAAAGTTCTGTGAAACCGAATAGCTGTTGGGTTGATACAATTATGATTTCCACTTTTAACTTTGTCGAAATGATTTTCAAGACAGTCTTTGTTTGATTATCTGGCAAATAAATAATCAAAACCTACATTTAGATGAAGATAGTTGAAAATATGTATAGAGCTATTGAGCTTATTTGAAGACTTATAATGAGTTACGTTTTCTTTGTAATGCTCATATCGTTTCCATATCAACCTTATCTAATTAAAATAACAAATTTACAAATACAAATACACAATATATCCACGTTGGGAATATTGCAGTTCTTAACATAAATTTTAACTTCTACATGCATTTTTCTCGAAAATCGTTGCCTCTTGCGATTTCAATGAAGTATACTTTTTCATTTAGAGAAGATTTATCTAGTCCGAAATAATATACACCATGGCATAAAAAGGTTCTGACGATTCGAATGAGTCTTGAACGTCATCTGTGGCGCCATCTAGAGAATACCTCAAAATCATTAATCAATTCAATTAAAGAAATGTGATTTAATTTTCAACTTTAACACCTTGCATACAGCTTATTATTAACGTTAGACATGACGTAAATTAAGATAAATCGCATTACTTTTATGTAAAAAAAATCTGCCATTGTTCTTTGTTCCATTTTTCTGACTTACCCTGTAAACATTACATTTATTATTCATTGTCAGTTTCAAAAGTAGCATATTTTGTATTCTAGAATGAAAAAGAAGTTGAACTTTTTGATTTCACACCTTTCTATATTTTAAGCGAATGAAGTTCATCTTCCATCATTTTCATTATACTCATAAATAATTCACCTTCAGCATGATGATTTATCAGTCAAAAACACTAAAATCGAAAAAGCATCTAATCAAAGTTGAAAGTCATTGTCCCATTTAAGAATTTGTAATATCAGCAAAGGCGTAACTTCCTAGGTCGAAAGATTCACATAAATTCTAATTTTATGTAAATGGTCGCTTACAAGTTTTGTTTGGAGAGTTGGAAGTTTGTCGCCAATTTAATTAAACCATCCAAACGACGCAAAGAGAGGCTAATTTGATTGTTCAACTGCGGAAACTCCAGTTACAACTGGCTTGCGGTTTTAATGGCGAGAGAATGCTTCTCCCACATATTTTTTACCAAGGAATACCTTGTGGCGTAGGAACTCAAACAGATTTCGAAGCCAAGATACTGTTTTGTTTTGAAGGAGATAATGAACTGAATTAAGGACTTTACGAATTTCTGTATTCAGAATCAGTCATTCTTTTCTTATATGCATAAGGAAACTTAATGAAAAAACGAAAGCATCAACCGGTGGTTAATAACCATTGACAGGGAATGATATGTTCACAATATATCCTAAAATGGTCATATATTAGGATAATATGAATTGATATGATACCAATATATCAGCATAAATACAAACTATAACATTATCAACCAATGACTCCAATGTACCAACTTAGTGTATGAGGCTTTTTTCCCGAAAAAATCAATTGGTCGGATTGTAGTCGAATAACACAGAATTTAATTTTGTTATTGCTTGTTGTGTTATGAGGTTTTAGATAATCCAATCTAGTAGTTCAAAGATTATAGATGATAAAATTGTCATCTGATTTTATTTTATATATTCAGATAACATGAAATACGTTTTTAAGCAATATTTATCATAGAGAATCTTATGAGTCAATTTCATTATTTTTCTTGGAAGAAACAGACGAAAAATATCACACGATTGCTATAACATCTAGTTGTTCTTAAAAATTCGTCATAAGACTTAATATTTATACACCCTCCATTCCAAAAGTAACCGATCTTTCAGAAAATAGAAACAAACAGTATTAATTTTTAATTAATCAATGTAATCGCCTTCTGCATTGATACACAAACAGGTTGTCAAACGACTTCTCTTTCTCCTTTTTTGGAATGGTCTTTAGCGCGTCGGTCACCTCACTTTCAAAGGCCTCAATTGAATCGTGCCGCTTTCCTTTCAACGTCAAATGCAGCTTAGGGAAGAGATAGTGGTCGCACGGAGCCAGATAAGGTGAATAGGGTAAATGTTGCAAGGCAATAATGTGATTCTTGATAAAGAATTTAGTTACAATTCTTTAACGATGTGATGGGGCATTATCGTGCAAAAGAGCCCAACTTCCGTTTTCTCGATATTATGGCCAAATACGACGTATTCTTGCCAGCAATCGCTTCATGACGCTCAAATGAAAGTCTTCTATGACTGTTTGGCCGAATGAAACGAATTCTTTGTGGATAATACCTTTATCATCGTAAAAACAAATCAGCATTACCTTCACTTTTGACTTCTTCAAGCGACTTTTTTTGGGTTTTCCTTCATGCAACGCTCTGCATTCACAATCGTTTTCAAGAAGTTTGGGTTCTTACGAGCACTTTTGTCTTTTCTATGCTCAATTCGATCAAATTTTTTTGTCGTCGGTGAGTTTGGGTGGTACAAATCTCGGATTAACCTTCGTGAGTTCAAACACATCGGTCAAAATGCGGTATACAGTTATTTCAGGAATGCCTAATTCCCTTTCAATAAATTTCACCGATGATTTTTTATTACTTTTGATCTTTCGTCATTATTCAGGGTTTTTCTACCCGATTCGAATCGCTTGAACCACTCGTATTTACACTTGAGTACGGGATAGACAATCATTACCATATGCAGTTTGTAGCATTTGATGCGTTTCAGTAGAAGATTTACCAAGTGTAACACAAAACTTAATTCCAGCTCTTTGTTTGCAACTCATTTTCAGATCGATGTATTACACTCACTAACAAACATGACGCAATAACTGAATTTGTTGACACACAAATGTCATGAAATTTTAAACAGCTGTCAATGAAGTACCAAGTTATTGACGTACTGTTTTCTGAAAACAGTTAGGTTAACCGCCTCGGTAGCTGCACGGTTAGTGGTTTAAGTTATGGATGTTGTCCTTGAAACAAAAACGTGAATTTGACAAAGACATACATTGAGTTGGGCACATGGCTACTGGCTAAGCCCATATGCCATCGAAGGCCATGATAACTTGGAATTAAATAAATGCTGACAGTAAAATAAATGGAATCATAAGTAATCCTCTCAAGAAAAAAAACAAAGTTTCTTACTTTTACAATTTTATCAGCAACTCAACCTATTCAAAAGAATATACTCATTCACGAATCAGATTGTCACAAAAATGTTTGCGACTGCCCAGCAATTACCAAAGAAATGCAATTTAAGTACTTAGGCATTTACATCGACCAACATCTGAGATGGGAAACACACGTGCGGTATTTGATTTAGAGATTTAGAAGCCTATTTTATATATTCTATAATCTAAAAGGCATCTTAAACAGGAGCAGCATGCTCCTGATTTATGACTCATTAGTTGAATCGATCTTGAATTATTGGCTGACTGTGTGGGGTAGTTTATATGGGAATGTATTGGGCCACTTGGAAATTGTTAAAAAAGCTATTCTCAAAATAATTTAAAAAAAACAAGATGTACAGCACGAATGAAATTTTTCGAGAGACTGAGACATGAGGCAGCTCTATGTCACTCAGTGCTTATTTAGGACGATAAAACTAGACAAGGCAAAGGTCAATCATTAATATATGACAAGGCATAAGGCCTAGAACTCTATACAGGTTCATCTTTACCATGAAATTCATTTACAAAGAAGTTTCTTTTATTTCGGACCAAAATTCTACAACCTTCTCAGCTCATATTGAAATTATAGAAAGGAAATGAAAACTTTTGTGATGGAAGAGTATCACAAATTTCATGAAATTCTTCAAAGCTGAAGAAAAAAAATAAAACTATTTCATTTGGATAAGGAACGATTGTCTCCCCTGGCATTATGCTATTTTAGGCAAATTCTCAGCAGTTTTCAAGCTCAGTAAACAATTTCGTCATATTTTAGATTAAAGGCAAACCTTATAAGATGGAAGTTTGTTGTATTCGTGTACCTATCAATCGATGTATTCTTAAATTATTCCTTTTGGTTGATCAGTGAACATATAGGCTCCAAATCCTAGGTTACACTGTTCACCTAATGCTTCTCAATATTTGATAATTTGAGGGGATTGTTATAAATTAATTAGTGAATTTATTTTGATTGAGGAGGTCGTTACTTGATGAAAATCGATATACATATTTTCAATGAAATAAAACTAAAGTATTTAGATTTTCACTATATTAACAAAACTATGACCGGTTTCACCACACGGTGGCTTCACGAGATAGATACAAACTAATAATATCATAGTTTTGTTAATAAAGTGAAAATCTAAATACTTTAGTTTTATTCCATTGAAAATAGTCAATTTATAATTAATTTGTGAAATTGTTACCTACTTGTTATTTACTTATTTCAATATAACTGTTCAAGTTATCATTGCACGGTCTAGATGAGTGGTTCAGAGTGCACTATAAACTGTAGGTCCACGGAAACAAACAAACAAACAGTTAGGTTACTTCTAGAATGGAGAGTGTATATCGAGAAAGAAGAGCAGTTATAGAAATAGTACAGTCGATTCTCGATATCTCGAATTTCAAGGGAACATGGTATTGCTTCTATTTACGTATTGTTCGGGTTACAAATAGTTCGAATAGTGGAGGTCGTTTTTAAATAATTCGACTTATAGAGGTTACGAGATACAGAGGTTGAAGTAAATAAACAATTACGGAGGTAGTAAATTAAAGAATATATAATTTTATTTATAATATATACATAATAATATGAAAAATAATTGAAAAAATAGAAGATAGAAAAAGCTTAAACGTGAGAAAAAATTTGCTTAACATTATTGCAGTCTACAGTTGTAGTAATCTTTTCTGTTTGAGAGTTATAGCTTCTTGCATGTCTATTATGTTTTCAATAGAAATAAAGCTAGAAAACGCACTGTCTGGTATGTCACCGGTTTTTTCCAAAAAGATACGTGAAGTTTCTACTGCAACTCTTGCTTGCTTAGTAGTGACATCTGCTGGCTCATTCATCACTTCATCATCTTTTTCTTCTTCATCCAAACTTTCGTCTTTTCGACTACTCATTGCTACGTAAACACTCACCCAATCGGAAGCACAAACAAAGAATGGCAGTCAAGCCTACAAGCATACGCAGATGACTCACCGACAAGTCTCAACATGATCCTGTACTATCCTACTGTATGTACGATTTTTCGACTTACAGGGGTCTGATAAGAAAACTTCGAGTTATAGAGGTAATTTCATTCAAGGCTTCGGCTTAAATATTGTTCTTCGAGTTATAGAGGGCAAAAACATTTGACTTCGAATAATAGAGATAACTTTTTGGTGAAAAATTCATTCGAGTTATGTATAGTTTTTTTTTCGACTTAGACAGGTTTTTTCAAGGGAATGGGAAAAAATTCGAGTTATCAAGGAATTGGAGTTATCGAGGTTCGAGTAATCGAAACTAGAGTCTAATCGGTAAAATGTTTTTTTTATTCTTCACATTCGATCTCATCCGCTTTTTTTCTCTCTTAGAATGAAGAAAGGAGCGTAAATACAATAACTCTATGTATATAAAAGAAGAAGGTGCCTAACTCCGACGACTTGCCCATACATCTGATCATGCAATCGAAGCGATTTCTTGGAAAAATATAAATCCATCACCCGGTAATTAATACCACTGCTAGGCGATGATTTTAATCGAAAAATATGAAAGAAATTTTGCTTTGAATGTTATGAAGATATATCAATCTACCAGAACATATACAAACTATAGCATTATCAGTCAATGATGTCAATGTACCAACGAGTATTGTCAGAGTCGGAAAAATCCAATGTACAGATCTTAGTCAAGTAACACTGAATGCTATTACATTGTGTGGAGAGATAAATGATCGAATCAAATAATGCTTAGAATAGAATGGATAAAATTTTCAGCAAATTATATTACACTCATATGTACAAATCAATAAAATATGAGATGAGATTCTGAGCAATATTAACTAGAAAGAAAACCTATGACTCTACATCATTCTTTCTTTCAAAAAGAAACCTACGAAGGATTTCATGACTGTGATCCTTTGCAACTTTTGTATATTTCTTCAGACCTAAAATCTCAATATTCTGTGGAGGTTCCCAGGAATAACTCCAGTTGAAGAAATAATAGTTGGTAGAATGAATATCTTTTTAATTTCCACATTTTTTTATCTCGTCGGCTAGCATCATATGTTCAGGAACTTTTTCATTGTGTATATATGTTGTATATTGTGAGTATCGGGTATGGCAATATCAATTATGTGTTTATCCGTAAGATCTATTGTGTTTTACAGCTCTGTTGCAATGAATTGTTCTATTAAAGTGTAGTTTATATCTGCCGTTTTCACAAAAATGCCTGTTTCATATTTGTAATATTTGTTTCTCCCAGGAAATAGTCATAGTTTATTGCTAAATTAAAATGAATAATATTAGCGACGGCATTGTCTTTCTAAATAATCTGTGGAATCAAGTGTAGAACAAGATGATAATAGAGGAAAAATGTTTCTGAAGAAGAAAAACATTTATTACACGAAACATAGTTTATACAAGTTAAATGATTCTTGATGGTAATTCTCAGTCTATTATAATCTACACTTCTGATATTTTCATTAGCGGTGCTATGGTCTTTTCTTCTACAGATCCAAGATATTTATATGTATCTACTTGATACATTGGCTCAATTGCGATATTGGAAATGTTTATATAATCAGAGATGATTTTTCCTTTTTATTAGAAATATTTTTATATTTAGGAAGCCAAAATTCCATATGAATATCTTTGGAAAAGTTCAAAGTTATCTCAAATCGACTTTTTAAATGAGATCTGGTTCCAGCATATAATTTAATATCGTCTGAGTAAATTAAATGAGTTACCTTTAATTCATCTGTAAGACTCAACTTGAAACCACATATCTGTAACATTCAATTAAAGAGATAATGGATTGAAGCAAAGACAAAACCAGAGAGCACTCGAAGAATCTCCTTGAAAAATGCCTCTTCTGATCGGAATGACTTCGAATGTTAACGTTAGACTAAGAATATTCACCTGAAGATTGGTTCTCCAAATTTTTCAATCATCAATTTAAGAAAAAATGATTACGGAAACAATCGAAAGCCTTTTGTAATCAATATAAGTTGAATGCATATTTCTCTTCTTTGTATGAGCTTCAAAGCAACATAATCAATTGTCAAGTTGCTCTTAAGTACGAAGATGCTTTTTCCTGCATCCTTTTTGTTGTTCGGACAGAATATTATAATTCCCTATGTATGCATAGTATGCAAGCTGCTGGAAGAATATTCTCGTTAAGCTCATTTGTGCAATCAAAAATTTTCTCGGAATAATGAAGTTTGGGTCTCATATTCAGGTCAATATTCTTAAACGAATTCATTTGATCAAGCAATAATTTTTCTATAATTTTGTTTTTATTTTCAGAAGAATTTTCAGATTTATTTCTGATTCCTACTAAGTGGATTTTGTTTGTTTGTTTGTTTTTTCTTTTAACGATGTGCTCGGGAACTATGCCCATTTACACAGGTGGACCTACAGCTTATAGTGGATTCCGAACCACTCTCCTAGACCGTGCAATGATAACTGCCACCACAAGGATTACAAGTTATCTTGTATCTTCGGAAGTTTATGCCCTCTATAGGCGACTCTGTCAAATTCAAAGACGCATACAACACCCAAACCTTCGCCGGAATCGAACCGGCAGCCGCATGTGTACAAACTGGGAAGCGTGTGATCTTCCCACCTGGCCACAGCGGTGGTTCATAAGTGGATTTTCATCCGAAATGTCAGTTGATTTTAATTAAGTTCAATTCTAATTTAGATAGAAAATTTCTATTTTCAATATACCGTCTTTGATTTGCAACTCTTTGTTCTGAAACATTCAAATTGGAAATTTTCTTCGAACATATTATATAGTTTAGAGATGTATTCTTTTGCATTTATTCCATAATTTGTTATTTTGTAATTACCAAACATTATGCATTAATTCATTTCTGAAGTCCATTTTATGCGTTTTATATTTTTACTAGATTTATAAAGATCAGGAATTAGGCAAAGAAGATATTCATATTAGGAGAAAGAGGTGTATATACATAATTATGATAAAAGTTATCAAATTTGTTGTTGCTTGAAGAGCAGAGAGAACGAGTAGAAATGTCAGAAGCATTTGAGGTTAGTTTTCGTGTATTATATAAATGTGTAGTTTTAATTCAATATTCCTACCTTCCAAAAAGCTGTTTATCTTATCATCAAATTCAAGATTAACGGACCCAGAAATAATTTTCTTTACAACGTTACCTGAATCCGATGGAATAAATATGTATGATAAGGTTATGTGAAAATCCTAACATAAATAATAAAATCATTTTAACTCCGAATCTATTTAAAATAAGTATAGGAACATATAAAAAATTTCAATGGGCATTGGAATTGACCTTTATTAGCAATCACTTAGTACAGGGTGTTCGATTTGAAATACGAAAATAATGAGGTATACTATAAAACACGTAGAAGAAAAGACAACCTTTTTTATGAGTGTGTAACTTACCCTTTTCTCTATTGTCTCAGTTAGACCATATTTGAGAATTTGAGCGCTAAATTCGATTAGATTATTTGAAAATTCTAGAATGAAAAAGAGAATCGGTGTTGGAATGGTCTTTCATTCGCAGGGTATTAAATCTGAAGTAAGATTTTAAAATTTGACATCTATCATAGAACAACCTGTATAGCTGTATCTATATGTATAGGAGAAGGTGGTAATGTGGCCCTTGCAGGTATATTGGCCCTTTCGATATTTATAATTTAGAAGCACGCCACCTAGTCAATTTTTTGCAATCGCCTAGTTCTTGTGTGTGTCAATTAGTATCCAAAAATTTTAGACGAGGGCGTTGCGTCCTTTTTTTCATTCGATCAAGTCGTAACGCGCAATTGCCAACCTTCCAAATGTACTGTGCATTTTATTAATTTTTTCCCGAAATACTGAACCTTAGCTCTTGTAATTTGTTTATTGTGTTCGGTGAACGTTTCCTGTCGGATTTTGAAGGTAATTATAAAAAAAAATCTTCTTATTAATATCTCTAATAATCGTTTGTTTATAGATTCTTTGATTCATGCAATTTGGCCCCTCACATTGTTTGTATTATGGGCCCAGGGGCCATATATATGTATGATATATATATATATATATATATATATATATATATATATATATATATATATATATATATATATATATATATATATATATATATATATATATATATATATATATATATATATATATATATATATATAATCATTTTTTTTAATCTTTTGCTACAGATGCTCCGGCAAACTTTAATATCTCCATCTGTGAAGAAAAGAAAACTTGGGATCCTGACCAAATAAAAAAGGCAATTAAAGCTTTGAGGACAAAAACGACGGGGTATAGAAAGGCTGTAAAAATATTTTGCGTACCAAGATCTACACTGACAGGATTTTTAACATAGACAAGACTGGGTTGACAATTGTGCAATCTAAAATACCACAGATTGTAGGTAAAGAAGGGAAGAAACAGATTGGAGCCTTGACTGCTGCAGAACGCGGGTCACTATGTACTCTTGTTTGCTGCATGAGTGCTTCTGGCATGTTTGCCACGAATGATGACATTTCCTAGAAAAAACTTTACTGGTATTTTAATGAATGGTGCGCCACCTGGGTCGATTGGAATAGTTCATCCATATGGTTGGATCCAATCAAATTTGTTCACTGACTGGTTTAGACATTTTATTGTTAAAACAAAACCCAGCGAGGCTTCCCCCGTATTTCTTATTTTTGATGGACATTATAGTCACACTCGCAATTTAGAATTATTAGAACTGGCGCGAGAAAATCACGTCACTATTATCTTCTACCTCATATGACTCATAAGCTACAGCCGTTAGATAAGACTTTTATGGGCGCGCTTAAGGGTCACTACAGTGAGGAGACGCGTAAGTTTCTTCTGCATTTTGAAAGAACGCTGAAGCCTTACGATATTGCTGAGCTTTTTGATCGGGCATATCTCAAGAGCGCCACTTGGGAAATTGCTGTAAATGCTTTTCGTGCGACGGGCATTTACCCATTCAATCCGCAAGTTTTTACGGAAGTCGGTTTTCTGATGGAAACATTAAATAATGAAAAACAATCTTACCCCCAATAAAACCCAGCTAATCTCCATACAAGTCCTGTTGCTGATCAAGATGCGTCAGGTGTGTATGCTGCAGCACAAGAGTCGCAAGCTCGTTTGGTTCTACCGGAGGACATTCAACCCATCCCCGGATATAAGATTCGAACTTCTAATCATGGAAGAAACACTACCACAGCAAAAACAATCATATCCTCTCCATACAAGAATTAATTAAGTGAATGTTTGCGCTTAGCAGAAACTCGTGGCGGAAGTCGTGGACGTGGGCGCGGGCGCGGGCCCGTTACCGGATGCAGTCAAGCTGCAACAAGCAGCAGCAACAAAGCCCGTCAGCGCCAGAGAGTCATTCTAGTAGATACAAGAGATATTCGAAAATGAACATTTTCATAAAATGTCGACTCTTTCGAAAATCGTTTCGTTGTTTCGCTTCAGAAGGGATGAGAAACATAGGTCATCCTAATGGAAAAAAACATATACATACCACCTTGATCAGAAAGTTCCCGACTTTTATTGATAAAATCAAGAATACAAAGTTATTCATCAAAATCAATATTGTCTCCTTCAGAGTACTCTCCATCGACTGCAACGCACTTATATCAGCGCTTGATTCAATCCTCAAAACACTTTTTTATATTCGATTTGCAGTATGGTCTTTAGGGCCATCTTCGATTTTTCCATTATTTCCTCTCGGCTGCTAAAACGCGTTCCCCGGAGCTGTTTCTTCAGTCGACCGAACAGGAAAAAGTCACAGGGAGCCAAATCAGGTGAATTTGGTGGTTGTTGGATGGTATTGGTGTTGTTATCAGCCAAGTGGTCACGGATAGTGAAGGCATTATGAGACGGCGCGTTATCGAGGTGTAAAATCCATGAGTTGTTTTGCCACAGTTCTGGTCGTTTTTGGCGAACAGCTTCACGCAAACGCAAACGCAAACGCAAACCTTTTGGAATTATATATATATATATATATATATATATATATATATATATATATATATATATATATATATATATATATATATATATATATATATATATATATATATATATATATATATATATATATATATATATATATATATATATATATATATATATATATATATATATATATATATATATATATATATATATATATATATATATATATATATATATAAAATATATATACATCAAATCTTCATAGTTTTTTTGGATAGAAATTTACGAAGAATAACAGAGGATTCTTCTGTGAATGTTCACATAAATTCAGGTTTCAAAACATATTCATGAAGATTTTTGAAAAGAACACCGGAATGAAAAATACGATAGAATGCGTCTTGATATGCTTTGATTTTCCACATTTTTTAATGTCATCAACTATTTAGTAATTCTTAGAACTGTATGTCTCTTCTGGTATTCAACCAAGTTTTGACCAAGTATTATTTGTAACTTCATTACATTAACTTTATACTGTAAGGTATAATATATATCAGTCTGCCGTGAAATGCGGTATGTATTATTCGTTTTTCAATACACAATAAATGTATTCATAAACATTATTACCTGTCGTAAAACATTATACGAGCTCTCGTGATTTTATGGCTGTATGAATTTCAGAATTGTAACGGATTTGCCGATAACTCTTTTAACATTTGCTCGATATTGGATTTACGAGCGCGTCTAAATGGATTTTTTACTAATTAATATTCTAGTGCTCTTGCCTGATCGAAATCGCAAACCGTGAAAACACGGATTAAATTTATACTGCTTCTGTCTGTAGTACCAATTCAATGCATCTTGTACCAACTGACTGAGAGTCAGTAGTTCTGGTAAAACACCTGCAAATCAAGTATGAAAATAGAACTAATATAGTGCGATACAATGAAAACGAACCACTCTGTTCCATGTTTCGTTCTCACCCTATCAATACTTAACCTCTGGCAGCTTTCACCCCATGTTTGAACAGAGAGAAGGGGGCGTGTGATAATTTTTTTTAATGTGATTCCATTCTCTATAGGACCACGTAATTATTTTGTTTCTGAAATAACACGAGACTAATTAATTGAAGATTTTATTCGAAGAACATTTTTATCAATCCGTTCGATCTAAGTTTGAGGAAAACACTTGATCAAAATCGATTCAGTTGATTTAGATTAACTTTCCTCTCTCAATCGCGCATCAACTCTACCCCTGTCAACTACCACACCGAAAATTTCCATACGAGGAAGGATTGTTTAAAACCTTTTTTAAAGGTTGTTCAATTTACTGTTTTTTCATATTCATCGACCCTTTATTCCATGTTAAGATGTCGAATTTTTTCGAAGAGTTAATAATTCTGCTGATCTGGAATTGGAAACAGGGAGTGTGCGATATCGTTCTTTCATGTTTGTAAAATTTTTTCCAGATCTGCTAGATTAAGTAACTTCTGGGTATTCGGTAAAACAGAGATGCGTTGGTAGTATTTTTGTGTGATTTTGATTAACTGAAATATCGGTGATTTAGCTGAAGATGGTGTACACACTGGAGGAATGCATTGAACTTTAGAGTTTTCAAGGATTCTAATTGGGGTAGAACAACTGCACGCATTTTCAAGAAAAATAGCCCTGGAAGACCTGCGCTACAGGCTGCAGGATCTTATCGTCGAAATATTCCCCTCCAAATACACCCTCAATGCCGAGTTGTGAGGCAGCTTGGTCATGGGACCACCAGGGTAAGTAGGCGGTAGTGAATGGTCCTCCGGGGATACCGCGTCTTCCCCCTGGAAATCTAGCCTAAATTTCTATATGTGGACCAAGAATGGACTATAAAACAGAAAAACTAAAAGAAACGGATGCGACGATGGACATGGGGGCACTTTGTCTTATAGGCCGGCCGGAAGCAAGCCCCGAAATGAGGAGGACACGCCGATGGATGTGCAAGCGCAGAAGTTACCAAAAGCCCGAAGGTGGACAAGTCTTCTGCGGTAATAACATCGACGACGACCAGGAATGAGTCGGGGGAAAGGGACCGGCCTCGATAGTGGACAGAACGGCTTCGGGACCAAAAAGGACCGGAGAATCGACAAGCCATTGATAGCTGTGCAGTTTGTCGAAGTCAGTGGCCAGGAGCAGAGTGAGATGGATAAGATCTTGACCACACCATGAACTGATTTCGTCAGTAGGAGGGGGGGTCAATTGAGGTGAACGCTGTTGATGCCTTCTCAAGTGAATATTTTGAACAAGCTGCCGAAGTTGACCTTGTGATTCACGCAAGAAAATCTGAACACTAGAGTCACCTTGGATAGTATCGGGAAGAGATATCCTGATATCAAGACGGACTGCTGAAGAGTATATCTCACGAACGTAAAGATGGGACCCAAACAAGGACACTTTCGCCGTGGGTGTACCATCGTCTTGTTTGAGAGCCGTCAGGGTCAAGGGATTTACGTTCGCCTGGGTCTTCGGCTCCGTGTTTATCAGAATTCGAAACCAGGACTCAGATAATAGGGATCTGGAAAAGAGCGAGCACATCGGTTGAAGCTCATGGATCGGGACAAGGTGATGGAGGGTCTACAAGCTCATAAATAGCTGGCTCGGATCTGACTTTTACACAAATACACGATGAAGCGCCTCGGCGACACTGGTCAAGAGCATATCTGCGATGCAAACATACGTGGCTTTATTTCAAAAACATTGGGTTGCTCAGGACGGGATAGAACCCTGGTAAGGAACCCTGGAGGATGGCTGGAGGCCATTCAGAACTTGGAAGAGGAGTACTTTTAGATCGTAGAGGATGCTTGAATATTCTTCTGCAGCAGCAGTTCTCAGATTTTGAGCAGGATCGAGAGGAATAATTGCATACTAAGAAATTCAGATGAAGTAAAACCAACTTGTGGCCCAGATAATCTAACCGACCAGGGTAGACTGTTAATACCTTCCTACCATATAAATCACCACATGGCAATTACCAAGCCCTTGTACAGAGGGGTATAGGTATGTTGCTCTCGGTATTGGTGAAAATATACAGAGCAAGCATTGCTCTTGGATACAATCCCGTGTACTACAAAAT
Source organism: Cryptolaemus montrouzieri (assembly GCA_013387265.2). Classification (NCBI taxonomy): domain Eukaryota; kingdom Metazoa; phylum Arthropoda; class Insecta; order Coleoptera; family Coccinellidae; genus Cryptolaemus; species Cryptolaemus montrouzieri. Next base: position 40,359,030 of record JABFTP020000124.1, on the reverse strand, counting down.
AGCAAGGTTAGAGTTTATACCCAAACCGTACTTCGGTAAGATGAGGCTTATCAGCTTATCGTCGTTTGTGCTCAAAACTCTTGAGAGACAGGTTGATAGATTTATTTAGGATAAGGTGTTTAGCACTACTTATCATCACCCTAATCAACACTCGCACATAGCGAGCACAGAAATGCTGGAATTAAATGATCTGCCGAAGATACCCCCGCGCTCTATCAGAGACTTCTTCGTAAGGATTGAGCAGGGGATATATTTAAAAGGAATAGGGAGACAAAGTTCCACAGGCCCATGTGTTGATATCCATGACGGAGAACACACAATCTGAGAGGAGATTGTCGCAAATATCTAGACTATGCGGAACAAATGAACGAAACATATAACAAAATATGTACCCCACCCCCTCCTCAATAAAACATCCATCTATTTCAGGAATTTACGGGAAAATCAAACCAGCCGAGTTATTAACAGTAGTTCGTTTCCATTAGAACTTCCTGTATTCTATAAGTAAATTAATTGATTAATCAAGCAATAAAACTTCTAATGATATTCATTCAATATACTTTATTTTTTTATATTCATTCACAATTCGGAAGTATATAGTAACTTATTTTCAGAAAAATGAGGGAGATATTTTATTATTGACAAATAAATGAATTTCATAATGCATAAAGAAAGAAGATGAAGATGATCAATCAATCAATAAAACTTCTAATGATATTCATTCAATATACTTTATTTTTCTAATTCATTCACAATTCGGTAATATATAGTAACTTATTATCAGAAAAATGAGGGAGATATTTTATTATTGACAAATAAATGAATGAAGATACCATAAAATAGTTTTTTACGTATGCTATTTGAATATTCAATTTCCTGGCGTTTTCATTTTCATAAAATTATGGTTCTTAGAAAGTATATATTTATTCATTTATTTATGTAATATATTCTCTTACAAATTGAAGAGAAGTAAGACTAATAAGTAATATCTAACAATTCCAAATTTTAAAGAAGCCAATATAGAAATTCTACTTCGAACACTTTCAAGTCTTCGTATAAATTCATAGGTATAAGGAGCTCAAACTCGAGATCCAAAGTGTAACACAGATCTATCAAGTGACGTATATACAATATTTGGCGAGTTGTGAGTAACAAATTCATAGTTACGAGTGTCGGATAATAAAGCCCAAAAGTTTATATGCTTGGCTGCGGATTGACTCAATATGTAATTTGAAACTTAAATTATTATTATTAGTGATTCCCAAATCATTGATAGCTGCTACAGCTTCAATAGGAATATGATTCACAAATGCAAAGGATTGAGCTTAGATTGATGATGAAGAAGATAGATAGAATATGTGAAATAAGATGAAATATTGTTTGTGAAAATTATGATCAAGAAAGGATCTAGATAACTTCCTTGAGGTATACCAGATGAAAATTTTGATAGACATAGTATCACGCAACTTGATTAATTGTCTTTTAGATGTCAGATAAACAAGTTAAATCATCACACTTAGGTCACTGGAAATTACTTCCTTTGATAAACAACTTAAATCATCACACTTAGATGCATTATGCATTATGCAAAACCATTGTCATTTTTGCTTTACTTTACAAAATTACAAAAAGTTTTGATATCGCTGTGGAGATCCCTCTCCCACCTACCTCAATAAAACATTCGGATCATCATACTCCCACAAAATCGAACTCAAGTTGTAATAATCAGAAATTAGTAACACATCTATTTTGAAAGAATTAGCAATGTGTTTCATGTGGAACATAGGTTATTTCAATAACAACATTAGTTTTGGCTATTATTAGTACCAGACGGTCCTCAACTTCATATTTAGGAACTAACAGTAATTCAGACGTTTTTTTTGAACGCCATGACCCTACCACCTCCATCGTCTTATCGTTGTTCACTATCCATCTATCATTGCGATGAATTATATATTCAGATATCAGAAGTTCACACATTTGATAGAACTATGCAGTTTCACACACAATGATGTCATAAAGAGACTTTTCTTTTGCATGAAATTATATGGGTTATGACCTGTACATTCTGGTAATATACCAATAGATTATCAAAATTACTAATTCCAGTACAGTTATTGCTGGCTGGTACATATGAACGACATCTAGATATAACTAGGTTATACTCGAGAATAATCATCTGAAACTTCAGCATTAAATGGGGCCAAAGTTGAATAAATTACTTCGCTTTAATTCCCTCACCCGAGATGTCCATATGTATTTTGTTGACCCTATTTATAGACATGTTGATTTTGAAAGAAGAATATAATTGCAAGTATTTCGCATTCAGCTCAGTACATGAAATAATAAGCACTAGATCTTGAATCAGGTCCTCAGTCCTAGTAGCAGGAGAAAACCTAGAAACGTGAACTTCCGTGAACGTCTTAGGGACGTTGAAATGTGTTTTTCATAAGTTAATGGCCCTGATAGCTTCAAAGAAGATTTTTCGACGCCATCCCATTATCAATATTAACATTACCAACCTGTTTAGTGATTTTAGGCGGATTAACGATTAACTAGCTCGATTGATTCCTGTAAATACGAGGTTGAGGATAACAGTTTTAGAATGTTTGGAAATTACTTCCTAGAATGGAACTGAAGATTGTTTTCCAGCCGCAGATTTTACTTGATTAACAGAATTCACTAGTTTTGGAATGTTGTTGGAAGCAAGAAACAGTTGGGGAGATCATTTGCATTAGTTAAATGTCCTAAGATGGACTTTGATAGTCAAAGGGCCAACTTCCTACGTGGACAAAGATATCACTTCCGTAATATTCTTGTCGATATAATTGCATATTTTCGATCATTCAGCTACGTTCTTGTCGAGGTAATCTTGGCACCAAACAAGCAACATTCGTTTTTGTAGAACCGTCGCCCGCATTTCAATCGGGAAGAACCGCGAACAAGGCTTACACCGTTTTTTCATATGTATAATAACATAATTTTAATGTTCTCCACGAATACGTCTACAGCTTATCATACGAAAATCATACAATATAGTTTGTTAGTTTCCAATTACTTTGGCTTATCTGCATAAAGTTTATTCATCGAAATACTCTAACGAATATATGTAATATAACATTGTTAAATGCACGTTTCAGTTGATGTAATCACCTTTCCTTGAAATGCGCCATCGTGGAAACTCATAACCACAATAGACCTTTCTTTTCACGTGTTGCGATAGAGATTATGTGTTTCTATTTGATCAATCCGGGACCATAAAAATTTTGTTAAGATTTGTATAGATTTAGCCGCTACTATCCAGTAGTTAGGAAGATGAAAACACGAATGGAATTGTCAATAAGATTTTTGGATGTAATCAAGTAACATAACAACAACTCCGCTATATATCTCATTGAAGTCAAGAGGTAATAATTTTCGGGAGAGGTTGACCATAGCAAACGAAGGAAAAAAGTCTTCGAAACAACTTTTACTGCACGAGTTCTTATGTTAAGAGGTCCCCATTGCAAATGACAAGAGCCTTTCGCATATCGTCTAGCTTACACCTCTTGTTCGGCTCAATTATTGCATAATTTTGTCTACAGCTAAGCAAGAATTAGAAATGGTCTTGAAGTTAATGCAAAGACTTTTGATATAGATTCTCACAATATTAAATTAAGTAATACCTCAAATATCTCTATTATAAATACTTGATTGGTATCAATAATGATAATTATATTTGTGATGTACCTTCCATTATTGAAGTTGTCAGAAATATATTAATGAAACATGATTTTTCGTTGATGATAAGAAACTTCCTGGAAATATAGTGAACAAGTTTATGAAAAAGATAAGAAAATTATTTATAAAGCAGTTCCTATACGCCACGGACTTTCGAAAAATGAAAGTTAAATTGGCCACCTAGGTTCTTTTTTCTTCAATATATCGATTCAGGCGGTAGTTGATGGTGTGACGAGTGAATCATTTTAAGCTAATGCAGGGGTGCCCCAGGCACCATACTCTTTTTTGTTGCAGATCAATGATCTACTCCACTTCACCGTGAACAGAATATTTGGTTTTGCGGACGAATACTTTGGCGTTCTCATTTTCTAGTCAGCGTCCTATAACTACTGACAATGATACCAACAAGGCTTGTCTCATAATTCAGACTTGGAGACGATATTGAGTGGGGTCGGTTGAACTTGGTTAATTTTAACGCGAATAAGACGCAATCAACAACATTCTCCAGAGTAGCCACTGCTGGAGCACCTTCCTTAATGCTGCACCGAATTTCCTCAAAAAATAATACGCATCTATTCGATATCACAGTCAACACCCGAGTTCGTTGGCATCAGCCATTGCAAAATCTGCTTCTGCTGAACTCAGTTTTCTTTTAAGGGCTGAGCAGTATTTCACGCCATCACAGCCTATGATTTTATATAAAGCACAGGTGCGCCCTGGTCTGGCATACTGTTCCCACGTATGGGACTCCACACCATACATTCATTACATCCATTGGACCACCCACAGATCAGACGTGATCTCTAGCCTCTCGTCAAAGGCATCAGGTTGCTGATATTTCCTTTTCATAAAGGTACTTCCATAGTAAAAGCTTTGAAGAACGGAAAGGCTTGGTTCCGGAAATAATCCAGTTCCAAAGAAAAACCAGACTGGCGAAAAAACGAGGCATGACAGGCATCTCCTCCTCTTAAGAGAAGAACAAAAAACAGCCACTCTCGTTTTGTAGGTATATATTCTTATATCAGATTGGGTTCTCTACCAATCGAAGCTGCCGACTTTGATTAACGAATGGACAAACTATCTCTTTCTAAAAAGTTTAATACAGCTTTTGAAGAGGAACACAAAAATTAGAATTTTTCTCATAGTGCATATTATTTTTTGAGAAACTATAAGTTCGAGACGGAGAAACTATGAACATTGCAAAGGAATAAAATTTATTGAAAGCATTCACCTCTATATCAGCAGCACTAAAGCTCTTTTCAATGATCTTATTTACTTGAAAATTAAACCAAGACTGCGATGAAAACCATTTGGACAAAGTAAGAAGTGAAAACCGTAATTGCTTAGTCCATATAAGGATTCAGTTTCACAGAACTTTCATCAAATTGCAGTGCATTAATCTTTTTACCATAATCATTTCATAAATAATTCAAACTATTCCAAAGATAAGTTACAGGAATTTCGTTCGATAAATTCGGATATGACAAATTTGTAGATATACTTCCTAAAGTCGAAAAGATATTTCGAGGAAATTTCGAAATTCTAACAATATATCTTAATCTTTGAGAGAATCTTCTCAAATTAACATATTCATCGGACTACATATAAACATCTCAAAAAAGTCTAGGGAACACTTCTGAATATCGATATATCGTATCCAGAACGATCAATATGGATGATTTTTTTTAAGAAATGAACACCTGCATCAATTTCTCACTAAATTATGTAGAGTGCCGCAACAGATTTCAGTTTTTTTTATAAAAAACTAAAAATGCATCAGATGCGACGCTGCTTTATAATCATTTCATGTATTCAGTGTTTGAAATCAGTTTGTTGGCACTTTGTTTCTGTTGTAAGCACAAATAAAAGATTCAAGTTTTGTGATTCGACCATGGAAAGACGACATTTGACTAGAGAAGAGATGTTACGAGCCGTTGGCATGCTCCAAGCTGGGAGCTCACAACGGGAAGTATCCAGGGTTTTGGGAAGTTGCCCAAGTGTCATAATACGTTAATGGTCGAGTTTCAATGAAACAGGTAGCGTAGAAGAACGCCATACAGGTCGTTTCAGGATTACTACAGTCGCCCAAGACCTGTTTTTGGTTTTTGAAACTTACGGTCGAACATGGAATTCTATTTCGGAAAGAAATAAGCGTTATTAAGGAAAAGTTTAGCATTAGAAGATTGAAACAGCGAAAAGAGTAACTAAAAAACTATGAAGTCTTACTAAGCTGCTGCACCAATGTAAGTACATAAATAATTTTGAAATGCGCTGAACAAATAAGCAAATATATTACGTACAATGAAATGATGGCAGGATAAGTGCCGGAAACTGTGTAATGAACAAGTACATCTGATGCTAATTGCTGAATGTTTCCGGAACTAATATCAGCTACTCGAATCCTCATACACGTCAGAACATCCGTCGTTGCGAGTCGTCGAGCTGAGAATGCATTTTTGAAATGTTATTTATTATGAGAGGTTTCACTTTGATTTCAAGTGTTAATTTGTTCCAAATATTTCTCATATTTGCTTGTGTTTTCAGTGCTGCAGTTACTTTAGAGTATTTCTAGTTCAATGATCTCCTCGTTGATTATTTGGCGTTGACTCCTTAGTTCCTTAATTAGGCTAATAAGGTTCCCCTTAATTTTTAAATATCCATTTCTTTTTGTTGGTTTGAAATTAAAGCAATTTTTATTTTTCCATATTTTGCGGCTAAAATTTGTTCATTGATAACTATAAATTTTGTCTATTCACCTATCTTGGTTCGATAAACACTAACGAATGTATAATAAAATCATCTAATTAATTTACTTATTGTTATAAGAATATATAAAAATACTTAAAAGCAACATTTTCATATCAATATGGACAGGTACACAAAAAATGCTTCTTGCAAGAGAAGAACATAATTCGCAGAACACAAAAGATAGCTGTATTACAGTATAGCTACACTATGTTATAGTGCTAATGGAACTATATCTATGTACCAAGTTTCAACAAAATCGCTTCACAGTTGAAAATGCACTGTGCGAACAATAAATCGTTTCTTATTCTTCTAAGCATTTTTTCAACTTTAAAGAAGATAAATTTCCGGTATATTTTCTCCAATAAAAAAAGGAATTCAAACGGGACTACTTCATCAAAGTTGGATGATTCCAGTTATGCGATGTCAAACATAAAGAAAGAATACTGGTCGACTTGAGAAACTCCTCCAATTTTCGTTCATTAAAAAATTCCAATTGAATGGAGAGTATTAGTTTGGTTGAAACTTGAGTCTTTATTTCTTAGTTTTATGATTGGATATATTGTTCCAACTACAGAATACGGAAGAAACAGAAATATATGAATAGGTATAGGTATTAGATATTATTTCTGGTTTCAATATACTATTCAAGCTAATAGAAAATGTACAGTCACTAAGTCATAAACAATATATCATAAGTATTGTGCTCTTTGAAAATTGTAATGAATAATGTGGGAGAAGAAAAGGAACGTACAGAATGTATTCTTTTCTTAACAAGAATCAATTGTGTTCAATGATTAAGATGCTAAACTCTCAGCCTGCTTCACAAATAATTGCATATTTATGTCTTGAGTAAATGAACCTGTCACAAAGTTCACTCCTGAGTTTTTGATTATGTTTGGGCTATGAATGAAGAGAAGGAAAATACTTTTTTTTTACCGGAATTCCAAACAATATTGTTGTGGAATGAATTTCTCTATTGTATGATTTTGAACGAACGCAGTTATTCTTAATGAAGAGACAATCACTATTGAAAAAGCTAATCGAAATAAACTTGTCCTGTATATTGATTTCTGCATTTCACTAATCTGAAAATGTGGAAACTTTTTTAAAGGTTAACTATATCCATGACTTATAATTATTAGAAATATCCTTTAATACTTTATTTATAAAGCACATTATAAGGATTATATACATATCCGAGGCCATGTCTCCTTTTGCCCTTTTGAACTTTTTTGCAGTACGCCACTGATCAGCGTACAATCAATTTTCGTCATCTTCGTTCAATTTAGAAACTTTTTGGACACTTCTAATTTTTTTCGTTTCTCCGACCGTTTTCGAGTGAAAAATTATTGAATTTAATTATTTGAATTGTATGTTATTCGCTAAATAAAAAACCATAATAGAAATAGTCCATAGGTATGCCCAAAATTTGCTTTTATTTTGATAGCTAGTCTTCTGCGACTCAACTTATACTTATTCAATATCAAACTAAAAATAAGAACAATTAAAAACTAAATAAACTGCTGGAAGTGTCCTCCACCTACAAGAATACAGGCCTCTGTCCTTCTTCGCATAAGAAAGACATGGCTCCGGAAAAGAAACCACCTTGTAGATTCGAGTTGAAATTTTGAACGTGAAATGATGGAGGCTGTAAAAATAACTTGCATTCCAAATTTGGGCTGAATATCTCGAAAACTGTTTCGAAGAAAAAACCAATTTTTTCGGAAATTTCAACACCCTGTTGCTCCGTAACAAAGCTTTTGCGGACCTATGTTTATAGGATTTTTTTTCTTAAAATTGCACGTAGATTTACCCCCTCAAGTTGTGACATACTATTATGTAACACCCTGTATATGATGCTTCTTGCCGTAGATGTTTTTGGTCTTCTGAAACAGTTTTTCATATATTATCATCTTGACTCAACAGATTATTTAGAAAGGCATAATGCCATCGCTAATGCTATTCATTTCAATTAAGGAATAAAACATTTCCAAGGAAGAAAATGTTACAAATATGAACCTGATATTATTTGTGTATACGACAAATATAAACTTCAATTAGATAAAACAATTTTTGCAATAGGGCTGTAAATCACAACAGGCTAGATATTAATCTTACGGATAAACAAAATCGAATAACATACACAAAAATATTGAGATTTTAGGTTACAGAAGATAAAATAATCAAATTTTGTAATATTCTTCGTAGGTTTCCTTGCGAAAGGAATAATGAAGTAGTGTCATAGTTTTCTCTTCGATTTATACTGCTCAGAATCTTATTTCATATTTTATTTATTAGTTTATATAAATGTAAAATAATTAGCTGACAATTTTATCATTTATATTCAAAGCAGTATTTGATTCGATCGTCCGTACACTGAATTTTTCCGGGAAGAAAGCCTCTGACACTACTCGTTGGTACATTGATGATTGGGATATATATATATATATATATATATATATATATATATATATATATATATATATATATATATATATATATGTTAACTCGAGAAAAGATGTTTTCAAGTGTTGAAATTATTAACGTTCTCACATCTGTTTGTTATTGTTCGCATCTTTCTCGAAGTCCAAAGTTCGGTAGCGGGTTCACCGTCTCGGTCCATAGAGGGCGAACCTCATACACAAGTTGTTGGCACTTATCTGTCAAAACTTTTGACAGATTTAATTATTTTGTCATAAACTCGATTTTTGAGGAACATTTAACAGAATTGTTGCTCGTAGATCTTTTGCACTACAGACACAATTTTTGCTTGGGTGGATAGAAGAAGGATCAAGGAATTTTTTAAGCAGTCTACACTTGTCAAATGTTTATTGCGTTGTTTTGTATGATTTTTTCAATTTGGCTTTTTCAAACAGCAATAACTCAATTTCTTCAAATGGCACGTGCCAATTTTTATACCGCCAACAGATGAAGCGTCAAATTTAAGATCGAATTGTATAAGCATGTACTGTACCCATCCCTTACAGTTCCGAAATAATTTGGGAATATATTGAATTTTGATGATTTTGCAAGAACTAACAGAGATTGCTTTGAAATATTTGAATCAAGTAGCTGAACTGGCTACGCTCACCTGAAAGGTACCTAAAATTAATGTACTTGTCACTTCGTTCATTCGAATTTGATATTTCAACAAGAATTGTTGGTAATTTGAAGTGAAAATTCTTGAAAAACACCAGATTGATAATAAAATGGCTGATTATTCAAACGAGGATATGTTTAATCTCTTTTTAGTTCATGGCGAATGTTAAAAAGTGGTGGATAGAACTTGCAGGCAATTCAATAACCAACTTCCATATTTGGCGCTTATGAGTCAAACAAAATTTCGAAGGATTATAAGCTATTTTCCGCAATTTGGAGGAACAAAATACTTAGAAACTAGAAAAACACCAATTCTCGAGGACGACGACATTCAAATTAATACGCTAGCGTATTTTCGTGCCAATCCACATGCGTCCATTAATCAGCATCAATGGATATTGGATTGAGTTATACTTCCATTCAAACGATCCTTAAGAAACATAACATGCACCCGTATTCTTTTATCAGACTACGAAAATTGAAACCAACTGACCTTCCCAAGCTGCTAAATTTCAGTGAAAATTTATTAATTTGGCTTCAAGAAGATGAGACTATTCTGCAAAAAATTATATGGTCTGATGAAGCCAAGTTCGATGAAAGTAGAATAACCAACAGGAGAAATCGACATTTTTGGGCCACAGAAAATACATATTTCATTGAGGTTATTGATTTCCAGAATAAATCAGCGTGAACGTTTTTGCAATTTTAATGAAGGATTTGTTGGCTTATCACATTTATGAGGAAAATCTTAATGGACAAAGATACCTGAAAATTTTGAGAGGAACATTAGCAAATTTTTCAGATGGATTACCCCTTAACATTCTGAGGGATTGCTATTACCATATGGATGGTGCACTAGCACATAAAACACGAGCTGCAGATCGGCAGCTAACAGAAATGTTCGAGGATAGATGGTGGGGTAATCGAGTACCAAATTTACGGCCTCCGCGTTCTCCGGACCTGACGCCCTTTGATTTTTATTTATGGAGCAAAATCAAGAGTGAAGTGTATCTTATTTCTGTAAGAAGTAAAGAAGAGTTACTAGAGCGCATTCATAATGCTTTTCGTAACATTGATCCTGAGGAAACTAGGAGGGCAACTCATCATGTTCGTATACGAGCTGTCAAGTGTATCGAGCAAAATGGGACCCATATTGAACATTTATTCAGATCGTAAATTAGTTTTCTCCTATGATGTTTGCTATCATTTATTCGTATTGATGTAATTATCTTCGATGATTGGTTTTCGCTTAGTTCCTACAATTTTTATTCATCCGAATTGTAGAAATTGCTTCTATAATGCTTCGAAATTTTATTTTACTCATAGACGGTAAATTTGGAAATTGGTTATTGAATTGCCTGCAATTTCTACCCACTACTTTTTGGCATTCTAAAATGGATTAAAAGAAGATTAAATATATTTTCGTTTGAAAACCAGTGGTTTTATTCCAAATGTGTTGTATTTTTTGGAGATATTCAATCGGAAATAACGACAATTCTTGTTAAAATATCAAATTCGAATGGACGAAGTGACAAGTACATTAATTTTAGGCACCTGTCAGGTGAGCGTAGCCAGTTCAGCTACTTGATTCAAATATTTCAAAGCATTCTCTGTTAGTTCTTGCAAAATCATCAAAATTCAATATATTCCCAAATTATTTCGGAACTTTAAGAGATGGGTATAGTACATGCTTATACAATTCCATCTGAAATTTGACGCTTCATCTGATGGCGATATGAAAATTGGCACGTGCAATTTGAAAAAGTTGAGTTATTGCTGTTTGAAAAAGGCCAAATTGAAAAAATCATACAAAACAACGCAATAAACATTTGACATGTGTAGATTGCTAAAAAAATTCCTTGGTCCTTCTTCTATCCACCCAAGCAAAATTTGTGTCTGTAGTGCAAAAGATCTACGAGCTACAATTTTTTTAAATGTTCCTCAAAAATCGAGTTTATAACAAAAATAATTAAATCTGTCAAAAGTTTTGACAATTAAGTGCCACCAACTTGGGTATTTTATGCCTTGCTCAAATGTCGGTTCTAGATGTATAATAAAAAGGTAAATTGCCATTTGAAATAACAAAGTGATTATACCCACTTCCGGTATAACCGGAAATAGTATCACTTCGAAAATATTTCATTCCAATTGGAAATCGCTAGTTGTTGCTTCCACCAATTGTTGTGGAGTCCATCTGGTTAGTGTTCTTGAAGACGTTTTCCATATACTGTTCGGTTATGTTCATCTTCTTCATTTGATATGGTGAAGCACTATCGTCATGCGAATTCCGTTATGATGCGCTGCAGTTTCATCCTTATGCTATTTCATTCATCTCCAGAATTCTGTAGAATTGTTTCTGTTTCGGCTGTATAAGCCATTAATTCTTCATATTGTGACTCTCTTATAATATCTGCAGATTCGATTCGTTAGAGCTTTCACTTCTGCTTCAGGCGGTCACAGGGTACTTTAATACTTTCCTTCAATCAGACTCCCTAAATTTAATTTCAAATTTAGTACTATATTTCTCATCTCATTTCAGAAATTTTATAGATGACTTGCTTTTAATGAAATAGCTATACGTAATGTTTATGTTATTTCTGGCATTTGTAATCTCATCTTGAAATCGAATCTTCCACGGAAGCTTTGATTAATCTTCATTCGGAGGAACGATACCAAAAGCTTGATTGCCGTTATCGCATTTGCAAACACCAATTTGATTACGTCTTCAAGAGAGGCTCCTTGATAATATTCGAATTCACTTTTTATACTATCACAAAATCTTTTTGGAAAAGCTCAATTTGGGGAATTTTGAGAGATCCAAATATTGAATCGACAACTGTTATTTGCGAAAAAAATTAAACAGTCCATTATATCTTATCTCACTTGATCGATTCTGACTCGTCGCACTTCCGTTTTTCCACTATCTGATCAGCAATAACAAAATTCCTGCTTTATATAGCTTCTATCCATCACATCGAACTGTTTTAGCCAACAAATTTGCAACATAATTGATTTGACAATATTTATTGTCCAATAAAACCTAGGCGCGGATTACCTCACGATCAGTGAAATTTCTTTGTCGATTCATTGTCAGAAAGAAAACAGTCAACGACCAAAACGTATTACCTCAAAGAAAAGATTAATTATAACCTTACTAAAATCTATTGGGAGTTACTATACAAAATTGTTTGATTTCTAAAAGATGTTCAAAACTTTACATTAATAAGTTATTTTTATTACTGCCATCAACAACCAAACAAAAAAGCATAGCTAAGTATTTAAATTCTCAATGAAAATGATAATATAACATAATAAAAATTTATGAATTTTTTGATAATTTCATGTTATTGCTTTAATTTTGTCCAGGAATGTATAAACTTCATTTCATACTTAATTAACCTGTCCATGTTCCACTTGAGTCATTCACTAATGAGAATTTTATATTAATTTATCTCTGTTTGTTCTATCTGAGAACTAATTAAATATTTGTAATGTACATTACATACAAACAGTTTTCTCAAATATTTACTGAGCCATTATTATAAAATCATTTCTAATACAAATATTAGCTATTAGTGTAAATACAATGACACATTGAATCATATAAAATAAACTGCCGGCCCAATAGATGTATTGACAATTGCAGAGAATAGTAACTGGCAAGAAATTATTTCTTGGAAAAGGTAATTAAGTTATTCCATTTATCACAGTCTTTACTAAAAAAATGGGGAGACTTCTACACACGTAAATTTAATATTTCTCTTATTTAATCTCTTTCAAATCATTTTATTCGGGGTAATACATATTTGGGACATCTGTTGAATTATATTTGCAACCCATTAATCTAGTTCAAAAGGATATTTTGATAAAGCTCCTGAAAACAAGAGTGATATGTCATTCGATTGGGAATGATTTTAGAAAAACTTATTCAAATGAATTGAGCTCATTCGAAATTATAAGAGTTATCAGTAATTTGAATGAAAAAACAATTTTTGTCAAATAATTCTATTATTAATTAATTCAGAAATTATCAGAAGAGATTTTCAAAGAAACAAATTAGCCGATGTCCTGATTCATGAAACTCTATCCCTCTGATTTGTAATCATTATTTAAGGTTGAATGTATAGTCCAGTCAATTTGGACATTCACCCTTGCATAAATTCGAAACAAGCTGAAATTTTGCATGGAAGTTAGGGACACAATAATAATGAAATTGTGAAAACTTATGAATCTCATGTGTGTATATTTTATTCAAGGTCAAAGTTCGCAAATATGCGTTTTTTGGATTTTTCAGCGAAAATTTTTGTATGATAAAATAGATCATAAAATCATTCACAAAAATGGTCCTTATATTAATTTCCAGATTTCAGAGAAGAATCCATTCTGAAATTTGCTTTAGTTGAATTCTCCATAATATATACACGTTTCCACGCCACCTATGAGGTAGTGTACTCAGCGTGTTTTCTGACGTAGTTTCCTCGTTAGGCCCACTCCCAAACTATCTCAGTAAAATTTAATGGAATGTCACGCCACCTTATTCATCATTATCGTTCATCTTTTTCTTAGTTAGTAAGTTAGTTAGTTTATTGAATTAGCATTTCATGCTATTTTATATACTCTTAATTAACAGTTCTTCTCTTCTTCCATTTTCCTCTTCTTCCATTTTCCTCTTCTTCCTCATCTTCTTGTGTTGACGTTGATTGTTGTAACAGCGATACATAAATTACTTCATCGTTGATGACAAAGTCTTTTTCTGTTGGAAGGAGGTTTTCAGCTTTTTGATCCAGTTAATTACCGAGCCACACTTGAACCTGGTAATATACACGATAAAAATATTGGTGTGCAGAAGGCGCGGTTGGAGTAACGCAAGATAATTGCACACGTTTTTTATTACCACTATGATTTAGAAAAGATGAGTGACGTAACTTGCCTATACAAGTAATTTATTTGGAGCTTTATATACAGACAGAACAAACTGTTTTGAGTTCATATCTTCGAAAGCTTCAACATATGTAATGCAATTTCATTTTTCAAATAATTTGAGAACTGTTGATTCAACTCTCTGGAATATTGCTAAAGTTGTCACAGAAAGTCAATACATGTGAAACAAGTATGATTTATATATTCAAGAAAATCTGGTAATCTCGTATTTGAAAATATTTCTGATGGATGTTGGGCCTTGCTGGGTTTCAAAACGTAAATAATTTTTTTAAATAGAGTTCGACGGGTAAGTAATACAAATAGATCAACATCTTCGCCAACTACTACAACATTTATATTGGATTGAATTAATTTATTGTAGTTTCTATAATGAGTATATCAGCATCATTGTTAGCTTGCTTGGCTAAAATATGTTCGGCCGTAAATGTTTCTTTTAACATTGTAATTAACAGAGATTTAGGGGATGTTGTTGAACCTCGGCATTATGGATACCTAGGCCTATTGTCTCGTTTCAAATATTCGCACAACGTTAAATTCTTTTGTTTGTGGTATTCGGTACATTTCTGCTGATTAAACATTGTGAAGTGCCATTCAGCCGGTGCTTGGTGTTATGGAAGAAAAAACTTTTGTGCCGAAAAAGTAAGTATTTTCAATATCCTTTTGAGTCTGATAGTTTTATACGTTTTATAATACTGGATTAACATTTATTTGCAATCAATTCTTCGATTAAACAAGTATTAAAACGAAAATAAACTTACCAGAAATGTAACCTCCAATAAACCTCGTTCAATATCAATCATTTGTACCTTGGTCGGTGGCCTAGGTACAACCTGGATGTTGTACTTTGGCTAGGAGGATTCATTTTTACAATATTTCGGAAATCATGACTAGAAATGAAATGAAGGAGGAAAGAATATATATTTATGTGGATAATCTGACAAACGTCTTTAAAATGATAGGGGGAAAAAATTTGCAATCTTCGGTGTTGCCAAACACTTTGGGTTATCGAGATCAACTTTGCATCATCATTTAAAGCACATACATACACATACAATATGGATTGACTTTGAAATACGTAAATATACTTGCATAACAATTTGCAAAAGTTATTAAATAACCTTACTAAAATAATGAAATGGTCGGAGATTAGTGGCTGCGTTGATTTAAATGCGATACCAAAACGAATTATCTTTGACAAAGCGTTAAGCCATTAGTTGGGTTTGCCCATCGGTGTTTAATACTGTGATCTTAATATTTTACAATTTCAAGATAGTCCTTTCTTAATGCCCTTCTGGCATAAAAGCGACTAGTATCTGCAATTCAGACGAAACTGGACTTTCCATGTTTCTCCAAATACACAAGCACTTCTTGGCGAAAAGCAAATTGAGTTAATGACTAGGAACGAGGAACGATATGAATAATGATAGCGGCTACCAATGCAGGTGATTTCGTTCCACCACTGCGGATATTCTCCCGACTAAACTCTAAGGAGTTTATGTTAAATATTCTGTGGTTGATACATGCGATATAGAGTGTGATAACAGAAATTGCTTTAAAAATTTTATTTTTCAATTGAATTTCCAAAAATTAATAATATTGATTGTGTATTGTGTGGAACTGAAGGTGAGTGTTTATCCCTTACATTTACTCTATTGAAATCAAAAGGAAATATCATTTCCATGAGGTATTTTTCATATGTATATATTTGACGTAGGTTGACATTATGGAAGTTACCTCCGGGGGGACCCTATCCCCTCGGTTAACAGAATTATAGACCCCTAAGGTAGTTAAGACATTCAAAGATACGATGGATAGGTCTGCCGATAATAATATGTAATATTTTTCACAAGCAGATCTGACTTCCTTTTCCAGGAAGGAACAAATATGTAGCGAAGCTTCACAAGCTCTCGAAAACTAAATAAATACCATGGATTCTAATAAAAAAACAGTCAAAGCGAAATATAAAGAGTCTCGAACAGTGACATGTAATAGTCAAGCCCAAAGTTCCAATTCAAAAAGAAAGGCAAAAGAAAAAATTGTTACCCGATGACCGGTTTCGGACCCGTTATCATAATCGTGGAATCAAAATCAGACGATAATGTAGGAATAATCCATTCCATGAACTTAGAAAAAAAGTTAAAAAGTGGTTAGCCATGAAATGTTCAAACCCCATAGCTGCGAATGATTTCTTAGATAACACTATAATAATTTATAAAAATATTAATAATAAAGAAATAATGAAATTTACATTCCTAGTAGAATGGTGTCCTGCAGGGGAATTATCAAAGGAATTGAAGGTGAAACTTTTATGGGGGCGCTCCAGAGAAGTAATCCTTTATATATCCCCGCTTATTCGATGCTACAGTTATTGACTCAAAGGACATACAACAACATGTTGTAATAGTTTAAAGAGGTGTAGAAATTGTACACAAAATCATAAGAAGGAGGGTTTTGAGCCTAAAGACTCCGGTAAGTGTCATTTGCACTTGCACATCATTCTTCCACAGAAAAAATTACCTCGAATTTGGCCTATTAGAGCGATAGCCATTGAAAATCTATCCTACTTAGGGACGGTGAAAATAATTACATAGGTTCCCGGCACCAACGCCAAATGTATCCTCCTTTACCATCAACTTCAAAATAAAATATGAAACTATTACAATACTTGTCGTATGAGAAGACTTTTGTAGGAAACCCATGAAGAAAACTCCTTATATGGTAGTGTAATGAAAAAGAGAAAAACCAATCAATCACAAAAACCAGGTAATGACAAAACGATACGGCAACTGGTCGGTTATGTTTCTGACTTTGCTTCAGCCAGTATTCTCATGAATGATAGTAATAATAGAACTGAATTAGTGCTTTCTTGATGGACAAACAATACAGGCGAGCATCGAGGGTACAGTCAGTGCAGATAAAATTAAGTTTGCAAAAAGTTTGGTCGAAGCTATGAACATTGGTCTAGCAAAAATTATAAAAAGCAGAAATAGCTTAGAACAAAGAAAGCCAACAACTTCTCGGAAGTGATTCCTCTCTAGAAATCACGACGTGTGGAACAACAAATTACGAATAATGACGTAACAATCTAAAAATACAAACTATTTTTTACCATCAGCTAACAAAATTGAAATACTTCAGTGGAATATAAGAGCAGTTGAATCGAACCTGAATAATAATAATTCAAAATTGAATATCATGCAAGATCAGCCAAACGTAATTCTCATTTCGGAAACCTTCCTTAGAGAAAACTTTTATTTTGAAATTAAGGGCTATGACATACTCAGGCAAGACAGACTAGGCAATGGGGGAGGGGTAGCCATCCTCATTGCCAAAAAAATCAAAAGCCAACTAATTACGTTCCCATACATAGAAATCCTCAATAGAGTACAAATTTAAAGAATACAGATTTCAGAACCTCTCAATCCATTTCTATTGTCCTTTACCTTACCTCGTATCACAAATCATTATATGAGGCGATTTTAATGCGCAGAACCCTATATGGTAATCTGGAAGGTTAAATAATAGTCGGAAAAACATAAAGGAGTTTGTCTCCATTAATGACCTTTACATAGTAAATAATGGATCGCTAACAAGAGAAGATAATTTAAAAAGTGGATAAAG
This sequence comes from Cryptolaemus montrouzieri, assembly GCA_013387265.2. NCBI lineage: Eukaryota > Metazoa > Arthropoda > Insecta > Coleoptera > Coccinellidae > Cryptolaemus > Cryptolaemus montrouzieri. The sequence goes on along the minus strand of JABFTP020000124.1, from coordinate 40,340,901 downwards.
TGTCCCTGATCTTTCTATGTGTTCTTCAGAAATCGCCCTCAATATTTAATGGTCTGTACAAAATGATCCCGGTTTTAGTGACCATCTACCTATCCTCATACATACACTCATATCAATATACCTCTCCATCCGATTGGAATATGCACACTTGTGAGAATTAATACTAACAAAGGGGAATCGCAGAACTTCAAAACGCAAGTTTCAGAAAAATCGCTTATGAAAGTCCAAATAACTTAGAAAAATTTCAAAAGATAATATTAGCTTCTGTGGAGACTACAATACCAAAGGAAAGGAAACAAACCATCAATTAAGTGTTTGGATGAAAAAGTGTATTTGGCTACAAAACAAAGAGAACAGGCTTTCATAACTAAATGAGTAATTTCACAGTGAAAAACTATATTGAAGTAAAAAGGGTTCAAGCCAAAACAAGAAATCTCATTAAGTCAAAAAGAAGAAGCTTCTTCGGACTTTATATCGAAGTTAAATCTGAAGGAGAGTAAGATATTGTGGTCAAACACAAAAAAATTCAAGTGTAGAATTAGCCAGAAAGGAAAAAATTATCCGACTAACTCATAGGAAAAGAAATTTCAACCAAAATATGCCCTCCAATAGTTCCCCTCCCACCAAAAACACATAATTTCCCTTAGCCAATATAACGATAAATGACATTTCAGGTAATATAAAAAACTGAAAAATAAAGCCCCAGGACTAGATGGTAGTTCAAATGAAATTATCAAACAGCTACCAATAACCGTTCTACTCAAATTACTGGAATTATTTAATGAAATCCTAAGAAGAGTGGAAATTCCAACAAAAATTCAAAATCAGTCATCCTACCTACATCATATTCTCGGTAGTAACAATCTATTCAGTATTTGCCAGGAAGTGATTATAATAGTATTTGTAGATATCAAAGGTGCTCATGACAATGTTAACTTGAACATCCTAGAACAAGATTTCATATGAAGATAATATGATCCCTGAACTAATAGAATTATAAGGGCATTAGTAACTAACCGCAACCTTTTTGTCTTAGATCGATATACGAAAGAACTAATTGGACCAAGAGTCACTAACATAGGCTTATCCCAGGGGCCACTCCTGAGCCCTATCCTTTTCAACTTCTCTGCAAAGAACCTTACAAACAGACTAATAATGGAAGGGATTAAAACTCTGAAATTTGCTGACGATGTGGCTATCCTAGCCACAGGTAGGTCGTTTGAGTCCATATACAATAAAATGCACAATACACTCCGAAAATTTGAATAATGGTGTTTTAACAAGGGCTGTTAGTCATCACCAATCAAATCCAAAACCATCTGCTTCCATAAATCGAAAAAGCTCACAAATCTCCCTCCATTAAAAGTAGACAAAATATTCAATGGGTGGAACAGATCAAATATCTAGGAGTCATAATCCACTGTAAACGGAACTGGTTTGCACAAGGAGAATCTATGTGTCAAAAAGCTTTGAAAAGAATGAATATTATGAGATCTCTGTGCAGAACTCGGTGCGGAGCCCACATATCAGTCCTCATGAATTTCTATAGATCGTTTTCTTGAATATGGGAGTATTATCTTGGTCAAACTTTCAAAATCTTTGATAGACAAGCAAGAAAAACACAATATACGGCAATTCAGACCGCCCAGGGTCTTATGCAGTCTATCCCCATAAAAGTCATTTTGGCTGAGGCAAATGAACTTCTTTTGAAATACAGAAGATTATGGTTATCTTTTTAATATTTCAGTGAACTTTTTGGATTACAAAATGATCCATTCGAAAAATCAAATCATTACATTTTTGGCGAATACTTTTAACTGAGAATAACGCCCCCCGCAGTGGTAATGGCCATGAAAATGGTTGATTACAACCTGATACACTCTGATAATAGATTTTCCTGCTTCAATCGCCACCTACTTATTATTATAATATTATAAATTCTTACGACCTAGAATTAAAAAGAAATAATGTAGACAATTCGATCAGTTTCATTGAAACATCGTTAGGGAAGTTTTCAGGTTATGATAAAATATTTACCGATGCATCAAAGAACAGAAACAGTGCTGGAATAGGCAACTGTCTTGGTATGGCATATTATGAAAATATTCATCTTTTTACATCTTTATTTGAAAGAAAATATATTTTATACCCTTGAAGAGTATTTCTCTAGTCAATTGTGCCTGTGAAATAGTGTTCAAGTCTTCAAATTATTTATTCTATTTATTGTACCCGTCACTTAGTCTATGTAGTTTTATTTTAGGTAATGTTTGTGTGAATATTTTATTTTTATTTTTATGTAACATTCAAATTAATTTATGGACACGTTGTATGCCATGTCTGAGTCTTTTCCAGCAAATAAAGATTATTATTATTATCGTGGACTTATGCACTATCTCAGCTAGTAGCTGGATATAATTTACCTTTCCCAGATTTTGGCAATCAAAGGGAATAGGCTCGATTACAATATACTTGACATAAATTTCCTAACTATCCTACATGTATTAAGAATTACAGCTTTTTGCATTTCTATATGTGTATTCTTATGCAATTCTAATTTCTTAAGGCTATCATGCAAAGTTTTGGGTATTAAACCAGTCGAGGATACGATGACAGGAACAATATCTATTTTATCGAGGTGCCACATCTGCTTGATCTCAATAGCAAGGTCTGTGTATTTGGACTTTTTCTCCTGGAACTTATTCAGCACGTTGTTATTATTTGGTATGGCGACATCCACCAGCATTGCTGTTCTGGCTCTCTTATCATACACCACTATGTCCGGCCTATTATTCGTCACCGTTCTGTCAGTGATAACAGGCCTATCGTAGTATAATCTGATAGAGTTATTTTCCAATACGGGCGCCGGCTGATACTTGCAATATGGCTGGAAGGTGTTCAGAAGTCCGTACTTGTGTGCAAGTTTCTGGTGGATAATGTTGCACACTTGATTATGCCTGTGAAGATACTCCGTATTGGCCAGTTGTTCGCATCCGGACGTAATATGCTGTATAGTCTCCGATCTTATATAGCATTTTCTGCTCTTATCTGTTTGTAATGTTCCGTCCTTCATTATAAATTTTTTGTAATTGTTTGTGACGATCACTTGGTCTTGGATGGCCATAAGGAATCCCTCTGTTTCTGCGAATATTTCTCCTTTCATCAACCATTTGTTGGAGGCTTCTTTGTCGATGTGTGGTTGATTAATCTCATGGTGATGTCGTCCATGCAATTCCTTTCTTGACCATTGCTCTTGTTTTTCAGTATCTGATAGGAACGGTAGATTCAGCAGGTCATCTCTGGTAGCAAGATTTAGTGGTGTATATCCCCTATCAGCCAACGATACCACTCTATGGAGGTCAGAAGTGAAAGCTTTTGCAGAGAAGAATTCTCTGAGATTTTTTATCTGTTCGGTGTGTAAATTGACATTATTAGGTTAGGTTATTATTATTATTATTATCGTGGACTTATGCACTATCTCAGCTGTTAGCTGGATATAATTTACCTTTCCCAGATTCAGCAATCAAAGGGAATAGGCTCGATTACAATATACTTGACATGAATTTCCTAACTATTCTACATGTATTAAGAATTACAGCTTTTTGCATTTCTACATAGGTATTCTTATGCAATTCTAATTTCTTAAGGCTATCGTGCAAAGTTTTGGGTATTAACCCAGTGGAGGATACGATGACAGGAACAATATCTATTTTCTCGAGGTGCCACATCTGCTTGATCGCAATAGCAAGGTCTGTGTATTTGGACTTTTTCTCCTGGAACTTATTCAGAACGTTGTTATTATTTGGTATGGCGACATCCACCAGCATTGCTGTTTTGGCTCTCTTATCATACACCACTATGTCCGGCCTATTATTCGTCACCATTCTGTCAGTGATAATAGGCCTATCGTAGTATAATCTGATAGAGTCATTTTCCAATACGGGTGCCGGCTGATACTTGTAATATGGCTGGAATGTATTCAGAAGTCCGTACTTGTGTGCAAGTTTCTGATGGATAATGTTGCACACTTGATTATGCCTGTGAAGATAGTCTGTATTGGCCAGTTGTTCGCATCCGGACGTAATATGCTGTATCGTCTCCGATCTTATATGGCATTTTCTGTACCTATCTGTTTGTAATGTTCCGTCCTTCATAATAAATTTTTTGTAGTTGTTTGTAGCGATCACTTGGTCTTGGATGGCCATAAGGAATCCCTCTGTTTCCGCGAATAATTCTCCTTTCATCAACCATTTGTTGGAGGCTTCTTTGTCGATGTGTGGTTGATTAATCTCATGGGGATGTCGTCCATGCAATTCCTTTCTTGACCATTGCTCTTGTTTTTCAGTATCTGATAGGAATGGTAGATTCAGCAGGTCATCTCTGGTAGCAAGATTTAGAGGTGTATATCCCTTATCAGCCAACGATACCACTCTATGTAGGTCAGAAGTGAGAGCTTTTGCTGAGAAGAATTCTCTGAGATTTTTTATCTGTTCGGTGTGTAAATTGACTACATCTATCAATCCGCGTCCTCCTTCTTTCCGCTTCAAACTTGTTCGTATCACAGACGATTTTGGATGATGGTTGTTGTACTTTGTTAACATCGTTCGGGTCTGCCTTTGAATATCATCCAGCTCTGTCTTAGTCCATCTGATTATTCCAAATGAGTAAAGTAACACTGGAATGGCGTAGGTGTTAATTGCCTTGACTAAATTCCCCGAATTCAACATCGATTTCAGCACAGACTTCAGACGCTGACTGTATTCTGAACGAATCTTCTCCTTTGATTGTTTTTGGTCTAGTAATCTGGCTTGTTGATATCCCAGATATTTGTATGTTTCGCCATCTCTCATGCACTGTATAATATCACCGTTTGGAAGTTGTGTTTCACCATCTATGACTTTCCCTCTTTGAATGTTCAGGGTCTTACATTTTTCAATCCCAAATTTCATATGAACATCTGCCGAGAACTCACTGACAGTTTTCAGCAAATCATCCAATTGTTTCTTGTTCGAAGCGTATAATTTGATGTCATCCATATACAGCAGGTGGGAGATTGTATGATAATTCCTTTCTGCTTTTATCCTAAATCCGTATCCTGCTCTATTGAGCATTGAGGACAGTGGGTTCATTGCCAAACAGAACCATAGTGGACTCAAAGAGTCTCCTTGAAAAATTCCACGACGTATGGGTATCTCGTCGGTTTTAATTGATTTATTGTTCATGTTGACCTGCAGAGACGTGCGCCAGTGTGTCATTGTTGTCTTCAAGAACTCTACCAGGGCTGGGTGAATTTTGTACATCTGCAATACTTCAACAAGCCAAGAATGGGCGGTACTATCGAATGCCTTCAGATAATCGAGAAAAGCTGAATGAACATTCCGATGCCCCACGTGTGCCTGTTTCATTATCACAGAATCGATGATGAGTTGTTCCTTGCAACCGTGGTGTTTCTTTCTGCATCCTTTCTGCTCCTCTGCTAATATATTGTTGTCGTCAAGGTGTTGGTATATTCGATTGGATATGCATGAGGTGAGTATTTTGTAGAGTGTTGGCAGGCAAGTAATTGGCCTATATTGAGACGGATCCTGTGTTCTATCGCTCTTAGGTAGCATATATGTTAAGCCTTGCGTTAGGAAAGTGGGTGTTTTCTTGGGATGTTGAAGAACATATGTGAGCTGTTTTGCTAGGGCTCCATGGAGCTTATCAAACTTCTTGTACCAGTAGTTGTGGATATTATCAATACCTGTGGCCTTCCAATTGTTGGTCGCTCGAACTACTGTTGTGATTTCTTCCTCCGTTATTCCATCGAAGTCCATATGTCTGATATCGAGGCGTTCTTTTTCATTCGTGATCCATTCCGCATCTCTATTGTGTTCTTTGGGATGCGACCATAGTGATGACCAATAGTCGGTCAAGCACTGTGCGTCAGGTACTTCTCTGTTATTGTTGGTCGCATTTTTTTTATTTCCCTTATGAAAATTGGCTGCGTTTTGGAGGAACCTTTGGTTTTGGTGTTTCCTTTCAGTACACTTGACGTATCTTGAAAGCCTCTTTGCTTTTGCTTGGAGTTTCTGTTTCAAAGTGTCCATATACACGTCGATGCGTTGTTTGTGATCAGGGTGTTTTGTGTTCGTACCAATTTTCCTATAAATTTTGCGTATATGTGATTTCAAGCGCCTTGAGGGTTTTCTGTTTCTCTGGAATTCTGTTAGGCGACCGATTTCTGCTCTAATATTATCAATATCCCTCTCCAGTCGTTTTTGCCATGGTGGTTTTCGGACACTTTTTGGCTCAGCTTGAATCAGAGTTGTGGAGATTTGTTGTTTGTGAAGTCGAAGAACCGCTACTGCTCCACAGTAAATCAAAGTGTGAATCTTCTCCAAGGTGTTCTGGTCGGTATATTCTTCAAACACTGAATTCACGCTTGCTAGGATAATATTGGTGTTCTTGTTCGTCTTGAGTTTGGGCAGTTTAGGTCTTTTAGTTGGGTTACTACCACTGAATTCAGTTATTGCTCTGTTGAGTTCCGATCTTGCTAAATACCTATATTCGTCCTGCTGATTCGGCTCAGGAGGGCGTTCCATGTTAATATTCGTTTCCGTGGCTTCGCTGTTATCTGTATCAATTTCATTAACTCCAGCAGGTATACCGTTATGAGTATCATTTTCGCTTCTAAGTTCCATTATGACCTCTTCTCGTATGCTTTGCAGCGTTTCTAAAGAAAGTAGCCTGTTTTTAACGATTGTTCTTCTTTGATCCGAAATTCTCTGCTCGGATATGTGCTGTAATTCAGGATATTTTTCTACGAACGCAAGATGTAAAGCGTATCTGTATGCTGTCATTTCCGATTCCAAGTTTGTAATCTTGTAATAAGAACGCATAATGAAGGAATTCATCTCTGGGGTCCACTTCATGCGTTTCCTAGGGAGTCCGGCTCTCGTGGTCGTAGGCATAATGGCTTGTGCCACCGTTGAAACATCAAGAGTCGGTTGGGAGGTATTGATGTTATTTCCCACTTGGTTTTGTGTTGCAGTATCCCTACTCGATATCACGCTGCTTCCGTCGCTAACCGAGGGAGACTGTGACTCACTTTCCGAACAAGACCCTCTTCCTAAATCTTGAACGCGACAAGAGGTTATGGTGGTACAATGTCGATTCACCCGTTTATTCCTTAGATTGTACATCATTGGCTAAGTTGCATTTTATACCTACTGCCAGGTTCAGCTTGGGTACCTCGGGTTCGCTAAGCCCGTACTCAGAAACAATGTTCCTGAGCCCCTGAGTTATTATTATTATTATTATTTATTATCGTGGACTTATGCACTATCTCAGCTAGTAGCTGGATATAATTTACCTTTCCCAGATTTAGCAATCAAAGGGAATAGGCTCGATTACAATAAACTTGACATAAATTTCCTAACTATCCTACATGTATTAAGAATTACAGCTTTTTGCATTTCTATATAGGTATTCTTATGCAATTCTAATTTCTTAAGGCTATCATGCAAAGTTTTGGGTATTAAACCAGTCGAGGATACGATGACAGGAACGATATCTATTTTGTCGAGGTGCCACATCTGCTTGATCTCAATAGCAAGGTCTGTGTATTTGGACTTTTTCTCCTGGAACTTATTCAGCACGTTGTTATTATTTGGTATGGCGACATCCACCAGCATTGCTGTCTTGGCTCTCTTATCATACACCACTATGTCCGGCCTATTAATCGTCACCATTCTGTCAGTGATAATAGGCCTATCGTAGTATAATCTGATAGAGTCATTTTCCAATACGGGCGCCGGTTGATACTTGTAATATGGCTGGAATGTATTCAGAAGTCCGTACTTGTGTGCAAGTTTCTGATGGATAATGTTGCACACTTGATTATGCCTGTGAAGATAGTCTGTATTGGCCAGTTGTTCGCATCCGGACGTAATATGCTGTATCGTCTCCGATCTTATATGGCATTTTCTGCACCTATCTGTTTGTGATGTTCCGTCCTTCATAATAAATTTTTGTAGTTGTTTGTAGCGATCACTTGGTCTTGGATGGCCATAAGGAATCCCTCTGTTTCCGCGAATAATTCTCCTTTCATCAACCATTTGTTGGAGGCTTCTTTGTCGATGTGTGGTTGATTAATCTCATGGTGATGTCGTCCATGCAATTCCTTTCTTGACCATTGCTCTTGTTTTTCAGTATCTGATAGGAATGGTAGATTCAGCAGGTCATCTCTGGTAGCAAGATTTAGAGGTGTATATCCCTTATCAGCCAACGATACCACTCTATGTAGGTCAGAAGTGAGAGCTTTTGCTGAGAAGAATTCTCTGAGATTTCTTATCTGTTCGGTGTGTAAATTGACAACATCTATTAATCCGCGTCCTCCTTCTTTCCGCTTCAAAGTTGTTCGTATCACAGACGATTTTGGATGATGATTATTGTAATTTGTCAGCATCGTTCGGGTCTGCCTTTGAATATCATCTAGCTCCGTCTTAGTCCATCTGATTATTCCAAATGAGTAAAGTAACACTGGAATGGCGTAGGTGTTAATTGCCTTGACTAGATTCCCCGAGTTCAACATCGATTTCAGCACAGACTTCAGACGCTGACTGTATTCTGAACGAATCTTCTCCTTTGATTGTTTTTGGTCTAACAATCTGGCTTGTTGGTATCCCAGATATTTGTATGTTTCGCCATCTCTCATGCACTGTATAATGTCACCGTTTGGAAGTTGTGTTTCACCATCTATGACTTTCCCTCTTTGAATGTTCAGGGTCTTACATTTTTCAATCCCGAATTTCATATGAACATCTGCCGAGAACTCACTGACAGTTTTCAGCAAATCATCCAATTGCTTCTTGTTCGAAGCATATAGTTTGATGTCATCCATATACAGCAGGTGGGAGATTGTATGATAATTCCTTTCTGCTTTTATCCTAAATCCGTATCCAGTTCTATTGAGCATTGAGGACAATGGGTTCATTGCCAAACAGAACCATAGTGGACTCAAAGAGTCTCCTTGAAAAATTCCACGACGTATGGGTATCTCGTCGGTTTTAATTGATTTATTGTTCATGTTGACCTGCAGAGACGTGCGCCAGTGTGTCATTGTTGTCTTCAAGAATTCTACCAGGGCTGGGTGAATTTTGTATATCTGCAATACTTCAACAAGCCAAGAATGGGCGGTACTATCGAATGCTTTCAGATAATCGAGAAAAGCTGAATGAACATTGCGATGCCCTACGTGTGCCTGTTTCATTATCACAGAATCGATGATGAGTTGTTCCTTGCACCCGTGGTGTTTCTTTCTGCATCCTTTCTGCTCCTCTGCTAATATATTGTTGTCGTCAAGGTGTTGGTATATTCGATTGGATATGCATGAAGTGAGTATTTTGTAGAGTGTTGGCAGGCAAGTGATTGGCCTATATTGAGACGGATCCTGTGTTCTATCGCTCTTAGGTAGCATATATGTTAAGCCTTGCGTTAGGAAAGTGGGTGTTTTCTTGGGATGTTGAAGAACATACGTGAGCTGTTTCGCTAGGGCTCCATGGAGCTTATCAAACTTCTTGTACCAGTAGTTGTGGATATTATCTATACCTGTGGCCTTCCAATTGTTGGTCGCTCCAATTACTGTTGTAATTTCTTCCTCCGTTATTCCTTCGAAGTCCATATGTCTGATATCGAGGCGTTCTTTTCATTCGTGATCCATTCCGCATCTCTATTGTGTTCTTCGGGGTTCGACCATATTGATGACCAATAGTCGGTCAAGCACTGTGCGTCAGGTACTTCTCTGTTATTGTTGGTCGCAGTTTTGTTATTTCCTTATGAAAATTGGCAGCGTTTTGGAGGAACCTTTGGTTTTGGTGTTTCCTTTCAGTACACTTGACGTATCTTGAAAGCCTCTTTGCTTTTGCTTGGAGTTTCTGTTTCAAAGTGTCCATATACACGTCGATGTGTTGTTTGTGATCAGGGTGTTTTGTGTTCGTACCAATTTTCCTATAAATTTTGCGTATATGTGATTTCAAGCGCCTTGAGGGTTTTCTGTTTCTCAGGAATTCTGTGAGGCGACCGATTTCTGCTCTAATATTATCAATATCCTTCTCCAGTCGTTTTTGCCATGGTGGTTTTCTGACGCTTTTTGGCTCAGCTTGAATCAGAGTTGTGGAGATTTGTTGTTTGTGAAGTCGAAGAACCGCTACTGCTCCACAGTAAATCAAAGTGTGAATCTTCTCCAAGGTGTTCTGGTCGGTATATTCTTCAAACATTGAGTTTACACTTGCTAGGATGATATTGGTGTTCTTGTTCGTCTTGAGTTTGGGCAGTTTAGGTCTTTTAGTTGGGTTACTACCACTGAATTCAGTTATTGCTCTGTTGAGTTCTGATCTTGCTAAATACGTATATTCGTTCTGCTGATTCGGCTCAAGAGGGCGTTCCATGTTAATATTCGTTTCCGTGGCTTCGATGTTATCTGTAACACTTTCATTGACTCCAGCAGGTATACCGTCATGAGTATCATTTTCGCTTCTGAGTTCCATTATGACCTCTTCTCGTAAGCTTTGCAGCGTTTCTGAAGAAAGTAGCCTGTTTTTAACGATTGTTCTTCGTTGATCCGAAATTCTCTGCTCGGATATGTGCTGTAATTCCGGATATTTTTCTATGAACGCAAGATGTAACGCGTATCTGTATGCTGTCATTTCCGATTCCAAGTTTGTAATCTTGTAATAGGAACGCATAATGAAGGTATTCATTTCTGGAGTCCACTTCATGCGTTTCCTAGGGAGTCCGGCTCTAGTGGTCGTAGGCATAATGGCTTGCGCCGCCGTTGAAACATCAAGAGTCGGTTGAGAGGTGTTGATGTTATTTCCCACTCGGTTTTGTGTTGCAGTATCCCTACTCGATATCACGCTGCTTCCGTCGCTAACCGAGGGAGACTGTGACTCACTTTCCGAACAAGACCCTCTTCCTAAATCTTGAACGCGACAAGAGGTTATGGTGGTACAATGTCGATTCACCCGTTTATTCCTTAGATTGTACATCATTGGATAGGTTGCATTTTATACCTACTGCCAGGTTCAGCTTGGGTACCTCGGGTTCGCTAAGCCCGTACTCAGAAACAATGTTCCTGAGCCCCTGAGAGTTTATTTTATTATTATTATTATTATTATTCCCAACTATACCCCAATCTGTTCAGAGCAGAACTAATAGCCATCTCAAAACAATTTCATTCATCCGCAATCTGAATTTGAAAAAATTATTTAATTATATCAGATTCGAAAAATAATTTGTCCAAAATAACTGAGTGGAGTTATCATTCGAAAAATCAGACTTTCCATTCGAAAATTAGATCGAACTCTTTGAATTTCAAAAATAGTGAATATCGTATAATTCTCATATGGGTTCCCAGTTATATTAACATCTATGGTAATGAACGCGCAGATGAATTAGCAAAAAAAGGATGCTCACGAACTACAGAGAAATAATTAATATATATAATTAAAGAAAAGAAAACAATATACACTAATATGATTGGCAAGATTAAGCTGAAAGATGCATGGTACAATAACCATAATTTGTAGACTTAGTTCTGGTCACTGTTTATCACTAAAACACTTATATAGAAGAGTTGTTATAGACTCAGAAGAGTGTATGTAGCAAAAAGGAGACCTGAACCATATATTCTCTGAATAACTCGCAGAACTATTATAAGTTTTAGCTTATTTTAACAAAATCACAAGGCAATAGTAGGTACCATATCTATAACTCAAGCCATTTTCATTGAAAATAGTGACTCGATAGACTTAATAGTAAATTTTATTACAGCATCAAATATAAAATTAAAATGTAAAATGCAATTACCTGTATAGGAATCCTATGTGTTAATCCCACGTAAGTAATATGTGACGTCATTATCCCTAAATCTAAAACACCTCCAATTCTATGTATAAATAAAAGGTAAGACACACAAAATACCAAACTAGAAGTACCTCCAATTAAATAAACTATATATATATACCTACATAAAAGTTTCCACTTACCTGTAAAGAAATTATCAAATGAAATAAAAAGTGTTAGGTATTGGAAATACCAAGACAGATCTCACGGAGAATCCGGCATTCAATACGAATATTGTGTAGATGTGCACTGTACCCTTGCACATAGTAAAAGAAGGAGAAGAAGGAGTTTATGTCAGTTGCAGCTGCAGAAAGCAGTATGGGGGTGCTTATCAATCCGGTTGGTCAAACGGAACAATGCTTGAGATATTCCTCCAACATTTCATCATATATATTATCTCTTCCCAAGAACGATACTGTCATTTTGTTATTGGATATTGGATGGAAATCTATGGTAACGAACGCGCAGATGAATTAGCAAAAAAATGATGCGCACGAACTGCAGAGAAATAATTAATATATATAATTAAAGAAAAGAAAACAATATTCACTAATATGATTGGCAAGAATAAGCTGAAAGATGTATGGTACACCAACTTCTAACCTAACCTAACCTTCCTAGAACATCAATAACCATAATTTGTAGACTTAGTTCTGGTCACTGTTTATCACCAAAACACTTATATAGAATAGGTGTTATAGTCTCAGAAGAGTATTTATGTAGCAAAAAGGGAGACCTGAACCATATATTCTCTGAATAACTCGCAGAACTGTTATAAGTTATAGCTTATTTTAACAAAATCACAAAGGAATAGTAGGTACCATATCTATAACTCACGCCATTTTCATTGAAATTGTGACTCAATAAACTTAATAGTAAATTTTATTACAGCATCAGATATAAAACTATAATGTAAAATGCAATCACCTGTATAGGAATCCTATGTGTTAATCCCACGTAAGTAATATGTGACGTCATTATCCCTAAATATAAAACACCTCCAATTCTGTGTATAAATAAAAGGTAAAGCACACAAAATACCAAATTAGAAGTACCTCCAATTAAATAAACTATATATATATATATACCTACATAAAAGTTTTCACTTACCTGTAAAGAAATGATCAAATGAAATAAAAAGTGTTAGGTATTGGAAATACCAAGACACATCTCACGGAGAACTCGGCATTCAATACGAATATTGAGTAGATGTGCACTGTACCCTTGCACATAGTAAAAGAAGAAGAAGAAGGAATTTATGTCAGCTGGAGCTGCAGAAAGCAGTATGGGAGGTGCTTATCAATCGGGTTGGTCAAACGGAACAATGCTTGAGATATTCCTTCAACATCTCATCATATATAAAATCTCTTTCCAAGAACCATTCTGTCATTTTGTTATTGGATAATTGTGAAAGTTATATTTCAGTACCAGCAATAAAAGTGGCAAAACATAATGGTGTAATGCTTATAATTCTACATCTACATACTAGTAACCACATGCGACTACTAGACAAGACAGTTGTTGGTCGTTTCAACACTTATTTCAATACAGCGGCTAATGATTTATGATATTTCTAGATTGTGGGGAAAGCTATTCTTCTTGCCTTTTTGACTTCAGTTCAATTGGTTTCTATTCTTTAAGTGAAAATATCTACACATTTTATGCCCGCATCTTACTTCGATTATACACTAGTCCAAAAATCATTTACCGAAATTGTCCAGGTATCACTAAGATTTCGATGTTATACACCGAAAGTCCGCCACTTCGATATCGCCAGTTATGATTTGACTCCATCCAAAATCTGGACCTCGAAGAAAAATATAAAAAGTAAGACAAAAAGAAGGTGAAATATGTAAACTGAAATCTATCAAACTCACAATTAATTTCACAAAACATTCATTTGAAGTAGTTTTGAAATGCATAGGGAACATACACACAGACATTCATTTTTATATATTTTGGAAGAAATTTATGGTCAGAAACCTTCATCGATGTTCACGCATTCCGCAAGTTGGATCCCGATCGGTCTTTTGAAATGTATAGGGAACATACACAAAGACAATCAGAATCAACTAAAGTTAATTTTAGAATTAATTTTCCTCCGAAACGGTTAATGTTATGAGGAAAAAATGTACGGATAATTTTTGTAGATAATTGCATGTTCTACAATTTTTGTCTAAAATATTTATATCAAAAGTTAATATCTAACCTAACCTAATCGTTTCGTTGAAAGATCCAAAAATACAATTTTTTTCAAATCTTCACATTGAATAAAATTTTTTTCACACATGGGATCGATATGGAAATTTCACAATATCATTACAATGGTGTCCCTAACGTTCACGCAAATTTTATGCTGGGGCACCCCTAGATTTTTGGCGAAATTCACCGGGATAATAGGGCTCCGCGCGACGTTTGCGACACCAGCACATAGTCTCCGGAGTGAGCACAGCAAATAAAAGCATTTTATTGAAGTATTAATCATATAATCAATTCAAGAATTGAAAAGAGATTGTCACTTCAATTCTAAAGAATGTCCAGGTGAAAAAATTTTTCAGTGAAATTTTTTTTACTACATCTCCATTGTCTGACAATTTTCGCTTTCTGGAGCTCTTTTCACAAATGAACTCAATAAATTTATTTCGTGAAGTAATAATAATCATCAACTTCTTCATCTTAAAAATTTATAATTAAAAGGATGAACGCCACTTAACTACCTGTATGTCGCAGATTCGATGAGATTAACCAGCAAGACGAGCTCAAGAAAATCAAAAATTTCGAATCAATTATAGAAACATTTTGTCTTCAATGCAAACGGAGGACCGGAATAATTTAGTTTCTTTTCTAACTTTTTGAAAAATTCATGAATATCACAATGAAAAATCACACCATAATTTTTCAATTTTTTTCTCAAGGAAACAGGAAGAAATACCAGGAAGAAAACACATTGACAATCCATTTAGGTATAACTGAATGTATTTTGACATTTCGTCAATCTTATAGTTTTTGTATGATTTTTATGTGAATTTACAATTGATAATAATTTTTTTTTCAACATTTTTTCTTCAAAAGAAATATTTTTATCCGATGGTTCCTGCTTTACGCAGTGAAGATATTGGCGTTAATTTAATCTGTCGCAAATGGTAGCTTGCGTTATCCATTACAATAACAGATCCTAGTGGAATCAAATCCAACAACTATTCAAAATATTTTTCGAAAACAACCGCATTCATGTCCTCATGATGGTTTCCACTACTTTTTCTTTGAAATGATAATAACTCCTCATCCACAAAACCGTTAACACTACCTTTATGCGTTATTATTATACATTTCTTTTCCTGACGGAGCCTAAAATCCTGTAAACAATCCTTGGAGGAATGCTTGTCGACAATCTTTTATGTTTTTATCATTCCCTTGATTAAGCCAAGTTCCATCTAGATAAAAAATTTTCATACTTTGAGCTGGATATTTCTAAATTACTTTTAAATAATTTCTTCACCACCAAACGATTTCTCCTTTTTTATGAGAACTGACTTCCTGTTGTGCTTTTCGCATGAGAAATTCAATTCATGCAAAACTTGCCACAATTTGTTTTTCGATAATAAAGGCAAGTCCTGATCTCCTACGAGGACAGCGTTTATTTTTTCCACAGCATAGTTTTTCGAATAGTATTCCTGAAGTCTTTATCAATAAC
Organism: Cryptolaemus montrouzieri; assembly: GCA_013387265.2. Taxonomy (NCBI): domain Eukaryota; kingdom Metazoa; phylum Arthropoda; class Insecta; order Coleoptera; family Coccinellidae; genus Cryptolaemus; species Cryptolaemus montrouzieri. The sequence goes on along the minus strand of JABFTP020000124.1, from coordinate 40,325,324 downwards.
CTTTTGTGCCTTCCTGGAAAAGTTTTTAGAGGTTTCACTATAAATCCATTTCCAGATTTTCTTTCCTTGAGAAGCTTGTATATTTAACATTTTCATCGGTTAAAGGTAAATGAACTTGATGCCTTAATGCATCGTATATTCAATATAATTATTTTTTTCACCTTGAGAAAGTGGTATATTTTGAGCACAGTCAACAGGGGTAAAATTATAAAACTTTTCCATCATTTGTGAAATGAACAAAACACTTTCACTAACTACTAACTGATGCATACAAATGATGAAACAACTTCAAGAACTCTCCTTAATATATATCTGTGTAATTCTTGGGGTTAAATTCGGAGAATATATTCAACAATACCCTTTATCCCTTATCCGAGTGGACTTTGTCCCAACATACCTGGCTGGCGGTGGTACCTGAGTAATGAAAACTGTTTTGTTCATTGTGAATCATTCATGATAGGAATTACTCATCCAATTTTCATCTATAGGGTGTCCGTGAATTGCTGTACAACGTTATACCACAGATTCTTCAGCTCGAAATAAGTCGATTTAGGTCAACTTACCTATATGAAAAGTTTCTTCGTTTGGCCGCTAGAGGTCACCAAATCCAAAGATTTTTTTTCTTATTTTTCAAATACTCGATCGATAGAAACCATATTTGGTATGCGTAATCGGGTGCGTCATGTGTTATAACGTTTGACTCGCAATTCACCGACACCCTGTACAATTATCTCATATATAGGTTATTGTGTAAGATGAAAACGGTATCCATATCAGTTAATGGGTATTCAACTAAGTGGTTATGAGTTTTTGAGAAAAATAGAGATGAAACCCACTTGAATTGCCAATATTATACCCAGGTACCTCGGATTATAATATGCAAGAAGAATATAATTAATGGCACGCTTATGACCATCCTGTCACCTAAAGATTTATTACTCTACGGCTTAACCAAATCGACTATAAGTTTTTCTACATCTTTAAAATCTTTTCAAACATAGCTAACATTCTCATGGCAATTATGGAGAATTCAACTAAAGTTAATTTTAGAATCCTCCGAAACGGTTAATATTATGAAGAAAAATGTAGGAATAATTTTTGAAGATAATTGCATATTCTACGAATTTTGTATGAAATATTTTTATCATAATATATAACCTAATCTAACTGTTTCGGTGAAAACTCCAAATTTTCCATTTTTTGCGATCCTTGACGATGAATAAAGTTTTTTACACATTCTCTCGATAGGGACTTCTCACAACTTCATAGTAATGACGTCCCTAACGTTCACGCAAATTTTCAACATCACCCCTTGCTTTTCGGCAAAAATTCACCGGGCTAATAGGGCCCTGCGCGACGTTGGCTACACCAGTGCATAGTTTCAGGATTGAACACAGTACCTAAAACCATTTTATTGAATAATTAAAAACAATTCATGAATTGAAAAAAAAACTGATTCGATTATCTGAAGAATGTCCAGCTGAAAAAATTTTTTCAGTGAATTCATCAAAAAGTTGGGTAATTGTTGAGTAAGAAAATTCATGCTACGTTTCCACTGAAGATCACAATAATTGGTCTAACAATTTTCGTTTCCTCAAGCTCTTCCCATAAATGAACTTAATAAGATTATTTCGTAAAATAATGAAAACCATCATTTTCTGTTAATCTCAGGAATTTATAATTAAAACACTGAACGCCATCAAATACCTGTATGACGCAATTTTGATAAGGTCATATGAAAGACGAACTTCAGAAACTCATTTTTGACTTCAATGCAACCGGAAAACCGAAAATATTTTGTTCGTTTTCTAACTTTTTGAAAAATTGATAAAAAATAATAATCAAAATCACATCATAATTTTTTCTCAGAAAACGGGTAGAAATCATATTAACAATCCATTTACGTATAATTGAATGTATGCCTCTATCATTTATGCATTAGTATATCTATTATCCGATCCTCACGAAACTTTGGAAAGTTGTTATGTACACAGCCGAGAAAATTTCAAGCATTGCACATCAATCATGTTCTTATTGCATTGGTTTCGCGACCAATCTTTTGAAATGTTTGTTATATTAATTATTTGCTGTTTATTTTCGACATTGCAACTGGAGGCTTGATGTGTTTGAAGAATGGTTTGCATAACAACATTGACATTTTCGAAAAATTCCCTGTCGAATTCCTACTGTTAGTTAGATTTCCACTCAAAATGCTTTGTATTCATTCCTGAGGTAAAGGAACACTAGAATGGCGTAGGATAAAGAAAGTTTGATTACCTACCTGAAAAGCTATTGACCAAATTTTTCACAACTGGGGTTCGTGTCTTCCTTCTCTTCTCCATCATAGTTAACCCTCTGGACCTACATATTACAGTAAGTACCCAAATATTCTGGATCTGATTCATCTTGGAGAAGATGGTCATAGTTTTTATATTCAGGCTGTTTCGCGTTTTTTTTTGTGGTTTTTATTGCCAAATGGAACTGAAAAACTCTAGAAGTGAAAGGATACAGTACGAAATATCTGAAAATACTTTAAGCTGACTTGAACTTCAAGTTTAAATCACATCCTTCGACTTGGAATATAAAGAAAACATTTTAAAAACTCTCTCCCCAAACTTTTTAAATGTGTTTAGTTCCTCCTAATTGGGATAAGCCATCTCTGAAGTCGTTTCATCATTTTAGAGATATAAGGAAGTTCCGCAATGCCCACCACATCCTGTCCGTTCAATATAATATATAATTTCATAGATTTCATGATCGATCTACGATTTTAGCCCTTTGGCCATCGTGGACCCTTTTTTTGAATAATCCTCCTTATAACTTGAAACCACACTACGAAAAAATCTGCTGTCATATCAAGCAATACAGTATTCCCAAATGTTTTTCACAACTGGGGTTCGTGTCTTCCTTCTCTTCTTCATCATAGTCAACCATCTGGACCTACTACATATTACAGTAAGTACTCAAATCTTCTGGATCTGATTTATCTTGGAGAAGATGGTCATAGTTTTTATATTCAGGCTGTTTTGCGTTTTTTTTATGGTTTTTATTGCGGTATGATTGAAGTGAGAAATAGCATGTTATCTTCTGAAAAAGAATCAACTTGTCTTGTCTTTTCTAAGCTGACAATGAAGCATGATTAAGTAAACTCATGGCTGCATGGCAACACAAATATTGTGCAGAGCTGGTGAGTTTCCCTCATTTTGGAGCGCCGGATCCTGATACCTTATGATTTTCCCTATGTACAACCGTTTGACGTTGTCGTAAGATGGAATAGTGACGTATAGTATGAATGCTATTGTCTTCTCTTTTTAATCAGTCGAATATGTCGTCTTTGAGGCCAACAAGTCTATCAGTGATAATTGTGGTAATCCAATAGAGCTTATAAAACTCTTTTTCCACAATACTCTTTGGTTAGTTATCATAATACTTGTTCTTTGAAAAGACTCATTGTCTCAAATATTGTCTGATTATAGACTTCAGCCGCTGAGTTCTCCCTGTCAAGATAATCATTGGGAGCAAGTATTGGGCTCGTGAATGCAATGTGAATGCTTTCTAAAGATTTTTCACACTTACTGTACCGAACAGATGCAATATCATGTCTATGATATTTTTTATATGTGCCCTTGTACGGACAAGCTGGTCCTGTATAGCCACAACTTCAGAATCAGAAAAATAGGCCATAAAAGGAATCACCCATATTTTGGGAGCTATCACCATGAATTTAAAATTGAGTTTTGAATTTAAATTTCTCTTAACCTTGGAAAATAAATATTTCTTCATCTTCGAAGCTTGCTAGATCCCTAGATATTCATAGATCTTGATGGGTTGAATGATGTTATATCAACATCAATCACAAAGGTGGTTACTAGATTTCCTTCGATAGTTTCCTTCTTTTTTATATTCACTACAGCGCACATCTCGACACCCATCTATATACGTGCAAAATTTTAACATTATTATCTCTGTGAAATGCGTATCCCGTTTCTGTCGTTTGTTTGTTTGTTTTTTCTTTTACGTGCTCTATTTCTGCCTTTCGGCTGATGACACGTCGGGGAATTCTGTCATCTCACTAACCCGGGAATTTTGCCGAACCCCTCCCGTGTCGAGGGAAGGGATCTTTAATGTCCAACTCATCTCCGTTAGACAGGACCGACAGCTTTACATCTCCTCCGAAAGATGGACACTCAAGCGATTTCCAGAATCCGAAAAATAACACCGACTTTGTGGGGATTGAACCCAGGTTACTCTGCGTAGGAGACGAGCATCATATCCCATACGCCACCGAGCCGGCTGTTTCTGTCGTTATTTAGCATAGTAGTCAACAGATTTAGGGCAAGGTGAAAACGAAAAAGGTAATTACCTCATAAGAAAGTTTCTCCTCTGATCTGCATCTTCTTATTTATTACCCCATCATATTTTGTAGCAACGCGCAAACTGGTTCATCAACTGCTCATGAGATGTAGGAGCAGCTAAATAATATTGTTCGAGATCTCATAAATCCTGAGAACCTTGATAAGCCACGAGTGAGGCGTAGTATCAACTAAATTATATAAGGGCAATCACAAAAGAAATGCGAAAAATCTGCAGAAAGCATTGTATGATCTCTCTATCAGATTGCAGATTTTGCAAAACAGAGCAATGCGGGTTCTATTAGGGTGCAATAAGTACACGAGGATAGACGACATGCTGCGTTCTTTGAAATTCATCAAAATCCAAAATATGATAGAGGAAGCTAGTTTACCTTTCATTTATGAAATAATTGATAATTTGGCAGCACCATATCCTTCTCATTTTCTTATAGAAAGATCAACCATAATATCGTATGACCTGAGGACCGGGGAGGATTATAATATCGGTAAATTTAAGACTAAGTGTTCAAAAAAGTCTCTATTCAACAATGGCTAGAAAATTTTCAATGGATTGCCTTTGCTTGCAAGGACTTCTCCTGCTTTAAGGACATTTAAGTCAAGACTTAGAGAGTTCTATTCAGTTGATTAATTGGTAGGGTAGTATAGGTTACGAAGGGATATACAATTGTATCATTTTTTGTGAACTACATAATTATTTGTTATTGTACTGTAGTTGCAGAAGCTGATTGAATATACATTCATTCATTCATTCATTAAATATACATTCATTCATTAAATATACATTCATTCAGTAAATATACATTCATTGATCATAATTAATGATTTTTGTTGATTCTTTCTTTGTTGTATTCGTTTAACATCATTCAAATTGGAAAATTAGAAGATCGGGAAAAAATCTGACGTTTTATTGAATTTTGGACGTGACATCGTCGGTTGGTTCTTTATTTTTCATTGTAAAACAGACAGGCAACAATGCGAAATTTCAAACTACATGATCACGTTGAAGATTACATATATTTGAAAAAGAATATGAGAATTTGAATAAAATTTCGAATTATTGTATGTTCCGTTGACTATAAAATTGTGGAAACAAAGTTTTCAAGATTAATGGTAATTCACATTATGTTTTGCAGAAACTGTAGATATTTATTTAAGATACAGCGGACTCGTTTTCTATACAACGGTAGAGATAGTTGGTAGAAGTAAAAGAAGTATTGTAAGAATTCATTATATTCTAAAATTTATTGGCTCGAATGCTAGATCAATTATTTTCTTTCCATTTCATTTTCAGCTTTTATATCTTCAGTCTATTTCAAATCTTTCTTTTTGAAGTTAATATAAATAAATTAGCATCTCGTAAAGCATTGAAAATACATTATACGCATCTATCAATACTTCAGCACATGAATCGTCAATAAAATTTCCAATCTCGTAGAATTATTGGTTTTGTCATTATCCTGGGAAACTTGAATCTCATCCAACTGGTGCCAATGATCCCAAGATATTTTCTCATTCCATTTGATTTTCTTTATCCGGCATGAAATTGAAGATATTCCATTCGCCATTAAATCTTTGATCTATAGATCTCTCGGGAAAGAGAATGAATAAAATCGACCGTAATGTTTGTGAGCTTTACTTACAAATGACGTGATTCGGATTCGAACAGTTTTCTATTTATAAGATCAACAAGGAAAATTAAACAACAAATATTATGGTAACCACAACGTGGGTGACGTATAAATAGATTTTATAGTTGGTGGCAGATGCTGATTTAAGAGTTTTCGTATCAGATGGTAACCGAGGATTGTATGTATCATGTAAGAATTTTTATTGCTACGAAATCTATGGCTAGAATGATGAAGAATTTAGTCAACATTTATACCAATTCCTAATGAAACAAAATGTCCCATGAGGATTATGAATTTAAAATAATTTCATTAGTTTTAATACGATAATATCGATTACGTTAGGTTTCAGGACATTCTATAAAACTTGAGCGTTCTTACACATGCTGCTTTTAGTTCGAATACTTTCGGAAGCTTAAATTTCATTTTATATCAATAGAAATGTTGTGTTCATTAAGGTACGTACCAAAAATTTTGTATAAACTATCTCATGAAATTATATATATATATATATATATATATATATATATATATATATATATATATATATATATATATATATATATATATATATATATATATATATATAATTATATTCTTATTTCACATATTAATATGATTTTGAAATTACTCTTATGAATACCAAAACTAACAAATTAGATTTAAAGGAGGAGATCGTTTTTCAATACGGTACTATTTAGCGAACATTAGATTTTGAACACTTCTTATATCTACTTTTCAAATTTAATTGTAAGTTCTTGGAGGCAACCGTTCTTCTTTCTCAGTTAGCCCCTCTTTCATACACTTTTTGAGGACGGTATTGTTCACTTGCGGCGTTAGTAATAAACTTAAATCTAGCTAGCAGAGTTCGAAAATACATAAGGGGAACTTTGCATTCTTCCTATCATTGGGAGATGTTTCCGTCTGGTGATATGCGAGTTAAGTTTGTGAGAGATATTTAAAATAACACGAAGAAAACTCTTCTGAGGAAAATAGTTAACTAATATACGTTATTTTGATCTTTTCGAACATCTTTTCTAACTACTTCAGGGAGCAGCGAGGATACTTTACAATATTCTGCCACTAGGGATTCACGGCTTGACCTGAAAGCTGTTTGACTTGACTTGTCTTGAAACTAAGTCAAGTTTTTTTTTTCAGAATTCAAGTGAAGTCAAAACTTTTTTCCACTAAAGCTTGAAAATTCGAGCTTCATGAATAGCTAAACTTGAAAGCATGAATCAGAACACAATTGCAATAAAACATTGAACTTCCACTTATATTCCATGTTAAATATAGATGGCTTAAGTGCAAAACGTCGTATCCCCAATCAGTAAATTTTACAGGAGGGCCAAAAAACTGAGTAACTACCTAGTTACTGCTTGAAAACCTTTTATATTGATTCCTATCTCAAGTTATTAATCCTATAATATCCTATAATAACTAACTCATTTCTAGGTGTTTTGATCTTTTCTTCTTTAAATTTTGGGGGTTTTGACATTTTGCTGAATTATATTTTTAGGTATATGACAAAATGCATTAATTTTGTTTCATTTGATAAAATTTTATTTAGTCAAAACATAATAATCTCAAAATAATAATTTATTGAAATGGTAAATTATCGTAAAATTCCTTTACTTCTGCTGGTAGAACTTGGGTTAGTTTTTGCAGATCTTGATATTTTCTTTGAGTCATCGGAATTCTAGCATGGTATAATGGTCGTTCATTAAATTTTACATAAGTCTTTGGTCTTCTAGGCAGCGGTGTAAGATTTCCATCTTCAAAGTCAAGTTTATAGTAAATAACCGCATCAGGTGAATATTTTAGGCATTTAAGTAAGGGGTCATTCACTGTCGTGTCATTTTTATTTTTCCAAGTCTAATTGATGAGTAACGTAGCTCTGCTTTGACATCATAATTCACGAAGAAGTCGTGAGTCAAATATTTCACTTCAATTGGGGACGGTTCTCGCTAGCTTCTATATATATATATATATATATATATATATATATATATATATATATATATATATATATATATATATATATATATATATATATGGATATTGACTAGGGTATGAATTTCACGCCCTTTTAATTTCCTTTCTATGAGTGAATGGGCAGAGTCGATCTCCGTTTGTGTGTGGCCTTTCTCTAGAAATTTTTGGGAAATAGTCACTCCATACCTTACAGTACCCACAACCAACAGATTATTTAATCACAGGCTTTTTCACTTGATTTTGGGAGCAAAAATTTTCCAAGTGGTTTATGATGCACGTGGTGAAGATTGAGGAAACCAGTTCACCCTCAGTCTCATTCCAACAGTAATTTATGCAATGGTGATCAGCCAAATTATAGATAGAAAAATTGTGCAGCTTACATTTGAAGTAGATTTTACTTGTGAATAACATGGGACAAAGTTTCATTGCCAGCACGACCATAGCAAATACGATCACGACCATAGCATTCTCCTCTATCCACATTTTCTTTATCTTTTGACTTTTCTTGCCTTGCTTTTTCTTTTCGTATAATGTACACGTTATAGTCCTTATCAGAAAGTTTTCACACTTTGTGAGAACAGCAGGGATCACACTGATCTTTTTTTGGACGGTCGATAGCCATGTTCATCTCTGCAAGTGTGTCCATAGAAGAACAGATGGACAAGGGAGATATTCTTTGTCCTTCACAATATTTTTTATAAAGTTCATAAACCTCCGTCTTGTTCTTGAAATTTTCTTCCAAATATAATTTGCTTGAAGCAGCCCTACAGTAGTGAGATGAAAGTTTAGGAATGGAATTGATGAAGGAAATCATCATTATATTCTATTTGTTTGATAGTTTTTTCTTCCCATCTCTTGTTCTTGGCATACCGTGAACTGTAGGGGTGGTAACCTATTCTCTCACTGATCTCTCCTTTGGACCCAGCGTACTGAGGAACATATTTTTACATACCTTCATTTTATCGTTTCCTGTTTGTAATCTATACTGAAAACTTTCCTTTCTTCTAGATTCATTCTTAACATAGCTTCTTTGCTTTTCCTCATATTTCACTAAATTTCTGAAATGCATTGAACATTTCCTTTCTCGTTTATTCTCCAATTTATCGCATGATTTTCCCACAAGTACATTTCCGGTCCAATTTTCTAGCATCTCTTCTCACTCGAATTCCTTGGTCATTCAACATGTAAGATACATACTCTTTTCCTTCCATTCTCAGTTTTTTATTCTTCATTCTTTCCTATGTATTTGAATTGCTTTTTCTATTTCTTTTGAGGTTTTTCAATTTTTTAACGGTCTCATCTACATTCTTGTCCTCATCAACCCCACAATTTTTCTCGGTATTCTCGGCATTACTCATTCAATTCTCATTTTCTACTTCACCTCCGCTCTCATCATCACCAGAATTTCCTATTCCGTTCGCAGCTGAATATTCATTAGTACCAATCATAAAAATATTTTCGACATAACTCATTTAATTTTCATTATCCACGTTTTCATTTCCGTTCTCACTTTTATCGCAGTTTTCAATGTCTTTCGTAGTTGAATTTTCGGTGAAAGCTATTCCATTTCCTCAGTTTTCACTTAAGTTTGTGTCTAACTCCCTATGTCTACTCTTTCCACTACAGAGTCAGGTAAATTTTTTTAACCCCCATCATTGCATTGTAACAGATAGTTTGTATCATCATTGTTGTGTGCTAATTGAAAAACTATTGGAATATTATTTATATTATCGAGCAAATTCTCATCGATTTCTGAGAAGAAATTGTTCGTTTCGAGGCAAGATGTATTGGCTAATTCATCATCAAAAAAATTTATATTATAATTTTTTTCTTGGACTATTTTCGGAAATAGCGATTATAATAACATTGTTCAACTCATACACAACTTTGTAACTAGGTAAATTCACCTGCTTCAGCAAAAAAACGAAATGAGTGTACACGAATATGAACGTCATTCTGAGAACTACACTGGTAAACTGAGGGTTACGATGTTTTGACTAGGCAATAGTGGAGGGATGTTGATACGACATTTCGTTGCAACGGTCAAAGCTTGATAAATAACTTGATGTGACTTACAATGTCTTGCAAACATGTGCAGAAGAGTGAACTGGTTCCATAGCTGCCAAATTCAAAATTTCGTGGGTTACGACATTTTGCACCTTAGCCATCGATATGCTAAATATGTTATTGGGAAATATTTAAATGAAATTCAACGTAAGAATCTGAAAAGAATTCACGAAGTTATTGAAAGAGACACAAATACAGAACAAAAGTTAAATTGAAATGTATATTTTCAAATGAAACAAAGCCATCCCATAAATAATATAAAAAAAAACGATTGAAATAAACTTCTGTGAAAATAAAAAAATACTACATTGAAACTTGACTCAAAAGAACAAGAATAAGCGAAACTACATTGCCACTTCATCAGATAGTTGATAGTTTGCGGTTTTTGGACCGATATTTGAGACACATCAACATCCTAATTGATTTGTGACTCAATCTGTTTCGAGTTACGAGGTAATAGTTAACGCAGCTCTTGAAAACTGCCTGCCCACAGGAGCCAAACTTGCAGGAGTCGCCAAAAAATCTCCTGCCATATTCGCCGAATTTGGAAATAGGTACAGGGTATACCAAGTTGAGTGGCCTATTAGACATTTATGGAGAACTAATATTGTTATCGTTCTGAAATTTTGGTAGTTGATTCAAATGGTCTGAAATTCTATTTCTAAAATATTTTCACCTCAATGGAATTCCGGTAAAACCAGAAGTACGTACCAACTTTGTTATTTAATATAGAACACCCTGTATATTGAAGACTGGTTCGATACAAAAACACCTAACACTTATGTCTAGCTTGTTTCGTTTATGAAATATCCTAGTTTTACTTGAAAATTATTGATTTTTTGCTTTTTGAAAGAATTGATATATTTCAAAACGGCGTGAGCTACCAAAATAATGAAAGGCGTTTTGAAAACAAGAAACCGTGCGGAATATAACTCATATCCGACCGAATCTCAGTCAGCATACAGAGTGCTCTTTTTTTCCGCCTCACATTTCGAAACGAAGAAACATCGAAAACTACGTTTTTTCAAATTGTAACCCATATTTTTCTTTCAATTCATTAGATTCGCTATAAAAAACTAAATGAATTTCCCCATACATACCCTGTACCTAAAATTTCAAGTTTTCCAGTCATGGCGAAAAACGAATTTTACGTACCTACCTAAAGTGCATAGACAGTACCCCGAGCATTAACAAATAACTGTCCTTTTATCATTGGATAATTGATAAATTGAGAGTAAAAAGGATGAGCAATTGAAGTTGTTGTCGAATTTTCAAAGTTAAATTAAAATATATCAAAACGAAATAAACTCTATTTTCATAAATTTCATAATGGTTGTTTAAAGTGATGACCATTCCCTACTAAACATAGTTCTACTCGACGCATAACACCCTGTGATGTGGCTGGCTTCAGTTCCTCCACATCCAACTGCATGAAAGCATTTTGCAATCTATTATGCAAATCATATCTTGTAGTCACAGGTTTAGAATAAATTTTATCTTTCAGCGCCCGAAAGATAAAAATCCATAGGCGTTAGGTCAGATGATCTTGGAGGCCACAAAGACGGACTGTTCGTTCCAATCCATCTATCTTCAAACATATTAGTTAAAATTCGGTAATTTACATTTGTGCGGTGAGCAGGCGCTCTATCGACTTGGCACCAACAACGCCTTGATTTAGCTACTGATAAAGTGTCAACGAAATCACTTTCTACCGTCTTCCAAATCTCCATATAAAGTTCAACATTTAAGTTTTCATTATACACAAAATGCGAAAAACTGTTGTCATTCAAAAGTGCAAACACATTAAAATTAAATTTATTTTGAGGATTTCTTTCCCATATAGTTGGAGGATTTTGGTTGGCCCAAAAGTGTGTTGAAAACCACCTTATTAGAAAATTTGGCCTCATCCGTCCAGATAACCCTTTTGAGAAAATCGGGATTCTCTTGTGTTCTAAGGAGAAGGATCTCACACAGTTCTATTCAAAGCAGTGGATCGCCAGTTTGTAGAGTTTGATCCAATAAAAATTTATAAGGGTGCAGTTTTTGTTTTTTTAGAATTCTGTGAATACTACTATGAGATAAATTCAGATCATGCTTTGCTATTGCCAATGATGCACGTGGATTAACATCAAAATATGCTAGAAAGGCAATTTTATTGTCTTCATTATTGACTACAGGCGATGAAAATGATATCTTATTCTGGACCGTTACAGTCGAAAGAAAATTTGTAACGTATCTCCTGAATTTTGTAGCTGTCATAGACGGCATATTTGGGTTAAATTCGTTAAATCTCCTACAAGTCCTACCCACATTCCGTCTCTCATCTCCATGAATGAAAAATAAATAAAGTTTTTACTCATTTGTGTAGCTAGCCATTCTGTTCGAATCAATTAGACTGACAGTTAAAACAATAATAGTTTGTTATCTATGCTCAGGAGCCTGGCTGTGTTCTGGGATATGTTTATGCACGTGCAAAAATCTAAGCCTCCTTTGCCATCTTCAGGTAAGTACGTAAAATTCGTTTTACCTTCGCATGCAGAAAGACGACCTCCTACAATTTTGTGTTATATTTTGTGAGAAACTCTCGCAGCACATTTTGTTGTTTTTGGAATGTGTGTTACTAGAGAAGTCATCTTGTTCCTACTAACTTTGCCCTAAGGTTTAAATATTTGAAAATATTTTCACTAACCTCATCTTCAAGAAAGTTGAACGGAAGATACTTAGTCACTATATATTTCACGAGTAATTTGAGGAATTTTTCATGGTCATAACTAGATGAACTATCCTAAAAATAAGATGGGCCTCTCAGAAGAGAACTTTTGACATGACATATATGAAAACACTCAATTCCATGAACGAAAAATTGTTATGTTTAACCGGTAGGTTCAAGGTTATTCAGAAAAAACTATTTTGATATATTTTTAAAACCCTGTATCACGAAGTTAATTAACCTCTTGGTGCCGGATTAGCATAATACCATTCGCGCTTGCGCCTATATACGGATTCAGGCTGGCTGCTCGCGATACTGATCTTGACAGGTGATGTGAAGCTGTGCCCTATGAAAATTCGAATTTGGGAAATGTGTATTTCGGATTATCTGGCGTCATTATAAAGAACAGATGGAGTTTTCCAATTCACAAATTGAACTGCTTTGTCATTGTATTGTGTTCATAGATCATAGAATTAACGGCATTTTGGGAGTCTACATAATTTGAATAACCCTTATTCACATCAGGCCTTCCATATCGGAATCATATTATATCGAACAAATAATCGATCTTAATTACGAAGCAGCTGTAACCTAAAGATTTCACCAAAGTCACGTGACGAGAGCACCTGATAACATGTCGATGCAAATCGAGACAAATATCAAGACCACAGATATCCACAGATTTGATGTGCTAAGACTAGATAGACCCCACCACCACAATTTGTGGGCGTGGTTTTCTTCAGTTCATTTCTGTTATAGGAAAAGGTATGCAGATGTGATAAAATGCGAAAGGTTTTGATGCAAACGCAAGAATCACCATATATTTCGACTTTTAATCGTGTCATGTGCAGCGAACACTTACGTCTGTCAGTGTTGATTAATTTCTTGTTCATCAGAACATAACTAGATCACCTCGTTTGAAACAAAGTTCTTCCCTTATTTTTGCGAAACTGAATCACACAATCACTTAAAAAAAAAGGAATCCATTTTGCTGTTTCAGTTTGATAACTGTATCAGTTATTATTTACCAGTAAGCTCTCTCTATGATAATTACTTGAAATATTTGTGTTTATCTTTTACGCCTTTGATCATTCACAAATTTGAAAATTGACCTAAAATACACTTTCAAAATTAAAAGGTATAACATGTTCATTAAAAATATTTTTGATCAAACAAAACATTCATTTCCAGAAGCGAAAAGTCTTTTCCTGGATTTAAAGCAGCAAAGGATAGTTCACACTGCTGCTATGTTCTAAGGCATCTGGTGATTGTGTCATTAAATCACTGATGCTACAGATCGTACTTAAAAAAATCAAAACAAGCACGACCTGCCAATAAGAAAGTCTTGGGTTACAACACCAATCTTTTGCGACTGCTTCCGGAATTGTTTCGATTCAGAAGTTAAAACTTATTTAAAAAAAAGAATTCAGAGTTAAAGTTGTTCTAGTTTTGGACAATGCACCAGGTCATCTTTGCGAACTTGTAACTATGAATCCAAATATGAAAGTCACAGTTTTAGCTCCCAACACGACGTCTTTGCTTGAAGCTATAGACCATGGAATAATACAAGTCTTTAAACTCTTTTACGAACCTTCAAAATCATATTGGATAATGGAATGTGATCCTGATATAAATGTTGTGGAATGCTGATAGAAGTATGACTGTGAAATGTATCATAAACATAATAGAACCAGTGGAAGAACTGAACACAAACACATCGAAATCATACTGGAGAAAACTTTAGCCTATTCTGACTGCGAAAAATGACGAAGAATCTGTGAAAATTCAAGCAAACTTTAACTGCAAACATTGCGGAAATCGCGGATGGAATAGGACGAGATTGGTTCGAACAGATAGAATCAAGTGACATTCAGGAATTGCTTGAATTGCAAGATGAAGATTATACTCAAACCAGGAGGAAATGTTAAATTCACAGCCTATTGAAGACGAGGCTTCAACACGCACTGGATACGTACTTGAATTTCAAGTCAAGTTAAGCTTCTCTATAAAGCCGCTTGATCTGATGAAACCCTATGTGCCACCACCAGACTACTACTGGTATAGTTATAGCCTTTTACCTCATCAAAGTTTCAACAACTATGAGTGAATCATTTACTTGAGTGGACACATTATTTGTCATTTTTAACTGTGACTCGCATTTTAGAATGGTGTTGAAATTGCACCGTTGCTTTCTGTTACTTAGAGATCACATTAAGAACTACTATTTGCGTTGGCTATTTCATACATAATACATTTTGTCTGCCTGATGTGATATTAAATGTTGAATTTTAAATTCCATACCTGATATATTAAACATAAACAACGATTTTCAATCGTTGTGAACACATTGTGACAATGCTTTAGGCACACTAGCAGATAAGGTTTTGCAATGTTTCAATAATTTCAGTGAAGTGAATTATATAGTTCTTATATCTATATCACATAATTGAGGTAGTACAGTTTATTTGCCTCCATAATGATTCTAATATTTCATATTTTTTTGTTCCAATTTACGGTTCAGAACTTGACGTAACCGTCTGAACAAGTTACTCTGTTTAGTATAATTCATTATAAAAATTAAAGAGGGCTTTTACAAGAGCAAGAGATAGGTCAAGACTTAGAGATGTTTGTTTGAGAAAACACGTTACAAGTAGCAACGTCATCACACACATCAGATATTGTGCGTGTCTTCTTTCATAGAAAATATAAGTTCCCATTACTTATGCTGAATTTTTTGTTTCTATCTGTTCCTTGAGTGACTTAAATTAATTTGTATGTTTGTATATCAAAATTTAGCACAAAATGATGTCTAATTATGTTTCATTTGAAGAAAAATTACTACCAATACACAACCATTGAAGCATTGGTTTTTATTTTCGTTTTCAATATTTAGGCCGTGGATCATTTATAATATTTTGCTTTTTTTTTTAGAAAAAAGTTTGTCCTTTAGAACAAAAGTCAAGTTACGTCTTACTTACACTCCAAGTCATCATCATATTGGCATTACAGCTCTTGGTGGGCCAAAGCCGTCAATCTCTCACTCCCAACTTTTTCGACGTTGTCCAGAAACCGGATCTTAGGTCGGTTGGATCGGGTTCAGCCATTCTCAGCACGTGACTCATCCATCTCAACCTACCGATTTTAATCAGCTTCACGATATCTGATTCCCGGTATATTTCGTAGATTTCGTGGCTGAATCTTCGTCGCCACACGCCGTAGTCTTCCACTGTCCCATAGATTCGCCTTAGAACTTTTCTCTCAAAGCTTCCCAATGCTTGTTGATCTATTTTGGTGTCCACGTATCTGACCCGTAAGTTAATACAGGCCTAATGAGTGTTTTAAATAGCTTGCATTTGGTCAGCCTTGAAATGTTCCGAGATCTTAGTTGTGGCATAAGAGAGAAGTAGCATCTAGAGGGTGATAGAATTCTACGTTTTATTTCGGCCGACGTGTTGTTATCGTTTGTAACAACGGAACCAAGATAAGTGAATTCCTCTACGCTTTCAATCGTGTCCATATCTATATTTATATTTATTTGTTTTAATCCACGAAGTCTAGGGGTAGGAGTTGCAACCATGTATTTGGTTTTTTCAGTATTTATTAGCAGACCCATTGTTAGGCAGCGTTTTTCAGGGCTATGTATGCCTACTTAACACCTCTCTCCGTCCTGCTTATAACATCAATGTCATGGGCATATCCGAGTATTTGTTCCAATTCTGTTTATACCTGACAATATGACGACCTTCTCAAGTGCAATATTGAATAGCATGCGGTAAAGAGAGTCACCCTGTCTGAGGCCATTATAGGTCACAAATATTTCTGACAGCTCGTTACCTACCCTGACTCTGCACTCTACACTGCCCATGGTAAGCTCTATAGGTTTCACCAAGTGTGATGGTATCTGAAACTCTCTCATGGCTGCATATAGTTTCTGCCTCTTTACAGAGTCGTAGGCCATTTTAAAATCCACAAAAATATGGTGTGTTTCCACACCATACTCTTTTTCAAATATTTATCGTAGGGTAAAGATTTGATCTATTGTCGATTTCCCACCTATGAAGCCAGTTTGGACTTTCCTACTGTTCTCTCGGCATGCAGTCGTAAGCGGTCACACAGGAGTTTGGCGAAGATCGTATATGCCGTGTTGGGAAGTGTGATACCACGGTAGTTTGTGCACTCCCATACATCTCCTTTTTTATTTATGGTGCAAATGATTCCTAGGCTCCATTCATCGGGCAGTTGTACTTTCTTCCAAATTTTCACTATCAGCTTGTGTACTTACTGAATCAGTTCCTCTCCTCCAGATTTGAACACTTCTGAAGGTAGGCTGTCACTTCCTGGGCTTTTATTGTTTGGCAAATTTTTACAGAGATTTCCTTCTGCCCTGCCTTTCTCTTCATCACGGGGGGTTGACTGCACCGAGCCAAGTACATTGTTTAAATCCTCATCAATCCATTTGAATTGTTGAAATGAAAAAGAAAGAGAAATTGTCAATATTACTGTTTTTGAGAAAATTCAATAAAATTAGATTACATTACAATTTCCTAATGTATTTGGCGTTCTTAACGATTTCGAAAATTGACGATGTATTACTTCTTCAGAGGTCATGACAACTTTTTCACCCCAAACTCCTTTCCAATGTGCCAACGACCATTAAGTAAATAACATTTATTTGATTCCCTGTTCTATTCAAAATTTTTTTGTCTCCAAAAATTTGTTATATATATATGTTGTCAACATTGGAATTCGGGTGTCTTACTAAACTAATTGAGGTTCAATTCGTAGAATACAGAATGGTGCAGTCAATGGAGTGTAATAAATAAAGAACATTATCCTGAAGATTAAAAAAGGATAGAAAGTGAGGGTAATGTAGAAGCCTGCCAAGACCCAAATAAAACAATTGAGAATATTCAATTGAATGCAATTTAGAAAGGGAGATGCAATTCAAAGGGTCAGAGCAGAAGAAGTTTGCTACCGATATAGTCGAAATTTTCTTTAAATTCTAGCAAATGTTCGAAATTTATCTGGGAGCGCCTAAAAAAATTGTTAAAGAAGCCATATGTAAGTTGTAATTTCATTAAACATCGTATGAAACAAATATGTGGAAGTCTATGACATATTCCTGTTAAATGACAAGGAAGAGATTACAAAATGGTATAACCCAAGTTTGTGAAGTATATAATTCCGAAGAAGAATTTGGTATACGAAAGGCACAAGTTCTTTCAAAGAAAGCAGGTGGAAGGTAAATCATTCGACAGATGGGTGACTAATCTCAAACTTCTTGTTAGTTCAAGCGAATTTGGAGAGCAAAGTGACTCCGTAATTCTTGTTTGGATTGTTCCCTAAATCAATAATAAACATCTACAAGAAACATTCTATCATGTGGAAGAATTAACCTTAGAAAAGGTAATCAATATAAATAAGTGAGTCCCAAATGGTAGCCACAATAAGAATGGATCATAAACAGAAATTCGTAGAAGATGTAGCAATTGGCACATGGAAAGAAGTGCTCTGGTGTTGGTAACGATAATAATTTCCTGAAAATGTATAGATTTAACAAGAATGTGCTAGAAGTAAGCATAGAAGGAGAAGTAAATAAAAGTGTAAGTGACAATTCTAATAATGTCATATAAGCAGAGTCAATAAAGATGGTAAATTCACCATCTTTATTAGATATAATAAAAATGGCAAAGTATGAAAAATTATAAGTAGAAGGTGAGGAATTACTTTCAAAACGGATACGGTTGAAGAAGTGGATATTTTACTAAATTTGTATATAATTCTAAATTTCAAAACTCTAGTACTTCTGAACGAAACATCGTATTGGCAGAGTATCGTGATTTTAGAATATAGCCAATTTAGAGTGAAGAGTTAATGATGGTAACGGTAAGGCTAAGTTTCTGATAGCAGATGAATCTTGAGGATCAATACTGGGAATGGAGTCTTTGTCAGTATTTGGATTTATGAAATAAAAAGTAAATGAGGTAAAAAATTCAATTCACCTAAGGAAATTCATGAGAACAAATTCAAATTTATTCATTGGACTAGGTTAATTCAGAAATTAATGCCATATTAAATTGAAAAGGGATATGTGCTACTAATACATAGCCCCAGACGAGATCACTGGAAATAAGAGATTGGTTGAAAAGCAAATTAGAAGAATCAGAAAAACAGCTTATAATAAGCAAAGTAATCTAACCTAACCTTAAAATGTGTCAGTAATTTAGTTAATCTTGGAAAAGCAGATGGATCTCTTCGTTTATGCATAGATCCCTCTGATTCAAGTATCAATAAGAGGAATCTGTATCAAATTACAAGGAAAAAGTACACTTCTGTTATAGACCTCAAGGAAGGATTCCATCAGATTAAATTAGATGAAGAATCATAAAGGTTATTCAGATGTAGGAGAGTTTTATAGTTATTTTAATTTAATCGATTAACTTTTGGTGTTATTAGTGTTCCTGAAAATTTTCAATTCAAGGAAAAGGAAAAAAAATTTGGTGAGTTTCAGGAAATATTATAAATTTGACGATAAATTATGCACTTTCAGAAGTTTTACACAAACTGAAAAATCTCATTCCCAAATTGGAAAGGATCTTCTAAAATTCTAAATTTTCAAAAATTTCATTATTTTATATATGGAAGGCCTGTTACTATTATAATATAATAAGCCTTTACATTCAATAATTTATAAAAATGCTTCATAATGTCCAGCTACTCGTTTACAGCGTTTTAAAAACAAGTAATGAAAATGAAATAAATCTAAATTTTTCTCTAGAATAATAAGTGTACATCGCTGATTCACTATCAAAATCATAAGCATTCATAAAAACTTCATTATTCGTCAAGAAGAAAAAATAATTTCAAAATAAGGACACCACAGGTTCCAACTTTATCTGTGTATAAAGTGTTTAAATGCGTAAAAGACGGTTGGTCTGAGATAGAAAAATTTAGTAAGTAGCCTGAAATATTAAAGCTTTTCTGGTCATATCGAAATGAAAATACTCGAAAGCAATAAACTATTCACAGAAAGGAAAATAATGGGTACCAGATAAAACTTTTGAAAGATTCAGTACTCTAGATCATATCTCATCATAGATGAACAAAACGAAATTCAAGAAGAAATAGTTCGCATCGAAAGTTATCACTCAATATTCCGAAAATTGAGAGCTCTGACCTTTTGATATTCAAGATGTCAATCGAAGTAATTAATGTATATTTAGAGAGGTAAGCCAAAGTTGTAATCTAAACATTGTATACAAAATGAAAGGTTTCTAAGAAACCAAAACGTTCAATGGTAGTGAACCTTATTGTTGTAGGACGGGATGTTTCATTAGGTTTGGTTGGAAACAAAAAAAGTAAAATTTATTATATCGTAGACAATTAATGAATAAAATGTACATTGAACTAATCGATATTTTATTGGTAAAATACAACATTCTAGCCCTTTAAAAAAAATCAATATATTCTGAATATAAATTGAGATAATCTAGGAGCAGCAAAAAAATACGCATATTTTTCACAGTAATATTTGAATTACCTATTGTACCTACTGATTATTGGTAAATGATTGTATGAATCAGAAAATGCCATTTAAACATATCAGTTTTACAAATTCCAAGTTATCGGACATACATAGCCTTGTAGGCGGCAAAGGATCAGATGCAATGCACCTAAACCAATAGCTCTTTCCAAACAAAATCTTGCCGTATACACATTTACGTCAATTCACAGAAGGCTGCGCGGAACTGGAAGTTTTCATCAAAAGGAGCAAAACTCACAGCAAGAATGCCAAATATCGAGTAAAAAATTTATATTTGGTTTGGAGTAGATTCAGAACTTGAATCAACTCTATTTTTCAGTAGAAATCTAACCTATCATGGATCTGTCCATTTCACTTCACTGAAACTTGAATGGTCTCAGGGAAATAGTCTTCCCTATCTTTCAGTTGCTCACCCTGTATCTTTTACAGTTTTCAATTAAAAATGAAAATTCTTTCAAGGCGATGTAGACAAAGATACCACCTTTCTTTTGAGTCATCACTCGACCCATCTTCCCTATTCAAAATGTTCGAGGATTGCAACCCCAGCTTAGGGGGTTGATATTTCAGGCAAGTTTTGTACCCCAAAAGATGTCCCCCTTGAAACAAAAATTGAACTGTTTTTCGTTTTGATCAGAGATTAATATCTTGGTAGATATAGCCTCTGTTTAGTTTTCGTTGAAGCACCCTGTCTATTATATAGTTGTTGACATTTACTGAATCAACGAGAAAATAACATAATTTCATCGTATGTTATTCGCTAAATGAAAAAAAATGATAGAAATACTCGATAGGTATGCCCAAAATTCGCTTTTATTTTGATAGCTCTTCTTCCGAGACTCAACTTTAACTCATAGCTGGAAGTGTCCTCCAACTGAAAGAATACAGGCCCCTGTTCTTCTTCGCATATTATCACGCACTCTTTGAAATATTCATGGTGTATTTCTTATCGTGTCACAAGAGGTTATTATTCGATTTCTCAATTCTTCTACAGTGTTCACTGGAGTGGTATAAACTAAAGTTTTGAGATATTTACATAAGAAATAGTCTAAACTATTCAAGTCTGGGGACCTAGGAGGCCATGGTTATAGCCCACCCGGCCTATCCATCAGTTGTTGAATTTATTATAGAAGAATTCCCTAGCTTCTCCACTGAAATGTGCTGGTGCCCCGTCATGTTTCTCACTAAAAGTGGCACATCCTCGAGCAATGAAGGTAACTCCTCCTTAAGAAATTGCCGATAAGCGGGACCGTTTAGTCTGTTATGCAAAAAAATGACCTAATCAAGTAATTTCCAATTATTTCGACCCAGACATTGAGTGAAAATTGTTCTTGATGAGATTCTTCAATCAAATGGGGTGTTTTCCCCAGCCCAAAAATGATTATTGTGGAAATTTGTGATAGCAGTTCTCGAAAAGTTAGCTTCGTCTGTGAATATTATTTCACTATCAAAATGAGCATTTTCTCTAATTTTATCTAAGAACCATCGGCAGAAATTCAATCTTTAAGGAAAATCTCGAGAATAAAATAAAAAGTCGTGGAGAATCCTTCAAACTAGAACATGTGAAATATTCAACTGATTTCCAATTTTTCTTGTACTCACATGAGGATTCAAATCAATACAATTCAAAACTGCTTCATCAATACCTTTTAAATGATTATTTGCAGTAAAAGTACCAGTTTCCCTCAACCTTCTGTGGATATTTGAAAATTTTCGCCTGCCTGGTGTTACTCGATTTGGAAAGCGCACCTGATATAATCGCCTTGCTTCTGTTTCCGTCAGCCAGACCGTACATGTAATGGATATCAGCCTATTTGGCGATAGTAAAATAAGTCATTATTTCTTACAGAAATAACTTCAAAAGTCTTGAAACTAATCGTTAATTTAGTAAACAGTTCGAGCAGACACTGGTTCAATTTTAGCAACTGTCAAAATAAATGAATAAATGAAGAAAATCAAAGCCTACTACTCATTTTTTTTAATTAGAAGTGCTTTCAATTCAGCGAATGCATACAATCGTTTAATAATTTTTTGCTCGAGAACGGTTGAAGATACGAAAAAATTGCAAGTGTCAAAAAAGTTTCTAAATTGAGCAAAGGTGACGGAAATTGATTGTGCGAAGATCAGGGGAAAAGAAGACATGGCTCCTGAAAAGAAAACACCTTGTAGATTCTGGTTTAAATTTAGGACGTGTAACGATGGAGGCTGTAAAAAATAGCTTGCATTCTGAAATTGGGCTGAATATCTCCAAAACTTCAGGAGTTTTGAAGGAAAAAGCAACTATTTTCCAGAAATTTCAACACCCTGTAGCTCCATAACGTGGACCTATGTTTATATGAACTATTTTTTTTTAAATTGCACGTAGATTTACCCCCTCAAGTTGTGACATACTATTATGTAACACCCTGTATAGGTGTATCAACAGTTATGTTGTTCGTGGATATTCAGGTTTATGAGCATAACTTGGTATTAAAATTGAGATTCTGAAACGATTCCAGTAAATAAAGGAGATGTCACAGAATTTAAAAAACGGTTCACTTAATGCATAAGTTGATCTAAAGAACTCGCCTTATTTTGGGCTAATACGTTCAAAAACGATGAACAACATAAGGCATCCCATTCAAAATTGTAATGGAACACCTTGTATATTTGAAAATAATTTTAGGAAATACATCTAGTTTATTTTTTCTTTATTTATATTTTCAATATATTTAACAAGAATAAAATAAAGGACTGATTACATATTGAATGGACACCCTGTATATTATATTATTTCGTAAGTATTCGCTAAAGATCTCTTAACTCCTGATATATTTTCAACCTGAAGTTCATGGTGAAAGCAACAAAAAGCTTTACATTTCATATGATAATTCGTCACCTTGAAGTGATATGAAACAGGAGTAAGCAGCTGTTGGCAACGTTTCAAAACATTCATGTAGGAACTTAATACCGGTCCAGGGACAGGCTCAGATGGCAACTTCTTAGAATAGGCAAATTCTTGCTCAAATGGCAGATCATCAAGAAAAAGACATTGGTCTCACATATTGTTAAAGATTCACCAAAATCGTTTGCCACATTTTCATAGTCTGTTATTGAATGATAATTATGTAATAAATCCTTTAACCATTGGAGTAGAAAGATATTCATTAGATAAATAAGTGAGTATTTGCCTTCGCTAATGAGTGGCAATTCCGAACGGATAAGATATGGAAGAGGGGTGAAAAAGATGAGAAAGAGAAGGGCATATTATAACAGGTAGCTACGTTTATGTAACGTTTCTCCTTGCTCAGCCGACAATAAAATTGAGCCTATCACAAATGACAAAACCACCTGGAATCTGTAGATTTGCATCCTTATTTTTAGTAATTCGCATATACCTCGAGCTTTTATTATTCCCATTTATTTCCTGACACTATAGTTACTTATATTTATTGTGTCCAATTCATTCGAACATAAGACCTAATGAGAATTTCTGGTATCAACTTTCAAAAACTTATACTTTCTGTGAACATCGTGACTTTCAGAAAAAATTTTTTGATATGTCCATAATTAAGTTTTAGTTATTCGTCCAAAGCATTGAATAAACAGAAAAGGGAATGACAATTGCTGAAATGGTCCCTTTTTATGAGACCTCTAGAAATTTAGAAAGATGCTATGAAGATTCATGTTCATGATCCATATTGGTTTTTCCAGGAAACTTGGTATGCCGGCCGACCGGCCCTTTCCCTGGAAGCGATTTAGAAAGGTGTAACTAGGCCTCCCACCTATTGCGCTTCCGTTCTATATTCATACGCATAATATACTGATTGCTTTTTATATGCAAAAGAAATACTTTTCGTCTAATCTCCAAATTGGAAGGAACATTTAGTTATTTGATCGCCTCCTGTAGTATTCATCTTGCAGTAGAACGAACTTGAACGTCATTATCTGATAGAAGACAGCGGTTTTTTTGGTAGGCGTATTTTCAGTATAAGGGAATTACAGGGAAAATAACAGGACACGGCTTTCTGGTATTTCGCCAAAGATTTAGATAAATTGAAAATTTAATGGCAGAATATCAAATATAAAGCTGTAAAATGACGGATTTCTTTTTATCGAATCAAGAAATGTGCTTAGATTTATGAAAAATATCTATAATAATCTCCGGTAATGAGGGAACCACGAAAGCCTGATTCTGACTGTTGTAGATTCGTTTATAGCGGTCATTCTAGCCGTGAAACATTATTGTAATGGAGTGTCGGGAATAACTCTGGGCTGAATCTGACTTCCGGTGGCGGAAATTGATTTCTGAGGGAAATCTTAACAATTTCGATGAATCTTGTCTACTTTATTTCGAAGATAATTAACGATTTATAATCTGTCCTGAATAAATACATGAACGCAATTAACGGTAAACTTACCGACCTTCGATACAGAATTGATTCCAATTTGGTGTTGGATAATATTGATTAGGATTAGGGAAGAAGGAAAAAATAGGAAAGTAAGGGTATACCATTTCTTCATCATGCATGATTGAATACTCGAAAACGAAGGATCTTTTCCTTTTACTCACAATACGATTGAATATGCAATTTCGAAAAGTGCACATATCGGAATATGTAAACTTTCCAGGAAATAGAAGAAGCTAATTTATTCCTAATTAAATATAATATTTAGCAAAAATATTTTTGGGTTACATTTTGGAGCATATTAACTTTCGAAAGTTACATAAATATTTCGATGTTAACGTTATTATATATGGTATATTTCGATATTATAAATTTATGAGATGTGCCCTTTTCGAAATTTACCACGTTGAGTACTCATAATTTAAAGACAAAAACCATATAAATATGGCGAAACTTTTAATTTAGTAATTTATAATTAAATATAATACTGAAACACAATAATTAAATTGGTATTTCGTTTAGAAATCCTCTTCTAGAAGCTCTCGTTCGTGTGTAGTTGGCCATTGCAGTAATTCATCATAAAATCCTGTGAATTCTGACGGTATATATTGTTTCACCTTTACAATATCTGCAATTTTCAAATGATTGATTAGTACTTTACCATATTAAGCTCGATCAGCTTGGCTAGGTAAGTACCTTTTATTTTATAAAAAGAACGAAAATTTCCTGAGAGATGTTATCTATATATTTTTGCAATAACTTCACCAGGTTTGTTTGGATCAAAACCATATTTATAATAAGTAGATACTTGAAAATCTTTTTTAATTTTTAGTCACATCTTTTCCGTAACTTCTTACTGCTAAAGGTTTAGCTTTAAAATTTAGTTGAGCCCATTTTTTGAAATCGATAATATCTTCTGTATTTACTTGTTCAACGTTAAATTTTTCGTTGTTGCTGGATTGTATTATAAGGCTAATATATTGTTGATGCGTGAACACACGATCTTCGCGTCTAATTTTCCTTTTCACGACTGAATAATTTCTGTCACAATCATTAAAAGAGTGGCCGCGCACTGGAAAATATAGATGGATCATCATATTCATTTGTACTGATTGTTTGTTTGTTATTCCTTTTACGTGCTCTATTTCCGCCTTTCGGCCAATGACACGCCGGGGAATTCTGTCACCTCACTAACCCGGGAATCTTGCCGAACCCCTATCGTGTCGAGGGAAGGGATCTTTAATGTCCAACACATCTCTGTTAGACAGGACCGACGTCTTTATATCTCCTCCGAAATATGGATACTCAAGCGATTCCCAGAATCCGAAAAATCGCACCGACTTTGTGGGGATTGAACCCAGGTAACTCTGCGCAGGAGACGAGCATCGTATCCCCTACGCCACCAAGCCGATTTTTATTTGTACTGATAATGCCATCAAAAATCTGATAACAGTATTGTTTTCATTGTGTCCGAGGCATCCATCACAAAAAGATGAAGATCAGTTATTGATTATGGAACAAACTTATTGACGTAATGGTTTAAAAATGTTGATACTTCATTGGCGCCTTTCAATGCTTGTTCTTCATGATAAGAATAAAATGTTCCTTTTCCAGTTTTCATGTTATGAATGTAGAATTCATAGACCCACAGCTGTCTATAATAAAAAAATGTAATTAAAGGCAAGTTTTGCATGTGGTCGAAGGATAAACCTAAAACTCGATCATACTTTGAAGATGAATATCTTGTTCATTTTTCGTTCCAAAGGAATTGATTTGTTCAATCAAGCCAGCCTTATCGTTTTCAGACAAACCATCGAAACACTTTAGGGGACATCTAGAACAGAACAATAGAATCAGTCGTCACCGACATATATTATTATACATATATTAAAACAATGCGTAAATAAGTTTTAAATACAAACCCACTCATAAGTAAAATACTTATATAAATAAAGAACTACCTTCCTACTCATCTAACGAATTAAAACTACTTAAATGATAATCAATGAAACCTACCTACAAGTCTCTCCCGTTCGTCGTCCTGGTAATTGTTTTCCTCTATGGCTTACATGAGGTAAACCTTTTATTTTAGCGGTTTTTATAACTATGTGTATATATTTCTCGGCATTTCTTGCACCTCTCTTCTTTTTTTTCGGAATGTCATCATCAGAATCACTCATTGTGGATGCTTAACCTCACGTGTTTACTAACTTTAGACTACTCAGTGACTGAGGGATGACGCAATAAGTTGGTTGTTTTATACCACAAGAACAAATGAACAATGACATGAAAAAAAGTATTTGACAAAATATTCGAGATGTGCCCTTTTCGAAATTTCATATTCAATTCGAACCGGATTGACCGATTTTCTATTCGTTCAACTATTTAAGTTATTACCGATACAAAAGTTGTTGTCAATCTCCCGATGAGATACATATCCAATTTCTACTCCTGGACGTACCATTGAATAGCTTGAGGAGAGACGCCGTTTCAATATGAGAGAAATCAAAGACTAAAATAATTTGAGCTTCCACAAAAAAGAGTTAACAGGTTTGAAATTGTTTGCGTGAAATTATTTCGTGAAAATTCTTTTAGAAAAAAACCTTTTAGATCTGCTCAAAATGGGACATTTGTAGGGCAAAAGTAGGTTCTTGGTTCTGCGCTGAATTATCGCTTCATTTTGGATGTTTTCGGCGGTCCGTTAGGTCGTTCTGACTCTAGAAGCACATTTCTCGGAAGGAACGGAATGTCGAAATGAGATTTCACAACTAGGAAAATTTGTTTCTTCCTACTAATTTATTTGATACAAAAGTAGCAGTAAGAAGTGACTTTTTTTGAAACATCTCGGAAACGACTGGGTGAAAAGTGTAAACCTCGTCCGGTAGGATTGAATATTTGTTTTTCGATGGAAATTTTCTTCGAATTGGACGGAATAGAATACGGCACCGTTGGAATAGAAAAACACAAATATTTCCCCGAAAATTGTGCGTTTTCGGAAAATTACACCGTGTTTCCCTTGCTTTCAACCACCATGTTTTTTATCGTTTCAGTACTATATACATGAATTTCAAATCTGTGATATGAAAAAAGCTTTTATTCAAGAGTTTGGTTTTACTTAAATAAGGAGAATATTACGAAACAAAACATGACCTACGGATTTGAATGGAATTTTCAGTTTATAACCATAGGATATTTTTCATCCCGGAAGAAGTGAAGTTTCTATGGCATTAAAAGTAAATTGACGTATATCTTGAAATTTGGTATGGTGATACCTTGAACTTCAGGGACGTAAGATATTTAGTCGTATAGTATAGTATAGTAGTATTGTGTGGGTGTTAAAATGGAAGACATAAGAATTCGTTTTTGAGATTTGAATAGATGTTCAACGGTTTTTTTGAAAAACTATCTTATAAATTATGAAATAGTAGTTGCAATTGTATATGCAATTCGCTCAGTTTTATAGTTGCAGACAAATTTCTGATCTTAATTATAAAATAAAAACTAATGTTTTAGCATCTTTATTGGTAAGGTTGCGAGTTAAGGGAACAATTTTGTGTTTGCAAACTAATATTATAAACGAGGAAGATATGCTTGAAAAACGGAAAAATATTTTGCAAAAATTATTAGGAAGGTTAGGCACTGCACCCCATCTGACCGCCTGACGTTGTTATTAACGAGAGAAACAGTACGCTTAAGTTAAGTGTTATTTTTATAGTTGAATATAATGATTGACATCCTGTATGAAAGTGCCTGTTTATAAAAATGCATTCACTGAAAAATTGAATAAGTATTCATAGATTTACCTAACATAATATGTTGTTTCACATAATTTTGAGAGCTTATAGGGTAAATAAAAATTAGGGCAGGGTATTTTCACCAAAAAATGTTCTGCGCGTTACGAGCTTACAAATTTATTCTTTATATCGGAATACTAGCTATTACCTAAAAATATTTATTTTTACAGTGATTATTCTAACAACGTGCCCATACAAGAATGTTAGATGTATAGAAAGTTTATATAAATCTATTTTATTATATAAATAACGCGGAGCACAACCATTGCATAAAATTATTCTTTCATTATAGTCCAAATTATAACTCAAATATTCAATAAAATCTTGCTTGGAAAAATTTTTCTCAAATAATTTTATTTGAATAGAAACGTGTATGGTACATACCCATCCAAAGTTTTTGTTTCTTCATAAATGAGTCAATTAAATAGCATAACGATGTAATGGCTCTGAAAATACCAGGTATCCGTTTTATGCAATCTCGGTCTACAATTTTGTTCTTATTGAATATATATTGAATTATACATAGCAAAAATTGGACCCTGATTCGGTACATACCCTAAAATTTTGTTGAAATGGATAGACATTCCATTAAAAGACTCTCTATGATTTTTATTAGTTTTGAACGTGTTAATCCGAAATAAGATGAGTTTCTTCAGGTCAATATATGCCTTAGCTTAATTATTTTTCAATTAGTCGAAATGATGTAATTTGGTACCTACCTGCGAATGAATTCGCGAAATGAAAAATCAATTAAATATTCTTTGAGAACTTCACTGAAGTGAACATCAAGAAAACCCATTTGAAATCAAACCAAAATAGTGACTAAAACGTTCAATATTGTTTCACTCCAAATGTTCGAAATACGCGCCTTCAACAACTAAGAAGCCAATCGATCTTCGAATTCGAATGCCAACGATTTCGAAAAAGCTCATTCGAAAAATTATATATAGTCCTATTTATGAAACTATATTGATTCATGAGGTATGACAGGTTCGTTATCATTGGACTATAGCACAACTGAATAATTAAATTACTGTCAAAAATAAGGCCCTCAGATTCTTTTCTGAAATACAGACGATTACATCAAGTTTTTGTAGATACTGCGAATGGCGTCTGCGCTATCAAAATGAATTTTCCTCGGTCCAAAACCTTAAATTCAAGCGTTTGACATCTCCCTTCAGGATGAATGCTTCTTCTTTAGAAATCTGGAGTTCAACATTATACTCTGTTGACAAAATTCCATCATTGATTTTTCTCAATTCAAATATTTCACCACTAATCTTGGACTCACTTCGTGGTCCGAAGTCTTGTTGACTGATGGGTGTCCTCTCCTTAACTAATGGGAGTGCCCATCAGGAACTTTGGGACGTTTTTTATAACTCAGAAGAATAGGGTCTTCAAGAAAAAAATTAAAAGAAATTGGATTTTCTATTGTGAAAAAAATGGCGAATGACGTCTCATATTTAAATCAAGTGAAAGAAATTATGAATTTCATTCCATACTATATATTATCAATATATTCTTCATAATACAAGGCAAGTATTCAATTTTATCTACCAAATATGATATTATCAAAAATCATGTTTTTAAGTGAATATTCCAGCAGGAATGTACTATCTAGACCAGGGGTACTCAAACTTGAACTGCTGGCGATCTACCTCAATAATTTTAGACCACTTACGATCGACTCTGAGAGGCTGCAAGTATGTGTGACGCAGGGTTGTCGTACATACACGATACTCCCTACCTACCTACCTACCTAGATAGTTTGTACTGTAGCATATATAGATATTAGCTTTCCGCACAATATACATTATTTTAGTCAAGGTTTGGGTTAGGTTTAGTGAGGTTGTTCTCTTTAATATCAATGAAAAAACTCATAGTTATTCAAAATTGCGAGTTTATTGGTTGTTACAAAACAAAAGAGTTTCATATGGTGTTAAACTTTAGTAAGGAATGACTTTGGATGTTGCAGCGTGGCACTGCATGTCCTCAGCATACTTTTCATAAGATGGTAAGTAACCACTGAGTGCTAATTGCAAGCATGAAGACATATGATCGTCAGTTAGTCGATTGCGATATTTTGACTTTAATCTTCATTTCAGAAAATGCAGACTGCAGAAGTAAGTTGACCCAAATATTGACGTCAGTTGAAGGGCGATTTGCCTTAGACTAGGCTATTCATCTTCAGATATAAAACACCAAATGTTATAGCTTTGAGATGTATATCTGATATAATCTGCACTAACTCATTTGCAACAGAACATGAGTTCATATTAAAGTGACTTGCTATTTCAGTAGCTAATTCCTCAATGTTTTTACATGAAAAAGGATAACTCATCAATGATGCTATATCTGCCAATATACTGCAATCATAAAAACGCATTTCGAATTATCCCAAAATATTTGATAATTCAGCCTCATACGTATCATAATTCAACTGAGGAATCCTTGCTTTCAAAGACGGAAAATGTTTCAGATGCTTTCTTTTCAGTTGATCTATCATAACTTGCAATTTACTTTGGAATTCGTTTACTGAGCTAATCATCTCAATAATAGTTTTTCCTTTACCTTGAAGCTCCAAGTGAATGGTGTTTAAGTGCGTCAAAAATGCCAAATCAGTCAGCCATTTTTCGTTTTTCATCACCTCTTTCGTCTGGAAAAGCTGTTATCTCGGGCAATAATTCTTGAAACCTTTCTAGGAATTTTCCGCGACTCAACCACCTGACGTCCGTGTGAAGAACTAAATCAGTGTGTTCAGCTGACTCCCTATCTTCCAACTGCAACTTGAAGAGCCGCCGTTCCAAGCTACGTGCACGGATGGAATTCACAATTTATGTTGCAATGCTCATAATTTCCTCCGTGTTTAAAACCTTTGAACACAAAATTTGTTGATGATTAATACAATGGAATGAAAAAATGAAGGGAAATCTTCATTAGCTCGACACAATGCCACAAAACTGTTTTTGTTTCCAGTCATTGCTGGTGCTCCATCGGTTGTAATGTACACTAATTTATATATTGGTAGCTTGACGTTTTTTACAAAATTGAAGAAAATGTCATATATATATCTTCGTCACGGTTCTTCCGCTTCAGAGGAATGATTGTCAAAAATTCTCCCTTAGCCAACATGTCATTGAATACCATCCGAATGAAAATACACAGCAGAGCAGTGTCTGTCATATCTGTGGATTCGTCGAAATGTAAAGAGAAGTATGTACATTTCATCATATCGTGTTTTAGTTTATCTGCCATGTCCTGACTAATAGCAGACATGATTTCTGTTTTATTTTTAAAATCTCCAAATCAAGTCTCATCCGCGTCAATAAAGCTTCCTTCACAACCGATCCATCTTCGAATGGTTTCTTGTGTTTCGCCAATATATGAGATATTTTAAATGACGCGATCGTAGCAACTTTTGACTGTTTGGCTGGTCTTGTGTGCATGGTTTGTTCTATTTTCGAACAAGATATAAAATCACCTACTTTTCGTTTTCTTAACTCTATGAAAATCCTTTTCATAGTTTTTATGAACCGTTTTATGATGCCTCTCTAAGGTACCACGCTTAGGTATTGTAACTGAAGCCCGACAAATAAGACAAATGTACTAATCAATCACCATACAAAAGAAAAATTCTTCCTCCCAATCGTTATTAAAATGATAAGTTTTGAATTTCTTCGCTGCACTCATTTTGTATTATTTAATAATAAACTTTGTATCGATGTAGTATTGCCTTCAAGTTACAATTCAGAAATACTCCAATTCCTGCAGGCGCAACATTTATATGGGCGTGAACGAGTCTCGAATGTTCCCGTCAAACGCGCCGCCCGAGGAATAAAAAACGTGGCTTTTCTTTGACAAGTACCGCGCGTTTCTTTGATAAAGCTGCCTTTTGCCGCTAGCAGAGAATTATTTTATTACGTAATAAATTTTTTGTAGTTTAGTACTTATTTTTAAATTTTTTTTCTTTTCGAGATCTACTCAAAAAGCACTCGCGATCGACCGTTTGAGCACCCCTAATCTAGACTAATCTAGAGCAAAGGTGGATGATTTCGTAGTTTAAATATTTTTATTTAAAACTAGATCAACTTGCAAAACTTCAACTCATTTTTTTGAAATCATATTGCTGAGTTTTACACTACTAAAAAAACGTGAAAAACCTGATATTAATCATATTCGACAGAGAATCATTAAAATTCTTATCTCATGGTTGAAAGAGGTAGCTAATTGGCATGATTTTGTTATTTAGCAGGATGCTGTCCTCTAATTTACATCAAAATTCAATCGAGTCACCCTAACTTTACTTTCAAACCCTCAACCCCTCTGTTTGCGGACCTAGGTAGATATCAAGCAACGTACATTTGTCACCTCTGTGCCCTCTTTCTCTGTTTATAAAGAAGGGTGATTGGATTCTTCCTCTTCAGATCTTTCATTTTGTACTTTGGGTCTCCCCATTTATTTGTTTTGGGGGAAACTCAAAACCTAAATAAAGTAAATGTAATTCATTACATTAAACGTAAAATTTATTCGTTCTCCAAAATGCCAAAAAAGCTGAGACTAATTCCTAGGAAAAATAATAAATTGGATAACTAGAAATGTATGCACAAGTTTATTAATGCTGATTCCTATTGATGTATATTGATTTGAGATTTCAACTGTACTCTTTTCGATTAAAAATCATATCAACAACATATTGGATACTGTTGTGCTTAGCCTACATTAGAAGTTAACTGAACTAACCAAATATTAAAAACGATACCTGAAGGTATGGTTTTATCATCATCGAATGTTTTTCAGTAATATATACAAAAAGAAATTATATCTTAGATGTGTACAACTTTTTAGAGTCCGAAAATTCCTGTTATCCTTATATCATGAAATTTTGCCGAAAGTAATGCTCTAAAGAACAACTGAATCATGAAAACCTTCAACTTGTCGTTACAGAAATAGTCATTAAATTGCGATCAATTGGAAAACTTCTAATTCGCGAGGATAATAATGTTTCAAATTATGTCGCGAAATTTCCGATTTCAACATGAGAAATTAAAAGCATAGTAGCAGAGAGCCATATAATAAATTACAGGTTGAGATAAACAAACATGTTTCTAAGAACCGATGTCGGCATCTATGGATGATTTAGACAGATGTGCAACTCAGCCATATTGTTCGGTTTATATCAAACATCTTCGAGTTATCGGATTTTATCTGAGAATTCTAGGGATGACGATGAAAATAATAGTTATTATTATCTGAAGTATGTATTCTGGCTACATGATGCTTGATTCTTCAAGTAATAAAATAACTTTAATTTCCTATTATTGTTTAAACTGCTACTGAATAAACAAATAATGATTATATACGTTGTGGGGACTGAGTATTATCAGGAAATACCTTGAAGCATACTTGAAGAAGAGAGAACTACTTATTCATATACCCTCAAGCTTCTATCGATGCGCGAGTCCTACTCTGTACATGCAATCAAACTGATTTCATGAAAAAATATAAATCCACCAACCGGTAATTAATACCATTGCTAGGCAATGATTATAATCAAAACATATCCTGGAATCATTATATATTAGGATAACGTTAAATATCATGAGAATATATCATTCTACCAGAATATATACAAACTATAGTATCATCAGACAATGAAATCAATGTACCAACGAGTAGTGTCAGAGGCTTTCTCCCCGGAAAAATCTAGTGTACGGACCTACGGACCTACGGAATACAAGCAAATTTATATGGAATCACTCGGTATTTCACATTATTGATTGATTTTAACCATGGATCTTTGACTTTGACTACTTGTGAAGAAGTCGTCACTGAGATTTGAAACTGCGAATTTCATTTAGAAAAATCCATAATCATAATTGAAAATGCCTTACGTTGGATTGTCTGGGAGCAACAGGCATCCAGATCTAACCAGACAACAAAAAATTAACATACTTAATTGGTGTATCGTGCACCAAAATTGGAATATTAAGAATTGGCAAAATGTTCTTTTTCGGATGAGACCGGAATTGGTGTTCGATCAGATGACCGCCAGATTCGGGTTTTAAGGGGTCGTGGAAGACAAGCTAGACTCCGAGCAGCAAGATGAATACCGAAATACCAAGGGGGCAGTGTGATGTTTTGTGGTGGCATTATGCTGGGAGACAAACAGATTTGATTTCGTTTCCTGCGAGTGTAACGACTAGAAATTACGTGGACCTAGTGCTGGAGCCCATAGTGAGACTTTTGCGAGGTGCCCACGGTGAGAATTTCACTTTTATGCTAGATAATGTTCCTCCGCATACCATCAACCTCGCGCGACATTATCTTGAACAGAGGGAATCGCTATTTTGGACTGGCCAGTTTGCTCTCCAGACTTAAATCTTATTGAACATTTATGTGCAACACCGCAACAGCTGATCCAAGTCGCCACTGAAGACTGGCAGAATATCACCCCATAGGAGATCGAAAACCTAATCCAAAGCATGCCTATACCGATTCAGGCTTATATCAGGACAAGAGAAGGTAACACAAGCTACTGAGGTCGAGAAAAATACCTACTTCGTGAGAAAACAATTTTCAATTTTCACTACATGCGGAAAGACTCTCTTTTATTTGTTTCTTTCTTAAAATAAACCTTAATTTATTTCTTTTTTCAATTGAAATATATAATATATATATAAAACTGAGGGACTATGCAAATATTTATTTATTTCATTTTCCATGAGTCTTTCCAGGTCTTGAAAGTCGAGGCAAATATGGCAAATGTTACATTCAGACTGGTGAATAATCCATTGATGCCTAGAAGAGAGATTTACAATTGTCTCCAAAAAGACAAAAATTATGTGAAAATTCAATTAAATACATTTTGGTCATTCGATAAAACAATATCAACAATTTACGGTATCAAAAATCAGGACGAGGATGCAGTGCTTGTTATAGGTACGACAACTACGAATACAAATTCAGAAAATAATAGATTCTAGCGGTTTCAATGTCATCTCAACGCTACTACGTTTTTGGGACGATGGATCTTTTCACACGTCACCACCATGTAAGTGGACGTGGCTCATCTCCTCACTTGTTATCGTATCAAAGCATCGGAGATCTATCATCGATTTAAATTTTCATATTTTTCTGCTTTGTTTTTCGTCGATATATTATTTTGAGAATTTTCTATCCTCAGCATAGTTCAATATAGATTTGTAAAACAATTCTGTGTTCTTCTTCGAATTATACAATATTATTCAGTTAACGGTTATTTCACTAGCTTGATGGTTCTTATTCTTTGAGATAATAAATTTCCACGGCCTTATGGTTTTGGAATTGTTGGATTTTGCTCACCTTATCGCACATTTCAGGCCTACTATTCATGATATAAACTTAAGCCCCTAGCTTAATTGTTCGTTCTGCTACGCTTTCATTGCAATTTAATGAGGCTTCATTTTGATTTTTTTTGCATTATTTTTATTCATCACTGATTGATTTTAAATTTTCGCTTACTTACATTATGTACATATAAAATTTCAGAAATTCTTTACTCGACTGCAGCAGGAATAGTTCAGTTTTAACATAACAACATAACCATAATAACATCTCTATTATTGATTTATTTCAAAACTTAGTGATTTAAAGGATTGCTTGGCACTAATTTCATTTTTATATGTAATTAAATAATTTAGTCAACTTTAGTTTTCAATAACTTGGATCAATGAATAAAGGGCGCAATATTTTGTTCGGGTTGTGTTCTCTTGAATTCTTCCAGCTTCTGGGGAATCCGACCTTTGAAATTCATCTTTAAAGAATACCGCTTTCTAATTTCTAAGAAATCCATCTTTTGATATTATATTTCGGAGTTATCTGTTTTTTGAAATCCACCTTTTGGACGAATGCGACCAGGAATATGCATTATGTAGAAACCTGATGCATAGTATCTTATGGTTATCTTTTGGGGAAGATAGTGATTTGAGGTAGAGTTCAACTTAATCTACAGAGATACCCAGAATTCTTTCAACTTTTGGAAGCATCAAACCTATGGGTACACATCCATCCCTGTGAGAGAGTCAACATTAGCAATGCAATGAATCTTCAGGTATTCAAAAGCTCTCACAAACCTTTTTTTCTCATTTTACCATACATATAATGATCCTGCAATTTTAGTGTTTTGCTCTGGACCAAAGTTAAAAATCGTTTTTTACGACTGATATGATTGAGGACAACAATTTATTTTTCGCATATAAGTATTGATTGATATTGCGTATTGGTATAGTTTATTCCATACATTAGCACTATTGGCCTAATGAAAATCTTCCAGTGATGCGAGTGTATACCATTCATCAGAAATATATCAGCATATAAATTGCTAGAATTTTTGACGAACAAGTGGGAGCAGGATATTTAGCGGATATTCTCCGACAACATATGTTGAACTACGATAACATTAGGCTACTTTATGGGCGGCTAAATCAGATTTTACAGTAAGATTGGTGCACCAGCCCACAACACGACAGTACCTTCAAACTTTTGGAATGTCGATTTTTGAAATAATTGGATTGAAACTCAGTGTCCTCAACCTAGACGACCTGATCAGCATAATTGAGCCCTTTAGATATTTTCTCTGTGGCTTTCTGAGTGATGTAAATATATACAATAATAAATAGGATAAATAAATTGGAACCGAAAATACCTCAAGATGTATAAGAAAGATACATGTTTTGAGGGTACTATTTTGATTTAGAATATTAAATATATATATAATTGTATTTTTAATTGAGTAAGTTTTATTTCTATAAGCATCAAGTTACGGATTTCTCAGTATTTCATCATAAAATGTGAAAAACATCCAACATAAGATATCTAGAAACATGTAAGTTATGTTACATTGGAAATCTCGATTTTTTTGCGTTATTTGGATTTCCAAGTTTACTATGATTCATATTTGAAATTCCGAATTCGGTCAAGCTATTAAAAAGCAGGAGTTGAAAATATTCAGATTCAAGCATCTCATGCCAGTAGAAAAAGTCTCTGTAAAAGTTATTACAGGTTTTGAAAATCATCGAAAATCTTCTCGGCAAAGGAAATCGAAAATACGGCACTTAGTTTTTCTAACTCTAATGATTACGGAGCTACACTACATTTCAAGCAAGAAATATAAAAAATAATAATGGCTCTGTAGTTGTAGTACGAAAGGAAAGACTTACATACCGACTGACTCGAATTTTACCTAAACAACCTATATTGAATTTATACGAGGATGATCTCAAAAGTTTCCGACCTCTATGTGATGTTGACAGGTGATGTGGAAGTGCAGTTGTTATGGAACAGTCGTTTGAGTAAGTTGATGTGAGCATTTCAGTGAAAATGGACAAAATCGAGTATTGAGCTGTTATTAAATATTCGTTTTTTGAAAAACAATACGCCTATGCAAATTAAAGTTGAGTTTTATTCTGTGTATGGGAACTCTTCACCATCAACTACCAGAGTGAAATTTTGAATTCAAACGTTGCCGTAAGATCTTGAGAGACGATGAACGTTCGAGACGTCCAAAAACTGCAACTACCGACCGTCGAATTAAAGTTAGAGAGATATCAGATGTTATGAACATGTCGAAAGAACGTGTTTGCCACATATTACATCAGCATTTACACTTCAGAAAGCTGTCTGCGCGTTGGGTGTCACTTTTACACATCAAAAACGTATTAGAATGAACATTTCCAACGCTCTGTATGCGCAGTTTGGGCGCACTAAATCCGAGTTTGGCATCGATTAATTACTTGAGATTAATCTTGAATACACTATTATACGCCAGAATTAAAAGCACAGTTCAAACAGTGGACTGCAAATGGGGAACTGGTCCCAAATAAAAAGTTTTTTCGACTGGGAAACTGATGACGACTGATGTTTGGGATAGTCATGGAATTATTCCAATCTATTATCTTCAGAAAAGAAAAACCATCACAGGAGCATACTACGCATCATTACTCGATAAGTTAAAATCAGAAAAACATCAACAGAGAAGAAAACCCTGTTTCACCAAGCCAACGCACCGTCTCATACCTCAGCGATTGTTATGGCGAAATTCGACGAATTGGGTTAAAACTGCTTGACCCTCAGCCTTCCTCACTAGAGCTGGCTCCAAGCGAATTCTCTTTGTTCTCTCATCTAAAAGTTGCGCTAGGAGAACAGAGATTTTTGCCAAATGAAGAGGCTATCACCTTCGTGAACCACTATTTTGCATAGAAAAGCGCCGAGTACTGTTTTACGAATGTTGTTACAGAATTGGAAACATCTCTGGTAAAACTATGTAGAGTTACAAGGAGACTATGTTGGAAAAAATATCCAGAAAAAGTATCGTGTGTCCTTGTTAGGTCGGAAATATTTCAGACCACCCTCGTATGATATGCTACGCTGCCTTACGAGTTGGCAGTCCTACCGCACTTCTTGAAATAGTAGCACCTTGTTCGTTGTCTGCATTTAAATTATCAGTGTCATAAAGACATTGAATGTCTTAGATATAATTAATCACATTCATAAGCAGTTTTTCATGAACTGCCCTCTACTCGTAAAAGCCCTTGTTTCTTTGATGTTCAAAAGTTTGCCATCTCTGTCTTATTACATACCGGAATACTTGTAGAGATATTACATGGTTTTATGAGATTATCTGATACGAAGAACTCGAACAATAGACATTCGCAGCATTCAGATGAAATAATACCGTTCAAGATACCAGTTTCTGAGGCGGCAGATTAGATCACGTGAACTCTTGCCTCTTCTATCATTATTATAGAATGGATCCCAACGACCCAAGTGATTGACGCGAAGATGTTCGCACGTTTATATATAAATAAACTTGTGAAGTAATTGCAACGATCTTCAATAATTGCACTCGCTCTTTGAGAAAAAATACTTCGTGACTTAGTATTTGAAGCGCTTGGCTAAGGTCAAATCAGTACTTGAAGCACAACTTATTCTAGTTGTTCGGCAATCAGTTTTTTTCAGAAAGATTTCATTTTAAGCAGAACTCTTTCCTTTAATGCAATAGGTTCTAACAATTCAAGAAGAAAAATGTTAAATTTTATTTCAAGTTACATTATATTTCAGTTTTTGAAATAATTTAGAAGAAGTAAGTATCAAATATCAAATAGCAATTTAGAAGAAACAAGTGAATTTCAATAATAATGAATAAAAAAATTAATCCAATATTACGAATAAAGATTCCTTGTTAGAATTGATTCTTCTCAGTGAACATATCAGAAGAGAGTCTGTGCACTGGGAGTGACATTGAATCAAATCATTTTATTCATTTCTAATAATTTAAATGAAGAATACATTAATTGAACTAAATTCAGTGAAATCCTTTGAAATTTGGATAGATTGGAAACTCATTTCTCCTAATTCTGAAATTATGAAGTGAAAAATGCAAATTCGACCTAAGAAAAAGAGCCGAGAGAATTTTCTAACTACAAGGTACCAAGGTTCGTTAAATCTACTTACTCAATAAAGGTTAGGTTAATTTGTGGAATGTTTCATTCTTTAATTCTCTAATACCTTACAATAAAATTAGGTACGTAACCCAGTAATGGAACTCGCCCAAGTAAGAAGGATATATACTATTTATTCTAGAAAATATTTTTTCAAGAGAAGTAATCGAGGAATACTTCTTATATTGATTCAGCTTAGCAAATAATTTTCAAATGTCGTTTTTCTATCGAGAAACCAAAAAACATAAATTTCACATGCTAAAAGTGCGAGCTAACATATATATCTCTACCGCAAGTGTACCACAAAAGTGAGATATCTTAACTTTTCTTTTAAACGTGACATCTTAAAATCAGTAGAAACATTGGGAAGAACCAAATGCCAAAGCAATAAAATGATTTGGAAAAAAGAAGAGAATATTAATCGGAGTGCGGAAATATAGTCGGAAACAATGAAATTTTTGTTAGTATCATTATGAGATCCTTTCAGTCCTCCTGTTTTCAGCAGAGAAGCACGGAAAGAGAGGAAGTTACATTAAACCTGATTTTTTTTTAATTAGATCAATTTGGATAAATTGAATATTAGTTTAAAAAATTAAATGCACGCTTTAATAGCAGGTCGAACTAAAAGTCTAAAATAAGTTTCAATTATTAGGAAGATTTCTATGAGTGATAGAAAAGTGATTAACTTAATAAGAAATAATTTTCAAACAGTTTACAAAAACAATAAAATGATAAAGAAAATTAATACAAGAAGTGTGGGGTGCTTTGTTATACCGGGTGTCCACTTGATGCAAAATCCGTCCACTACTTTGTTCCTGTTGAATATTTTGAAGAAGTATATGCAGAAAAGAGTTAGATGATAGTTGACTCATGTTCCAAAATTATTTTTTAAATACATGCTCTGTTACAGAGATTGATTTAAAACTTAAGTTCTTCTCTATCGAACGTCATATATTCCCAATAATTTTTGAAGGTATAATCTGAAGCAATGTGAGCTTCATCAGATCAGTATATGCCTTAACTGGACCGTTTTCATTGATATTTTATGAAAATGTGACTTGTTGTCGAACATATCCTGTATCTACTGGAATCGCCTTGGAATCTCAATTTTGATACTAAACTATTTTCATAAACCTAAATATCCATGAACTATAAGTATTTGTTGATACAGCTGTACGGGATGTTCTGTGATTGATGTCAAATTCTGTTTCAATCCACCTTATGTTCCTTTTTCAAATTAAACACTTCGTATTCAGTGACTGCAAATAAAAGGCAATATCTAAATACCTGTTGAAATCTGTTAGGTATCCCGTATCCCTATACCTATTTTCAATAGACTCAGCGTTGTTTTCGTATTTTATGCAAAACTTTTCACATGATCAAACTTTACACTGAAATCTGGAAGCATGGTCTAACTAGAAACAATATTTGAGAATAGGATTAGTCACACACGCTATGTAAAATGTTCAAAGTATATACGTACTTCTCGGATGCACATTTTATTTCAAAGCACAAAATTGTCTCTTTATGTTATTCAGGTTTCAAAGAGTAATATTATGGAATACAACTCAAATGCTTAGCATCATATCATCCCTTGTTATAATTCAAGTAAATAAGGGTTCAAGAACTAAAACGGAATAATAATTCCATTACTTATTGAAATGCAATAAAATATTTCATATAATATTTGTGAACAGTTTCACCTTCGGAATGAATAAGAGCAATTATCTTTTGATTTTTCATTTTCGAAGTTGTTCATCGATTACTTCAAACATTTTTCAGTTTTAGTTAATTAATATATCGTCCATCGATGGTTACATCGAAATCACAAGCAGGGTTAAGAATAAATCAATGCCTATAATGGACATTGAATCAGAAACGGGTGAAACGATGAGAGCAGAGACAGAAGTGGCAAATGAATTCAACAGATATTTCACTAATATAAGTAAACAAATGTTAGAAAAAATCACCAAATCAAGTCTAAATCCACTTGAAAATGTCCCAAAAAACAATTCTACTATTTTCTTGAATCCAACAGACAAAAATGAATTAAAAAAAATCATTAACGAATTGAAAAATACTACTTCCCAAGGCAATAATAATATAACTTCGAAGGCCCTGAAATTATCTTCAGATTATTTCGCAGAGCCAATATCAATCATTATCAATAAATCGTTCGAAACTGGTATCTTCCCAGAATGCTTTGAAACGGCTGTAGTCAAACCAATCAAGTGGTGAGACAAAAAAGCTCGGAAATTATCGTCCAATATCTCTTATATCAAACATAGCTAGAATATGGGAATAAGTATTGAAAAACCGAATCTTAAATTTTTTGGACAAACATGGTATACTTTTGAAGAGACAATTCGGATATATGACCGGCAAAAGTACAGCAGATGCGTTGACCTTTTCAATTCGGAAAGTATGTGATAATGTGGATAAAAGTCAGCCTTTTCTTGCCAAGTTTTTAGACTTAGCGAAGGCTTTCTATACGGTCTCATGATGTTTTCTTTGGTAAGATTGAAGGATATAGGCTGCGAGGGAAATGATTGAGTCTCATCAAAAGCTACTTACAGAATAGGAATCAATATGTTCAGATAGGTAGAAGTAGCAGTGGATTATTGAATATAGATTGTGGAGTACCTCAAGGTACGGTGCTTGGTCCCCTAATCATCGTGTACGTGAATGATCTTTCACTTGTTGAGCGGGCTGGTGTGGATATTGTGTCTTTCGCCG
Organism: Cryptolaemus montrouzieri; assembly: GCA_013387265.2. Lineage (NCBI taxonomy): Eukaryota > Metazoa > Arthropoda > Insecta > Coleoptera > Coccinellidae > Cryptolaemus > Cryptolaemus montrouzieri. The sequence goes on along the minus strand of JABFTP020000124.1, from coordinate 40,282,619 downwards.
ATGACACGGTAGTGTATGTAACTGAAAAAACATGGAATGAAGTATATTCAGCAGCTTCCAAAACTATAAACGAAATAAAAGAATGAATGGATAGCAACCTTCTTTCACTGAATATGAAAAAACCGTTCATCTGGCTTTTTCAGCTAATAATTTTACTCAACCAGTCAATCATAGTTTGCAGATTCATTCAGCTTTATGTAGAAGTGAAACATCTTGTAACTGTGTTGAAATTGAAAAAGTGGATCGAGTTAAATACTTAGGGATAATTGTTGATGAGAATTTGAGATGGAACCATCACATAAATTATATATCTGATAAATTGAGGAAAACATGTTACTTATACTACACACTTACAGATGTCTTACCACCGGAATCGCTCAGAACGTTGTATTTTGCACTGGCTCAGTCCGTATTCTCATACAGTATAATAGTTTGGGGTAGAGCATATAAAAGAGATCTATCCTTAAGATAATTATGAGGAAACCTAGAAGATTTCCTACAAAATGTCTTTTTGATGAGGCAAAAGTTTTTGAGGTAGTACAGTTGTATGCCGTGGAGGTTTATTGATTCGTTTTTCTGAATAGAACGTGTTATAGATTGTTTGATCATGGATATGTTACTCGGAATCAACATATTTGTAATATTGGAATCAATAGAGTAAGCAAAGAGGTAACTGCTCGTAGTTATATGAATATTAATGTTTCACTCCATAATATTTTGCCATCTGAACTGAAGAATGTAAATAACGTACAAGCTCTGCCAATATTTATGAAAAAAAGCAAAAAATTCGTAGCTTCATACAAAACCGAAATACCTGAGTTGTTGTAGAGTCATATTCATTTGTTGAATTGGTATGAGAAAAAATTTTTTTGTTAAGTGCAGTCCTTGACTGATTTAATTGAATAAAAATAATTGAGGTCATTTAATTTTTAATTTTAATTTAGTATGGGTACGTTAGTCAGTAACTAATATTTGTTCGCACACAAAATTTTATTTTAAGCGAACATGCATTATATCAAATAATAATAATGAGGATATAATGTTTTGTTATTGATTGGTATCGTTAATTTGTCAATAAATTTATTATTATTATTATTATTATCGTAGACTTATGCACTATCTCAGCTATTAGCTGGATATAATTTACCTTTCCCAGATTCAGCAATCAAAGGGAATAGGCTCGATTACAATATACTTGACATAAATTTCCTAACTATCCTACATGTATTAAGAATTACAGCAGAATTACTTCACTGGGTATTAACCCAGTGGAGGATACGATGACAGGAACAATATCTATTTTCTCGAGGTGCCACATCTGCTTGATCTCAATAGCAAGGTCTGTGTATTTGGACTTTTTCTCCTGGAACTTATTCAGAACGTTGTTATTATTCGGTATGGCGACATCCACCAGCATTGCTGTTCTGGCTCTCTTATCATACACCACTATGTCCGGCCTATTCTTCGACACCATTCTGTCAGTGATAACAGGCCTATCGTAGTATAATCTGATTTTCCAATACGGGCCCCGGTTGATACTTGTAATATGGCTAGAAGGTATTTCAGAAGTCCTTACTTGTGTGCAAGTTTCTGATGGATAATGTTGCACACTTGATTATGCATGTGAAGATATATATCCGTATTGGCCAGTTGTTCGCATCCAGACGTAATATGCTGTATAGTCTCCGATCTTATATGGCATTTTCTGCACTTAACTGTTTGTAATGTTCCGTTCTTCATAATACATTTTTTGTAGTTGTTTGTAGCGATCACTTGGTCTTGGATGGCCATAAGGAATCCCTCTGTTTCAGCGAATAATTCTCCTTTCATCAACCATTTGTTGGAAGCTTCTTTGTCGATGTGTGGCTGATTAATCTCATGGTGATGTCGTCCATGCAATTCCTTTCTTGACCATTGCTCTTGTTTTTCAGTATCTGATAGGAACGGTAGATTCAGCAGGTCATCCCTGGTAGCAAGATTTAGAGGTGTATATCCCTTATCAGCCAACGATATCACTCTATGTAGGTCAGAAGTGAGAGCTTTTGCTGAGAAGAATTCTCTGAGATTTTTTATCTGTTCGGTGTGTAAATTGACAACATCTATTAATCCGCATCCTCCTTCTTTCAGCTTCAAAGTTGTTCGTATCACAGACGATTTTGGATGATGGTTGTTGTACTTTGTTAGCATCGTTCGGATCAGCCTTCGAATATCATCCAGTTCTGTCTTAGTCCATCTGATTATTCCAAATGAGTAAAGCAACACTGGAAGGGCGTAGGTGTTAATTGCCTTGACTGGATTCCCAAAGTTCAACATTGATTTCAGCACAGTCTTCAGACGCTGACTGTATTCTGAACGAATCTTCTCCTTTGATTGTTTTTGGTCTAGCAATCTGGCTTGTTGGTATCCTAGATCTTCGTTTTTCAATCCCGAATTTCATATGAACATCTGCCAAGAACTCACTGATAGTTTTCTGCAAATCATCCAGTTGCTTCTTGTTCGAAGCATATAATTTGATGTCATCCATATACAGCAGGTGGGAGACTGTATAATAATTCCTATATGTTTTTATCCTAAATCCGTATCCTGTTCTTTTAAGCATTGAGGACAATGGGTTCATAGCTAAACAGAACCATAGTGGACTCAAAGAGTCTCCTTGAAAAATTCCACGACGTGTGGGGATTTCGTCGGTTTTAATTGATTAATTGTTCATGTTGACCTGCAGAGACGTGCGCCAGTGTGTCATTGTTGTCTTCAAGAACTCTACCAGGGCTGGGTGAATTTTGTATATCTGCAACACTTCAACAAGCCAAGAATGGGCGGTACTATCGAATGCCTTCAGATAATCGAGAAAAGCTGAATGAACATTCCGATGCCCTACGTGTGCCTGTTTCATTATTACAGAATCGATGATTGCACCCGTGGTGTTTCTTTCTGCATCATTTCTGCTGCTCTGCTAATATATTGTTGTCTTCAAGGTGTTGGTATATTCGATTGGATATGCATGAGGTGAGTATTTTGTAGAGTGTTGGCAGGCAAGTGATTGGCCTATATTGAGACGGATCCTGTGTTCTATCGCTCTTAGGTAGCATATATGTTAAGCCTTGTGTTAGGAAAGTGAGTGTTTTCTTGGGATGTTGAAGAACATACGTGAGCTGTTTCGCTAGGGCTCCATGGAGCTTATCAAACTTCTTGTACCAGTAGTTGTGGATATTATCTATACCTGTGGCCTTCCAATTGTTGGTCGCTCTAACTACTGTTGTGATTTCTTCCTCCGTTATTCCTTCGAAGTCCATATGTTTGATATCAAGGCGTTCTGTTTCATTCGTGATCCATTCCGCATCTCTATTGTGTTCTTTGGGGTTCGACCATAGTGATGACCAATAGTCGGTCAAGCACTGTGCGTCAGGTACTTCTCTGTTATTGTTGGTCGCAGTTTTGTTATTTCCCTTATGAAAATTGGCCGCGTTTTGGAGGAACCTTTGGTTTTGGTGTTTCCTTTCAGTACACTTGACGTATCTTGAAAGCCTCTTTGCTTTTGCTTGGAGTTTCTGTTTCAAAGTATCCATATACACGTCGATGTGTTGTTTGTGATCAGGATGTTTTGTGTTCGTACCAATTTTCCTATAAATTTTGCGTATATGTGGTTTCAAGCGCCTTGAGGTTTTTCTGTTTCTCAGGAATTCTGTGAGGCGACCGATTTCTGCTTTAATATTATCAATATCCTTCTCCAGTCGTTTTTGCCATGGTGGTTTTCTGATGCTTTTTGGCTCAGCTTGACTCAGAGTTGAGGAGATTTGTTGTTTGTGAAGTCGAAGAACCGCTACTGCCGCACAGTAAATCAAAGTGTGAATCTTCTCCAAGGTATTCTGGTCGGTATATTCTTCAAACACTGAGTTTACGCTTGCTAGGATGATATTGGTGTTCTAGTTCGTCTTGATTTTGGGCAGTTTACGTCTTTTAGTTGGGTTACTACCACTGAATTCAGTTATTGCTTTGTTGAGTTCTGATCTTGCTAAATACATATATTCGTTCTGCTGATTCGGCTCAGGAGGGAGTTCCATGTTAATATTCGTTTCCGTGGCTTCGATGTTATCTGTAACACTTTCATTGACTCCGGCAGGTATACCGTTATGAGTATCATTTTCGCTTCTGAGTTCCATTATGACCTCTTCTCGTATATTATTATTATTATTATCATCATTAAATAAAAATCGTGTGACATTCGAAAGTTTCAAATGACGATATGATGTCAGATGTTGGAACAACCTCATCAAATAATTGTATTGTCATCAGTCCTTGGTAGGTATATAAAGTTTCAGTTAAATATAATGCCTTAAAATGAGTTAGAAGAGCTTTCGAAGATTCCGTTACATAGATAGAAACATGTGAAGCAAATAAAAGTGTCTCAAAACAAAAAGTTACTATATGCGAGATTTCGCAATGTGTAGACACATCGAAGAAAATTATTTTACAAGGGACAATATTCAACCTTCCCTAGAATGTTGAATATCCTCCCTTGAAGGAGCTAGTTTTCCGATCTACTCTTCATAATCACCGTTAACCGGGGCCACAGGGAAGTGGTACAGCACGGTCAGATGTCACGAATGCAGTCCATTGTTCCTATTCGTGACATCTGACCGTGATGTACCACTTCCCTGTGGCTCCGGTTAACGGTGATTATGAAGAGTAGATTGGAAAACTAGCTCCTTCAAGGGAGGATATTTAACATTCTACGGAAGGTTGAATATTCTTCCTTGAAAAATAATTTTCTTAAATAAAAGTGTGTTGAAGAAGGTAGCGAGTACTAAATACCGAGCCCTACAAGCTTACTAATTCTCGTGATTTTTGAATTTGATGAGAATCGGAAAATCTTTCCTTATACCTCTTCATCTCGTTTTGCCATTGTTCAAGTGTTTAAATTAAAAAAATACCATTTACTGGGTGAGAGCATCAACCTCCCTTTGGGGATAGTATGGAAAACTATGTTAGGGGAGGATGGGGTACATTCGGCCACTTTATCCGAACGGATATTTCCGTGTCTAGGACCTATACTTATTAGATAATATTCGATGATATAAAAATGTTCACATACAAGCTTTAATATACTCAGAGTATTTGGCTTAATCTCTGACGGTTTTTTTCGTAAAAGGACATATTTTTCAAAATTATTTTTATCTGAAAGAAAGTGATGCCCCACCTCATTTGTGGGGCATTTTTGAATAATAGTGTAGTAGATTCGGAGAATGATAAGATATAAATTAGGAGATCTCCTTCTTTCATGAGTAAAATGAAATCACTTTTTTCAAGAATGCAGGCAGAAAACTCATCTTATTATATATTCTTCACAAAAATGATACAATATTATAAGAGTTGATTTTTACGTCAAATATTAAGAACGATTCCACCCTTGAGGTACCCCTAAAGGTTCGGGCAACTTCTTCTCTATTGGTGGTTGATGAGTCTTCAACATCAGAGAGACTGAAACAACCTTTGTTTTCTCTTGTTCTAAGAAATCTCATATAAGATTTCGAATTGTCCTGTTTCTTCATTATCTGGCCAACGTAATTGTAATTAATATAATATATTCAATACTTCCTATCTCATCTACATCTTCATCTTGATCAGAATCATCAAATACTACATCAGAATCCAAAGAGGATGAGTCATATTCAGATTTGAATGTTTTGTTATTTTTTGTCGCCTTCTGCATATTTTTTTTTGGCTGCCTCCGAATGGTATGTTTTCTTTGTATTTCTCAATTGTTCGTTTCTGTACAACTCCTCAACTTTCTTTTCTCAAGAGTAATGTAGAAATTCTTGATTTTCCGACTCTTAATTTCTTTCTAGAACTTTTAGAAGCAGCTTTTGGCAAAGGTATTATATCGAATGGTATTATATCAGAGTTTTTAATGGTTAAGCGGAAAACATTATTCATTATAAGTTCCAGAGTGGAGAGCTATTCAATAAGATTATTTTTCATGATTTTTATTTGATTTGATTTCTGATAGAATTATATTCGAGATTATCTTGATCTTTCATAATTCTCATGTATATTTCTTCTTGGTGGCCCTGGTTCTTCAAAATTAGCAATTGTGATATAATATCTTGTTTCTTATCGATGATATCATAGGAAGAATCTTTCAGGGATAATTCTGTTCTTTAAGCAACATAAAAGCACAAAAATGCTTATCATCAAAGGACAGTTTATTGAATGGCCATATGCCTGACAAGTTATTAATATTTGAAGGAGTGAATTATAGCATGTAAAGCACAAATGATGGATATGTAACATTTTCAATTCTGGTTGGCTTTCCAGGATTCGTAACCATAAATTCATTGAATGAGGTTTGAGTTTGCTCTTGAATGGAGCCAGTTCATGTAGAGGAAAACCTAATATCAGTCAATGGTACTTAATTCAAATACAGTTCTAATAAACCAAAAGCGATACTGCCAGTAACAATTCCTAAAAGGAAGGTATATTTGGTTATCTACCACGTCGAAGAATAAACAGAAGAGGGATCGAATTGCCAGATGCAGTCGCAGTTGCACAGAAAGTAACCAGACTCCCCTCTTTACCTCAGATACTGGTTGACCAACCTGCTTTTTTCACCACCACCACCTACACCACCATCCACAACCAAAAATCAATTTCCAAAATAAGCCGGCCTAGAAGGAGCACATTCGTACATAAACGGGGCAGAATGGGATGCGTCCCAATATAACTTTTCCGTTAAAACCAGTTTCCAATGTTTAGGTTATATTCCCATTAGTATTCCAACGTCAATTTATTCGGAATTAATGCACTGTTCAGGTGTAAATAGTCGAAATTAAGAAAATCTGATGGGTTGATCTGTACATGCTCATAAATGCGAATATAAATACTTACTTTTAGGCCCGAAAAGAGTTTTTTGATCGCAACATCCGAACGAATGCACCTATGGCGTGGAAGTTTTATTCACTGAACGGTAGCACCTGCTGCAATGTTGTCACCCTGTGGCAACTTCATACTTCAATTGTAAGATGGTAATTTCGAAAAGTCCGAATGTGTCCCATGTCCGAATATACCCCTCTCTCCCCTATCTTTCTTTTTTATGTTGTTACTTTGATTCGTTTTCTCATCCATTGTATGAATATTCTCTTTTCTAAACTTGTCAATTTGATTTCCATAATATTCTTATGTTATGTAATTTAACCTTTAATTTGTAAGTTCGGTTATTATTCTGTTTAGAGCTTTGATTCCATTTCATGTTTTATTTTGTTGTTCTTTCGTTATATACCAAAAAGCACGAAGGTCCGTTCACAGTAATCTATTCAAGGCTGTTTGTAGCTTTTGTGTTTGACTGTTTTCTCATTCTTTTCATTTTGCCCTCTGCTTGTTGCTTAAGACGTTCAGAAGTTCAGAAGTGGGTATAACTGAACACTTTTCACACTTTTCTGAATTTGCTTCTCATAGCTTGGGCTTCCATCATTTGATTCCTGGATATTTTGCTTCTTTTTTTTCCATTTGATTTATATATATGTAAACTTGAGACAAGAAGAATTATTCAGAAATCCGTAGATCAATGAATAATCCTTCCTGACAAGAGCTAGTTCCCAAATCTGACCGCCATGCACGCAGCCCCCAAGAGCCACAATAGTGCAACTAAGCAGAATGCCGAGAAACGAAGCGGCAGACTGCATATTCGCCCTTGTAAGGAGCTCATCAGTGTCGCATATCGGTTCTCAGCATCCCATCAAGCTACATCGGGGTACCCTATCGATTCCAGAAAGGACGCACCTCGTATATACGTACGAGAGTCGCCCTCTATGGACCGACACGGCGAACCCGCTACCGGACTTCGAGAAAGATACGAACAATAACAAACAGATGTGAGAACGTTAAAAATTCCAACATTTGAGAGACATCTTTGGCCATTCCGTGAATCACATCAACGGTATGAAACGAGAGAAATAATCCCGCTGAAATAGTGCTCTGGGCCCCAGTTTCCGAGATAAAACCTCCCGTCTTTCGCCGTTCCGTTGTTGGAATTTTTAACGTTGTCACATCTGTTTGTTATGTTCGTATCTTTCTCGAAGTCAGGAAGGATTATTCATTGATCTACGAATTTCTGAACAATTCTTCTTGTCTCAAGTTTACATATGTAGACTCTTCGCGAAGTTTATCGCGGAAGATTGTCTCATCATAATATATATATATATATATATATATATATATATATATATATATATATATATATATATATATATATTTCATTTTTGCCGTTATATTTTATTAATTTATATTAGATGAAATTAAATGGAAAAATATATAAATTATATTTCATTTCTTTTATTTTTTATATATATATATATATATATATATATATATATATATATATATATATATATATATATATATATATAATTCAAATAAAATATAATTTATATATTTTTGCATTTAATTTCATTTCATGAAATATAACGGCAAAAATGAAATAGAAATTCATTTAATTGGCCATATTTAGTCGTTTAAAGCAGAATTAAAGCCAATTCTGTAAAAAGTAATTTGAACTTCTATTCTTAATTTCATTCAATGAAATCAAAGCTAGAATAAGATAATAACTAAACATATTCAGATATGTGTATTTCGTATGGCAGTACTTTCTGCTTTGTAATAATTCGTGAGATCACCTATAGCAACCTGAATAAAAAATTCAGAAAAGTAACTCTCATGTCTCTTCATTAAAAGTAATGGAATAAGGTCCCTATTTTGATGGATCCGAATAGGGATTACGCCGTTACCCATTCTCAGTAGGCACGTGATCTATCCCTAAGTTTTCGAGGGGTTGAGGAGCCGGTGGTGGTGTGACGTGCTTATGCTCGGTAATTGTAAACATTTGTAGGGTTCAATCGCCACCCCTATGAATGGTGAAACGGAAAGAAGCCCTCTTTTTCGGCTTCCCTTTTCCCATGTATATGGCCCCTTTCTACACCGTTTGTACTTAAAATGATAAGTAAATAGGATATTTGTGCGTTTCACCACCCGTTCTCTATGCCAATTTTATTTTGCATATATATATATATATATATATATATATATATATATATATATATATATATATATATATATATATATATATATATATATATATATATATATATATATATATATATATATATATATATATATATATATATATATACATATATACATATATACATATATACATATATATATATATATATATATATATATATATATATATATATATATATATATATATACATATATATATATACATATATACATATATACATATATACATATATACATATATACATATATATATATATACATATATACATATATACATATATACATATATACATATATACATATATACATATATACATATATACATATATATATATATATATATACATATATATATATATATATATATATACATATATACATATATACATATATACATATATACATATATACATATATACATATATACATATATACATATATACATATATACATATATACATATATATATATATACATATATACATATATATTGCATATATACGCAACCAAATTTATATGGAATCACTCGATATTTTGCATATTACCTCAGGGATTTTGGGAATTTCAAGAAAGAAACAAATAAAAGAGACTCTTTCCGCATGAAGTAGAAAAATTAAAAATTATTTTCTCACTGAGTAGGTGTTTTTTCTCAACCTCAGTAGCTTCTATTACCTCATCTTGCCCTGATACAAGCCTGAATCCGTCTAGGCATGTTTTTGATTAAGTTTTCGACCTCCTCTGGGGTGATATTCTGCCACTCTTCTGTGGCGGCTTGAATGAGCTATTGTGGGGTTCTTAGATTATCCTGGCGAGATCTAATTTTCCTTTTGAGATTATCCCATAAATGTTCAATAGGATTTAGGTCTGGAGAGCAAGCTGGCCAGTACAAAATAGCGATTCCATCTGTTTCAAGATCACGCGTGGTTGCTGGTATGCGGAGGAGCATTACCTTTCATAAAAGTGAAATTATCACCGTGGGCACCAGAATCTCACTATGGGTTTCAGCACTAGATCCACGCAATTTCTAGCCATTACACTCGCAGAAAACGAAATCAAATCTGTTTTGCCTCCCTGCATAATATCACCCACTATCACACTGCTCCCTTGGTATTTCGGAATTTGTCTTGCTGCTCGGAGTCTAGCTTGTCCACGACCCCTTGAAACCCGAATCCGGCGGTCATCTGCTCGAACACCAATTCTGGTCTCATCCGAAAAAAAGAACATTTTGCCAATTCTCAATATTCCAATTTTGGTGCTCGATACACTAATTAGGTCTAATAATTTTTTGTTGTCTGGTTAGCTCTGAACTCTTAAGGGCCTTCTGCTGTATAAACCCCTTGAACGAAGTCTTTGACGTATCGTTTCGACTGATACACTGATGCCTGTTGCTTCCAGCAATTGCCTTTGGGGTATGGGGTGCTACGCACTAGGGTCTCTTCTTGCAATTTGGCACAAAAAGCAGTCTTGTTCTTCAGAAGTGATCTTCCTACGACTTCTTCTAGGCTTATTTATCGGAGATTGTAGCTCCACGTATCGGGCGTAGGTTTTTGAAATCACCCCCTGTGATACCCCCATTGTAGCTGCTATATCCATCTGTGTCACCCCCTCTTCAACGAGAACAGTTATTCGACCTCTCTGCATATCGGACAATCCAACGTAAGGCATTTTAAATTATGATTATAGGCTTTTTTAAATTTTGAAATTCGCAGTTTCAAATCTCAGTGACGACTGAGTACTATATCCCGAATATGTGGTGATAATTCAACATTTCTTATCATACTATCCAGTTTTTTATAACAAAAACTTCATTCTTCAGAAGTTGTCAAAGATCCATGGTTGAAAACAATCAAATATTCCGAGAAAATACGAATAAGCTCATTCTCATAACCTTTATTTTTTATGTAACAACAAACCTTGGTGTATAAAACATGACTGCCAAATTTCATTTGTTAGAGAACGGAAAATGCCCTATAGTTCATGATTCTTTCGCTAGTGTTAAAATGAGCAGCATAATCCGAAATATACAGCCGTATTTTCTGGTTATGGTCACTTAAAATTTTTATCTTTCCTCAGATCCAAGGGATTGCACACCTGAGTATATGTTATTCATCTCAAATCGATACTGCTGCGTTTCTAAGAAAAGGCGAATCAGTTTTATTTGACAATTTATTTTGTAATGTACATAACTACAAATTTACCGATTTCGAATTTTTCTCTGTATAGCAGTGTTTCTATTTCTAGTTGAATTTCATGTTTTAAGTTCAATGGGAAGTACCCTAGGTTTTGATTCTCTTGCGAGTTTAAAGATATGCATCAAAATGCGACATAAATGGTCGTATTTTGTTGTTGCGTTGACTGAAAGGTTACATTTTTTCATTGTAATCAGGATTTAGTTCTCGAGTATTTCCTATCAATTTCCATTTGTCCTGAGTTTTTTTTCGTGATGTAAATACTAACCTACACTTTTTGGATTTTACCTTATCCGTTCTGAAATATATTGCTTCTAGCTAAATTTATTATTTTTAGGTCAATGTGAAGTACCTGTAGGCCTTCATTTCCTTAAGTGTGTCAAAATATGCGGAAAAGTACGGCATGAAGGCTATATTTTACGGTTGCATTGAGTGAAAAGTTTGATTTTCTCACAGCTATCAGGCGTTGTAAACTAAGTATTTAATATCAATTTCAACTCGATAACGAGATTCAGATCCTCTTTTCCTTGCTGATTGAAATTGAATAATTTTCTTTATTACCAAAGGTAGAGGTTACCTATGGAGTAGCGGCAGAGTCCTTCTTTTGAGGTTGATTTACAATTTCATCATTCAAACATCACTAAAGTTTAGAATTTAGGCAATGGTTTCTTCAATTGAAATTGAGGATTATTATTCATCTTACTGAATCTTGCCAATATCTTGTGCGCCCAAAATTCACCTCCATTCGGAGTTTTATTTGTAATTATTTATTGTTATTTCGTTTTATATACGCTATTGACTGAAAGTAAACAGCAAATAGATTGAGGATCACAAAAATTTCAAGGATTGGTCAACCACAATTTCTTTTCTATAGCCACTTCGTGATAAAGACCATTCAAATATTACGTGAGCATCAAAGCAGAGTGAGAAAGTCTTTGCTATGCTTCATTTTAATGGGAAAAGTGATAGCTGGGGCGGATACAGACCTCTAGTTGAAGGGGGAGGGTGATCAAGGTTTAAACTTTGAATTGCTATAAAGGTCAGTAATATAAAACAACATTTATTCCGTTTCCTTTTTGAGGAGTCAAATTTATTCAAGTTCAGGGGGGTGGATCGCCTCCCAAACTTTATTTAAGTGAAGTGAGCAGGCACACAATATCAAGCAGCAACATCGAATCTTATTGAACACTTAAAATACGATTTTACGTTTGAAATCCCAAAATAAGTTATTGATAGGTAATACTTATCATTTATTTATTAAAAATATGAGACTGGTACCAATTATCCTGAACAAAACAATATATATGAATATTTTCGTGAGCATAGAAGAAGGTTATAAGAGCTTCGCGTACTCTAGATGAAAAGGAGGAGAAGGTGGTTCAAAATTACGTAAATTCTGTTCAAGTAATAAACGAGGAAGAACAATTCAAAATCGCATAAAATGTCATAGATAATTTGATTATCATAACCGCCTCTAATGCATGTCAACAGTATGACATGTCTAAATACATACATTTTTGGAGCAATCAATCTTTCTTTTATGATTTCAACTAACGAGAATCTCCCATCATTGTCATGATGCATTATTTCGAATCAATAAATACAAATCATCCCATCGTACATAGAGTCAACTCCAGAAGCATCTAAAAGTGCTTGATATGATTGGTGGTGTGCTTTAATAACTCAGCATCATCCCCTGTTGACGCTAGCGAACAGATTCAATGAATCTCTTAACAAATCTGTGTAATGAGTTCCCTCTCGGCAGCGGAATAATACAGTGAAAATCTCGGAACGATATAGCCAGATTATGTGGTGGTTTGTAAGGGTGCTGCCGCTATCCCCCCTTTCATTGAGACCTTCACAGAGCCGGAGTGGAGCTCCGATTTCTATCTCCTTTAAAATGTTATTATCAATGTTTCTACTGAAATATTAATAATTAATTGATCAATAATACATTGTCATTCTTGTCGAAGTCCTTGGTATTTGTAAAGAAAATTGGGTAACGTAATTGGGTATAGATTTAATCGAAAATATATTAATTATGTTAATTTATTTAAATCATTCCTGAGGTAAACCGTATTTTGAAACCAATAAGAGTAGGTAATGCTGGAGGGTTTGATGGTATGCATTCCGAATTCTTCAAACATTTGGGGAAAAAATGCTTTCTTGGCTATTGTTTTTTTTATAATGATTTGCACCCTTCAAGTATTATTCGTGTAGAGTTTAGAAAGCCAAAGTTATCACAATTCTAAAACCAGGTAAAAATTCTAGGAATCAGAAAAGCTATGGTCCTATCAGTTTACTTCCTATTTCTATTTAAATATTAAAGAGTCGGGATTTCAGAGTAAATTGAAAATAGGAGCTCTATTCTTGGATCCTCCTGCTGCATGATACAGTACGGAAAGATGGTCTGCATATATGAGTGATATTCCAACAACTTTTTCTAATAAATTCATTTGTGCCGATTCTATCTTTTCGTTACGATAACTTCAAAGATAAGTTTGCACTGGCCGATCTGGAAATTTAAAAGAAGTTCTTCATAGAAAGTGTCTATGCCCTAATTATTCGAAAACTTGTTTTCATCTTGATAATAATCAAAGGGGTGGACTATAGGGGGTATTGTTTAATGATTCTTCACAGCATCATAATTTCTTTCCCAATTATCTTAGTGTCACATTGGACTCGTCATTAACCTTCAAATCACATATCAATAGACTGAGTCAAAAGCTGAAAACAAGAAATAATATTTCACAAAATCTAGCTGGGTCCTTTGGGGCTGCCGATGTTCACACTCTTAGAACTGCTGCTCTTTTTCTGGTCTTTTCTACACCTGATTAATGTTGCATGTGCATAGTGAATTATGTCATGAGAATCATAAATGGTACCATCAGCTCAACCCTAATTCCCTAACTAAAAAAATATAATTTCTTCACAAAACCGCATTGAAAAAACATCTCTTTCGAAACTTTTTCCAAGTATTCACGAACTTCAGATTCTAACCTATTTGATGTACCGTAAATAGTTTAAGAATAGGTAATGGGCGTTGTAATAGCAGAAGTAGATTTTGTAAAAAGTCCATATTGCGAGTATTCTGAGGTTGAGGAATCGATAAACCATTTAGTTTTGGACTGCCCCATATCTTGTTATCGAGACGGTTTTGAATATATACATACGGTTTCAAATTATTTTCTTATTTGTATGAAACATTAAAATCCATCTGGTACCAACCATGGTACCATGTTTTTCTGCTGCTTCGCCTTAGATTTCTGCCATCTCATCATCTCACATCCACCAACCGAGGTTTTGGTTAAAATGAAGAATGTAACACATTCTTTAAATGAAATAATATCTTCTATTCAGCTGATGGTTCAGAATGGATGAAGAGGTATTCCAGTTTCCGAATATTTATCATTATCGATCACACTTGTTAGCAGTATGAATTATTTTTATTAACGCTAGTGGTTCAGCTGTTGTATAATGAAATTGTGTCTAACGCATATCGTTTTCACCTCCCTGAAATAAGAATTTCCATCATGTATCACTGGTAATACAGGTACCCTCAAAATGAATCAGTCGATCTACAATTGAATTGTTGTATCAATCATTCTTTATAGAACCAACGATGGTCAAGAGAGATGTCTGCGGAAGGGAACCAGGCAAAGGTCAAAGGATTGCATGCTCAAGCATGACGAGAGCCTTGCAATTTACTTTTACGGCAACCTTGAAGTGATTGATTGGGCTATTACCTCATTTGTTTATGAAAAATAAAGCCATCAGACAATCTTTGAGAGTTTCACAAGGTTAGTTGGAAAGTAGTTAAGAGGTGTAGTTGAAACCGGTAGGAATCCTGTAACTGAAATTACCCGCAGAAAGGGTATACGAATAGCTTAAAATGCGTAGTAGTTGTAGGAATTTGCTGCCCGAGGTTACAAAGATCAATACCTTTTTATGCAGATTTCATATTCAATTTTCTAGGCAGAAGACTTGCAATGCAAGAGATTGTCCACATTATAGAAGATATAGATATAGACTGTGCTATATCGTAAAATTTAGCTCGTTTTGCCGGTTGAAATAGTAAAGTAGTAGTAAAGAGATTTATTGCTTTCTGAATATAAAGAAACTGCGCCATGTGTAAGTAAGACTAGAGTACCGATGTTTCCATACAAGCTTGTAGGTGAATTAATGAATCCTTCCGATTTTCCGCGTATGTTTCAAATTTTCTCTGAAAATGAGTCCTTGAATCGTATTTTCACGAAGTGTGCGTAGAAGTAGCAGTTCAAATAAAATTTGAAATTAAAGTTATTTCATAATTAAGTATTCAACCTTATCACCACCTACACATCGGAAAAATCAAGAAGGTGTCAGAATAAATACTAAAGAAAATAATAAATATTATTGATGTCAATCCTGAAATACTCCTATAAAATCTGATAACTCAAAGACCTCTGATATATACTTCCAATCGATCTCGCCGAATTGGTCATCTATTTAAATCATATATAAGTGACACCGGCGTCTTAAAACCGTGCTGTTTTGATTATGATGAGACAACAAGAATGATTAATTCATTTCGATTTGCGACGTTACCCGTATATACTTCATAAACGCATTTCTTTTGTGATCTAACAAGAAATCTTTTTTCGTATTTGGATTTTTAATTTGGGACATAAAAAATTGCATCTTGCCAAATTTCATGACTCTTTGTGAACGGAACACACCCTTAATTGCGTGTCCAAATATGCAACGAAAAGCGACGTAGACGAACGTATTTTCAACGGATTGCAGACCTGAGTATCAATCTCAAATCGATAACATTACGCGTTCCTGAGAAAAGGCGAATAAGTTCATTAAAGCAAAATACATTTCTTTTCGTGATTTTTAACTATAAATTTACATTCTTCGGAATTTTTTCTGTAGCTGCGCTATAAAACATTACCCTCGCCTAATTTCATGTTCTATGTCAATGGGAAATACACTATAGGTTTTCATTTTCGTCCGAGTATCAAATTATACCGCAACGGTCATGTTATTCGATTATGTTGATATAGAAGTTTCAAGAGATCGCAGACATGAATATTCGGTATTAATTAGAAATCTATACCAACAAGTTTTACTGAGAGAAAAGTCTGACACTCTGACAGAGAGACGGAAAATGAAGTGATCCTATAAGTGTTCTGTGATTTCCTGCTGAGGTATGAAACTTTAAAATTGGGCAAAAAAATCATTGTATATTAACTTGTGATATTTGAAGCAATTTTGCGAATTAAACCGTTGTAGTATTGGATTCAAAATAACTGAAAAAAGAAAATATACTGATTAGTATTCTTCTTTTCGGCGCGTAAGTGACCTCATGAATTCGTTTCCAACTATTTGTTTATCTCAGTGTATTACATTGATCGCAATTACGATTATTCGTTATAACAAGAAATTCACTGATTACTACTAATTATGCGGTCAATTAACATATATGTTAATTCATTGAAAGATAAAACAAGATCAACAAACGCAATTAATTCGATCAATCAAGAAAGCTTCTTCATTTCAACGCCTATGCATGCGGCTAAATTAACTGTAATAGGTACATATAATAAATGAGGTTGATGAGAATAGAAAATGCCGTTCTCTTCGATTCAAAATATTTATTTCCCGAATAGCTTCGTTCATGGAAATCCTTATCAGTTTTGAGATGTATTTTACTTAAACTATCTTAATTTGTGTCTCCATCTCTAGTTATCTTCGTGAAATAGAAAAAAAGCATTATTTCATAATTGGACAGAAGGTAGTTGTCTAATGATCTCGAAAGTTGCTGTATGCATATCTGATTTTCATCAAAATTCGAATGTTTCGTACAATACATTAAAGAATCACTTAAAGTAATATTTTCAAACCATATTTTGGCTACACTATTCACAACAATATATAGCAAAGATATCGCACCTGTATATAATAAACAACCGTTAAAGCAAACTTGATCAACATTTCCATTCGCATTACATACAATTAACCCTCAAAACATAGTGAATAATTTTCATATGGCACTTGCTAGTAACACTAGATAGGGAAAATGAGCAGAGCTGAAAATTTTGTCTACAAGTTTCATTCGGAATATCTAAAAATTGAATATATTGGAACTGGTTGATTTGTTTATTTGTTTATTGATCATACTTAATTATACATTGTAATACTCATAGTATGATTATATGGCAAACCTCAGTTGAGCAAAGGAATCAAAAATACAAAATGAACATTATAGCTATCATGCAGTAATACATAACAAAAAACAACACACATCGAAAAAGTACAAAAACAGACAATTTGAAACTGAAACGAGTAAAAAAGTAATATACACATCATTCGCAGGTATAAATGTAAGGAAAATAGTTGTTCACATAATTATAACTATGCATTCTAACAATGAACAACAGATTCTGTCGAGTATATCTTATAGGCAAGTTAACCTCTATGCCAAATATCGTAAGAACCTCTTCTGGATCTTTTCTAGAATATCACCCATATAGAATACGGACCATATAATAGAACTATATTCAAAATCAGATCTAAGGAGGAAACACTATAAAATTCTTTAAGTATGAGGAGAAAATTCTTTTGAATTTCGCAGTCCAATTTCAAGTATTTTGATAGACTTCGAAGAAATAATTGAAGATATGCTCTTCGAAATTCAGCTGGCTGTTGAACATTACGCCAAGGTCGTCAATATTTGACACGCGACAAATAGTTGCATCAACGAAACTGTTGGTACTCGCGGAATTGCATGGATCTATGAAATGAGATGACTTTGCATTTATCAAAATTCAACCCATCGACCTGAGATTGTGAATAATCCGAAACCTGTAGGTGCTTCACAACTGAATAGAATTTTAAATCGTTTGCAAACAGAAATCAAAAAATTTGGCCGAAATGAAATTTCTAACATCATCAACAAAAATGTTGAATAATAGTAGACCAAGGTGCGAGCTTTGTGGTACACCAGATGATACCAGAATCTCGAGTAGTAGTTTACACAATCTGTGTTCTACCATATAGAAACCATACTTTTATTGTACAGATCTTGAGTAACTTCTAGTAATAATAAATACATATCAAGATCATTAACCTACCTAACCTTAATTGGTGGTTGATTGATTATCTGTTATCATTACTTCAAGGTATTAATTGTTATTTATGTGGTGATCCTCATTTTTTCGATACATTCATTGTTTTTGGGAAAATATACTTTGAAATCTATGAGTATCGATATTGTCAATATATATTACCAAAAATGGTAATATGTATTGAGACCGTTAATCGATAATTAACGAAGTTAATATTTTGGTTAACGAATTGACCAAATTAATTTCGAAAATAATTAACGGAGTCATAAAATTCCGTTTACTTTTCGTAAGCTAGTTAATCGTTAACACAGTACATACCATTCACCAGAAAAAGCAGTGTGCAAACTACGCTCGATCGTATTGAGAAATACGTTCTAGCAAATACGCTCAGGGGCAAGCGGCAGATCGAGCAAACGCGATCCATACCATACGCTAAGACAAATGAAAGAAGTGCGGCATTGATATGCTGCGAATGAAACGGCACTACGGTTGTCTTCACCTGAGTAACAGAGGACTGGGAAGAAATTTCTTTAATATGATATATTTTTCACCCCAGAGGTGAAAGTGATGAATGTATTGTTTATTGTTATTGAAATATTAAGTCTTTTTCGGTATTTGCTGTACTGCCGTTGATAGTTTCTGTGTTTGTGTATATTATAAACGAATAGTTTGAATAAAAATTAAATTATGTAATTGGATTTCTGTTGCGTGACCCCAATTGAATGACAACAATTGTTTTGTACCAAGATCGGAGAACCAATGAACATAATATGTAATTACCTTACATTTCATGACTCACAACATACAGAATGCATTATTCATCAGGAGTTAACGATTTACCTTAACTTCCATTAAAAGCTTAAACGTTTAATGAAACTAACTTTTTTATTAACGGATTAGTGATTAATTATGTTAACTATTTTATTACCGGTGTCCAGCTACGCAATAAAAAAACCACTAGTGTTCTATTTTTCGGAAATTGTTTTATGTTTGTGTATATGTAGGTACCTACACCTCCAGTTGAGTAACAAGGGTACTCATCAGGATGGAAGGACGAACAATCGGCGTGAGCGCCTGAATGAACCACTAGATCTATGCTAGAATTGTGGGACGAGTCATTGTATATGGATCTCGTGTAAAATGAAAGGGAACGAATATATATGATATCATGATGTATTTATTTAAAATGTAAAACAGACATGAATAACCGTGTTTAAATACATAGATGGAACACAACAGGTGGATGTTATGGAAAATCTTGGTGTTAACCAATGTCTGATGAGTTCTTGAGTACAGGTACAGTTGCCTTCAGAGGTAGGCGTCCACGTATCGCTCAAAAGATCATTACATTAAACTTAACAGTTATGCGTTTTCCAAGCCAGAAATGATTTATATATAGGTCACCGATAAGTGTGCAGTCTAAACCATTCTTACTCCGGGCTCCTAGGCTTTCGAGTGTAGATCATGGTACTTGATTACCATATACGCTGGAATGATAATGGCCATGAAGCAATCACGTTCTTTTAAAAATGAATCAAGATTTGTGTAGTGATAGTCAACATTTTCGTAGCTGGATATGGTAGAGGATCAAAATCAATTTGAAGAAGAACGGTTCAATTTTCAGGGTGGCCCAATAATGCTTTGTGTTGGTACATGTATAAAAGGACGCATAGATTTAGTTATTTGTAGACGAACAATGATTGGGCAGCTGTATACTCACCTCATTGTTCCGATTATTTTATCAAATTCCCAACCGACTACTGGTAAAATCTTCATTTATGTAGAGGACAACTCGACCCCGTCGCAAACAGCAAAAGCACAGAATTGATCACAAGCCGCTCCTCCACATTCTGCTGATTTAACTCACGTCGAATATGCCTGGAATTTACTAGGAGTGAGCTCTTCATGGCCATCAGCCACAATTAGAGAACAGTAAGCAGTTGATATATATGGTCTCAAATTTTTTGAATACCAGAAAGAATTAATGATTTTATTAGAGAAAGACGTAGACTCTTTTTTCAGCAATCTCGATGCTTTAAATTAGTTATATTGATATTATAAGTCCTTAATTCGTTACTCAATATTCTGCATACTCTTATTTTTCAACAATAAATACGGCAATTGAAAAGGTTATTTTACTTTTATCAGAGAAATATCTCAATATCCCAAAGTTTTGGTGAACACTGTATACCGGTTGTCCACGCGTGATGGGATATTAAAAGTATATGGAGAAAGAAATGACCGATTGGAGAAATTTGTTTGTTGTCTTGAATTTTGATTGAAACTAAGTTCCGAAAATATTTTCAATGCTGTGGTTATACCGGAAGATGACATCATCTTTGTTATTTAGTTAGTTATGGCATAATATATGTTTCTATTTTTTTATTGTAGAAAATTGAATTCTGAACAAATTTTTTCTCATATCATTGCCACCTGACTTCTTCAATCGTAATTATGCAATTTTTGGTTGTCTCTTAGAAGGCATAAAAATACTAAAGATCGCTCAAGATCGATTATTTCTAGCTCGTTGTAAGTGAAAAGGCTCATTCAGCAGAATTCAATGCATAAGAAGCTTCACGGTATAAAGGGTGTTTCCAAAGAATGTGGCAAATCGTAGTACATTCAAAAGAACAAAAGTCCGTTTTTTTCAATTAGAGTATCTATTTTTGCATACGCCATTTAACTCGTAATATTAATAGGTATCGATCCGTTATAGGTTTTCCTATACTTAAAATTCATCGTTTCCAAGTTATTTGCGATTTTATCCCAAAAAATATGATTTTTCGAGCGAGGCCCCTCAAATTCGCAGATTATATGACCGGAAATCTTTCAGATAATGCATTTCGATATCTCAATACGAGACCCATCTCAAAATCTTCATCAAAGGAATTCCAAAAGAAAAAGTGCGAAATCAATTACTATTGAAGTGGATTGAATCAGACTTCTCCTTCTTCTTCTTTTCTGGTAGGTATTGTTGATTACATCAGTTACTTGTCAGGAAAGTCAAGTGGCTTATCCAAATGTATGATTCTTTTTCTTATGTTGCCATAACCTTTCCTGACATTTGTGACAAATTTTCATGACTAGAGCATCAGTATGCAGTTTTTAATGAATTACATTTATTGAGGTTTGTCTCTATGAGTTCATTCTTCGATTTTTGAGATGAATACGTAAATTCAGTGATTTAGTCACTTAATTTCGTTTTAAAAATAATTTTTCCCCATACGAGCCAAAAAATAAGTACCAATCTTCTGTTTGGGTGTTCCAAGGGGAAGAAAACCCGAAAAAGGTCATCCTTGGCCGAAGTGTCTCGAAAAAGATGGTCACAACGTTTGTTTTAAAACCAGGTCATGTAGCAACAATCCCTAACAAGATCAAGGAACAGATTCTGCCGATTGCTACACAAACATTTGTTTACCGCAAGTCGTTTGTGAGCTTCCAAAAACCCTGAGCGGCGAATCGTCCTTCACTAAGACAATGCAAGTGCTGACACAGCTCGGCAGACAATTGAACATTTAACGAAAAAAATAAAGCGAATTGTTTTTTCACTTTTCCCAAAATCAACAACGAATCGGTGGTCAAAGTTTTCAATTTTCGAAGGAAACTGTTGATGCCTTCCAAAAGCCAATTTTGAATGTAGGAGCAAACGATCGGAATAACTGCTTCCAGAATTGATTCGAAGGATAAGTGTAATAATCTTCGCGGTGAATACTTCGAAAAAAATTAAGTTTCACGTCAAAAAGTTATAATGTCAATTCGAAGCTAGTAAAGAAAGAAGATTCTGGTGTTTCATGAATTCTTGTGGTCATAATGCAGTTTCAATATCAGAATGTATTCCCCAAAAATCGATTCTCAGATATAGGATATACTAAATAATCTCACTGCACAGAATTATGATAGGGGATCTGTCATAAATGGAATTTTGAAAGGGTTCGAAAAAAGGAAGAGACATATATCCTTCTGCTTACTATGTCTATTGTTACGCCGATCATATCAATTTGATTATGAGCAGTGCGGTGCGGTGTCAGATAATAGATAATTTTCATTTCATTATGCCTCATGTTTATATAATTTCAATTACCTACAAATGAGAAATACTGACTTCAGTAAAAATGAAACAGTTTGCAGAATTCTGAGAATAAAATACAAACATTCTGGAATGAAATGGAGAACTATTAATAGAAAAACAAAATGCAAGACAGAACGTGAATGCGGGGGAACCACTTTCATTAAAAAGGATATGTCATCCACTTTCTTGCTAATAAGAAAAGAGAAGCATTGGATATTTGTTATTCGATTATTGAAGAAATGAAATCACGATTGAATTGCACATATTATTAACCGACTACAGAGTTGTTTGAGGCGAAAAATTTTTTCGAATATCGTAGCAAATTTTCTGACAATTCCCTCAAGAGTTAAAAATATGACTCTCGATTGGACTTTAAGACCATTCGCTGTATGAAGTGCATGTGTTTTTAGACACAGATTATTTTTTATTTGTGCAATGTACCCCAAGAAATAGAATCGTAGAATCCTGATGTTTTCAGCGAAAACAAAACTTCATTTTATTGATAGGGAACTTATCTCTTCTTTATAACTGTATAATTTCTAAGATGATCTTGAACTTGGAAATATATAGGCTGTGGCGCATCCGTAATTTCATTAGCGATTGTCACTGGCTTTACCTATTCGTATTTAGAAGAATTCCCACTAATATACGAATTCTAGCATGAATAATTCCACCAGTTTTGAAACCTTGAAAAATATTCTCAATAAATGTAACTTCATACTCATTTTAGAGGTATAAACTTTGGAAGAAATTCGATTTATCGAACGCAAAATTGTTCAATATCCAATGTTTAGGAAGGTATAATCATTCAAGCATTATAACTTTGTTTTATTGAAAGCATAATAATTTTCAGAAGAATGTCATTAACATAATATATATGTATAAGAATGGGATTCACACTTTCGAAAATGGTAAATAAAATATAATAATTGAATTTTTATATGATTGTGATTCTTTATCTTAATTTTCAATATTCAGTTGTAAAATGCTATATAATTTGTATCATTTCAAATGGCTACTCAGTACATCTCACTCTCTCCTACCAAATAAAATGAAAGGAAATATTTGATGTCACACGGCACGTCGAAACTCGGCTCATACAAATCTGTGAGCATAGAAACTGCATCCGTTGTGCTCTTGCGCTGGAATTGGCGCTCGAAAGCAATTTATTACGATCGTAATTGATTGATATTGTACAATTTCCTATTTTATGTCTGGTTGTATTTCGTAGTAAATTATTTTATCTTTTATCGTTATTTTCCACACTGAAATCATTGGAAATCTACGTAATCTTCAACGAAGTGGATATAAATTTTGAGGTTATAATATATTAGCAAGCAGCACCACAGAAGTGTATGACAGATAATCTTCCTTCTACGAAATCATGTAGTATGTAGGACATACGTCCGACTGAATTATTGCGATGAAGTTTTTTTTCATCTTGAAAAAACCACAAGAAGCAATTTCTAAATTTTTTCTCACACTATAGGTGCTTCCAATATCATGCTTTGATGGCTTTGGCCATATCAATTGTGTCTTTTGATCTTCTGAAATATCCTACAAATATTCAAGTGTGTGATTTGGCTGTGTATCTCTGAATATTATCTTCTATTCAGAATTAATTTTTAATCATGAAGGCCGATTCAAACATAAGTTTTCGTTTATTCTACTATTTGTGCGTGGCTGTAGATGGATTTTACTGCCTTTACTAAAAGGAATAGCCCCTAAAAGGAAAGGAAGATTATTGTTTTCGCTAATCGTTTTTTTTTCAAGATAACCTAATCGAATGATACCTGTTCAATCTTGGTTTTACGTTCTCGGTCTAGGTCTCGGTCTTATAGCAAAAATTTCGCAAGTCTGACAATTACCTATCAGCTTTTTGGAATTTCGATGACTTTTGACTCAAGCAATTCAAATGCTGTCATATATTTATTGCAAATATTTTCATGATATATATATATATATATATATATATATCATATATATATATATATATATATATATATATATATATATATATATATATATATATATATATATATATATATATATATATATATATATATATATATATATATAATTAATTTCTATGTTTGGGCTAGATATTATGATAGTTTTAAACTTTTCTCAATATACTACTATTCTAAATAAAATTGTTATATAAATAGATATGTTAGTTGAAATTCAGATACGTTAAATCTGCAGTAAGATTTATTATATATATATATATATCATATTATATATATATATATATATATATATATATATATATATATATATATATATATATATATATATATATATATATATATATATATATATATATATATATATATATATATATATATATATATATATATATATATATATATATATATATATATATATATATATATATATATATATATATATATATATATATATATATATATATATATATATATATATATATATATATATATATATATATATATATATATATATATATATAAATGCACTGCGCGCAGTAGGTATGTGTATTTTCGAATATGATAGTTTTCAACTGTATTTTGTGCTACATTATTATCATATTTTGACTGTGTATAACACTACCTACTCCAACGTATGAAAAATTATCCGTGCCAATAATAGCTTCAATGTTTTGATAACGATATTTAAGGGGAACGCTTATCAATATTGATATTGAACCCAAATACTCAATAAGTCACAGATTGACTTCGCGAGACTCAAACGGCTCTTGTTCAAATCTTGCTGGATCAGCCATGATTTTGGTATCACTATGATCAGGATTCTTAGTATCATCTTGCAAAAATGGTATAACTCTCAAAATTGTAACGAAAGTCTGTTTTAACTTTTTTGCTATAGCCATATCTACATAGTAAACTTTGTGCTTATAATCTCTGATTAAAGGTTGAAGAATTAGTGTCATCGCTGTGAACACCTTTCCTGAAAATACTAAGCCACTCTGATAAGAACTATCGCTATGTCGTCAAGAATCTTAAAACTTGAATTCTTTAATTGCAGTAGCCCTTGTAGCATCCTATTCTTCCGATTAGGATACTACTTCACTTTTATTAACAATTAGCTGAAGTGACAGACATTGCCCCTTTAAAATTGTAATGAATTCCCGAATTTTTTCAGTGATGGTATTAATGAAGCTCAACGAAGAAAAAAAAACAGAAAATATCATCAGGTACGATCGACAGTTCATTCTTCTCTCAAAACCATATACTCCATCATAGCGAGCAAAATGAAAAAAGTGTGTGTCTTATGGCCTTGAAATCGAACGAAATTCCAATAAGAATCGTTCAGTCATTCCGATTTTTGAAATTTTGTGAGAAACTTTCGTACTGTGATTTCGGACTATTTCGAAACAGATATTGGCCAAACCGTTCCAGCAATTTCCAAGTGAGGCGCTTACCCACCAAAAGTATTTAATTTCATTTATATAGATAATTCAACAGGATAGATGAGTTATTCCTGAAACCTTCGTTTCAACTTACCTACTCAACAAAATTTCAAAGTTGCAATGTGATCGGATGAATGGTGTAGTAACTCATAAAGAACAGATATACAGTCTATTGAATCTATGACATTATCTCCTCATATTTAGAGTATTATAAAACCAGCGCTCTATCAAATTTCTCATTTATGACATTAAAATATTTATTAATCTAGTACAAACAAATGTATGATACATAATATCTGCATTTCTATGTAGCTACTAGAGGAATTAACAATCGACAGTTTTTCTGAGGTAACAAATTATACTCATGATGGGCTTCTTGCCTCCACTCCGACCCTGACAGAGAGAGACCCAGCGACAGAGAGAGCTTTCCAAACGATTCACAGGCTGCGGCGACCGTCGCCTACTTGTGTTTTGTGTTGGCTCGGGTTGTTAGTCTCTTGGTAGGTACGTTTTTGACAACATCTGTCTCCGTCTGTCGGTAGGAATGCGCACCGCGTGAACCATAGAATGCGGTTGTTGTGTTGCGAGACGAAGACGCTAATATACCGAACAAAGTGATCCTAATTGATGTGCTGTTCTGTGCGCTAATAAGTGATTTTTGGCGGTTTGTGACGGTGGAGTGAAGTTATTACACAGTTTTCTGGATTATTTTATGGGAGTTATCATCTATCATGTTTAAAACGGTTGGTATCCCTAATGATTCATAAATTGACGTAGTTGATTATCTTTATCTGTCCAATTAAGTATATAATGATCTAGTTATTTTTGTATGTTCGTGATAAAACTAGTGGAATGAATAATTGCTGAATGAGCGCATGGATGCGTGAGAAAGTTTACCTGACTGAAGCGTTGTAACGTAGCACAACACAATACTGTTCCTTTTATTGTTGGCTCCAGGCAAGCTGGCAAGCGCATTGCTACCTAGTTTCATTATTCTAGGTTTCATTTAGACATTGAAACTATCCTTTTCACTATAGGAAACTAAAATTCAAAAACTGATTTTGCTGAATAAGATTTTCAGCCCAGAGCGAATTCTACAAATATTAATGAGATTAAGTAGCATATGATATTTACAAATTATTCATTCTTTTATAATTTCGAATATCACATTTTATTTTTATGGAAATCAAAGAAAATAATCCTTCATACAATTATTGTAATAAACCAATACAAAATCTAAGAATTTGGCTCGCGCGTAGTGATTATGAATAAAATAAAATAAAATTTTCAGTTATTCATCTGAATTCCAGATACACATAAATATTATGTGAGAAAAAAAATTGTAGTGATTCTGGGAGCTAGTTAAATTAAGGATAAATTAGGAGTACAATTGTTTATTAAATAGTCTGATATTCGTAGATGGTGCTTTTCAAAATTCTTTGGATATTCAAAAATACTCATACAAATTTATAATACACTTATCGGACTAATAAGGCATAAGATTACTGTCGATATAACCACCAATGCACGGACGCCGTCGGATAGAACATTGCACGCTTTGAATTGCTTTCGCTTCGGGTGAAATGCCTACTACGTATTGTGTGAACTGACAATTAGAAGCAATTAATCTCTTGACCCTAACTATGAAACCTGGAATTTCAACTTATCTCATAAGATATCACAATTTCAAAAATATTGTTTCGTTTTTAGAAAACAATTGTGTATTTAATATCATGATGCCAATGTATAGAAGACGTATGTGTTTCATTATTTATGTTACTA
The DNA here is from genome assembly GCA_013387265.2 of Cryptolaemus montrouzieri. Lineage (NCBI taxonomy): Eukaryota > Metazoa > Arthropoda > Insecta > Coleoptera > Coccinellidae > Cryptolaemus > Cryptolaemus montrouzieri. The sequence continues at coordinate 40,254,983 of JABFTP020000124.1, read as the reverse complement.
TATACGGATACTCCATAAACCGAAATCAAAAGACGCAGAATGTTTTGTGAAGTTAGTTTTTATTATTGAAACAAGGTTAGATAGGCATTGTTCATTGTGTTGTAGAACAACATCTTTTTGTTATTAAGTATATATTATACATTACATATTACCTATTAATTTAAACAAAAGCAACCTGTGAATCTACCTCATTTTCATCATTACATCAGGAATGTGAGATCATATCTGTCTTGTACCAATTGATTTATAAGACATTTTTCATAATGCTCTCACGATATGAATAAAAACCAACATATGAGTAGGCAATATGATTAAAACTTGGAATAATGGAATTGACCGGGTATCATAGAGTGCTTCACTTATTGAACAGACTAGTAAAAATATGTGTTTCATTGAATTATTTCAATATTGACACTTGATTATTATTAGGGCTGGATTTTCTCGTATTTATTCTAGTTCAATGGTCATCGCAGGTGCGTTCGGGTAAATTTCTTGTCGGTATTCCACGTATTTGATTTATGAAAAGTATATTTCCGCTATGGAAAAAGTTTTTGCTGAAGCGAAATTTTTTGACTAGATGAACATCGTGAAACGATTTCAATCGACGCGAGCTTTTTTTTCACCCGGGAAATTTTTGCAGAGCGCGAAGTAGCTAAGAATGTAGCTGAAAATAAATTTTGTTACGCTTGATGAAATGAATTTTGATATACGCAAAAAGTGTTTCTCTAGGAGATAAAATTATTCTAGTCGATACGCATTTCGCACTGGAAATGCATAAGCGTAAACTTATTTCGGAAACAAAAGGCTGGTAAAATGAATCTTGTTTTGTTTTCATAAACGTTGAGAATCAGAATCAAATATAAAATTTAGCCAATTGTGCAAAAGGACTCCTATGGGTGTATCAACGCTCATTCTTGGTGGTGATAGCCTTTTAATTGACATAAGCCTTCTCCAACACCGAAAAATTATTTTTTACGAAGCCGGAGGTTAACCCAGAAAAGAATTTTTTTGTGCAACGAATTTCTAGGATGAAGCTTTTTTAGTATGTCTGATCAGATTGCTTTACGTGGAATCCCAGATGATCCTGGAGTTATTCTTTCAATTTGCTTAAAAATCCAGGCAGTGTAAAGTTAGCAAGGAATTAATTTTTGATCATCACCAAAGTATGGAACAACCAAATTTTTTGTTGGGTACACCTCGTCTAACGATCGATTAATGGATGCATATTTGGATTTCATTTTTCAACTGACCGCCCAGCTTAAAACCCATGTATGCCCAACTGGTCGTTATCGACCCACGCGGTTGTTGAGACTTGTTTATTGACATAAATTGATAAGGCGTCGTTTTAAGTACAGATTTAGCTGCAATAGTGTTCAAACAGTTCTATGCTTGGTAAAACAAAATTGTGAATTTTCCAAGATTTTGAATTTCCGTCGAAAATGGATTGGAAAACTAGGTAAGTGCTCCTATTTCTTTGATATTAGAAAATTTTTTTCATAATATTTTAAAAACCATATGTCAAACATTTGAATGGGATCGGTTGGAATTTAAAATGTGTTAGTTTTTCATTTGACAATTTGATGTCCAAAATTTATTATCATTTTATTTAAATATATTTTTTCTTACAGAAACGAAAAATTCCGACCTCTTACAACTGCACAAATATCAGAAGAAATTGAAAATATTGAGAATCCACATGAATTTCCTGATTCCGTGTATATTTTACCACCTGAGACGTCTAATGACATTGAAAATCCTTATGATTCAGGTGACGAAAATTTTAATAACCGAATAGATTAGGCGAGGCACAATTAAAAGCATTAGCTGAGATTTCGTCATAAGTATATCACAACAGCAGAGAGGAGGACGATAATCCGCACAGCAGCTATGATGACCTCTATGAATTATTTAAAATCAACATTGGAAAAAAATTTATTGAATGTTCTTCCACGTGCAAAAAAAGTATTCCACGACAAAGGGTTTCGGGAGATTCTACAACTAAAAGCCGTGACTGCAATTAAACATTTATACCACTCTTACGCTGTCTGAAGCATCTGAACCCATACAGTTTTTCGAATTATTTTTCGACAAAAGGGTTGTAAAACATTTAAATACTTGAAAAAAAGGTACGCAGCCCTGAAAAATCATATAATTGAAGTGGAATCTGATGAAATGAATGTTTTTGTGGCTATTCTTTTTTTTTGAGCGGATACGTTGTTTTTCCTCGTCGCCGAGTGTAATGGAAAACACGTGAACACACTAGAAATATAATGGTTTCCACCTCTATGAGAAGAAATAAATTTTTAGATATTTACATGCTGCTGATAATGAGGATTGGTCACAAAATGAAAAAGGGGTAAGCTGCGTCCACTTATTACAAAGCTAAATCAGAGATTCTTGCAATACGCGCCTATTCAAAGTAATGTGGCCATAGACGAGTCAATGATTCCTTACTTCGGACGACATGGATGGAAGCAATTCATCCATGACAAACCGATTCGTTTTGGATTTAAAGCTTGGATGGCAGCACTCAAACTGGGATATTGTTTGAATCTTTCATTTATTAAGGTCGGGGATGTCATCGAGTTGATCTAGCTTAGGAGAAGGCGCTGTTATTACTGTAGCAAATATATTACGCTCAAATTTTGAAGAACTTCGATTCATATTATATTTTCATATTTTTTTATAGTGCAAAACTTGTAACAAAGCTTAATGATATTACAATTGAGGGCACGCGAACAGTTAGTCGACCTCAGTGGTACTCTGCGAATTTTACAATGGAAATAATATTGAACAAAGAGTTCGTTTCAAATTTTGTGTTTTGAACGAAAATCCGTAAGCTGAACCGTTGTGAATGCTGGAAAAGGCTCATGGAGACTCTGTTTATCGAAAACCCTAGTGCACGAGATGTACAAGGCCTTTGAAGACGGTCGGGAGATCGTCGAAGATTTGCCTCGTTGCGGACGTCCTTCGACCTCTTCAACCGGCGATAACGTCCAAAATATCAAGGAAATGGTGCTCGAAAATCGTCATGCCAGTGTTGGAGAGATAGCTCGCGATCTCAACATCTCTCGTGAAACCGCTCGTTCGATTTTTGTGAACCAATTGAACATGCAGTGCGTCGCCAGTCGGCTCGTTCCGATAGAACGGAATTTTCTTCAAAAACAATACCGGATGCAGGTAGCTGCATACATACTGGATCGCGAATTCTGATCCACGTTCATGGGACGGATCATAATTGGAGACGAGACATGGGTCCATGAATACGACACTCACCTCGCCAAAGTCGTTCGAGAATCAAGACGATGCTGATTGATTTCTTCGATATTCGTGGTGTGGTTCATCATGAATTCGTTCCGCAAGGTCAAACGGTCAATAAGTACTTCTATTTAACCGTTTTGAGACATTTGCGTGAAAATGTTCGCCGTAAACGGCCGTTGTGGCAAAAAAATTCTTGGATTTTACATACGATAACGCATCATCTCATCGAGCCAAGGTTATTAAAGACTTTGAGGCCAAACACTCGATAAATACCATCGAGCAGCCGCCTTACTCACCTGATCGAGCTCCGCGTGACTTTTTCTTTTCTCCAGACTGAAATTGACGCTCCGGGAACCAGATTCGATTCCATAGACGTCATTAGAGAAAATTCGCAGAAAGACCGAAAGGCCATCCCTGAAAGCACCTATAAAAAATGTTTCGATGATTAGAAAAAACGTTGGCATGTGTATCGCTTCAAATGGAGCATTTTTTTGCGTTTTATTTCAAATTTCCGGATACTTTTTTGTCACAGTGTATAATCACTAATGCGATAATCAATCTTGTCTCACCAAATGTTTTTTTTGTTTTTGTAATTATTTAGCTATATAAGAAATACTGGATTGGTATAAAATCAATAGATCTTTTTACTACCTACAATTTTATATTTTAATATTGTGCCCAGTAAGCTCTTTCGTCCTTTTTTTTCAAAAACTACCGATTTCAGTAAGGGGAAGTAGCAAAAATCGTCGGTAAATTGTACTTGGTGCAGCTGGAGTAAAACATGGTTTTTTCAATTTCTCGATCTTATTAGGTTATGCATGACATTAAATATCCCTTGGAAAAAACATGAAATTATTCTATGCGACCATACTTTCATTTTCTGGAATGATTTTTGGAAAGTTATAGGTCCTTACCTTTTGATTCGATTAAAACTGTTGATATTCTTAAGATTGTTGCTTCAGTAAAAGGATAAAAAACAAGTACTGTGTTTTAAGGAATTTTACTTAATAATTGCGATTCGTAACGCGTTTCACTACACCGTAGCTTCTTCAGACGAATGAATGTAGAAGAAGCTACGGCGTAGTGAAACGCGTTACGATTCGCAATTATTAAGTAAAATTCCTTAAAACACAGTACTTGTTTTTTAATATTGATAATGGAATTTTACCAAGTAGTGAAAGCCTCCCAAATTGAAATCAGTAAAAGCAGTACACCTCCCGATTACGTATGTAAAACATTTTTGTTCAAATGGACTGGTTTAGTCGTAGACGATCTCTTAACTAATAGTTCATTTACTGTATCTGTTCTTCTCGAAGATATCTATTTTCTGTGAACCGTCTGTCTATGCCGGGCCATCAATCGAAAAATAACAGTTTGAGTGCGCATTGTATTGCACCACCCTCATGTATTCCAACTGCTCTGTTTACTACTTCTACTATTGAATGATGTCTCTCCACAGTTTCATTAGGATATTCACAAAAATGAAGAAAATTTTTATGAACTACAGCTCAGTTCCATTTCACGAATTGGTCAAAAATGAAATCAAAATATCAATTAAGAAAATGAGTAATAATAAAATATCTTTCACGACTCAATAAGTTTTCTTTTGTTCAATAACCTACATTATAAAGAACTAGTTCCCTTGTGCATACTTTTTTATCATGTTTTCTGTGATAAAGTTTCATGCCTCCTTTTTTTTGCAAATCTTCTAAACAAGTTGGATAAATTTTATCTTCAAAGTATCCCTGGTAAAACATATATAACGGTATAAGGTCGGGTGAAAATACTGGTCATCTAACTGGATCGGCGTTAGAAACTCATCTATTTCCAAATAGGCATAGATATATCTTTTGCCGCTTGATGATCGCATTCAAAGGATTAGAGTTATTCCCTAATATTTCTTGCGAGGTGGGGCACGGCTGCATCTTGTTGCAGCCAAATCTAGGGACTAGGCATAATTATCGGGATTATTTCGATCGGTATAGGGAGTCTCTAAAACGTCCCAAATTGCAAAATAATTAAACAGGCTTCTCCCGTGAGATACTTTTCAAAGAAAAATATTCCATCGTTCTGTCTTTGGATACACCGGAATACAAATTAAGTTTTTGAGATAACCGTCAGCTTCTCGAAACCGATGGTGATTCTTGAACCCATATCGGTAATTTTGTTTGTTTACTGTATCGATGAGGTAAAAGTTATACCCTCGATCACAATTTGGTTCCATAAGTTCACAGTTTTTTAATCTTTGGTGAAAATCAAACCTCATCCTCATTTAATTCTTGTACGAGGTGTTTTGCAAGGATATGATTTTTTATAGCAAACGTTTCATTCATTTTATCAATTGCTAATTTCCGACTGTTATCATTTATCAGTTAACTGCTTGCATTCCGATCTGAGAGTCGAAAATGAAGTATAACTTCAGATGTACCAAGTAGTTTGAAGTTCTTGTGAGCAAGTTTTTTCTCCTAACTAACGCCTTCAGATCAGCAGAAAACTATGCGGGATACTGAGATGTCCTAGACTCTCTTAGGAACGAATACATCTATACACTCACGAGTTGTGTCAACCATTAGTTCACTTGACGAACTTGAAAAAAAAAATTTATTTGATTTAGAAATATTTTCTGGAATGAGTTTTTCGTTTGAAAAATATAATGTTCGAAAGTTGTTCTATCAACGAAAAAAGGCATAACTGTAAATTTGTGGTTAATGAATTTCATTTAGAGGAATAAGTGATGCGTTGTGTTTAAACTGTCTAACAATAGTGCTACAGGGTGTGGCTCAAAAACTTGCTGATTTGTAACGGTCGTCTTGTCGCGAGGGGTGGGGGGGACATACGCGAGTTCAATGAAATTGGAGAGGGGAAGTCGGAAGTCCTGAAGTTTTGTTTCTTTCCTCTTCAGTCGCCATCATGCATTAGACGAAGAAGCGTTTGCGTTTGCCTACGAGGCTTACTTTTCTAACGGTCGTTCCATTATCGCCACTCAACGTGCCTTCCGTACTCAGTTTAATATTCATTCTACAGCTTCGGTGCCTGGACGGCAATCAATTGTTTCGTGGGTGAACACATTCAGAGAGAGTGGAAGTGTAGCAAAAACCGGTTCAGGAGGTCATCTGACGGTCAGAACTCCAGAAAATGTTGAAAGAGTAAGAATTCATTCGTCCGATTTCCTCGGCGTTCGGCGCGAAAACACGCAGCTGCTTTGGGATTATCTGACCGCACTGTGATACGAATTCTTCACCAAGACCTCAATTTCCATCCCTACAAAATGACTGCAACGCGGGCACTGAAAGCGATTTTAATGCCTGCCGAAATGCATGTGAAGCACTCGGTGAAAACCTGCCTCACAACACGCTCGTGTTCTTCAGTGATGAAGCTTACTTTCATATTTCTGGCTCTGCGAACAAACAAAGCATGCGTTTTTGGAGCGCTAACAACCCTAGTTCATCTAAAGGACAACATTCGGAAAGCCATCCCCGACATATTCGTTGATATGCTCGAAAGAGTTCATCAGAACTTGAAGAATCGCATAGCTCAGTGCATTGACAATGGAGGCCGTCACTTGTTCGATGTCATTTTTAAAAAAGTTTAATAAATAAATTCAGAGAATGTAAGATAATATGTAAAACGAATTATAACATTTTCTGATATTTTTGTTTTATTAACCTCTTAAATCAGCAAGTTTCTGTGCCGCACCCTGTATATATATATATATATATATATATATATATATATATATATATATATATATATATATATATATATATATATATATATATATATATATATATATATATATATTATGTTAAATGCAAAGCAATATTCTGTTTTCATAAAATGCAAACTAAGCCAGTGATTTCCAACATTTTGTACCTGCGCAATACTTAAAAAAATGTTGCGTACATAAAAAATTATTGTAAGAAATAATTATTTTAAATGTAATAAAACAGATCTTACAAAAATACAAGAGAGAATATATAATTAATACATTATTATGAAGATTTAAGGCGACGGTTGAGATTATTTTTCTGCCTATTCGACTTTTTTGATTTGTATTCGAAAATGATATTTTGGAAACAGCTGCATGCCCCCTTGCAACCGTCTCGCGTCCCCCTAGGGGGGTGCGCTCCATAAGTTGGAAACCACTGAACAAAGCAGAGAAATCTTATAAATTTAGAGAAAACAATCACATGGTTGTCGCCTATTGACAAAAAATATAAAGTCACTCGAAGCTTTATTAGACCTAAATGGTCAATAATTCGGTACTTGCGTGAATCCATAAGTAGCCCGAAAACAGTTGAATTCTGATACATAGATAATTCAATAACAAATGCACCCCAAATAATGCCTATACCTCATTCCAGCTACTGTTTCAAAATCAGAAATTTGAACTGGATAATAATATACTGCGACCTCATTGCATTTCCTGCATAGTAGAAATTTTTAGGATGGTCAAGTTCTCTGACGAGGAAATGAGAAAAAAATGAACGAACGGTCTCAGAGGTATAACAAAGAAACTTACCCCAATTTTATCTGGATGAATAGAGACAAAAACAACACCTTCGTGAAGATTTCTCACTATGCAAGGACCAATGATGGAAACTACTTTTCAAAATAGCGGCGAGATAAATGATAAATTCATAATTCGCATGTCAACAGATGTGCCTTCAAAATTGAAGTGATCTGCTTATCAAAATCTCAAAGAAAACTTCCGCGTACCATTTAGAATTCGCTATTCAAAACAAGGCGTTCCACCTAAAGGTGAACCTCCTAGAAATCTTCTGCAACCAAATATACTCATAACTATAAACAATTTAAGTTTTAACGTAACATATTTTTCCCAACGGCCGAAGCCGATTGCTTAAAACCAATCGTTCAACGACTGGTGCATATTTATCAAGAAAGCTGCTCACCATCATGGCCAACTTTCAAATCTTTTATTGCCACAGACCAATAGCTTTCTTCTCCTCAAAAGATTCCGACTCGTTTACATTATCTGAAAACTTCTCAATAACTCGACATTTGACGAATTTTGGAGCAAGCTTTGCTGAAAAGAACTTACTCTTAGCCGATAATTCTTCCTCCAAACTACTAGTTCATCGTGAACATTAGGGGACGTCGTCGTAAATTATATCGTGTAGTGGTTGCTTTGTTGGTTTTCTTCAGCCTATTGTTAAGCTCCAACGTTGTTCTCGAAACTTTCAAATGAATTTCAAAGTCAGGAGTGCAAACTATAATATCATTCACGTACTTGAATCAGTATGATTGAAGATCATACCCTAGAATCGTATCAATAAACGGCTGAAATGGCGCAGGGGCATTGTGCAGACAAAATGACAGTCGAGTAAATTGGAAAAGACTTCGTCCTGTTACAGTGAAGGCTATCTTTTCTTCACTCGAGGACTCTAAAGGTATCTGCCAACAAGTAGTCTTGATATCAATAGACGACATAAAATTTGCATCGATCGTAAATCATGAAGATGTATGCTATTCCATATCATATTTTTTGCTGACTGTAATCTACGCTCCCTATAATCTAAACAAAAACGGTAATCGCCATCTTTTTTTTACCAATACTACAAGAGATGACTAAGGAGAGATTGATGATTCAATAACTCCTAAAGCAAGAATTTTGTCTAGTTCATTATTCACTATATTTCGAAGATGAGGTGTCAGTGGGTAGTAGCGCTGGTTAGCAAGGACGTTATCACCTGTATCAATAGTATGATCCACACCTTTTGCTAAATTTAGATCTTTACGCATCTTCGAAAAATGATGCTCTTTTATAGCTATTAACTGTGCAGTTTGCTGCGAGAACATTTTAACCTTTCAATATAATGATCTCGTACATTACGAATCCCCATCGCTGTCTCTCAGACAGATGCAACCATTCGATCTCTGAACTTAACCTTAGGTTTTGATACAAATAGGACTAATTTCATCAGTTTCCAGCAATCTACCCCTAAAATGAGCTCGCAATCGATTTCGGAAATTCTACAATATGGTCTCTCTCTACTGAACCCCATTTGAGGTTTATTTCGATGAATTTTCGTCACCTTCGGACTTAACCTCTCGTCAAAACTGATCAAAATTTTTCACTTGTTATTAGTTTTTTCCAGACTAATATGCAACGACATTACATCTCACGAATTAGCGATACATATACTTATTGTCATCTAATCATTTCGATTCCATAATCGTTTCTGTTGTTTTCTTTTTTGGTTTCATTTCTTGATGATAAAACTTATTCATGCTTCTTTTCTGACAGAACAAGATAGAGTAATTTCTTCACTGGGATCATACAATTTAACAGTTGAACGGTCGCCATTGTGAAACGGTACGTCGCACAAAGATCTAGTAAAGTACAAAGTAAGAATTTTTGTATAATGTATTGTTTACTGTATATTGTCATTAAAATATGACGTTTGTTACGTAAGCATATGTAATTTTACGTAACATTGCTATTGAGAGCTCTTATATGCGGATCGAAGAATACTTAGTCTCTCATGGAAGCTTATTTGATAATTTACAAATTATTAAATAGATCTTCTTGATGATTTTGCGATTATTTTCACAGTCACTTTTTACAATTCTCGGTGATTTAAAATCACGGATTAACTACAATTTACGAATTTTAATACTCACCAGTGAATGAATTGCATTAAAATTAAAATGTCAATGTTATTATTTAGAAGAACTACTCGTATATTATAGATAAGTTGGGTAACCTTTATGCTTCTCATGTGAAATTCAAAAGCAGAATATAAAACACAAACTGTAGCTTCTGTTACAGTATCTTTTCAGCCAGTCACAACAGTGAACAGTGAACGGTTCTTCTCTAATCGATTTCTTGAATTATAGAAACTGAATTTTGAACTGTTTAATAATGTACATTATGTACACAATTCCAAATAACTCTGAACTTGGCTAGTTCCCCTCGTTCAGTATAACACACAAATAGAAATCGACGGAATTCGATATAGGTCGGAATTCTATGGTGATAAATTCCTATTATGAATCGTTAATATATCATTATTCACACTTCATGTTTCAGATAAGATGTGAACTCTTACGAATAACAGGGACAAAATGATTTCTGGTCTGATTCATAAATTATCGGAAACCATACAATAAGTATTCATGTTGATGAAATAATTCCGCTTATAACTTATATTAGATTTTACAATTATCTGAAATAGAGACTTGTCATATTAACTCATTACTGCCTGAGTAATTTTTTTTTCGCGAAAATTGATGAAATTGAAAATATTCCTTCCTTTATTGATACAAAATACGAGAACAATACTTTAAGATACACCATTCTACTGAAAGTACCTTTTAATTAACATGATATATCATACCATAGGCATTGGCGAGTGTAATACAAAAATATTCTATTGGAAGAATTTATAACAGAACTAATGATTAGTCATAATGAAAAACTAGGAAAGTATTCTGAAATGATGAAGACAACATTCATGGTCGTTTGTGATATTACATGAAACAATCTTTTGGGTGAAGTCCAACATTGCACTTGGAACAAATGAACTTCGTACATTTTTTACACTGAGCGCATTGTCTCTGAGTTGGAATCCAAGAAACTAAGTGATCTACCCCATCAAACCTCACTTCTATCAAAACATTTCGACTGCATTTTGGTTTTGTTCCAGACATATGTTCAGGACTAATCAGAATTGATAGAAAGACTCTTCTGGTGAATTCCAATAAACTGATTTTTGGAAAGGCATGTCGATAAAGGATCCACATATTCACCATTGCTCCGTTTATACAAAAACGAACAAAGGGCCAATACCATTTTTTGGAACGTATACGGATACGGTAAAATCCCCTCATTTGGTCGAAAATATCGACCCCCCCTATTCCTTGGTTATATATATTTATGAGGGTAGGTATATGATTTTTCTTTTTTTGACCAACGCTTGCATTTTACCTTACGTAGGCACAGCTGATCGTTATTTATGTTCGTTGCAATGTTGACAACATTGTTGTCGTTCCACCTTATCAATGAAATTGACTTATCAGAATCTTGTAAAACATGGAAGCTTCCTCGTGGTTCTTTCTTCAATTCTTTCAAAGGCGCTTTTTAAACTCTATCGGAACGAATGGTACCTATGCAATTTATGTTTTCTTCCTTCAATGTATCTAGCAACTGTAAGGAGTTGAAGAAATTGTCCATGAAAACAGTACTACCATGGGGCAAATAGTGTAGACATAAATTTTCTGATACTGATGAACCCAGAGTTTTCCCCTCCTTATTATTTCCTGCACCACAGTATGGATCGAATTTCAATAAATAGCCTTCAATTGTTGTTAGGCACCAAAATTTGAAACTGTATCTAATTGATTTCCCTCTTATGAATGAATTGTTTCATATGATGGTGACCGAAATATGGTCATCCAAGGAAAAATTTTCTCCCAACGGTATAGCCAAAATTTGAGAAATATGGTTCAGTTGATCTATCAGGGGTTGAACCTTATACAGTTTATTATTTTGATCTATTGTGTTGTTATCATTGAAGTGTAAGTAACGATGTATAGCTTCAAATCGATCTCGTGAATGCTGTTACTCACTAGGGAATTGAAAGCATCAGACTTCGTTTGCCAAAACAATCTCATGGACGGTAACTTGCAATAACCAGATAAAATCAATATTCCCAAATAGATATACATTTCTCGAGTGGTAACAGAAAACGAATGATTGCCTTTGAAGATCGCATACCTTTGTGTTTCGTCGCAAATTTTTTGAACAAATGTTTCAGAAAGAACATTTTGAATAAATCAAGTGGTATTAAATTTTGATCCCTTATAGTATTGACTATGTTGGGCGTCGGAGTTTTTTCGACAGAAGTTCTCTCTTCACGTTCGATCAAAATGTAATTATGCCAGTTCCTCTTCTTTCTATCTTTATTGTTCGCTCACCCTGACGTCGTACGTTTGGTGGGTGCTAGTTTGTATTCGTACTCTTTTTGAATTTCTTTGCTAACTCTGTCAAAGGTAAGTTATCATCATCATTATCATCACAATTCTGAGGAACATTCAACTCAAACATTTCAGTACCATTATCATCACTATTCTGAGGAATATTCAACTCGACTATTTCAATACCATTATCTCCACCAACGGCGTATATTTCCATCGTTTGTCTCAGAACTCCTTCGCCAATATCCTTTAGTCCAAAATCTCCTTCTTCGTCGCTTGGACCGTCATCTCTATCGCTGTCTTGTACATCTTCAGGTGGAAATAACACAAAATCGAGATGATCACAATTTTTTACATTTGAATAATCTTCATCCACTTCGCTCAATTCGAAAATATAATTCATTAGCTCCTCGGCATCTCGAGGATCCTCTGGGTTATACTTGCGTTTCCTGCAATAGAACCAACCCATTACTTCCTGTAATATGATGTATCATGTGCTACAATTGCGACCTCCTAGCTCATACATATATCCAAAAATGAACGTTCTGAACTCTTAATCTGATAAAATGAACCTTGATTGTTAGAGATCAATTTTTGTAGGAAAAACTGAATCAAATCTCACCTTATCAGCATCGTTGAAGCTAAATAAAATCTCTCCTCACTTCCTTCACGCACTATACTTCCCCGTCCCGCACCGAATCGAAGACAGACTTGTACTAATGCTAATTCGTTACACGAATATCGAACACAACGGATGGTTCAGACATGTCGTCACCTGTAAAGCGGTCGTCTCTGGGATATGATATATGATATCATAGGCATTAATGGGTTAATGAGGATGAGATTTGTCAACTTTTCACTTTTTATTAAGGATGAATTGTCTGTTCAGTCTTTTTTTAATAATTCAATGAGGTAAGTTATATTATTCAACTAAAATTCCAATCAGTTGAAAACTGTTGTCTTCTTCTAAAGTAGAGTCACTGATGCTCGACGGTTTGAGGAAAACGCAAACTTTCAAAAAAAAATAAATATATATTCATAAAAACAACCGTAGCTTCTGATATAGGATTACGATAACTTTTAGAAATATATATTTTGTGATAACATTTTGAGAGACAATCAAATCAAAATTTTTTTCGAAACTTTAACAACTAAAAGAATACATCACAAAAAAGTCACTTGAACGAATAGTTGACACACCACTAGACATTTATAAAGTTTGAAATCAAATATGTAATAATCCCAGAAACATGGTCTAACCTTATTATTATTATTATCCATCGACTTCTTAAAAGTTTTGATATAAATACTAATAGCTTCATCATTTTCTTCAAATAAAGTTTGGGACTCATCACAGGTTATCTTAGCCGTAACTTCTATGTTGGGTTTAGCTACAGAACGAAACAAACGTAATTGTGATATCTCTTTTTGTCAGGAAATTTAACACTTGCATAGTCATTCAAATTTTGTTTTATTGCTTTAAACATTCATTTTCGTCATCACTGCTAGGTTCATCATATATATCATCCACTAACGTTTCTTATTGTAGTTAGTCTGTTTAGATAGGTTCTTCACTGTCCTTTGTCCTTTCTTAAATAACTTAATACCAGTCTTAAATTTTCGTGCTTCTTCAGTCTGTTCTTTCTCTTTCATTTCCTCTGCTCATCTTCTTTTCTCTTCCAATAGTTCAGTTTTTTTCTCTTTGTTCTCGTAGTATCTTTGCCATTTAATAGTTACTACAGAAGGCATTTTTTCTCTCCTTTTTTATCAGTTCTTTCAAGGTGTTGGCCAAAATAAAGCTCTTTTGAATGGAATAGGTATTACCGTACCTGATTCCTTCGAGAACTTTCTCTTGGTGTATAATGTCTTAATGGTTCTGTCAACGAATCTGTGTCTTGTGATGTGGATGGCATTAATGGATTAGTATTTGAGCTTGTTGTAACTGTTGACAGTGTTGCAGTGCTTTGTTCTGATATTAATTTAATCAAGATGGAGAAGTTTTCAGCAGATGGTAAGGTTTTCTGTTTGCTCTTAAATATTTTTATAAAATTTGAATAATTCAATGTCTTCCATTTGCGCATATCCAATCATTACAACCTCGAAATTGTGTAGGTTTATAGGCATCAATATATTTTTACAAGAATGTAATCCCAAATTCGAGTTCTTTAATCCTTGCCAATTTTTGTAATTCTGTAAATTCTTCTATTGGTTGTTCTGATATATAACACACTTCATTCGGATTCCATGGCGAAAATCAACTTTTACGAAAGCCATTTCAGAATATCTCAGACGATAATGCGTCTTTCGGACTTTGTTCAACAATGAAGAAAAATGAGCGTTTGGCAAATTGGGAGTGTCTATATTTTCTAAACGCCAAGAAGGTACTGTTCTACATACACCTTTCAGGCTCCTGAAAACTGCAACATCCATATGTTGTGTCAATCTATAAAATAGATGATTCGAATATCATTGTCATTCAACCACTTATTGAGAATATTTGAAATAATATAACACCTCAAATTACAGGAACGCACAAACTCAATTCTCGGTATTCTCGGATACTTAAAAACTACCATTTGCAGTATAACATCACCTCTATCATAATCATCAAGAACAGTAAAGTATTCTCTTTCATTCAAATTAATTTGCTGGTAAGCTGATTTTTCCCCTTTGGCTGCTAACACCTTGCTGCCTATTGGATTTAAAAAAAATCCGTCTGATCCATATTTAAATTTCTAGAAGGTTAGTTCGGAATATCTTTATAGTTGCTAACCTCTGCAAACCTATTCTTCAACTGAGATTTAACTGAAGGTCCGGTCATAGTTAAATTTCGTGGCTGTCTTGGAATAAGATCAGAGGGGCATTCCAAGAATATATTATATCATCTTCCATCCATCTTTGAAAGTTTCTATGTACATAGCATTAATGATTTTTACAATATCCTGTAAATTTTCTTTCTCTATTGAAAATTCTTTTTTCACTATTTCTTCAACCAACACTACAAGCATCGCTTCAGTTTCTTCTGAAATGTAACATGTTCTTATGCTATATAAAGAATAGAACTCATAGTTGACATCATATATCCCAATAAATGACTTTTGATACAGTAGTCAAAGATGGCTGATTCTTGACAGTAATTTGTTTATTTGGGATAGTGGGGATATTTTTGTCAAAATAAATTGAGGAATTTAATTTATAGTATCAATGGATGACGTGCATTTTATTGTTTGAGATTTTCACTTTTTCCGAGCTAATGGTAAACATGTATATTTTTTAAATGAAAGTGAAAATAAGAAAAAGACGTTCAACACTACTAAAGAGTATCATATCTTCATAAATGAGTAAGAAAAGTTCTTAGTAATATGAATGAAATTATGCATAAGAAAAGAAGATTTCTCAACATGTGCCTTCCTTTAGTTCACGGTTAGGCATAAATTCTAACCTAACCTTATATAATAACTTGATAAAATCTTAATCAACCGTTCATCCAGAATCTGAAGTTCAATCAAAAAAAACAAGGAAAATGCTTTGTGAATCTCACCATCACTCAAAGCCAACAATTCACAAATTGACTATAGTTTTACATCGTTCGAAGACTTACTAATTTAAATAATATACATGCGTTCTCATTTTCATAATATATCCTTAGTTGGCCATGCCTGTTTCAATTCTCATCCTTAGCTTATTAATTATATTCAATATAAGCTTAGTTTAGTGAAGATTTAGCTACACTATAATTATATTTCAATTCTTTTGTAATTCCTAATTTGAATAATTTCTAATTGGCTTTAGGAACTTATAATTATCACATTAATTTGTTTGGTTCTTGTATTTTCAGCATAGTTAAAATTTTGAAGCATCCAAAATAATGACAATAAGATGTTTTCGCTGATTTGGATTTTGAAAACTTATAAAATAACGTTTCGCAGTACTTGTGAGGTTCTCAGGGCTACGAACGCTGTATAGAGATAACGCAGTTACGTTTCTATAGACAGCATACCAAATCCGTAGAGTCCGATGCGGATCTACGGACGCTTTCCTTAATATCGCATTGTGAATTCTGCCGATAATAATCTTAGTTCATTGAATTGTTTTCGGAAGGTATTGCATAGAAATCATCCCAAAAAATTCAAGGCGATGTAGACAAAGATATCGCCTTTCCTTTGAGTCCTCACTCGACCCATCTTCCCTATTCAAAATGTTCAAGGATTGCAACCCCCGCTTAGGAGGTTGATGTTTCAGGCAAGTTTTGTACCCCAAAAGATGTCCCCCTTGAAACAAAAATTGACCTGTTTTTGCGTAGATATAGCCTCTGTTTAGTTTTCGTTGTATATATATATATATATATATATATATATATATATATATATATATATATATATATATATATATATAAAATCCCTTTCACCATCTGAAATGGTGTAGGGTCTACAATATATTAACATTTCATGAAAATTCGATATATCAACAATATTGTTCATATATGAAATTTCTCCATTCAATCTTCTGTCTGCGATTGTTTTAGCCTCTATCCAATTTTTCCCCTGTTGTCCCAATATTTCCGCTATTACTCCATCCCATGTTTCTCGTGGTCTACCTCTTTTTGTCTCCCTTATACGTTTGACTTGCCGTGTATAATCCATTCTCTGAAGATGTCCTACCAGGTGAGCTGCCTTTTCTCTATAAATTTCAAAGTTGATTCAATTTCTAATTCCTTCCGTATGACAATGTTCTTTAGCTCATCTCTCTTTGTGACTCCCTTCACCCTCTTAAGATATTTCATTTCGACAGCTTGAATTTTACATTTTTGGTTTTTATCTAGAACCCATGACTCACATCCAAATGTCAGTATTGGCCTATAGATAGATGTGAATACACTAATTTTTGTGGCTTTGACACTTCATTCTTATTTATGAACAATTTCATAGCTGATAGCATAATATGCCTTCATGGTCTTTTCGACCCTATCATTGATTTCCGCATTTTGCTTTCCTGATTCTTCGAGTTCAACTCCTAAGTACTTATATTTTTCCACTTGTTCTATTTTTGTCCCCTCTATCTGCATATTTATGTCTTCCTTTTCTGTTCCAATCACCATTAACTTAGTTTTTTCTTTGTTTATTTTCATACCACTCTTCTCTAATTCTCTGTTCCATATATTCAAGTAGAATTTTCTGAAGATCTTTTTCATTGCTGGCCATTATCATTATATCATCCGCGTATGTTCCTTCTGATACTTCTACTTGCTGTAAGTTTCTATATCCAATCTGGATTTTCCTCACTTCTGTCGAGCAATTTTTTATTATTTCATCCATAAAGATTATAAACAACAGAGGTTAAGCCCATCCCCCTGTCCTCCGTTGTCTTGAAATACTCGGATCTCTTGTTTCCGCTTATAATGCAATTTCTATTACTTTCATATATATTTATTATCAGTCTTATAATTTTTGCTGTGATTTCTCTTCTACGTAGTATTTCCCATAATATTCGTCTAGGCACCCTATCAAAAGCTTTTTTCAAGTTCATGAACGCTAGGTATATTTTCGTCTCCATTCTGGTAGATTCTTCCATCAATATCTTTATGCTGAATATATGATCTTGAAGACTTTTTCCTTTTCGAAATCCACTTTGTGTCTCTCCAAATGTTCTTTCAATAATTGGCCTCAGCTTCATATCTATTATTTGTTCATATATTTTCATAGCCGTGCATAATAACGTGATTCCTCTGTAGTTGCTACATTCATGTTTGTCACCTGATTTGTTTATTGGGATTATCATTGAAATCTGCAAGTCTTCTGGGATTTGTTCTTCTTGCCATACCCTATTATATATTTTCAAAAGCATGTCTTCCCCATATTGTCCCATATTGATCATTTCGGTCCTAATCTTCTCATAGCCTAATGTTTTCCATTTTTCGAGCGTTCCTGTAATTCCTGTTTTCTTATCTTTTCTTGGTCTATCTTCTTCTATGCAAACTTCACTATCCTCTAATCCGTTTCCTCCTCTCCAAAGTAGCTCTTGAAAATATTGCTTCCATCTTTCCATTACTTTCCTGTCATCTATGAGTATTTCTCCATTTTTGTCCTTGACATGAAATGTCAAAGTTCTTTTTCTTTCTACATGATTTAACTATTTATAGAATATCTTTTGGTTTGCTTTGCTCTCGGCTACTATTTTTCCCCCGAATTCGACCCATTTTCTTTTAGATGCCAAGACAAGATCTTCTACTCGTTTTCTTTCTTGTTTGTATAACTCATATTTCTCTCTAGTTTTACAGTTGAGATAATTTGCTCATGCTCTCTTCTTAATTCTTACTTCCTCTCTAATTGCATCTGTCCACCATGCCGTTTGTTTTGCGTTATTTCCCTTTCTGCTGCTTCCACATACTTCTTCAGCAGAATCGAGAAGAGTGCTTTTGAAATACTTCCATAAGTCTTCTGTGCTCATATTGTCTGTTACATCTTGTATATTTTCTAGTTTCCTTGATATGGTTTGCTCGAAAATTTTGGCGTATTCTGGATAGGCGAGTTTGTAAGCCTTTATCGATTCATATTCGATCTTTTTGTTATTGATATCTCTTTACCGTCGTCTTTCAGTTCCTTTTTGTTTTACTCAAAAAATTATATTGATAAATTGGCTTATAATATTCGCATCCAAATTCAAATTATTTTCACAAGGAAGTCACAATCGAAGTTCAGATGATTCCATCCGTAAGTTGTTATTCGTAAGAAATAGTTTTCCATATTTTATCATTTTGACCATGTGAAAGAGATTATTTGGAAACAGAATATACATTATCCATCGAAAATATCATTCATTTTAATTCATCACAGAAATGTGACCTAATTTCCATGTATAAACCTGTTAACATTTTTGAAATAGATCAATACAAATTTTATTTTCATAGAAGAACGTGGCAGTACGTCATACTAAACCAACATCGTACCGAAATGAACCGAATAACATGACATTGCCATATCTGACACACACAATATACAAAGTACATAAAACGAAACAATTTTATATGTGTGAAACTTGCCGATGGGATGAAAAAGGGAGGAATATGTGAAGAATTACCGGGTGTCCTCGCCAGATGGGTCATTAAAAGTATATGGAGAAAGGAATGACCGATGGGAGAGTTTTTTGTTTGTGGTCTTGAATATTATTCGTATTAAGTTCCGAAGATATTTTCAACTCTGTGTTACTTCCGGTTATACTGAAAGTTGAAACCATCTTTGTTATTTCCAATGGTATATTGCGTGTTTTATTTTTTTAACTGTAGAAAATTAAATTCTAAACATTTTCATTTCATATCATTGCCACTTGAAATCAACTGAAAGGAAGATATGAATTTTTCAATCGGAATTTTTCTCGCTAGGACCCTGAAATTCACAGATTATATGACCGGAAATCTTTCAAATAATGCATTTCTATCTCTCAATACGAGCCATCTCAAAATCTTCATCAAAGCAATCCTGTTTAGAATTCCGAGAGCATAGTGCGAAATCAATTTGAAGTGGATTGAATCTGACTTCTGGATTTTCTTCTTTTTTAGTAGGTATTCTTGATTACATCAGTTACTTGTCAGGAAAGTCATCTTTGAATTGTTATTGATTTTAGATCTAGACTTTTTGAAATCCACAAATTGTCCTGAAACAGAATATTTATATTTTTCAGCACAATTGAAGAAATACCTCCATGGTTTTTTCGGTTGGCAATATTTTGAAAAGTACATACACCTCTAACCATAAAAAAAAATGACATGCTTCATTTAGCGAGGTATTACTGGTAATTCGAACATGACTTTCCTGACAAGTAACTGATGTAATCGAGAATACCTACCAGAAAAGAAGAGAAACGAGAAGTCAGATTCAATCCACTTCAATAGTAATTGATTTCGCACTTTTCTCTCGGAATTGAATTGATGAAGATTTTGAGATGGGTCTCTACTGAGAGATCGAAATGCATTATTTGAAAGATTTCCGGTCATATAATCTGCCAATTTCTGGATCCTAGTGCGCAAAATCGTAGTTCTTGGGATAAAATCGCGAATAACTCGGAAACGATGCATTTTAGATATAAGGAAACAACAGATAGATGCCTATTAATAATACTAGTAAAATGGTTTGTGCAAAAATAGGTAGTCTAATTTGAAAAAAACGGACTTTTGTATCTTTGAATGTACTACGATTTGCCACATACTTTGCAAACACCTTGTATACCGTGAAGCCTCTAAATGCATTGAATTCTGCTGAATGAGCCTCTTACAACAAGCTAGAAATAAGCGATATTGAATGATATTTAGTATTTTCATGATGCGTGACCATCCAAATTCCCAAAATTCCGATTGAAAAATTCATATTTTCCTTTTGGTTGATTTTAGGTGGCAGTGATATGAAAAAAAATTGTTCAAAATTTAATTTTCTACAATAAAAAAATAGAAACATTACATTATGCCATCTGAAATAACGAAGATGTCAACTCTCGGTATAACCGGAAGTATCACAACATTTTCGGAACTTAGTTCGAATAACATAAGCATAATAGTATGCTTTTCATTTAATATGACTAACCTAATTAAACTTGTCATCGCAAAAAATAATTGTGAAATTAGGAAAACGTGATGATACCTTAAAATTCTGATAATCACTGTGTGTGTCATTGACAAAACTAGAAATCCTTCTGGCTATAGTTCACAAGATATGAAGTTAATTCGGAAATATAGCTGATCATTGTATATCTTTTGGCCACTGAAAATTCAGGCATTTAGCTTTATTTAAGTAACAACGTCACAAGAGAGATAACAGCGATACTAGTTATGAATGTAAGAATATTTTAAAATTTTTTGCAGAAGTAGGATGGAAGGGGATTTTCGACATTTCATTTATAATGATGTATTTAACGTCTCTGCAAATTTTCAGCTCTATGCGAATTTTGGCTAGGTCAAATGTCTATTTTGACTGGACTAGAAGTTGTACTGTTACAACGACCAACTTTGATGTTAGGTAGAAATGAAACGTCTTGCTCTTGCTCAAATTAGAGATGATATCAGCGACCACTTTTCGGTGACTGGTATACCGGTGACAGTGTAGTCACTGTGATAATTAACAAGTAGATCATTGAATTAGCGACTTACGATTGGCGAAGCATTGATATCTAGTTAAGGCGATCCTGGAGCCCTGTTCTCTTGATATGTTCGAATCAAGCATTATTTAGTTAGTAGTATCACGAAATGAACTCACCTGAATTATGTTATATAATATTTATATCCTGGAATAAACATATACATTCTAACAGTATAAAATAGAACTGTTTCCGGGAAATAAAATATAAAATACTTAACAAAATACAACTTAGCAAACGAAAACGAACTCGAAAAGAAAATATTGCAAATATCACCAAAAATTTTTAGAGAATCACAGAATTGTGCCTGTTAAGTTCAAGATCTCAGCGTATTAGCGATGACTTTGGTCGCTGTTATGATTTGATAACGATTACCGGTAATCGTCTTGGTATTTCTACAATCAAGAGGTCTTGCTGGGAAAAAAAACAAGTATGAAAAGGAGAATGCAATCAAAGACTAATTATGGGGAAGGATCACTACTATGGTTTCTAGCTACATGTTCATGATAGTTGTTTTTTATTAGTGTTTCTAAGAGTTTTTCATCGAAAAATAAGATGTGATTTTTTGCTATGTTAATATGGTTTTAAATCCGATACCTTCCCGTTATTGCTAGCTCGAGAAAATTGATATAACGATTCTTTTCATTTCATACCTTGAATTCAATTCTTGAATTGAGACTATTTGTGAAAGAAATTATTCGTTTGTCTAAATTTTTCATGAAAAGCTATTAAAATAGCATCCATAGATTCGAACTAGAATTTAGAATATGTTTCTTTGTTCGAAATTTTGTTTTATTGATATTAATACATCAGAAATCTGAAAATCTTGGCCCAACCGATTTTATACTTAATTGGAATAAGAAAATCACAAAATTTATAAAATCTCCTTCGAACAACTAATTCTGAATTGAAATAATTTGATGAGAAAATCATTTTTATTCATAAACATCAGTCATTTGAAGAAAACGGTTATAAGAGAAACATATTGGTTAACGATGTATGTAATACATTTGCAAAAACTCACATTTCTGTTCTTTTGACCAGGACAGTGGTCCAAATTGATTTGGCCGGTCGAAACTGGTTGGAACTGGTTTCCACCACCTAAATTTTTTTTCCACACAATTATATTATAGAAGAGTGTAACTAATAATTAGGATATAATTATAATAATATAATTTAGAATCGTATAAAATATATGTAGTGAATTGAAAAATACCAAAGAGGTATCACACAATCCCTTTCTCACATGGAAAATTTCGTGGTGGTAGTTAACAGCGGTAAGGCGATGATGCGCAAACATTAAAATGAGAGACAAATATTTTTCTGAACTAACGGAATTGATTTTAATCAATTGTTCTGCTTAAACGGAGATTTCAATTCGTTACATGTTATTCAAGAAAGTAAATAATTGCGTTGTCGTATAGAGAATGGAATCATTTTCTTTTTTGATTAAGGAGGTCGTTACTTGATGAAAATCGATATACATATTTTCAATGAAATAAAACTATGGTATTTGGATTTTCACTATATTAACAAAACTGACCGGTTTCACCACACTGTGGCTTCATCAGATAGATACATCAAATACCATAGTTTTATTTCATTGAAAAAAGAATGCAATCACACGAACACTTCATTCCCATTCAAACACTTGGGATGGAAGCTTCCAGGAGTGGGGACTTGATAGAGGGAGAACGAAATATGCAACAAAAAAATCTCCCCCTCCAATCAAAAATTGACCTGTTTAAGAATTCACAGAAAAATCATACCAACCAAGTTATTCGCGATTGTTCGTTTTTATTGGAACGCACTTTGTATAATAAATCAATATATCGTAATATTATGCATGTCAATAATTTTAATTCGGAGAATTCGAAATACTGTTGAAGGCAATTAAATTTTTGTTCTCCACAAATGACGTCGCCTCAAGTTCAATAAAGTGTATATGCAATTCGATCAAATTGATCTCGCTTCGAGTTGCTAAAAATGTTTAATTAATTAACAAGTATTTGCGAAATTTCAAACATTAATTCTCAATTATGTCTTACGAGAATGAAAAATATCAACTTGTTTCAGGGTCCCCCACCTCAGGGTGGGCAGATCAAGTTTACGATAGCAGACACGCTGGAGAGGATTAAAGAAGAATTTAATTTTCTGCAAGCACAGTACCACACGTAAGTAATACAATTAATCTATCACGATTTTTGAACTCAATTAGAGACTCTGCTTATCACTTCTAACTATGGACAATTATCGTTCATTTTGTATTTTCTTATTTCATTTTACGCGTTTGTGATAATAAAACTTTCTTCATGTTTTCTTTAACTAAACATGGAAGAATTATCTGGTCCTGGAGAATTCACTTTAGGGTAATTTTACAAAGAACAGTCTTTATTTTTAAACGTCACTACTGAAGCGCACCAAAGTCTAGGAATGAGCTGAATGAAAGAAAGATCACCATATTGATTATGATGTCTTATCTTGTCATTTGGAAAAATGTTCATGATTTGGTCGAGCTGGCGGGCATTGCCGTAGATCATTTGTCTTTATAGACTTTATAGTCTACTGAGCGATACGACTGAACCCAAGTTGGTACGGCGTGTCACGTCACTCATAGGCAAAAGCGCACTATGCTACTATACTACTATAGCAGAAATACTGCTCAGCATGAGAAAGAAGTGTTTGAATATTTATGATTTAATTGTTCTGTTGGTAATCAGTTTAAGTTTTGGTATCTATCTTTCCAAATCAATGAACTGTATGCAATAAATCTTAAATCTAAGTTCTAGTTTCAGAGGTCGATAAAATTTAATTCGGACGCAATTACTAATATTTAAAAAATTCGCTAATATCGCTTCGCATTGACCTAGAAATATGAAATTTAGCGAGGATTAATGAGTTTTAGCACGAATAATTTGTAAATTTGTAGATTCATCGTGAAGGCAGAATTTGTCGTTATAACGAACGAATTAACCTTTTTCTAAGAATCACGTAAAGAACACAACCGGAAAATGAGGTTGTTCGTGTCGTTTTTTTCTCAAATATTTTTACTCTTGAAAGGAAATCAAAAGCTACAAGGTAGTTCTCTTTTATCTAGAATAATGAAATTTTTCAAGCAGCAATGTCGTTCATCCATACTAAACTTCGCTCGGATTGTCAGCTTTCATCGAACACTCTTTACAATAATTACATTTTTAGCATTGAAAGAAATATCCATTCGGACCCGCAAAGTTTTTGGAAACATATTAACACAAAATTAAATAATTTCGACCTTCCAAATCACATGGAATTAAATGATACAAGTAGCTCTGATGGAGGGGAGATTGTCAATATGTTTGCTGATTTTTTCTCTACAGTATATAGTGCGGAAGTTATTGTTCCACCAGAAATAATATATGATCAAGCTGTAAACGTCTGAAATCTAAGCTATGTGTTGGTCCGGATGGTGTACCTAATTATGTTCTTGAAAAGTGTGTGAGCACTCTATCTGGTCCTATTAGTTCAATGTTCAATTTACCTCTAAAGTCGGGAAGTTTCCCAGCCTTTTGGAAATAAAGTTTTATTGTTCCCATTCTTAAGTCTGGCCAGAAAACACTTGTCAACAATTACAGGGGTATATCTATTCAATCTGTTATTCCTAAAATGCTGGATAGTCTGGTATGTAGTTATTTATCTTGGAAGTGTTGCTCCATTATCATTAATGAACAACATGGATTCTTTAAGGGACGGTCCACAATTTCTAACTTAGTCTTATATATTAATGACATTGTTGATTGTTTTGAAGCGGGTTATCAGTTTAATGCCCTATATACGGATTTTTCGAAGGCCTTTGACAAGGCCAATCACAACTTGTTAATAGCCAAATGGGTGCTCTTGGTGTTTTTTATGTGGAAGCTCTCAAATAGTTAAATACAAACATTTTCGTTCTAAAGCGATTTCAGTGATGTCCGGTGTACCACAGGGTTCCCATATTGGCCCAATTTTGTTTAACCTTTTCATTAATGACATCAAATGTACCTTGGGTACTGGATTTTTATTATTTGCGGATGATATGAAGTTGTTTTGAGTTATCACAGATATAACTGATGTACAATATTGGCAGCGTCAAGTTGATTCTTTGTTGAATTGGACTTAGGCTTATTCATTATATCTGAATTTTGACAAGTGTCAAGTTATCACTTTTCATCGTTCCAATTCTGCGGGTATACACCAATAGTTTTTCAATGATAGAGAGTGGTCGCGTGTTGATTGTGTTCGGGATTTGGGTAAAACACTTGATAGTCAGTTGAATTTCAAAGAACATATAAGAATTATAACATCTAAGGCTTACCGGGTGCTGAAGTTCATTGTTCGACATTCCGTAGGATTTACTGTTGACACCTTTAGACTCCTGTACTGCTCGTTAGTAAGATCTAATTTAGAATATGGAACCTGTATATGGTCTCCTTTTTATTTTTGTGATATAGATAGTTTAGAGAGGGTTCAGTGTAAATTGTTGAGATATCAATCATTCAGGTATCATCGTCGAATTGTGAGCCTCGATGTCATGCGTATTACTTATAGCTTAGAGCTTCTTCAAATTAGGAGATAGGTCTTTGATTTATTTTTCTTTTATAAGATCATAAATGGACTGCTGAGTTGCCCAGATCTCCTGATGATAGTCAACTTCAATCTGCCTTTAAGGATTACTCGACACACTCCTCTGTTCCGACCTAAACGTTGTAGATATAATTATAGTTCAAATTCATATGTTAGCCGCACTGTATCTGTGGTCAATGATCTTGGCGGGGGCCTCGAATTTTTCGGTGTTTCGTTTTCATGTTTCAGGTCAAAAGCAAAAGCATTAATGAGTACTTTGTAATCAATAGAATATATTTTTATTTTTAAGTTTAAAAGGGGGTTGCCGGTTTATATTCATTCAATGTAATCAACAATTGTATGAAATGAATAAAATAAAAATAAAATAAAAGAAAAATATGAAAACTATAGATTTGTAGTTCCATAACAGAAAGAATGCGATAATAAATCTATTCGTATATTCTCAGAATCGCATGGACGTTTCAATTGATCATTCCTATCGTCTCAAGAAATTCTGTAAGGACAAATTGTTCAAAGCAAGTATGATAATCGGAAGCTATGCGAAAAATTAAATTGAACTAAAGAAAAACTGTTTCTACAAATGTAAGCAGATATTTGATACCATGTGGTTTGATTGTCGGAATGTTAGAAATCTTTAAGGTATCGTATTTCATCGGAGAATTTCAGGATTGACATGGAAAATACACACAACCAAATTTATATGGAATCACCCGATATTCTGAATATTACCTCAGGGATTTTGGAAATTTCGAAGGATTGTTAGAATTGATCCTTTTTGAGATATTTCAATTGAAAAAAGAAATAAATGAAGGTTCATTTCAAGAAAGAAACAATTGAAAGAAAATAAGATACTCTTTCCACATGTAGTAAAGAAAACTGAAAACTCGACCTCAGTAGCTTGTATTACCTCCTCTTGCCCTGATACAAGCCTGAATCCGTCTAGGCATACTTTGGATTAGGTTTTAGACTTCCTCTGGGGTGATATCTGTCACTCTTCTGTAGCGGCTTGGATGAACTGTTGCTTCAGAGATCATCCCATAAATGTTCGATAGGATTTAGGTCTGAATAGTTCAAAATAGCGATTCCATTTTTTCGAGATAATGTCGCGCGAGATTGCTGGTATGCGAAGGAGCATTATCTTGCATAAAAGTGAAATTCTCACCGTGGGCACCGCGCCAGAGTCTCACTATGGGCTCCAGCACTAGGTCCACGTAGTTTCTAGCCGTTACACTCACAGAAAACAAAATCAAACCTGTTTTGCCTCCCAGCATAATGTCACCCTAAACATCACACTATCCCCTTGGTATTTGGGAATTTATCTTGCTGCTCGGAGTCTAGCTTGTCTTCCACGACCCCTCAAAAACCGAATCCGGCGGATTTGATCGAACACCAATTCTGGCCTCATCCCGAAAAAAGAACATTTCGCCAATTCTCAATATTCCAACTTTGGTACTCGATACACCAATTAAGTCTGTTAATTTTTTGTTGTCTGGTTATCACTGGAACTCTTAAGGGCCTTCTGCTGTATAAACCCCTTGAACGAAGTCTTTGACGTATCGTTTCGACTGATACACTGATGCCTATTGCTTCCAGTAATCTGTGATCTTCCTACGACTTCTTCTAAGCCTA
Source organism: Cryptolaemus montrouzieri (assembly GCA_013387265.2). Lineage (NCBI taxonomy): Eukaryota > Metazoa > Arthropoda > Insecta > Coleoptera > Coccinellidae > Cryptolaemus > Cryptolaemus montrouzieri. Next base: position 40,227,431 of record JABFTP020000124.1, on the reverse strand, counting down.
TTTTGCAGAGATTGTAGCTCCACGTATCAGGCGTAGGTTTTTGAAATCCCCTGTGATACCCCCACTGTGGCCGCTATATCCCTCTGTGTCACCCCTTCTTCAACGAGAGCAATTATTCGACCCTTCCACATCATACAATCCAACCTAAGGCATGTTCAATTATGATTATAGGCTTTTTAAATTCTGAAATACACAGTTTCAAATCTCTGTGACGACTGAGTACAATATCCCGAACATGTGGTGATAATTCATAATTTCTTGTCCAGTTTTTTACAACAAAAAACTTCATTCTTCACAAGTAGTCGAAGATCCATGGTTAAAAACAATCAATAATGCAAAATAGCGAGTTATATCATATAAATTTGGTTGTGTGTATTTATCAATTTCTTTAGTATGTAAGTATTGATATACCTTCAAGCTACGAAACCATCGATGCACGAGTCGTATTCTATTTGAGAGGTAACGGAATCGAGGTAGATCTCAATTGTAATTCATACAGTTCTGAGTCTTTTGAATGTAATTGTCGCATTTCCGACTTGACAAAAGAGACTCATTATATTTCATTGCTTCAACTGATTTCAAAGTTTGGGTACTGTTATTTCCAAAACATGTCATACCTTAAGCTTATGCTGCAACATAAAATTTTGAAACTGATTAGTACTAATGCAGGCCTTTCCTACGAAAATTTGACCCCCTCTAATTCACAAGAAGGCAGCTCCAGCGGAAAACGCTGAAACAAATCGATTGTATTTCGAAGGGGACCATTGTTTATGCCTACTTTAAGCATGTTAGATCAACCCCTTACCACTATCACCTGCCTAAAAAATGATCATTGGGAATATGGGTACAGAGGCACATCGTTAGAAAGGTCTTCATATTATCTATATGAATAATAATTTTTTGGAGTTAAAATTTTGATACAGGGTGATCTACAAAAGATACATACTTTCATTCAATAATTGAGCATCTCTTCCAATCCTTTGTATATTGAATTAATGATAGTACAGTTTGATATCAATCTTGAAGAAGATGTTTCACTATGTTAATTTGAAAATACAGGGATCAAACTCCTTACCTTATACTTTAAAACTTTAGAATTTCAATCGCAAAGAGTATTATGTGACACCTCATTAGAAATGTCTGTTGGTACTCTGAACGAAATTGGTCAACACTTCGTGTTAGGGGTCTATACAAAGTGTTCCAATCGATGTAGTTATTCCGTTAGGTAGATGGGTACTTCGGATCGATTTATTCATATTCAAATATTGTATTCGACGTAAAAAGGAATCAGCAGAAGACAAAGTAGAAGCTGTACTCGATACGGCAGTGGGCTGAATGTGTCCATTTTTAGATGAACCAATATAGCAACTTCAACTGCCCTATTTCTTATAGGACGAGCTACTTCAAGCTCTCAGTTTTTTTTCATTCTCAACTCTTGGGAGGAGGCAATGCCTGTCATACCTCAGGTGTCGCCGCAAAGATTATTTAATGTGTGTGTTCACTCACTTCTTGAAGAGGGCCAATTGTAAGTTATCGAAAAGATGTACTAGCGCTGTTCATTTCTGTTCGGCACTAAACTAGTTTCCTGAAATGTATGTATCAGAGATTTGACATTCGATTGAGTACACCAATTACGAGTTTATTAACAATAGATTGCAACTTTTCGTTGGATCACCCCCGGTATAAGTCGTGTAGTTAAGAAACAAAGTAGCAACTACAAATATAATTTTTTTTTTCAGTCTTTAGTCTGAATTATGTGAATATTGTAGTCTAGAGATATTTTAACTATAACCTAATCTATCCCTTATGTGTTGTGAATTTTGTCTTTCAAATCACAAATTTACAAAATTAAATTATGCTATTGGAATTATCAAATCATCCTCTTTGGAACACCTGCTACTTTATTTCTGATTATAATTCAAACTCAATACTCTCGGAGAGCATAATTTGAATGTTTCAAATAATTCAGAAAATATATCGTTTTCAGACGATTGAATGCATTTCAGATAAAATTAAATTGTTTGTCTTTCGAATTTAATCGGTGTGAAGTAAATGAACAATATTATTTACTGCCAAACGATTCCTGTTGGCTCGATTTTGAGAAGTTCTCTGTTCGAAATTATTTGGCAATTTGCCTTATTTAGCCTGAGTTATTGCTTGAGAACTTAATGTACAATTGAAAAATTGAATCAACTCCTAACATGTCTCTTCCACTCACTATGATATATAAAATTGGCGTATTATGTATGGTTAGCGATTTTACGTAATCCAATAATTTCATTTCTCAAATGCTGGTTTTTGTAATAAATCTGAAAACAAATAGTTGAATATTATTATAGTACGTGAAATATGTATAGAATTTTCTGAAGAATCCGAAATATCCACCTTTCCGCCTGTAGCATTCCCGATTTGTACTTGCTGGCGGTAATACGGGTCTCACTATATTTCAACAAAATATCGTATCTTTCAGATAACATACGATGAACCAGATGATGAATCTGTAAAAGAAGCTGACTAGTTATAAATATATATGATATGAATATATGAAAAGTCTGACTTTTACTGCTAAAACAACGATAATAAGTTCAAGAAACAATGAAAACTCTTCGTGCATAGTGTATTATAAAAACTCAAACTAACTCTGATCTTTAAAATAAAAATTGTATATACTTAGTTATTCTGCTTCTTTGGTCAAAGATCATTCAGAACTCATATAATTGTTGGAATGAAAATGCGAATGCATCAGGAAACCATCATTATTATAATTTTTATGTTTTATTCTTGAAATTAGATTGATGTTTCAATTATAACTTGAATTCAAATTTTATAGCTCGTTTATCTACTCTTCACACAGTTGTTACTGAATTCAAAATCAAAAACAAGTCAACGAATGTTCAAACACGTTACGCGAATTTTCACTATCATTTAAGCGGCTCTACTTTACTAATGACACTTTTCGCGATTAGCTCTATGAATGTTCACCTCAAGTGATTATTGTGATTATTGTGGTTTATAGAATTAGCTGGCGCCTTCAATATAAAAAAAGTGCAACTATGTAAGCTATAAATCGGTTAAACGCTTTGGTTAGGGTTAGTAGACGGCTCTATTTTGGGCATGAAACTAATAACACTTTCCGCGATTAACTCTATAATGTGTATAATTATCAGTGTAGCAGTCGTCTCAATTTTGGAAAAAGTGTAACGGTTATAAATCGGTTGAATGAGTTGGTTCGGTTTCACAAGGATTAGAAAATTAACGTACAAAATATTCGTATTTCTAAGGTTGGCGTGGCTCGTCAAATCAATCGCAAAAGTACCAGACCTACTATCCTCTGTACCAAATATAAGCAGTTAATAAAGTGGGAATTTTTTTCCGTTCAATGGTATTACTATCATCCAGATTGCTATTTTCCGATTGGATGAATCCAATAGAAAAAGAGAACGTTTTGCATGAAACGTAAATTTTTATTTTCAGCGAGTTATGTTTTGCATATAATTTGATTTTTCTTAGTTCTTAGGTGATAAACAGGGTGGGGACAGCCCTCCAATTTTCTTTTGTATTTTGTGAAGATGACATGATATCATATGACATCTTGGAAATATATATATATATATATATATATATATATATATATATATATATATATATATATATATATATATATATATATATATATATATATTTATATAGATATGTAAACTTGAGACAAGAAGAACTATTCAAAAATCCGTAGATCAATGAATAATCCTTCCTGACAAGAGCTAGTTCCCAAATCTGCCTGCCATGCACGCAGCCCCCAAGAGCCACAATAGTGCAACTAAGCAGGATGCCGAGAAACGAAGCGGAAGACTGCAGTTTCGCCCTTATTAGGAGCTCATCAGTGTCGCATATAGCTTCTCAGCATCCTATCAAGCTACATCGGGGTCTCGATAGCGATATCCCAAACATGTTCTATGGGATTCAAGTCGGGACTTCTGGCTGGCCATCTTAAAATATCAATTTCGGCAATTTGCAGAAATTCTGTAACTACTCTAGCTGCATGAGGCCGAGCATTATCATGCATATAAATGAAGTTTTCGCCAATCAATGGGCCAAAGGGTACAACATGGGGTTCAAGGATATCTGCGATGTATCTGGCCACTGTCATTCTTCTATTATTCACTAGGACTAACTCAGTTCGACCATGGAAATAAATGCTTCCCCACGCTATTACTGAGCCCCCTCTGAAATTTTCGTTTTGCCGGATATTGCATTTCTGATGCCGTTCTCCAGGTCGTCTGTATACAGGCATGGGTCTATCATTTGATACTAGACAGAACCTGGACTCGTCGGAAAAGAGAACATTCGACCATTCTGGAATACCCCAATTTACATGTTCCCTCGCAAACTGAAGTCTTGCAACTCGATGCTCTCTGGTAAGACGCGGGCCGGTAGAAGCGACCCTTGGTCTGATATCGTCTTCTCTGAGCCTTTTCCTAACAGTTTGCAATGAAATATGCACATTTCTGGAAAGTGCAAGTTCATTTTGTAGCATTCTAGCCGTACAGTGCAGTTAAACGAAGCCAACGATCATCAACTGGTGTTGTTATCCAATCTCTTCCCTGTCCAGCCCTTCTTCCATATTTTCCTGTTTCGTGGTACCGATTAATTCCTCTTGAAATAGTGCTTTGGTCAACATTCAACAAGTTAGCCACGTAACGTTAGCATCGCCCCTCCTCTAGAAATGTTACAATTCTTACCAATTCATAATCACTCAAATAACGCCCAAGACGTTCAGCAGCCATTACAATAAATTCAAAGACTCGAAAATCAACAAGATACACAGAAAACTTGCATTAATTTAGCGTGAAAACTGAAGAGAAATTGAATGAATACTGATAGTCAAATAAACTCATTCTTGTTTCAGACGTTTTTGAGGTCTTATGGCAACAAATGTTACTACATAGATAAAATTTTTTCCCCTTATATGTCCAAAAACATATGGTGACAAAGAAACTGCGATCGAGCTGCTTAATCGATTGTGGAATTCCGAATACCAGGTGATGCGACAATTTTTGTGGTGTGTGTATTATATTAATTTTTCTCAAGAATTAAGCTTCTAAGAGGTTCACAAACGTAACATCATCCCATAAATGGAGCTTCACTTCAGTTTGTCCATCAGGTGTCATGGAACATTGAAGATAAAAAAAAACTGAAAATGAAGTCTTTAAGCGGCTTCTGCAATAAAAGTACAAATTGTGATCATTGTTATGATGATAATAAGAAATTAAACTATAAATTATACTATACAATAGTTTAATTTCTTATTATCATCATGAGTAACTATCACGTAGTAACGTCGAAATCAATAAACTATTTGGTGTCATGACATACACGTCTAATGAAAAATCTCGTCTCCTGGTCGAGGATGTTAACGGTTCGGACTCGAGAGTCCAAGAACGAGAATTCATCTAAAATTAAACAAATCAATACACCAAAAGAAGGCAAACAGCAGACAGAGGATGAAGAACAACCGTCGACATTGAAAAAAGCATTCAAGAACGGTGACTTTATTCTAGGCAAACTATCATCACCAACAACAGAGTATCGTTACGTGGCTATGTGTACTGGTTCGGAAGAGGATGGCGAAATACAAGTAGTTGTCTGTAAAATAGTGGACAAAACCGGCAAATTATTCAAAGTTGATGAACAAGATATTTCATTTATCTCAGAAGATCAGGTTGTCCAGACACTCCCTATGTCAAATCTTGTTTTGATAAGGCAGAGGATGTTTTACTCCTTTAAAATGTCGGTGAATCGTAGAATAACTCATTTATAAATTTCGGATTTGTTCATACCTATTATTTCTAGTTATGTATTTTTTAATCATGTTTTCATTAAACCGTTTAGATTTTTTTCAAATTTATTCATTGTGGCAATTTAGATAAAAATTCTTTCCGTATAATACCCCTTAGGTCACTATCGTCCAATTTTTTCGTTCTCAGTCCCCACTCCATTTATATTTCCGCTTTGGAAGAGAAACAACAATTTGATCTGCTGCTAGCGTCGGTTTCGACTCATTCCAACCCCTCTACGAGCGCCACCCACAAGATTGATTATACGAATTCTTCACGAAACTCTTACACTCAACCAAACAGAAAGGAGTTTCTCCCTTAGCCATTTCCACGTTGTCAAAAGAAGATTAATTCACACACAAGCAGATTATGTTGGGATCCTTTTCCATCAAGTTTTATTGCATTCCTTGGTTCCTCTGTCGTTTTCGAGGATGTATCAAATCGCGTCGTTTTTGTTCCATTAGGCTATTTTATTACTCGGTAACGTTTTAATTGTCCATTGTGAAAAATCAAAATGTTTGAATTGATGGTAATTGTTATAACTGAATTCTGATGCTATATTAATTTCATCTATTTTTATCTTGATTGTTTTCAATTTCAATTTTTAGCTTTATCAGAGTTTGAAGTTGTTCCTTACAGTTATTCCTAGAAATATTCACAAAAATTTTGAGATTTTAGGTCTGAAGAAGAATTTATTTGAACAGTTACAGAAGATAACAGTCATCAATTCTTGTAATATTCTTCGTAGGTTTCTTTCCGAAAGAAATAATCAAGTAGAGTCATAGGTTTTCTCTTTAGTAATATGTATAAGCAGACAATTTTATAATTTATATTCAGAGCAGTACTCTATTCTATCGTTCATCACTTCACACAAAGAAAACTATGAATGAATAACATTCAGTGTTACTTGACTAAGGTCCGTACACTGGATTTTTGCCGAGGAGAAAGCCTCTGACACTACTCGTTGGTACATTGATGTCATAGTTTGTATATATTCTGGTAGACTGATATATTTTCATAACATTTAACGTTATCCTAATTTGTAATGATTCCAGGATATGTTTTGATTATTTTCCATGAAATCGGTTTGATTGCTTGAACAGATATATGGGCAACTCGTCGGGGTTAAACCCTTTATATATATATATATATATATATATATATATATATATATATATATATATATATATATATATATATATATATACCGCGATAAACTTCGCGTTTAGTCTATATATGTAAACTTGAGACAAGAAGAATTATTCGAAAATCCGTAGATCAATGAATAATCCCTCCTGACAAGAGCTATTTTCCAAATCTGCCTGCCATGCACGCAGCCCCCAAGCGCCACAATAGTGCAACTAAGCAGGATGCAGAGAAACGAAGCGGCAGACTGCAGTTTCGCCCTTATTAGGAGCTCATCAATGTCGCATATCGCTTCTCAGCATCCTACCAAGCTACTTCGGGGTACCCTATCAATTCCAGAAAGGACGCACTTCGTGCATACGTATGAGAGTCGCCCTCTATAGACCGACACGGCGAACCCGCTACCGGACTTCGAGAAAGATAATAAGGGCGAAACTGCAGTCTGCCGCTTTGTTTGTTGTATATACACAGTGTCAAAGTAATGCCACAACTTTATATGAATTTTCTCCCAAAATGCATTCCTGCTGAGTAATTTACCCCTAAAGTTAAAAAAAATAAAATAAATAATATTTTTACTATAAAATCTGTGTCTTTCAACTAAATGTTCTGAAATTGAAGACATTGTTTGGAAAAATAGTATTTTATAGGATGTTGGTTTTGGTTTTGTAATTTCTCCCCATATGCGTTCAGGGTGAACTACCTCTAACACTGTTAACCCTCAAAGTTTTTTACGTAAAAAAGCTACACCTCGAACCATCTCAAAAAAATGAACCATTAACGGGAAAAACGGACTCAAATTCAGTTAAAATATTTTCATTTATTTAATTTATTATTTTTTTAAATTATTTTGACCTTACTACACAGCCACTTTTCCCATTATCTGTTCAAATTGATAACCACCAACTCTTATGCAAGATCTACCCTTCGAAACAAGGGATCTTTGTAATTCAATATAAATTTGAAGATTGTTTTTTATCTCATTAGAATAATAAATTATTCTCTCAAGCAGCATATCTCTAACCCTAATTGGTATAGCATAACTTGGCTTTTTAGGTGGTTTAAGAAAACTAAAGGCTTCAGGTCTGCTGACCTAGGTGGCTAAATATGACCTAGGTCATATTTAGACGATCTCTAACTGCCTAACCTAAAAATGGTGGGGCACCATCGTGCATAAACCACTTATTCCAGATCACACTGGCCAGTGGAATATCCTTATTGTTACTTGGTTACTTGTGTTCGTAGAATATTTACGTACATATTGTTTTGTGCAACCAAACAGGAATATATATATATATATATATATATATATATATATATATATATATATATATATATATATATATATATATATATATATATATATATATATATATATATATAGTAGAATATTTAGTACGTACATGTTGTTTTGTGCAACCAAACAGGAATCAATAATGTAAAGACTGTGATTCCTGTTTGGTTGCACAAAACAATATGTACGTAAATATTCTACGAACACAAGTAACCAAGTAACAATAAGGATATTCCACTGGATCTGGAATAAGTGGTTTATGCACGATGGTGCCCCACCATTTTTAGGTTAGGCAGTTAGATATCATCTAAATATGACCTAGGTCATATTTAGCCACCTAGGTCAGCAGACCTGAAGCCTTTAGTTTTTTATTTCTTAAACCACCTAAAAAGCCAAGTTATGCTATATTAGGTTAGAGATATGCTGCTTGAGAGAATAATATATATATATATATATATATATATATATATATATATATATATATATATATATATATATATAATGTGAAGACTGTGATTCCTGTTTGGTTGCACAAAACAATACGTACATAAATATTCAAGTATATAAGTAACCAAGTAACAATAAGGAATAATAATAAATGCACTATTCTTGCTAAGTGCATGGAAAAAAATGTTACTTAAACAAAAATTTTCATGAACTATATGTATTCATTCGTTTATTTGAAACAAAGGGCTACAAAAATTGAAAGACTATATCCTCATGGATTATATGATGTTCAGAAAGTCAAAACACGACAGCAACAATGATGGATGATGATCCAAAACTCGCTAAGCCTCCCACTCTAATTAGATGGAGGCTTCAAGGTGAGTTAGATAATTTGAATAATGAATTCTTCCTAAAATTTCAGAAAAAACTTTTCGAATCGATTCTTTCTTACCTTACACTGACATTGACAAAAAATACTGATTTTATATCGAATTGCATTCACAGTTGAAATAACAAAGCGTTCGGCACTTCGTTTTTGACACCCGTTTTCTCTTTTGTGTAAAATCGAATTTGAAGTCGCAGTTCCGCTAACTCCTCAAATTGTCTTGATCATGTACAATTACAAATTATAGAAAAACAGACAAAATATTACTCAACATATTAAATCATTTCACCTAAATGATGAAACTAGAGACCTGTTGTTCTAGGCATTTTGGATCTTAACAATGCCATCTAGGCTTTATTCTCATTCAAATAAGAAACTGAAGAAAACGTTTCTCGAACAATACCCGAGATAATATCAACTTATCATATATGAATTCGTCTCAAAAACAAGAAATATGATTGCAACCCGCAAACGTATGAAAGTAATCATCACTGTCTCAAATCGGCACTACGATTTAGTAAAGTGGTGTTAAATTAAATCCGAGATGAATCGAGGCGGTAGAAACCGGCTTTGAAATAAATATTAAGCCGACTGAGACCAGGCTTCAAGCTTCAAGCCCTCAGGCCGTTTGTGATCCCTATCCGAATTCCAGTGGTTTTAATGTTCGTCGATAGTGAATATTTACATCTATATGTTCCTTTTCTCATTTGAGATTAGCATTAGTTATCATAGCTTTATTCTCTCTGAATGCATTAATAACTCTCTACAGTAATTTATTGACTAAGGTAAGCTATGTGGTAATAACCACAATATTGGTTACATTGTAGTGAATTTTTCTAATAAATTACTACAAACCTTATAACCCTTAATTAACTTAAAATAAACGAAATCGAAATTCACTCTTCTCATTTGAGTGATTTCGATATATATATATATATATATATATATATATATATATATATATATATATATATATATATATATATATATATATATATATATATATATATATAAAAATATGTTCAGGATATTGTACTCAGTCCTCACTGAGATGTGAAATTTAAAAAGCCTATAATCATAATTGAAAATGTCTTACGTTGGATTGTCCGATGTGCAGAGGTGTCAAATAATTGCTCTCGTTGAAGAAGGGTGATACACAGGGGTATAGCTGCCACAATGTGGGTATAACCGGGGGCGATTTCAAAAACCTTCGCCCGATACGTGGAACTACAATCTCTGCAAAATAGGCCTAGAAGAGGTCGTAGGAAGATCACTTCTGAAGAACAAAATCGCTTTTTGTGCCAAATTGTCCTCAAATGGAGAATTTTTAAAAGACATAAGTACTGCTCATTTAAATATCAACTTCACCAACACCTGTATGTTATCGATAGTGCAAGGCGCCTCCAGTACTGTGAAGAGTATCTTATGAAAATGGAGGGTGTTCCACAATATCCCACAAAGATTATATTCAGTGACGAATCACTATTCACGAACAATAGGATGTTTAATAGGCAAAATACCAGGTACTGGTCGCAACAAAATAAGCACAGATATCAAGATGGAAACTTCCAAGAACGTTTTGGGTTCAATGTCTGGATGGCGATGATGGGAAGATATTTAATAGGGCCTATAATTTTTGAAAGTTCATTGACAAGGGGAGATTTTTTGAATTTTTGAGGACCCGAATATAAGATGAGTTGGTCGAGTTGCCTTTAGTGAATGAAATATATTTTCAACAAGATGGTGCACCTCTTCACAACACAAGGGAGGTCAACGAAATTTTTCCCGAAAAATGGATAGGTACAAATCGTCCCATAAGAGGGCAAGCTAGATCGCCAGATTTGAGCCCACAAGATTTCTTTCTGTGGGGCCATTTGAAGAATGAGGTTTACCAAACACCTGTCAGAACCCAACAAGAATTCGAGAACCGTTTGAGATAGGCTATTGCAGGCATTACAGCCCAACAGTTGAATAATGTTGTGAGGGGAACCACCAATCGTGTGCGATGTTATGTGCGTGAGAATGGTGATATTTTTGAACATTTATTATAATTATTTCGTTTTCGCTGTCCGCTCTTTTATGATTAAATTTGACACCCCGTAAAAATGAGCAATTAAATTTTTGACGTGACGTCTTATAATTCGATGGAGCCGGCTGCACGCACGAAAAACATGACTCATGCGGCGTTACCTCGCTCTGAGGCGTTCCATTTAAGGCTTGAAGCGGGAGCACGGAACGAGGGACAAAGAGGCACAATCAGCCTCCGCGTTCGACGGCGTTCGACATCTGTCTCTCTCCTACTTGAGGGAGCGATGCGTCCGCGTGGACAGCTGCTGTACAATAATACATTTAACTGTTTTCGTCAAGTATGAAGTGTAGTCAAAAATTCAATGTGGTGTCAATTGCTTAAAACGATGATAAGGTAATGATTCTTTCGATATTAAATATATGGTAAGTGATATATTGTCGAATCTTCGTGCTTTCATCATTAAAATAAATGGCATCGGTACGGTAGTGCAGCGATTGTTGGTTATGCTATAATTGACAAAACTAAAACAATAAGTTAACAGAACTATTTCACGATGAGTAGAAAATCAATTTCTTCACCATTCGATCGAAATAACTATCGAGCGTAGATATGATTTCAAAATACATACCTACTTGTAAAAACTATGTACATTGTAAAAAAAAAAACAAATGAAATTGACATAATTGTATTTATGCATACAAATAAATGTAACTTGATCAATTCAATTGTGTTTTCCATTTGCCAGCCTCTCTATATCCATACAAAATATCTATCAAACAAATAAAATTAAAATTTTCTTTTGAAAAATGCAACCATTCCATCAGTATTTTCTTATGACGTTGTCACGTTCAATTATCGTCAGTAAACCGAGTTTACAGACAACCGATTTTTAGATACCATCTGTATTTTCGTGATAGGAGATGTTAAGCTAAGCCAATTGCCACTGTTCATGGCCTTCAAGAACGAAAGATGAAAATTGCAGAAAAAAGATTGTTTTGTTTTTCTTTCAAAAATATGTCAAAAGGTCGCAGGATGAGATGAACAATTAAAATAAGCAAAAAAATACAGGGTGTCCCATTTGAAAATCGAAAGTTGGTATCGTTTCCGGCATAACCGGAAACGAAATGTCAAACCTATTAATGTGATCAAATTCAAAATGTTGTCTTCCATCCGATTCCCAAATTTCATCAAAATATTCCATATAGAAACAAAATTACAACGGTGGCCCTAGTTTCAGTTACATCCGGTATATTTGTGTGTGCATATGCTTTATAATCTAATCACGAAACTGTGAACGTTGTGTAGAGGACCATATTTTTAGAAAGTACTCAAATGAGTAAAATGGATACTAAATGTGTTTCGCTAGTATTCATAGTTGTTCTCGAAAAGAAGAAGAGTTCCTCTTTCCTTCTTGTAACCAAAATATGATTTTGTTGTAGAGGGAAAAACCGAGCTGTAACAACCCGAACACAAATTGTGTTATCGTGTTGGTTAAGGTCCTTTCGTTTCGCTTGCTCTTTGGTAGTTCTGTTTAATTTTGGTTGTTAACTTTCGATCCAGTAAAGTTAATAACTGGGCTCTCTTCATTTATGTGCAATTCATAATACGATGATCCTGTAAATGAAATAGAAGTAAAAGAAATGTGAGTTTACGTAGAAAAATTTCGGTGTTGCCAAATTGAAGCCATAAATGGAATGCGTGGTTATCTTCATATCAGCATTAGTTCCACGTTGTTACCTTGCCATGGTTGGCTTATTATTCAGAATCGAAATTGATATGCTGGAAAAAATAATTGTGCACCATTTTTCAGTTAGTAGAAAAGGAAACACTCGTGAGGTAATTCATGAAGTTTATAAAAACGATGTGTTTGTGAATACTGAAGGTATTCGCATCCTCCCCGATTTAAAAAAAATTGCCGAATTCAATAACTGAACACCTTTCAATTTACATTTAATAGTGGAGAATATACATAAAAACGTCATGAGCGTTACAACTCACTTTGATTTTATGAGTAAATGACTATTAATTTCGTTATCGCTTATCTCTCTCTAAATAGCTCTAAATAGGTAATAACTGTTTTGGAAGTTATGTTATTGAATATACCAGTTGGATCTGAGATTCCGAAAAAACACTTTAAAGACAAGCATTTGTCGAATAAATCCTGAAAAATAGAGGACTATTGAAATCGAACGAATTCATATGATGGTTCGTTACAATCAAACCTGCCTTTGTAATGATAAGAATAAGAATATTGGTTCTCTTCAGTGAACCATATTGAAGTCTTTAACGGTAATTTCGAACCAAATTAACCCCTCTTCGTTAAAATTTTATAATTGGTTATGACAGTCAATGTTTAGCATAAGGAAATGGGTCTATATACAGGGTGCTTCAACGAGAACTAAACAGAGGCTATATCTACCAAGAGATTCATTTCTGATCAAAACGCAAAAACAGGTCAATTTTTGTTTCAAGGGGGATATCTTCTGGGGTACAAAACTTGCCTGAAATATCAACCCCCTAAATGGGGGTTGCAATCCTTAAATATTTTGAATAGGGAAGATGGGTCAAGTGATGACTCAAAAGAAAGGTGGTATCCTTGTCTACATCGCCTTGGACGAATTTCCATTTTTAATTGAAAATTGTAAAAGATACAGGCTGAGCAACTGAAAGATGGGGAAGACTATTTCCCTGAGACTATTCAAGTTTCAGTGAAGTAAAATTGAACAGATCCATGCTGATCAATGGCAGTCATCATCAAGTACCATCCTCATCTCGAATTTCAACCCCTGGAGCAGGAGTGACCACCCTCGCAAATTTGGAAGAGGGGAGATGGGTCCAGTGATAACTCAAAAGAAAGATATTATCTCTGTCTGCATTCCCGCGAACGAATGTTCATTTTTGATTGAGAACTGTAGAAGATACAGAGTGAGCTACTGAAAAATAGAGGAGACTATCTATCGCCCTGAGCTATTCAAGTATTAGTGCAAAAAAATGGAACAGATTCATTCCAGATCAAAGATTTCACTCTGTATCTTCTACAGTTTTCAATCAAAAATGAAAATTCTCTCACGGAAATGCAGACAAAGATAATACCTTTCTTTCGAGTTATCACTTGACCCATCTCCCCTCTTCCAAATTTTCAAGGGTTGTCACTCCTGCTCTAGGGGTTGAAATTCGAGATGATGATACTTGATGATGACTGCCATTGATCAGCATGGATCTGTTCCATTTTACCCCACTGAATCTTGAATAGTCTCAGGGAAATAGTCTTCCCTATCTTTCAGTTGCTCACCCTGTATCTTTTACTGTTTTCAATTAGAAATTGAAATTCGTTCAAGGCAATGTAGACAAATATACCACCTTCCTTTTGAGTCATCACTCGACCCATCTTCCCTATTCAAAATGTTCAAGGATTGTAACCCCCGTTTAGGGCGTTGATATTTCAGGCAAGTATTGTTCCCCAAAAGATATCCCCCTTGAAACAAAATTGACATGTTTTTGCGTTTTGATCAGAAGTGAATATCTTAGTAGATATAGCCTCTGTTTAGTTTTCGTTGAAGCACCCTGTATAGCCTCGCTTCCTTTTTTTCGTTATTATTTAGGCTGAATCATTCATTGCCTGTTTCTGCTAATATTGTATTTCAGAAGATATTATTGTCGATCTATAATATTATACAGCCTCAGTATCGTGGGATGTTGAAATAACAACTTAATTGAAACTGAAACACCGCTTAATAAAAACTAACCTCATAATTAGTTTTTAGCTCTCTCTTCAGATAATACTATTGCATGGGCGTAGAGTCGGACAAAATGGACAAAATAACTGGAAGATTTCGTTGAAATAACGTATTATCTTATTTAATTGAGTGAATATTCTTGAAAAGTCCTCCAAAATAAGTACGATCTTCAAAATGTTCCAGTTAATCTTGTACACTTGGTCGAATGAATATTTCGAATATGAGAATGAAATATAAAAGAAAGTTTACTGCTTATGACTTATGCAGCAACCAATCACATCATTATTATTGAAAGTTTGAACAAATCATTAGTCGGTCAGGGCATAAGGCCAATGATTTCAAAATTCGCATCTTTCGAAATATCATCATAAAATAATCGCATCAATTGATTGATTTTTATAAATGAAATATTTAATGCAGGGGTATGCTATCAGTAAAGGAAAAGCATAGGCAGAACTTTATGAACAGTCCTACAAAAGATAGATGAATGTTAATTTTAACATAGTTATTCAACGAGATATTAGAATTATATATATATATATATATATATATATATATATATATATATATATATATATATATATATATATATATATATATATATATATATATATATATATATAGATGATATACAATTTCAATGTTTTAATATATAATTTAATAATCATTGCCTGGCAAATGATATATATCATGAAATCAGTTTGATTGCATGAACAGATATATGCAATCGTATATAATCTAACCTAATATATATATATATATATATATATATATATATATATATATATATATATATATATATATATATATATATATATATATATATATATATATATATATATATATATATATATATATATATATATATATATATATGACCACAATCGACGAGGTTATATGATGTTAAAAATTGCATTATTCAAACCTGCCAAATTTTCAGTCAGTAATGCCTTATTCACGTGTGATGTGAATCCATCTTTCCGCGATGATTTATCAAGGAAACACAATTCTTGGCGATTTTCATAGTGTTCGGAATTTTTTTCATTAGAAAAACATTGAATCGTTTATGCAACTTAAATCCAGGATTATCTAAGATGTTTTTCGTTTTCTTCACGAAATATTAAGAAAAGAAATTTCCGATTTTGGAACCTGTCTGATTAACAAATTACCTAGCCAAAAACGTTTTCATCCTACTAATCCGTTTTACAAAAAATTCTGAAGTAACCTCAGGCTGTGTGAAAATTATATTTCCGGCGAGGAAAAAACATTTACGCAGCCCAAAAATTTTTGAAAAAAAAAATTCGAATGTGCTTGCGACTGTTGGTGTTGCTTTATTGAAAAAACAAAATTCTGAGGTAACTTCAACTGACCAGTTAGCCAGTGTAATTAAGTATGAAGGTAGAATTTTTTCTTCTAGTTGCAAAACGAATATGGTGGGTGGATAAGCATTTCATGTAGTTGGTGAAACAATTTTAGTCGACGAGGACAATTCTTTATACAACGTGAAATTAGCCCAGAATCAAGTATGGGAAATACAGGGTGCTTCAACGAAAACTAAACAGAGGCTATATCTACCAATATATTCATTTCTGATCAAAACGCAAAAACAGGACAATTTTTGTTTTAAGGGGGGCAACTTTTGGGGTACAAAACTTGCCTGAAATATCAACCCCCTAAGCGGGGGTTGCAATCCTCGAACATTTCGAATAGGGAAGATGGGTCGAGTGATGACTCAAAAGAAAGGTGGTATCTTTGTCTACATTGCCTTGAACGAATTTATATTTTTAATTAAAAACTGTAAAAGATACAAGGTGAGCAACTGAAAGATAGGGAAGACTATTTCCCTGAGACTTTTCAAGTTTTAGTGAGGTAAAATGGAACAGATCCATGCTGATCAATGGCAGTTATCATCAAGTACCATCCTCATCTCGAATTTCAACCCCTGGAGCAGGGGTGACAACCCTTGAAAATTTGGAAGAGGGTAGATGGTTCGAGTGATAACTCGAAAGAAAGATAATATCTCTCTCTGCATTCCCGTGAAAGAATTTTCATTTTTGATTGAAAACTGTAGAAGATACAGAGTGAAAAATGAAAAATAGAGAAGACTATCGCCCCAAGACTGTTGGAGTACTAGTGCGAAGAACTGGAATAGATTCATTTCAGATCAAAAGCTGTCATCTTGCGAAATTACCTCTAGAGCAGGTGTAATATTTCGATCCAGTGATACCTCAGGGCGATAGATAGTCTCCTCTATTTTTCAGTAGCTCACTCTGTATCTTGAAATCATCAAAGCATGAATCACCAATTTATTTCGATGGATAATTATGGTCAAGGGAATTTTTGGGCTATGCAAATATTTTTTCCATAACATATAATTATCACAAAATGGAAGATAAGCCCTGAATAAAAGAAATATTGTTGGTAAAACGAATTAGTTAGGTGTAACTTTTTTGCTTGGCATAAAAACTATTAATCGCTGATATTTATTGGACTAATAGCTTTCGTCTTGAAATGTTCCGAAAATATTTTTTTACCATAAAATCTTCAAGTTTTATGTAATAATGAAAAAAATTTGATCACAACCCGTTGTAGTCGCTCATTTCCACGATGCCACTGAAAAAATATATTTTCGAAGAAATAACGCAAAAACAAACCAAATGTGCTATATGCCTTAAAATCCTCTTGGATTGGAGGAAGATATCCGTTTCTGAATACAAACCAAGCATATCTCAGTATCTTTGCAAGATAGAACACATAACTAAATAAGTTTTAGGAGATAGAAATCTATCGTTGTTCCATATAATTAGTGTAATTTAATTCACTGTGTTATATTGTCACATTAAACTGAAAGAAAGAACCAATGAAAACTCAGATTCTTTTGATATCTTGGATGTTCTAAATAAGAAAATAATTTTGGGGCAAAAGAATATAGTGGTTCTATAGGATGGATTATGTTTATCTTAATCTTATATATATAATCTGAACCATAATTCGGACAAACATGAAAAATGGAAATTTTTTTGATTCATTCCCGAGGAAAATATCAAGTTCTGTGAAGTAATACTGATAAGTAACTTATCAGCGTTATGTAAAAAGCTGTGCCGCTTTCTGACACTCCGGTCACGATCAACCCTCTCTAGAAAAAAAAAAGTGTTCTCAGATGATACATTCACCGAATAGCATTAATTTCTTTTATATATTAATATAATAATAGGATAGATGTGGTATACCAGAAATCTTGGCAGGATTGTATTTAGTTTGTATATAAAACGTTTTAGTTTTACATAAAAAACAAGTAAATATACAGTCATTTTTATATCTATAGAAAGGTTAACATATTTTATTTGCATGCAGTTGTAATTGCGAAGATAACATATTCCCACTTATGATTTCATGCTATTAATCGCCCATGTAACGAGCACTCCAAGAGACGTGTACACGATTTTTTGATAATGTTTGGTTATAGCTATACACTTATTATACCTAAAAACGGAAAAAGTACGATAATATGACCATTTTATAAATTTCGTTTCAAAATTGGCTTGCTTACTTCTGGCATGGTATTGTTATGACGCCACGGCCTCCGAAATAACACCGTTGTTTTATTTATGCAAATGCTATTGATTGTTCTTTCCAGGCATGATTTATTGAACAAAAATTCAAACATCTACAAGTATTGCACCGTGCCTCTTTGGTTTCTACTTACTGAGATAGATAAATAACTAATATAGAAAATCAAAATTTCATCTTGATCTACTATTTTTATACAATTCTATCAAATATCATTTGTCAAAGGAGAAAAATATTGTGTTTTCAACACAAAGATGTGCATATACAAATAATGGACTCAGTGCCTCAAATACGGATGAAACTTAATCGCTTACCAATCATATTCCATTGTGAATACGATAGAAAACCTTCATCTCAAATAAATAGATACGACTTCTAGAAGTCAAAGAAAGTATTTGATAATTTATAAAAGATAAATACCAAAATCATGGATTGATGCTTCAAATATTTAATAAAAGTAATTAAAGAGTGGTAGTTTAGATACTAAGATAATATATTTTTAATGAAATAGAACTAAAGTATTTAGATTTTCACTATATTAACAAAACTATGACCGGTTTCACCACACTGTGGCTTCATCAGATAGATACAAACTAATGAACAGTGTTATTCCTTATGTATTAGTCTTATTTCCTACTTAATATTACAATAGGTACAAGAGGTATGTTGGAAAACCCATCGGAATTGCTTACTTTATGAATTGAAAAGATTGAGTAAAGGAGAAGGATTTAGATCTAGTTGACTATTAAGTAACCTACCTGAATTCTTTTCTTTGTTGATCTCTAAAATTTCCAATAGATTAAGTTTTTGTCTGTTATTTTCATTGTGTAAAATTTTAAATTATCATTAAAGTTATGGTTTTCTTCGAGTAAGTGATTAGAATAATGGGAATCTGATTTATGATAATTAAAACTACGTTTGTGCTCGGATAATCTAACTTTGAAATTTCTTAAAGTTCCAGCAATATAAATTTTATAACAATCCCCGCAAGACAGTTTATAAACACCGGATTTATTACTTTTATCAATTTTAGATTTGCAGTTTTTGATATGTTGGCCTAAAGAATTATCAGTTCGGAATGCTATATTGAAATTATAATGCGAGAGGAATGATTTTAATTTTAGACTAGGATTACCAATATAAGTTAAGCTGTTGTATTTTGTGTCTGAACTTTTTATATTTGGAAATACTTCCTGGATTGCTATTTGAAATTTTTTTCGTGAAATCATGTTCTCAATCATAGTTGGATTGTAACCGTTATTGACTGCTATTTGTTTAATTATATTTAGCTCTTTTATAAAATTATTTTGTGACATTGGGATATTAATGAGTCTATGTACCATACTATTTATTGTAAGCTGCTAATTCATGTGGATAAGGATGTGTAGATGAGCTGTGAATAGTAATATCTGTATGCGATGGCTTATGAAAAATAGAAAATTCATGTTTGCCGTTAATTTTAGTAATAGTTAAATCCAGAAAGTTAATGGAGTTTTCTGTTTCTATCTCTAACGTGAATTTAATATTATCGTGAATTTTGTTAATGTATGTTTTGAATGACTCTAATTGTCTGTGCCAGTGAAACAACAAATGATATCGTCGACATATCTAAACCAATAAATAAAGTGTTTGAATAACGGATGTTCTTGGATAGTTTTTTCAATATTATCCATGAAAATTTCAGCGAGCAGAGGGCTCAGAGGATTACCCATGATTTTACTATTATATAATACTCCATTGAAGTTAAAATAATTTTGTTCTAAACAAATTTCTAAAAGGTGTAAGATTTCTGAATGAATTATCGGATTGACTTTATTAATTTGAAGGGCGTTCTTGATGAGGTTCACTGTATCACTAGGTGGAACACTAGGGAAGAGATTTACTACATCCCATGACATAGGTTTAGCGTTGGGTGGTAGTATCGTGTGCTGATTTTTTTATTAGGACTGAAGAGTTTTTTATTGAGAATGTAGGTTCAAAATTAGCTTAGTGTCGAATGATGTTTATGAGAAAGCGTGAAAGTTTTGCAGTTGGAGCTTGAAAATATGAAACTACTGGTCTAATGGGATACCCTGTTTTATGGAGTTTGACGAGGGAGTAAAGTTTTGGTGATTGCGGATTGTCAATGAAAAGTTTATATTTTTGGTTGGTAGGTATTATAGACTTGGCATACTCTAAAGCGTTTTTTACTATGGATTGAAATTTATTAGTTGGATCTTTATCAATTTCTTCATAACAACCTGATTCAATGAAATTTTGGGTTTTCAATAAATAATCTGCTTTATTTAAGGCTATGACTGTATGACCTTTGTCTGCTTTGGTGAATATGATATCTTCAGATGCGGATTTAGATTTAATGGACTTTGAAGTTGTATTTTCGAATTTCTCAGGTTGAAAACTATTGAACTCTTTTTGAAGTAGTAACGCTGAAGAGTGTTTTAGGTGTTTGGCTTGTGGTGAATAATTTTGGGCTATTTCGGTTTCAATTCCTAGCAGATCGAAATGGAGACGAGCGTTATTTGACTCTAAATTGTGTTTAAAACCCTTTTCTAGAAGTGAAACTTCATCTTTGGAAAAATTAGCATCTGAAAGATTACTGAACCTATCATAAAACTGGTGATCGGAAAATTTGGACTTGATTTTTGAAGTTTCAGGTCTATTACTCAATAATTTATTCAATTTTCGCAACTGAATTTTATACTTTTTGTGAATTAATGAATGAATTTTGGATCTTGTTCCGGAATCTAAAATGTCAAATTCTACTGAATGCAACCTATGAAGCAACTCCGAATGGATTACCTTTAAAAAGATGTTGTAGTTGTCTCGTTGGCAGTATTGAAACTTGATGTCTAACTTCAACCTTGTAGTACTCCATTTTTAGGCTGCGGGGCTGATATTATGGGTCTTCAGTTTAATATATTTCGGAAATACTTCGTTCTTCAAACAACTGGATAGGAACCAGATATTGGGTGTATTGGTCGCACATCTTAGAATTAGCTTGAAATACCAAATGACCAAAAAGCTTGTCTCAGCTTTTTTCAATAATTTGATTGAGGAGGTCGTTACTTGATGAAAATCGATATACATATTTTCAGTGAAATAAGACTAAAGTATTTAGATTTTCACTATATTAACAAAACTATGACCGGTTTCACCACACTGTGGCACAAACGTCATAGTTTTGTTAATATAGTGAAAATCTAAATACTTTAGTTTTATTTCATTGAAAATATGTATATCGATTTTCATCAAGTAACGACCTCCTCAATCAAATAAGATAATACCTATTTTTGTTTCTCAGTTTTCTTTACATTATGAAGTTACCTTTATAACAATTGTGATACCGAATTTACTAAGAAAATGGACATGAATAACATGATTATCGAAATATAGACATTCTTTACAAATGAAGATAAGTTAATGTTTCTTACATTGAAATCGTCCACATACATATATATTTTCATATTTCTAAACTCCTATGCACAGAAATCGTTATCATCTGCAAAATATCAAGCATCACTATATCCACTTTCAGCAAACTTTTTTTATTTTGTACTGTCAATAAAATTAGTTTAACTGATGAGTACGTGTTCACGAATATTTTATATTGTTATTAAAACTAATTACAGAAATTCCATTGTTTTTATCGATTTTTATCAACCGTCAGAATGTTCAGAAGGCCGTAACGTCACGCATTGTGATTGGGTTTGAGCTCACGTGATTATCAGAATAAAAAATTTATATTTTAGCAATATACTTGAAAATTGATTTAATTATGATAAGTTTAAAACTGCGATTTTTGATCATATAATATACTTTCTCGAAAAAGAGAATTGTGTGTACTTACGTTTATTTACTGTCTACACCCGTATTCTTGGATTACGGAGAATCGTATCAACTTTTTTTCTATTCGAAAGCGAACATTCTTGAAACAATTCTTCTACATAGCTATATTCAAGTATTTAGGAAAATTATGCAGATGTAATTTCATTCATTGGTTCTTCAAGTTTTCAAATCGCTTGTTGAAAATTAAATAATTAATATTTCTTTACAAAAATCCTACCTACGCCCATGACCACGTTCACGTAATTCACGCCCCGTATATTATTCAAATGATAATGTACCCGACCATTGCCATTATCCTTCATATCTCGCTTCGTATTATGCCCATCCAATCGACCATTAGAGCGGATACTTCTATCTGCTTACATTTCCAAGCGGTTATTATCTCAAAGCGTGAAAATTAATGGATTTTTTTCTTTTCAGGTTAAAATTAGAATGTGAAAAATTAGCTAGTGAGAAGACTGAAATGCAGAGACACTACGTTATGGTGAGTTGAACATTTCATCTACAATTATTTTCTTTAGCGACTGGAAAGAAGAGGAAAACATGAAATAGCTATCATTCCAACAACAAAACAAAACTATCTCATTTTGAGAAAATACTAATAGCCCCCTTACTCTATGAAATTATTAATTGGTTTGCATGTATAAGATTGACTCAGTTTTTTAGGTGACAAATTTGTCTTAGATATTCTTGCTCCGTTTTTAGCATAATTAGAGAGGTAGTATTGCCAAGATTCTGAAGAAAGAAGAATTTTGCCTACGCGCGTTGATTTTTCTCAGCAACCACACAATAGAGTATTTGCAGAACTCCATTTCAGATCTTTTCAGTATGGAAAAGAGGATTCTGCAATTGCAATACATTTTAATGAAAAACAACATCCCTTTCTCTTTAATTCACTTCTTAGTGGCATACCTGTTAATTCTCTTTATATTTTTGTAATTGTTCATCATATTTCGTCTGCAAACAATACAAATTTCATTTGTATTGTTTGAGATGCAGCTGTGTCGGCCGAAACCGGTCCGAAAACTCACATTATTTCCCAAGGTGCATGATAGTTGAGGCATAGTAATTATTTCCTGACCTGATCATAAACATCAACTATCACATAGGAAAGGCTTCTTCAATCAATTATTAGAATGAAAATATATTCAACCGTTGCCGGAACTTTGAATTTAGCATGTGCTCTTTTTCTCACATCCGAATCATTAAACGTCGTCGTTTAGTCTGAAATGTTTTCAATATTCGCCAAAATTATAAGAACAATGCTCTTTCAAAAGTTATTCCCCAAACCAGGTACTCAAATTTCACCAGGTGCTCGCTAATTAATTGAAGGATTTTTGAACTGGGTCGATCAATCTCAAAGTGCTTCCTTTGTGTAACTTCTCTTTCAGAAGCTTTTCACTTCAAAATAGGGGTTCCAGTATTCAGATATCGCAGTTCTTATAATAATTGATTGAACTAGGTTCTTTTAACTGATATAAAGGAATTCATGGATTATTCAGCCACAGTTGTAGAACCAGATTAGACCTGTATCTTTTTATCTTGGTAATGTGTAATATGGAAATTGACATTGTTATCTGTATTTATTCTGCTATTTTTATTTCTGCAAGATACTAGAAGGCTGGATACAAATGAAAGTGGCAATAACATTGTTAATTAAGGAGGCTCATATATAACAGCGGTCATAAAATTTACGAACCAAGAATAAGCCATACTCCACACTAGAACAATAACAACAGTTTGATTAACAATGTGTTTGGGAGAAATTTGTTTCTCATGAAAAAGACATAAACAATTTCAAGATTTCAGCCATGGAATATCATTTCATCTACGAGTGTCTGAAAAACAAGGGAGAAATGATTTTTCGAATGAAGTCCCTAGCCTAGGCCATCAAAATAACCTGAAATTGATTCCTTTCAAGAGCCTTCAAATAGAAAGAGTCTGCTATCTTAGTCTTTTAATAAATATGGACCAGTTTTTATTTCATGAATTGCACAACTTACTGAAGAAATAGAATTGCGCTATTTTTGTAAGAAGAACCCTTTTTTCATCGAATTATGTGTATTCTGAGGAACAGTATCTTGACATCTTGCTTTTCTACTTCCCTATCCCAATTGTGGATTTGTTCGTGTGGTCGTCTTGGCAAAATCCATGAATTGGATTGCAAACTGCTTCACCATCTAACATGTTCTCTAGATTCAGCATGTTGCAACTAGTTTATTTTTTCAAATTTGAAAAAATGGCTGGATGCTTTAAGATTTGGGTCGAATAGAGGGTTCACCGAAAGGAACACCTATTTTAAGGACCTTGAGAAAAGCTATTATTTGGTACGAATGGCAAAATTGGAAATACGCTGGGTATAACCAATCTACCTGAAAGAAACGTATAATAATTTCAAAAGCGGCTTTTGAATCAGATTTTCCAGCAATAACCGGAAGGATGAAAGTTCAGTGGAATTTTGGATTGAAAATATGCTCATTCTATTTTGTACGGTTAGTCCCATTTGTTTTGAGCATCATTAATTCATTTGCTCCACCGCTTTTTCCATTTCTTTCCCACTAACCGATTTGGGAATGGATACAGGTCACTCGTTCAGGAAAAAGCGATCAAGAGAAGAAAGATCATATATACGCATTTTCTCGACCTCCATACATGTGACTTCCCTGGCAAAATCCATACTAGTAAAAATTGCTACCCCATCCAACATATTCTCTTTATTCAGCGATCTACGACCATATTTCAAACCTGAAGAAATAGTTGGGTGGTAAGAAATTTTTCCTAATAAAGAGTTCTTCACTAAAAGGAATAACTATTACACTTTTTATTGTAGGTAGCATTAACTACTTGAATTTATTAGAGGACGAATAATTATCTCAAAATAATGCAACCCCAATTTAATGTAATGCACTGGTAATGAGTCGGGAAATTGTTTAGTTTATATTGAAGGGAAAAACGATGAAACAAACTTAGAGAACGTTGACAAATTAAAATTTAATATGCCCAATTGTGGTAAAGCTACTTTCGTGTTTTTCAAATCTAACAATGAAGATATACCATGTCTTGTGTTTACGCAGAGCTGGGCATTATAATCTGAATTGTCGTCCGCAAAAGAAAGTACGTGCAGATGAATTGATGATGCTCAGAAAACAGAATTTTGATATAGAAAATAGAAATTTTCAAGTTGATAAGATTTTTTTCGAAATCATTAATTTTTAATCAAGTTATAAGCTGCCAAGAAGAAAAAGTGGAAAAAATGTCCTCTCTTGAAAGTTGCTAGCTTCAAAAGTTTATGCACAAAAATACCGTGAGATTATCTTCGAATATAAGCTTTCGGAAACCTGGAAGCTTTTAAAAAGAATGGCAAAGCAATCCTAACTAGTATGGATTACGAACTATAATAAAAATCAGTTGGTAGCGCTGATGTCGGTAGTGGAAAATTCTCAAACAAGCAGTTGAAAAATTTCTAATGAAACTGGAACCAGCCAAACTAGTGTTTGTAAGATTCTCAACAAACATAATCGCATAAAAACATGTATGGCACAGGTTTCCAACCTCATCTAGATTGTTGTTTAAGGGCACTTGGTAAAAGTGAAAAGGTGAATTTTTCTCCTTTAGTGTCATTTATAGTCAGAACATTTTTCTTAATAATGGTCTTATAAACATTATTATGAAGATGAAAATCCTCATGTATTTCGCATCAAATTGGTAACCAAGTTATCAGTCCATATTTTATCAACGGACATTTGAATGATCAGGAATTTTTTCTTTTTTAAAAAGAGATTTCGGAGGAATATATGAAACAATAAGCAATGCATACAAATTAATTACTCCACGGATGTTGAATGGTGTGTGAAGGTCATTTGAACATTGAATTCAGTCCTGCGTGGAATAAGATGGACTCCAGTTTTAACAAATATTATAGTATTGTATGTATATGAATTTCGTGGTAGTTTGTTTTTTATAGTTATCATTTCTATTCTTGAATTAATTCTCCGTTCTAGACGGTTTTGGTTTGCTTAATGGTAGCGTTTAATGTTATTTCTTACTCATTGACTAACTTGATTAAAGTATTTTAATTTAAAAATTGATAATATTGATTCAGAAAAATCATTCAAAATATCCAAACCTTTGAATTTAACTTTAGGAAGCCGCAATGCTGTTTAAAGGTAATTTCATTTCTTATTTAAATCACAACAAGAAAGCAGAGTGTTCTGTTTAAAATGAGAAAGTTATCGCAATACTTTGCACACTATATAAAATTGCTCTATGATAAATGTGACAAAAAGTTCGGGATATTAGAAATCATGAGTATGTTCTCGCATTAAAACGGTCGAAATGTTAGAATGAATGTTCTTAGTTCCTTATGATTGGTCCCAGAAAAAAGAGAGAGAAGGTTTTGAGGTCCGAATAATAATTTTCTGATATGAGATTTATATCAAGTCAAGTATTGATTTTACTTTTTTTTATTAGATCGTGGTATGTTATCTTCAACAATGCGAAAGATTATGTTACGATATTATTATAAATCCAACTGAAAAAGAAGGAAAACACGTATTACCAACCAACTATAAATCAAACAATCAAAATGCTTTAAGCGGCAGGCGGATGTTAAAGAAAAGTCTGCAGCTCTTTTACGATTTTTGCGAGAATACCACCATTTATTGGCTAGAAGAATGGAATATTGTATTTTTGCAGACGATTCAAAATTGGTTTGTTCAGTCATAATCGATGTGAAAGAGATGAGCTATTAGATACGGTTTATGCAAAGAACGGTTCCATTTAAGGGCGGCTTATTAATGGTCTAAGCTGATGTAAGTTTTGGATAACGTACAGATTTAATTATTTTTGAAGGAACAATAACTAACTGGATGTACATCAGAGTCTCCCCACGGCAAGCAGCTTTGAATGTTCTGCAAGCTCACGGAATTGATAATGATTTTCTTCCACCACGTACCTTGATCCCATCGAACATACCTGGGATTTCCTCGGACGAGGTCCTCGTGAGCATCAAACACATCCACAAAACATGAGGAAGTTGACAGATGCAATATCATTATTACTGTCGCGAATTTCGTAGGAAAGCAAAGTCGTCCCAATTCGCAGTATGCCTCAAAGAGAATTAAGATATAACCAAAGGAAGGAGTAGAAATTCGAGATATCAATTTTTTAACACATAATCTCATCTTGGTTCTCTAGCAGTTATAGTATTGATACTTGTTACTTTATTCTTATTTTATTTTGATGATATGAATCCTTAGTTTATAGATACGTATTATGGAGTGTTTGAATTTGGGAGGCTTTTACTTGGTAAAATTCCATTATCAATAATAAAAACAAGTACTGTGTTTTAAGGAATTTTACTTAATATATATTAAGTAAAATTCCTTAAAACACAGTACTTGTTTTTTATTATTTATGATGGAGTGTTCTTATTTTCTACCAATAAATACCAAATATGAGAATAAATAGGTACCTTTACTTTCTCAGGAAAATATTCCAATATCTCTTACTCTTGGTGCACAGTGTATTCAAATATTAATAAAGGAACAACGAATCTATTTAAGTGTTTAATAAGTGAATATTTTCAACACAGAAAGGAAATTTCTGTTTCCCCGGCAGATGCAAACTATATGGAACATATGATGAAAAAGTTTGTTACTTTTCTCGGTGGCGAATATGGCGTCTATTCAAATACAACGCTTTGAATTACATTCGTGGTACGCATGATTCGATATTTCACAGCGAAAAAATATTTAGAATCAAGTTCTCCTATTGTATTGAACGCCATGTACTTTTCTTACATCTTGCATCTGAGCATCTGAGAAGAGTAAATTGGTCTAACGCTAACATTATACTCTCTCACTCTAAAATAGATGAAAATCACTGCTCTTTATCCCAGCTTACTGCGCAGGCAAGCAACTTCCCAAATCCATCCAGCCAGTCGGAATTTTTCCGGCGTACTGGAACGGTTGAATTCGTATCTGAGCAGGGAAAATTGGGATTGCGAGGAGGGAGGGGACAATGTATCGATTACCGAGAGCTCGACAAGGTGCTTGTCACGTCTGATACAAGTGAAATAGCTGTTTATGGTGACTACTTTGGCGGGTGCGGTCCGGATGTCATCTCTTATGGGTTCCGGGTCGAGCGGACCTAAGTGAGTCTGTCTCGCTCTATCGGATGCCTTTCGGGTTTGCGAATGCACCGCGGTCACCGCGAGCGACGCACAGATGGCACGACTATGAAACTTTTTCCGAACTTTTAACTGAAAGAACAATTTTCATAGATTTAATTGCAAAAATAGTAGTTCTTGTCAAGTTCGTTTGAATTATTTTCAAATTGAACAATACCAAACTGTCAAGTTTTTGATAAACTTTAACATAGAAATTACTCGTTAACTTCAAGAAAGTCTAAATGTTAATTTTTCCGAAAAAAAGGAAAATGTGAGAAGTTTGAAAATTTTAAATATGCTGTGTGTAACTCATGAAAATGAACACAGGTTCACTCTTTAACTTTTGAGTAGTTTTACATGATTCGATAAGAATTTAAACAAATATTTTATTGAGTTTCTGAAATTGAAAGTAATAGAAGATATTTTCGTCTCAATCAGGTGAATTGAAAATAATTAGAACCTCCATTACATCCGAAAATAAATATAATGAAGATATTTACATCTCAATCGCTATAATATCTTCGAACTAATATTTATTGAGAATTTCCCAATTTTTCTGATTCTTATGATTATTTTTCAATGCTTGTAGAATAAATTGAGTTTGAGAAGGAAGACTTAATCGTTAAACAAAAGTAAACTTTTTATAAAAATTAAGATTTTCTGGGTGAACACAATGTTCAGTTTTTCCTTCATGTCTAAAAGTTATATCGGATTGAAGTATAATTTTGGTTGTACCATTTGTGAGCATTACAGGAAAAAATATTCTTGGAATCTTTATAAAACTATCGTCATAAAAATTCGTATAAGATTCAGTATTGTGCGATATATATGAAGATAGGTATTGTAGGGTTATTTTGCCGCAAGGTTCTGCAAGTATTTGAGAGTTATTAGTGGGTTCTTCAGTATCAACATTCGCAAAGTATCTATTCAAGCTACGAAGTGATGATGAGAACTTTTTTTGACTATTTAAAGCTCTCGAAGCAAAACTACAAAATTTTCAAATCTTTGAACATCCATAAGATCTCATTTTGATGTTAATAATTTCTCTAATCGTGTTTCAAGTTTCGTTATTTAAACAATAAAATAATTTATCAAAGAACAAATAGATTCAAGAGCTTTATGAGAGAAGGTTACGTACGGAAACGCGTTCTTTCAGGATAGCTATTTTCCGTGTAGTTGGGAGAGAGGAGTCGTACATCAGGTAACATTCCATTCCTTAGTCAGAAACATGGAGCAGAGGACGCTAGAGCATACAGTAACGCATTTTTACGTATGATAGTTATGTTCGTAATAACGAGTTCTTCTCTGTGATCGATTCAATATCCACCGTAATAAATCGGTTACTCCTCGCCCCATTATGTGCATACATCAAATCTGAGCTGCGCGCATGCCACCGCAAAGCCTCATTCTAATCCAAACTGAACTGAGCGCACTTGCTCGTTGCACTCCACAATTCGCCCACTTGAAACTGCATCGAAATATATCTATATACTTTATATTTTTATCTCTCTCATGTAACGTGACTCATTCTTAAAATTTTAATCTCAATATTTGTCCGCTTATCGATTATCGAATCGCCGCTTAAGAGGATATCCAAATTGAAACAAAATTTGTGCAATGATAATGGAAATATTGCCTGATTTTATCATCATTGCAATGCAAATCGAAAAACACGGTATATTTATATTCAAGAATTTGATTATCTCATACGTCATAATATTGTTTAAATCCTTTCGGAGTGACGAGTATTTCGACGATTTTTGCCAATAAAAAAATGTTATCAATATAACAAGACATTTCATATCGCTTCGTTTGTCGGTTTAGATGAAATTTCGAAATAAAGTTCATTCAAACTTATTATTCAAGGTGAGCCAATTGTACCTCTGCTGTAATGTATTTCAAAACTTTTTTCGCTAGTCGGTTATCTTAGATGATGACAAAAATAATAGAATAATTTCATTGTGTTCATATATAGCTTGATTCATGTCAAAGTTGTGTTTTTTCCAATAGTGCACCTCAGATATTTCTACATATTCTACAGAAAATCATCTCAAATGTATGTTTCAGACATAACTCACCAGTTTTTCAACATTCTGTATGTTAGGAAATTCACAAAATTAATCAAAATAATTTTTTTCCCCGAAATGACTGTATAAAAGAGCTGGTTGTACACTAAAGTTAAATGTAATGAAGCTCTAGGCTCGAATGAATTTGTTTTTCTCAAATTGCAACATCAGTTTTTTACCATTCATGAAAATGAACACTCAACTAACAAGAATAAATCTGAGGACTGCTATTTACGCGGATTGTCCCAAAACTATCCGAAATCATACCTACCTCCATATATCTTCCCCATTGTTGTTCTAGGTCGAGTCGTCTGCATCGAGTCATCTTTCGATGAAGGTCTTATGGATTAAACAAAACGCTCTTTTCCGATTCTGAAAGCAGTCCTGGTTCTTGCTTTTTACTATTGCTTTCAAAGCATTCTTCAATCATTTGTCGTCAAATTGGCGCCCTTTAATCGACGCTTTTAATTGTTAAGACCGCTAAAATTTGCATGGAGGTATATCAGGACTGTATGCAAGCTGACGTAGCTGTAAGAACTTGTGTTTTTCAAATATTACAGCACAAGGTTCATTGAATGTGCTAGCGCGGTATCGTAATAAAGCATCCAATCGCCTCTTTCCCTCTTTCTTGTAATTGCGTCACGGAATCTTTTCAGAATTTCATAGTAATATTCTGTATTGTGTGCCGGACCTTTAGAAAAATAAAACAGTTAACTTGATCTTGATCTCGCCCCGACTTTGGCGTCGTTTCATTAGCCGTGGCTCAAATGGAAGCTTCCACTGAAAAGTTTGATGTTTGGTTTCGGGATCATAACGATTAACCCGCGGTTCAACCGCAGTTATAATCTTTTTAAGCAGATTTCCATCATTATAATTTCCAAGTTATCATGCGCGCATTCAAAGCGACAGTTTTCCAACTTATTGTTAAAAAGTTTTGAAAGTAATTTCTCAAATGCTTGGATCATAGGCAAATTTTCATTTGGAATAGTATAAACACTACATTTCAAAACAAAATCACATTATAATGAAATGTCTAATTACATATTCTAATAAGCTATGACTGTTCATTGAAATTCTATTAGCAAAGCATAAATTGTTGATTGACATTTTATAGGTATGAAATCTATATAGCTTTTGTGAGATTCGTGCCATTAACATATTTCATTTGATTATTACTTCCAGAAGCTTGAAATATATGAATATTGCATATTCAAATAATGAAGATATTGTACAAAAAATGGATGAAGGATCAAAACATAACATTTTGCTTAATGTTTCAAATATCAGATCTATTTTGAGTGCGTCAACTAGAATATAATAATAATAATAATATTGTTTATTTTCCTATACAATTTTGTGTTTACATGAGTTGTGAAAACCAGGTTGTTGACAATAAACATAAAACTGCAAAGTTATATGACTATCTGCAGTGTACTACTCTAATTTTTTCCTTAAGTAAACACACCGACACTGATCTGCTAAACAAAATAAAGAGTGAAAACAAAACTCAGATTTAACAAAAAATATATCAATTTCTCAACTCTATTATGTCATGAATTTCATCCCTACCATAACAAAGGATAATCTAATAATAATAATACCCAGAAACATATGTTACCTCTTTTTTTTTCTTTTCTCCTATTGAACATGTTGAGGTTTCTAAGTAATTTGAAACAGAAATGTTTTGTTTAAACGGTCTAAAACGATAATCATTAGCATCAGTTTAAAAAAAATAACAATCAAAAATTTTATTAAAAATCAAACAAAAATACAAATTATAAAGTTGAGTATTCAAAATTATCTTGTATACGAAATGAAAGTGCGACAAAATAATAATAGAAATTTTGTCTGTTTACAAATCATTTCGATGAAACGTATACTCATCGACGGAAAAAATTACTTAATATCGAAAAAATCTTTCCAAATTGTGCTGAAACCAAGCACAAACGTTAACTGTATTCTGAAGATCCTACCGTTTCAGTCCATGATGCAGTTCTAAGTGAAATGGACGGAATTTATTTTGTTACAGATATCTTCTTATTGAGGTTTGTCTTATAATTACTCAGTTACCGAATGGTTATATCAAGATGTTCAACAACAAAAGCATTTATATTGGACTCACTTTCTTCATTGTTTTTTCACTTTTCCTTTCTTTGGATACAACCAGCAAGTTCACATCTCCTCAATAATTCAACGAAATACTACTTGCGTGGTTCTAGCCAACAAAATTTTTGCTACACTCACCAAAAATAAAAACAATATAGGTTAATGTATTTTCTGGAAAATGCATAATACTCTCAGTGAGTAATTATGAATTATTATGAAAATTATAATCGGAATAAATAATGGCATAAATCTAACTGAATCTATAGAACTGATACTTGCAATTCATATTCAGCAATTTATGCTTTGCCCATCGAATTTAAATGAACAGTCGTAAACGAGATAACATGTACGTGACCATTCTATACATCGTAAGATTCCTGAAAACTTTTAAATTTAGCTAGCTCTTTGGGAGCTTTGACATTGTCAAAAGTCAGAAAAATATATAATTTGCAGAAATGAAATAGATTCGTCCGTTATTATGTGATATGTAATTGACATTATGGGGAATGTACATATTACTACGTAGAAAATATCACTGTTTAAGATGGAAAAGTTTATTGAACGTTATAGCTATTTCGAATTTTTCTCATCAGACAAGTATGACTTTAAAGCTAAAATAATAAAAGCAATTTTCTTATATACCTACTGGTACAAGGAAATGAGTTAACAATTAGGTCGTTAAGTAATATTTAATTATACTCTGTATTGTGTTTGGCTTTAAATATTTCTAAGGGTTTCATATAGTTGTTTTTAAGCACTGTGCCACAACATTGCATAGAAAACAACCATATTTTTCCATCAATAGACAATCTACAGATCCTATACCGAGCACAAAAGGTATAGATCTCAATCATCTCGAATTCTCAGAAATTAATTTTCAAAGCCAAACACAATACAGACAATAATCAAATAATACTTAACGACTTGACTGATTTATGTTGTTCCCAATATTTTTCATATTTTTCAGTAGTTTTCAATCATATATTAGTACCCAATTATGATCTCTAATATGTATTTTACTTATATTATTATTTTACTATTTCTTTGTACCTATACCGGGTATCCCAAGTTGAGTGGCCTATTAGACGTTTATTGAGAATCAATAATGTTATCGTTCTGAAATTTTGGCTGTTGATTCAGCTAGTCCGAAACTCTATTTCTAAAATATTTTCATCTCAATGGCACTTTCGGTTATACCGGAAGTGCATACCAATTTTGTTACTTAAAATAGAACACCCCGTATATTGATGACTGGTTCGATAACACTTGTTATTCCAATTACTAAAATACCTAACACATAAGTGTAGCTTGTTGCGTTCATGAAATATCCTAGTTTTACTTGAAAAATAATCGATTTTTTGCTTTTTGAAAATATTGATATATCTCGAGAACGACGTGAACTACCAAAATAACGAAAGGTGTTTTGCAAACAAAAACCATGCAGAACATAACTCATATCCGACTGAATTTCAGTCAGTATACAAAGTGCCCTTTGAACGAAGAAACATCAGGAACTACGTTTTTTCAAATTGTAACCCTTTTTTTTATATTTTTTAAGTTCACTCTGGAAATTCGACAACAACTGCAGTTTCGCTTTTTTTCTCTCAATTTATCAATTATCCAATGACAGGAGGACAGTTATTTGTTAATGCTCTGGGAACTGCCTATGCACGTGCAGGAATCTAAGCCGCCTTTGCCAACTTTAGGTAAGTAAAATTCGTTTTTTCGCCATAAGTTAAAAACTTAAAATGTAAGGTACAGGTTATGTATGGGAAACTTCATTTAGTTTTTTACAGCGAATCTAATGAATTGAAAAAAATGGGTTACAATTTGAAAAAACGTAGTTTTCGATGTTTCTTCGTTTCAAAATATAGGGCGGAAAAAAGAGCACTCTGTATACTGACTGAGATTCAGTCGAATATGAGTTATGTCCGGCATGGTTTCTTGTTCACAAAACACCTTTCATTATTTTGGTAGTTAACGCCGTTCACAAAGCAAAAAATCGATAATTTTCAAGTAAAACTAGGATATTTCATAAACGAAACAAACTACACTTATGTGTTAGGTATTTCAGTAATTGGAATAACGAGTGTTATAGAACCATTAATCAATATAACGGGTGTTCTATATTAAATAACAAAATTGATATGCACTTCCGGTATAACTGGAAGAGCCATTGAGGTGAAAATACTTTGAAAATAGAGTTACGGACCAGCTGAAACAACTACCAGAATTTCAGACCGATAGCATTATCAGTTCTCCATGGACGTCTAATAGGCCACTCAACCTGGGATACCCTGTATTATATAAGAAAATAGCTAACTTTGTATTTTAGTTTTAAACTCATACTTGTCTGGTGATAATCGAAAGCTCGAAATAGCTATAACGTGTAATAAGTTTTTCCTTCTTAAACAGTGATGTTTTTTACCTAGTATTCGCAATCCTCATATTATAGATTGCACTTTGAGAAAGAAGTTAACCTTTATTGAAATCATACTAAATTCAATTCACGTTTTGATTTGGATTACAAATATAATATGATCAATTCTAAAAATTATAATTCCTATCTTATATTGTATTGTTTCCTTAGCATCCAAATCCTGAGAAAGTGATGTAGGTATAACGCCTCAACCAATAATTTAGATTCCGAACATAAATACTTGCTCTTAAATTTGAGAAGAATCTGATTATGGGAAAATATATTGTGTGTACAAAAGGGGCAACTTTAATATGAATCACCCTGTATTTACGTCAAGTACCACGAAACTGGTCTGTTATTGTTGTAGTCATTCGAAAATATCCGAAACTGAAAGTTTCCAGATACATAACAGTAGATGTGCTACCTTTCGTCCCTGTAATATATAGATCATAGATGTATATCTATGTACATTGACAGCATAGAATGTCGGTGTTGTCAAATTTGGTAAACAATTAAAAGTCAACTTACACCTCATTTATATTACACTGGTATTCTACAATAAAAGAATGAATATTCGGGACGAATCAAAATCTTTATAAATCATATCAGGAAGATATCTATTCCAACATTATCTCTCCTTAATGAATTTCGTAGTTATGTCTATATTATTAATGAAATAGTAACTCATGCATTTGGTACATCTGTAACACACCGTAATAATTTTAAACTACATGACAATTCCTATTTCACCTATTCCAACAGTCAGGACTCTCACTCCATATTACATTCAAATCAAAGAGCTCAAGATCAAGTGTTTTCTTGCAAGATCAAGACCATGTGTGTTTCGGCAAGATCAAGAGTAAGGTTGGTTAAAACTCCTCTTGGTATGCAGTCTAGAATTTATGTCCTGTACATGCTGAAATATGACTGATTCAGTTCTTTTAAGTTTTTTTCATCCTGAACGAGATTCTCCAGTTTGCCACAATCGTCACACGGTATAGCGTGAACCTCCTGGTTTTCGTATGGGATGTGGTGTTTAGAACTTTAGAATATGGCACATAGTTTGAAAATTAGTGTTTTCATCCAAATTTTTCGTCCTCTGATTGGGCAAATAACGTATGATCTTATGACAAACGTACGATCTTACGATAAAATTTCAATACACTACTCTTTGGGGCGATCTGAAAAAAATCAAACTTCAATGCAATCCAGAGAAAATGTTTGCGGCATATTTTAAAACTAACTTGAGAAACCAGTAGGATACTTCACGTTGATATAAAAACGAATAACAAATTTGGCGAAAATCAATGTCTTATAGCATGGATACCAAAAAAACGAAAATCTGTAAATTTTCAGTTATATCACGAAAGATAAAAGTTCCTATGCGTGAACGAACTTATTCATCTCTTCTCACGAACGCGTGAAAATACCTAGAAGAGATCGATACCAAATTTAATAGTCTGATCTGCAATCCTTGGCAGTTGTGAGCCTTGCGAGTGAACCAAAAGCCATAAAGTATTTCCAGTTACCTTACCAGTTTCACAAGAAGCAAGTCTTATGTTCCAAGTAAACGGAAAATTACGAGTTGATGATTTCTATATACATCACAAAAATATGTTTCGATAATGAACTTATTCACACGTTTAAGCGTATCATGTTGAAATTAATTAATCATTCGTGTTGACCTGAAATCATTCATTCTACAAAACGTAGAATTGGGCTTTAGTGAAGCACACTAAAAAAAACATTCGAAAAGCGTTAATCTGTAGTGACATAAAAGAAAACTCGTTCGTGATCTAAAACTGTTCATTGGTGAGGAATTATTATGTTCCAAATTATGCGACAATCAAAGTAAGGATGTATGAATGTTATTATAATCGAAAGCCATTTGATAAATTGCATGTTGAAACAATCAAACGAGCACGACGTCGATGTTAGCACATAAGGATGATTGAAACAGATCAAACTCATCGTTATAGATTGGAAGTATATATTAAAGATCTGTGAGTTGTCGAGTTTTATCGGGAAATTTCAAGGTTGGAATCAATGATATTTTTCAATTTCCTTAGTATTTATTTTGACGTTTACTTAATTGTTTCGAAGTGTAAGGAGTGAAAACAACAAATTGATTTTTATTTTGTTTCAAACTGCTACTAAGGTCTGACTCAAACGAGATTTCAAAATCTACTCAGAAAATCGAGAACGAAATATTTATTTACCTGCAAGCATTTCAGAACCCTTGGTGGTGTGCAAATACCATCACACTTGTCGGAAATTTTTTTCATATTCATAAGTCGCAATCATAAAATTATATATAGTATAAATCAGTTTTTATTTTGTCACATCCAATTTTTTTTCTTTTAACATATTAACCGAAATCTTGGCATACAATTGGTGTAAAGTTTCAAGAAAATTAAAAGTATTACTATAGATCACAACTTTAAAAATGTTTTCACGTTATACTGAGATTTAAACTAACACAGAACGGATTAAACTAGGCAGTACTGTATCTGAATATGAATAAGAATGCAAAATTAATCAAACACTATTGCGAAATACTTTTGTCAGAGAGCGGACAATGTTTTGAAAGGAAATATTAAGAAAATGTTTGCGATTCTTTCCTCCGAAATTGATGCTTTTCTGTGTTAAGTATATTTATTTAAATCATCATTATTTCGATATTTGTATGCACTAACTAAATTATGATTTCAGAAAAAGGAATAGATTGAATGTTTACTCTTCAATATAGTATATTGTCCAAATTGAAGAATTGGAACAGGCCCAAACAAAAATTTCTCAGACACTCAGTATTAAAATCAATTTTTTCTGAATTATATTAGTCCTAATTGAGCGTTAAGAATTTTATATTGTTAAAATTAGGAAACTTCTGTAAAACTCCTGACAAATTGTTCATCCGTAAGATTATTGATAAGTCAATATTTTAGAATGTCGCTCGTCGACCGCCACTTCTTGAGCAATTTTTTCGTTCTTGAAATTTGCGCTATAAAGCAGTAAATTTTCACTGAGCATTAGTTCTATTATCATTTTTATCTTTCGTACTGAAATGTAGTTATAATAATTCTTTCAAATGAATGCATAGTTCTCTTTTTTCTATCAATTATTGAAATTTATGTTCTTATTCAATTGAGGATATATAATATACTTTCAATAAATCATTTTGCGAATTGTCCTTGTTTTGGCTCGTTAATCTTTACTTAAAATTTTTTTTCCGATTGAAAAATCCATGTCATTACAGCCCTGTGCTAGAAGGTTAAAGAGAGTTAGTCTGACGCGAAATCAAACATGTCCCGTGTCTGTGTAAAACTCGGGGCTGCAGAGTTCCATCAAATTACGTTGAAATCGACGCTAGAGCGAAAGAGATGCCAAATCACCGCCGTCCTAGATTCCCAAACCAATGGCGAAAAGTGTACATAGCTCCGATTTGACAGTTTGCATTCCCGTTGTTTGACGCAGACACATAAATGCTTTCATAATAACAAATGGTCGGATTTTTCTGGGTTTCCAATTTCCAATTTGAATATCTATCTGACGTGACTCCATGTTTTATACCGGCTCTTTTTTCGTTTTTCGATTTCTCTTATATATTGGATTGCGTTCTTTTTATCCTGCTGTATTCTGGTCATTCGTCAATAGAAATATGTTTCGCAGCATGTCCGACTACACCTTTCTTTTTCTGATGCTGTTATGTTTGAAAATTTCCAGGGGTTATATTTCTTATCTTTACTCAGGCCGGTTATTAGATTTGGATTTGTAGAACTGAAAGGAGAGGATTATTTTTTCTATTCAAATTAAAATTAATTTTAATCTTTAACCAATGAATCAAATCTGATGTATACAGTGTGGAAATGTAACAAGTAATAAATTTTTTATTACCATTTCGTTTAAAATATCGGTTCTGACAATCGCTGCTGCACGTGAACAGTTATTTTACCTTATGAAACTTTTAAGAACTGAAAACACATATATAGGCTGAGCGAAAAATAAGTTGTCACGGCAAATCTGGGAGAACGGTAGTGCCACATCGAAATCGGGCAGATCAGAAATAATTTTGATTGTTATGATGATGATTGAAGGGCTCACTTATTTGTTCACTGATATAATTTGATAGCAGTTCGAATGTTACTTGGACATGCTATGTAGATATAGATTCATATTCGTACTCATTCACGCTGTATATGAATTTCGAAACTCATTTCAGGTACCTACTCTTACTTATCATCTTTCCTATTTCATTGAAAACAAAAAAAAAGCTTATTGATAATACTACACAAACAGTATGACCCCCTTACCGCACCTAATTATGAAAAGAATTTAAAAAAAAATTCACACATCGCACTCCTTTTACACTATAACCAAGTCATCTGTGGAAGCACCTATCCAGCCATCGTTTCTGATCTGATAATTTACCTTCGAATATTTATAATGATTAATTGCATCAACGAAAACATCTTTATTCCTCTACAACCATCACTGAATGCTATAATTCTGAAATCATTTTTAATAATAGAATTTGAACATTCTTAGTCTTGAGTTTGAATATTTATACTAAAGTACTTTTCTCTTATGTGCTTTTTATATATTTTCATTCTACTACTAGATATGGAATGAATATTCCGTAAATGAACCAAACGTCATCGATTGTCATGAATTTCAAAACAGCGTCATTGTGCAAGTGTCAAGTGTCAACATCTTCGAAATAGTTATTGTTTAAATAAAATTATGAGTGAAACATAGAGCGCGTTAGATATGGAACTTTAGAATATTCCACCTGAAATTACAAATGATGCCAAAAATATGATCGAGAACCAGCTGCGGCAAAAGCAAAATATGAATACGAAAAGTTTTTTGTGCTGTTCAGAGATTGGCAACAAGAAAAGAAAACGAACTCCTTTCCTGATTGGCATTTTTAGGTGATTTATTAAAAAAATGGAAATTCTGAGCTCTATGGAAAATTCATTTGATCGTAAAAATAACAATAAATGTGAGACGATATTGATATTCAGAGTATAAAAAATTGAAATATTTGTTGAAGCGATATTCTGAAAATTATATACCTAAGAAATCGAAGATTTTTACATAAGAAAATATTGGACAATATTCAAAAAGTGGTCTGGATGAGATATCACATTGTTCAATAAGCCTCGAGACTAACCCAGAGATGGTGCAAGTAGTACCAAACTGGCCACGTTTTACATGAAACGTGTAAAAATTTCACACGATCGGTTAGAGGTTCGAGTAAAGTCACTTTGTAATTCGTTCGAAAATGAAAAAACGGTTTCGCGTGTTGATAAAACATTGTTTTTAAGGGATAGAAACACGTTAGAAGCCCAGCTATGACTGAGTTTGAAAGTGGTCGTACGGACACAAACGATGTGGAACGTTCGGATAGGCCATTGGAAGCCGTTATACCGGAAAATGTGAGAAAAGTGTTTTTTTCCAAGTGGGTGCCGCCATAGCTTTCAATGGAACAAAACAGCAACGAGTCGGCGATTCAGAGAGCTGTTTGTCGCTATTTGCTCGCAATAAAAAAGATTTCCTGCGTCGATACGTGACCATGGATGAAACATGGATACATAATTTCACTCATGAGTTGAATCGGCAATCATCTAAGTGGCGAATGGCTGACGAGAGCCGTCCAAAGCGCCCAAAAACGCAGCAGTCTGCTGGCAAAGTCATGGCCTCTGTTTTTTGGGATACACATGGCGAGATTTTCATTGAATACCTGAAAAAAGGTAAATCGATCAACAGTGATTTTTATATTAACTTGTTGGTGCGTTTGAAGGAGGGGATCGCAGCAGAATGACCGCACATGAAGAATGACATCTTATTTTCCAAGACAATACACCATGCCACAAGTCCATGAAAACAATCGCAAAATTGAACGAGTTGGGCTTTGATTTGCTTCCCCAGCCCCCGTATTCTACAGATTTAGCCCCAGCGACTACTGGCTCTTTCCTGATCTCAAATAAATGCTCCAGGGAAAAAAATTGGCTCGAACGAGGAGGTAATTGCCGCAACGGAAGCCTATTTTGAAGCAAAGGATAAATCCTTCTATAAACATGATACAGAAATGTTGGGAAGGCGTTGGAAAGATTGTATCACTCTAAAAGGAGATTATATTGATGAATAAAAATGATTTAAAAAAAAACATTTTGTTTTCGTTGTTTGTC
Organism: Cryptolaemus montrouzieri; assembly: GCA_013387265.2. Classification (NCBI taxonomy): domain Eukaryota; kingdom Metazoa; phylum Arthropoda; class Insecta; order Coleoptera; family Coccinellidae; genus Cryptolaemus; species Cryptolaemus montrouzieri. The sequence continues at coordinate 40,186,195 of JABFTP020000124.1, read as the reverse complement.
TCGGGACTTCCTGAACGACGAGTTATATTCAGCTTCAAAGGTGAAAAATTTTAATTTAATTACCAATTTGAATCAAGGTTAGTTCAGACTTGTAGGTCGCCCTTGTCATTAGTGTTTTAGGGGCTCTTCACATAAATGAACTTTATAAAATGAAAATTTCCGACAACAAAGATTTGGCACCAATTTTTAATTTCAATAATTGTTCAAATAATATAAATATTAATATTAATGAAATGCAAATACAAATGTCTCAGTGAATAACTTGTTTTATTGTTTTTCAGATTAAACTTTTCTGTTTTTGATTTATACCTTGCGGCCGAGTCTGTTACTCGGTAAGAATGACAACATTCTATACGTACGGTTCCACTCGTATCGAATTTTTTCATTCCAACCTAGTTACAGAATATACAATTCTGTAATAAATATATTTGGCAATTACGAGGACTACATACTATTTTAAATATCTTGTCTACGGTCACTATTAATGTCGGTGGGTAACTACTAATAACAGTTCATGAAGTTGAAGAATAGCTACTTTCATAGTATTTTTTACATTTTATGTTACACGCTTTTATTAGCTTCACCTGTATCTATCTATTTAGTTATCTATCTATGTAACGAAATCTTCCAATGTTATAACTCATTTATACATCAGATTTAATAGAAACTTTGTATACTTATCAAGAACCGACAACAATACAATAATTCGATAAGGTTGTTCCTATATCCGACCTTAAAAATTCAGAATATAATTAATAGTTGACTAAAAACTGATGAATACGCTTGTATAGCAGGTCTAGTTTAATAAAATACTCAATTATTCAGAAATCATCCAGAGATACAACTAACTTGATAAAATGAAATTATTTTCTGATGGTTTAGAAAACAGTGATTGAAAAAAATTAATAATGGTTTAGAAAAAGTGATTAAAATTTCTATACAAAAAGCATGGGGTGCTCGTTATAAGTTGTTAGTGATATTTCATTAGTTGTTATTAGTTATTTTTCATTTCATACAATTATTAAGGTAGTGTTGGAAGTATTCATTTTAGGGTTGTTCGGAATTCATTCACCACCATTTATGAATCTTCAGGAGAATTAATAAGGACTTTCAAACAAATAAATCTGGAAGTATTAAGAAAATTAAAACTGCGTCCTTTGTTTGCTGTGTTATTCATATCAAATATTACATCTGTAAACTTTTCCTTTTGTTCTTTCATCGTATCGACCGTAAGTTCGGACTCATAACATCAGGTGACAATAATTGAGTGCTGTCTTTTCATTGTTCGTCAAACAATAGATGTCTCATTATGTTTTGTTCCCGTTCCTCGGTTCCATTATGATTTTATCTAATGAGCCATCCGTAATGACATCAACGTGAGAAATTCAGTCATTATTAAGAAGTAAATCATGTTAGGTTTACGCGAAATTTCATCAAAATCGAAATAAATGTTGTGTTAGGGTATTATTTACCTTATGTAGTGTATTTCCCATTTGACTTAATTCTTTTTGTAATGGTTATGACCTAATCATAAGCATGAGTGTTACCTTATATTTTTTCACTTCATCAAAAAATTTGTGAAAATCTCACAGAAAACAATGAAGCATTTGTTTCTCTTCTTATTATACGACCTGCTTCGAGTTTTCATTCCGTATGATAGCAACCGACATTGTCGGTTGTTCTTGATTGATCATAGACGACGTTTTTTACCGGAATTAAGAAGTGCATAGTCAGAATAAACAAGAAATGCTTCCCAAAAATCCAGCCTAACCGTTAGGAAAATATTTCAGGGTTTCTTTCTATTAAATAGATTGCGAATAGTTCATTAATCATGATTACGGAATGAAAGAATGGCTCGTTGAAAATTGAATTTCTATGAAAAAACGTAGAAACCATAAAAAAATATGATAGCAACGGATTCCATAACACACAAAAACTGTTTCGTGTTTAAGAATATATATTCATTATATCTGCTGAATTTATATCATTCTGAATTTTTCAAAGCAACCGTTAGAAAGTTACTTTCGTTATTCAATCGAACGTGCTATACAACATCGTTGAGTATAGGATTTGTATCTTGAAGCTACAAATTTTAATAGTCAAGAATTAGAAATTTGGTATTGAATAGGTTTTCGAATCACCATCGCGGATGTAGCTCGCATATTTAACTCCATATTATGTTTCAGACTTCTGAAACATTTCGACCATCGCATCCAACTCCATTTTCCCAGAAGACCCTTTATTATTAGCACTACACTCATCTTCATGTGATTCATACCATTCGCGAACTCTGTTGTATTTATTTTATTTTTCCAATACTCACATTGCTTACAGTATGCACTTTTTATGTTTACGTCGAGAATCTTTCCAGTGAAATAGCCATTATAGGGGAAACTCCAAATGACGATGTATGTCCACGTTTTTTTGCCAGATAATATCTCCTAATACAGTTAAATTACTACTATTTCCATTTTCAATTGTTGCCTTTGCTTGTTTTTTTTTCATTGTTTCTTTTTAGACACAACTCAATCCTTCTGAGGAAAGACCGTTAAACTCTCGACAATATTTGCGGATTAACTGACTGAAAGGCGTCGACTATACCCTGTCTCATATCCAACTGTGTTGTAGAAGGAATCTAGTGAACGATGCCCTTAATATAACCCAACAAGAAAAAATCTAGACTTGTAAGTTCCGGAGACCTAGCTGGCCATCTAACAGGACCACCACGTCCTATCCATTTGTTTGGAAATACATGATTCAAATGCTCCCTAACCTGATGTGAGTAATGTGCCGGTGCTCCATCCTGTTGAAACCACAAATCTTATCTTATATGCTCTGGTACATCGGCAAATAACATTGGTAGATGATTTTGCAGAAAATCTAAATACATTTCACTATTGAGGTGGCCTTCGAAAAAGTGCGGCCCAATTAGATACCCATCTACTATAGCGGCCCATACATTTAAGGACTAACGATGCTGGTGATCTATTTGTCTCATGAGGTGTAGATTTTCCTTTGCGTAATAATAAAAGTTGTGCCTGTTAACAAGCCGATTCTTGTGGAAAGTTGCCTCGTCCGAGAAAAGAACTCTGCTAAACATATTTGGATTTTTCGCTACTTTGTCACTTGCCCAATTGCAAAAATTGATTCGATTTTCATAGTCTTGATTGTTCACTTCTTGGTGCAGTTGTACATGATATGCATGAAATTTATTCACTTTCAAGATTCTCTGGAGGGAATTTTGACTTATATCTGTTAACTGAGAAATCTCTCTTTGGCTTTTATATGGGTCCTATGTCACTTTCAACAAAACTGATAACTGGTTGTCTGTAGCAGTTTTTGGTTCTTCATGTTTTTTGTAAGCGATATTACCCGTTTCGATAAATCTAATTAGAAGTTTTTCAAAGCATCTTGCATCAAGATGCCTCTTATCAGGAAACATTTGTGCATAAACTCTACTTGTCAACAAAGAATTTCTATCACACTCACCCAGAATAAAAATCATATCAGCCATTTCTCCTCTGGAGAACTTTTCGGCAGTCAATTGCGAAAATTGGGTTCAAACCTCACTTTAACAATGTTTAATAACGAAACACTGATAAGTTCACCATGTAAAATGCAGAATATGATATGTCCGGACACCTGACAGAAGGCACAAATAAAAAAAATGTCAACACATACCTCGATTTACGTTTTAATCATCTGGATTTCATCATTCGTTAAAAGAATTACCTTGTTTAGGTTTAAATTTTTACTACTTGAATCATTACAGAAAAAAAAACTTCTGTGCGAATAATGATGCACCTTGATGAGTTTGATACCGTTTGTAGAATTTTCATCAAAAATTTTTACAAACAATTGAGTATTTCGAAAATGATCGGCGATGAAGATAAGGTTTCTTCTGCAAAAATATAGCACAATATTTTATGCGTTGACAAATACAAAGGTGTTCTATTTGAAAAAATCAAGATATGGCATTTTTAAAATTACAATATTCAATTTTTTATTTGAGTCATTCCTGTATAAAATGAGGATAATCTATTTCAATTCATCAATAAAGCTATCCTTGGGCAATAAGAAAACGAAAGGAAAAAATATTCATCCTCTCTGGCCGAAGGAGCATGCGATGATGTGAGAGCCTAATTTCATGAATTTTTACGGAAAAAAAATATTGTGACGAAACTACTCACCAAAAAAACTTATTAGTTAAAGACATTACAGCTGAGTTTAGGCCGCTCCTGAATCTTGAACCAAAAAGTGGTCTTTCAATCTGAAAAAACCACCCAACACTTTTTTATAGAAAATTGGGACACCCTGTTTACTGCAAAATAAATTGCTGAAGTAGATTCTTACTCTCTAAATACAATACCGTTCGAACAAAAATAAAATCTTTGAGAGTGTACGAGCTACAGAGCACCGCGCCACTAGTGAATCACCCAGTACATACTTACAAGTTGTGAGTAAATCACGAGAATAGAACCCGAAAGCCAGTCGCTTGCAGCTGCTGCTAGCTACCTGCTCTCGAACGTTTTGGAGTGCCCGACAACCCTTGGCTAATTATCCAATAACTCGAAAAGTATTTGTCAGATTCACTTCAAATTTTCAGAGAATAATTCTTAGATATTATACCTTGAAAATTTTTTTTTAATTTCTGACTACACCTAACCTTATATGTTCAATTGATTTGAATTTCATATCACATTTCTATAAACTGAAGCAATAGCTCTTGTAGAAGTGCGTGAAATGCACTGTTCCAATGAAAATAAAAGAACGTTCTGGCAGTTGAAAGTTTCGACTGAAACCAACTTCTTTGAACTTTCTTTCATTTTTCACAAAGAAAAAAGGGAATGTCAACCGAATATATTTAATTACTACTAACAATCACCACAAATGGTTCATTTGCCAGAATATCAAGTCCCAACATTGTTCATTTAAAAATTACTACTGCGCATCTCATCCGTATCATGGGAAAAATGTTATAATCAAATTAATATCAAATTTGCTAGTTTGTACGGACGGAATTCTTGTTTATTATCATCTCGCAATCATCAACGAATTTCCATATGTGTTTTTAATATTTGCGATACAATGATTGTTTAAGTTTGTTAGAACATTTCTCCGAAAATGGTTTACTTGAGTGATCTATCGAAATCTTGTTGACTTATATTCATATTCAAATCAATAGTTGGGTCAATGCAACGTAAAGAATATTCAATGTGAATCATCCAAAAAGACCAGCCAGTCCTGAGTAAGTCAAATTTTTGATTGATGAGTTTTTAAGAACTAGTTCGGCTGCAAATTAGAAGCATGAAGTCGCACAACTAATAGGAAACGAGGCAATTGAAGTAGCACATCTAATACGAAACGAGCCAATTCAAGTAGCAGTAGTTGTTCAGTTGCAGATAGAAAATTCTACTTCCTTCAGAAAATTATCTTTGTAACCAGCGTATCACCTACAACTGTCCAGAGGATCGTGAAGAATCACAAATTTTACTCGTATAAATTAAAACTATGTCATGAATTAAACGAAAATGATCCTCGTGGATGGTGTTTGGTGAAAATTTTAGTGAAAATATGAACAAAAATCCTGATCTTCTGTATAAGATTTGCTTTTCCAACGAGAGCACCTACATGTTCAATGGCGAAATGAATATTGATTCATAGAGGCTCGCATATGATCGTCTCAGAATCTGAACGCTTAAAACGAAATTTATGAGAACCATATTGTAGATCCATTCTTCATCGATGTTTATCTCAATGAAAATAGTTACTTGCCGTTGTTGGAAGAACCCGTAAATTTCAGGATAACCGTAATTTTGAAGAACGACAAATTCCTCCACAGAATGAAATACGTTTTCAGTACGATCAAAATGGTGTTCCCAATCCCCACAAAGTCGGTGCGATTTTTCGGATTCTGGGAATCGCTTGAGTGTCCATCTTTCGGAGGAGATCTAAAGCTGTCGGTCCTGTCTAACAGAGATGTGTTGGACACTAAAAATTACCTTCCCTTGACACGAGAGGGGTTCGGCAAAATTCCCGGGGTAGTGAGGTGACAGAATTCCCCGGCGTGTCATTAGCCGGAAGGCAGAAATAGAGCACGTTAAAGGAAAAACAAACGAACAAACGGTGTTCCTCTACATTTCGACCTTGTTGTACGACAATTTTTGGACGATAATTCTCCAAGTCGGTGGATTGATAAAGAAAGAACAGTTTAGTGGCTTGCATGGTCATCTTGTCCTTGTCGGTCAAGATTTTTTTCCTATGGGGTCACCTTGAAAAAGAAACTTATGCTTCACATCCTGAAAACTTGAATGCGGATGAAAATCATAACCCAATGCGGACTTTATTTCTTTTCATAATTTCAATAAACGGACAAAACGTTTCCTCATTTCTCTGTATAATAATTTAACTTTGAAAAATGAAATACTCAAGTCGAAAATTGAGAGACCATTTCAATGGCTAATGCTAAGGGAAAGCGTTTGATTTCTCAAGCTCCAAATTAACCTCAGAAATGGTTTCCCTGGGATCAAGATTTGTCCGGTTTCAGGATTTTTCACTAGTAAAGCTCTTCATAGAGTTACGTGTGTCAATTCTTTTTATTACAATACAGTGTATAGAAAAATTAAGTTTTCTAAATCAATTTGAATGCCTATTCGGGAAAGAGGAATGGAGCATTATGTTATTCAAAACAGGTAGGTTTGAATATTGAACTAATGTTGATGAAGCAGTGAGTCTATGAAATTTTTAATTACTTTCTTGGGACTAATTTATATGAATATAAAAATAATTTATAATTCGCCGTCATCATGAAAAATATTGTTGTCGCAAATTGTAACATAAAGGGAGTTGCACTTTTTAGTTATAGTACTTTAACCTATACAAATGGTCTAATCTAGTTTAAATCAGCAAAATGTATTCTCCGGTTTTGTGAGCGCTATTACAAAAATAATCTTTCAACAATACTGAGCATACTGTTCAAATTTCAATAATTGAAAATAGAACTCTACAATTTCTTAATGTGTTTCATTCTCTTGTTTCAGTATTATGAGATGTCCTATGGCCTTAACGTCGAAATGCACAAACAGGTAAGGTCTTAATGCAGAAAAATATAATCTTTTTAACATCATAAAAAGTATATCAAGAAAAAAATTTCGGGATTTCTTTAGAATAGTTGTATTAGGTTGTTTGAAATGATAAACCGTTTTTAATATTTGAAATCATTGATAAATGTTCCTTTGTGATAATTTTGTTATCTCCAACAGCTGTTCTGGTCAGTATTTACGAAACAAAGTTTTTACAATTAATGATTTACAATTAATTCCTTATATAAAATAAGCATAAAAACAGAAAGAACCAAGTGTGCAATGATGTGTTATATTCGATTAACATAGTCTTTAAATTTCGTTACCGGTCAAGAGATTTCAAATCCTGACTCTCCTTGAAAAAAAGGAAAAACATCAGTACCGCTCTCGTTAATAAAGGACTGATGGAAAATTCGTATCTTTCAGTTATTGTCGATGCTGAATTAAAAAAGAGCATTTACCATATCCAATTTTTTTTGTGTTAGAACGGTCGGATTCTCCCTAATTTCTTCTTGAAATGCTCTGAAAGCCAGAGAACGGATAAAGTATTGGACAATAGTCGACCGGTTAATTGTTAATTTCAATTATTGTGTACAACCATTTGAAAAAGTTGATCTTGATCACACATAGCTATTAAGATATCTCAATCATCAACTTAATATAGATAAATTAATTGAAAAGTATATTTAACTATTAATTGTGACTAATATTAATTCCAATTATTTTTAATTGATGTTCAATTTTGCTTTTGATAGATTCGTTATCACACTTCCCTTGGAAATACTGTATCTTAAAAAAAATTATTGGTGGATATATTTGTGAAGACTAATAGCTATGAATTCTCGTACAGTTGTATACGAGTGCAAGACAGCATTCTATATACGCCTGACCAATTATATAATACCAGAGTTCGACGTGAAGCGTCTTTTCCAATCAGCAATACCTACAAGGAAAGGATGAACTCAGGTAACCTTACTGATTCAACACACGAGTGTTGTACTCAGATGGCTCCAGAATAAGCAAATTGGAGATGCTAGGATTTAGAGGGTAGCTTCTGAATGGCGTATAAACATAAATCTAGACAGTGTTAGATACATGCCACTGTTCAGTGCGCTCAGGAAAATACAATTTTAGAATATTTCGACAAGGCTATTTTTAAACTCACTGACATCAAGCTGCTATAGAATACTTGCATCAAAACTTCGAAAGTAGTCTGGAATTGTAAGCATTGCCAGCAATTCTCATGAGATGAACTGGCCAGAAGTGGGTTACAGACACCGCTAGTAGCACCGAAATCTATGGATTTTCCTATGGGTGCGAACCTAAAAAGATGAAATAAAGTTTACCTTTGGATTGACAACAGAAGTTGAAAACTTGGAATGAGATAATTTGAGGAGCCTACTCCTGAACTGCTCTCACTGAGTAGAAAAGAAATTAGAAGGTCTCTTGGTGAGACACTGCTATATCCATCTACATCAACTATCTACCAAAATAGTCGATTATGCCAGATCTATCTGACTTCTAAACACCGGCATTCAAAAAATTCCATTCTTCTGACCCGTCCAATGCAAAGAAGGAAGATATTATAGAAGATAAAGAACGTGATCATAATCGACGTCATTTAGGCCTCAAGGTCCCATGAAGTAATAAAAGAAGTGATTTAGTAATCTGAAATCATTATGTAACTTCATCGACTAGTTCTATCAAACGGTACATTGCGTCGGAGCAGTAACTACATATTTTTTGCCATATTTATTAGACGTGCATAAACTGATCAAGATAATGAGGAATACTCTACCTTCTACCTTTTTTCATATTCTCATAATTGGTTTCACATTATTCCTGTTTAATCACACGGACGCTCACGATAAAAATATGCTCCCATAAGTGATGAATTAAAATGAGTAAGTAAATGATAATCCTACTGAAAACTGCTCAATAGGCAATTTCAGAAGATTGAATTATGTAGATTAAATCGCATCTATTGATTGTGAGGTAAGTTCTCTGACTTTTTATACCTTCTGAGACATGTACATGTAGTACATTTCACATGTACGAATGAAGTCATACTGTGGAATGCTCTATTAAACATGGAATTCTCGAACTTGAATAATATTTGAATTAATCACTTGAATAATTGAATGCTCAGAATACTTGCGAAACCAAGCATATGCAAATCATTTTCTCAAACATCCATGTGTAATCCGACATACGTGAAAACAGCCTTTTTTTATATTTTTTGCTTATACGAACAAAATTCAAACATCTGAAGCATTCAATCTTTCAAAATTAAAGTCGCTGTTAATAGAAAAAACCCTTTACTCGATAGAAGAATATTTTGATTCCATGATTGAATAGTTCCATTGTTTGTTACCCATGTATATTTTTGTATCTCGTTCATTTTCATTGTTTATGTTTTATATGCTTTTATTTTTATATATGACTTGCTTTGTGAACTTTTGAAAACCAATAAATTTCATTACAATTGTATTTATGCAAGGCCAAATATTTTGTTTGTGGATTTGTTTCTTGTGTCAAAAGAATTAGTGTCAACGCACATGGTTTGAGATAGGTTTTGGGAAGCTGATACTGTCAAATGCTGCTTGCGAGGTCTTTTCAAACACAGATTAAGGAAGGCTACCTTACGATTCAGTTAAGTAGAAACGAGGGAAAATGGGGAACGAGCTCGTACGCGGGGATTCTATGATAGTTTTAACAATTATAATCCGATCTCTTCGTTACACTAACTAGCACCGTCAGCTGTATAATATTATAGCACCAACTATAACGAAATATAAGCCAACAGGCATCGAATAGTCTGATAAATTTGATTGCAGGTAGAACATTTTCTCACAATTTTTCCGATACGGCTTTTAATGGAGAAATGAAATTTAGTATCGAGAAAATTATATCAATTAACGCAGTAAAAAAAAACAGAGTTTTGGAAAAAATCACTGAAGAATTTATAGAAAGAATAATGTGAGTTTTTTTTTTCGACGTCTATTTTAGACATTTATTTTCATTGAAATCGGGCCTGTTTTTTTCAAGCGCCTTACGATGGTTGTTCCTGCGTAAAGGTCAGATTTAACATTTTATAATGTGGTTTAACATTTTCCAGACTTCTTGTTTATAGAAAAATGCAGCAACATTATTCATTCTAATAAAGATTGGACCAATATGTTTTTAAATCCCAGTAGTATAGATTCCTCGTATTCCATATGTTGTTCAAATTATTTTCGATATAACTTTCAGTCAGCTAGTTCAATTTTCCTATGACCAGTCAGTTCTCTATTATAGAATTACAAATGCGGAATACTCAGAGGAACAATAATCAATTAATGGACTCTTCGTCTATTTCTAGTATATTAACAATAAATGAAAGCGCTATCATTATCGAGTGTTTGTATCAGAGTTGTAACTTTTTTCTCTATTCAGAGACGGCTTCCATATCATCAGAAATATTACGCAGAACTATCTGTTAAATATATTGAAGAATTATATATAAACAAAAATTAGATATTCGGTGTATTCCATTTTAAAGGTTCATATCAAAGCTATATTTTTTTTTGAGGGATGCCCTAGGTCAGGGGTGCTCAAACCGTCGATCGCGAGTGCCTATTGAGTAGATCCCAAGAAGAAAAATTTAGTACGTAATAAAATAACACTCTGCTAGCGGCAGAAGGCGGCTTCATCAAAGGAACGCGCGATACTTGTCAGAAATGCCGCGTTTTTTATTCTTGCCGCTTTTCTAGAAATTTCGGGCGGCGCGTTTGACGGGAACATTCGAGATTTCCTGCCGGAATTGTAGTCATTCTGAATTGCAACTTGAAGGCAATACTACGTCGATACAAAGTTTATTATTACATAGTACAAGTGCAGCGAAGAAATCTAAAATACCTAAGCATGGTTACTTAGAGAGGCATCATGAAACCGTTCATAAAAACTATGAGGTTTTTCCGCCACAGAGTGAATTAAGAAAACGAAAAGTACGTGATTTGCTATCTTGTTTGAAAAGAACAAACCATGTTCACAAGACCAGCCAAACAATCAAAAGCTGCTACAATCGCGTCATTTAAAATATCTCATATTTTGGCGAAACACAGGAAACCATTCGAAGATGGATCGGTTGTGAAGGAAGCATTTATTGAAGCGGGTGAGACTTTATTTCGAGATTTTAAAAATAAAACAGAAATCATGTCTGCTATTAGAAAGCTTCAGTTATCTCGTCCGACTCTCACAAGGCCTATTGAAGTAATTGATAGTATTGATGATTTATTTATTTTATGGAAATTCATTTTTGAAGTAAAACGAAATGAGACACTTTTGTCACTTTTCCACAATTTATTCAATAATCACGACCGGTTTCGACCCTACGGTCATTGTCAAGTGAAAATGCCCATTGAAGTCATGAGTCAGAACATGGCAGATAAAAAAAAAACACGATATCATGAAATCTACATACTTTTCTTTACAGTTCGAAGAATCTACTGATATGACAGACACTGCCTAGCTGTGTATTTTCATTTGGATGATATTCAATGACATATCGACTAAGGAAGAATTTTTGACAATCATTCCTGTGAAGGGGAAGATTCGTGGCGAAGATATATATATATATAACATTTTCTTCAATTTTGTAAAAAACTACAAGCTACCAATATATGAATTAGTGTGCATTACAACCGATGGAGCACCAGCATTGACTGGAAACAAAAACGGTTTTGTGGCATTGTGTCGAGCTAATAAAGATTTCCCTTAATTTTTTTTCATTCCATGAACAAGTTTTGTGTTTTAAATTATGGGCAACGGCAACGGCGGCTCTTCAAGTTTCAGTTGGAAGATAGGAAGTCAGCTGAACACACTGATTTAGGTCTTCACACGGACGTCAGTCAGGTGGTTGAGTCGCGGAAAATTCCAAGAAAGGTTTCAAGAATTATTGCCCGAAATAACAGCTTTTCTAGACGAAAGATGTGATGGCACTCAGATGTTAAAAAACGAAAAATGGCTGACTGATTTAGCATTTTTGACTGACATCACAATGCACTTAAACACCATTAACTTGGAGCTTCGAGGTAAAGGAAAAACTATTATTGAGATGATTAGCGCAGTAAACGCATTCAAAAGTAAATTGCAACTTATGATAGATCAACTGAAAAGAAAGCATCTGAAACATTTTCCGACTTTGAAAGCAAGGATTACTCATTTGAATTGTCATACGTATCAGGCTGAATTATCAAATATTTTGGCACAATTCGAAGTGCGTTTTTATGATTGCAGTTTATTGACAAATATAGCATCATTTATGAGTTATCCTTTTTCATGTAAAAACATTGAGGAATTAGCTACTGAAATAGAAAGTCAGTTTAATATGAACTCATTTTCTGTTGAAAATGAGTTGGTGCAGATTATATCAGATATACATCTCAAAGCTACAGCATCTGATACAATTTTCTGTTGTTTTATATCTGAATATAAATATCCGAATCTAAGGCAAATCGCCCTTCAACTGACGGCAATGTTTGGGTCAACTTACTTGTGCAAGTCTGCATTTTCTGAAATGAAGATAATTAAGTCAAAACATCGCAATCGACTTACTGACGATCATATGTAATCATGCTTACGATTAGCACTCAGGGGTTACGTACCATCTTATGAAAAGTAGGCTGAGGACATGCAGTGCCACGCTTCAACATCCAAAGTCACTCCTTAGTAAAGTTTAACACCATATGAAACTCTTTTGTTTTGTAACAACCAATAAACTCGCAATTTTGAATCACTATGAGTTTTTTCATTGACATTATAGAAAAGAACCTAGCTAAATCTAATCCAAACTTCATTAAAATAATGTATATTGTGCGGAAAGCTAATATCTATATATGCTACGGTACACCATACCTAGGTAGGTAGGTAGGGTGTATCGTGCATGTACGCCAACCCTGCATCACATATACTTGCAGCCTCTCAGAGTCGATCGTAAGTAGTCTAAAAATATTGAGGTAGATCGCCAGCACTTCAAGTTTCAACACCCCTGCCCTAGGTTCCTCCTTTTAAACTTATTGACCCGAAATCAATTGAGTTTCTCCAGATTAGTATACACCTTTACTGAAGCGATTTTTTATTATTAGACATTTTGTGAAAATATTACTATTTAACATTTCCTGTACTTGCTAGAATCCTATTAAAATTCAATACTAATTTATTCTCATAAACTTAAATATCCATGAGCAATAAGTAATTGTTGATACAGCAACAGGATGTTTTATGTGGGCGTCAAATTTTGTTTAATTTTAAACCTCATTATTTTTTTATTTCAAATAGATCAACTGCATTTAGTTAGCTGCAAATGAGAATTTAAATTTTTTTTTGCATAAATATATTTTTCAACATTCGAGAATAATTTAAGCCTTAAATCATTCTAAAATGCAAATTATTACTGAACTTATAACAATTACAAGTGAGCGCGGTAGGCAATCTACCCGAAACACGGGTTGCTTTTGCACCCGTACGTACCTATCTATCTTCAACAGTAATATATTTTCTTTGAAAAATTTAAACTATAAGAACTAAGATAAACTGATTGTTATGAAATCCAACTCGCCAGTATATGTTCTGTTTTAGTATAATAACTATAAAGAATGAATTAGGGTACAATTACTTTTTTCGAACTGGTGTACACGATATCTCAAAGTGTACTAAACCGATACGGCTTACATTTGCACTACTTATTTTTTATAATTTCACCAAAAGTAAGACGAGGGGATTTTTCGATAGGATTCCGTAATCGAAATTTATACATTTTCTCAAATAGCTGGAATTTTTCCAAAAATAACGTTCTTGATTTTTTCATAGATCACATCCCAACTATTACCGTTCTGAAGAAGTAGTGGTGTTTTCTTTCTTTTTCAAACAATTCTAGACGGAGAAATCATGCACACCGTCAGAAAAGATTTCAAAAAGAAGGTCCTTTTTAATGACTCATATCTCCGCGATTCTTATCGCATTCTTTTTCAAATATTGGACCTTGTTCAGCTATTATATGTCAGTTTATATTAATAATTCATATTTTGAATGGTCGAATCAATAAAGATTATTTTTATATCTACTTTTTCTAGCATCATGGTGGTACAATCCTTTGAGGTCTGCCTGACATGGTCAACTTGCGTTCGCAGTGAAGAAACGTCTACTTCACTAAAAAAATTCCCTGAACATTTGGCAGCGAGCGATAGGCAACTGTGTGGTGCCACTGGTGCCCCCATTTCCATCATGAATTTTGTGAATGTAGCGTGTATTTTTGTATAGAAAAAAAAACATGTTTCTCTGATTCGAAATCGACGACTTTTCTGAGAAAAATTTCACTAGTTATTGAAAAATTGTGATAGTTCCCGATCAAATTCTTTGATTCCCTTACAACCAGGAGCAAACTTATGGAATATCCCACCGATTCTTCTCCATAGATCTCATCGAAATATTATTTCATTTGGTGTTGTAAAACAGCCGTTTCGCAGGTTATAGTACTGCCTACTAACCAGCAACAACCGTCCATGCACTACGACTGGTATTAAGAAAAGTATTGTATATTTTTTGGCAACATAAGATAACTATATAATCATTGGTGAAATAGAACAGATCTCAATTTTTGTTGTTACAACATAATCACTCTCGCGACTATAAACCACCAAGTGACACTTGCGCGGCAGGCCTAAGCTTTATTATGTACCTGATGAAGGAGTACTGTCGTCGAAGCGCATTACAAATATATGTAACTAAATATGAGTCGTTTTTTTCTTATTTTGTTTATGAATTGATGAAATTGACAATTGAGTTCAAAAAAATTTAATCTTAAGAAACGAATTAATATCAGGTATTTCCATCGCTTATTCTAATAACATTCAGGAATTTATAGGTCTCGATTTTCGGTTTTTCAATGAAGCTACCTGAAATTAAGCGTTTTTGAAAGTAAACTTGATTATATTGAGATTTTTGAGGAACTCATAATGGATGAAACTGATTCCTTTCCTATTCTTTTTCATGCGCGGTGGCCTTGTGGACAGCATTCAGGCTCTTTGTCCCATTGTGTTTGCCTTGTTTTGTTGTTGTTATCAGTCTTGCAGAAACTATTTAATGAATGGAAGAGTGTTGTAGGGGTCCTCCTGGATCATCCGGGCACTAGGTGTTCCAGTGCTCCATATAGCTAATCTGGTCGACTTATGAGCGGGACATTGGTAGTTTCATAATTTTCTAGGTATCCGCGATACTTTGGGGTTCTCGACACTTTCATGACATGTAGATGTTTATTGAGTTGGTGTCCCGTTAATAGGCCAATTACCAACCCAATATACTTTTTGTCATATGGCAATGGTTCATGTACATTTTGGAAAAAGGAAAGCCTCTGGGTCCAGGGTATGTCAGAGTATGTTCTGGTCCCATTGGCGTAACAGCAGTTGCCTTTTTGGTAAGGCTGTCTGCTTTCTCATTCTCTTCGATACCCTGATGAACTAGGCACCCGAACAGAGTAACTCTGTTTGTGGTAATGAGTTGTCGTAATGCTCCTTTGCATTCGTAGTTCTTGTGTAGGTTTTCCTGCACGCATCTGAGAATAGCGTATATTTCTGCGATTGTTCTTCTAGAGCAATCATAATGTTTGCCCTCGAGCCGTGGATACCGGCCCACGTCTCACCAAGGAGCATCGAGTTGCAAGACTTCAGTTTGCGAGGGAAAATGCAAATTGAGGTATTCCAGAATGGTCGAATGTTCGAATGCTAAAAAAGCTCAACAACACAATATTCCCTCTTTCAGTGTCGTAGAACCAAAATGACCTGGTACGATATTCCAGGTGATAATAATTTCGTTTATTTTGAGGAGCAGAAACACTATGGACCAAAAGTAAAGAACACCATCTCCCATATTTAATTAACAAATGTAAATTCAAAATTCACAAAAAATCAGTATTAAGTAGTATTTGACATAATTAATAATTTTATCGATATATTTCAACAGAAAGAAAAAGTATAACAAAAGAAACAGGAAAACTTATGTATCTAATTATAATAATTTTGAATTGAGTTTTACGGTATAAGCAGCCGAATCTTTTTAGCCGTCAACTTAAAGGTATCATTCTTCATAGAATCAAGGATTTCGAACTTCATACCTCAACGTATTCTGACGAAAAAAATTCGACTGAAAAATTGAAATTTTTGTTGTTCGTGTTATGATTATCATTTCATGATTTTCAGATTTTTTTACTATCTCAAAGTGTGATACATGCTTCTCGTTAATTTCATGATTCTAGCTCAAACGTAGCTATTTTATAGGTTTTGTTCACCTTTGTGTCGAAATATGCTGGATGAACCCCCATATATCGGGTGTCCACGCGAGATGGATGACTTTCCTCACAAGTAACTGATGTAATCGAGAATACCTAGTAAAAAAGGGGAAAACCGAGAAGTCAGGTTCAATCCACTTCAATAGTAATTGATTTCGCACTTTTTCTGTCGGAATTTTTATAAGAATTACTTTGATGAAGACTGAGATGGCTGTCGTATTGAGAGATCGAAATGCATCTGTTGAAAGATTTCCAGTCATATAATCTGCGAATTTCAGGGTCCTCGCGCGAAAAATCGTAACTGTTGGTATAAAATCGCGAATCACTCGGATACGAAGTATTTTAGGTATAGGGAAACCTATAACAGATCGATGTCTATTAATATTACGAGTCCAATGGTGTGTGCAAAACATAGATAGTCTAAAGTCTAATTTGAAAAAACGGGCTTTTGTGCCTTTAAATGTACCACGATTTGCCTTGGAAGGACCCTAAAGCATCTAAATGCATTGAACTCTGCTGAATGAGCCTCTTCACTTACAACGAGCTAGAAATAATTGATATTGAATGATCTTCAATATTTTTATGATGCCTTCTAAGAGACCAAAAATCGCAAAATTCCGATTGAAAATTCATATATTCCTTTCGGTTGATTTCAAGAGGCAATGATATGAAAGAAATTGTTCAGAATTTAATTTTCTACGATAAAAAAAATAGAAACATACATTATGCCATGTGAAACAACAAAGATTGTGTCAACTTCCGGTATAACCGGAAGTGCCACAGCATTGAAAATATTTTTTCGGAACTAAGTTCGAATAACATTCAAGACAACAATAAAAAATTCTTCAATCGGTCATTTCTTTCTCCACGCAATTTTAATGTCCCGTCTCATGTGGACACCCGGTATATTGTATATTACGTTGTCTTTGTAGTTTGATTTTTGTCAAATCCAAGATACTGCTCATTCATGAAGAAAATGAGCTGACTGACATACATCCAACAAATTGATTTCTTTTCACTTTTGAGATTCGGGTTCCTATAAACGTTTATTTTTTGCATATTCTGGCTTTTATCGCCAATTGCTATGAAATTCATAAAATCAAAATGGTTCTCCTGCTCTAGGGCTGTATTTAAGGATACTATTTTGCAACTCGCAGTGCTCTAAAAGCGAAATGCAAATTATACCCAATAAAAGGAAAACGAGTACTGATGCTTTATCTGAGGAAGAAATTACCTCTTACCTATGAGTTTTTTATTTTGAGTAAAACGCACCAATCATACTGCACAAACAAAATCAACCATTCACTGTAAAAGTAAAACCTACAAAGAAAATGGGATCCCATCCAGAATATCAAATTTAAAAAAATGCCACTTGAAATTGTCTCCTCGTATCGCAGTCCTCTCATCCAGAAATTTTATTTTTTCGTAGATTTCGTATTAAACCAAGTGAGTTATTTAAGATACACTCTATAGAAGCACCTATTCAACAGGTTGTTTAAACTCTTTTCCGATTAGTAACCTATCAGTTACATTTATAGTGACCATATGGCAATCACACAACAAAATCTGGCTACACGGCCTTTTCTAGATATAATACCATAAACATCGTTTTTTCATAGATGCTAGTATTCACATGATGGTGTTTGGTACTGGTGCTAGTGTCTCTCATAGGAATTTGATGGAATAATACCTTGATTATTAAAACTCCAAAGTTAAATTTTCAGACGGTGAACTGTGAATTTCCGATAATGTAAAGTAGGTGATTATAACTGAGTAAATTGAATAAGGATAGATTTACCATCGGTTTGGATTATTTAAAACTGTGGATGATGTCTGTCAGCCTTTCGCTGTTTCATATTAGAGAAAATTTATGAAAAATCCACATTCAATTATACCCATCATATTTGACAAAAGGTGAAAAAGATCCTCCTAAATACACACAACCAAATTTATATGAAATCACTCGGTAATTCACATTATTGATTGTTTTTAACCAGGTATCTTTTACTACTTGTGAATAATGAAAATTTTTGGTGTAAAAAACCTGGATGATATAATGAGAAATGTTGAATTATCGCCACATGTTCGGGATATTGTACTTAGTCGTCACTGAGGTTTGAAACTGTTAATTTCGAAATAATTGAACATGACTTACGTTGGATTGTCCGATGTGCAAAGGGGTCGAAGAATTGCTCTCGTTGAAGAAGGGTGATACAGAGGGATATAGCAGCCACAATGGGGGTATCACAGGGGGTGATTTTGAAAGCCTACGCCCGATACGTGGAGCTACAATCTCTGCAAAATAGGCCTAGAATAAGTCGTAGATAGATCACTTCTGAAGAACAAGACCGTTTTTTGTGCCAAATTGCAAGAAGAGACCCTAGTGCGTCGCACCTCATACTCCAAAGGCAATTTCTAGAAGCAACAAGCATCAGTGTATCAGTCGAAACGGTACGTCTAAGGGTTCATACAACAAAAGACCCTTAAGAGTTCCAGAGCTAACCAGACAACAAAAAATTAACAGACTTAATTGGTGTATCGAGCATCAAAATTGGAATATTGAGAATTCCCGAAATTTTTCTTTTTCGGATGAGACAAGAATTGGTGTTCGATAAGATTACCGCCGGATTCGGGTTTTAAGGTTCGTGAAACACAAGCTAGACTCCGAGCAGTGAGACAAATTCCGAAGCACCTAGGGGGCAATGTGATGTTTTGGGGTAGAATTATGCTAGGAGGAAAAACAGAATTTATTTCGTTTCCTGCGAGTGTAACGGCTAGAAATTGCGTGGACTAGTGCTGGAGCCCATAGTGAGACTCTGGCGAGGTACGTACGGTGAGAAATTCACTTTTATGCAAGATAACGCTTCTCCGCATACCACCAATCTCGCGCGACAATATCTTGAAACAGAGGGAATCACTAATTTGGACTGGCCAGCTTGATCTCCAGACCAAAATCCTATTGAGTATTTATGGGATAATCTCGAAAGGAGAATTAGATCACGCCAGGATAATCCGAGAACCCCACAACAGCTCTCCAAGCCGCCACAGAAGAGTGGCAGAATATCGCCCCAGAGGAGGTCCAAAACCAAATCTAAAGAATGCCTAGACGGATTCGGGCAAGAGGAGGTAATACAAGCTACTCAGTTCGAGAAAAAACACCTACTCTGTGAGAAAACGATTTTCAATTTTTTACAACTTGCGGAAAAAGTCTCTTATTTTCTTTCATTTGTCATCATAATCATACTAATTATACAAATTTCTTTATATATATTTTTTCAATTTTCGTATTTCGTAAATAAATCAAATGGAATGGTGTATTTGCTGCTGAAAGATACGTGACGCGATACCTAATCATTATCCGCGCAGCTTTTCTGATTTCCAATATACCTCGAAAGTCTATTCGTAATTTTCGTTTTATACCGGGTGTAACTGAAACTAAGGCCACCCCTGTAACTTTTTTCAATATGCAATATTTTGATGAAATTTGGAAATCAGATAGAAGACAACATTTTGAATTTGATACATTAATATGTTTGCATTCTTTACCTCAATTTAATTTTTCATCTTATCCTACGACCTTTCGACATATTTTTGAAAGAAAAACAAAATAATCTCTTTTCAATTTTCATCTTTCGTTCTAGAAGGCCATGAACAGTGACAATAGGCTTAGCTAAACATCTCCTTTCACGAAAATGCAAGATTGTATCTAAACATTTAATTCCTTTTTTTCGAGGTGTCAAAAGTTTTAAATTTCATTTTTTTCTCAAAAAGTAGGTTTTCTTCTGAGACAATCATATCGGGCCACTGGGTATTACAGAAGCAGTATTTTTTATCTTTTTTTTCATACTACTCACATCACTCTATTCTTAACGGTTCCGGAGTTCTAGTTGAAAATACCTAGGCAATTTTTGCAGAGTTTCCCCATTTGCTAATAACAATAACTACGTTGTCGATGCAAAATTTTTGTTCATACTGATAATACTCGGTGATCATAAAAATATCAAAATTCTGTTGTTGTTAATTATCGACATTGCGAATTAGTGAATTCAGTGTTGAGTATGAATCAATACACCCAAACTGAAAAAGTCGATATGCTCCTCATTTATGGAGAGTGCAGGCAAAATAGCGTTTAAGCTGAACAATTATATAGAGAGCTCTATCCGGAAAGACTTCATCCGAATAAAACATATTTCTCTAAAGTTGAACAAAAATTTCACGTTTCACGAACAATGGGATGTTTAATAGGCAAAATACCAAGTATTGGTCGCAACAAAATGAGCTCAAATATCAAGATGGAAACTTTCAAGAACATTTTGGGTTCAATGTCTCGATGGGGATGATAGAAGATATTTAATAGGGCCTATAATTTTTGAAGATTTATTGACAGAGAGGAAATATTTGGAATTTTCGAGGACAAAATACAAGATGAATTGGACGTGTTGCCATTAGCTGTTGTGGAAGAAATATAATTTCAACGAGATGGTGCGGTGCACCTCGTCACAACACAAAGGAGGTCTCGCAGTATCGCGACGAAATTTTTCTCGAAAAATGGACAGGTACAAATGGTCGCATAAGATGGCCAGCTAGATCACCAGATTTGAGTCCACTAGATTTCTTTCCTGTGGAGTTATTTGAAGAATGAGGTTTACCAAACACCTGTTAGAACCCAACAAAAATTGGAGAACCGTTTGAGACAGGCTATTTCAGGCATTACAGCCCAACAGTTAAATAATGTTTCGAGGGGAACTATCAATCATGTGCGATGTTGTGTTCGTGAGAATGGTGGTATTTTTGAACATCTATTATAATTATTTCGTTTTCGTTTCTTTTATTATTAACTTTGACACCACGTAAAAAATGAGCAATTAAATTTCAGATACAATCTTGTATTTTCGTGATAGGAGATGTTTAGCTAAGCCACTTCATGGCCTTCTAGAAGATGAAGATTGCAAAAAAAAATTGTTTTGTTTTTCTTTCGGAAATGTGTCAAAAGGTCTTAAGATGAGATGAATAAGCAAAAAAATACGGGGTGTCCATTTGAAAATCGGAAATTGGTACCATTTCTGGCATAACCGGAAACGAAATGTCAAACATATTAATGTTATCAAATTCAAAATGTTGTCTTCTATCCGATTCCCAAATTTCATCGAAATATTCCAAATAGAAAAAAAGTTACAGGGGTGGCCCTAGTTTCAGTAACACCCGGTATATTCAATTCTCATTATTGGTTTAAGTATTATTTGCTAGTAATTTGGCTGTTGTTTGTATAATTTTAAGGCATAGGAAATTATTCATACTGATTTACGAGGTATTAGAAACGTAAGTAAATATTTCGTTTTAGATACCTACTTTTACTTATTGTCTTTTTCACTTCACTTAAATAAAAATAAATATCACACCAACAGTATAAACCATTTGTTGTAAAAATGGATCCTACGGAAAAAGTGAAATCCCATCAAAAACATAAAATGTGAAGAGTTAAAAAATACCATTTCTAGCAACACAATTTTATTGCAAAAAGTTATGAGATATATGAAACCAAGTCGATTATTTTAATTAGTATCTATGGAAGCGCCTTTTCAAGATCTTGGTCATGGTAGTTCCAACACTAGACACCTTTATTTCTATTACAAATATAATGCTTTGGCAATCGCACATCAACATATGAAATGCTGTTTAGCCATACTTGCAATGGAAATTCATATATTTTTGTTACCAATATGTTGCCTTGCGATTGCTAAGTATATTTCTTATTTAAATAAATAGGTCTAATTTTGATGCAGACTATAAATATTGGCAAGTAAAAGTAAAGTAGATAACAATTTAAGAAGTTGTTAAATAGGTCATTTCATTGATTCTAATTACAATAACCTACCTCTTTTTGTTTGACATTTCATAATTTTTACGGTGAAAGGCTGCGTTGTGAGACTTGACATTTTTTCACATTTCATGTTTTCGAATGGATAAAATATTAAGCATAACAGAGTCAATCATCAATAGTAATCGATCGTTTTCAAAAATGAATCAGTAGAATTGAAAAAAATAGCGAGAGTAGTACAAAATATGCATCTTGATTCAAAGGACATCCTAGAAAGGGAGATTCAGCTATCAAGATTGATCTTAATCTCGTGAATAAACATACCAATTCAAGTTGAGCAAATAATGTTTCAGCATTAGCCGAAACTAGAATAACTAATCTGCAATTCATTAAGATAACTGGCCATTCACACACGAAATCTTTCAAATCTAAACTTCACTGACGTTCAAATCATCATTCAAAAATAGATACAAATCTAAAGCCGCGTCCAGATTTGCGTAACGTATAATATAATTAATAGTGGGCACTACGAGGAATACGTCATAATTATTAAACTCGCGCCTATCCATCGACTATCAGCGCGAACAATAAGGGGTTCGCAGTGCCTGTTTAGAGGGATGAGTGGCAATATTCATACCGTCTACACTATCCCCGTTATGGTGCGTTACATGGGAAACGTGCAATATTATGCAACATGAGATGGTACACGAAGACTGTGGGCGGAAACGAATTCCTTAATTTCATTACACATTACGCACCAAAAAATGTCACACGAGTAAAATAATTTATTCTTAAGGTACACCAACTACAGTTTCAGTGAAAACTAGCCTGAACCCACCGCTTCGCAGGTAGCCAGCGACGACACAACACATGTTATTTACGCGAAAATATTCAGTTTTTCCATTTTCAAACATATCTTTCGCGTTTATAATTTTAGTTTGGGTGATTGTATTAGTTGTTGCCTAATACAAAATTATTTCCTTATTTACCACGCTCGGGGGTGGTTCAAGTAAATACACTAGAACGCAAAATTTTCATTTTGTAATAATTAAAATCTTAAATACAAATGTTCATATATCAACTTCAAAACTGAACGAATAGCATGCAACATTTCAACGCTTTTTCGCACCCTTAGTGGTGTTTTCAATAAATTCCGAAATACTATTTTCCTTTGTAATCAAGATCTTCAACAGAATTAACATGTCTCCAACTTCAGAACTGTGGGAAATACTATACAAACCTTTCAGCCCCTATGTCGATCTCTTAGGGTTGGCTTTCAAATAAAACAAAGCGTATACCCGTCCCTGAAGCTCTAGGTATCTCCATACTAAATGTCAAGCTTCGATAATCCACAGGAATAGTATCCCATGTGTAATGAACTATCTATATGTCAAATTTCATCCCAATCTGTTCAGTAATTTTTGCATGATTGAATAATAATCATCACACATAAACTGTCAATTTATAACATTTAGAGGGATTAGTATGATTAAGCTATTATTTACCCATGTATCCACTGAAATGTTTTATTTTGGCCTTGTTTTAATGAACATGTAGTTGTATATTAATTATTATTAGATGATTCATGAAATAGTGAACAAAGTATATTGCAATATCTAATCTATAAAATTTAAACGAATTTTTGTTTCAAGCGGTAGAATGTGGATTGCAGTGTAACATAATAACCATAGTGTACCCCCTTTCAAAAATTTCTTTCTTTTAGAAAATAGTTCGCAACTGCAATGAGGAGAAGCAAATTGGCTTACAAAATGCTACGCATGTGAGCGAAGCAATAGAACAGGTTGAGAGGGAGTACCTTTGAGGTGACTAACCGAAAGGAAAAACGTGCATTACGTTCGTTTATATCTCTATGCTAAGAAAAAGGGCTTGTACAGCCTAAGAAGGTGCAGATCTGAGAATAACTCCAAATCATAAGGTCACAAAATTTTTTTCAATTGCTAGAAAAACGGTCAACAAACCAGCCTTCGACGTCTAGAAATTCCTAATAAGAAAAATACAGCTCTCAAATGAGACCACAGCACCAGGAGATGCGATGTCTTCATTTCAAAAAAACTGAAACAAACCACTTGAACTCGGCCATTCGATGATGAAAAATTCGAGCTCATTAGAGAATGACACTCCTAATCGACACTTGAACTCGGCCATTCGATGATGAAAAATTCGAGCTCATTAGAGAATGACACTCCTAATCGAATATAGGCATTATCCAAAAACTCGCTCCAGACTATTTTAAAGAGGAAAGTGACTGATACACCAATTGAAAAAAAAACCTAATGCGAGAATTTTAAGAATGAAGAAACTAAAGAAAGTCGACAAGGTGACCAAAGGTTCATTTTTCAAATTCTACCTAGAAGTGGTTCAGATAATAATGACATTCTGTTGTCTTTGCTGAAACATAAAAAAAAGATGATTGTTTAGTTCTTAAGTTTACGGAAGAACATACTAACCATTTTATTCGAAATGATTGACACATGATGAAAAAGACGAAAATGAAATCAATCTACGCAACAATGGTGAAGTTGATAATATATTTTATTTTATTGTAGAGTCAGATTGTTTTTCCTTTAACGTGCTATATTTCTGCCTTTCGGCTAATGACACGCCGGGGGATTCTGACACTAACCCGGGAATTTTGCCGAACCCCTTTCGTGTCGAGGGAAGGGATCTTTAATGTCCAACACATCTCTGTTAGACAGGACCGACAGCTTTACATCTCCTCCGAAAAATGGACACTAAGGCGATTCCCAGAATCCGAAAAATCACACCGACTTTGTGGGGATTGAACCCAGGTAACTCTGCGTAAGAGACGAGCATCAAATCCCATACGCCACCGAGCCGGCTTGTAGAGCCAGATGTTGCTATTTTCGAACTGGAAAGAACCAAAGAAAAAGAAAACCAAAACATCAGGCCGATTGCTACTCATCCTTAGAAAAAATTCTACTATAATTTAATCTAGGTTGAAAAAATACACCTACTATTTTCATATTGAAATCTATTTACTTTTGATTTCGATAACCAAATTTATGTTATGGAATACAACGTATTTCTATTTTTCATATTGCATTTCGTTTGGTATATAATCAAAATTCTACTATTATAGTTTACCCATGAGTTCCTATACTGTAGCCCTACGGTTTTTAAACTGTTTCTCCTCTGAGGCATATTAAAACAAATGTGTGATTTTGGAAAACCAAAAAATTAGTACTTTTGATATGAGTTCCCCAATTGTACCTATATAATTTAGTTTTTAGTTTTGGTGATATATAAAGTTCAAAAATTAATTTTTTCTATTTATTCACCTACATTATCCACCGGTGCTAGTCCACACCTGATAAAATCTACTTTTTTTTTCGAGGGAGTAAATAAACCAGAGTAATTACTTAAATTGCTACACATTTACAGGCAAAGAATGATCGATGCCAGGCTTTATGTAAAGAGGGAATTTCTACTGATGGGGGAAGATAAATTAGTTATGGCAATCGATATTTTTCGGAACGACGGCAACCTGAAATCCCCCTTTACTCTGAAAAGAATACGAATTTAGACTACATATATAATATAAAACTTTGTTTGAATTGATAATCAATTCTGAGTATATTTTTTAACACATCTTGTATACTGAGTGAGAGTAAAACCATTGTCGTACGTAAATCTTGCTTAGGGAATTTGATTTGAAGCAAGGTTCAGAAGGAGTTTGTATTTATAATTTCAGGACCACTGTAGTCATTTTTTCAAATTTGCCTCATAGACTGTCCTTAAGGAGATGTTTTGTATGGTACCGATACTAATTAATTGTAATCAAGCGCTTATTTCAATACAATATTTCTCTGCAAAGGTCCTTTTAATTTTAAATTACCATTTTCCTAGATTTTCTGACTTGTTTTACGTAAAAAAGGTAGTACCGATAGGTATTGAGGAAAACAGAAATGAAACTATTTACTTTTTCTCAAAAATTCTTTCAAAATCTGTAGAAACTCTCATTAATCGTTGTTGAAACCTAATTTATTTTTATTTCAAATTGAACTGCTTAATTTAAGAATAAGACATCCCTATTTTATTTTCCGTCCTTCTCAACTTTCGGTAATATAGTCCTCTTCAAGAATACTTTTTTTTCGTAATAGGAATATCTAAAAAGGGGTAGTCAAAAATTAAAAATAGACGACCTACAGCAAAGAAATATTGCAATGAAATCAGCTCCGCCACGGCCCTTTTTAATTCGGCATAGTATAAAATATTTCCTCAATGATCACAGTCGATGTCAAATATTGCCAAAATCAACTAAAGTAGTTCTTAAAATAATAAATAACTACTTTCTTGACACCATCTGTAGCGCCCTTAAAAAGCATTTTCGGATGCATTTTTATTGGGATGGGTCAAAAAAAACGAATATTTCTTTTTCGCTTGGTACTCTGAAAAATAGGTTTCTAGACACCTCTAACAAAGTCTTTCCAATTATGAGCTCTTAATTGTAACGGAAAGGTTCCCCGCCTTACAGTTTTCTATTTTTTTTTTCTTATTATTACATAGAAAATTGATATCTCGCTTCCAACTACTTGAAAAAATATATCGTTTTTTAAATTTCGTAAGGAGTTCTACAAAAAAACCTCGATTCA
This sequence comes from Cryptolaemus montrouzieri, assembly GCA_013387265.2. Classification (NCBI taxonomy): domain Eukaryota; kingdom Metazoa; phylum Arthropoda; class Insecta; order Coleoptera; family Coccinellidae; genus Cryptolaemus; species Cryptolaemus montrouzieri. Next base: position 40,159,339 of record JABFTP020000124.1, on the reverse strand, counting down.
TTCTTAAATCTAACCGTTTATAAATTTTTTCTTTTCTCATAAATTTTATAATTCAATGAAAAAATCCTAGAAAATCTTGAAACTCATAGTTTTGTAGGAAATTTGCCGCTGTAAAAAAAATGGTCTCTTTCAATTTTTCGATTTAGTTGAGCTTTTACGAGATATTCATCGTCAGACATCAATGCCTATCAGTAGTTCCAGTTTTTGATTAATAATTCGAACAATTTTAATTGAACTTGAGTTTTTGGGAACAGAAAAATGTTATGAACTATCTTTGAAAGTTTTTTGTTCAGTCATGAGCATGGGTTAGGTTAGATGTGTATAGGTATACCAATTAAACGAATTTCATTGTAGGTTAATTAATGATGCATAAATTTATGTGATGATCATAAGATTTATTTGAAATTAATTATTTTTTATGTATGAAGATGATTAGTTTCAGGATCAGTGAAAATACGGTATTAAACGAGTAGATACTAAAGATACTTGAGAGTAAAAATTATAGATGATGTTAGCTTCAGAAAACAAACAAGAAGTCACGGACTTCAAAATAAAAATCCCTTTGATGTATATTTTGTGGAAAAAATTCAAAATACGCACTGAACAAACGTCATAATAATAAATAACACCACTAAGATTTTGAATTATTAAAGATAAAATCGAGAAAAGTATAATTAAAATAGAAACATTCAAATAAATTTTTGAACATAACTTCTATAGGAGTTAGTTTTATAATAGAAACTGAAATTTGTGTAAATTTCCCCAAAACTCATAAATCAAATCAAAATTCTCGGAAAAATTCATTGGCATTGATGTTTGACGATGAATCTCTAGTAAACTTAATCGGAAAATTATAACAGACCATTTTTGTAGAGCAGTAAATTTCCTACAAAACTATGAGTTTCATGAATCATACTAATTTTTTTTATTGAGTCATAAAATTTATAGGAAAAGAAAAATTCACCTTCAAATAGCCTTCAGCCGTTAATATCTTTTAAACGGTTAGGTTTACGAAAAAATTGTAAGAGACTTTTTTTGTTGATCATTCAGTTGCCTACGAAATCTATAAAACGATATATTTGTTCAATTAGTTGAAAGCGAGGTATCAATTTTTCCATGTGATAATAAGGGAAAAATAGAAAACTGTGAGGTGGAGGACCTTCCCGTTAGAATTAAGAGCTCATACTTGGAAATACTTCCTTAGAGGTGTCTAGGAACCTGTTCTTCAGAGTACCAAACGAAAAAATAATATTCGTTTTTTTGACCTACTCTAATCTTTATTGGTTAATACCAAATTTTCCATACATGATTCAAGAATAACGGTGTCACCATGACCCAACCCATATATTTATTCTTATATCTCGCTGAATAGACAAAATGGACAAAAATATTGGGGGACAATGTCCAATTCGAATATATCTTTTATTTTTTAATATATATAAAAATTCTTTGTTTCAGACGGAAATAGCAAAACGTTTAAACGCAATAATTGCCCAAGTGCTGCCCTTTTTGGCTCAAGAACATCAGCAATCCGTGGCCACGGCTGTTGAACGTGCAAAACAAGTCACGATGACCGAGCTCAACGCAATCATTGGGGTGGGTACAGTAGAAAATATATTAGTTGTTTTTATATTAGATGGGTAGATTTCTTATTCAAATAAGACTGAAAACCAAAAAACTGGCCAATATGGAAACATACTGCCTGAAAGTTCGTTGATTCTATCTAACGTTTGCATGAATTCGATTGGTATGGAAGGTTGTTCAATTCTTATGACTAAATGCTGATCTTTGGGGCAATAGCTAAATTTCTAAATAATTTTTATGAAAGTAAGCTCTACAAATTTAATTATATCAAGCAACATATACCTGTTACTTGAGTTTATTCTAACGAAATGAAAAACAAATTATTGCTTACCTGTATAAGGTCTGATGAGCTTACTCAATGATTAAACCATATAAGAATATATATTATATTTATAACTGCATATCTGAGTTTGAAGGCAAAAGTATTATAAATTTTTTCTTAAATGCAATAAATTTACATTTCAACAGAAAGCTTATTTTCTAAACACATGCTAGAAATCTAGGGATATTAACAAATTTCAATCTCTCAATTTTTTTTCATTTTCTGTTTATTAGTGGATATGCATAATTTGTCATAATCATTTATAATTAAAGATTATTCTGATTACTTAAAAAATTGAAAATCACCTCCTGAATTCATGGTAACTCCGCCACGCGTTTTCATGCTCACGATTGAGCTTCTCGCGACTTATTGAGGAATTGCGATGCAGTGTTGTTGAAGAGCCTGGAGTAAATAAGTTCGGTTTCGAACAAATATTTATGTTACTGGAGAACGCCCATTTCAAGCATGTTCAATGGAATTGAGATCAGAAGATTGTGTGGGCCAGTCTTAATAGAATAGACATATCACGCATAGAGATAAAATCAGGACCAGAAATGTTTGTCTATGGAGAACAACGAGCTCTAGAACATTTCTAACATAATCGTTTCCGGATTTAAATCAGTTAAACGCGCTCAGTTCTTCGTTCAAGCTGGATACAAAACAACCTTTCGGCTAAAAAAACTCCATTGAAGGTTCCCAGAAAACGTGCTAATCCAGCCACGAAATTCTCTTGATCTAGAGGCAAATACCTCAAAGGCTTCTACACTACCTTTCCTCAACTCTATTTTAATGACTTGTCTGGAAACAGTAACAGTATAAGCTTCGCACAGATGATTGTCTTGAACTAATCATTTCTAGAAAAATGGCATTATGGGTTTCTTGCAAATGATTAACTAATTACGGTGCAGTCACAGAATTCTTTGAGCTTCGGACTGTACATAACGGTCCATACGAGGACCTATCATGTTTAACCGTCCCAAATGTTTATTGTACACTTCAAGCATTACGTAGTGAACGATAACAAGGGCGCAAGATGATGATCTGAGTGGTTCGCATCGCATTTGCGATATCAACTTGGAGTATTCCGGCTTCAAACATTCTTACAGCGTCTGACATCTGATTTTCATTCAGATAGCATAAGGCATGTTTAGATAAGCACTACAACACTTTTGCATTCGTGTATTTGTTAGTATACTTTGTACATCTCACTAAATTAATCAGCTTCATCAAAAGACGATTACTACCACGGTTCAAGTCTGAAATGAAATACGAGCCTTTATTTCCACTGATTTTCAGTGATGTAACTATTGTTGAGATTTCCAAAGATATTCTTCTATTTGAATTGAAAATGAGTCATTCTAGTTGGGTTGCCAACTGTTCTCTCCTCTTCTCGATAGTGTTACGGCTGAAATATTATAAATTAGAATGAGAAGGTGAAAATCTACATTATATTTCAGTTTTACAAGCATTTTCTTTTGTTCCAAAGAGGCCTCCTTGACAATCTTTTATTTATTGAGTGCAAGCGATTCGAAGTACTCATAACACCCATGAAAAATAGACATTGTTACTTTTTGATAGTTGAGGATCGAAAACCAAAACTATTTTCAAGAAATAAATTGAACTGCTCATAAGTTTTCATTTCTTCCCATTTCTACGAATAAAAGCACTTCGCTTAGTGATTCTTCTTCATTATATTTCAACTGATTCTGAATTAAATTCTGTTACAAAAAAGCAATAGTCGAATTGATTCAATGTCTACATACTTCTTTCGAGAACCGTTTTCACGCTGTTAAAATCTGCGTATTCTGCTAATAGTAGGCATGTGTGAAGGCATTTTATTCAACATTGAAAACTTATTTTAAAATTGTAGTTGTATAAAATTTCAATATTTCAAAAGATATACACTTAGAATTTGGACTTCCAAAAAGAAAATATCTATATTGCAAACTTAAAATGACCTCTGCATATTAAAAACTTTTTATAAACGATATTCAGCAGATATATACAATGATACACGTCTAATATGAAACCAATGAAGAGAATAATAGAAAATATTATTTCAGAACACTGAAAACTATCGCCCTGAGTTATCTCTGATAAAAGCTCAGAGGAATCAAATTTTATTAAGTTCCTATCCTAGCATACCCATTCGGTGTTGATTCATTTAACTAAAATGCAATAAAAATCAAGAAAACTACTAAGTAACTCCGAAAACGCCACCCTAAGTCGACAATTCAAACGTGAGAGAGTTAAGTTACCTACATATCTGGGAGGTCATGTCTTAACAAATCAACCAATTGGTTCAAAAAAAATTATACTTCTCCGTTCTTATTTTCTTAATGATTAAATGACCTCTGAATTGAATCGTTTTTTGTGGCTGCAGCTAATGAGCACTACGGAATATGCTAAACCAACAATTTACTTTTGATATGAAAAATAGATTCAAAAAAGAAGAAATCGCACCAATACATCGAAATATTACAAAACAATTATATAAAATGCTTATTAAATAGACAATAGTGTCTATTTTATATTGTATTGTTTCATTGAAATAGCAAACCTATGCATTATTTTCTATTATTCAAGAACAATTTATTGTCATTCAACTTTAAAAACATCCTACAGCAAAATATAGATGATTTTTGCTCTAGATATTGTTCTTATTTCGAAAGAATTTTACATATCGTATATCATCCTTTCTGATACATAACTCTTCAGATTATTAAAAGAGACATAATACCATCGCAAACATTATTCGTATGCTTTGGAATAAAGTTATTACCTTATATGGATGTACTAATGTAAATGATAATGACAAACTTTGTTTCGATACGACAAAGCTGTGCAACAAAGCAGTATATCACAATTGGCGAGAAATTACACTGACTGTAAAATGTAATCAATCAACAAGCATTATTGACATCGAGATATGCACACATAATTTATATAAATTGAAAGAGATTTGATTATATGAAACTGCCGATGATAGAAAAATTATATCGAAGACGTAATTCTGAAAAACGGCATAAAAAACAATATTTTGGAAATTGGTATAAACTTCTGCAGAAGTATGTTAATATGTGTGTTATGACTTCCTGAAACTCTTATGGCATGTCTTCTTGGCGATTCGTCGATTAATAATTTGTAAACAATATAGAATTATGATATTACGTGCAATGCATTCTCCAGATCACATACAGCGAAAGAACTTAAGCAAACAAGCATTTAGAATGTATGGACAAGACCCAAAAAATTATAAGCCTGTAACATGTCTTTCAACGGTATACACAGGCACACTGACGCTTCATGTGAATAAACTCTTGCAGGCAAATAATGTGATATCTAGAGAACAAGCGGGTTCTAGGATGGAATTGATGGAAAACGAGCTGCTACTGATCGATACAGTTATCACAAAGCACGCTCGAAAGAAGGAACCTTTCGATGTCATGGACTACCGAGAAGCCTTCGATTGTATCCGGCACTCCTGGCTCGTTGAGGTGCATAGGTACAGAGTATTTGAACTCTGCTTACGCATCTGATGGGTTATGGCAAACATCTTTGCAGATGAAGGCACAAAAAGGAGCGGTAAAAACTGAAACAATATAAATAAAACGGGGAAGGAACACACTGAGCCGCTTATAGTTTTGCCTAGCTCTCAATCTCCTTGAGTAAACTGTTGTACTACTCACAAGTGTATTATTGATAATCAGGCGAATACTCCATCAGCTGTTCATTGACGATCTGAAGCTCTACACCTGAAATCCCGAACCGATGCGTAGAAAACTGATAGGTTGAAGACACTGAGATGATCCACCGTTGACTTGGGGGCTCTGGACATCAAAGTAAGGAACCAACTCACCAGAAATGGTGATCATCAGCTGCACTCTTCTTTAAATCGCTCATACATTCCTAGAAATACCGAAGGAAGCGGTATGATGAACATAGAAAGAACGTGTACATAAGTTATGACAATACAAGAATATTTTGTTCGAGAAAGTTCACCAATTCTACGAACTATACGAAGTATCGATCATTATAAGCCTTTACAGCTAGCAGATTATACACGAAATGCCCTCTGACTTCGTCGGCGTATGATGAGCCCTCCATGGAAGTTATCCTAGGCGCCTCCATAGCCCGAGTGTCAATAAGGTTGAATCTTTAAAGAACCTCAGGGTTGAATAACTGAACCGTCAAACTGAAGGTAGACTGATAGCGTTACAGGATCAGGTTATGCCTACTAGAACTTATTTGAAGCATAAAGCAAGGACAAATATACCGGAATCTATTTAGAAAATAACCTCGGAGTGTCGCTTCGCGACCCACACAGAATACATATGAATATGATAATGTTTGAAAAATCTACCATCAGGAAATGAAGCTCGGTCTACTGAACACTAGGGTTGAAATATGTAATTATAGGCCAAAGGCAATCTATAGAATTATTATAATAAAATATACTGAGACACCGTACTCGTAACGAGCAGACTGGATATTGTGGTGTTCGATTGTACAAATGAGAAAGTCGCTTTGCTTGATCATAGGATCTATGCTGATGATAACCTAGAAAGAGCCTAAACTGAATATCTAGCTTTTGAAATTAAGGATACCTATAACTTGAACTCGGTTGTCATAGTACCACTTGTAATATCAGTAAATGACCTTGTCGAAGCACATTTTGTTGGTAATAATGAGAAAGTGCAGCTTCCGAAGAGAGTTATTTCAAGCTTTCAAACGCAGGTGATATTGGGAAAAATGAAAATAGTAAGGGCGATTTTGGTAGGGTCATCATGCAAGACGGTCGCTTCACGATATTAGCAACTCATTGCTAATTTGTTGCTGATGATGGACAAAAAAGTATTTAGAGTAGCAAAAAATTCTTGCAATTAGTATATATTAATTTCAATAAATTGTTATGGAAATATAACAATCAATCTATCTAAATACACACGAACTATAACATCATCAGCCAATGTCAATAAATCAACGTAGTACTAGAGGTTTAGTCAAGTAGCATTGTATGTAATTTCATATTATTATGTAGTCCTAGACGATTGAAAGAATCTAATACTACCAAGGAGTTTTTAGGAATGATATCTATATATGCATGAGATATGAAATAAGTATATAATAAGTATATATTCACTATTAGGGACACCTATGTCTTTACCTCATTATTTTTCTCGGAAAGAATCCTACAATGAAAATTATCAGATATTGATGTTTGTTATCTTCCATAATTATTCTACTCCTATTTCATTATTTTTAAGAAGGTTTTCTAGAATAACAGCAGTTCCAGAAATCCTCAAAATAAATATTCTTTTGATCATCTACGTTTTTTATCTCATTGGTTAGTTTGATATATTTAGATAATGTTTAATTATATTTACTTTATATATTATGTGAATCGGGTATCGCAATGTCAATTATGTATGTTACTTGGCTTAGTTTATCAGTACATATGATGACTGAACTTATTGTTATGCACTGCTATGTTGCAAACAATTGTTTCGTCAAAATAAAGTTAAAATTTATCGTTTCCATTTGCAAAGGCAGTTTCATATATGTTATACGTTTGTCCCATAAGAATGAGATGACATTTACGTGCCAAATTAAAATGAATAATATTCGTGATGGCACTCTGTTTTTCATGGTAATCTGTAGAGGTAATTATAGATCAAGACGGAAAATAGTTCTTGAAGAAGAGCAATTGCTATGGTATGAATGAAAATATGTTTTTTATAGTTTCTTTGCTTTACTTCATTCTTCCTGGCTCATCTTTGGTAATGTGTTTCCCAAGAAATGTCCAAAGTTTCATACTTTTTCCTATGGATGGATAATCTATTCTCATTCGATTTTTTCTAAATATATAGTTGTAGTTGTTGCATGCATGTTTTCATGTTTTTCTTGGGTTATTTAATTCGCTTTTCAATTTTAATTTAATACTATCATTCGATTTTAATTATGAATTTTCTTCTGAATGAATAGTGAATTACAGAGATACTAAAAGAACACGAGGTTGAAAAATCTAATTTTTATGAGTTAATATGGAATGTCATAGATTCACATATTTAAGTTATAAAGTGAGCACATCCGCAGAAAATGTTCAAAATTCCATAAAATTATTTCGATGTTGAATTCTTGTTCGAATCAATTACTTATTTCATCAAAAGCTGTGCGTCTTTCTATTGCGGAACAGAATTTGACAACGAAATAACATTTCCGTGATTGTTTAAACTTTCTCAAATACACAAGACAGTGTTGTTCTGTCGCTATCTTTTAATCACGTAAGATTTACCTATCCTGATAATATTTCTCATTCAAAAAATCGACATTTACACATACAATATTCAATTTGATTTTTTATTTTAATTAGGAAAATTCAAACATCTGTAAATCTTTAAACGTACATCGTTCATTGAGATAACGATACTTTTGAACATATGCTTGTCTTTTTCGAACAGATCACTCAGTTCAAGTGACAGATTAAAACAAAAGTCCTGATATTATGTAACATACTATTAGAAAAATATTGAAGTAGGGGAACGTAAATAAGTTGATTAATTGAAGAAAAATAGTTGTGTGTTCAAATCCATTCAAGTATCCCAACTTTATTTTTTATGTGTATATGAAAATTTAAATATGAATTTGATCTCAACGAGACATTGTACTTAAAAACTACACTTAACTTCTGGTATAGGTCTGAGGATGATCGTTAGATCGAGCTAGCTCTTACATAATAAATATAATTTTCCACAATCATATCATGATTGTGATAAGAAAACATTCCTTCGTGAATAAAATATGTAGCTTCATACTTCAAGAGAGTGAATTTTAGAGTTATTATTCGTATTGAAAATGTAACTCTTTTTCAGCTATACGTTCAACAAGCGTGAGAAAAATGAAAAATTATCAAATATTGTGAAATGATCGAAGTGAGAATATACTAACATGCTACATTTGATACATGAAACGACATTTATTTGATGTTACCCAATGACGTTATTCTTTCAACCTGTTTAGTAAATTCGAAGAGTCTATAATTGTTTTAACAATTGCTGATAGTTCATGAGAGCTCACGCCTTACTGCCTTAAAAGAAGTTAACTCGGCTATTTCATAGCGCAAGACACGTCGTGAGTAACTATTTCCTTGCAAAATCAGGATGTGATTAGGGTGGGTCTCAAGAGCCCTGTAACAGGGTGGAATCTGACCTCTCGTCTCCCTAAGAAACTGGACCCTCGCTTCTTGGTCCTTTGAGTTGCCCGAGTCAGAACTCCTCACATAGGTAGAGTAAATGAAAATGGAGGTCACTTTGTATCTAAAGTTCGTATACTAGCGATGAACTCAGTAGTTTTTCCCTGGCGTATGATGTTTCACCGTTTACTTGGCTGGAGGTTTTTCTAACCTTGCATGCACAGGTTTAGTCGGTACAGCCCCAAATCTCATCTTATCGAAAGTCACCATAAGGTAGTAGCGTACAAGGCCCACAGCAAATTGAAGCCATGCCACGCACAACCCACGTATGAAGGAATCTGAATCACAGTTCAGCATGAATTTCCTCATTTTGTCCACAGTAGAGCTAATTCACTTAGTCGCGACCCAAGCATGGGTAAGTTTGTACTCGCCGCAAAATTTTCGTGGGAGTCTCAATTTTATAATGTTTGCCGAAATTATTTTCCAGAATGAAAAGGCAAACTACAGCGTTTTTTTAGTCTCACTGTATTGGGCGTTATTGGGCATTCGCTTAGTGTGATATTATTTATCAGTTTATGTTCTCTAAACTGAGGCGAAAACAATTCCTCAAAACATCGCAACATTGCTGGTTTCCCAAAAACTGGATTAAATATGCGTTACTCGGTCGAACCCATGGTGTGGGCTGGGCGTGTGTTAACCTGTGCTGTGCATAGAATGTGTTCATTTTACGTCTGGCCTAAAGCCTGATCAATTCGACTCCCGGAAGCTACCATTCAATAACCCAGGCGTGAGAACACCATCAATTGAGAAACCTTTAGCGACTTGTTCCCATTGATGTCATTCACTCGACCACCTAAAACGGTATTTTTCCACTTTGTATGGATATTCTTATTAGCATGGCGGTAACACAAGAACGTTACCATGGCGTAGATATGATGAGGTAACCCCCAAAAACAGTTAAAGAAATCTTCACTAAATATGTTTAGATTAATTCTCATGATATATATTTTCATGGCCATGGATCTGCTTGGTTTTAAACCCCATAACAATTGATCATTCTTCAACTCAATGAATACTTCTTCTTTCAATAAAAGTAACCAAAGCTTTTACCGTATGCCGTATGCTTCTATGCTTAGCATTTTCCTCAGAGATTCTGCTAGCCCGGAAATTAGCTTTTACTAGAAATATCTGATATAATGAATTCAAATTTGATTATAATAAATAGACATGCTACTAAATTCTCAAGAAAATCTAAGAATATCTGTACTAGAACAAAGAACTAATTGAATTTAATTGACAACTCGACATTCATTATAGCTATTTTCTTCATGTCTATTTGACAGATTCCGAAAACCTTCCATTTTTCTTCGACTTGTCAAAACATTTGTGTTCGTAGAATGAACCATGAAAAGCGTATGCCTCAATAGTGTTAGCATAAATTATTTTAATTTATTATTATAAATGTTGTATACTCAAATGAGGTGCTCTTATCTACTAACGGTACCAAATCGTGGAAATTAGGAAGCTCATTTTTGAATACATGAAATTCACCTTAATAAGCGAGTTAATTGTATGTGTCTCTTGGTACTATGCTATATTGGGCCCAAACCAAATTTTACCCATATAATATTTTTCTTGATCCATAACAATGACAAGGTTGTTCAAACAATTAACTCATCGGTTTGTCTGACAATACCGTTCTATTCTTGATAATTAATTTTATTCATATTGGGGGTATTTTCCTCAATTTTCTTCATTTCAGAGAATAACTACCAAATTTCCTAGAAATAATGCCCTTTAGAAATACATCCTAATTTCGGAAATGACACTCCAGTTCTATTTTTACCGCTTTTTATAACTGTAGGGGGTGTCACGCAGGAACCAAGTGCTTTGAATTAGCTAACACTTAAGAGATAGGAAAGAGCAAGTCGGCAAACAGTCGTTGGTTCATAGCATCTTTTTTGGTCAGTAACATGGCACAGTGGCTGCATCGACAAAATGAAGAAAGGCTTTCTCAGATATCCAGGTTGCACCTCTCAGAAGTATTCTACAGAACTGGGGATTAATAGAAGTGCGATAAGAAGAATTTCGAGTGGAGAGGTTACATTACCCGTAGAGGAACAAATAAATGAAAATAATTACCTCTAGCGATTGGATTTTTCATAGCGTTTGTCAAATTTTGAAGAAGAAAAATGTGACGTCATTGATGAAAACTAAACTTCATTTTTACCTCAATCGCTTCATGAGTGAACAAAACAGTCGATAGTGGTCGAGGGCGCGAGAAAAAATTTCCGGCAATTGCATGAAAGATTGTTGAATAGCCCAGGATCAACATTTTGATGCGTAGTAGGAAACTTTGGTATCAAAACTCCTCACTCTTCGAACAAAATGGAAATGCCATTATAATAATACCTGGACAGTACATTGAAATAACCAACACTGTTGTAACTGCTGAGTTGCAAAACAGACAATTTGCAACCGATGGTTCCAAAAGGGCACACTGCACACATAGCCAGCGCAACAATGGATTTACTTCGCATCAAATACTATCCCGGTTATATCATTTCGAGTTTCAGTGGCAGGAGCCTCTTTGGACCAGACTTGCCAGGAGGTTTTTTCTTCTATTCTCAAAGTACTCATGAACGAGATGAACCGCGAGCTTTATAAGAGCTCAAAACCTCGATCCGTTTCCATCCACGCAACAACAACACGTTAATAAAAATAGACGTCACTTTCCGGCATTATTTTTCGTTCATAAATGTTAAAATCTGCCAAACATAAAATCAGATAATATAATTCTGCTACTAAAATTCATTTATGAATCCAAAGAAGATTTCCAACGAGTTTGCAGATTATTTTACATTCATAACTGTTATAATCTTCCAAACAAAAAACATTTTTCTGGGGCGCCAATTTATCCATTTGAGTAAACAGAATATTATCCTAATATTTCTAGTCATCAACTGAATACAGAGACACTATGAAAGAAAAACTACAGAAACTTTCTTCGGTATTTAAGTAAATGTAGCTTCATAGAATTTTACAATAAATAATCCACAAAAGGAGAATCTACCCTTTCACGCACGAATTGGTTAGGTGCCAAAGCACAACTAGTATACTCGAATACCAATCGAACTGAACATGACTAGTTGTAGAGACGGCTGTGTCACAGCCTTTCTGATTACTCTTGAGATACAGATGAACTTAGATTTAGTGCATATTATCTTTTTTCTATCAAGGTGTTGGTAATTTTTATGGTTTTAATTTGTGTTGTTGTTCCAGCAACAGCAACAACAAGGTCTTCAACAATTGCTTGTAAGTAGTTCTATTAGTGTTTTATAGGGTTTATGTAGTTAGTATTTATGTATTTATTTTTCTTAATATTTCATCTTTTGAATTGAATGCAATTCAGAATATATGTACTATGGTCTAGGTAAAATTAAAATAGTTTCTGTAGAGTTGAATGATTTTCGAACATCTATGACCAGTTTATGAAAAAGTATATCATTGCAGAAAATATCCCAATAGGCAACTAAGTTAATCTGTTGATATTCAAAAGAAAATTGTATCCATATATCTTTGGAATATCTATCGTTTGTTGTTTATATCGAACATATAAAGGGGTAGTGTAAAATGTGCTTTATCAGCATGTTTATCATCAAATCTTGGTGACTTTGGTAGAAGTCTGTTTCTTCACTACTTTGTGAACTGTTACGTCATCAATAAAATCGTACCTATGATCAAATCCATCGAAAAATTGTGGATGAAAATAAATATACAAGATTATGTGACAATATGGGGAAAATTTCAAAAGGAATGTTAGTCCATATCTTTCAGAAACATCAAGCGTAATCTACACGAAAACAGCAATAGTTTTTATGGACGAAACTTATATTCATTCCTAACGTACGCATAAATGGTGACCTGTTTCAGCTTATTTCAAAAGCACACATTTGACAAAATTGAATGGGCATGGATTTACCCCAATTGCATATTGGACCTTTAAAGCAAATTTCAAGACAGGTGAGTATCATAATAACACGTAATTCATCAACTATGTGCAAAGTGAACAATATCCCAAGAAACGAAGTAGTTGCGAAGCCGACACATTGCCTTCACCTATAAGATACATACATCAAGCAGAACCGTATGTTCTAATCGAAATGAACAAATCAAACAATACAAATATACATTTTCTACCCTATAAACATAAACTCTGGACAGATGTATGAAGGATTCCCCAACATTTCCCTATACTTCAACCCTGTTGAAGAAATTTGGACAATACTGAATTTCTTCGTGAGAACTATAAAAAAACCAACAGCAAATTGAATTTTTTATGGAAGAATGGTTCATGTTGAGTAGCGTTTTTGATAGTTTGATAGACAGTTTGTCTATCATGAAGACATTGAAACGATAGCGAGTGTTTTAGACTTTTTCAGATAATGAAAAATTCAAAATATTGCGATATGCAATTCTTTTTTTTTTTATTCAAATATGTTTATACAAATTAAACAGAGAACCAAAATTTCTCAGAACGCACTTGGAGCCTTTCGCTTTAGATACAGAGTCAAACTTTTTTTTTCCATATTCCGTTTTCAATTAATGAATTTAGAAATTAGAAATTTTGAATTCAATCGATTATTTCAGAAGCATTTTGGTTAATTATCTCACCTTATTTAGGTAAAAAAATTGTTCCCGCTATACATCTCCTTCGAGGAGAGTATCTTCGAATCCAGAAAATGGACAGTTGAATGTACCTTCAAGCATCCAACAAATAATTCTGGAATATCCTCCTCCAGGCTCTTCCAGGTTAGGTTAGATCCAATTCATTTGAGTGGTCATTGGGTAGGGCCTGTTAAATTCGTACAGATCAATTGGATTCCAAGAGATGATTACCTTTCGTTGATGTCTGTACTTTCCCATACTAATGGTGCTCATTCACATCGCAGCTCAAAATCTCACTAGCATCTCCTCTCGAGTTTTCATCCTTCTATTGGTGGAGGAGAATATATCCACTAAAAAATAGGTTAGGGCGAAGATGATTAAACCCTATCTTCCGTCATAGGTATATTAACCTAAGCTCACCAAGTCTTTTATGGTGAACTCTGAAATATGAAAATTTGATGCTTTCCCTGAACATAAGGATTGCTCGGGGATCCGAACCTGTTTACGCAATTCTTATGAATTTCTTGGAAGACATCGAATATTTCGCTTGAAACAGCCCCATACTTATACTTAATTATTGTTCGGAGAAGTGCTCTGGCGGCAGCTTTTTTAGGGCTCCTTTAGAGCTATGTGCTCGTACTTTCTGTAACTGCTTCAACGAAATTGTTTTCTCTAACAACTATTTCTTAACGTTGACGTCGTTGAGACCATTATCAGCCTACATACATTCCAGGATTTTCTCGCTTGAGTATTCATGGCTCTCTGGCAGATAGCTTCAGACGATACTTAACTTTACCTCAACCACAACTTAACTGTGGACTCCCGCTTCCTTACCTTGTAGGTTCAGAAACATTGAGGCTTTATTCCCCCCTCTCCCTACTGTATTCGCTCTTTTTTATAAGGAATTCCAGCCTCTTGCGAACAGCGCCACTAAGACTACTCTTTGATTATTTCTTAGGTCTCGTTAAAATTCTTGCCTTGAAGATGCTTCGAAAGTAAGGCGTCCTCTTTCCTTATGTGAAATCTTGCATTTTGTTCTATAGGTACTCGGTTGTCTTTGGGGTTTGACATTTTTTGCGGCAGTGCCCTCACCTTTTTTCCTGGTACAAGGTCTAAACCATTGAATATCATATCTTTAGAAAATACATGTTATTTACTCCACAGCTGCAATAAAAGTTCCATAGAAACACTTACCATGCGATCTGACAAAACACCTGATTGCTTCCCAATGACAAGCTAGAAAACAACTCTTCAATCCACAACTTTTTGATTATTGGCTTTGTGATTTCTTGCATATTATGTATGCATTCTACGTGTAGTTTGAGGCAATATTATATGGAGACATAATTCTCCATATTTTTGTACACTATATTTAAGGACGCTATACTTAGTGTTGCTATATTTTTAACACTGGTTGAAGTATGAATCGTAATCTATATTTTCTATGGTTTGAACATATAGATTATAACCGTGAGATATAATCGATCATTTCGCGCTACAATATTTTCAAACCCTCGCGAGAATCGGTAATTATATTTGATAATAATTTATTTATTTATTCGAATGAATGAGCAGAGAATTACATTTCAAAAAAAACTATATTCACCAAATTTTGATCAAATTCACGATCCGAATATTAGAATGGATAATCATTCAAATCACTCTCAGGTTCCCATGATCGTGTCTAAAGTGTGAACTCAGGAAAACCAGAGGAAACAGATGAACCATACACTCATACCTATTATTTTTTCAAGAGAACAGAGAGAAAAACCTGTCGCGTCTATTGCTACTACATCAGTAGCAATTAGTCTGTTAGTGTGTTGGAAACATAAAGTGGAAACAGAATAATTGTGTTAACAATTCATTCTTCATTTCAACCAGAACGTCGATTAGTGGACGTTGGATGATAGTATCGAAGAAATCTGAAAAATTAAAAGAAAAGCAGCAGAAAAACATCATTTATATAATACTGAATGGATTTTGATGCCCAAACAAGAAAATATCTGATATATGTATATGTTGAAAACCATCAAATAATGGAGATGTAGGAAAGTCCAAGACTAAATTACTTTCTCTTACTTTTCAGCCTCACCACACCCGCAATTTCGACTATCTACAGAATTCCCATTGAAAAGCATACCATAACAACGTTCATGACGTGTTCTTAAACGATAATGAAAATAATAATATTAATACTAATAAATAACGTGATACTGTGGGTTCCATAATGATCCTCCTGATTTTATATTCGCGAACGAAAAACTTATTCCAAATGGAAAAATACCTATCGTATTTGGTCCCTTTTACACCATCTTCGTCTCATTTTCTATAAGCTGATTCCGAATGGAATATATAGAGAGGTGAACGGATCGTGGCCGTTTTGGAAAATTAATTGAGAATATTTGGAAACCTTTTTCGAAATTCAGAAAAATTTTAACGAAAATTTGTTTCTCGTTCACGTCGCGATAGGATTTTCTACCGTATATATGAAATAATTATGTCGAACGGAGCGTGTCCAGTTGCCAACTTTCGGCGATCTCGATAGGCGTGTCCGTTCTTTCGCGACTTCGGCAATAACATATGTCCGCCGTGAGACTTCTTTTCGATCGTGGTTTTCTACGCCTTCCTGGGGAGCTACTGAAACGAAAATAAAAAAAATTACGGATATTCCCCCCACCCGGGAAAAACTTGTACCCCTTGCGAATGACGTTTTTGCGAATAATATTCCTGTCATTGTCGTTTAACCCAGGGCCCAACATGTTTGACCTTCCTCCGACTCTTTCTCTTACACCTCAGTCTGACTATAGCAGTCGCCCTCTTCCCAGTTGGTTCAGATTTCCGTCTTCCTCTCCATTTTGCGCGCAATAAGGCTTATGATATAATATTATAGATTAAAAAAAATTATTCCATATTTCATTCAACAGCCAAACAATTTGGAATCGTACATTCACCTAGGCATATATTTTAATTGTTTATGAATTGGCTTTTTGGAAATGTGAATAGATATAGGATGATCCAGTTTCAAAAATTTTTCAATGACGTATCTCAAAACAGGTGATATATGTTCTAAATCAAAGTATATCGCAGAGTAAAATAAAATACCACAAAAACTTATGTCGAATAATTTTTCAATTGAACTTGTACTGTAACAAAATTGAAATGTGCCATATGACCATACTAGGTACATAATTACATTTTACAGATTCGAAAAGAGATTTACTCCAAATAATGTTTGAAACAGGAGCAACTGGGCCAAATTAATACTTTTTTCACCTTCATTTCTATCCCATGTTACTTTCATGTCTGCTATGCAATGTTCACGAATTAAATTCAAAGGAAAGTTCTATTATCTACTACTGTGATCAAAAAGTAATGTGGCTTTTCGATTTTAAACTTTTACGGTTATGTGGCATAACCTCTACTTGCAGATGTGATACATGTCATGACTAAAGCGACTGTTGTTAATGAATTGTTGAAGTTTGCCTTCGAACAATAGTAACAAATAAGTTGCATATTTTAATCTTATTTCAAACATGGCTTTTTAGATCGTCTAACTTCGAAAGTATTGGGAAAGTCATTTGGTTGTCAAAACAATATCCCGTGTCTCAGAACAAAAAATACATCAGGTTAGAAATCTAGGTAACGGTAACAGTTTTATTCGACTATCGCGTTGTTGTACACTACAAATAAAAATTTTGAGATTTATGCGTCGTTTGGAGAGCACGCGTCAAGAGGCCGATTCGTGGGCGAACTACTCTTTTTGTTTTCATCACATAAATGCAGGATCTTGTATGGCCTTGGGTGTAATATCCAACTTTGATAATAATCAACTTACGTCCTATACAGGATTAAATTCGGAATATCTTTCTATCTAATCTTTCGATGAAGCCCATTGAATATTCAAAATACGTTATACATAATAGAAAATGTTATCGCCAGCGGTTGAAAGGGTTCTTTCGACCTCTAGTGCCTTCTAAGAAAATATCCTTATGTATAGCAATATTAAAAAAATCATATACAATTAACTAAAACAAGAAAATTTCTCATCTCTGAAATATGCCTTTCAATGGTAAAAGAATGTGCAGATCATGAAGGTCGAAAACTGATTTCATAAATGACTTCAACCTGTCGAGCCAAATGTACTTTTTAGTAAGATACAAATTCAATTAATGATCTCACAAATAATCTAGATGAAAACGATCAGTGCATGTAAATCTGATAGGCATTCGTGAATTACCGTGTGCTATTTAGAGGTGTTTTTGACGAATTGTTGTTTTGGTCTTGGTTTTCATAAGTGCTGAATAAATATTCCAATGATCTATGAATAGATTGTTAATGAATATTTGAGGTAACTTATCAAAGAAATAAATATGTTCGAAATTCGCTGTAAAAATTTGGAACAACCCACTACCCATTTATTACATGTTCTTCTACTTCAATATTTGAATTTGTTATATATAACTTTCTTTCTTCCTTTTCTTAGCAACAAATCCATGCCCAACAGCTTCCCCACGGTGGACACGGTCCAGCTCTACCAATGGGTCCTCACCCGGGTTTGCCAGGAATGGGTCCTGCAGGTCTTCTTGGATTCGGCGGTGCCGGATTAGGCGGAGCCAATGTCCCCTCTATACCAGGAGTACCGCACGCGTCAGCCCTAGCTGCCGGAGCGCATCCCCTACTGAAACCTGCTGATTTGCATTCTAGGGACGCAATGGATGTGAAAAGACCTGGGTCAAATAACACCGAAGATAGACTGGTAACTTAATTTAATTCATTCAAATCGTGATTCAAGAAAAAAAATAATTCAATGATTGTTTTCAAAATTCTTGAAGAGTTCCGTAGATGGCAGAACGAGGAAGTTCACAATTTATAGTGAAATATATCTGAACAAACTTCCTGAACACGAAAATGATTTTCGTTTTTTGGGGAAATGAAGATTTAATTTCTTATAATATATGAATAAAACTATCATCAAAAATGTATTTCTTCCAATCACAACGTAATGTTAGTACATCTTAATTTTTCCACTTCTAAAATGATGGAAATATCTTTAAAATTTCATAAAACATGGAACGGTGATCTTTGATGTTAGTCGGACCCACATAGTTGCGCTGTTGCCAGATTGTGATCTTTGTTCAAAATTTCAAAAAAATTTTTGTGAAACATTGAATTCGGAAAATTATTTTATCTTTGTGTATATGTATGAAAATATCGCGACGGCGAAGTGATCGTTTGGTTGCTTTTTCTTGAGTCATGGGGGTGAGTAATATGATTTTGTTTGACAATAATTAATTCATTTTATAATATTTTTGGCAAGAAATAATCATTACCTGCCATGATTCATCCAATACAAATGATGGGTTGCGCTTTGCTGAAGAACCTCATTATGTCCAGTTCGGCAAGATTTTTAGGCTAGGTAACCTAACCTAGCCTAAAAATCTTCCGTTAGGTTAGATTAGATATGATCTAACCTAACTCAACCTAGAGTTAGGTTAGATCATATCTAATCTAACCTAACGGAACCATATTAGTTAGCTAGTATAGAGCAACCCATCTTTTTTTGTATTGGGCAAATCATGCCAGGTAATATTTATCTGTAGTAAAAAAACATTAAGTAAATTATTAGTCAAACGAAATCAGCTAATTTTTCGGAACTGTTAGGATATTCAGAATTCAGTGGAAAAATTATTACTCACTAATTCAAGAATCAAATTTTTTTAATGTTTTCATCATTCAAACTCATTGGTTCGTAAAATGATGTTACTATTACATTGGGTAATTCTACTGTCAAACATGGAATATTTTATTACTAAAATGCATTTCAGTTTGAATATTCGTTTTCCTGACAGTTTACCCGCTATATTCACAAAGTTTCAAGGGTTGCATGTTATACGACGTACGTCTCAGAGCGATGCAAGAAGTACTCACTAACTGCCTCGTTCATAACAGAGAGGGAAATTCAAACGGAAATGTAACCAAGCCAAACTAACTTAACATAATTACTCAAAAACTACTTCTACTAAAAATATCGTTCCTCTTTCATTTATTCTTTTATAACTGAAAATTGATATTCTTTTGTAATTACCTCAAATAAAAGTAAGTAAACCTTTATTTTATATAGATAAATGCTCGTTTAAGAGTAACTTCAATACACAATTTTGCGAAATATTTATGAATGATTATCATTTTCGACTTACGGGGATCATTTTACTTTAAAGAAACTTTGAAAGATTCAAATTAGTGTTCTGCGATATACGGAACCGCGACCATTTTTGATACATTTGTTTTCAGAACTCTTTCAAAAATATCATATTTCTCAATTTACTGTTGATTTGATTCAAATTCCAATGTTTCAGTACAGTAAAAATATAATAAAAATGAGCTCCTTTTGCACAACATTTTTCTCTTCAACAAAACTGACCGCTGACTTTCAAAATTAATTATCGCTTTCTTTATTTGAGCTATTCCCAGATTGATATCTAGTTCATATCCACATATTCTTCAGACACACAAAGATATTTGTTAATTAACAAAAATGTATAAAATATGTGTGAATCTAAAAATTTGAATCCGCGAATAGCCCGATAAATTCTTTTTTTTTTTAATTTGGAAATTTGGTTGAGCTCATGTGAGACACCTTGTACATGTACGTATAAAGCACGTTACTGTAAACGAACATACATCAATGACTCAAAGAGACAAGACCAAGAAATGTGGTTTGAGTTGTTGGATTATGAATAAGTTTTGATAATCGCGGAAAAGAACTAAGAAAAGTTCTTGGTGATGACCAATAACTGTAACAACAGTCGGATCCATGCCAAGGGTCGAGGGTCATGAAGAATTCTTTGAAAAACTACAAGATAATATGTCTTGAATGCCCAAGGGAGTGAGCGGATCTTAATTCCGTCGAGGATCTGCGAGTTACTTGAACGTTTGCAAAACAAAAATTCAACTAATTAAAACTAATTCAGATTTGGTTCCGGGATCAGTTATATCAGAAAATTGTACAAAATTTGGATATTGATCCCATGCTAAGATGCGTCGAAGAGGTTATTAAAATAAAAGGTGCGCTATTCTCCTATTCAAACAATTCACATTCTATCGTTCTTAAATATTCATTACGAATAAATATTGTTTTTCCGAATTATTTCTAACACAACTGTACCTGTTGTACTTCGTTATAACCGACTGAAAAGATTTCTAATGAAAGTGATAATGCATATCTGAATATCACGCGAAATTTATCTCTATATGTGTAAACAGATTAAAGACTTTTATTCAGGGAGCAATTTTCAACCTTCCGTAGAATGTTAAATATTCCTCCCGGAAGCACATTCTACGGAAGGTTGAACGTTGCTCCCTGAATAAAAGTCTTCAATGTGTTTACACATGTAGAGTATTGAGATATGATGTAGATCTAATTAGATAAAACGAGACCGAAACTGCAATCTTTTGCTCGTAGTCATGACATCCGACTAGGTAGTACCACTACGATGTGGCCTTGCTGACGATTATTATGAGGAGTGTATCAGAGAACCAGCTCCTTCTAGGAGGGATTTGACTTTCAACCGAAGGTTGACTATTGCTCCGTGATTAAAGTCTTCAACCTCATAATTTGCATAATTCAAAAATATTAAAATAATTCATAACAATAAATTGAAATAATATGAATAGTTTCTTTGAAATACATTACATACTTCCTGAAGCTTTTATATTTTTGATTACTTCAGAATTCCGTTTCACCTGCCGAGCGGGAAAAATATCGTCCCAGATCATCGCCAGATACTGAGCAGGAAGCAAAGAGGAGGAGAGAAGAAAAATTGGGCCATGTGAGTATTGAAAATATAAGAACTCAAAATACTTTTATTCTTCGAAAACGATTGGCCGTGAAGTAAACTTCATCACCACAATAGTATTGTCTAAACATTACTAGTATCACCACTTCATTCATTTTTACCTTATCAATTTGGCCATAGATTGATGATTAAAAATAGCTGAAACAGAGGACCCGGCAATAGCAATAAAAGATCAAATTTTCGTCACAAGAACAATCATCAATATGTGCCTTTACTGATTATATGGAAAGACATAATACCGTTGCAAATATTATCAATTTTAATTCAATACTAAAATATAACCTTATTCTGAAGAAACTAGTTACAATTTACAAATATAAGCCTGACAAAATTTGAGAAATCGATAAATACAAACTTTATGATGACAGATCAATAAGCAACATAGCAAGATATTACAATAGACCAAATATCATACTTGTATTTAAATTAAATCAAGTAACATACTTAATTGATATTGCGATAGGAATAATATACAAAGTAAATAGAATGAAAAAGTATCTAAATATAAGAAACATATATTTTGCCCATTATTATCTTTACAGCTGGTGTTATTCCTAACAACCTTCTCGAAAATAATGAATTTTCAGGACTGAAGAAGAATTTATACAAACAGTTACGAAATATAACTATCATCAAATCTTGTAGGTTTCGTACTTCTTTGAAGTCATTGACTGTTAATGTTATGTTGGGATATTTAGTTGGAAGAAATATTATATTATATATGAGGATGTCTTAAAATGGGAGCAACAAGACCTAACCTTAAAATTTTAAGAGACACCGTGCATATTTTTTATGTAGTTTTCAGGATTATCTATTCTCTCAATTATTATTTTTTCAATTGAAATTTTTTAACAAATGCAACAAACACAGTTTAGCCACTTGTCAAATTGATCTAAATGAGAGGGCGGGTCAGGTTTTCATTATATTTGATAATTTAATTAAAATGCCTAGTTTCTTAAAGAGATGAGTTAAACATTCAAGAGCCCGTCCAACGACAAATAAAGAGATGAGTTAAACATTCATACCGTATCGTCATAAATCAATAACTACTGAAGAACTCATAGTAAATTTTAAGGGTATACACACTTGAACATTCATATGGTAATAAGAAAACTATCTGAAGAGCTTTGTATAACACAAAGTTCCGTTGAACTTATTTCACAAGACTTCTACTATCATCCATATAAATCCATATAAAATTCATCCCGCCGATAACTTCAAATAACTCGAAAGTCAGACTTGGGGCTGTCGTTCCTCAAAAACTAGAAAAATTCTTTTTCGGAAATTGGCTTCAGGAAGGTTATGTTTGCACTAATAAATTTAATATTGACGTCACGTGGATGAAATATTATATTTAGAAAAATCCAAATATATCTTCGAATAATTCGAAACCTAACCAGTAAAAAGACCATGGGAAAGCGGGTTCATTTCTTTCAACTATAATATTTCACCTAGTTGCCGTGCTGGAAAGTCAAAATTTGACATATATGAATAGGCTATTCTTCATTTCTTCAGATAACTTTCATTCATTTGTAAGTTTGACAAAAGTATTTTGAATCATTAGAACATAAATCTAAATTGATAATTCTAGAATGAAAATTTATTAATAAAATTTCATCACTGATACTAGCCGTTTATTAAAATTCGAGAGTACTTAAAAGTTTGAATTCAGTTAATGTTTAGCTTCTAAAGAAGGTGAAAGTGAAACATTCTGAACTTTCAGTCGCCTTCACCAAAGTTGTGTTATTTTTACCGATTGATGAATGTACGTCTCTTTACTAATTGGATCTGATATGTTTATTATTATTAGAATTATATAACTGTTTTATTATTATTATATATCATGTAATCAAATATATACTTCGTACTCTTCGGTCGGATTATGAATTGATTGATTGATGATAATGATTAATGTTTACGTTTAAATAACGCACTTGCTTATCATAAAACAGTCAAAATTCGTGTACCAAAGGGTTTAAATCAGAAAGCAACTGAGTATTCGTTAGATATGCCTCGAAATCCTAGCTATAAATTTACAATTCTCTTTGTTTTCGGTTGGTTTGGTGAAAATGATGTTAATTTTTTCTGTTATTATTTGCTAACTAGTTGATTGTTGTTTGGAAAATCGTATTTATCCACCTGTATTCGAACTTGAAAAACTCATTTTAGGTATCTATTCTTTATCAAGTTTCTTACCTTACTATAAACAAACTCATCGATAGTACTACACAACAACATTAACCATTCACTGTTGAAAGCGAAACCTACAAAATAAAATGTTGAAAGTGCCAAGTCTCACAACACAGCTCTTCGACAAAACGAAGTGAGATCATATTCAACTAAATTAGTTATTTTAGTTTGAATCTCTGGAAGATAGAGGGTACACGTACGGAGAACCATCTCCGTATGAAACAGTGGCCGTCAAACATCGTTTTATATATATATATATATATATATATATATATATATATATATATATATATATATATATATATATATATATATATATATATATATATATATATATATATAATAATCAACTTAATTTATTTAGATGATTTAAATTATATGCCGGAACCAGATCTCATTTAAAAAGTCTACTTGAGATTACTTTCAACTATTCCAATGATATTCATATGAAATTTGGGCTTCCAAAATGTAAAAATCTTTCTATTGAAAAAGGAAAGATCACCTCTGATTATATAAAGATTTCCAATATCGAAATCGAGCCAATGCATCAAGGAGATACATATAAATATCTTGGATTTTGTCAAGAGAAGACAATTAACCATAGCAGCACTAAAGAAAATATTAGAAGTTCATATATTACAAAAGACTTAGAATTATCATCAAGAGTCATTTAATTAGTAAAAACCTTTTCAGAGCTATCAACTCCTATGCAGTTCCTATTCTTACATCTTCTTTTGGAATTATTAAATGGTCTAAAACTGATCTAAATGAATTACAATGTCAAACGAGGAAAATGCTTTGTAAATATCATAAGCATCACCCAAAGTCAGCTGTTCAGAGAGTTACACTACCTAGACATCTTGGAGGTCGTGGATTAACTGATTTCAATAATCTTCATAGTAAACAGATTTTTCATCTACGTTCCCATTTTCATGATAAACAGAGAACGTCTAAATTACATGATATTGTTGTTGCTTCAGATTATAATCTTACACCTCTGAACTTGACAATGCAAAAGGTAGATTTCAATATATTTGATGATAATTCTAAAAGAGAAAGTTGAATGCAGAAGGAATTACACGGAAAGCACCCTAAAGAATTGAAAAATGATTGTATTGATGAAATCGCATCGAATAAATGGTTAGTATCTGGAGAATTGTTTGCTGAAACAGAAGGCTTGGCAATTGCGATCCAGGATCAGGTTGTTTTCACGAGGAATTATAGAAAACACATCATCAAACAAAATATAGATGATTCATTTTAATCTAGGAATTAAACATGACCTAATTCCCAAAAGAAAAAAATTTCACAAATATGAACCTGAGATTATTTGTGAAAATGACAAATATAAACTTTATTTTGATAAAACAATGAAAAATTTCTAAATATATGATGCTTGGCGACGAGATTAAAAAAATGTGGAAAATGAAAAAATATTTATTCTACCGATTATTATTCCCACAACAGGTGTTCACAAAAGTATTGAGATTTTGGGTCTGAAGAAAAATTTGTTTGAACAGTTACAAACGATAACAGTCATCAAATCTTGTAATATTCTTCGTAGGTTTCTTTCCGAAAAAAATAATGAGGTAGAGTCATAGGTTTTCTCTTTAGTTTATACTGCTCAGAATCTCATTTCATATTTTATTCATTTGTTTATATAAATTTAATATAATTAACTGACAATTTTGTCATATTTATATTCAGAGCAGTATTCTATTCGATCGTTCACCACTTCACACAAAAGAAACTATTAATGAGTAACATTCAGTGTTAAATGACTAAGGTCCGTACACTGGATTTTTCCGGGAGAAAGCCTCTGACACTACTCGTTGGTACATTGATATCATTGTCTGATGATGCTATAGTATGTATATATTCTGGTAGATATATATGTTCTCGTAACATTTAACGTTATTCTAATATATAATTATTCCAGGATATGTTTTGATTATAATAATTGCCTGGCAATGGTATTAATTACCGGGTGGTGGATTTATATTTTTCATAAATCAGTTTGATTGCATGAACAGATATATGGGCAACTCGTCAGAGTAAAATATATATATATATATATATATATATATATATATATATATATATATATATATATATATATATATATATATATATATATATATATATATGTATAATGACACAACAATATAATTGCTATAAGAATAAAAGAGTTTCGATTTATGAGTAAAGCTCAAACAATGCACTCAAGATGAAGTATTTATATTATGTTGTCCCTTGATTGCCAAGTCATTTACTATGAAAAATGAATTTGTCTAAGGCTGAGGTGGTCTAATTTTATTACATGGATATGAACTTTGACATTGTATGTGTAACCGAGTCGTAGCTAAATTCTAAGATAAATAATTCGGAAATAATCTGATAAAAATTACAACATTTTTCGGAAAGATAGGTGAGACACTAATAGTATCAAAGCTGAAGGTGGAGGTATTTTTGTGGGTGTTTCAAATCAAATTCAAGTCGAGACAGTGACAAATTGGACAAATATCTCATCAGTAGAAGATGTATGGCTGAAAC
The DNA here is from genome assembly GCA_013387265.2 of Cryptolaemus montrouzieri. Lineage (NCBI taxonomy): Eukaryota > Metazoa > Arthropoda > Insecta > Coleoptera > Coccinellidae > Cryptolaemus > Cryptolaemus montrouzieri. Next base: position 40,132,974 of record JABFTP020000124.1, on the reverse strand, counting down.
TACGTATATCTAGTAATAAAAACCTCTTTCTCTGTGTATGTTACTTTCCGCCAGATACGAATAAAGAAAATTATATTCACTACTTCGATCGCGTAACCTCCCTCATGGAATCTCACAGTGATGATATATTTGTTATAATTGGTGACTTCAATCTTAGTTCTTTCTCTTGAATCGTAGATGATTGCAAGAATAGTTTCATAAGCGATAATATTCAAAATGAGGCATATACTGCTTTCAAAGATTTTTGTTCATACAATGCGCTAGCCCAGTTCAATGGCGTACCAAATCAATTTAATAAAATTCTGGATTTTCCACTTGCGGATGAATGTGGAATGAATATTCTCAGGAGCACTCATCATTTCGTTAAAGAAGACTCATATCATCCTGCCTTGAAGGTTTGTATAAAAGTTGAGAATGAGATTGTTAGGAAAGCGTACAATAAATCGCGTTCAATGTGCAGGTTTTTTAAAGCAGATTATGTATCTTTCAAGAATGAACTAATGAGCACTGATTGCTTTTCCACCCTATCCAGTGAGAATGTTAATTAGTGTGTTGATAGTTTTTACTCGATGTTGAATCAGATTATTGATAAACATGTGTCCCTAAGAAGCGCTACTTCAAATAAATTTCCTTCTTGGTTCTCTAAAGCTACTGTACGGCTAATTCAAGACAAAGCTCGGTTTCATAATAAATTCAAGAAATACAAAAATCGATTTGATTATGAGAACACAAAGAATGAAAAAATACCATTTGCCATGAATTTCGAAAATAATACTTTTCAGGATCATACTTCGATATCGAATGCATTCGAGGATCCAAAAAAAACTGTCATATACAAAGGAACATCAAAATTATTCGACTCTATTTCATTAAGTCTTGTAGAGGCATCAACTGTTCTAAATAAAATAACATCCTTGAACACCACGAAAGGTCCAGGTCCAGATTCAATTCCTCCAATTTTTATAAAATCATGTGGATCTGCGTTGGTAGATCCTTTTCTGATAATATACAATAATGCAGGGCGTATTTCCGGATAAATGGAAAATTGCTGAGATAGTTCCAATTTTCAAAAGTGGAAAGAAAAACATTATTTCAATTATGGACCGGTATCAATCTTAAGTCAGTTTGAAAAGATTTTTGAATCCATTATTAATGATCATCTCTTTCATTCATGTAGCTCAAGACTCACAAAGCATCAGCATGGTTTTATCAAAGGACGATCAATTCTCACAAACTAACGCCTTATATTAATTTTCTATCGCGAAGTTTTGATGAAGGGATACAAGTTGACGCTGTGTACACTGATATGGCCAAGGCCTTTGACAAAGTTCACCATAGAACGTTGATTGCTATTCTGTAGGATTTTGGTATAGTTGACCAGGTGGATCGAATCATATTTGCTGCATAGATCTCAGTACATAGCGGTTAATGGAGCATCTTCGAGTGTTTCCAGCGTAACTTCCGGCGTACCTCAAGGGTCTCATCTTGGGCCACTTCTTTTCGCAGTTTACATAGACGACATTTCTGAATCATTTTCAAATAGTATGAGTTGTACGTGGATGATCTTAAAATCTACAGAAAGTTGGACAACCCAGAAGATGAAGAGTTTCTTCAGAGTGATTTGAATTGTTTGTTTGATTTTTGTTTTTCCAGATACTTTCAACTCAAAGTAGATAAACATCAACATATAAGATTTACTAAGAATGTCAACGTTATAAATACCTCGTTTACGTTGGGTTGGGTCAATATCAAGAGTGGACCAGGTCAGGGATCTTGGCATTATTCTAGATGAAAAGCTTTCTTTCAGTTTCCACATTGAACATATTGTCTCAAAATCTTTCAAGATGCTCGGTTTCATCTTAAGAATTACCAAACATTTCCAGGTTATCAGAACACTGAAAATTTTGTATCTATCTCTTGTAAGAAGAGTTGAAGTTGAAAGGTTACAGAAAAAATTTGTAAAAAATATGAATTATAGGTTCAATCGAGCTCATTTGAATAGTGATTATGATGTCAGCTTGCGTAGGTATAATCTTTTGAGTCTGGAGCATCGAAGGGTGTTCTTCTTGGGAATATTTCTTTAGTGAATTCTGCAAAAAAATTATTACTGCTCTTTGATCAGTCTTTTGACTTTCAATGTGCCACGGTATCAAAACCGTCGAACGGCTCTCTTCTATATTCCAAAGGCTTGAACATCTTTATATTATAATTCTGTTTTTCTGAGATTGATGCGTTTCTGCAATCGGCACTTGGATGGTATTGACATCTTCAATACCACCTCGAGAATGTTTAGGTTAGATTAGGTTAGAAACAACTATAATTAGTTGTTCCGTTGGTAAGATTTTTTCGTTAGGTCAATTTTTGTATCTGATTTTACAAGTTTTCAAAATTATTGCTCATTTTTTTCGAGTATTCGATATTAAGAGTAACTATAGTTTTTATGTTAAGTGAACCCCTGTAATTGGGATATCCTGTTGGGGTTCCTATTCAAAAATAAATAAATAAATAAATGAAAATAATCCGATGAAACCACCCTATATCGTGTGATATAATTTCACTGGAATTAAAAATTCCCGTTTCTAAGTACAATAGTTTAATTATTCCCATATATGGTACATCAGCTCGATAGATACGTATGTTCTAAAAGTGTTATCTATATTTAATAGTTCTTGTTATATAGAGTGCTTTCATTAAACATTCATCATTCAATATACTTTTCATTCAATCATTTCCGCAAACGATCAATACAGACTAAATGGAGCACAGGAATTATAGTCCCGTTGAATTCATTTAGAGCAATTTACAGAATTTATTTCCCCACATGAACGATTCGATTTATCGATTTTCCATTTATGGAACCCTTTGGTTGATAAAAACAGAAGCGGAAAAGAAGCGTTGAAAATTTTGACTGAGAAATCATGTTGGTCTTCTTTAAACTTGAAATGAATGTGAAATAAGAGACAAAAATTGAACAGTTAAGATAATATTTCAAAGTGCAAAAAAGCTTTAGCCCTTTTACCACACTGTTCGTTGTTTTTCCTTGGACAATACGTTGCGACTATGAACAGACTTCATTTAAATATTCTACAATCTCGAACTGAACCAAAATTTATAAATAATCGAATTAAGTAAATCTGAAATTATTTTTCATTTTCAGGAAAGCGATGGTGAAAAAAGTGATCAGGATTTGGTTGTAGACGTTGCAAATGAGGTAGGTATAAGAATCCGCATAACCAAATTTGTGTTCTTGTGTTCACCTCTTCCTGTTAATATATATATATATATATATATATATATATATATATATATATATATATATATATATATATATATATATATATATATATATATATATATATATATATATATATATATAGGGTGTCCTGAAACTCAACGTTAAGCCGGCACCACGAAGAAGGTGTGTTTATGTCTATCAAGAAAACAAAAAAAAGTTCTGCTGAAAGTTCAACGATTTTCCAGTTATAGTCATTTTAGTGAAAATTAAAAATATCGCATCCCTCCTTCAAACTTTTGAATACTGCTCTTAAAGATTTGCGCAAATTGTAATTGTATTGTCCTTTGAGCAATCTGGGGTTACTATATCATGAATTACCTTAAAATAAAATGTGAAATTCGGATTTTCGAGTCGAAAATTATTAGTTTCAGTTGAACTTCTACATGAGTTTTCAAGCATGTGCCTTATTTAGCCCTTCATATAAAATGAAAAATTCATTACGGGATCCTGGCAAGTTTTTTCAAACGATGGCATATTTATCGACGATTCCCAAGATGTACAATATTTTACTACTTTTCCTCTAGAAAATAGAAATATGGCTGTCTTTTTGCGAAAAGACTTGAATATCAAAATGAATACAAAACTTAATAGTAACAATATCTATGTTCAGTGATTCGGTCATTGAATTTGAACAAGCACAGAAATTTTAATGTCAGAATAAATTAGATACCTAGCTAATTGATTTGACAACTGATTACTGTAAAATACTAAAATACACTGTAGATTTTCTAAAAACCAGTGAATTTATTTCGTGTTTTACATAATTGCACTAAGCCATATTTCTATTCAGCACAAGAATATGCAAATATTCATCTCATTTATAGAGGTTGATGCAATTCTAGCGCAGCAGCCATACTTTACAGGGAAAGATACCTGAATGCCGAACGATTTCCTGTTAACACTTTTTTCTTTATAAAAATAATTCAACAACTTAATGATGATGCCTCTCCTTCTTCAATTATCATTATATTTTCAATAAATTTTCAATTACAAAAAAGTTAATTATTTACTTTGGGACTCAAAGCGATTAAAGAAAATGTTCAAATTGTCTTCCTTCGGCACGAATGCAGTCCCCACAGCGTTTCAAGAACGACCGCTTCACTAATCGTGCATGGTTTAATTTGTTCTGCAACATCAGAAATTTTGTGGCGCAGATCTTCCAGATTTTGCAAAGGTTAGGTTAGGCTAGGTCATTGAATACCATCCGAATGAAAATACACAGCAGGGCAGTGTCTGTCATATCGGTGGATTCGTCGAACTGTAAAGAAAAGTATGTACGTTTCATGATATCATGTTTTAGTTTATCTGCCATGTCCTGACTCATGACTTCAATAGGCCTTGTGAGAGGCGGATGAGATAACTAAAGTTCTCTAATAGCAGACATGATTTCTGTTTTATTTTCAAAATCTCCAAATAAAGTCTCACCCGCTTCAATGAATCACAACCAAGCCATCTTCGAATAGTTTCTTGTGTTTCTCCAATATATAAGATATTTTAAATGACGCTATCGTAGCAGCTTTTGATTGTTTGGCTGGTCTTGTGAACATGATTTGTTCTTTTTTCAAACAAGATATCAAATCAAGTACTTTTCGTTTTCTTAATTCACTCTGTGGCGGAAAATCCTTTTCATAGTTTTTATGAACCGTTTTATGATGCCTCTCTAAGTCACCAAGCTTAGGTATTGCAACTGACGCATGACAAATAGGACGAATGCACTTATCCTTCACCATACAAAAGAAAAATTCTTCCTCCCAATTGCTATTGAAATGATACGTTTTAGATTTCTTCGCTTCACTCATTTGTATCAACGTAGTATTGCCTTCAAGTTACAATTCAGAATGACTCCAATTCCTGCAGGCGCAACAATTATATCAGCGTGAACGATATAAATGTTGGCAGTCTCGAATGTTCCCGTCAAACGCACCGCCCGAAATTTCTAGAACGCGGCTTTTCTTTGACAAGTACCGCGCGTTTCTTTGATAAAGCCGCCTTTTGCCGCTAGCAGTGTATTATTTTATTACGTAGTGAATTTTTGTAGTTAGTCACTTATTTATCAAATTTTTTTTTCTTCTCGAAATCTACTCAAAAAGCACTCGCGATCGACCGTTCGAGCACCCCTGCTCTAGTGCGTCGCACCCCATACTCCAAAGGCAATTTCTGGAAGCAACATGCATCAGTGTATCAGTCGAAACGATACGTCAAAGACTTCTTTCAAGTGGTTTATACAGCAGAAGGCCCTTAAGAGTTCCAGAGCTAACCAGACAACAGTAAATTAACAGACCTAATTGGTGTATCGAGCACCAAAATTGGAATATTGAGAATTGGTAAAATGTTCTTTCGGATGAGACCAGAATGGGTGTTCGATCAGATGACCTCCGGATTCGGGTTTTAAGGGATCGTGAAAGTCAAGCTAGAATCCGAGCAGCAAGACAAATTCCGAAATACCAAAGATGCAATTTGATGTTTTGGGGTGACATTATGCTGGGAGGCAAAACAGATTTGATTTCGTTTCCTGCGAGTGTAACGGTTAGCAATTACGTGGACCTAGTACTGGAGCCCATTGTGAGACTCTGGCTAGGTGCCCACGGTGAGAATTTCACTTTTATGCAAGATAATGCTCCTCCGCATACCAGCAATTTCGCGCGACATTATCTTGGAAGAGAGGGAATCGCTATTTTGGGTTGCCCAGCCTGCTCTCCAGACCTTAATCCTTTTAAACATTCATGGGATAATCTCAAAAGGAAAATTAGATCGCACCAGGATAATCCAAGAACCCCACAACAGCTCATCCAAGCCGCCACAGAAGAGTGGCAGAATATCACCCCAGAAGAGGTCGAAAACCTAATCCAAAGCATGCCTAGACAGATTCAGGCTTGTCCAGAAAAAAACATCTACTGCCTGAGAAAACAATTTTCAATTTTCTTACTACATGCGGAAAGAGTCTCTTATTTCCTTTTATTTGTTTCTTCCTTAAAATGAACCTTAATTTATTTCTTCTTTCAATTAAAATATCTCAAAAGGATCAATTCTAAAAATCGAAATTTTCAAAAGGTAATATTGAAAATATCGGGTGATTCTATATGAATTTGGTTGTGTGTAGTTGTAAAGTTCATTCAATAACATTGGATAACTGTTAGTATCAAAGTGAATTACCAAAATGGAAATAGTTCAGAGCTTCTCATATATATATATATATATATATATATATATATATATATATATATATATATATATATATATATATATATATATATATATATATATATATATATATATATATATATATATATATATATTCTGAGAGTATAATTACTCTTAGAATTCTGTTACAAAAGTACAAAATTTTTAAAAGTACAATGCTAATAATATAAAATATTGCTGTGGGCAATTCGTCATTGCATTTCAAAGTTTCAATAAAATGTGTGATATAATATAATTACTATTAGAATTCTGTTACTTAGAAACAAAAGTACAAAATTTTATAAAAGTACAATGCTAATAATATAAAATATTGCTGTGGGCAATTCGTCATTGCATTTCAAAGTTTCAATAAACATGTGTGATAAGTTTGTCGTTAACGGGAAACTTTTGTATTAAAGGAACACTGACTAGGTGAGATTTATTCAAAATATTTATGACGCTATTGGTTTCTAAAACTAATAAAATGGAACACGTTCTTTCTTAGTGGCCTTTGGAATGATGCGCAAAATATCTGGAGAACTTAACTTCTAAAGTAAGATTAATACCTAGTTACAAGACCAAGAGGGGCAAAGGAGAACGATAATATGTCAGTTTAAAAACATGAAAGTGCAAATGCTGCATCCTCTCAATTTGATGACTTAATTAATATTGACTTCAAAATGACGATATTAATTTGAGAGTATTTTATTTATATTTTCACTAATTGCGCTGAATGCTGCGTTTTCTTGGTAACTAAAATGTGTTTCAGGTGTCCAGATGTTATGACTTGTTTCGTTTTTATTAACTTTTGCATAAGCGCTTTGCTGAATTTTTACATACACAGGATATACAGGATTTTACCTACTTTAGAAGTAAACAAATTATTAGAACAATGTCATCCAGTAATCCACATTTTAGAGTTATCTGGAGAATGATAGTGATAGTGTGTTTTATTATACTCGCTCGTAAATTCAAATTTTTAAAATGAAAATAGGGATAGTGTTTTTATTATACTCGCTCGTACATTTAATTTTTAAATATATTGTATGACTCTACTCCATCGTGGTTCTCATTAGCCCAAATCAAGAGTTATGCCGATTAGGTTGAATGTGACTTCATAAGAAAATATGCATTATTAAGAACATTTATATTAAGGATAATTTCATTATTTCCTGACAACTGCATCCTTCTGTCAGGATCATCCTCATGTGATTCTTGTAGTAACTTTGTGAGGATAAAACTTATTTTTAAACATCACCCTCCTTACCGATCTTTCGTTGATATCATGATATAAGGTCAGTACTGGCACTAAGGTTTTTGTTTTTATTTTGTTATATTTAAAATATTTATGCATACTATAGAGATCATTGGCAGTATCCAAATCCATTCAACAACGATCAACATTGACATCTTCTACATTATGGTAATTCAATTTCAATGAGATCAACAGAATTTGCTAAGACCATGGCAACCAAAACCAATAATACTCTTAATCAGTATCAGACAAAAAGTATGTAAGCATGCTAACGTGTTATTTTATCATTTCACCCAATATTAATTAAATGTCTTTTTGAAACAGTAAAAATATAGAAGGTTACAATCGAAAAATCTACCGCTATATTTATAACATGTCATAGTGGTTCGAAATCAAAATATTCCACAGACTTGTAATTATTTGCTTCCGTTTAATTATTTTCGTCCTTTTATGATTTCAATTCATATTTTTTCAGGAAGCAGCTTCTCCACATACTAATGGCGACCATGCCCCATTGAGCAATTCTACATCTGAAATAAGAGAAAATGGTAGTACAAATAGTGATAAGGTGAAATTAGAAAGACCGCCTAGCAGAAGTGGATCTTCTTCATCAAGAAGTACACCTTCTTTGAAAACTAAAGAAGTAAGTAAAATCAATAGAAATTCTGAATAACATATATATATATATATATATATATATATATATATATATATATATATATATATATATATATATATATATATATATATATATATATATATATCTTCAGATTTTTCTTATGATTACTGCAGGTTTTCAGATAATCAGTTCCCATTCGGCGCATAGGTACCTTTTGAAAATCTACATAATCAGATGGTGGTCCTTTCTGCCCCCACATCTTCTTTCCAGTACGTCCTGGACAATTTAAGAGATTTTTTGACTTTTTTCATTTTTTGCATTTATTTTCGTATTTGCCACAGTTTTTATATAATAAATTGATTAATTCTATGTGTTTGAAGAAAACAAAATGTAAAGCGATCATAGTACGTGCTGAAAATGGCCTCCTACAGTTACTACACAGGAGTGTAGATGTCGCCACATAGATCTTCGTATTCGATTGAAGATCCCAGAAGTATCTTGTATCAAGAAATGATAATGCGGTTTTCTTAAGTCTACTATGTCTTGTACAGGAGTCTAGCAAGCCAACGTCGCCAAGTAGAAAAGTTTACTTGTTTCAGATCAGGTGAACGAGCTGTCCAAAATTGGAATCCACCTCGGCCTATCCTGCGATCTGGGTATGTTTCGTTCAAAATATGACCTGCTTTTATACTAAAATGAGCAGAAGCGCCATCGTGCATGTATCACATTCCCGCCCTGTCACCTAAAGGACTAGGAACAAGTAGATCCGGCAGCTCTTCGGTTAGAAACTGAATGTATGCATCTCCATTCAATCTAGGTAGAAGGCAATGTGGACCAATGAGTTGAACAATCATTCCAATCCACACGTTCAAAGAGAATTATTGTTCCTGGTGATCAGCTTCAACGAAAGCATGAGGATTTTCTTCCGCCCATATGTGGTTGTTGTGGTTATTAATAATGGCATATCTCGAAAAACATGCTTCGTCCGTGAATAAAGCATGCTCCAGAAATTCAGGTTGTTGTCTAATCATATCTAGCATCCAAAGCGAAAATGCAACACAGTCATGTACAACAACAGTGCCTGTTGTTGTACATGATATGGATATAAAAGCTGTTCTTTTAAGATGTCAAATATGGTCCTATGATTAACATGTATTTGTAAAGCAATTTTTCTAGTGCTGGCATCGGGTTGCTCGTCAATTAAATTAAGTACAGCTTCTTTTAATTCTGGTGTTCTAATATTCCGGTGACGATCACAATCACGTTTTCTAGTTTTGAAGCTACCTGTTTCTCGAGGTCATTGATGAAGCCGTCCAAACAAAGTATAATGAGGAGCAACACTTTGAGGGTACATGTCAGCATATCTTCTCGGCGCTTCTAAGGAATTATCATTACAGAGGCCTAGACGAAATGCATATCGGCCATTTCTGCGTTTGAATAAACCTCCATCTCAATGGAAGTTCGAAAGAGTCACTACAACTATCACTGCCTATCAGTGAAATATCAACGAAAGTGAATGAGTAACAATTAATTTAGAGTTGTCCATAGAAAAAATCAACATGACCACCGTCTACTAGTGAACGAACGATTATTATGTTTCCACAGTGCACATGAAATTGATCAATTTTTTACACAAAAACTGTGACAGATAAAGAAAAAATGCAAGATATAAAAAAGATTAAAAATTTATCAAAAATTTGTAAAAAATAGTTTTTAAGTTGCCAGGAGCCTACTGAAAAAATGTTGTGGGTACAGAAAGGAATTGTGACCTCAGAAAAAGTATCACCCTATGGATTTTCATAATTGTTTCTATGATCTGATTATGTAGTACATATGTTCATAGGAACTTTTCCTCATAAATTGGCTTTAGGAATCACCTCGTTAAATCTTTCACACTTATTCATTTACACCCTGTATGTATGTTTATATATACCAGGTATATTAATGTGAAACCGGAATTTTTTTGATAGAAAATACACGTTTATTGTATGTAAATGATGCAAACCAGTTTTTTCAAAGTATTGCCCATCGCTAGCTATACATTTTTCCCACCTTCCTGTCAATTCCTGGATACTATACCAAAATAACTGTTGCTCTTTTGAAGCAAACCAGTTATTGAGCCATTTCCATGAATTTTCGTAAGAAACGAAGCGTTGCTCAGCAAGTGCGTGTCCCATCGATGCAAATAAATGATAATAGATATTCTGGTCGTTTTTCACGCAAAGCTCGATTCAAATCGATCATTTGTTGTTGATAGCGTTCAGTATTAACGGTTTCACCAGGTTTCAGCAGCTCGTAATAGATCATATTCTTCTGATCCCACCCATGATCTTTTATGTTTGAGATTCTCGAAATATATCCACTTTTCATCGCCAGTCACAATTCGATGGAGTATTTCATTCCATTCATGTGGATCCCATTTTCCCATCTTCTGGGTATTTCCGTGGCTTTCAAACATATGGCTTCTCGCGGATCAATTAAATGTGAGTTGTTTTTGAGTTTGAGCATCATGCTCTTCCAACAATGCTTGTAATTCGTCATCTTCAAATTTTTTCGGTGGTTCTCCTCATTCTTCGTTTCTCATGTCAAAATCGCCATTTATGAATTTTCAAACCACTCAAAACTGTTTTACGAAGAGCATGCCCACCGTAAGCTTCGACAAGCATTCGATGCGATTCTGCAGCAGTTTTCTTCAACTGATAACAGAAAACCAATGCTGCTCGCAAATCGTCGTTTCCAGACACAGAGTTCGACATGTTTAACGTCATTACACACTATGCTGTTGCATGAAACGTTTACTGTTATGAGTAAAAAATCTTTGTCTGATGTCAAAACACTAAAATGCCACACATAACGCGGTCTGTGGTAACCACATCGACAGCTAGGGCCATCTATGTGCATATATATATATATATATATATATATATATATATATATATATATATATATATATACACGACAAAATTTATATGGAATAGTCCGATATTTTGAATATTACCTCAGGGATTTTGGAAATTTCGAAGGATTGTTAGAATTGATCCTTTTTGAGATATTTCAATTGAAAAAAGAAATAAATTAAGGTTCATTTTAAGAAGGTTCATTTTAAGAAAGAAAGAAATAAAAGAAATTAGAGACTTTCCGCATGTAGTAAAAAAATTGAAAATTGTTTTCTCACGGGGTAGGTGTTTTTTTCTCGACCTCAGTAGCTTGTATTACCTCCTCTTGGCCTGATACAAGCCTGAATCTGTCTAGGCATGCTTTGGATTAGATTTTCGACCTCTTCTGGGGTGATATTCTGCTACTCTTCTGTGGCGGCTTGGATGAGCTGTTGTGGGGTTCTTGGATTATCCTGGCGCGATCTAATGTTTCCTTCGAGATTATCCCATAAATAAATGTTAAATAGGATTTTAGTCTGAAGAGCAGGCTGGCCAACCCAAAATAGCGATTCCCTCTGTTTCAAGATAATGTCGCGCGAGATTGCTGGTATGCGGAGGAGCATCATCTAGCATAAAAGTGAAATTCCCACCGTGGGCACCTCGCCAGAGTCTCATTATGGGCTCCAGCACTAGGTCCACGTAATTGCTAGCCGTTATACTCGCAGGAAACGAAATCTGGTCTGCCTCCCAGCATAATGCCACCCCAAAACATCACACTGCATTTTCAATAACATTCATCCCGAACGAAAACCATAAAACCAAATGAATTTTAATGCAACCATGAAGAATTTCTGATGAGCTTTGTAATATGGTATCACAGGTTTATACAAGTCAAAAGTAGCTATTCTTAGAAAATTTATTTCGAATCAATCGTTACTTTCTATGCTAACTTATATAAGGTTCAGTTGTATAAGACTCCATTAACAACAATTCGCATAAATCTCCTAGAGAAAGAGATTAGAAATTTTGCTTATTCTGTAACTATCAGTTTTGATTTTGAATTCAGTAGTGGGGTAAGAAAAATGATGTAATCTGTTTTCTCCGTGAATACTCACCATCACATCACTAAAATATAACGTGCGTGTAAAGTTTCTACAAATATTCCAGGGCAGAAATATATCCAGATGAAAACTCTGAAAAATAGTCAGAAAACATAGGTTAAATAAGATATTTTCCGTTCGATTTCATTCCGTAGAACTGATAGGGAAAAATTAAAATAAAATTATTCATTGAACAATTTTCTGAACAGAGTTGGAAAATCATTAAGTTCATTCTTTTTAATGTTCATTGCGTACCTCTGAATTCGGAACTAAGTATACAAAGTGCTAATTCATCGAAAGTGAAATCAATATCTAGGGTTTTACAATTCTCTTTCTCTTTTTCCTTGGTTTTCGTATTATAGAGTGCCCATTAAGTTTAACTCAGATCAGTGTAGACGCAGTGGGAAAAAGTTAATTGTAGGCGAAACATTTTTGCTGAATACAGAGAAAATTAATTTTTTATGATATAAAAAACCGTTTCACAAACCTTCAAATAGCAGATACTCCTGGAACAACAGATCGTGGATGGTCAAGATTTTTCGTAAACCTTTTTATATCATTATATTTTTCAATAGCGAAAACTTATTAGACTATTTCGTATCGGAGAACAAAAAAACTGGTTAAACAGTTTACTAACTCCCGAGAGAATACCCCATTCTAAAAAATTGGAGACGCGTCAAAGCTGTCGTGTAGAACGCATTCAGTCGGGAGTGTAATAAATCGATAGAATGCAAAAATATATATAAATTTCCTCTTGGTCCATTCTGTGTCCTTTAGTCGGTTAGTCTTCACATTTTAAAATATTCAAGAAAATATATTTTTATTAACATTCAGATATTTCGACATTTTCTGCGAGCCTTATTCCTTTAACGATGAAACTAATTTTTTGCAGGTTCTTCTGATTTCAATGAATAAACTATCCGAAAAACGAGCCTCCATTTATCTTGATACCCGCATTGAGAAGCAGTTGACAATGAAGGGTTTGAAAAACGGCTTCATTCGAAAAATTTTCATCGTTCGAAATGATATCTGTGGAGTTAATGATTGGTAATTTAAGTTTTGGAAAAACAATAAATTCGGCCGGAACCATATCAGGTGAATACGATGGTTGTTCGATGGTATGTGTTGAGTTTTTGATCATTCACAATGATAGCCTTGTGAGATGGTACGAAGTTTCCACAAATCTGGCTTGCTACAATGCGTTTTATGCGTGTGGGATCGAAATTGACTTGTTCAAGCATGTCTTCTGCGACATTTACGCGATTAAGTTTTTGAAGAAAATTCAGGTCTTTTGGAACTAGTTGTAGTACAGCGCGTTTCGTGCCCAAACAATCGTTTAAAATGGTACGAAATGATTCGTGAGACACAGAAAGTTCATTGCCAATCTCTCTCAAACTTAAATGACGATTTTCAATTGATATTTCCTTCATTGTATGTTAGCTTCAGTTGAAGATGTTAGTGTCCGACCAGAGCGAGGCAAATCTTCCACCACATATCGATCGCTGTTGAATCCATTGTACCACTCATATGTGCACGTGTTTTTGATAAAGTCCATTTACCGTAAGCCTTCTGTAACAATTTTCAGCGATTCGGCACACGAACTTCCATATGCAATACAAAATTTGAGACAAATTCTTCGTTCTATATTTTTATCCATTGTAAAAATCGCAAAACAATCGTCAGAACCGACTTAATTCAGCACTGTAAACAAAAAAAAATGATAGATCACTTTCAACCTCCGCGTCAATATAGAAAACGGTTGTGCCAACTTAGCAACAACAAAAATTTTGACAATCGTCTTAAGCAGATTTTTTAAATAATCAATTCCCGGTACTTTTTTAACAGAATGTAGAGCCCATTTGGAAATCTAAAAAATCTCCATACTCATCATACCGAGAAAAACCTTCTGTATAAATAAAGCGCAGTAATTCTCTTGTTTTCGTTCTGGAGAAATACCATACGGATACAGTCAGATTCCTATGGGATTCTTTGAAAAATCTTCAACATTTTCCGGACAGTATGATCTTAAATGGGCTCTTTACCGATGTTTGTTATAACTAATTTCTTTGACGGGGTTCTCCGAAGAAATTTAAAAGTAAAAAGAGTGATTTGTTTCAAGAAATTAGCTAATTTCATTCTTGCTTGGTTACCGAATGAAAACTTTCAACATGAACTACCTAAAAAATTCAGGACACTTTGTTGTATCTTCAAAAATTGAATTGCTCCAATAAAGTTAGTGTTATGAAATTTCAGTGGGATATTTAAGGATTTATATTTACAAGCTACTTGCTCCATCGCTATAACTTTTTCGACTGAAGCCATTTTTTGAACAGTTAATTTTCAACTGCTTGTCGATGCGGGTACCCGCAAAGAATTAGTTAAATCTTCAGAGAAATAATGCATGCAAAAAAATATTGAAATATCTTAATATTAATGCAAATATCTTTTCTTTGAACATTTAAAAATGTGAAGATCTAACCTAACCGACATAATGTCCACGGTATAAATGGATATAAATGTCATATTTTTGCATTCAATCTATTTTTAAGAATCCTGACTGAATGCATTCTACACTGAAGCTTTGACGCGTCTCCAATCTTTTAGAATGGGGTATTCTCTCGGGACTTAGTAACTGTTTAACAAGTTTTTTTTGTTCTCCGATAAGAAATCGTCTCTTAAGTTTTCGCTTCTACAAAATATATCGATATAAAAGGTTTAGGAAATGTCTTGACCGCCCACAATCTGTTGGTCCAAGAGACTCTGCTTTTCAAACGTTTGTGCATCGGGTTTTGTATCATATACAATTAATTTTCTCTGTATGAAATCCATACCCCTTCGTGGTCAGTTGAAATGTTTCACCTACAATTAACTTTTTCCCAAAGCGTCGAGACTGATCTAAGTTAAACTAATGGGCCATAATACGCAAACCACGGATAAAGAGGCTAATTGTAGAACCCAAAATATCGATTTCATTTTCGTTGAATGAGCACTTTGTATATTCAGTTCCGAATTTAGAGATACGCAATGAACATGAAAAAGAATGAACTTAATTGATTTTCTAACTCTGTTAAGCAAATTGTTCAATGAATAATCTCATTTATAATGTTTCCCCTCTCAATTCTACGGAATGAAATCGAACGGAAAATAATTTAAATTAACCTGACTATATTTCAGAGTTTTTCATCTGGATATATTTCTGCCCTGGAATATTTGTAGAACCTTTACACGAACGTTATATTTTAGTGATGTGATGGTGAGTATTCACGGAGAAAACAGATTACATCATTTTTCTTACCCGACACACTACTGAATTCAAAATCAAAACTGATAGTTACAGAATTAGCAAAATAGAAATAGATTCTAATCTCTTCCTCTCGGAGGTCTATACGAATAATTGTTTATGAAGTCATATTCCACTGGAGCTTATATTGGTTAGCATAATTTTTCAGTTTTGTGTATCTGTCTGAGTAAGGAAGGAACGATTGACTATAGAGGAATTAAGTAGAGAAAGCCACTTCTTTCATCTTGGTTCTATTAAAATGAGCTTAGTTTCTATGGTTTACCTTCGGGATGAATGTTGTTAGAAATAAAATAGTGTTTCTTCACTTCACACAAGATTGCTACTGATGTCGTGATAAGTTTACGCATTCATGAAAGTTTCTATGAATTCTCATCAAGAACAAATAACTATATGGAAATGATATGGTAAGAATATGGCATTTTTCCAACAGTGGCCTTCATGTTTTGTCGGGTGCCATTCATAAAAACAGCATCAATCATAAGCAGTTTCGAAGTTGTTTCAAAGAAACCTCTCTGAACTTTTTTGAACAACCTAAATCTCTTGTAAAAACGTGTCTTTCAGTTCCGTAAACTAGGGCTATTTAGGCATGAGTGGTAACTTTGGCACAGGACGTATTACAAACAAAAGCTTTTCTCTCAGATTTTTGACTTTGAAAAATGTCATCACATTCTATTATGTCATAATGATTCGAAACAATGCGTGAGTCAAATGTTTTACCAGATATTCTTATTAACGAACATTGCTAATGCTCCAATTGTTAGGCGCAGGACTGACGCATATTTCAATGTCACATATCAAGATTTCGAGGAATTACTTCTTTTAGTTTCCGAAAGGAATTTAGAGGAACGTAATAGAAACCCAACTCATTTAACCTTCCGATTTTGAAAAGGAGCATATAATATCCGAGATCATGAAAAGAGCCAATTTCAAATATATTCTTCTTTGTTTTGAAAAATTTAATTTCTTAAGTTTAGGTAAGCAAATCGATTTTCAAAATGATTCTCGGTTGTTTTCCATGATTCATGAAGTATTCCTTTTCTTTTAGACAGTCGAAAACATATCACTAATTTTAGGAAGATCTCAGCTGCTGGATATGAGGTGGATAATCATTTTTATTTGGGCGAGTTGCTAAAGTAATCCCAAACTCAGGGATACTTTGGTATAGTTTTCCTGATTTATATCTTCTGTGTATGTAACAGCATAAACCAATTTTTTCCTATTCTCCGATGATTCCAAAGTTGTTGGATTGCAAATTCTTCCTGATCGAAATGCGCAAAATCAAAATCTATATAGTATTTAAACTTCTGAAAGCTCCACAAAGTAATCCAGATTCACGCTATGAGGAAGCACTATCATAAGTATGAAATTGAAGAAAAAAAATAATAATAATAAATACCTCAATGCTTGAAAAAAGCTTCTCCAATTTTTAGCTCAAGAGTATAACTTTGAAAAGGAATTAAATTCATTTGTCATATTACACATCGAAAAATGTGTAGGTAAGTACTGGAATTAACTTTAAACGAAATCACACTTACAAACACCAAGATAAGTTCGAAAGTAAAGGATTTCACTTTTGTTGAAATGACCATTGACGCAAACTGGCCTCCAAAGTTGACTCCTAATTTTCACGCTGAAAATCCAGTTGACGCAAGAACTATAGTACAACACCATATTTTGTGTCACGAACGAATAATGGTTACCACGTCCCCAGTCCTTACCAAATTTCTAAGAAAGTATTTGGCAACATCGCAGAAGGCATATGCGAATCAATTTTGATCGAATATTTAAACAAATGGAGGCCAATTGATCATTGTGGCATATGGCGGCTTGTTACTGAACAAAGAATGCCGATGTCTGTATATTTATAGATGCGAAAATAGTTACCCCTCTCTAGGTTCTCTTGGAGTGCACACTCTAAATACTGTTTTCATATGTTGGAAATACTGGAGAAAGCATTCTTTCTAGTGAAGGCCTGAGTACCCCAGTTGTGTATGGAGGTGTATAACATGCAAATGCACATATATTTTGCTGTATTGGTTACACAAACCAATGCTATATTTTTACCATATATTACGGTATTCATGACACATAACGATGCTTTATTTTTACATATATTGAAGATTCAATGACGTCATGTTAGGGCATATTTATTTTTTCAATGCTTGACAACTTAATATTTCAGAAATTGCAATTCGTACAAAAGAAATTGTAAAATCAGACAATAGCATGGTCCTCAACTTTTGTCTGATCTATCTTTCCCTTTATGAGAAATATACAAAAAACCAACGTTTTTGGCATTTGGTGGTAAATGTAAATCTAAGTGATATTTCATTTTCATTTTCATCCAAAACCTGTATGATAAGTATTGTAAGTTTACCATTCCTGACAGAAATTCTTTTCAAAGACCGATTTCGCTGTGGTCAATATGGGGTTCTGCATATCCACTCCTGACGCGGCGACATTTATGGTATATATATTATGTTACACTGAGCCTATCAATTGCCTAGAATTAGGCTGAACATTGCCGAATAGATGAATTAGGTTCTCATTACACAAAACCTTAGGGAAAAGAAATAAATAGTTGGATGCGATCTTCGATCTCCGTGCATCGTATGTTCTCGCAAAGCTCCTCCTTTACTCAGTCTAGGGAGTATAGAGACACTTCTCTATTTGTACCAGATTACTTATACTTACAAGAGCCGTGTGTTTCAAAATCCACTAATAAAGAGGTAGTAAGAAGTATTTGTAAGATAAGGCTAAGGGTTAAATAGTTATGATAGAAGCATACTCTTGCGTTTTATGGGACATATATAAATGTATATATGAAAATGATTAAATTTCCAAAACCTCTGTAAACGCATGAGAATTGCTCAATTCACGTAATGTAATGTCCGAAAACATTGCTCAACAACTAGTAGTATAGAAGAACACCTTCTATATTGAAATACGTTCATAAGAGGTTATGTATTATCGGTTATTTTTTTTATTGACCTTCAATGATCTTTTACAAAGACATGTCAAGATCTTATTATTACCGAAGTTTTTTCATTAAACATTATTTTTTACTCGAAATGTATAATTTGAATTAAATGGTAATTATTATGTACCCTGAAGTCACAGTTACCTTATTATTCAATCGAATGAAGGCATTATCACGTTTCAGGAAAAACCCCTCACCCCCAGTTCCAAACCACGTTCAACAACGCCGAATCTAGTAGGTTCAAGCCAAGGTGGTCCTAAAATGGGAACAAACCAATATCCGCCATATAATATGGGTGGAGTTCGTGCTCCCGAACATATGAGTCCTTATAATAACGTGGTTCCATCACCGTATGGTCGGCCACCTATGGCCTATGATTCTCATCCTCACACAAGAGCGCCAGCAATAACGAACGGCCTCAGCAACATGGCGGGTGGTAAACCGTAAGTATATTCAGAAAATGATACCACGATTGCCCCATTTTTTGTACATCGTTTTTGAAAAAAGAAACGATCAATTATATAAGAAATAAATAAATAACAGTACAGAAGAGAGAAGAGGAAAGTTGCAAATGGCAGAATAATTCGGTTGATTAGAGGCAGTTCAGACGAGTCAATTCTCTCAAAAAGATAGGAGTCTCCTGATGAAAGTTGAATGTAAAGATTCATTTCGCATTCAATTCGGTCGGGTCTTCGATAAAAAATAGCAAAATGGTACGGTGAAAATTTTTGAGAGGAAGTCACCACTACTTTGGTTTTCAGTTCCATACATTATTCAAATGTTTTCGCGGATACTAATACTCGAAGAACTTTTGCTAGGTCATTCGCGTAAAATCTATAAAGTTCTCGCATTCTAACGTTCATGTGGCTGCATTTGGACCACTTGAGAGTCAGTTATTTCGCGGTTTCTCTATAGGGACGACACCGGTACTCCAATATCTTCTTTCTATTATTTCAACAAATGAATTTTTCTACGGTGAAATGAAGACAGTTCAAGAAACTACGGAGTACGAGTACTAGGTGGGAAACAGATCCTGAACAATATCACAAATGTGGTCGTCAGAAATGAAAGAAAGAACCAAGATAAAACAGAGAAGGTGGAAAATCCTTACGAACAGAATCAACTCGTTTAAATTTGAATTTAATTTACTATTTTCAGATTAATGCGATTTGTTTAAAGTTATGTTAAATGAATAGAGCAGAAGTAATACATAGGAGAGAATTAGTCTTTCAATTATTGAACAAAATATAATATTTCACGGAGTCCGAGGCGAGGTTTTGGTAAAATCTCGTCTCGCCTCCTCTCATCGGAGGTAGAACATTTTCTTGTTCAACAACCTCGCCTTTCCTCGAAATCAAATATTCTTTTTGGATTCAAGATCAAATAAGATGAAGAAATTTAAAAAGAAACGAATGCAAATACACAAAAGAAAAATGAAATTATTACAACAAAAAACAAATACAAATTTAAATTATTATCATTATAACATATTGCTGATATTCCATTAACTCTATCACATTAACGGATTCAGATGATGAAAAATCCGAAGAACTCGTTAACGTTGAAATAGTAAATAGTTAACGAGAAAATGAAAATAATTCAAAGAGCAACTAAGTTGTCATGTTGTCTAACGGTTACCTCGTCACTTCGATGGAACACTAACAGAACGTATTAAAAACATGATAATACGGGAGCCTTTTTTTATCAATAATTTCAGATCAGCGCATTACGATTATTAAATTGGTAAATATGCGAAATTTCTAAACATTCAACATTTCATTATCTCTACAAATATAAAAACAAAAGTATAATAACGAATATTATATTTAAGTTTATAACAGCACAGTTGAAATCAGTACCGAAAATATATATGTAAATATATTATGCTGTTCTTAAATATTTTATTGAAACTGCCACAGATTAATATATTGAAGAAACAAAGTAAGAAGTACAACGATACTTTTTCAGCTTCAATATTCAAATTACAATTCTTTTCTGTAAACATGAAAGAAAGAATTTTGAAATGAAGAATTCCTTATGGCCGTATTACACCTACCCAGTACTAGGTTGAGACACTTCATTCGAGCGAACACTCAATGTGATTGGGTGTGAAAACACTATATCACCACTACCCAAAACTTTAACCTTAACTCTCGACGCGCGTTTCGCTAACTAAGTAAGCATCATCAAGAGATGATAATATACAGTATCTTCATTGTTCATAGGTTCCAAAATCACAACATAGTGATTGGGTGTCTGTCCTAATTGCACTGTTACTGCCACACACTTGGCAGAATTGTAACACGGCCGATATTGTCCTAGGAGTAAACTGAATACTCCATTATCAGCATAGACCGAGTGCGATACAAGAAATTCCACTTTCCTTGAATATTCTTTCTTGATAAAATATCATATATTAAGGTGTCTCTTGATTTTAGTTAAAATTAGTTCGATGATTACTTGAAACAGCTTTACCAATTTCGGAATAAATTGTAATATGCCTCCCATTCATTTCCTGTATTTTAGGGCTTATTCGTTTCATATGAACGGCGAAGGACAACTTCAACCAGTTCCTTTTCCGGCTGACGCACTGTTGGGACCAGGGATTCCTAGGCATGCGCGACAAATCAACACTCTGAATCATGGAGAAGTAGTCTGCGCAGTTACCATATCGAATCCAACTAAATATGTATATACTGGAGGTAAAGGTTGTGTCAAAGTTTGGGATATCAGTCAACCTGCTTCAAAAAGTCCAGTATCACAACTAGATTGTTTAGTAAGTATTGAATATATATTGAGAAAAAACTATATATAGTATTTAGACTTATCTGAAGATTTACAACAGCAATGCAATACTAAAGTACTTTTTGAGAAATTGTTCTAGAAAGTTATTTATAGAAAGATTCGAATTGTGTCATAGTTCGCATGATAAAATTTCTAGATTGAACTATATACAGACCATCAAAAATACCAGAACCTATTTATCCTTACCTTATGCATGTGTAACTGCATATTTTGTTATAATTTAACTTGAAAAATACTACATTCTGTTGAACAGGTAATGTAGATTGTTGCAGTTTATTATGTTATTTTTAACATTTTCTCATTTTACAGCAGCGAGATAACTACATCAGATCTGTGAAACTTCTTCCAGACGGCAGGACTCTGATAGTAGGGGGTGAGGCCAGTAACCTATCAATATGGGACTTAGCAAGCCCCACTCCCAGAATAAAGGCAGAACTTACCTCCAGTGCTCCAGCGTGCTACGCTTTAGCAATAAGCCCCGACTCTAAAGTGTGTTTCAGTTGTTGTAGTGACGGCAACATAGCCGTGTGGGACCTACAAAATCAGACTCTAGTTAGGCAGTTTCAAGGACATACCGACGGTGCTTCTTGTATAGACATATCCTCGGACGGTACTAAATTGTGGACAGGCGGCTTAGATAATACTGTGCGTAGTTGGGATTTGAGGGAAGGAAAGCAGCTACAACAGCACGACTTTAGCTCTCAGATTTTCTCGTTAGGATATTGTCCGACAGGGGGAGAATGGCTTGCTGTAGGAATGGAGAACTCCCATGTAGAGGTGCTACATGCTACTAAACCTGATAAGTATCAACTCCATTTACACGAGAGTTGTGTCCTGAGCCTGCGATTTGCTACTTGCGGTAAATGGTTCGTATCAACTGGCAAAGACAATCTTTTGAATGCTTGGAGGACACCGTATGGTGCGAGCATTTTCCAGGTAAGAGATTTCAAAATATTACTAGAATGGTGCGATTTATTCTCTATTTAAAAGAAAAAACACAAACAGTATTATCACAAGTTGGCAATAGTCACAATTCCAATACCGTTTTTCGTTTTGGAAAGAATCGGCAAGCATTCATCTGCTAGCTATTGAGCATTATCATTTACTATTAATTATTATGAAATTATATTAATCATAAATTAATTTTATGTCTCTACCATAAACTTAAAATAAATTATGTGTATAGGTAATCACCACAGAAAGATGTTCAACGAAATTTTCTACTTCTATTCATCTCTCCAATCTCTATATCTAATCTGGATAGTTAATCGCCATCATTCGTGATTATTTTTAAATGTTGAAAGTAATATATATATATATATATATATATATATATATATATATATATATATATATATATATATATATATATATATATAGCAGAATATGAATCTCGTCCTTTTGGCCTCCATACTTGTTTCTTAGTTTTTCGCCTCAGAAATCTGACAATACTGTTTAGAGGCTAGTGGGTCTAGTTAGTATCAAATTGTATAAGAAAGTATTGACTCATATATAGTTTCCTATGGTTGTTGATTTTCAATAATTCTGTTAGATTGTTTTCGAGGAAAACTTATGAATGGAGAATTGTGCCTCTTGAAATTATCTAGAGCATAACATTCGTCGGAAAAAGAAATATATATATTTATCTGAACATTGAAGGAGGAAAGCAAATTTTTTTTCTCTACAGGGTGATTGAATAAATTGTAATCGAAATGGAAGAATAATTCTTTTTGTTAGTCTTCGTTTCAGTACTTTAGGACACATTGTATTTTCTTAAAATAATTTTTGTACAAATGAGGTGTGCAATGTGCATTGCTCATGGGTCATCATTATGAAAATAAATATCGAAAAACCTAGTGCCGTACAAAAGTGGTGGTACCGGAAGTCAGTGCAAATTTTTAATTCGCCTATAATTGCGTAGAAGAAATATAGGTAATGTATAACTGTACGGCATTTGTGTAGTTCATTTTGTATAGATATACAGATGCTTTACTCATGAACGCCGTACACATTTCAAGTGCAGGGGTCGCAACCCTTTTCCTACACCCATGTGATTTAAGGTCATTGTAAAATGTACGGCATCTTGTTCGAAATATTATTTTACACGGACAATAATGTTTAATAATTATGCCGTCCACAAATTATCGTTAATATTTGTGTAAATAAATAATTATCAAAATTTTAGGATTTACCGAGTTATTACTGCCGTAAGATCATAAATTCTTGTATATAAACTTTTTTTTATATAATGTTACTTAATATCACAGTACCTAAGGGACATCTCAAACGTTATCAAAGTTTTTATCTGCTGTAAAGAATAATCTGAAGCAAAATGTACGGCATCTGGTTTTTTGTCTATTTATATTTGTTACACGTAAAACAACAATAATCTTTTAAAACTATACTCCTCAGATTACTCCAAGAGCATTTGAAAGATCTTATAAACCTCGGAAATTTCTTTTTTTTCCTTAAAATTTGTATTTGTTACCATTAATAATGAAAGGCTATAAAGTACAACTGTGATATTCAGTAACATTATATAAAAAAGTTTCTATACTAGAATTTATGATCTTACGGCAGTAATAACTCGGTAAATCCTAAAATTTTGATAATTATTTATTTACACAAATATTAACGATAATTTGTGGACGGCATAATTATTAAACATTATTGTCCGTGTTAAGTAATATTTCGATCAAGAATCCGTACATTTTACAATGACCTTAAATCACATGGGTGTAGAAAAAGGGTTGCGACCCCTGGTTTTCGACCCCTGCACTTGAAATGTGTACGGCGTTCATGGGTAAAGCATCTTTATATCTATACAAAATGAACTACACAAATGCCGTACAGTTATACATTACCTATATTGCTTCTACGCAATTATCGGCGAATTAAAAATTTGCACTGACTTCCGGTACCACCACTTTTGTACGGCACTAGGTTTTTCGATATTTATTTTCGGTGATCTATCAAACTATAAGAAAGGCGTACATAAATAATTAGTCGTAATTCTCATTTGTACCTGAAAATTTCCATTTACTGACGTACTCACCTGTACCACTCTAAAGTGATGGCATTAGTGCTGTTAGTAATTTCTTATACAGTAACAACCTTCTAAGCGTTATTCACGGTGGGTCTTTTCACATGGTAATTTTTGCCATAGGCCTGTAGTCTATATGGTATTCCTTCATCAAGGAAACAAGAGAATGACGCGCTTTATGTTTTTTGTTTTTTTTTTGTTTTCCTCAGTATGATGAGCACGGAGCTTTTTTAGCTTTTCAAATGGGCTCTACACCGATGTTTGTTTTCACCAATTTTAAATTTACTCCAAAAGAAACTTAAAATTAAAAAAGAGGTGATTTTCTACTAGAAATTTGCTTGGTTACCGAATAAAAAGTTTCAACATGAACTGCCGAAACAATTCAGGACACTTTGTTGTTTGTACTGAAATTGAATTGTTTCAATAACGTTAGGGTTATTCGAATTTCAGTGTGATTTTCAAGGATTGATATTTTAAAAACTACCTGTCTTATAGCTATGATATTTGGAGAACGCTTTAAAAAATATTTTGTTATTAGGTAACTGGTTCAAAAAGCTTTTCCTTTTTGGTGAGATCTATGAAATTTTACAAGATATCAAAATCTTTTTCGATCATTAAATTCACAGAAATCATTTTGAAAGATAAAAATTTTTCGGCTGAAGCCGTTTTTTGAACCGTTAATTTTCAACTGCTTGTCTTTGCACGTACCTAGATAAATGGCGGTTCGTTTTTCGCATAGTTCATGCATTGACAGCAGAAAAACATGCAAAAAACTAGTTTCATCTGCAGAGAAGTAATTCATGCAGAAAATGTTTAAATATCCAAATGTTAACGAAACTATATTTTCCTTGAACATTTTAAAATGTGAATAATAACCCACTGAAGGAAACAGAATGTCCAGGAGAAAATGGATAAAAGGGTCATATTTTTGCATTCAATCCATTATTTAAACTCCTGACTGAATGCGTTCTGTACGAAAGCTTTAATGCGTCCTCGATTTTCTGGAATGGTGTATTCTCTCGGGAGTTGGTAACTGTTTAACAAGTTTTTCTTTTGTTTTTCGATACGAAATCGTCTTGTACGTTTTCGCTTTTAGAAAAATATATTGATGAAAAGGTTTATCAATATATCAGATTTCTTCATGTTTCGTACGCGACACAATACTGAATTCAATATAAAAACTAAAGGTTACAGATTGAGCACAATGAAATTAGATTGTAATCTCTTCTTTTCTTGGAGGTTTATGCGAATTGTTGTTCATGGGGTCTTATACGACTGGAGCTTATATTAGTTAGCATAGTTTTTACCAATTACGTGTATATCTATCTGAGTAAGAAAGAAACGATTGATTCGAAAGGAATTTATTAGGGGTAGCCACTCATGAATTGTACCAACCCCATACCTGTGATACAACATTACAAAGCTCTCCAGGAATTCCTCATGGTTCTATTGATATTCGTTTACTTTCATGGTTTTCTTTCGGATAAATGTTGTTGGAAAGAAAATGTGTTTTCTTCACATAACTTAAAGATTGCTATTCATATTGTCGTTATATTTTTACGCATTCATGAAAAGTTCCTGTGAATTCTCATCAAGAAGAAATAGCTATATGGAAATGATATGGTAAGAATTTCGCATATTTTCCCAACCATGGCCTTTCTGTTATCACAAGTGCCATACATAAAAGTAGCATCAATTATAAAGCATTTCGAAGTTATTTTAAGGAAATCTATTCTGAACTGAACAGCCCAAATCTCGAAAAACGTGTCAATTAAAGAATCATGAAGTTCTCTTTCAGATTGGCTACTTAAACATGAGTGATAACTTTGGCTAAGGACGTATTCCAAACAAAACTTTTTCCTCCTTGCTCTTTTCTCAAATGTTCGACCTTAACAAAGTTCATCACATTCTATTATGTGATAATAATGTGAATCAATGCGTGAATCAAATGTTTTACTAGACTTATTTTTTCGAATTAACATTGCCATTACTCCAATAGTAGCGCATATTTCAATTTTAAATTTCCAGATTTTGAGGAATTGCTTCTTTCAGTTTCCGAAAGAAATTTAGGGGTAGATATGAGAAGCCCAGCTCATTTTACCTTCCGATTTTGAATAGAGCCAATGTCAAATATATTCTAGAAGATTTAAATTTGTTTTCAAAAATATTAAGTTTTAAATTGAGATAAGCATATCGATCTTCAGAGTGACTCCTGATTATTTTCTATGCTTTATGAAGTATTCCGATAAGTACATGTTTAGACAATCGGTAACATATCACTAATTTAAGGAAGATCTCAGCTGGTGGATAAGAGAGAGATAATCACTTTTATTTGGGCGAGTTGTTGAAGTAACCCCAAATTCAGGGCTATTTTGGCATAGTTTTCCTGATTTCAATCTTGTATGCATGTAACACCATGAACCAATTTTTGCATACTCTTCACTTCCATAGAGTAATCTAGATTTACACTATGATAAGTATGGAATTGAGGAAAAAATTACCTGCTCGAAAATGCTGGAAATACTTCAAATTCAAACGTGTTAAGAAAAACATTTTCAATTTTGGAGAATTCTTTTCCTGATTTTCAAGGCAAAATTAATCAATGTGTTATATGGAGGCTTATTATTGAATGAAGGATACCGACGTCTGTATATTTATGCGGGCGAAAAAAGTTACCTTCTGTAATATCTCTTGAAGTTCACAATATAAGTACTGTTTTCATATAAGGGAAATACTGAAGAATTTACAAGTTGAATACTTCCCATAAAACTTCCAGTATCGAGGTATATGAAAACTGTAATAACCCTTTGAAATCTTTATTGAAACTAGATCAGTGTTAACTAATATGTAAAGGATCGAGGGGAAAACATAAATTTAATACTGAGTTATTAAAACGACGAAATATCCATGAATATAACACTAGATTGATTGTATTTGGACCCAGTAAGACCGTTGATTGGTTACAACGGCCATATAGAAATGTGAATGCTTCCATTCAATCAACTACCAGCAGAACTAAAACAAATTAAGAATTATGGGCGTTCTTTTAAGAAATTGAAAGAGAATTGAGGTTGCAACAGAACATACTTAGCATAACTTCTAAAACAGCTTACTGAAATGAAGTTAAATTCACTTCACTTTATCCTTTGATATCTAAGTCATTTAATATGTAACTTGTATTTTATTTTGTTCTATTTTCATGTATTTTATATGTATTTTTTCTTTTTAGGGATCAAAAGTGTTTAGATCAAAAAGAAGATCACAATCCACATTCCATATTAACCACATTTCATATTTAATTTATTCCTGTCATTTGTTAACAACATCTGCCTAAAAACTCGTAAAGATACTGAGGATTGAACGTTATATTTACAAAACATATAATTATTAATGTAAAAATATTTGAACACATTTAAACATAATCTAATAGGATATTTTTCTGCTTTAGTTTGAATTTTATGTTAGAAAAATGAATTTATGAAAATTAGTAAAGAAGATAGCCTTTTTTTTCAGATTTTTAGGACACTACCTCGCCTAATTATCCCAACTCATTGCCCGCGAAACAATGAAACAATGGCCTTCGAAGTTATAGCCAGCCACCCAAACTGTCACTTTAAAGAATACAAATGCTTTTGATTTTTTAGTCTATGTCCGACCAACTACAAGTTTTATTTTTTTCCTGCATATTCGAATGGGAAATTTGAGTTTGTTCCTGCTTGAATTTCCAAAATATAAAAATGTCGCAAGATCGATCCTTTTCCACATCTCCGCTCATAATGTCGGATCAAATCATATTTGCAGTAAATTATTTCTCATCAAAAATAGTCTTGCACCGCATTCCTTCCACCACAAAAATTTGTAAGATCACATAAAAAACTCAGTCAGTTATGTTACTTAGTATCTATAGGAGCATTTAGAGTGGCCCATTCAAAATTCGAATCTTTGTTACTATAATAAACTTAATGACTTGACAATCGCAAGGGAATGTAATCCATTATTTAAAAATTTTATTATTAAGTGCTTTACTTAAACTTACGTAGAAATCGAAATTCTTGTATTCTAGATGGGTTTATAAGTAACTATTCAATAATTTTGGCATCAATTTATGAAAATGGTTATCTGATTAGTCATGAGTTCATTAGTTATTCATTAATGAAAATAAACACATGTGTTCTCGACTTTGGACAAAAATGTTCATGAATATTTATAATCCTAACCGAATACTAACAATGTTTTTTTTTTCGTTTCAGTCCAAAGAATCATCAAGTGTACTGAGCTGCGATATCTCAACTGATGACAAATACATCGTAACCGGTTCAGGAGACAAGAAAGCAACCGTTTATGAAGTGATATACTGAGACACCCTTTCATTGTGAATATATTTTCAAAGATTTTCGCAGTTACAGTGTACCTTACATCAAATGATAATTAAAATCAAGGACACAATCTTAATTTTTTTAGCACGCAAACGACAACTTAGTATAAATTTTGTATAAAATCAAAAATTGTGTAAAATGAATGAGTTTGTTAATATGAAACATCATAAAATCTATACGAATTGTTGTTAAAAATGCAATAAATACGTCAGCAAAAACATCAATTTCGTCGAAGATCATTCAAATAAAGCAACATATGCTAATTATAATTGCAACATCCCCTTTTCCAGAAAAATTCTTAATATCTATCTACATTTACTGATATTGATTTCAGACAACATTAGATTATTAAATTCCTATTTTATTCTGATTGTTAATTGGCATATGAACGAGTTTAAAAGTATGCCGACATTCAAATGAAAAAACGCCCTAATTGGATGGTGTATTTTTCTCACATGCGAAAAATGTGGTATTTTTCATGGAATACAGGTAATCAATGTTATGAATTTTAATTTTCTTTTTAAAGCAAATCCTCCTTAAAAACCATTTTATAATTTAAGTGAACTACTTATTCAATTTTCATTTGTTAGTTATTCAACAATAACTCTTCATCAACTATAGATTATTGTTAAAATTGATATATAAACTCAGATATATTGGGAATTTTCCGATACCTAGGGTGTTGTCGACTTTGGATGAAAATATACTTTTAGATACCAAATGTGACGTCAAAAATTTTTGAATCCTAAAAATTGGTGTTTATTTAATACATTCTTTTAAAAGTCTTTCTGCAATGTACCTTACTGAGAAATAAATTTTGTTATTCCTTTCCCATAATTTGTTGAAATGTGTTTGTATTAGATGTCTATAATGCACAGGTTGCTACTTACTGACTTTTGATATTTATCATTTTCTTGATGTTTTTATGAAATAAGAAGACGTAGAATATTTTTCATATTAAAGTATTATGACCAGTACTATTTTTTCATTCAACCTGTTTGAAATTAACAAAAATCGTTGAAAATTTTCATCTATATAGGTGATAACAGAGAAGAGAGTGGAAAAGTTTTAACAATGTTTATTTTGGTTAAATGAATTTCAGAACGTATTTGAATTTATATTGATGTAGTAATGTGTACAGATACATATTCATTTGTGTAAAACAATGCCTAATTGTTTTTTTTATATCTTGAATGACCATATCAAAAATGCACTGAACTTTTCCACAAAATTTGAAAGTGTTATCAAAAATAAGGTGTGATAGGATCAACACAGTGGCTGAATGCATTAGAAATGCGCAACTAACTGAGATATGGAGAATGAGTAGTATTTATAATTTTATTTATGCATTCCTTCATAGTGATTGTAGTTGTATATTTCTGCTAAATTTAGTGTTTGCAATATTATAAAATTTTCATAGCAAGGCACTTTGAATATGGAGATCTAGTTGTGAAGGATAAAATTTCGTTTTTGAATATCTAAGATGTTCAACGAACCTACTGCCTGAAGTGTATGTTGTTTGAATATTACAATAACTAATTGAAACTAAATTATCAAGAAGAAAGTTTTGATTATTGAAATATCTTTTCATTTCATTATAGGTTCCCAGAACAGATTTTCCACTGTAGTATTTGTAGTATTTCTCTAGTAGATTCTGATCGAAGCTTAAGATGAAACCACACGTAATCATTTTGCTATTGCGATCTATGAAGTGATTATTCACTATTAATATTGGGTATTCAGTACAATATTGCTTTTATAAATATAAAAACAATTTTAGGTGATGCATTCCAAAACTATGAGAAATATAGAATTCATTGTTCAGGTAGTAGATACGAACGATTAGTGATGAAAAGATGAAATCTGCATAATGAATCACTCATACTAAGAAAATATTTGTACAGTCACTTCTATAAAGTCCTACTGGACCTTGACTAGAATTATATGAAGATGTTTAGATTAAATTTCTTATATTTTGCCTCACCACCTATAGAAAGAAGTTGTCATTTGAACAAGTGATACACATTCTTCTAAAAGAAAATTAATGAATGATTCATAATCATCGAAGAATCATGATCTATCTTCCTAGAAAGATTGGTTCTTGAATCTAAGTTACTTCCACTTCTTACTTATAATAAATTATTGGTTGTATTCAAGATTCTTGGTAAAGTTTAAAATAGTATCTCATTGTTTATTTTATGGAGGACGGTGGCAATCACAAATCCTCTATAAACAAGGCAAAACAGCAGGCTATTTTCCATTTTGATTATCATTCAATTTTATTGATGGGTCTTTTCATCAGCGATCTTGAGTAATATCAATCTTGGGAACCATCTCCATCTTGTGATATCATTTGACAATTGTGAAATTTGTCTTGAACTTATGTATTTACATATGGCACTAAATGATTCACAAACATTTTATTTCAGAGAGGAAATTAATGGAGAAGTGAAGTATAGCATGCATAATAGACTAAGAGCCAGTAGCTGCCAGACCTGTTATAGTATAATAGCTGATTTTTTTTAGGGTGTGCTCTCTAGTATAGAGTACAATTCTTGGGGGCTACTAACCTTAACAAGAGGTGCCTTTGCCAGGTATTAGGTAATAAGGTCCACAATAAATCAACTCTCTCACATTAAAGTATGAAAGCTGAGATTCATACATCATCTTCAAATGACTATTTAAAATTAATGTTCAAGAAGCCAGACCCTTCTTAAGGATCTAACATAAAGTCAAATCTCCAGAGAGAGTATTCCCACGCGTAAAAGATGTTTAATCTACAATTCTTTATTGAATTGAAAATTTGTATATAATAATGCTCCAAAACGAATGTTATCGAGTTTACATTTATTTATTGATCGACATGTATTATTAATATTTTTAGAATTCATGCTCCTTTACATTTAATCATCTTCATTCTCATCGTTGTCATCGTCATATCCATTATTACCATCATTTTCGCAATCATATGATTCACCACTTTCATTGCCTTGAACACCTGATATTTCGGTAAAACATGTAATCATATAAACCTAATTCTTATCTACCATTCAGTGAAGATCGAATTGTTCAGTTACATATACCTGATGGAGTTTGAATTACATCACTGACAAATTTTGATAATTGATCCCCTTCGAACCAATTGAGTACATATTTGTTGCTATTTAATACCCATCCATAATCTTCTGGCTTGAAGATGTAAGGGTTGTTTTTAATGAACGTTAGTCCAAATACTGGAAATATATTTTGTATTGAAAACATGCTGGAAATTACTCGCATCAAAAAAGTCTTGCTGCATCTACATCATTTACGCCTACACTATATAAATCATATATGAAGTGCTGGATAGTATTGAAAGCAATAGTTTTCTCGTCTTCATTGCTGAAGTCAACATTGGCAAAATTAGCAAACGTTTGTTGGTATTCTACTTTCTTCTTCAGCAGTTCAAAAGCTTGATCTTTCTTATTTTTAAAGGAAGCAGGATTATAATCACATCCTATTATAGCATGAATTGCAGGCAAACTTTTACAAATTAAACTCTAATAATGATATTCGCCTCATACTTTATGTTGCAGATACGATAAACAATTTTTGTATCTACTTCCTCATGATCTGGACATGTAAGGTTTTCAAGTACATTGCATATTACTTTATTGTCATTATTAGTAACGAACAAATGACACTGCTTGAAGTTAACGTTTATCGCCAATTGATGGAGCAACTTCATTACTTGGCCAATATTACATGAAAAAATTAACGGGAGCTTTTTAAAATTCACAGTTTTCAATTCTTTCGTGAAATCAGTGGGTCGAACTTGGTCAGGTCCAGTAATTGTGAAATCTGGTTTTGAAAATTCTTGACAAAGACTTCTTTCATAGTCTTTGATTGATGGCTAGAAATATTGATCAAATATACTATCCGTCATTATTTATAATAAAAAGAAATCATCTATAACTACGTCTATGTGAGAAGGTGGGTTAGGTTAGGTTTGATCAAAGACTTCTTTCATAGTCTTTGATTGATGATTCGAAATATTGATCAAATATGATATGTGTCATTGTTTATAATAAAAAGAAATCATCTACTATAATTACGTCTATGTGAGCTGGTGGTCAACTCCTTTTTTCTAGGTGTTTCATTAATGTTTCAGTTCTGCAGATAGTACCTTGTAAATTGCACGTTGACATTGGCACATGTGTAACAATCAAAATTCAGCCAAAATACATATAATACTTCACAGATAGACGTAGCTCTTTGGATTCTCTTATAAAATAGTCATTAAATCATTTATTTACGTATATAATATATTGTAATGTTATGTCGATCAATAATTAAATGTAAAATCGATAATATTCATTTTGGAATATTATTATATAAAATTTTCAATTCAATAAAGAATTGTAGATCTCTTACATTGAGTCA
This sequence comes from Cryptolaemus montrouzieri, assembly GCA_013387265.2. Lineage (NCBI taxonomy): Eukaryota > Metazoa > Arthropoda > Insecta > Coleoptera > Coccinellidae > Cryptolaemus > Cryptolaemus montrouzieri. The sequence goes on along the minus strand of JABFTP020000124.1, from coordinate 40,099,722 downwards.
TATGTGAGGAATACGCCTTCTGGAGATTTGACTTTATTCTAGGTCTGGGGAATGTTAAATTCTTAAGAAGGGTCTGGATTTTTAAACATTTTAAATAGTCATTTGAAGATGATATATAAATCTCAGCTTTTATATCTTAACGTGATAGAGTTGATTTATTGTGGACCTGATTACCTGGCACCTGGCCAAGGCACAACTTGTCAAGGGTAGTAAAACGAGGGTCTGACAGGCTCTGGCTCTCACTCTATAGTGTTAATGTGGCTGCAACATTAAACTTTAAAGTTCAGGAAAAGAACATTGTCTCCAGTTCAAAGAAAATGGATTAATTATAATTTTTCTCAATCGATAAAATGAATTATATATAAAATGAATATTATTTTAAAACATGGATTGCATGCAGGAATCTGAAGAGTTCTATAAGAATGAGCTAAAAATCATATGAATTGGCCACCTGAAGACTGATCCGATCTTAGAATCTTTCCCAATGGCAGAATTGATCTCGTTTTCGTTAATGACTTCTTGAATGTGCTCAAAATCATGTAGATTGAGTACCTGAAGACTGTTCTAATGGTGGAACCTCTTTGAATCGCAGAACTGATCTCATTTTGATTATCAACTCTCTAAATGTAAACTTCTACATTTATCAGATTCTTCAACTCGCTGTGCTACCATATTCTACAGCTATTGGAGAAACCTTTCTATAATCGATTCACGAGGTCATATTCTTCACTAAGGTCACCTTAAAATTCATTAAACGGGGGTTTTTCTGTTCGAATAATATTTTTTGAAGAAAAATTGATAGAAATTGGATCTTCAATAATGTTATTGTTATTATTGCTCATTTATGCATATTATATTCCCATTTATTGTTTATCGTAAATGTTTCACACAATACATTTTGCCAATTATTTAGATTATTGCCCAATGTACATATGGAACTCTATCTCAAAGCCCAGTTATAAAAGTTAAACCTGACAAAGAAATAAAAAAGGAACTGAAAAGCGAAACCTCCTGCGCTAATGTAAATAGATACTTGAATAATAATAAAGACAAACAAAATAAATAAAAAGTGAAATGATGGCAGCACATGCATTGTGGCGATGATGTAAAGGAGTTACTATACTGGTAATTTCCGAACGCTCCTGAGATAAATATGAGCAAGACAGCTACCCGAAAGGGCACACCTGTGGGGGTAAAGAGTATTTGTATGAAAAGCGTATTATTTGAATAATATTGTTGATCGTAAGAGATATCACATTGTATTCATGAGTAGTTTTATAGTAAATAGCCTTAGAGGGCCGTTATATTTTTGCGTGAAGATTTCATAATATGTTATGGAAACGCCGTGTTTTAGAAATTGCATTCACCGATACAGCGCCATTCATTGGATTTAAAAAGAATTATGTACTCTAACGATATTAACAATGTATATAAGGATACAAACATGAGGATCACCAAAGAAAAACTGAACGAATTTAGTTGAAATTCTTCTCGCATATCGCAGATGGTTTTATTATTTATATTAATAATAATAATAATAATAAAACAACGTGCTGAACAAGTTCCAGGAGAAAAAGTCCAAATACACAGACCTTGCTATTGAGATCAAGCAGATGTGGCACCTCGAGAAAATAGATATTGTTCCTGTCATCGTATCCTCGACTGGGTTAATACCCATAACTTTGCATGATAGCCTTAAGAAATTAGAATTGCATAAGAATACCTATATAGAAATACAAAAAGCTGTAATTCTTAATACATGTAGGATAGTTAGGAAATTTATGTCAAGTATATTGTAATCGAGCCTATTCCCTTTGATTGCTGAATCTGGGAAAGGTAAATTATATCCAGCTAACAGCTGAGATAGTGCACAAGTCCACGATAATAAATAATAATATTGTTTATTTTCCTATACAATTTTATGTGTACATAAGTTGTGAAAACCAGGTTGTTGACAATAAACTCAGAAAATAAACATAAAACTGTAAAGTCATATGACTGCCTGCAGTGTACTAATCTAATTTTTTCCTTGAGTAAACCTAACACACTGATCCGCTGAACAAAATAAAGAGTGAAAACAAAACTCAAACAGAAAACTCGGATTCAACAAAAAATATATTAATTTCTCAACTCAATGATGTTATGAATTTTATCCCTACCATTACAAAGGTTAATCTTCTTCAGCTCAAATTCAAACTTCCTCATGTCAGTAACATTTCTTATTGACGATGCCAAAGCATTAAACAGTCTAGGCCCCAAGAAAAAAAAATTTAACTGGCCAATGGATTTATCTGCACGAGGTGTCACATAAAATTTATGTTCCCGTCTAGTTATAGGTATGATGAAACTCCTCAAGTAAGTATGCATTCCGATACAAATGTATTATACATGAGAATGCAAACATTTGACGAATATCCAAGACCCGAGCTTCATCATACAGACGTGAAGTAGGGTAAGTATTTTCCTTATTGAAGATGATTTTTGAAAACTTTTTTTGTAGAACCTCGACACAAGCTATATGCTCAGCCCTTGCAGCTCCCCAGTTCAGAATACCATAGCATAATCTAGAGTGTCCGTAGTAAATCTTTATCAAAGCTTTTCGATGGAGAACATTTTTGAGGTATTTGAATCTGTACAGCACACCGCGAAGAGTTGCAACTATGGTACAAATATGATGGTCCCGACGTAGATGGCTATCAAAAACAATTCCCAAACACTAATAAGTGATCGATTCAGGATCCTTTTTTCAATGCCTAAATGATGTATAATAAAACACATTGACTAGTGTATATAAATTATCTTCGTAAGATATTAACATTTTAATTGATACGTCCTTTATTCCTTTTTTGATAAACCCACGGGCACTTAACATTTTTCCAGGATAAAAAGTGTTTACCTAATTCCATGCAAATCCATTCAGCCGTTTTTGAGTGTTGCAGTCACAAAATCCGAACTAAGAAACATTCACATTTATAAAAATTAGGACGATACTAGTTTCTGTTGTTTTCATTTTAGTGTTGTATTCATTTCTTTTGGAACGGGTAGTACACGTAACGGTGAGTGAGTAAAGGGGAGCGGCTGAGGTCATTCAACTCAGGAGGAGTTACCATTTAGTTCACGATTATTATCTGGACAAAAAAGCACCGTGCGTTCGCAGTTGAAGAGTATTTAATCGGTAGAGTCTGTCATTGACGTGCAGCCTCGCTTTCGCCAGCGCTTCAACATTAGTCGTAACGCTTCAGTTCCGAAACGTGACAAAATCATCCGATGGGTACAGAATTTCAGAACGACTGTATCAGCAATGAAGCCGAAACCTCAAGTCCTTGAAGTGTAAGGACACCAGCTTCCGTGGAAAGAGTGAGACAATCTGTAATTCGAAACCCAGGCGCTCCGCACGAAAACGAGCTGCAGCACTCCAAATGAGTAGTTGAACTGTTACACCAAGACCTACGCTTTCACCCCTATAAGCTCGTCGTTGTACAGCATCTGAACGAAGGAGATTTTGCACAACGCGAGCTGTTTGCCGAGAGAATGCAAATGATTATCGCTGATGAAAATGAACCAGTGATAATGGTGAGTGATGAGGATCATTTTCATTTGAGCGGTTCGGTTAATAAACAGAACTGCCAATATTGGGCAGCAGAAAAACCCCGCGAACTGCAACAATCCCCACTTCACAGTGAGACAGTCACCGTTTGGTGCGCTATGAGCCGTCTTGGGGTGATTGGACCGTATTATTTCGAGGATGAGAGAAGGGCAATCGTAACTGAGCGATATATTTTGATGCTGGAGGACTTTTTTTATCTCAAAATTGCGACGACGAAGAATAAACAGAAGAAATGTTTAGTTCCAACATGATGGTGCCACGGCACATACAGCCAGAGTCTCAATGGAAGTGTGCTTCGCATTTTTCCTGGTCATGCTATCTCTCGTTTTGGTGAAGTGCCGTGGTCCCCTCGTTACCCGAATCTCACTGCTTGTGATTATTTTTGTGAGGAAACCTAATACGTCGATAAACCTCGAAATCTGCAAGAGTTGAAAGAAGCCTCCACAAGAGACATCGATTTGTTAGAGCGGGTGATGCAGAACTTTGCGAATCGACTACAGCAATGCATTGCGGAGCACGGACGTCATATGCCTGATGTCATTTTCAGAACATGATTTCTTCCACTTTTTCTACACTGAATGGTAGTATTTAAGCTATCATTTTACGTCATTAAAAAGATTCTACTTTGAAAAACTGCTGAGTTATTCTCATTTCACAAACGCCCTTCCATTACGCTCCACCCTGTATTTCGATTGTTCAAAAGTTATTCGTATTATATTCCCTAATTATCAAATATAATTTTTGATTATGTACTGCTTGTTTATCTTAACTCGATTAACTAACCATTGTATGACATAATTAACTAATAGTTGTTCAGATGTTAAATAATATTCAGCAGAAAACACCCGCTAGATTCAGTAAACTATTGAGGAGTTCCCAGGACTGCATGCCGGATCTATCATCAATCATCATCATGTTGTAGTACCAGTAGAACCACATAATTGTGCTAAGTTTCAACAAAATCGGTTCAAAGACGCAAATCCAGTCACGATCAATCGTCCTTCATTTTTCTACCCTTTGGGCTGGTATTTTTTCCAATTCAAATTGAACCAACTTCGAATTATATACTCAATAAGAATTATTCAGACCGTCTTCTCTAAAAGTTGAGCATGGTCATACAAATATTATACCTTATAGTTTTTGATCTTTCATCTATAATTGAAAGTTTTGTAACCGTATCGAAACAACCACATAACGTGGCTATATTCCGTTCTATGAAATGTAAGTGATTTCTGTAGTAAATTTAATACCAACATATCTGAATTTCCTAAGATAATAATTATAAAATATGAGAATGAATAATATCAACATGTTTATTGAAACCGATGTTTTAATGAGTAAGAATCTTCGATTCAATTTACTAGGAAATTTTGCCATTCATTAGTGATTCATAATTGGCGCCCATGTCACGTGAAGGCCATGATAGATATAGGCGCTAATGACGTTGTTGCCGTTGTTTCTTAAACGTATCTTACAATAGGAATGTTACGACAGTAGTGCCAACTTAATTAATTATCCCGTTTTGTAATGGCACATAACACACTGCAAGACAAATCACATTCAAAATTGCATCCAATTTTTATAAATTCAATCCAACTTCAAATTTTATTTACATCTTATGGGGGTGTATATCTTTAATGAAGATTACACCACGTTGCTATGAAGCACCACAGGAGGTATGTAATTTGTTATGTGTATCACACTTTTCATAATTTTACTATATCTGCTTACAACGATGTTTTTAACTTTGTTAAATGGTTAAATGTAGATTCATATGCATGCGGAAAATAGAGAATAGCAAAGAATCTGTTCAAAATGATGTATTGATTAATTATGATTTTGGGAATATACCTAGATATTCTATAGAAATATTAATTAATGTCTGTATCTTATATTTGAGCTTCAACTACCAAGCTGCGTATTTTCCAGAAAAAGAAACGAAGTTGCCATTTATTAAGTTTTTATATTCTACGTGTTATGAAAAGGTCCAAACAAGAATTCGGCAACAAAATGAAAAAGTTAAGTAATAAAAGATAAATGAATAAAGAATATAATTAATAATACCGTTTGAAGTTCCAGTTGTTTAATCAATCTCTAAATGATTTATTCAAGTTTCCAAGAAATAAAATGAATAACGCCATTTCCAATATCGCTTCAAATCAATCTAATTAGCTTTGTTCGCGTGAGTTATGGGGCCTGGATTTTGATGTGGTGTAAATTTCGACTGTTTGAGATAGTGTAGACATTCATCATTCAAAAATAACCAAGTCCTCATAAATATTAATTTCTTTTAATTCAGGAAATATATTGATATATTTAAAAAATATATATTTTCCTTCACTTTTTGTATAGCCTATATATAATCTAATAAACTTCGGATTAGAGACGGTACAATGTGGAAATGTTCGAATGGACTTCCCGACTTATCCTATTTTTTTCCGATGATGCTTAAGACTCCATCGAGAGATAATGTATAGATTTTGCATCTTTTTCAAGGAATGTAGCGGCATCATCTTTGGTTGATATGCTTCTTCACCCACAGTGAAACCGACCAAACGTTTTAGGTCTTCTTCATTTATTATCAGTTCATTGTACTCATATTAATGCTAGCCATCTAGACGTTTCAACTGAAAATGGGGCCAATGTTGAAAAACCGCACACTGGAACAACTATGAATGATAAGTTCAAAGTTTTTCTAGTGTAAGTTCCTCAACATTTGCTCTCGTTTTCTTTTTCTCTGTGATATAATTTTTTGTATATTTGCACAAATGGTTCTGGACCTAAATATTGTTCATGTTATCTTTCTTATGTTGGCCTATTAGCTTGTTGAATCGTATTTTCCTTGTTTTTGGGTTCTAAGAGCCTCTCTCAATGTTTTCTATGCATAGTAGTATAAATAAATTATTATTTAAATTCTGAAAACATTATTATTATGCAAATGTTTCTTTTGAGAATGTCTTTAGGTCTGGAGCTAATATTGAGAATATTCTTCACTGATAATACAACGGATCCATTAATATCTAATGGTCGCCGATTATACGCAATGCTTATCGAGACTGCGAACTCCTCCCTATTTTTATTACAAAATACCGATATTTTTTTAGTTACTTTTATAATCATTCAATTTTATGTCGTTTTCAATAATGTTATAATTGTAGGTATTATTCTTTTATAAAAAAAACATTTGATGAAACAGTATTCACCATCACCAATAACATACAGCGCCAACATTCTGTTTGCTTCGTTGACAGTTGGCAACATAGCTAAAACCAGTAGTTTAGAAATAAAAAATGGTGGTAGGTGAGCCAGTTTAGTAGAAAATCCATACAAAATATTTTTGTTTCAAATGGTTGTGAATAATAGCTTTTCAGTTTCATAAAACAAATATTCAGGTACGTGATACAATATTATAAAGTTCCAGAAGATTCTAGTTTTATGGGCGGGTACATTTCGATTCACCGAATCGGGCTGTTTATTATGGGTGTTGGATCTAGTTATCTTGACAAGTGATACGTAAGCGGCGGCTGTGAATTCAAGTGCTAATTGAAATTTCAATTGTTTGGCATGGAAATTCTTATTTAGTCTTTAATGGGGATAAAGTGAAACATTTCGCCTAGTATGATATTTCAATCGAGGCGAATAATTAAATCACTTGTGTTTGGCAGAAGCAACATGTGACCCCATTCTGACATTTATTATTTCCTTTTATATCCAATTGATTCAACTATTGAATAATATATGAAAATTATATGTTTCCTTGATTGTCGGGTTAAATGTAACTTCGAACATTTTTGTAAGTCTAGAATGATTAATCTTAGATATCATATATGATTGTGCTTTGTGGGCATCTCCTGTAGAGTGTCAAAGGGAATATGGAATACCTAGCTGGATACCTTTTCTTCATTTTCAAATATGAAACTTTACTTTGCAAAGGTTTGTAAGAAGTATTTGGATATTGTATGTTACCTGCTAACAATTGTTATTTTTGTTGAAAAGTATAATCAACAACTGCTATCAATATAGCTCAAACAATCATATTAGATCCATTTGAAGATCATCTTTTCATTATTAAATACATAATTCAAGCAGTTGTCGATTAAGCATAAAAATTTCGAAGCTTAATTAAGTTGATTTGACTTACCTATTAATCCTTTTGTTTTCATGTCCTGTATATAAATAAAATTTTCAAGACACAATGCCATAAAAATGACATGATGCTTAAATATTATTAATCGAGTTGTTTTCATTTCCCACCTGCTGTTCAGGAGAATTAACTTTTCACAATCCATTTTTTATTCACCTACTTTATATTGTTCCAATTCAAACCCAAAATGAAAGATATGACTTGTTATTCCATAAGTAAATTGAAATCTTATTTGAAATATACAGTTGCACATTAGAGAATTGGTTCCTGCAATGATAATTAATAAGGTACTATTAAACTCTAGTATCTTTAGTAGCCATGTATTATTACAAGAAGTAAGAAGAATGATTGGATGGACAGGTGACAGGTATTTCATATTTATTGAATTATGGAATCAACAATTCAATGTTCTAGATATAGTGGCAAACTCCTAGTCTTTCCTCAATGTTTGAATTATATTGATCTAACAATTTTAACTGCCTTCAATTTCAACCCAAAGAATATCTCCGAACTGTCAATTAATATCACCACTACTATTTTTTTTGTGTTTTATCGGAGATAGATCATTTGACGTTTTCCTACATAGCTGTTGAATAGTTCTTAAATCACTCCTTGAGATCTTGTTAATTTCTGGATCAAATTTAACTCTGACCAAGAACACATTCTAATATTAATGTACATGAACTTATTATGGAGATCAGGAAATGGCAAGAATTCTGTAGTATATTTATCTGCAAATGGCATTGTTTAATTACATCATTCAATTTTTTCTCAGATCTTGATTGATTGAGGTCAATAGGTTAGGTTAGAATACGAAATAATATCAATATTCCCACTTTCATTAGGACATGCAAAATAAACTTTTTACTTTTTCATACACTACATTGAATATAGGTTAGAAGATGTATGAGACTTGAGAGCTTCATTCTCTTGTATCACTAGTTGCTATGATTATTTTAAATTCAGTGTAAAGTAAACTGCAATTGCAATCATAATTACCATCAACTATTTATGTATTTATTGCTGGTTCTGTCATTTATTCAATTTTACACTTTTGATGAAATGCTAATCTGAATCAGATTAAAGGAATGTAACTTACTTTGAGAGTTAAGAATAATAATATTTTATAGACTACTTACCACTCTCTTTTTGAAGAGAGGTTTCATTAAAATTTTGCTTGGTGAATAAAAATTCAAAATCAATGCCACTTTAACCAATTTTTTGTTTGTTTTGAGATAAGACCAAATGGGAGAAATTATGAGGAAATCGTGGGTTGGAGAGTTTATTTCTTGAGTATCTTCCCATGAAACAAACATGACTAATAACTTGAAAGCGCTTAATTTCTTGTATAAAATTTGATTTTAGTAAGAAATAAATGTAGAAGAGTATCTTTTGAAGATGAGAAGATGAAATTGATAACTCAAAAGGTGTCATAGGATGGTTCCAATATATTGAAGCTGAAGTGATATAAGTTTTCACATCTGCTGGTAACTTTAAGTGACAAAAACATGTCTAAACATAATTTAAAATATTATAGGTTTTTCTCATACTATGGGGCTGTTAACAGAAATAAGATGACAAAATATAGTGAATACAATTCTTTACAGGAGATAATATTCAGAACAGTATGGAATAAAAATTGGTTTAGAGGTTAGGTCATGGAAATATTTTGGTAATCTCTAATTTATAATACATATGTCCATACCAACCCATTTTATGTATAGAGAACTCATAACTACAGAAGTTGAAATCTTATGCTAATTGTTCATCAGAAATTTCTTCTTGCTTAGGTCGAACTGATTTCATTGAAATTTTATCATCCCATTATTGAATAATTAACATCATCAGATGGTTGGTAGGGTTATTCATAAATATCCAGTAGTATCATAAATATATTCCTGAAAGGATGATTTCCTACAATACTCCTGAGAACACTTGTAGATAAATATAGACCCAGAACATATAAGTAATCGATTTTACGATTAATTTGAAATTTTCTAATTATATCTGAATTGTATATTATAGTGATGAAGCTATAATATACAATTCAGATATAATTAGAAAATTTCAAATTAATTTTTTGCTGCCAAAAGTAGGTGATGAATGAATAAACTAATTATTTTTTCCTCTGAGAGTTTCAATGTGTTTTCCTCACATGATACAAAAGTTGATGACATTCTGCACAAGTGGATCTGTATTAAGTTTTATGTTCCCAAATAGTTTTTAATGAATTTTTGAGAGAGTTTCAAAGTTTTTTTCTGTAGGATTTCAATTAGTCTTCCTAATAATAAATATTCTTAAAATTAAATTCATTTTAATTTATTTCTGATACTACCAGTGATAATTAAAGTTATTCAATTTTAGTATGCAAGAGCTGTTTATTTGTTTGAAATTCTTTCTTAAGTTTTGCTATCCCATTATGGAATAATTTTCATAACTGCAATTTTTTATGTTTTAGTATATTCTGGAGCTAATATATTTTTGAAATGTACAAATTACAGAAATAAATTAGATACTTGTTAGTTCAACAATAATAGAGTTGAAAAATTTGCAAGAATCAGTCACAAGAAGGAATTCAACAATAAAAACAACAAACAATAAAAAAAGTCTAACCGTACTAGCAGCTGGGTTAAATTCCTTCAAGCCATATCTTTCACATTCCAGCTTGAAACCATAAAAAGCTTCTTGCTAACTCAAAAACTACAACCTACATCAAAGGGTGTACAGAATTGATTGAATAGTTTATTCTTATAATTTTGTGATTTACAGACATAACATACATAGAAAGTGCAATATATCAAGTATATTTATTATTTTTAGACAAATCAATGGCTAAATATAACTTTTTAATTATGACTCACGTGAAGATTAAGCTGTAGTTTTTAAAATCTGAACAGAAATTATCCTGATAATATGTTTTTGGTCAATACAAATTCTATTCTATCAACTACCTCAGAAGATGATACCATAGCTGAATATCAATATGATCAATATGAATCTCACGGATGATGGCTGTCAGGCCAAAAACTGTTGAGCAAAACTATGATATGATATTACAAGTCAATGACCTTATTTTCATAGATAACATTTCAGTCGAGACTTGGCTATGTCCTCTTCAAAAATGTTGGACCACATCTTAGGATCACCCTTCTTCAGACAAATGGTTTGATTGCTTCATCTTATCAAGAAAAATTCGTTCCCTGAATGTAGGAATCATTACGTATGTGTAGATCATAGCACGCAAATAAGATGAATGCATTGCTCAATAACTCTTATTACCTCCAAATTCGAATGACTCTCTTCATTTCTTTCTATGAACTATATTTGTTGTTACATAAAATACAACATACGCTTTATTAAGAGAGTAACGTCCCATAAAGCTATAAGCTTATAAAGTAATTCTAGAATCACATCGTAATTGGACAACTGCTTTGCGAATGCCATGGAAAGTTCTGAAAAAACCGCGATTTTTATAAATCACAGAGTTAACACTACTCGTTGGTACATTGATGTCATTGTCTGATAATGCTATAGTTTGTCTATATTCTGGTAGATTGATATGTTCTCATAACATTTAACGTTATCCTAATATATAATGATTCCAGGATATGTTTTGATTATAATTATTGCCTGGCAATGGTATTAATTACAGGTGTTGGTTTTATATTTTTCATGAAATCAGTTTGATTGATTTCATGAAAAATATAAATCATATAAATGGATATATATATATATATATATATATATATATATATATATATATATATATATATATATATATATATATATATATATATATATATATATATATATATTCAAGTTAGGTTAGGTTCTTAGAGAAATTCCTATAGTTAAGTGAAGTTTTATGATTTTATATATATATATATATATATATATATATATATATATATATATATATATATATATATATATATATATATATATATATATATATATATATATATATATATATATATATATATATATATATATATATATATATATATATATATATATATATATATATATATATATATATATATATATATATATATATATATATATATATATATATATATATATATATATATATATATATAATTTATTTTCCTAGACGAAAATCATAAAACTGCACTTTCGTTAACTATAGGAATTTCTCTAAGAACCTAACCTAACCTTGAATATTTGTTTCTATTTCTTTGAGATTCACTAGACGTAAGTACAAAGTAAAATTTTGAATTACATGATCAGAGATACATTCCATCAAGTACTGTCACTCAAGTGGGCTTCTTAAGACCATCATCAAACTTTTCAAGAGAGAGGCAGGTGATTGTGTGTATTTTTAATTTACCAGAGAAACCCCTAAGCAAATTATAATCAATGTTCTTCCCCCATTTGTTCTTTGGAAGAAAACTTTAAAAATCATTTTTTCCAGTAGTAGCACATCAATAATATAGGCTTTACTGTATTCCTTAAATCGCTTTTAATTTACGATATTTTAAGAGTAGTTAATCATCTGTCATAGTAGGCAGATCTGTGATAGTTTAGTACTGAAATATCAGTAGCATTTAAATTTTTATGATTTGGGTATGCAATTATTTAAATCTTAGAATGCATAGAATACATTTATGACTCTCACAATCTCTTTTCTTTTTTTCAGGTTTGCCATAATCGTCTCAACAAGTTAGGGATATGTTAAATAGTGATGTGACTAGTTCCAAATTGTATTACCAGCTATGAGGCTCCAAAATAGTGACACTCATTGTACCACATGTAACAAGAACATTTCTCTTCATAACCATAACTTTCCCTTCGAGTAGTGATGTGACAATTGTAAAAATGACTTCTACAGAAAATAACAGATATATTGTACAAGTTTATGTAGGGGCACTCTCAGCTCTCTATGAAGCACTTTCTGTGGAAGCAAGCAAACAAACTACATCTGAGGAAATAGTCTCATGTATTGTAGATAGACTAGGACTCAATGATAACGTTTCTTATGAATTGGCCGAGGTGATTGGCGATAGCTATGGTCAAGAATGTAAGGAACGGAGTCTTCTCAGTACAGAAAGTCCTGTACAACTCATGATGTTATGGCCAAAGAACCGAACTGATCAGTCTTCATATAGGTTTTATTTAAGGGAAAAATCGAACGATTATTTATGGAGAGACTTTGTTATGGACCCTCAGTTGATAAGAGACTATTTTCATAGGTTTTTATACCAACCAAAAGATAGAGAATATCCTGACTTATGTCAACTTCCAGATTTAAATGAACAAACGCTACTTGATAATCTAAGAGCAAGGTTTGTTGCTGGTCACATTTATACTTATGTTGGATCTATATTGATAGCTCTAAATCCATTTAAATTTTATCCAATTTACAATCCCAAATATGTTAAGCTATATCAAAATAGGAGGTTGGGTCCTAACTTACCCCCTCATATATTTGCTGTAGCTGACACAGCATATCACTGCATGCTGAAAGACAGAAAAAATCAATGCATTGTTATAAGTGGTGAAAGTGGCTCAGGTAAAACAGAAAGCACAAATTTTCTTCTACATCATTTAACAGCTTTAAGTCAAAAAGGGTCGCATGGAAGTGGTGTTGAACAAACTATTTTAAGTGCTGGTCCAGTGTTGGAAGCATTTGGAAATGCAAAGACTGCTCATAATAATAACTCAAGTAGGTTTGGTAAATTTATTCAAGTAAATTATAAAGAGAATGGTATGGTTCATGGAGCTGTGGTTCAGAAATATCTTTTAGAAAAATCCCGGATATGTTCGCAAGGGCGAAATGAAAGAAATTATCATGTTTTTTACTACCTGTTAGAAGGAGCAAGTGAACAAGAAAAACAAGTTCTTCATTTGAGATCTCCTGATCAGTATTACTACTTGAATAAGTCATGTTACAACTTAGATAATGTTGATGAACGTTATGAATTTTCTCGTTTGAAACAATCCATGGAAATGGTTGGTTTTACTGCAGAAAAACAAAGACGACTTTTTTCAGTTTTATCTGCTGTTTTACTTCTTGGAAATGTTGAATTTCAACCAAGGAAATCGGCGTATCATCATGACGAAGCTGTTGGTGTTAAAAACCCAGAAGTAGTGGCTTTAATTTCAGAACTTCTGAGGGTCAAACAGGAAACTTTAATGCAAGCTCTTATAGCTAAGAGAGCTAGAGCCTCTGGGGAAACTTTAATAATAAATTATCGACTTCCTGAAGCTACTGCAAGTAGGGATGCTATGGCCAAGTGTTTATATGGTGCTCTCTTTGATTGGATAGTGTTACAAGTGAATCATGCTTTGTTATCCAAAAAAGATACTCTTCGTGAACATCAGGGAAATTCTATCGGTGTTCTTGATATTTTTGGATTTGAGGATTTTGGACTGAATAATAGTTTTGAACAGTTGTGTATAAATTATGCCAATGAACATTTACAATATTATTTTAATCAACATGTGTTTAAATATGAACAAGAAGAATATCGGAAGGAGGGAATCAGATGGACAAATATAGAGTTTATGGACAACACAGGTTGCTTGCAGTTGATTGAAGGAAAACCTAATGGATTGCTATGTCTCCTAGATGATCAGTGCAAGTAAGTTCTATTTGGTTATTATAGATTTGTTCTAATTGATAGTAAAATTAAATAAAAACAATTCTAATATGACAGGCATCTATGAAATAAGGTTATTATTTACTTGGGCAACAAAGTAAAAAAGTAATTGCATAGATGCCTGTCATATTTATTTATATGACAGGCATCTATGATTGTGAAATGTTGAATGTTTCATTATATATATATATATATATATATATATATATATATATATATATATATATATATATATATATATATATATATATATATATATATATATATATATATATATATATATATATATATATATATATATATATATATATATATATATATATATATATATATATATATATATATATATATATATATATATATATATATATATATATATATATATATATATATATATATATATATATATATATATATATATATATATATATATATATATATATATATATATATATATATATATATATATATATATATATATATATATATATATATATATATATATATATATATATATATATATATATATATATATATATATATGAGATATGTTATTTGATATTGTTTGTTCATGATTGTTTCATAATCATAAATATCACTTCAACTTTTTATATCATGTTCTTAGATAAACATGCATTAATATATACAAAGTTTTTATTGATGAAGCTTTATTTTGAAAATGCATATCATCTTTTTCAAATGAATATAGTTGGTTATAAAATATATATGCACCCAATACATCTTATATATATATATATATATATTTATATATATATATATATATATATATATATATATATATATATATATATATATATATATATATATATATATATATATATATATATATATATATATATATATATATATCATATATATATATATATATATATATATATATATATATATATATATATATATATATATATATATATATATATATATATATATATATATATATATATATATATATATATATATATATATATATATATATATATATATATATATATATATATATATATATATATATATATATATATATATATATATATATATATATATATATATATATATATATATATATATATATATATATATATATATAGCATTTCACAATCACAAAATCTTTGATCTCTTCGATATGAACATGAATTTACTCATACTAAGGTAAAAGAACTGGTGGTATTAGAAATGTTAAGAGGAGGTATGAAAGTGAACAAAAGAAATATATGACATAATAATCATACTTCTTGTCCTTATTTCAACAAGTTTACTAAAATACCCTATTTTTGTAACTTTGATGATTGCTTTGGCCACAATCTTATATTGTTATTTGATGCTTCGATTATTATTGTTTGTTCATGGATTTTGTTTCATAATCATAAATATCACTTCAACTTTTTATATCATGTTCTTAGATAAACATTTTCTTTCTGCATTAATAAGCTAAAATTACAAAGTTTTTATTGATGAAGCTTATTTTTGAAAAATGCATATTCATCTTTTTTCAAATGAATATAGTTGGTTATAAAAATGAGAAAAATTGATCAGGGAAAAGTTAGGGAATTTTTTGGATATCATCAGTAGCACCCAATACATCTTGCCAATTGGTTAACAAATCTTTTAGTAAGTCCAATTACATTTTGACATAGCTATTCTCACTGTAGTACCCACAATTCCTGTTCTCCTTATTTTCCCATTTGATATTTTTTTCGGGAGGGAGATACCTATTTCTCTGAACGAATTATAATTTATTTGTGGTTTTTCTCAAGAGAGTTAATGTTCCTGTTCCATATGTCATTATGGGGAGAACACTTTGATTAAATACTTTCCGTTTCAGGCAGATAGGAATGTTTGACCTAAACATATCTCTCAATGTTCTATAAATCTTCTTTTTTTGATGGTCTCAATGTAAGATTTTACTTTGTAGATTTCTTTCTCTCCTACATGAATATTTCCACTCACTACTATAATTGTCAGGAACTGGATCTTTGCGATATTAATTTTAGGTCCTACTGGTTTTCAAATGGTTATGGAGTCCTTTGATCATCATACTAATTTCATCTATTATATCTGATATGAGAAAAATATCCACGAATGTGAAATGGTTAAGATCTTTTCCATTTATATTTTCTGACAGATTTTCCCATTTTATTTGTTCAAGCATATATTGAAGTAAAAAAAAAATTAACTTAGGGGAAATAGAATCGCTTCGTCAAACTTCACATAACACTTGCAAGTTTTTTGTATCTCAATGCTATTTGATGTAAGCTGTAGCTGTTACATATACGTTCTTTAGAATCATTTAGATGGTCAATCTGACAAGCAAGGGATTTGGTCGTTTGTACCATGCCCAGAGCTTTTTCTCAGGGTTGGTAGTTATCTAATTTTTCAGTGGTTCTGTATGTTATTGTTCATGAAAAGTTATAACTGCGAAACAATAAGCATATAGCTTCGTAAGTTTTTAGATCTAAAATATCTCCTTTCCTATATAATATAATTGTAATTGCATAATACCATTGTGAAGGGGTTATACATTGAAGCATGCATGCATTAAATAGTTTTTGAAAAATGCCATCTGTGTTCCGCTCCTATCCTTTATTGATTCGATAATGTGGTTGTAATCTCCGCTTGATTTATTGATTTTTATTGGTGCAAGAGCTGTTGTTATTTCATCTACTGATAGATATGTACGTGGAATGTACTAAACTGACATTTTGAATTTTTGATAATGGCGAAGGATTGGCCTCATTCTTTTTTTTTTTTCATATACATCTCCTGGGCTTCCATACCGCTTCACAATCTTTTCGAGTTTCGTTGTTATCGTTTGTTCATAAGATGCCTTGTCTCTGATACCCGTCCATTTCTTATGGCCTTTCTTTGCTATCATCGTTGTTCTCTCCTCTTAAGGGTTCCGTTTTCCAAAAGGAACCCTAATAGAACCACTTCGTTGTCCGTCTGTCTGTCTGTTAAGACACTTCTCAGAAGCATATGTAGGTATAGAATTGACATTGTTACCGAATACTCAGGTCGGCAATCTCTCGCAAGAAAAATCAAATTTCTAAGTGAACAAATCCGAAGATACGGTAGTTTGTTTCATTTTGTGGCATATTTTCACTCTGTGCACAGAACCTATATGGCACTTCCCATTGCCTTGAAACAGGAAATTTAGCGATAAGTAGTGTCTTATAGTTCAGACATTGGAAAAAATCTGGAAACTACATTTGTAGTTACACCGCAAAAAATAATTTTTTGCTCTAATGAATGTAAATCTAACGTTAAGGAATCGAATAGAACCTAACTGAATATTCAGGAGGTATTCGCTCGCAATCTCTAACCTAAAATACGACCGTTTATGTTGCATTTTGTGTTATACTTTGACACAGTCAAGGAAATCGATAATCTATAGGTTTTGATTCCCATTGACCTAGAAACATGCAATTTAGCAAAAAGCAGTGTCTCATTGCACCTTACGAAAAAAAGTTTTTTATTTTGCTGTAATGAACGTATTCATCTCTTCATAAGACCTGCCTAATGTTATTAAGTTGAAATTAATTTCAGATATCTGCAATTCCTTTGATCTATAAAAAGTTTAAAATTTTCAGTCGACGCCATTCGAAAATACGGTCGTTTATGTCGCATTCTGCTGCGCACTCAACCCTCGCAAGAGAATCAAAACCTGTAGGGTACTTCGCTTTGTCTTAGAAACATGAAATTTAGTTAGGAGAATTGTCTTTTAGCACTATTTATCAATTTTTTAGTAAAAAAAAAACAACCACTCTGATTAACTGACTGGTTTGATTTTTGTGGCTTTCCTGAAATAGGTCGATTTTTGATTGGATTCTTTGTTACATGTTTCGTTCTCCACCGACCCATGATAGCTTCCAGCCCAAGTTTTTGACTAAGGTCAAGGGGTCGTGTGATACTTTTTTGAGGTGATTCCATTCTCTGTACGACCACGAAATTATTTACTTTCTGAAATAACATGTGACGAATTGAATACAAGAATTGTTCGAAAAAATTGCAAATTTTTATTAATCCATTCGGATCTCTGTTTAGGGAAAATACTTCATCAAAATCGATTCTGTTGGTTCAGAAAAATTTTTCTCTCTCATTTGAACGTTTGTGTATCATCCTCGTACACCCGTCAACTAACACCTTGAAAATGTTCATATGAGAAAGGATTTTTTTTATTCAAGGTTTCAAACCCATTAAGGATTATCAAGTTTTACACTTAACCAAGAAGTTACAAATAATCCTCGTACCTACGATATTAGGTTCAAACAGTAATAACTTGATGTCTAACGTAAATACAACACTATGTTTTCTGATTACTTGTATTCTTTCTGAAGTAAATAATGGACATTGATTTAAAGTTTGCACCTCGTGTCCACAATCACACCGTTGCCTTATGTGTGTTTCAGAAATAAAGATCTATTCAAATTTATATGTCCTGAAAGGACGCGGCTAATTGCGACAATAATAGCTCTTTCTGAGTTCTTTCTATGAAACCAGGGTTGTTTCCCTTCCTAGAAAAAAAATGTTTGAAATTAAATTTCCCTTGTTTTCCAGTTTTAATTTTCAAATTGCATTAGTTGTTTATATAGATACGGTATGTCTAAAACTTTCACTCGCATCTTGATATTGGATATCACTGTTACATGGATTAGTTGCTTCTTTTACCAGTTTACCAGTTGATCGGCTTTTTCACTGTGTGCTGGAACCCATACAAACTTTACTGTTTTGAAATTGAATTGAAAATTTTGTAGACTTTCCAACACTTAGAGAAACAGTGAAAACGAAAAAGCTTTTCAAACTATTCTCTATAGCAATTTCGCAAACATCTAGGATCGCAATGGTTTCTGTAGTAAAAAGAGATGGTGCTCGAATGAAGAATTCTGCTCTTATTGATTTTGAGTTCCGGACATACACAAGCTGTACCAACCAATCTGGAATTTTGAGTCTTAAAATCATTTGTGTAAATATGACTTTCAGAAATATTGATAAATTTGTTTGCAACTAAGTTACTTATTTGAACTTCGTGTATAAGACTTTTCACAAACTTAGTGTCAATAAATTGGATTGATTGAAGAGGGCTAGGTATTCGAAGTTGAATATATTTCACTATCAGATTTTCATAACACATTACTCTCGATACAAGAATGAAGTATATATATATATATATATATATATATATATATATATATATATATATATATATATATATATATATATATATATATATAGACAAATATCTTCCGCGACAAACTTCATGAGAGTCTACATATGTAAACTTGAGACAAAAAGAATTTATTATATATTTATTATATTTACCGACGGAGGTTTATCTCGGAAACAGAGGTAAAGACCACTATTCCAGCGGGATTATTTCGCTCGTTTTCTACCGTTGATGTGATTCACGGAACGGCGAAAGATGTGTCCCAAATGTTTGGAATTTTTAACGTTTCCACATCTGTTTGTTATTGTTCGTATCTTTCTCGAAGTTCGGTAGCGGGTTCGACGTCTCGGTCCATAGAGGGCGACTCTCGTAGATATGTACGAGGTGAGTCCTTTCTGGAATCGATAGGCTACCCCGATGTAGCTTGATAGGATTCTGAGAAACGATATGCGACACTGATGAGATAAGTGCGAAACTGCAGTCTGCCGCTTCGTTTCTCGGCATCCTGCTTAGTTGCACTATTGTGGCTCTTGGGAGCTGCGTGCATGGCGGGCAGATTTGGGAACTAGCTCTTGTCAGGAAGGATTATTCATTGATCTACGGATTTTGAATAATTATTTTTATCTCAAATTTATATATATATATATATATATATATATATATATATATATATATATATATATATATATATATATATATATATATATATATATATATATATATATATATATATATATATATATATATATATATATATATATATATATATATATATATATATATATATATATATATTTATATAAATTTGAGATAAAAATAATTATTCAAAAATATATAGATCAATGAATAATCCTTCCTGACAAGATAGTATCACATATATGCCATGCATATATATATATATATAATATACAATATATATATATATATATATATATATATATATATATATATATATATATATAATAAAACGAATATATATATATTATATATATATATATATATATATATATATATATATATATATATATATATATATATATATATATATATATATATATATATATATATATATATATATATATATATAGTATTATCACAAGTTGGCAATAGTCACAATTCCTATACCGTTCTTCGTTTTGGAAAGAATCGGCAAGCATTCATCTGTTAGTTATTGAGCATTATCATTTATTATGAGTTATTATGAAATTATATTAATCATAAATTAATCTTATGTCTCTACCATAAACTAAAATAAATTATGTGTACTGGTAATCACCACAGAAAGATGTTCAACGAAATTTTCTACTTCTATTCATCTCTCCAATCTCTATATCTAATCTAGATAGTTAATCGCCATCATTTGTGATTATTTTAAATGTTGAAAGTAAGCGGTATATATATATATATATATATATATATATATATATATATATATATATATATATATATATATATATATATATATACACTCGGAGGCAAAATTAGCGGAACACTCGAAAATTTAACCAAATTCGAAGTTCGATATTTTCCTAATTCTCAACCGATTTAGATGATTTGTTCGGCAAGTTATAGATCAACTCTTCTGCTTTGTAGAAATTATAAGAGAAAACAAAAAAAATTTGAAAAAATTTGATACGGGGGCAAAACAAAAAGTGTTTTTTTGTCAAAAATTCGTAACACCCTGTGGAATTTCGTGGTCCGAGTTGAAACGTACAATATCATGGTCTGTCAAGACACATTTTCCTACAGTAACGCCCTTCTTGTTTCATGCGTTTATCTCTATTTTTGCAAAATATATTTAATTTCAAGTGAATTTTCTTATTATCACTCAGGCGTGTCGAAATTGTCGTTTGCGATTTTTATGTTCGAATTGCATCAGTTATTGATGACAATTTGGTTAATTTGGTGAAAATGAGTAATTCATAGGAGATAACAGTCGGTAGGTATTAAAATACACAACCGAATTCTGGGACCATTGATAAAACTTTTCATTTACACATGTGCACACCTTTTTTATCAAATATGAAATACAACACACGTTTTTTTGTATATGACCACATTTGCACTTGTTTAAAGAATGAGAGTTTTCCATTCTTTGATTTGATACAAATTCGATCGGTTGCGGTGTTTTGTGATTCTCTTACTGTTTACGATTCGAAACGGTATTTTTCATTCAGAATGAGGGATTTACCACCAACCTCAGTAGCAAGTGCAGTTGCATTGATCGAGGAAGGGCGCACCTACCGCTCAGTCGGTACCATGTTGGGTGTCTCGACGTCGGTTATCCATCGAATCTACCGACGTTACAGGGAAACTGGATTGTACGTGATGAGGCGAGGACAAGGAAGAAATCGGGCAACCCGCGCTATACATTACCGTTTCATCGTCAATCAAACCATAAGAAATCCTCGTCTTACTGCTGTTCAGGCACGTAACCTTTTACGAGCAGTGGATAATAGTAACGTCAGTGTGAGGACCGTCAGAAGACGATTAAATGAAGTTGGTCTGAGATCATACGCGCATGCAAGAGCACCAAGACTCGATAGAGCCCATCGGGTAGCAAGATTGGCGTTTGCTAGGGAGCATGTAGCATGGACAATCAATCAGTGGAGACGAATTTTATATAGTGATGAGAGCCGATATTGTGTGAATTTCGTGGATGGTAGAGATAGAATATGGAGGCATCGAGGGGAACGGTACAATCAAGCGAACTTTGCAGGAACTGAGCTATGGCTCACCCTCCACCGTATGGGTGGAGGGTCAGTTATGATATGGGGTGGCATATGCTTGGGAGTACGAACAGAACTGGAGATTATTGGCAATGGATCACTTAATGCCCATCGGTATATAACAGAAATCTTGGAGCCCCATGTTGTGCCTTTTGCTCCTTACATAAGGGAGAATTTCCTTTTTATGCACGATAACGCGCGCCCTCATACTGCGCGCATAGTGATAGAATATCACAATGAAGTTGAGATCACACGAATGGACTGGCCGTCGCGGTCACCGGATTTAAACCCGATCGAACACGTTTGGGACATTCTTGAAAGAAGGGTTCGACAACGGAATCCAGGCAACGTTGAAGAGCTGCCATTGGCTTTGGTGGAGGAGTGGGACAACATACCTCAACAGATGATAGACAACATCATTGGGAGTATGCGAAATCGTATGCGCGCTGTAATAAGAGCTCGGGGAGGTCATACTCGCTACTAAAATCAAATGTTTTTTTTGTGGGTCATCATGAACATTTTTCTCAACATGTTCATTTCATTTCACGAGTGTATCGCCAGGATACACACCTGCTCTCAATTTTGGACAGGAATGATAATTATTATAAAGTGTCACACAAAAAAATTCAAAAATAAATATGCAAAATCAACGATTTTTCCAGTGTACTTCGAGTTCTCCCGGAGCGTGAAATTGGCCAGTGAATTTCAAAAATTTTCATTTCGTTAGATTTCCGCTTCTCTAATTTTGATTTTATTTTTTGGCTAACCTCTGATGTTATGCACCTACGCAAGATTAAAAATAAATTCTTAAAATTTGTGACTTTTCGCTTCAAATTGGATATCTCTTGTAAAAATAGAGATAAATGCATAAAACAAGAAGGGCGTTACTGTAGGAAGATGTGTCTTGACAGATCATGATATTATACGTTTCAACTCGGACCACGAAATTCCACAGGGTGTTACGAATTTTGACAAAAAACATTTTTAGTTTTGCCCCGTATAAAATTTTTTCAATTTTTTTTGTTTTCTCTTTAATTTCTACAAAGCAGAAGAGCTGATCTATAACTTGCCGAACAAATCATCTAAATCGGTTGAGAAATAGGAAAAATATAGAACTTCGAATTTGGTTAAATTTTCGAGTGTTCCGCTAATTTTGCCTCCGAGTGTATATATATATATATATATATATATATATATATATATATATATATATATATATATATATATACCGCTTACTTTCAACATTTAAAAATAATCACAAATGATGGCGGATATCCATCTAGATTAGATATAGAGATTGGAGAGATGAATAGAAGTAGAAAATTTCGTTGAACATCTTTCTGTGGTGATATATATATATATATATATATATATATATATATATATATATATATATATATATATACCGCTTACTTTCAACATTTAAAATAATCACAAATGATGGCGATTATCCATAGATATATATATATATATATATATATATATATATATATATATATATATATATATATATATATATATATATATATATATATATATATATATATATAATTAAAATATAATACTTACTAACCCTATTTTATGGATAAAATTTGTTCTTACTGGGTAATAGGGTTAGAAGGAACAACAGTTGAATATTTATTTCATAATTTGCAGATTAAATTTACGCGTTTCGGTGTTAGCCATTTTCAAAATATATCTCCACATATTATCTAAAAATATAAAATACATAAAATTATTGTTAAATATATAGACATACAAGACAAAGAATTCACCTTCAACGGGTCGTTCAAACAATTATAAACAAACTAACCTCTCTTTCGATGCAATCATGTCAACTAACTGTTCACCTGAATTTATCGATACCAACATATTATGTTATATTTGATTTAATTTTTTATTGAATTACCATATATATTCATAAATCCATCAACATCCGTCGTGGAGTTTACTCCCTTTGGTTCTTTCTGAATTTCTATCATTTCAAGAACATTTCGTATATTTTCTATACTATGTTTGGCTAAAGCTGTTTGGTTTTCATTCGATCGTATTGAATATTCATGCTTGTAAACTCTTCTATGCAAGTACTGTTTAGTATTTCTAACATATGTGGAGTCACATTCTTGGTAATCGACTGCATGCAGAACTTCGTGGCTTCAATGAATTGAGTTTTTGGTAATTCGGTGAATTGAGATATTTCTTCCCATTTTTCATGTACAATCCTTAGAGCATGATCAGTGGGAATATTTGTAAATAGAGAAACAATATCTAACTACATCAAAATAAATTGTCTTGGAACACTTTGTTGACTTATGAAGGAGTGGAAATTCCAAGAGTCTTTGATATGGTAATCGGTTTTACCTAGGACGTTATTTACTGTGTTGGATAGATATTTTGCCACGTTATAGGTAAGTGTATGGATGTCGTTTACAATAGGTCTCAGTGAAACTCCTCTCTTGTGTAATTTGGGTAGACCATATATAAATGGGGCTCTTCCATTGTGACATATCAGTTTATTTTTGGTTTCTTTGTTGATATATTTTTTATTCAACCAATTGTTAATCATATTATTCATTTCTAGTTGTATTTTATTCGTAAGATCTATTTTCTGTTTCGCATGTAGATGTATACTTCAGTAGGTCATTCATTTTATATTCATATTCATTTATCGGATAGTAGATGAAACTGCCGTAATCCCTGATTGACCTGCCAAAACTTTCATAATACTTAGAAGCGTCGGATCCATTGCATTGGACCAACGTGTTTTTAAGGTTTATTAAAGGACGCGTCGTACTCTAATGTGAACCCCAAAACTTTCCGTCCAATTTTTTGTATGTTAAAATGTACAACGCTCGTTTTCTTTGAAGTTAGTTTCTCCAACTCCAAATGCTCGAGTTTATTCTTGATAATTCCTAAGCCTTCTTGTAAGATTCTGTTACCTCCCTGATTATCCCTTGTTGAATCATATAACATATAGTCAGCGAATTGTAGATGATATACTATGACCGGAATATGTCGAACCATCTGACTTACATCTACATACAATATGTACTATATTGGACTGATAATCTTTCCTTGATGCAGTCGTTTAAAAGCGAATCGCGACTCATTGTTGGAATTCGACTTCCAATTCATATGTGGTGAATTCAATGGATTGAAATAATAATTTGAAGAAGCCTATATTGACCAAAATTCCTAATAGGATTTCATTTCTAACGTTTTCAAAGGCTCCTGCCCTAGTACGTGTTCAATCTCTGCAAATGATTTTTACACACTTTGTTTCGAAGAGTAAATATTTCTTCGTAGATTTGATTTGGATGCAAACTTAAAATCAATGGGTTTTGTTGGTGAACTTTTGAAGTGGTTTAAAAGCTATTATAGGTCTCGTTCACAAATCGTTAGAATGAAAAGCATCAAATCTGTTCTAATATCTGTATCTTCTGGTGTCCCACAGGGAAGTCACCTGGGACCTTTGCTTTTTGTTATATTTATAAATGATTTGAATTCAGTAATTAGACATTCCCGTTTTCTACTCTTTGCTGACGATTTGAAGATTTTCAAAATAATTCATTGGATTGATGATGCGATTGCACTAGAAACAGATTTAGATAGAGTTGTTGAATTATTTTCGAAAAATGGCTTGGAAATAAACATCAATAAATGCCAATGTATTTCTTTTACTAGAATTGAGGATACTATTAAATTCGACTATAGCGTGCATAATACTATGTTAAATAGGGTTTGTGTTGTGAAGGATCTCGGAGTTCTCATTGACTCAATGGTGAGCTTCAGGGCACATATCGAAAAAGTGGTCGGTCATGCCTTTAAAGTTTTGGGTAATATAAGACGCAACACAAGTGCCTTCACGGGTGTTAAAGTTTTATTCGTATTAATCAATAGTTACTGCAGGCCTATCTTGGAATATGCTTTCAACGGTATGGTCACCTCATTACACAGAACAATCTCAGGAAATTGAAGGAGCTCAAAATGAATTCCTTCTTTATGCCTCATATAAAATGTCTATCCCTAGAAAATAATTCTCTGTCTCAGTTATGAGATTTAAAGCAAATTTCAGAACTTTGGCGGACCGAAAAGTAATAGCTGACCTTTTTTTGTACTAATACTAATAATGAATAATGAAATTGTCTGTCCTGATATTTAATATCAAATAAGTTTTCATGTACCTGGTAGAATCACAAGATCTGAAAATCTGTTTGATGAACCTTCCTACCGAACTAATTATTACGGCAATGCTCCAGTATGTCGAATATTGAGGTTCGGCAACAAATATATGAACGCAGACTGTTGCTTTAATATTTCCCTTCGGGAATTGAAGGGAAGACTTAATTCACTTAGTTTTCCTAGCTGAATGTAGTATGTACCTATATTATTCTGATTTCTTGTCCAGTAGTAGAATACCATTCACACTGTTATGATTTTATATTTTCAAATGGTTATAAAATGTTGTTTGTTTTAAAGGTTTGTACAGTAAATAAATCAAATCAAATGAAATAACCTAAAATAACGGTGATTTAGTTGAAGATGGTGTATATACTATAGGAACGCCTTGAAATTGTTTGAAATTATTTTTCAAAAATAATAACTGGCTATAGCAACTGCGTGCATTTTAAAAGAAAAGAGATTCGGTGCATAAATATATACTTGAGTTAACTAGCTAATCCATGGAAACTAGATTCGTTATTAATAAAGAACACAATCCCACCACAGTTGTAAATGACGAAGGAAATAGTGTTGTCGCTTTGGGTGAAGTCGCGATGATGGAGAATACACAGTCTGTGAAAAGATTGTCGCAAATATCTGGACTAGGTCGGACAAGTATTTTCAGGATTCTTCGCCAGTTCAAATTTCGTCCATATTGAATTAGATTCGTACACGAGCTGAATGAAGATGACTTCGATCGTTGTTTGGAGCACTGCGAACATTTCAGTCAGCGAATCAATAACGGTCCGATGTTGCTTCAAAATGTTTGTTTTTGTGACGAACGATTTTTTTTTAATGGCAAAGTGCACCGCCATAACTGTAGAGTCTGGAGTGACACTAATCCCCATTCAAAGAGGGAGAATCATACTCAAAGACCTCAAAAACTTAATCTTTGGACTGAAATTTTGGGACCACGTTGCAAGACTCTTATTTATATAGGAAAAGTTGAACAGCGAAACCTATATGAACATGCTTGAGAATTTGTGAGAATTTGATTGATCCTCACATAGCAGTTATCATCGAAGGAGATCCAAATTTATCTTAACATAACGTATCAACATGATCGCCCGATCTGACGCCTGTCGATTTCTTCTTGTGGGACTTTCTTAAGTCTAAAGTCTATTTTAACCCAAATCGTTGGAAAAATTTCGGGAGAAGATTGTTCAAGCATGTCAGCAGATAACATTACGAATGTTGCAAAATGTTCATCAATTTTTCGAATCTCGATTATACCAATGCATGGAAGTAAATGGATTACTTCAAACATTGCAATACGAATGTACCACGATTTAATTTTGAGAACTCAATGGTGTTTCATTCCATAATAGATTTTCATGAGAATCATAGAAGTCCAAGCAGCGTTACTTTTTAATTAATGGCACCTCAAAAAGTAGACTGATATCGATGCTAACCTTTCTAATGAGATATCATACAACCCCTTTATATTTTGTTCGAATATTTTCCCCAAACGGAGATCGAACGGATTCCTGAAATCTGGCTTTTTCCAAACAATTCTCGATTCAATTCGTCATATGCCATTTTAGAAACGAAAAAATTTTTGGAATCACATTTGCAAAAAGGTATCACACGACCCCATTTCCATATTAAAAAATTTGGGGTTGAAGCTGCCAAGGGTAGGAAGTTGATAGAGGGAGAACCTTCCTATCAAAAATCGACCTGTTTCAGGAAATTCACAGAAAAATCGATCAAGCCGAGTTATTCAAAATGGTTCGTTTTCATTGGAACGCTCTGAATACCTACAAGCTTCTACAGACCGTCTGTACACGCGACTTACTCGCGCTTGACGATTTTTTTATGTTTATTCAAATTTGTGATCATAACTATGGATTAATCATTCAACACCATGACAGTAGTTCTGTCTGAAATTATGAGGTTAATTTCATTTTTTGTGACACCATCTGGACTTGTGTCAGTCCCCTTACTGCTTTCTTTTTTTGAAGAACAGTTACATAGTATACAGTTAAAAACTCCAAAAGCATCTCACCTCTATTATTTCGTGTGGACTAATGGCCAATTCTGTAATCCATTTTGGGTACAAATTTGGCGTTAATGTCCCCTATGTATGATGGATGTACAGTCTATATATTCTTGTTGCATAATAAAAGTTCTTCATAAAAGATTTCATCTGTTCCTTGTTGCGGTCAGTTGTCACTACATGGACTTTTATTATTTTTCCATTATATTTCATTTTTATATTCAGGGTTACATATATAAACATTGTGCTTAGGCTTTACACTTCTTGGACATACTGTTTGTATATTTTATGTACGAGGAAGCCCACTCCTCTGATTGAAGTGTATTCCTCTCTATAGTGCAGCAGATGGCGAGATCTCAATGTTATTTGATGTTTTCCCATTCTTCTAATTTCATCGAGTACCAGAATGTCCCACATGATATAACTGAGCTCATGTTCTAACTCGTATCATTTTTTCTTCCGACATAAGTGTCCTTACGTTAACGATATGCAATTTTTGATATCCATATCAGCTTGGTCCAAATCAGGTAATCTTAGATGATCTGATCTGGCTGTTAGCATGGCCAGAGATCATTGGTCCTCTGGGGACTCAATGTTATCATGAAGTTAATCATGTGAGAATTATTATGGTTATTGAACGTAACACAATTACTCATTTTGTACTTCAGATCTCATATTTAATCCGTATTGTGTATTATTGAATATAGTTTTCCTCTCCCAGATCAAATTCGTTTACATTGTATATGATAAATATTTAAAGTAATAGGTTTTGGCAAGTTAAATATGTTTATGTATATCTAGTTTTCTTAAGTTATTAGGAAGCGTTTTTAGGAACAAATCAGATGATGAGACTACAATCAAGATGGTACATTCTAAAGGCACATTTTCAACTTCAATATCTAATTCAATTTATTTCGTTTTCTCACCGTTTTCTTCTTTTCATTGTCGTTATTAGAAACCACACCACATCCACAAACATATCAGTTTCGTCTCTTATATCATGTATCACTACGTTAGTTATGTGTATTGTTGTCACCGTTCAACGATAACAACCCTATTTTAAATATAATCCGTAAGAGTCGTTCTTCTGTGTTTGTAGTCGATATTGGTAGTAATGTTTAAAATTGTCAGGAAGGCCACATTTGTAAGCCAGCTTCAGGATTAAGAATATACTTGATCATGTCTATATGGATAATCTCTCTATCAAGAAATTTACAACGCCCATGTAATATTCCTGATTTCGGATGGCAATTTCTGCACCTGTATGTTTTAACACTGGTCTTTTATCCCAAATCAAGACCAAGTCATCGCTACAAACAACTATAAAAAATTTATAATTAAGGACGGAATATTACAAACAGATAAGTGCAAGAAATGCCATATAAGATTAGAGACTATACAGCATATTACGTCCGGCTGCGAACAACTGGCCAATTCGGATTATCTTCATAGGCATAATCAAGTGTGCAACATTATCCATCAGAAACTTGCAGACAAGTACGGACTTCTGAATGTCTTCCAGCCATATTACAAATATTAACCGGCGCCTATATTGGAAAATGACTATCAGATTATACTACGGCCTATTATCACTGACAGAATAATAGGCCAGACATAGTGGTGTATGATAAGAGAGCCAGAACAGCAATGCTGGTGGATGTCGCCATACCGAATAATAACAACGTGCTGAACAAGTTCCAGGAGAAAAAGTCCAAATACACAGACCTTGCTATTGAGATCAAGGAGATGTGGCACCTCAATAAAATAGATATTGTTCCTGTCATAATTTCTTCGACTTTGTTAATACTTAAAATTTTGCATGATAGCCTTAAGAAATTAGAATTGCATAAGAATACCTATATAGAAATGCAAGAATCTATAATTCTTAATACATGTAGAAGAGTGAGAAAATTGATATCAAATGTATGGTAATGGAACCTATTTCCTTTGATAGCTGAATCTGGAAAAGGTAAATTATATCAAGCTAAAAGCTGAGATAGTGCACAAGTCCACGATAATAATAATAATAAAAAGAAGAAAATGGCTATATCCCCAATTGGCTTACCAAAGGGAAAATTACTTGATCCCAAAAAATGAACAAACGAAAGATCCGAAGAACTACATGCCAATCACTAGCCTAAATACTGTGTAAAAATGCTCACAAAAATTTTATCGGACAGATTCACTCTCATTTTCAAGAAAACAATTCATTCCCTGATGAAACAATAAGGTTGCGTTAAAAATTCTAAACGCTGCAAGGATCACATTTCAACGAATTATTTATTACAAAAAGATGCCAAAAATAATAGGAAAAATATCTCTTATTGCCTTGATAGATTATCGAAAAGCCTCTGATTGTATACCTCACAGCTATCTAATGAAAACCATAAATATATTTAGAATATACACTGTCGTACTACATAATACTGTCATTTATATTAGAAACAATGATTGCATGGCGAATTGACTTGCTTGTATCCAATGGCTCAACACCGTTAACAGTTGAAAGCATAAAAATGAAGACTGGAATCTTCCAGGAAGACTCTTATTTGCTTTGCTTTTCTGTATGGCTTTATTTCCACTCAGCTCAATCTTGAAAGGCACATCAATACAGGATACAAATGTACGAATGAAGGCTAGACAATAAAACATCCAACAGGAGTTGGAAATAGTAAAACAGTTTAGTGATAGATATGCAATTTGGGCTTGGAAAGTGTGCAAAAGTGAATTTTATCAAGGGGAAATTACAAACTGAAGAAAATATTCAAACATGTTCAGAAACAAGCATCAAATTTGTAGAACAAAATTATGTATGTAATTTAGCATACCTTAGCAGAGATGAGAATGAGGGGATCCAATACGAAACAATGAAAACTAAACTACAAGCAGAATATTTAAGAAGACTAAGAGCAGTTCTTAAGACTGAACTGAACGCCTAAAACAATATATCAGCTTTGGCATCATCAAATGGATACAAGCAGAAATCAGGAAACCTTTCCGACAAACTAGAAGGCTACCAATGATAAAATAGCAGGTAAAGAAATGGCGGAGAGATAGTAAAAGAAATTAGAAAGACCTCATAAACACCAGTGAAACATGGAAATGCTAACCTTAAGGCAGATATAGCTCTGGTAACAGTTTGCCAAGCACAAGCCCTAACAACAAACTACAGGAGGGCTAATATTATGAAAACCGGCATGAACCCAAGATGTAGACTACGCAGGGTTCATCCATCAGATACTATCAGGCTACCCCGTATGGACCAAAAAATCTTACTTGGACCGCCTCAACAGTTGCTCGTCATCCACACTAGAACATTTGTAAGAAATGTGGCATAAAAGTACGTCAGAAATGGTATCCGATTGTGAACACCCCAAAAGTCGCTATCATATAGCATACCCAGATCCAAACTTATAGAGTCATCTCCGCCAACAAACCAGACATAATAGTCAAAACAAAAAAACTAAGACATTTTTACTTATGTGGTCATAACATCTGATTATAATATCATTAAGAGAAAACGAAAAGAAGTACAGCGATTATGAAACAGTTGGCATCGGTGCGACGGAGATAGTGCCAACATCACCTAAACCATTAGGGATATCCCTGGAAACAACCATTTAAATATAATGCAAAAGGCACGTTTGTTCAGTACAGCACATATTGTTAGGAAAGAACGTTCTGAGCAGAAACCGCCTTAGATACACGGTATGTGTCTAGTGTTTCCACATAGAATGAATTTCTGTGATACCAGAGAAAATAATAATCATATAAAATATCAAGTGAGAATCTGCTCGCTATATTCAATTAATCATCAACTTCTTAAATTGTATACATTTCGGTATTGTGCATATATAAAAGATGAGATATAGAACGTTCATTTGCGGGTATTTTAATCTTGAATGCAACGTAAATACTATTGTTCATTGAAAACTTAGAATTTAGAGTAAAACAAAGCCAGAGTGGACTAACGATAATCTCCTGAAAAACTCCATGATATTGCTTTAGTTGATTCAAACAATTAAAAATTTTATCATTGATTAAAGAAATAAAAGTTCTGAATAATTCTTTCGTATTATGATTCAAATAATAATTTCTTTATATACACTTATTCGTTCTTGTTTTTTTAATTACATATATGCTATTCACAGTTTTCCTGGAGCCACCAATGAAACTTTACTCCAAAAATTCAACATGGTCCATAAAGACAATAAGTTTTACCAAAAACCGCAGAAGAAAGAGGGAGCTTTCATTGTTGTTCACTATGCTGGTAAGGTTAAATATCAAGTAACGGATATGAGGGAGAAAAATTTAGATCTGATGCGACAAGACATTGTGGGAGTTCTCAAAAACAGCTCTATGGCTTTTGTAAGGGAACTGGTTGGTGCAGATCCAGTTGCAGTATTTAGGTGGGCTATAGTAAGAGCATTTTTTCGATCATATTTTGCTTTCCATGAAGCTGGTAGGAAACATAGACAAGGAAGAGTAGATGGTAATAGAAATAATATCCAGCAACGGTATCAACGCAATCACACTCCCAACGAAAATATCATAAGGTAGGTTGAAATAATTTTAATAACTATTTGATTTCTGAATAATAGAAAGGTATATCCGTGTAAATTAAATTAACAAAGTATTAGCTAAACTAAAACTGATCTTTATTTTGAATGAAAATAATTTAGTTTCAAATCATATCAAGTAAAATATGTTGAACTCTTTATATGATGTAAATATTCATTCTTTTTATTTATAAGACAAACATCCATAGATCCACATCGCACCCAACGAATTTTTGTATGCTCTGTACATAAATTAATGTAGCAGCGTCCACCTATTTGCGGACTGTCTGTAATGCCGATGTAGTTGCTCGAAGCAGGAACTTTTCCGATACGTACCGATGGATCACTTGACTGCTCTCTACAAAATGTGGTGATAACTCAGCTGCGTGGACATTGCGATTACTACGAATATGTCGACGTATTGTCTACGAACGGATTCGTTCGATGTGAACTGCCCGATGCGTACGATGCGGATCTATGGACGGTCATCTATATTCATTCATTGATTTCTTTTCATTAATGAATGTATCGTTTTTTACTTGATGAAATTGATTTACATCTCTGTCTCTTATTAAGTTATTTCAATGACGGTTGTGCTGAAAGGTTGAAATTTCGTTTTAGAACTTCTGACTCCAAAGATATACTTTTTATTGCAATATTTTGCTAATTATATTAAAGCTGAGCAAATGACATTGCTTCAATCAACTGATAAAATGATGATATTTTTAAATATTATTGTGTGTAATATTCAATTTTTAAGAATGGTAGTTTTAATGTCGAGTAAGGCTTCTTTTTGATTTTGATAAGGTTTATTACATAGTTTCTGTAACTGATAGATATATTCGATTCTGTAGCCATCTGGTGACAGTTTCTGCTGTAAACCTCACAATAAACAGAATTGCGTAAGTGGTTAACGGTTGACATCCCTCTTTTAGAATCATACTCATCCTTTCATCAGACTGATTCTCAAAAAGTTAATTGAACTTCATAGTTACTCTGCTTCTCTGGAAATGATTTATCAAAATTTTGACTTGAAAATAGGAAGATATTTTCTTTTGACTTTGTAATAGAAATGTAGTTATAATTTGCACAATTCGTAAACATAAAAGAATTTGATTACAAATCAAGTTTTATTTTTTTCTGCAGAATTGCTTTATAAATTAAGTGTACGAAATAACTCTCTACTTTAATTTATATCAATCTTTTTCGTAGATTGGTGCCTGAATTCAAATCGTTTACTAGCGCTCCAATTATGTATTTCGACACTTAGAGGGCTCTGCTCTCGTATACTTACATTGATTAGTTTTGTCTGAGATTCGACTTGTAGTTTAGATTTATTCATTTTAGTATCGAGTGATGCAAGTGCCGAAATACCAAATGGGAGAGCTAGTACACTACTTTAATTGAGGCACCAATGGAAATAGACATATACAAAAATCATCTTTCGATAGTCATGATTAGGAAGATTAAGGAGAACAAAACTTTCTTTTTATAATTTTGTGATTGGTGATGAGACGTGTTGTTCTCAATATAATCCAGAAACCAAGCGCCTGATTGGAAGGCACTAGTCAAAATTTCATATTTGAACATATCAAAGTGGTAAGAAAATTGATATGGTTTAACGCTTTCAAGGCATTGCCAACAAAGAAATGGTTATAACGGTCCAATCTGTTGATGATGTGTTTTATCTTGGCGTTTGAAATGTTTGGTTCATCATATCAGCCCAGAATATCGCGAATAAGGAACTGTCGTTTACCGCATTGTGATGCGTCACGTCATAGATTGACACTTGTGGCCGATTTTTAAGACTAAATTTTGCATTTATGGATGACACGAAAGAGTTTCGAGAACGTTAAAACCATGTAGAAGGCTCGCTCAGTCATCCTGAGCACATTTCGGTCAACGATATAGAACACTCATTCATTATGCTTTTAGACGTGCAATATATACTGAATTACGACACTTTTTATTGAATAACATAAATTGGTTGTATAATTTTCATTTAAAAAAAAATACTGTTTCCTTTCGAAACCACCTCGAATAGCACTTTGAATTTCCGAAACTAGTCATTTATACAAAATTTCATTCACTTCTAAACAATAGCAATGGAATCATAAGCAAATTACAGTACTGCAGCTATGTGAAATATTGTAAATGGAGAAAAATGTCCTCCCTCCCTTATCTGCCTTCTTCATTGCTGTAAACAGATTCAAGGTAGCTTTTTTGTTTCCGAGTTATTTGGAAATTTTCGAATTCAGTAAGTGTCAATATAACGTTCGTTTTGGAAGTTGTAAAATGATTTTTTTGTCCAACGGTGTTTGAGTTATGATGTTTTTCTTTAATGTGAACCATAGCCAACTTTGGTTTTCTTGAATAGAGTTTTTTCTTCCTTTCCAAAAATGTATCACATGTGCACTCAATTTTTTCATTCAGGACTTCTTTTTCATGAAGACCGAAAATTTAAAAAATTTGCGAATTACTCGAAAACGAAAAAAAACTAATTTGAATCAGTTTGCGGCAATGAATTCCTCGCAAAAAGATTACGGGGAATGGGGGTTATTTTCCACTATTCACAATTTTTCACATAGCAGCAGTAGTAAAACGTCGAAGTCTGTTTATACTGTACATTAAAAATTAAAGTTTTTTTACATGTTACTCTAAATCCTCAAAACTCTATTTTGGATTCATCACATCTCTTTTGTTAGCAGTTTTTATATATTAGAATTTAGCGAAATGTATTTTCAACTGCCTGTTTCTTAAAAAACGTTAAAGTTGAAACTTTTATTAATGAATTGTGCAGATTACTCAATTTTAGGAAACATTATGAAGTTGATATTTATATTATTATATTATTCGTTCTTGTTTTTTGATTACATATATGCTATTCACAGTTTTCCTGTGACATTATGAAGTTGACATTTTTGATGAATCAGTATCAACAAATTTAGAATTTTTAAACATATCTGCCTTACTTATCTGCATTACTTACTGTTATTAATCAGAATATAATTTCTTATGTTTACTCTACACTCTCATTTCAATGTGTTTTTCATTTTAAATTTATTCTCCCTTTGTGCATGTAGGATTTTAGGAAGTAATTTTTGCATGAGTGTTGAATACATCAAATTATGATGAAAAATAAGAAATATCTCTGTGTAAATTTGCTCTTCAAACAAACAGAAATTAGATGATAAAATATTTTTGTATTAGAAACAGCTCAAGGAATCAATTGAATGAAAATTATTCATTTCTGTTACTGGTGGTGGGTCTATATGGATACTTATTTTGTTCTCACCGCATTTGATCCTTTAGCAAACAGCGAAATAATGCACCGGCTAACAGGTATGGTAAGATCAACGACGGTTCTTCCAATAATAATCATAATAGATTATCATGGCCCCAGTTTTATCAACGAAATAATAACGCAAGTAATAAATCCAACGATGAAGAAAAAACCGAAAAAAGAAGGAAAGAATCCCTTGGTAATACTTCTGCCAGCGCCGCTGCTTTAGAAAGAGTTTTATGTCCTGATGAGGCAAGAGCAATACAAAAGGCTAATCAAATTGTTATGTACGTTTTTATTTTTTTTTTCTGGTGAAGGTTCATTGCTTAACATGTTGCTTTGGTGGCAGTCTCATTTGTTATCAATATTAAAAATCGATTAGGATTTTAAATAGAAGCACATTATGTGTTAGTAATTTTTATAAAGTAACACGCTGTATTTCTCTCCAATACATTCCAGTTAGCAGTTATTCCTTATCATCAAAATTTGATTTCTCATTCGTGGAATTTATATATTTATCTTTGTTCAAGTCAAAAATTGAAAACATCGTATTAGCATATAAGAACGGTTTCAATCATGAAATAGATCATCTGACATTTTCCCGAAGAAAATTCAAAATTAGCTATTTTAGGTCAATCACCTAAAACCAAAGTAGTTTTATAGTCCCACAAATATTGTTTTGATTTGTGTTACCTTTAGTGAAATAACAGTAATGGCTTATTCATAGTTATCGTTGTTTTATAAGTGTCTTGGAAAAAATTGAACTGGAGAATAATGATCATGTTCTGAACTTAACCACTATCATATTGTTCCAACTTCATCCCCTATGTTTACTATTTATTAATTTTCAGAATTATCATTTCATTATCATTAAATAGTAAACAAGATAGGTTAGTTATTTTTGTGAGTATTCTAGTTTTTATTGCTTAACAGTTCTAGTTAAGCCACATTGATGTAAATTTCCTTTCACGATATGTCACCCCAATAATTGATGGAAATCTCAATAGATATCAGATTGAAAGGTTCCACATGTTTCGTTGTTATAGATATTCATTGTGTATGCGCGATACTGTACCTGTGAACAAAGAACATTGAGTATAAAAAACTTACATAAAAAAGCCAGTTGCAGTGTAAAAACTAAACAAATTTGGTTTCCATATATCTACTCAAGTTATTGTATCTAACAATAAGTATTTTGCAAGTTTTGAGAAATGTATTTTCTTGATGGTTTTAAAAAAATTCTGCTTTCAGTTTTTCCTTGGGAGGCTAGGTGAATTAATTTTCAAAAAATTCTATGCAATCTAACCGGAAACAGAATCACATGAAAAAAATGGAAAATGAATCACAAATTATCGTAATTTCCATCAGATGACTCAATCCTATAAACATTTAGATCTCATTTCTGCAGAGTATCGCAGTCGTTCCCTTCGCTATAGTATAATTGAACAAAACTACCGACATTTAATTTATGATAAATACACTATTGGTTTATTCAATAGTTTATGAAGAAGAGGAATAAAATTTGTTCTTTGAGCTGCAGTAGAAGTGTTACGGAAACCCTTCAAAAAAAGCCAGTCTGAATAATTATATCTTATCTTAATCGTTATTTTCATTCCTTTGTGCTTTCTCACCTGCAATTAAATGAAATTGCTTTCAATATTTTTCAGTATCGCTACGAAGTAACCGCGTTAAATATTTAAAGTCAGTAGAATTGCCAACTGTCAATTTTACACTTGAGAGATGCAATTACATTTAACGTAGTTTTCCTTCAATTGTTCTAATCATTCTACTTTCATTATGTAAATAACATTCATTTGCGTACTTGATATTCAAGGTAGCCTATAATGAATCTTTTCATAACCTTCAAATTTAACACGTCAAAACACAAATTTTCCCAAATTACGATATAGTTGTTTTTCTTAATCTGATTTTGTTGTCAAATGTCATTGGGTATCAGATGTATCAAATGTATATTCAAACATTAAGATATCACATAAATATGACTGCATAACTTACAACTCAACAATGAGCAACAGTGATACAGATTTTCACAGATATTTGTCGCTCTTCACCTTTATAAATAAAAAAAGGTTAATTTTCATTTTGAACCATCCCTTGTTCAAGTTATATATAGTTGAGTAAGCATTAAACTATTTTATTTATTGCATGATAAGTACTGCTGAACTCCCGAAAATATGGTTGAAAATATCCCTGAACATTATAATTATAATTATAAAGATTATATGTCCTTCTATAGTACTTTAAGTTTACACAGTGTTTACTACCCGCACCAAGACCTAACTCAATCTTTTTTTTCTTTGAACTACAACATTAGTATACCTCTTCTCAAGAATCAGTTTTGAAATTTTACCTATGCTACAAAAGATACTTGGGCTTCAGTTTAGTTCAATAGAAAATAAACTGAAAACTCACTTTGTCGCTATTTGATCTATCGCTGTCAAAAAACAAGAGTTTATGATTTTCATCAAATGTGGATATATGATTTTTACTCCAATAGTTTCTCCCGTTCTTTTCCATTTATCCTAAGTGTAAATTGTGTCTTTCAGTATGCTTCAATGCTGTTTATCAGCTAAAATATGTGTATATTCTATGGGCATGTAGCTTGCATGATTTAAGTACAATTAAGAGGATTTCTCTAAAAGATTTTTTCTACAGGAAGAACAAATCATTTCGGCCACGTGAAAGGGGGAAAAAGGGACTGAAAAACTTACAATCAGTGAAAACACTGGCTGGAAGAACTGGAATATCTAGTACAAGCCAAGGACAACTTGGAAAAGCAAGAAAACAACCAACAACTGTAACGGCTCAGTTCCAGCAATCATTGCATTCCTTGATGGACACTCTGAATCAAGCCAATCCTTTTTTTATCCGTTGTATCAAGTCAAATGCAAATAAGATTCCTAACAAATTCGATCATGAGACTGTACAAAGACAACTTCGATACACGGGCATGCTCGAAACTGTACGAATTCGTCAAGCGGGTTTCAACGTAAGACTGACTTACGACGAATTTATACAATTGTACAGGATTCTGTTACCGAAAGGACTACTGAGCTCTCAAAATGACGTAAGAGATTTTCTAGCCACCCTGAATTTAAATAGAGATAATTATCAACTTGGATTGAGCAAAGTGTTTTTAAGAGAAACTGAAAAATACAAATTGGATTGTAAACTCCATCAACAAATTATGGCTAGTATAATAACCTTACAAAGATGGTTCAGGGCTTGTTTGGAGAGAAGAAAATTTCTGAGAATTCGAACTGCTATTGTAACTATACAGTCATATTGTCGCATGTATCTTGTACAAAGATACTTTAAAAGATTTAGTGCTGCAATCAAAATTCAAAAGTGTTGGCGAGGATATAAAGTTCGGAGCTGGTATGAAAAATTCAAGATAGGACTTGTGATTTTTCAAGCGCATTGTAGAGGATTTAGAGTGCGGAAAACTATGCAACTATCGAAGAGACACCCTAATAAGATACCTGTAAGTTGACATTATCATTTGCAATACTGTCAAGGATATTCTCATTTCTCTCAACCTAAACTTTTATGAAATTTGATTTTGGAATAGGAGAAAACAAAAAAATTAGGCCATTCCTTGTGAAAATGAAAAATAATTTTTATCACAAAACTTCATGGCAACTAATCCTCTTAAGTATCATTCTTATATTTTTCAAAATGATAAAACAATTCTTTCAAGTTTCCACTGTATTTACAAGCTTATGACGTTTCGTCAAATATCTGATGTATATCAATTTCTATTAAATAACGAACTCTTCAATGAAATTATTCTTTTGAATCAATAAGGTCGCTTTGGAAAGTCCCAAAAATTTTTATAATACTAGGTATGAGAATATCTTCACCAATTTTCGACTCTTTCACTTCTATTAAAAATTATTTTCATTTGTTCTCTTTATTGATGGTCATTTGTCATTGTTTACAGAGTTCTGGTCTACAATCACATTTACAAGTTAAACTGGCTAGCTCTGACGAGGCCTTTATGAGTAAGGAGTCAAGCCAAGAAGAACTCAGAGATAATGTGGAGCGAAAACTCAGAGATTCAGACGAGTAAGTGATTAGTTCAAACTCACTAAATGAAATTGAATCGAACAAAGTATACAACTGATTGAAATGATTTATTCAAATGTGATTTATATCAAAATAGTAAGGAAAAATAATATTTATTTCCTCATTAAATACACTCATGGCAAAAATGTAAAGATATTAATAAAATTCTTTCTAATTTCCACTCTATTCGGAATGAACCCCAGTCTTGTTAATGACTAAGTGTTATTGAAATTAACAGAGCAATTGAGTTGCTTGAGGGTGGGTAACAGATAGAATTTGCACAAACTATTTAGTGTTATTTTGCGATCGAAGGCCTAGTATATAGAAACAAAGAGTGTAAGGAAACTGCTTGAGTGTAGACATCGTGCCAGAAAACTAATATTTTAAGAAATGTTGGCAAAAGGATGCGTGAAGTTAATATTCACTCAAGATGATCTTGAGGTGTAAACCCAATAACGAAAGGAATGGGTCCAAAATCGTTGGAATGGCGGCCTTAAGACTGGTCCAATATTTATTAGATTTGGACTAATGTTCAAAGGCTTAGAGAGAACATACTTTGA
Source organism: Cryptolaemus montrouzieri (assembly GCA_013387265.2). Lineage (NCBI taxonomy): Eukaryota > Metazoa > Arthropoda > Insecta > Coleoptera > Coccinellidae > Cryptolaemus > Cryptolaemus montrouzieri. Next base: position 40,058,729 of record JABFTP020000124.1, on the reverse strand, counting down.
TGGTTTGGGGTGGAATCCTTTCGAATCGATGAAATGATCTTGCCTTGGCAAACCCGTCAAATGCGAACTTCTACGTTAATCAGATTCTTCTATCCTCTATGGTACCATATGCTGCAACAAACTGTCTATTCATACATGATAATGCCCCTCCTCACACTGCAGCTGTTTTACCTTGGTCTGGGTGATCTTACAACTTTTTGTGGTGGAAGGATGTGATTCATTTCTTTTTGTAGGTTTCATCTTTAAAGTAACTGGTTTATATTGTTTTTTATACTATTTTTGGTTTGTTTTACTCAAGTAAATAGGAAAGACAATATCCAAGCAACATTCAAATTCCTAGCAGTTAAAGCCAGTAACCAACAAATGCAATTCAATTTATAGAACAAATATCGCAAACATCATTTCGAGATACATCAAAATAGCTGCTTGGATAATGATATGGATATGTCCTACTCTTGCCATGTGCCCTTCATCGGTAAGGTAATAATTCCATCAGAATTTCTGTGCAAAAACACTTGGTCATGATACGGAACTGAACTAGGGTGTATCGTTTGCACACGTTGATATTAATCATTATTATTGATTCAATGAATAATTTTTCATTCAACAGTGTGCATTTTATTATTGCATAATAATTAATAATCAATATATTGTAATAAGGTTTGAATTTAGCAACCGCAAAAGATCTGGGATCTAAACTTTCTGAGAAGAAACTAAAATTTCTGAATGATTCAATTTTCCTTCGTTTTTTATGCTAAAAATTAACTGAATTCAAAATTTGAAGTTTGTGTATCCCCTAGGTCTATCTTCGAGTTTTGGTGATCAGTGAGCGAATCAGACAAACAAAGAACTGCAGCTGACAATAGTTCGTAAATTATAAAATTTAATTCGGGAATGTAGGTAATTTCATTAATTTCTCTTGGTTTCTTTGTCGCTGAAAATTCAGGCTTCTAGCTTTATTACCAAAGAAGTTACAAGAGGGGGGTGTGATTGTTTCGAAAAGGCTGAGAGCACTGACATGCCTCCTGATATATGTGTGTATCACATGATTTTTTTTAAATATTGATAGTCCATTAGGTCTCTTGAAATTAATTGACTTCTACTTCTGTTCTGTTTTTTGATAGAAATCAAATTTTCCACAGGAGCAGTGGTATTCAAGAGGATGGTGATAATGAATCTCTACATAGCAGATTGACTTACACTATGTCCCTGCCGACAGTTACAACTACACTTATTTCTCAACAAACTTCGTCTGGACTACCTCATCAGAATAGGTTAGTAACTGAATCTGTAATTACCATATGACTCGTTAGCTAATAGATGATGTTAATCAAAACTACATCAAATATCTTGGGAAGTGAGCAGATTGTCGAGAAAGATCTTTGATCAATAAATTTAAATCACAAGTGATTTCCATTTACCACATGTACACAGGACACACAGATTTCTGAAAAAAAAATTAACTAGAACAATTTATTACATCAAAAATACATTTACTAGATTATAGAATTTCCTTTTCATTAAGTCAACTGTTCACCCAAACTGTTTTGTCACGAGTTGTGATCGATTCATTACGATGTATATTGAATCGACAGCGAAACTGAACCCCAATAGCAGACTGTTACCAGACCCTGTTACCCTGTTACTGACTAAAAGAAGAATGCTACGATCCCAAGGAATGGAATGTTACTTTTGTTTTAATCGCCCAAGTACTAGTAATTCCAAAAAAAAAATTGCACCGAGTAAGTTCCATGAAGGGTCGAACTAGAATAATTTTTTGTAATGTGTGATATAAAGTAAAACTTCTTTCTAAAGATAGAAAATAGTTCATGATGGCTTGCTATAAAAAAAAATACCTAATAAAAAGGCATACATTCATTTTAGGCCTCAGGCTTGTGTAATTTTATTTTGATATCGTATATATTCTAAGAGAAATCGCATATTTTCAGTGAATTTTTAAATGTATTTTCCCAATGAAGATATTCTTATCCCTTGACAGTTCTTATAGGAAGCTTTATTTTCATCATAGTCTTAAATCACATTTGAAGTGTTTGCCACATAACGTTTTTTTGAAATAATCAATGATCAAATTCATGAATTACTAGCGATAAAGCTTTTCAAATACCATGAGTTTGTTGAAATGAAGTTTTGCACAACATTTTAATAGTCAGATTTTCATAACTAATAATTTACTACTTTTCATTATGTTAAATTTTTGAGATACCATTTCAATTCATGATTATTTTGAAATATATTGACGAATATAAGATGAAATTACAAACTATTTTTTTTTGTAAAATATTTTAATCTATAAATTCTTTCTGATTGTTTTCTTATCACCACCTTTCCTAATTTTTCATATGGTGAGTGATAGATATCCCAAAATTCTGCATGATAATAATTTCCGGTCCTAAGCAACAATTAACTGAATTATTAGAATAACAAAAACTTTTGCACTTTGAAAATCAGAAAGTTAAAGAACATTGACTTTATATTAGAATCCTAATACCTTGAAAACTATTTATCCATAAGTTGTATTGCTTGAGATCAATTTTAATAGATTTAGTAGTTTATTAGAAAAAGATCCAAATTCATTGTGTGAGCTTATAGTAATTTTTATCCATTTTTCACAGATTAATTGACATAAAGCAGGAAGGAATTCTGTTGGACTTAACACTGAGAAGAAAAATCAATAAAGCACACCGCACAATTGACTACTCCGATTTAGAATATATGCCTGACAGAAAAGGAAGTTGCGATTCTTTAGCTTCCCAAAAAAGCTTTGGATCCCAACAAAGCACAGATTCACAAACTACTTCAACTATCAAGAATAACACAAGAGTTTCTTCTAGTACCACAAGGGAACAATGGTCTTGTTCATATACGAAAAGCGAGACTGATTCAGAAAATGGAGGTGCAACGATGTCTGCTCCGCCCATTATTGGGGAAAGATTTTCACCCTATGAAAGTTTCACAGAAAATGACATTTCCAATAGATATTCAGACCAAGATTATTCTCCCAAAGCTCAATTGACGAGATCTCCTGCAATACATTGGTCGTCTGTTTCAAGAAGAGATACTAAATCAGCTGGTGAAGTGAGGTAATGAATTATATCAGATCAAATAGTTGAGTTTAGTTTATCTAAAGTTATAATTTTTTATCTTAATCAGTGAGAAGTCTTTTCTGATTAATCTTTCATAATATATATGTTTTGTGATTATTTCAGGAGTACAGGTGATAGTTTGAAAAGTTTGCCTCCTGTCAGAAGGATAACAAGATCTGATGAAAAGCAAGAAGTTTATTATGCATATGATCACACTCCTAATAAAATTGAACAAATACTTGGAAAACCAGAAGCTCCAGTAAGAAATGTTAGAAAAGCAAAACGAGCTCAAGTCAAAAGCTTAGGGGAGGAGGTAACCGATAGCAGTTCTATTGACAAAGCAGTATTGGGAACAATAGACGAATCAAATATTATCCATGCAGATCCTGGTTCAGGCAAATTCAAACCGTTTTTGAAAGAAGGTATTGCGTCGATAAGTACTCCGAAACAAATCCTCACGCCAAAAAGACATCGACATCATATAGGTAAGGTAGTCCACTTTTCAATTGCTGTGACAGCACTTGTATTTCTTCAATAGTTGAGGATTTATAATCTTGTCCCATAGGAATGTTTATAAATTTGTTGCGATCTTGACTGAAGATTTGTCATTTCAACAAATCAATGTGTGTACTATATTTCCTGAGGCAATATTTGTCTGAAATTGATGCATCTTACAAGTACATATATCTGGAATGATCTTTGTTAAAAATTATATTCTCTAGTTTCATGTGGCTCAACCATGTTTTGCACAATGCCTGCTTTGAGAATTCGTTTTTTCTTCTAGAGCTACAATCTTAATTATTACTTATTTTCTTTCGAGACTTTAGAACATCTATTGCCACGATTATATTTAAATATGTCATTTAAAAAGAAAAATCCAACAAGTGCGAGTAGGACTCGTGCATCAGGGGTTCTGTAGAAGATTGTTGGTATATTCTTACCTTTTCTGAGTATGTTTCGAGTCTTTTTTGAAAATCATTTCCCAAAAGGTATATTTACATTATTTATGTATTCGGTAGCAGTTTCAACCAAAATAGGAAATTTGAGTTTATTTTATTACTTCAGTATTCAAGGGTAGCTCCACTTAAGTACACATTAAAACAAAAAAATAAATACTGGAGGAATTGATTAATATTATTGATGTTAATCTTGAAATTCTCCGATATAATCTGATAACACAAATATCTGTTATATTCCACCAAGCAGTATAGCTTAGTTGAACATCTTCCTAAATCTCCTAATATGCCGACAGACCCGTAATGAGGAATTTTGAATCAAGGAATGATTTTTTTCTGTTATATTACTGCAAGTTGTTGTGCTTTGAGGCATGAGATAAGATAAGATGTAAAACTGAGTGTGGGCTGATTAACAGCTCTGCCACTGCGACCCAATGGTCTATTGTGGCACACTGTCCTAAATTTCACCTACAAGCTCCATCCTTCTGGTAAATGTTATAAGCTCAGTGGATGGGGCTCCATAAACCCTTCAGTTTGTTGAATCCAAGTTCCTCAAGCCTGATTCTGTCCCCAGCTGTGCATTCGCACATGTCATCTATTGATTCTATCTCCTCACATAGCTTGCATGAAGGGTCCTCGAACAATCCTATCTTATTAAGGGTAGCCATTCTAGCTGCTTCTCTAGTCACCAGGTGAAGAGGAGCAAGGCCATGGTTATAGTAGGTATCACCACCATCGCATATAGCGCTTTAGGACAAGCTCCAGTGCTCATCATGCAGGCTGTTCTCTGCAATTTAAAGAGCTCCAGTTGGGGCTGCATTCGTTAGAGTTATGCTTTTCTCCACTTTTTCTAATGACTCTTCTGTATTTTATTCCTTGGTCCATTGGCTGGCAATATGACGTTGTATCTACTCCCAAGCAATGCAGCCATATATGATATGTGGTCTGCAAGGCCATCAGTTTTGGGAACGCCCTCTTCTGTTGAAGATTTCCACTTGTCTGGAACAACTTTTTTATTTCACACCTATATCCCCTATCTGCGTTTTTCCGACGCCAAATTTTTCACTCATCGCATATAGCAACTGAAGTTGCTTTAGGACAATACCCTATTTCTTTCCACAAGTCATTTGACATGCTTACAAGGAATGTCTAGCCTTGTGTATTATGTTTTCCAGGAGCGAATTCCACATGAGTTTACTATCCATAATAATCCCCAGATATTTTGCTTCCTTCGCAACTGGTATAAACACTCCAGTCAAGATAGTGGTAGTGAATGATACCATAAGGGTTTTGTGGGTGTTTATATTGAATTTTTCATCTTCACGCCACCCCTGGATATCAGAAGTGGCCTCCTGAAGTCTGTCGTAGACGTCGTCATCTCCGCCAGCCAGAATATATCGTTATCGTTATCGTATGTTTGTACATAAACGTCCAGTGCGCCGATTATTGCCAGAAGCTCATCAACCAGCAGGGACCACAACAAAGGGGATAATACTCCCCACTGAGGGCAGTCCTTGCCAGCAACTTTTTCCCCTTTCAGAGAATGTAGATCACCCTTGAATTTAGCATGTTGCTAACCCATTCCGCAATAATATTTGGTACTCATCTGGCTCTCGCAGCCCCGCATAATGAATTAACGTGGGTAAAGTATTTGAGAAAATCTTGAAAAAGCGCATGTGCTAATTTATTGATAAGTTCAAACTAGTGTCTAAAAGGCAGTATGGGTGTCAGGAACAAATCCACCCAAGATGCAATTGCCGAATTAATTACATTGGTTTTAAAGGCTTTAGATCAAAACATCCCAGCACATATATCATTGTGGATTTGGCAAAGGCTTTTGATACGGTGAACCACGAAGAATCATTGAAAATCCTTGAACACCTGGGTTGGCGAGGGCCAACCCACGACTTATGCGTAGCTATTTGAGAGGTAGGTGGCAAGTAGTCAGAATTGGCGAAGCATATAGCGATCCGGAACTGGTCACTTGTGGAATGCCTCAAGGCGATGTACTTGGCCCAATAGTATTCCTTTTATATGTTGATGCATTATTTTTTCTCGAAGTCGAGGGCACAATAATAAGCTTTGCTGACGATACCGCCATATTTTTACAGGATGTTTCATGGGAAGAGCTGAAAACAAAAGCACAAAATGGTTTCAAAAAGGTGATGAAGTTTTCATCTCTAACACTGTAAATGTTGATAAAACCAAATTTGTTCCTTCGCCAGCTATGAAAGGGGTTTGCCATCCTTCAATAATTTAGCAATAGATTTAAATGGCACTGCCAATCTTGTGGAAAGCAGCGATAAAATAAAGTACTTGGAAATCCTCATAGATAGACATCTTAGATGGTCGATGCAGGTTGAATTCGTTATGAATAAGAGTAGAGCCTTATTGCCGAAAATGAATCTTTTGAGAGAGATGTGAAGAAACGGAACTGACGAAAATTTATTTTGGCCTAATTCAGCCACACTTGGAACACATGGAATTATCGCTTGGGGATCGATGGCAGAATGTTTCAGTAGTCGTATAAAAGTAATGCAGAAGTAGATACTGAAAGTTACTTTCAGAAAAAATTATATCTATCCTACTGAAGAACTCTTCAAACTAGCAGATGTCCTCAGTGTCAAGAAACTCCACGCGATTGCACTGCTACGTCATCAGTTCGCCGAAAAAAAAATAGATTCGGTAACTCATGCACTCGGCATGTGAGCAACTATAGCTTGAGAAGATCAGATAATGATGTGATTGTCTCTAGAGTTAACAAGTCTGTGGGTTTGAGGTCATTTACTTATCTTGCGCCGGTACTGTATAATTCGCTCCCCCACAACATAAAAATACTGAAATTACCAAGAACATATTACGTACATACTCAGGTTTGGGTAAAAGCCAGAGAAGAAAATTGGTTTGTTAGATTTTTAAATAGAAACAATTCTATCTAAATGTTTCTAATTTGTTGCGATTCAGTCTTGTATATTTTGTATTTTATTTTTAGAACTTAAGTTTTACTTACTGCCCCACACACAAGTGGAAACACTTCTTGGGGTTTTCGGATGTTTATTTCGGTTTCATTGATTTTCGATGATTGCTTGTAACATTTGCAGAATTTTGAAATAAACATTATTATTATTATTATTTATTATCGTTGACTTGTGCACTATCTCAGCTGTTAGCGGGATATAATTTACCTTTCCCAGATTCAGCAATCAAAGGGAATAGGCTCGATTACAATAAACTTGATGTAAATTTTCTTACTATCCTACATGTATTAAGGATTATAGCTTTTTGCATTTCTATATAGGTATTCTTATGCAATTCTAATTTCTTAAGGCTATCATGCAAACTTTTGGGTATTAACCCAGTCGAAGAAATGATGGCAGGAACGATATCTATTTCATCGAGGTGCCACATCTGCTTGATCTCCATAGCAAGGTCTGTGTATTTGGACTTTTTCTCCCGGAACTTGTTCAGCAAGTTGTTTTTATTCGGTATGGTGATATCCACCAGCATTGCTGTTCTGGCTCTCTTATACACCACTCTGTCCGGCCTTTTATTTGTCACCATTCTGTCAGTGATAACAGGCCTATCCTAGTATAATCTGATAGTCATTTTCCAATACTGGCTTCGGTTGATACTTATGATATGGTTGAAAGGCATTCAGAAGTCGATACTTGTGTGCAAGTTTCTGATGGATAATGTTGCACACTTGATTATGTCCGTATTTGCCAGTTGTTTTCAGCCAGACATAATATGCTGTACAGTCTCCGATCTTATATGGCATTTCTTGCACTTATCTGTTTGTAATGTGCCGTCCTTAATTATAAATTTTTTGTAGTTGTTTGTAGCAATGACTAGGTCTTGAATGGCCATAAGTAATCCTTCTATTTCTGCGAATAATTCTGCTTTCATCAACCATTTGTTGGAAGCTTCTTTGTCGATGTGTGGTTGATTAATCTCATGCTGATGTCGTCCATGCAATTCTTTTCTTGACCATTGCTCTTGTTTTTCAGTATCTGATAGGAACGGTAAGTTCAGCAGGTCATCCCTGGTAGCAAGATTTTGAGGTGTATATCCCTTATCAGCCAACGATACCACTTTATGGAGGTCAGAAGTGAGAGCTTTTGCAGAGAAGAATTCTCTGAGATTTTTAATCTGTTCGGTGTGTAAGTTGACAACATCCATTAATCCGCGTCCTCCTTCTCTCCGCTTCAGAGTTGTTCTTATCACAGACGATTTTGGATGGTGATTGTTGTACTTTGATTCCCTTGTGAGCAGAATGCAACATGAACAGCCTATTTTCGGGTTGCTTTGACTGAAAAGTTTAATTTTTTCACATATCCAAGAATCTGCAGATTAAAGTTTGTAGAACTATCAACTCGATACCGTCACGTATTCACTGTAGAAGGCGGATAAATTCTTTGAACAAATTCTTTTTTTTCAATGTAACTACAAATTTTCATTTCCGATTTCTTCCTGAATCCTTGCCGAAATACATTACTTCTCCCCAAATTTGTCCTGTATCCGTACTTATGACATTACTTCTCAACAAAATTCATGTTCATATGTTAACTTAACAAACAATTGTTCGAAAATAAAATCGAAAATAATTATTCTTCAATTGAAATTAATCAAAGTGGAAAAAACAGTGAGAAAATAGACTCAATAAGTTAGGAAAAATTAGTGAGAAAGGACTCCAAAAGTGTATAAATAACAATACAGATGTTATCCTCTTGATATCGCCGATTATTTCCTAGTGGCGCACCGCTGAAAAATGGACCAAACCCCGATCTCAAAAGATTCGGAAATCGAATCGAACCAAGCCATATACCTACCAGGAACATCACAAGGTATTCCAGTGAACACAGCAATGAGTTATTCGCCAAGCACATTTGCCCCAACAACCGAAACTAGTACTTACTACCACCGATTGTCATCAACCAGTGACGAAGACTTTCGAGGATTCGAGAATGAAGCAACAGGCAATAACAAATGGCAAGTAGTGAAAACAACCAACACAAAAGGAGGAAAATAAATGCCAGCAGCACAACCCCATAGAAATCCAGAACAAATTTAATGCTCTGAGTAGAATGAATGAGGAAACCCAGCATCCCAACAGTAGTCCAAACAAAACCCCCAAACCACCCCCGATATTCATCTATGGAGTTGTGGATTATGCAGTAATGGCGAGAAAATTGAAAACTGTTGTAGAAGATGAAGAATACACTACCAAATGCTTAGCAGACAACACCATCAAAGTAAACAGCGCTACATCAGAATCATACAGAAAACTCATAAAGTTTATGCGTGACAGCAATATAATTCACCATACCTACCAACCTAAAGAAGAACGTGCTTACAGAATAGTCATCAAACACCTGCATTACACAACAGAAATGAACACAATTAGGCAAGAGCTGGAAAATAACGGACATAAAGTCAGGAACATAATCAACGGTAGGCACAGACAAACTAAAGAACCATTAAACCTTTTCTTTGTAGATCTGGAACCAGCTGACAACAACAAAGATATATACAAGTTAAAATACCTCCACAACAAAGCTGTACAAATAGAACCTACAACAAGAACGAAAGGAATCACACAATGTACGAGGTGCCAGCAATATGGTCACTCCAAAACATACTGCAACAGGCCATTCGTCTGTGTTAAATGTGGGGAACCACACAACACTTCAACCTGCAAGAAAAGCAAAGATTCCCCAGCGACATGTGCTTTATGTGGTGGGGCTCACCCAGCGAGCTACAAGGGATGTGAATTCTATCATAAGCTATTAATAAATAATAACGCAAACAATAGAAAAAACATTCAACAGAACAATAGGAAACTCAACAACAACCAACCCCCTCCCACAATGCAAATACAACAAGCACCACCAGCTTTAAATAACCAGCAATTTCCAAGGTTTCAATCACGTCTGGAACAAACCCAACTACCACACCACTACCAGCAACATCCAAGGAGCTATGCAGACGCAGCCAACAACAGAAACAAACCAGAACAACCTAATAATATCACAAATGTTATGGACAGATTTCTGGAAGAATTTAAAGAAATGTTTCAACAACTAATTCAACAGAACACCATGATGTTGAACATGTTAACCACCCTCATCAGCAAAATTCACTAATTTCTTGAAAATTGCAGAATGGAATGCCAATGGCCTTCTACAACACAAAAACGAAATAGAAATTTTCTCCGACACAACTCTATAGACATTTTGCTGATCAGCGAAACCCACTTCACAGAAAGGTCGTACTTCAAGATACCACACTACACTACGTACCACTCGAATCACCCAGATAACACTGCTCACGCTGGCACCGCCATCATTGTGAAAAATTCGATAAGCCATGTGGAACAACCAAAATATGAAAAGATCTGCTGCAAGCCACAGCAATAAAGATAGAGCTTGCAACATACGAAATTACAGTCTCCGCAGTATACTGTCCCCACGCCACAACATCAAGAAAGAAAACTTCAATGACTATTTCTCAACACTGGGCCCCAAATTCATAGCAGGAGGAGATTTCAATAGCAAGAATATATTATTTGGTTCACGTCTTACAACAACAAAAGGAAAAGAACTAGCAAGTGTTATACAACAAAATGGTTACAACTTCCTTTCAACAGGCACTCCCACCTACTGGCCAACGGACCCCAACAAGATTCCAGACCTGCTAGACTTCTTCGTAACAAACGGTTTATCTCATTCCAACATGGACATAACACCAAGCCACGACCTATCTTCGGACCATTCTCCCATAATTGCAACAGTTAGTGCGTTTATAATCCATAAAAAACAAATTCCCAGACTGCACAATAGGAAAACCAATTGGGACGAATATCGAAAAATGTAGAGGAGACGATAAGCCTGGACGTGAGACTGAAAACCCATGATGAAATAGAGAATGTGCTGTCCACATTCAATAACCAGATCATACAAGCAGTGAAACAAGCAACCCCAATAATCAATGTAGCAAATCAAACCAATAACGTCTCTGAAGAAATTAAGAAGCTGATAGCCCAGAAGAGAAGAGCAAGAGCGAGGTGGCAGGTAACACACTCCCCAGCTGATAAAAACATCTTGAACAGAACAACCAACAGACTCAGAGCGAAAATCAAAGAAATAAAAGAAATCTCATTCCACGACTACGTCTCAAACCTGAGCAGACTCGATAATTCAATATGGAAACCAATAAAGAACTCTACAAAGCCAATGACGCACACACCAGCTATACGTATTACATCAGCATCTAACACACACTGGGCCAGAAGTGACGAAGAAAAAGCCAAACTATTTGCCGAACACCTAGTAACAGTATTCACCCCTAATAATGACGTCAGAGATAATGAAATAGAGAGAGAACTTCTAGAAACACCCAACAACACATCACCAATTAAACCTTTCACTGCAGCTGAAGTACATGACGAACTCAGTCGCCTCAACACAAGAAAAACTGCAGGAATTGACAAAACCACACCAAAAATGCTTAAAGAGTTGCCAGAAAAGGGGATCACTCTACTGAAGTATATTTACAACGCTATGCTGAAACAAAACTATTGGCCAGAGCAGTTCAAGACAGCAGAAATTATTTTAATTCAAAAACCAGGTAAAGATCCGAGCAGTGTAACCTCCTATCGGCCAATCAGTTTGCTACCTGTAACCTCAAAAGTACTCGAGAGACTGGTCTTACGCAGAATCAACACAGATCCAAACACAAAACAATGGATACCTCACCACCAGTTTGGGTTTCGAGCATCCCACTCAACTGTTCAACAAACACACAGAATAAGCCATACGGTAAACCAAGCACTTGAACAGAAGAAGTACTGTACATCAGCATTTCTCGATGTGAGCCAAGCCTTCGACAAGGTTTGGCACCCGGTCTACTATACAAAATAAAAAACATCTTCCTACAACATATTTCAAACTATTGAGATCCTATTTAGACACAAGGAAATTCAGGGTAAGAGTGAACGACAAGATATCCAACAATTTTCCCATATCATCTGGAGTACCACAAGGTAGCGTCCTCGGTCCCATATTGTACTTATTGTATACAGCAGACCTGCCAACAAACCCCAAACAGTGATGGGCACATTCGCGGATGACGCAGCTATACTAGCAAGCGACGAGGACCCAGCAGAAGCTTCTCATTTGCTACAGAGCCATTTGGACCAGATACAAGAATGGTTGCAAAATGGAGAATTAAAATCAATGAGACCAAATCTGTACAAGTAAATTTCACACTAAGAAAAGGCCAATGTCCGCCAGTACAGATGAACAATATTCGGATACCTGAATCTCCTACAGTGAAATACCTGGGAATGCACATGGATAAAAACTTACCTGGAAGGAACATGTAATCAAAAAAAGAAAACAAATTGACCTGAAAGTCAAAGAATTACACTGGCTCATTGGTAGGAAATCGAAATTATCATTAGAGAATAAACTGCTCATCTACAAAACAATAATTAAGCCCATCTGGACCTATGGAATCGAGATCTGGGGATGCACCAGTAAGTCCAATATGGCAATCATCCAAAGAAGCCAATCTAAAATCCTCAGAATGATTGCAAATGCCCTTGGTACGTTTCAAATCAGACCCTACATGAAGACCTGATGGTACCGTATGTAAAGGACGTCATTAGAGAAAACAGCAACAAATATCACGCAAAGCTTGAGATTCACACAAATATTTTGGTACAACCTCTGTCTGAATCGCAGAACGATCGGCGACTGAAACGAAATTGGCCAGCAGATTTAAAGGAGATTTAAAGAGGACTTGTCACTGGACAGGACCTCATCATGACACTTGGGAGCGTTAGCTCTAAAACCAGCAAATGAGCTTATAGAATGTAAATTATTCTGATTGCTTGTAACTACTATTATAATAAAAAAAAAAAAAAAATATGTTAACTGAAAGTACCCTATAGGGTTTGATTCCTTGCGACTGTTAAAATATGCACATAAATGCATCATAAACGAACATATCTCCCCAATGTGTTACTTAGAATTAATTTTTAACAGCTTCCAGAGACCGCAGACTTGAATATCTTGTTTCAATTTCAACTATAGCCACACCTGTTTCTAAGAAAAATCTCTACAGATGGACGAAGTGTTCCTAAAAACCTATGATTCCTTTTTTTCCATTTGGGCTACGAAATCCTAATTATATAATAGTCATAAGATAGGATACGACCTCTGTCTTATCTCTTAGTTCGAAAATGAATTAAACAAAAATGGTTTAAACGTGCACTTAGTTATATTTACGAATATTTTTATCGACATTCAAAAGATATGAATATAGAAATGAAATCAATTGCACTTTTTAGTTACCAACATTTCACAGCACAATCCATGTTCAGCTAAATAGAAAGATGGAAATGGAGAAATCGTTGAACAATTGCCCATCCTGGGTACAGTTGTAAAACCGGCTTCTGCAGCCAAAATTCTTAGTATCCATTCTTGAATTTAGTTTTGAATTTTTCATACGTCGTCAGTTCTGTATATCTATGCCAATCTGGAATGATCCTGTTGTGTTAATCTTTGAAAAAGATCCAAAACTCAGCTTGCTATGCGCATGTTCAAAATGTCCTGGATTCATTCCTTAAAATTTCGGTGGAGATTTTCCTAATGTTTATAATAATCAAGCAAGTTGTCGTTATTGAATGATTACCTAACAAATGTGGGACGTTATTGAATTCTCGTCTCCCGATATTTTCTGTTTTGCAGCAACTTGTACACGACAGCAGGATGTTCTGCATCACTCCAAATAGATTGTAAGATAAAGTCAACCAAGTTGCTTTTGACAGCCACGCACCTCTGTGTGAAGCACCCATATATTTATTATTTTCAGAGAAATTACCTTAAATGTTCTTGGTCTCTGCCTTTTTTCTCAGAATATACTGTTCTTCCTTACCAATAATTGTAGCCATAGGCTTTTGTGAAAATTGATCAAGGAACTACAATTATTTGATTATAATTAATTGTTAGTAATGAAAACGCTGTAAGACTGTTTCTGCGTCGTATTGGTTTGAATAATCAGTTATAATTTAAATTGGGGATGAAACATGTTAATTTTTTTTACGCGTGGTATTCTTCGAATCTACAGCGAATATTGAAATTACACAAAAATTAATATTTTTCATACATAGTGTTGATAAAATATCCAAATTTCAGCGTTTTGCTAATAATCGAGTGCAATATCAACTATTCTAATGGAAACCTGGGATGGTATTTAATGTTGAACGGGTTTTTGAGATCAATAAACAAGTTCTAGTGCCATTGATTATGATTCTAACTGCTTACCGAAACTGCAGGGGCGAGCATCCAATATCAAAAACAAAACAAAAACTCTCCCGTTTCCTTACTCTAGTTTGATGGTGTTTTCTTTACTTAAACAGTTGAAAGTGGTACTGAAAAAATCGCAAATTTTCAGTTTATGTACTGAGTGAAAAAATACATTGCTGCCGATTTTTCTGCAACCCCAATCTAGTGAATTAAAAAAGTGGAAGTACGTTATTTTCCATTCGGAATTTCGCTTTGCTTCAATAAATTGTTGTCATCTGTGGTGATAAGCTTATCAACATCAGGAATTAAAACTAGTTTTTTTTTCTTTGCCATTAACTCACCGCTACCTGTTGGCATAGTCTGGTATTGCAATGACTAATAACGCTAAAAAAACGACATCGAAACAACTGGAATGCAGAAGCTGTAACAAAGCAATTGGACAATCCTTTCACATAATTCAATATAGCGGGGAATGCAAATATTGCTTTTATCTTTCGGAGAAATGTACTAATCTTACTAAGGATGAAATACAGTGTCAGCAAGAAGAAATCTGGCAATAAACGCAAGAGATTTAATGAAGATGTAATGAAAAAATTAGATAGTATTTCAACTCAAAAAAGAACATTTACAGCTAAAACGAGATGTTGAAACACTAAACAAAAACAAAAGGCGAGCCATTCAAGATTCGCTAAAAAACAATGTTGTAATAAAAGGATTATTAACCTTGAAAGACATCGACAACAAAGATCTCAAGAAATACACACTGAAAATAGCTGAGAAACTGGATGTTTTGTTTGAAGAAAATGTAATAAACTGTTATAAAGTTGGAAGGGACGAAAGTACTCAGTTGAAGGTAGCCTTCGCAGATTATAGATTCAGAAAAATGATTATGAAGGAGAGAAAAAAAGTAGAAATTAAAACTGATGATCTTGGTCTTCCAAACTCCAATACAGTTTATATTAACCATGATAAGTCTTTTGAAGATCAAAATCTGTTCAAACAGGCTCGTCAACTAAAAAAAGATCAAGGATTTAAATTTATATGATACAATGAAGGAAAAATCTTAGCTAGAAAATCAGAAGACAGCAATATTCTTCATATGAAAAGTGAGTCGTATCTTTCCTCCTTATTGGAAAAAAATAGATTCCTTAAATACTCGAAAACTTCGTATTCTTTACTTTAACATAAGATCTTTGAGAAAAAAATACAAATTGGATAATATTTGTAATTACACCATTAAGTACGTTAACCACACATCATTGCTCTTTCGGACACCTTGTTGAAAAGTTTTATTCTATTCCCAATTACTCAGCCGCTCATAACTGCCGTCCCACAAAAGTTGGAGGTGTAGCATTATACATCAGGAATGATCTTCATTATGGAGAAATTGAGATAGAATCACCAAAAAATTGTAATATCTATAAAAGCTTAGGGTATCAAATTTACGTTGTGTATAGGGCTCAAAAACAATGCAAATTGTTTTTTCGACTTTTGCAAAAAGTCCTGGAAAGTAGCCAAAAGTTAATTGTGATTGGAGATCTGAATTTGGATGTATCAAGATCAAGCAACATGATCAAACGCTTTAAGAACATTGTACTTGAAAATCACTATATTATTCAGAACACAAATAGAAGATTTATATCAACTCTCCGCAATACAAATAAAACCACTATAATTGATCATTTATTAACTCCAAAGTCAATCAAGAAGTGCAACATGATAACTACTGATACTGCAATATCTGACCATAAATTATTATACTCAAAAATATTCCTTAAATCAGAAGATAGGTGTGTAGAGAGATCAAAAGATAAGAAAAAGTTAAGTATAACCAATTATGACACTTTCACCTCATACCTGAAAGCAAACATAGAGACATCAGACGATTTTGACACGTTTATCGATATTGTGAAAAAAGGTAAAATGAAAAGCACTAGCACTAAATATCTCAGTACCCAAAACAGAAATGACTGGTACAACCTTAAAATACATTGCAAAATCAACCAAAGAGACAAGGCTTAAAAATGAGAAAACACCCCAATAATAGTACGTTTACGAAAAAATTTGAAGAACTTAAATTTGAATCAAAAAGTCTAAAAGAGAAAATTACAGTAGGCAAGTGAACCAGGCACAAAATAACATGAAAAAGTATGGCAGGTTCTCAATAACACTTTGAATAAATCCAAAAATAAATAAATAAACGAGGGATATCACAAAGCTCGTACTGGACAACAAGACTTGTGGGACAAAGGATGAAGAAGTAGCACATGCTCTCAATGACTACTTCTCTAATATAGCTAAAGATATGCAACGCAAGCAACGTTGCACCCTAAGGAAATTCAATGAGATAAGGTGCGACAGGTCAATTTACTTGAAGAAATGTACTGAAAAAGAACTTGATGGAATTATGAATTCATTAAATCCTACTTCATCGACCGGTGAGGATAACATCTCGTCTAAGATCGCTTGACAATATATCCCTTGATTAAGACGAAACTTTTAGAGCATATCAATAATGCACTGAGAAGTGGAAATTTTCCAACTTCATGTAAGGTGGCAAAAATAATACCGCTGTTTAAAAAAAGAAAACTATCGGCTATAGCTTTGACCTCTATGTTCTCAAAAGTTTTGGAAAAAGTTATAAAAAATAGGCTCGTTGGGTTTTTCAACATTTCCATGTACCAATATGAATTTCAGGAAGCCAGTTCTACTCGTAGTGCAGCGTTTGACCTTGTCGAAGATATTATTGATTCACTAGAAGAAACATTACATGTTCTAGCAGTTACTGAAAAAGCTCTACAGAATGGGAATTCGTGATCCAGCTTTCAATTTGATCAAATCATTTCTGTGTGGTCGGTCTCAGTTTGTGCAACTTAGTGGGTCGGTGAGAAGTTCAAAAAAGGTGTGTGATTCAGGGGTGCCACAAGGTTCGGTTTTGGTCCCTTTATTGTATCTCCTCTACGTTGAAAACTTATCAGAGGCAAATTTGAAGGCAAAATGTTACATGTTTGCGGACGATACTGTCTTATTATACGCTAGTAAAAGTGAAAAAAATTGGTGATTGATGACCTTGAACTTTTTAGTGATTGGCTGAGTTGCAATTTACTTACTTTGAATGAGGATAAAACAGTATTCATGAAATACCATAACAAAAACTCTCCACATGACTTTCAAGTAACAATAAATGATAAGAGTATCAGGCGAGTGTCATCTTTCAAATATCTTGGACTTGTCATAGATGAAAATTTAAGTTGGTCAGAGCATGTTGATGACATATTTAAGAAACTAGCAGGTATAATAAGTGCAAATAGCCTTTTCAACTCTTAAAAAAAAAATCAAAATATTGTTCTATAATGCTCATATAAATTCTATCTTTAAGTATCTTTTACCTATTTGGTCTAATACTACTGTTTTCAATTTAGCTAGACTTCAGAGGCTCCAAAATAAGGCAATTAAATTTCTATTCAATTGCCCATTTGATACAAGTACAGCATCATTGTACAAGAACACGAGCATTCTTCCTATTGATAAATTTATTGTCCTAGAAAAGTGTAAAACTATTTATAAAATGAAACATGGTCTCTTGAAGTCGAAGTATAAGATGGCTTCAGTATCTACTGTATATGATCATTTCACACGTAGTGGGGATACTATAGCACTAAAAACCATGAAAACAGAAAAAGGAAAAGGATCTCCTAGTTATTCCTGTATTACCGCCTACAATAGACGCCAATTTGTGCAGAGTGGAGTTAATCTGTCCAAATTCATTAAAATTTTGAAGGTGTATTTGAGTTAAATTTTTTGTTTATGCCTATTATTTAAGTATTGTTCTCTGTTTCTGAATTTATTTGTACTCTACGTTAACAACCTTTTAAGTAGGGTGATTTGTAGTTTCATCGATAAATAAAAAAAAAAAAAAATGCATCATATAAATATAATTCACGATTGCTTATCATAAAACTGTCATATACATAAAAATATATAAAATTGAACATCCGACAAGATATTTATTAGAATTCTATGAAAGAAATATGATTTTTCAAGTTTTCAACTTATTTAGATCATTTTAGGATTCCATACTTGAATAGGATAAAAGAAACCTTTATAGGATCACTTCCTTTATAGGATCACTTCCTTTATAGGATCACTTCCTTTATAGGATCACTTCCTTTATAGGATCACTTCCTTTATAGGATCACTTCCTTTATAGGATCACCTCCTTTATAGGATCACCTCCTTTATAGGATCACCTCCTTTATAGGATCACCTCCTTTATAGGATCACCTCCTTTATAGGATCACTTCCTTTATAGGATCACTTCCTTTCTTGCAGAAACACAATAGCTATAAAGTTCAAATTGAAACTAAATACTCTGGTCGTTAATTTCTTGCAACTGAGAGAAAAAAACAAACACTGTCAATTGAATTAAAACTTATAAGGCACTTTCCGTTCACCTAGAAACATGAAATTTGGCGAGAATCAGTGTCCTATAGTTCAGATATTAGATAAAATTCGAAAACTATGAAATTGTAGTTACATTGTGGCGGTTTATGTTGCATTTGGGTACGCACTCAACACTCCGAAGTAAATCAAAACCTATAGGCTACTTCGCGGTGACCTTGAAATGTGAAATTCAGCTCAGGAGAAAATCTGAAAACTATAAATTTGTAGTTTTATGGAAAAAAATAGTTATAATGTATCATAATTCACATTTTTCTAAGAAACACGTTCAGGTAGCGAATTGAAATTGATACCGAATACTCAGGTCGACAATCTCTTCCAGCTCTGAGAAAATCAAACTTCTAATCCAAATATACGTTTATGTTGCATTTTGCGGAATATTTTAACACTGTAAAAGGATCAATAGGTTTTTTGTGACCTAGAAACAAAAAATTCAATAAGAAACAGTGTGTGATAGGATGATAGATATAGGAAAAATTCCGAAAACTAAATTAGTAGTCACATCACGAATTTTTTTCTATTAAGAACATATTCACCCTTTTCTAAGATACCATTGAAGGTAAGGTAATCTGTGTGTAAATTAAACTTTGCAATCAACGCCATTGGAAAATACGGCCGCTTATGTTGCAACGCACTTAACACTCGCACTTATAGAATATTTCGCGTAGATCTAGAAACGTGAAATTCAGCGAGTAGAAATCTCTTTTAGCACAGGAAAAAATCCGAAAATTGCAAATTTGTTGTTGTAAAAAAATTGTTATAATGTATAATAATTCACCTTTTTCTAAGAAACACGTTAACGTGGAGAATTGAAATTGATACTAAATATTGAGATCTGTAATACCTTCGATCTGTGAGAATTTTTTCAAGTCAACATAACCGGGAAATACAGCGTTGATGTCGCATTCTCCTGCAAATTTTCACTTTTGCAAGAAAACTAAAAGCTATAGGGTTTACCTAGAATCATGAAATTTCACAAGAAGCAATGCCGTTTATCCAAAGTGAAAGGAAAAAACTAAAACTTCAGATTTGTAGTTGCATCACAAAAAAGATTGTGATAATGAACATAATTCTCCATTGCTCAGAAAAAATGTTTTAAAGCATACAACAGTAAGAAATTATAAGCATAATAAACGAAAGCTATGCGATAAAATAAATTAAATTAACGAAACACGGTTTGTTTTGTTCTAAGGACCTACAGTTTATATTGGATTCCGAACCACTCACCTATACCATGTAATGATAACTGCCATCACTCTGGATTACAAGATATCTGGCTTTCGATGGTTATGAGCTTAGCCATTAGGCCATGTTCTCAAGTCAATGTATATCTTTGCCAAATTCACTTTTTTGTTCAAGGACATCCATGACTCAAACTCGGATTCGAATCGATCAACTTGGCTAAGTAGTTCCAATATGCTTGTGCACTAACCGTGCAGCTATCGAGGCGGTCAAACACGGTTTCTACTAATGTTAGCAGATATTTGATGACAGATGTGCGGTGCTTTTAATTGTCGGAATACTAGAAATCATTGCGGTATCGGAGATTTTAAGGGTTGACGGCATTAATATTCATCAATTTCCTTAGTATGTTTTAACTATCAAAATAACTTCAACCTTCTACGGAATCCGCATTACGCAAGTCCGACTGGCACTTTTTTTGCATAATTCCGAAACTACCATAACCTAAGTTTTTTAGTCTCATCACTAAGAATATCCTATGAATTTTGTTCTTTTAATAACTGACAAAAATATTTCTGTTATTCGTTTCTGTATATTCCATTTGCTCCATTTTTTTTCTAGGCTTGGATCTGAGAAGGAGAAATAGTGATCCGGCTACAAACTTGATTACTGAAACTTCCGTAATTGAGCACACTCCACAAACAAAAATAGACTCCGATGACTTGCAATGGCGCAAAGCAAATGTCAGTTTTACTTTAGTGGGACATTCTTTCAGGAAAATTGCGAGAATTTCCAAAGATGACCTGTGCTCCTCATGTAATGAACATATGGATCAGTTTATAACACATGGCTACAAATGTATGAGATGTAAACAGTCATTTCACGCCAAATGTATTCAAAATAAGAAAGTATCTCCATGTGATCAACTGGCATCAAGTGTAGATAGTTCTAAAGGCGCTAGAAGAAAGCATAGGAAGCACTCGAGAACGCCATACGATCTTGTGAAACCTGATGAAGGAAAATTCAACCTGACTGGGACTTCATTATTCTCTGATAGCACGGATCAAATTATTAGTGGAAGTGAAGAGTTGCATTTGATGCAGCAATTCATCACGGAGAAAATTATGAAGATTGAAAGTGATATTGGTGAAAAGCCAAGTGAGGTAGATAGATTATTCAAACAAGCATTGCGTGAATTTAAGGACAATCTAGTTCAAATTTATAGTGCCAATAAACATGGGTTTGAAGTGTGTAATGTTCGATATAAAGACTTGATTTGCAATTTTCAACAAGCAATGGAAACTGTTTGTCAAAAAGAACAGAAAGAGAAAGACAAAGATTTCCCAGTGACAATGGGTCTGAATGCATTCAGAGGATTCATGAATGAATTCATGCTCACCAGAGCAGAGGAAAAACCAAGTAAAACTAAACGAAAAAAAGAGAAGAAAAGAAAACTTGAAACAATCAAATTCAAGGGTCATACTTTCCTTTTAACCATCATCAACATCCCAACAGCTTGTGAAATTTGTAATTCGTTTTTCATGTGGCCAATCGAACGGGGATTGGTATGCCAGTCATGTAAACTCACTTGTCATAAAAAATGTTATACAAATATACAAACAGTATGTGTGAAAGAATCGGTGCAAGGCGGCAATAATAAAGTATTTGGAGTACCTCTCGTCAATCTTATATCAGAAGAGAATAAAATACCTGTTGTAATCGAGAGGCTGCTTCATGTTATAGAGTTGAATGGTTTATACACTGAAGGCATATATCGTAAGTCGGGAGTTAGTTCAAAAATCAAAGAATTGAAGACTAGAATGGATGAAAACCCTAATGAAGTTGAATTTGAAAACTATCAAGTTCATGTTTTAGCCTCTGTATTGAAGAGTTTTCTGAGAGAGATGCCGGAACCCTTGCTTACATTTGAGTGTTATGAAAACTTCATAACTGCAGCGAATTTGCACGATCCTCAGGATCGTGTAACAACGTTGTATGATATTCTAAAAAAATTACCACCAATCAATTACGATCTTATGGAAAGATTAATGTTTCATTTAGCAAGAGTGGCCCTTCATGAAGAAGTTAACAGAATGAGTGCGGCTTCCTTGGCGATAGTGTTTGCACCTTGTGTGCTGAGGACTAACAAAGTGGTTCCTGCTCAAGATAGTTTACATGATATAGCAAACCAAACGCAATGCATAGAAACCATAATAAGGGAACAGCTGAAGAAAATTCGTAGCACATTAGATGATATCAACACTCTGGACACTGCATGTCAAGCTGCCAACAATCGTTTATCTTCGCTTCGAAGCTCTAAAGTGTTCAGTCCAGAAGAATTGTTACCTGCCAACCAGTCTTCTCAACAACAAGCTGAAGAAGAGGAACATCTCTTGGTGGATCATATTCAAGAAATCGAGAAGGAAAAAGAACATCTAACATCTACTCTGCCAACACTGACTCACGCAACATCTGATGACGATATGCTATCAACAGATGGTGATGGCAGTATGGATGATATTTCTTGCTTTGGTGAGCACAGGAAGGTAAGGATACCTGTAGTCAGATCAATTTCCGGCGGCGATTCTAGGCCGTCTCTTCTTCCTAAACTCAAAAGACAATCATCATCTGATGTGTGTGTCAAAGTAGTTGAAGACTGTGACGATTCTATCGTTGT
Source organism: Cryptolaemus montrouzieri (assembly GCA_013387265.2). Classification (NCBI taxonomy): domain Eukaryota; kingdom Metazoa; phylum Arthropoda; class Insecta; order Coleoptera; family Coccinellidae; genus Cryptolaemus; species Cryptolaemus montrouzieri. Next base: position 40,036,039 of record JABFTP020000124.1, on the reverse strand, counting down.
GTGAGAACGGTGTAAATATTCTATTCACAATCAGTTTCAGTTACATTCAAGAAGGTTGAAATTATCAAGATTATTTGAAAATTTTTAGCAATGCTTTTGAAATTTGATGTATAAGTTTTATATTTTTTTTCAAAATGAAATAGTTTTTTAAAAATTATCCCTTTAAGATCAATCTCCATTATCTTCAAAATGTTTGTTCTCATACAGTTCTTACTAATTATACAACATGTTGGTCCAACTGGAAAGTTGCTACAGAATGAGGATATACTACTTTTCTAGTTTGTACCGAAATTTTAAAATTTTTATTGACACATGATAAAAGTGCAGTTCATTACATTTTTGAATTTGAAGAAGAAACTTATGCATCAAAAAACACAGCTCAATTAAACCTAGGACTTATTCTCTCATTTTTTAAATCCATATATTCATTTGTGAAGCTCATGCACTTTGCGAATTGTTTTTATATTGTAGTAGGCTTTATTTTAAATATTCATGGTAGAGTGAAATTTATACTCTAGTCTACTTATTGGACGAAATTTATAATATAAATACCTGATAGCCATCAATCAATTGCAAAAATACAAGATTACTTACAAAGATATTTAGTTGGTGGTTTTGTTTCAGCAATCAAAATTGTTTTCATTAGTTTTTCTTGTTAATGTAACTGAATACTTTTAATAAATCTGTTTTCATGTGTGATATATCTTCACATCTTTGTTCATGTAATATATCTATTCTTTCCCAGATTTTAATATGCTAATATAAAGTGATATTGATTAGACGCGTGGACGGGACAGTACCATGACATTTAGTAATGATTATACGTTTTAACCAAATTGGAAGCGAAATTGGAAAGTTGTGATCATTTAATAATGTACTATTTTACTAGGCAGGGTAACTGTTCACTAGTAGTAAAATATTATTGATACGTTCTAGTATAAGATTACTGTAATTGAAAACGCTTAACTTTCATTATGACTTTTCAAAATCTCTCAAATAAAAATTTTATTACTTTGTATATTATACTGTTTAGATGGTCCGTAAATTATCATGCATGCATCAAAAATTATGATTCTTTCATAAAAATTCAAAATTTATTTTGATGATGAACCAAGGTGTCTAATGAATTATTTCAAAATCAAAAATTCTTCTATAGTACTCAAATAATTAGATGATTCCTGTAAGAAAAGCCAAAAATGACTTATAGAAAATATGCCCGCATTTTTCTCAAAACCCATCATCTTGTTTTGCAAATTTAAATATCACAAGGTCTTTATCAGTTCAGATAAATTTTATTACTCAATCATTTTAATAATAGTATTAAAATTCTGCGAAACATATGCTTTATGATTCAGAATATATTTTCTCCAAGTAATCTTTGAAAATATATTGATCAAATTTTTCCATATTCTCAGTTGTTTCTTTCATTTTTACTTATTTCTGAATAATGTTTTAAATCTTATCAAATGAATTCCAATGAAATAGAATGAACAAGTTTAGTAAGCTTTCATTCATTGGATTATATCTGTATTATACATTGATGTTATCCGTAAGTGGTTTTGGACCATTCTTTATTATCGTTTCAGCAATAAATTGATGTTGAAATTATTAAATAAACTGAAGAATTAATATTGATGTTAACATTGTTGTTGATTAATAAAACCTAAATTCATCATGAATGGGTAATTCGAATATTTCTTACACTATGTTTCCTTTTTGTGAATGTAAATATTTACAGATTTCAAAATTTCTCAGTATGAATACGAAATGTGTCATCAAGGAACCAAATCTATTACCTAAGATATAGGATTCTTTTTGCTGACAAAATCATTGCCATTTTGCACATATTAACTTGTCTGTTACTTCAAGGTTGCATTCATTTACAAAAAAATTATAGAGTGAGTATTTTATAGAAAAAATTTTTTTAACTTCCTGTTAACTTTTATAAAATGTTTAAATAAATACTTTATTGGTTTTTGTTTATCAATGAGTTCATAAACAAAGATTTTCATGTATTATTAAATATATCTTAGCTTCTGTCTAGGAGTCTGGTTTTTGTCGCAGACGTCGACAAGAACACCAACAGCCACATGTATGGCTAAATTCTTTTGAGTATCCTGATTATGGTACTACATACTGCACTTTCGTACTGATCATTAATTTTTTATATGGCTCTATTAAATGTAATGACAAAGACTAAACTGTAGTCTGTAGTTTCATATTGAGATGTTGAATGTCGTCACAGTTGATATTGCTTGGTCCTCTTTAAAACCAGTTTTTTTTTCCACTAAAGTATTTCATCATTTTACGAATAGTTCCCCCAGGAAAAACGATTTCTTCATGAATTCTAATTATTAATCAGTTGTACAATACACAGTTATTGGGAATGTGCCTCCCAAAAATATTAAAAGCTTTTCTGCATGCACAATTTGATGCAATTCGAAGAACAAAAACACTGGGAACCAGTGCTGTTTTAAATATTCGAAACTTCCAAATGAAAAACACATTACTTGTCAGTTGCATATCATTTCATTATAATTTCATAAGTTGTCTGCAAGTTGTTTTTATGATGAACTAGAAATAAACATTTCAGATCAACTAAAGTAACATCACTGATATGTTTATATTTTTATGAGTAGTTGAAAGAATATTTAAAATCCAAAACAAAAAATATTCAACTTGGTAATAATTGGGTATGAATAATCGTTTGCGAAAACATATGTCATGTAAAATCTTTTTCAAAAAATTTTTAAAGTTACTTCATATGTGAGGAATTTTCCTAACAATTCTTTACTAATTAGAATGAAAGTGAAGTTAATGTAGTACTCTGATTATATAATTTAAAAATTTCAAGATGGATGGCTGTTTAGCAAGTAGATAATTCTTCCGTATCTCAATTTCAGAACATTAAAAATCTTCCTTTTTTATTGTTCATATTTTGAAGAATAATGAGTGCAATTTAATGTATATTTTTGAATATTAAGAATATTTATTAGTAACTATTTATTAAAATTATCGACCCTTAATGTTCGGAGGTTTTAATGCAGATAATAATTTATTTGAAATGTATAATGAACAACAGTTATGCTTTCTGTATCATCACATATGTTACTTTTCAATAATAAGTGAAATAAATATAATTGCATTTCTTGAAATGTCAAATAAAACTTGTATAATGAAAATATTTCTTAACCATTGTGACTTGCTTTAATTTTTCATTGAACTAACCTTTTACTTAGAAATTTTAATTTTTACATTTGTATAAAAGTTAAAACCCAATAGAATCATTCCAAATTTGGGATACTCTTGTACTATGATGAATGGTTAATTAAATGAGAGTAATGAACTGATCCTCAATTTTATTTACCAATTTCAATGATTGGGCATTTCAGAATGTGACTGACTATTTTTCCTTGATTAGATGTTGGTTAGTTAAATGTTCATATCTAAATTGATAATTTTACCAAATGTTAATGACAAATTTGTTTATATCAACAAATAATAAAACAAATGTCCTTTGTAAATAAAAAATCACTATGAATATTATGAACAAGTTGTTTTATCTACTCCAACTGAAGTTTTTGAACTATGTTTGATTATGATATCTATTGAAAGTATCTGGAGTGGCAAGTTACATAGACCAATGTTACATATTGACATTGCATATGACTATCTTATTGCACTTGATGCAGTTTATTGTTTGCCCTTGTGTCACAGAGTATTTGAAAGCGCGTTCAATAGACCATAATCATCTTGCAAAGTATTACATATATGATTGAATGGTTTATGTCAAAATACTTGGAAACAGTGGGTGGGGTAAATAGGTTAATCCATATACCGTGATATTTTGAACTCTACTCTTTATTTTTTTATGAATTGAGCAAATTATTTGGTGATCTGATGGAAAGTATCAATGCCATAGTAGGTACTGTTTTCTGGATATCGGATGGAAAGATGTATACACTATGTTATTGTTAATTGTTGATAACTAAACAGAACTGTTTTGCTCAGTTTGCGCGGTGAATTTCAACCTTTAAATTTCGATTTTTGAATTTTATCGAAAATAATATCCTTTTGGAAAAATCTGAGCGAGTTTTTCCTGGAGAATCGGTGTTTTCTGGCCGTAATTCGGCGTGAATTCATCGTTCCCTGCAATAATTCGTACTGTATTCAAGTTTTTTATGAGACTCTTGGTCTTCTTATCACTATCATCTGGGGACTTTGATAAAGCATTGTGTTCATTTAAGGGTTCCTGTATACTGTGCGGACCTGGTCTATCAGTCGAGTTGTGTAAAGAGTGGAAATTATGAGTGTCAAAAAATGTCCTAAGTGTGATAAATTTTTAGGGAAGAAGGCATTCAAAATTCAGTGTAGCGGATCATGCAACTTATGGTTCCACCAAAATTGTGCAGAGGTTTCGGAGGAGATACTGGAAAAGATAAGGTCTAACAAGTTGAAATGGGTATGTGGGGATTCTTCTGAATCAGGTGATGAGATCGAACATGTGCCTTCGGAAGCTCGAAAGGGGAAGATCCAACATTACGCGACATCATGAATAAACTTATTAGCATGGAAACGCCAATAAATCCCTTGAAGCAACTCGAAGAACAGGAATCAAAATATGCCAAATTTGAAAGGGAAAATGTGGTGATTTATGGTTTTCCCAAGGGACAAAATGTAAAAATGCTAAGCAAATCGGTAATTAGGATTGGGGAACTGTTAGAGGTGCCCATTGTAGAAGGAGATTTCACATGCAATACAATCTCGGGCGACTTTTCCGAGACTCGTCAACTTCTCATGGTGATTTAAAGAGTGCTGACGTTGGAGTGGACAACTGCAACAATATGCTTTTCATCGACGACGACTTGACAAGGGAAAACAACAGGCTCTATTACGATACCAGAGTTTTCAAGAAGCAACTACCAATTTGCATGAGTCACTGATGGAAAAATATTACTCAAGAAGAATTTCAATTAAAAAATTACCGAAGTTACCTCACGGAGTGTACTTGAAAGTCTGAAGTCCAATTTGACTAAAAACGAGACTGAGAATGCATTTTATAAATTCAATTCGATTCTATATGTCTAGCAGAGACTTGGTTATCAGGTGCGATGGGTGTCAGTGAATTGTTCTGTGATGATTTGGCTGTTTTTCGTTGTGATAGAACCTCTAGAAGGGGAGGGGGTTGTTTAATAGCTGTGAGAAAATATTTTAAGTGCGTTCAGATAAACCTAGACCCTTTGCTGACTGAGGTTCCGTCAATAAAGGCGTTGGCATGTAGATTCGGTTTGAAGTTGTCAGATTTGTATGTATTTCTATTTTATATCCCGCCTACGACTTCTGCAGACCGCTATGCTATGATATGTGAGTATTTAGAATTATTTGAAGAATTGTATGGCAAAAATATTTTAATTTTGGGTGATTTTAACTTGCCAAATCTCCATACTTCTACTTCGATGTCGGAAGGTATGGGCTCCAATAACTCTGTTTATGAGTTAATGAAAATTTTTGAGTTGGATCAGTCGAATCACGTACTCAATGCGAGTGATGGTATACTTCACCTCGTCTTAGTTAATTTTAGTTGTCGGGTGGACCATGACTTTTCACTATTTGTGGAAGAGGATGGGTATCACCCTGCATTAATTTGTCACTTAGCTCTAGAACCAGAGGGTTCTTTCGGAATTCGAACTTTGAGGCCTTCAATTTTCGTAAAGTGAACATAAATAGGCTCTGCGGCGATTTGATGGTCGAAGATTTTGATGCACATTTGAAATTGAAGATTTGGACTGCAGGTAGACAATCTATACAAAAAGTTATATAACGCAATTCGAAAATCTGTTCCAGTTTATAAAAGGCAAACAAGGTCATTCCAACCTGGTACGATGGGGATATAATTGCAAATATCAAAGAAAAATATAGAATGCATAAAAAGTTCATAAAATCTAAAAATGATAACCATCTTGAATTGAATACCGTGAGGTGCGAAGAATTGTCAAAGTGAAAATAAAGTGCGCATATAAAAAATATCTAAGCGAAATGGAGGACAGTTTTGAAAGGCAACCTAAAAAATGTTGGTCATTCATACGCAATGAAAGTAAAAAGGAAGAAATACCAGCGTTAGTGTTTTATAACGGAAAAGAATCGGGGAATCCACAAAGCATCGTGCAGGCTTTCGCCGATTTTTTCGGTAGTGTATATGACGGCGATCGATTGGACGAAGAGTTCAGCATGAATGCCATTACAGAAGGGTTAAGTGCTGGGGCTGTGGGTCTTTCAGGCTCTCTAGTCATTCCAAGATTCACGGACCTGGATGTTATCAAAGCGACTAAAAATATGAAAGCAAAGACAAGTTTCGCCGATGACGGCATCCCGAACTCTGTGGTGAAGGAAATTATTCATTTGCTGGCCACTCCCTAAGTAAAATCTTCAATATGAGTTCTCAAAAAGGGCAGTTTCCATCTCAATGGAAGACAGCGAAAATCTGTCCTATTTTCAAGAGCGGAGATAAGTCTAACGTATCGAACTATCGTCCAGTTGCCCATCTTAATTCGTTTTCTAAAATATTTGAAATCCTCATCCATGAGTCACTATCTTTTCAGCTTGAACATGTCATCTCAGATCGACAACATGGGTTTAGGGAGGGGCGGTCAACGGTCACAAATCTCGTTTGTTTCTCAGAGTATGTCACTGAGGTTTTTAATCGTGGCGGTCAAGTAGATGTGCTACTCACCGACTGTTCCAAGGCATTCGATCGCCTGAATCATCTGATTCAGCTTAGGAAAATGTATCGCATAGGCTTTTCTCCGTTACTATTGAAGTTTTTTCATTCATATTCGACTGGCAAAAAACAGTATGTTATATAATGGATTCAAATCTAATGAATTTGAAGCTCGTTCGGGGGTTCCCCAAAGATCCGTTTTGAGTCCTTTTCTATTTACAATCTTCATAAATGATTTAATAGAAACCATTCAAGTTGAGGGAGCCGCCTTCGCAGACGACTTCAAATTGTTTTCTGAAATAGGTGCAGCCGAAAACTCTCTAAATCTTCAGCATGAATTGACTCAAGTTCATGAGTGGTGTACAGAAAATAGGCTGCCCTTAAACGTGTCCAAATGTAAGATTATGATTATCACACGCAAACACTTTCCGATTCTTTGCCCATATTCAGTGGGTAATACTGAGCTGTAGGGATATCGGGGTACTTTTCAACTCTGAGTGGGCTTTTGGAGATCATGTTGTCGAAGTTATTCTGGCGGCCAAACGAATGTTAGGCTTCATTTTACCAAAATCCAGAAGTTTTCAAAACGTTGAGACGCTCAAGGGACTCTACTTCGCTTTCGTTCACTCAAGATTAGAGTATGCCTCTATGGTATGGGATCCCCATCATGTTAAATATGTTTCTTTATTGGAGGCTGTCCAAAGGACTTTTTTGGAATTCATTTCGTTCAAGTTGGATGGAGTTTATCCCTACCGTGGCATATCAAATTGCATTCTCACCACACGCTTTTCTGTGATAGAACTTGCTAATCGAAGAAAATTCTTAAGTTGCATATTCCTGTTCAATCTGGTCAATAACATAACAAAGTATCCATACCTGCTTGGACAGATAAGGTTTTTAATCCCGAGAGTCATGAAAAGGAACCAAATGAAATTTTACGGCACAAGCGCATCAACTGATATCTATTTCAATTCACCAATAAATCGCAGCTGTCATTTCTACAATACCATCGCGTCCTTTGCGGACTTTTCGCACAGTAAAAACAATTTTCGGAGAGAACTCCTGACAATTTTGAGTTCTAACCCTTACGAAGGGTAGAACTATAAAATCATTTTTTTAACTTTTGTAATAATAAAAGAGATATATGTTACTCATCTTTTTTAAGTATTTTGGTATGTATTTCAAATTGTATTTAGTTTAGGTTCATTTAAACTATAATTTCTAATGTATCATTTTCTATCCCTAAATGGGAGAAATCTTGTCGGGCATGTATTAATTAAATAAATAAATAAATTTTGTAGAGCAAGTAAACAGATGTTTACAAGCTTGATATAATTGAATGAACAATATTAAATATGAAGCATATCAATAATACTCTTGAATGTTCTGAATAATACAGAATAGAAGAAAGGAAACAAGCGTTTTTGAGAAAATCTAAAAAATATTACTTGAAAAAACATTTGGCAGAAACACTAAAATCGAAAAATAATTTCAGAAAGTGAGATCTTGCTGTAAGATTTATTTCATAATCAGACGGTAAATAAACAATATTGCCTGAGCGTTATGCGGCGTTTGAGAGGGCAAATTCTTCGAAAAAAGCCAGATTTGTGGAGAGAAAACTTATGGATTTTGCACCACCTCACAAGGTTAACATTGGGAATGAACTCAACAAATACTATCGAACAACCACTGTATTCAACTGACTTGACTGCAAATTTTCTAATTCCAAAACTCAAATTACCACTTCGAGGTAGTCGTTTTGAATCGATAGAAGACATAACAGAGAATTCGCGGGAAACTGAAGTCGATTCCGGAAAAGCATCGAAAAATTTTTTGATGATTGGATTATTCGTTGGCGTAAATGTATTAATTTGGAAGGGGCCTACTTTGAAGGCGATACAATAAATTTGAATGAAAAATAGATATTTTGTGTTTCATTGGCCACTTCCGGGTACTTTTTTGACATAATAAATGTAAATACAAATTCATGGGTAGTAACTTTTCAGGGCAAAAACCTCTACCAGATAACATATATGGGGTTGCTCTAGAAGGGTGACCCTGTATATATGCCCGGCTATACAATGTTATAATTGCTTGAAATGCGGTCATACAACAAATGGTTGTGAAAGCAAAAAAAAAGTTGTAGGAGTTGCTCTCAACATCACAATGAAGATGAACGTGAATTAAGTGATAAACCAGTGTGCGTTTTTGTTCTGGTAACATGCTTCCACAGATAGATCTTGTCCCGAGTTTATTAGGCAAAGAGAAATTTATAACACAATAGCTTCAGAAAATCTGTCTCACTTTGAGGCGATAAAAATAGTTAGAAAAAAATGTCATAAGCCCACATCAACAACCTCAGATATTCCCAGTTTTAACATCGGAATCAAAGCAAACTCTTGAACCCCTTTGTAATAGAATTTTATAATAGACGACTATTATAAGAGACGTCTAAAGAAAAACCTTCCCATGTAAGCATTAACAAAACAGAAATCGCTCAAATACAGGTTCCAGGATATTAAAAAACGTCCCACAGGGAACAACTTGTTAACTATTCCTCTGATTTTGCACCAGCGAGTGTTCTAATGAATAATAATATTCACAAATCTAAAACAGTAGACTGGAATGACCAAACAATACAGGCTACGGTAATAGCTGATAAACTTAATTACTGGTAGAAGCGATGAATATACTTCTCGCAAAAGTTATATGTGATATTAATTCAAATGAAAGAAAATCCTAATCTAATCTCAAAGTTACACTGCATGGGGAACATTTAATTTCTGACAATGATGACTCAATTGAATAATACAAACAATGTTTTTATAACAATGAAAAAATAGATACTGTCCAATAAAATATAAGATCGGTTGAATCATATCTAGATAATTTAAAATTGAAAGATATGCAAGCGCATCCCAGAATAATTCTCCTTATGAAGACTTTCCCATATGAAAATATTATCTCTAAGATTAAGAGAAAGCAATGTGGAAGGATTAGCCATCTTCGTAGATAAAAATATTAAATATAAAGTTATAGATTTCCCATATATAGATCTTTCATCAAGAGTACAAATACGAGATATCTGCATTTTAGGCATCTTCATAATAATTTTTTTTCCAATAGATACAGTATGCAGTTCAAATATAATTAATGCAATTTTTCCTTATCTCATTCCTCCTTTTATTATGTATGGAGACTTTAACTCACAAAATCCTCTATGGGGATCAGGTCGAATCAAGAGTAATGGTAGAAATATGACAGAATTCATCTCTCTGAACGAAATTTCCTTGTTTAATAATGGTACTTCAACTAGAGTGAATAATCCGAAAGAATCCCAAGTACTGAAACGTTGCAGAACTTTCCATCTGATCCTCAGAGTAGCCCTGAATTTGTTGTGGTAAGTTCAGAATGATCCTGGATTCAGCGATCACCTCCCAATTTCAATCGAATTCTTGAATTTCAATTTCCACTAGTAAGAATCAAAACAAATAAAGCAGATTGGGAAGAATTTAAATCACAAGTCAATAAAAAAATAACTGAAATCCCTCCAAGAAATCTAGAATCTTTTCAGAGTATCATTCTTAAAGCGGCGGAAATTCGATTCCAAAAAAAAAACCTTATAAATCGTCAAAAATTTGCAACTCATTGGTGGAATGAAGAGTTAACGCTCACAAAAGAACAAATAAACTCGACTTATCAACAGTGTATGAATAATCCTACCATGAATAAGTATATTGAAGCTAAGAGAGCTCAGGCCAGAGCAAGAGCTCTCATAAGAACAAAAAAAAAAGGAAAAAAGGAACAACAAATTTGAATGGGAAGGATAACAAGTCGTTATGAGCGAATGTTAAAAATTTAGGACGGATATTAGTCAGAATGTGTCAATAAAGCCAGAACAACTAGGGGCCAAGAAATCCCCAGTCACAAAACTTTATCCTTCTATAATTTCTATCCCTCCAAAACAATATAAAGTACCCAACTCAATTCCTGTAGCTAAAATAACAATATCCGAACTCATCTATAATATAAGAATTAAAAACTCAACTGCCTCGGGTTTAGATGGTATTTCGTATACGATTATTAAACAGCTCCGAATCCTAGCCAAACCATGATTATTGGAAATCTTCAACGATATGCTTGAAACAGCTAAGTAGCCTCAAAGCTACAACACTCATTGATTCTACCAATATGTAAGCCTCTGAAATCACCAAATTCAAGCGTGAACTATAGACCAATGTCTCTAAGTTTATGTCTGCTGAAAATATGTGAATTAATTCTCGCAACTAGACTTGGGATGGTATATGAGTCACACATAGATTCGAATGAGCTTCAGTTTGGATTCAGAAAGGGCAGATTAATTAATAATGCACTCACATTCTTAACATCATCTATTTACATGGCTTTTGCCAACAATGAAGTGATTCTTATAACCCTTGTAGACATCAAAGGCGCTTATGATAGTATAATTTTTAATATACTAGGTGATGACCTAATTAAGGCTAATACATCTTCCAAATTGATAGAAGTACTTCGAAACTTAATTACGAATCGCAATTTAATTTTTTAGACCCATATTCAGGTAGAACTTATAGGACTAAGTGTCGCAAACATAGGTCTCGCCCTGGGGTCTCCTTTGAGCCATATCCTGTTAAATTTCTTTCTGATGGATATAACCAATAGGTTAAGAATGAAAGGGATCAATATCCTTAAGTATGCAGACGAGGTAGCTATCATCGCTTCAGGTGATTCCTTCAGAACTTCCTTTAACACAATGCAGGCCGCTCTTCGGGAGTTTGATGAATGGTACTCCGATAAAGGACTCCAAATATCTCCAACAAAACAAAGGCTATCTACTTGAATAAGACAGAGAGGTAGAGCATTCTACCCCCATTAAAGTAAAATATCAATAATATTCCATGGGTAGAACAAACTAAATACTTAGGAGTAACTAATAACATAACTAGCTGTAAGACCATTTTTAGACTATGGAGGTCTGATTCTAAGTAAATACTCTAGAACAGTAATAGAAAAATTTGACATAATCCAACAGACTGCAATTAGAACAGCACAACAAATATAGTTTTAGTGGAAGGCAATGAACTTCACTTGAAATATAGAAGAATAAGGCAAGCGGTGAAATATGTAAGTATTCTTGTTAGAATCAAAAATAATCGAGTCCTCCGTAAAATTAACTCTATACCCCTTTGCCAAACGCTTGGACAGAATTGGTAGTTCTAGCGCTAAGATTCATCAACCAGAATGCGATAGAATCGGATGACAAACTGCCATGTCATAGAAACTCCCTAATTACTCATTATAGTAATATAGATTATTTTGACCTAGGTTTGAAGAAGTTTGAAGTAGTTCAAATTTTTGGAAAAAGTATGTCAGAACTTTCCAAAATATAACAAAATTTACACTGATGCTTCTAAAAATGAGGAAAGCGCTGGGATAGGGGGTTTCAGCTCTCTAGGTATATCATTTTAGTCAAACTTACCCCAGTATATTTCAGTATGTTCAGTTGAATCATTAACCATTTCAAAAGCAATATCTTTCATTCGCAACCTAAATTTTAGAAAATGTCATTGTAACAGATTTTAAAACCGCTCTTCCATACTGTTCTCATATGGGTACCAAGGCATACAAATATTTATGGTAATGAAAATGCAAAGTTAGGTTACAATCAAAATCTAAAGGAAAGAACAGTTATTTAAGGAGACGCATATGATTTTTCCCTTCTTATACTGAAATAATTTGGAAAGAATGAGGTGAGGAATGGACTAATATCGGGAAGGAAGAAGGATTAATATACAAAACATAGAAATAAATTAAGAAAACACCTTGGTATTTGAATTTTGAATTTCAATAAACTCTTGTGATAGTATTATGTAAAATTTAATTTTTTATTATCATCATTGGTATTTTAACGCCAACCTCCTTAGAGAGATCACTACGATATGTAGACTAAAATCCAATCGCTGCTCATGTCCTAAACACTTATTCGAAATAAGTGTGTTGGACTCTGAGAGAGTGCCCTATTAATATATAAAACTGCAATTACTTATATACTTTTTCATTTAAAAATACATAACGGCATTGAAGGCCCCTTGAATATCACACAAGTTATATTTATTGATGATATAGGTGTCAGAAATTTAATAGTTAATTTTCTTGCAGCATCTAACTTAACTTAGCTCAACTTTACAACTGTAAACATTAGTTCAAACATTACACCTGGAAAAGACCTGTCCACTAACCAATGCGATGTGTTGTCTTAAATTACATTAGTGGGAGTCAGTGTATTGTGCTCTTGATTCCATCCCCTCATCCATAAAACCCGATGCCAAAAAAAAACGATCTATAGTACATTTACTAACAAAACTATAAAATTTCTCTTACCTGAAATAAAAATCTGGTAAGAATAGAAGTAATGGAATTAAAATGCTGGGTATTGTTAAATACAAGTCCATTGTGGTGGAGATTCAGCTATAAGATAGAAACTTGTGTAAAAGACCAATGAAGTCGAGCACATAGTAAAAGAAGTGAAGAAAAAGAGGACTGTTCTGTGCGTGAAACGTGGCATTTTGAGATACATCTCTGTAATCTCTGTCTTCCGCACGTGAAGAGAACATTTAAAAATTAATTAAAAAATAGTTCCTAACCTGGTGCTTCAGCGTGGTAACTCCTTTTACTATAGTTCTCATTTTTCTATTATTTCCACTTGCTGATGAGATTTTATTCAGTTTTTTCAGACTTTAACTGTATTAGGACGTTTTCAATGTACACGTGTATGGAACTAATCTTAATCTATGTTGTCTTGTTGGTTTCAATCGCTGTATTTATAGAAGAGCAGTATAATGACTAGAGATGTTTGAAACTCGTGTATTTTCCCAATTTATGAAAGCACTATTATTTATGCCACATCACATTGGACAGATCTCACAGAATCCAACCCTAACCTCAAAGTTAGTCTCATGGTTTTATATATATATATATATATATATATATATATATATATATATATATATATATATATATATATATATATATATATATATATCCACCAGCATCTCTCAATCTAATGTTGAGTATTGTTTTAAGCTATAATCTTTTTTCAATAAAATTATAGGTAGGTTATGAAATGAGTTTTAACGAAATTCAGTGAAAGCAATCATTAAAGCAGGAATAAGAGATCTGGGAAAGGAAGTCTTTGTAAGGCAGATCTCCCTCTTTTCATCCAATGTTTTACCTTGAATGAGGTAAACTTACAAATAATCTTCCCCATGTAACTGTGGAAAAAATCTCAGTGCAAAAGGAGAGATTTAGGAAATGATTTTTATTTTGCTTATGATATTTTTGTGGTGATATGTTGAACCTGTTTAGCAAATAACTAGTTCTTACTAATTTTATATAATTATATAAGATTATTTCTTGAAAGATATTTACATTTTGTGGAATGTAACGAGTACATAAGTAACTAGAATTTATTAAGAAAGAAATGTTCATATAGATGATCAATTTTACAGGATATAGAGAAATTCATTTGTGGAGAAGGAAGGATCTGGGAAAAGTAAGCATTAAACATGTCCCAGATCTTTCCTTCTGCATCATTGTGTTATTTCATCATATGGTTTCAGAGGTAAACAGAAATCCGAATTGATCAGAATTTTGATATAGTTATATCCACTTGTATCTAGGTCATGCCGATGTTGCATTTGTAGATATTTTTATAGGATGAGACGAAGGAATTTATATTGGAAAGCAGTGGAAGTAAATTAATCCATTAGTGAAGAAGGAAAGATCTGGGGAAGAAAGGCATTTTACGTCATTTTTCTTTATCCTCTCCCAGATCTTTCCTTCTGCATCAATGTATTATTTCATCAAATACTGAGGTTTTCTATTTGGATAAGGTAAAATGTTTAAATTACTTGTTAGGTAATAACAAAAATGGTTACAATAAACAAAAAAATTATAAAAAGTTTATTCATTTTAAAAAGTATATTTATTTCAAAGTACAGTAGAGAGTTCAGTGCATTAATTTCTAGATATATTGAAAGTACTTCTTATGGAAGTTAATATTTGCTTTAGTATAGGTACATTCTCTTTATTCATGGAATTTGCTTCATCAACTTTAATTAAAAACAATTCTAAAACAAGAGAATCTTTCACTGAATGACTGTTTGCTGATGTAGCTTTCAGTTTTGTAACTTGGATAAACTCATTCATTAAATAAAAAGTGGTATTTTGATTAATAATTGAAATAGTTTTGTTTTTCATCTTTTGAGTTTATTACCAGATTATTCAACAGAGAAGATAACTTTTAAGAACTTAATACAATATGCAATTAAATTTGTGAGTAGAGAAGCTCTTCATAATTTCATTTAGAAAATTGGAAAACCCAATTCCCAATAGCAGTGTAACAATGTTTTAGAATAACATCTCACATTAGTCACACTGGCGTATTTTACGCTCTGAATTTGAAAAATGAAACTCTGAAAGTACGTACGACATTTAAAGTAGATTTGTTTTCTCCATGCTAGGCGTAGCCTAACTATCAGAAAAGAGTTGTTAAAAATCGAACTATGCGATATCCGGCAAAAATTGACGTCGATCTTCGGATCGAAGAATGCAATGCATTCTTTAGTAATTTTCTTTGTAGAATTTGATGGTGTAGTAAAATTTTCAATAAGTGAAACGATTTGTTAACAGCTCTTCCTGCACGGCTGCCTTATGGGCAGCACTCAGGTTATTTGGCCCATTGTGCTTGCCGTGTTGTGTTATTTTGTTATTAGTCTTGCAAAAACTTGTTCATGAAGTTTGCAAGACTGTTGTAGGGGGCCTCCTGGATCATACGGGCGCTAGGAGTTTCAGCGCCCAAGGTGTTCTGTCTAGTCATTCGAAAAGTATATGTTCCGTTGTTTCGTCATTTTCTAGGCAACCACGGCACTGTGGTTTCCGATAGTGACGTGCTGGTGTTTATTGAGTTTGTTGTCCCGTCAATGGGCCAACTACTATCCCAATGGACTTTTTATCTAGGGACAATAGTTCATATACCCTCTTCTTCGATTGTGGCCCCTTTATGAGCCTTTTTGAATGTCTCAGTCCCGAGATGCCTGTCCAATAGTTCAGGACCTCGGTGGTGTTCCAGTTTTGAAAGGAGAGCACACGGGTCCACGGAATGGTCAGAATAGGTTCTGGTCCCATCGGCGTAACAGCTGTTGCCTTTTTGGCAAGGCTGTCTGCTATCTCATTTCCTTCGATGCCCCGATGGGGCACTAAAGCAGAGTAACTGTAGCATTGAGTTGAAGTGCTGCTTTGCATTCGTCAACTAGTTTGGATGTAACCTTCGTTTCTTTCAGATATCCAAGGGCATTCTGGCTGTCAGAGCGTATGTAGATGTATGTGTCTCTGTAGGTTTTCCTGTACACACCGGAGAATGGCGAATATTTCTGCGTGTTTTACGGTGACATGGTCTCCCAGAGCAATCGTAATGTTTGCCATGAAGCCGTGAACGCCGATGCCTGCATCCATCCCGGTTTTGGACCCGTCCATGTGGGATAAGTAATGCATGGGGTGTGGTCCAAGGGCTCGTCAAAGTGGTGGGTGGCCATCGTTTGATATCTTGTGAGAAGGTGAGGTGGGAGTTCTCTGATTTTCTTGAGGGATGCAGTGTTCAGAAGTTAGATTTTGGTCCCTCTACATACCTCTTTTCCACAGTCTCGACCACTATGTGTAGTGGAAGACATTCCATACAGGCCGTGGGTGTGAATTTCAACGCTGCCGTGACTGTTAGACATGCTAGCCTTTGGATCTTGTTTATTTTGTTCCGTTTTATTTCCTTGTCCAGTGCAGACCACCATACGGCAGGCCCAGAGTGTGTTTTGCGCTCTTCGCGCTTGTCTTTCGATGTGATATTCCCAATTTCGTTTGGCGTCAAGCATCGCACCTAGATATTTTACTTGTTTTACTAGTGATAGTGTTTCATTAAAGAGAATGGGTGCCTTGAAAGGCGGTAATTTCCTTTTTCGAGTGAATAGAATCATGTCTGTTTTGTTTGGATTAACAGACAGGTCGTTCTCTCTGCACCATTGTTCGGCCATTTGCAGAGCGTTGTGCGCAACGTCGCATATGGTGCTGAAGTTTTTTTCACGAACAAGGAGGACGAGATAGTCGACATAAATCACCGCCCAGTATCGGTAAGGGCCGCCAGGAGCCCATCCAGCACGAGGTTCCAGAGGAGGAGATAGTACTCCCCTCTAAGGATATTCCCTGCTGGCGGTCCCCCGGACGGTCGACTCGCCGAGATGAGCCTCGACAGCAGATGTCCCATCCACCTTTGCCGTGGTGTTGTCTACTCCTCTATTAACGATAGCTTCATCTATCGACTTATAAAGTGTTGTGTTATTCCTAGAGTGACTTCGCCTTTCTCCAATCATTTTTCAATATACCCTACTACAGAGTGTAGTGCTGAGTCGACTGATCTACCTTGCTCGTAGGCATGTTGGGTGATTTGTAGGGGGCGCTCCGCTAGGGTATTCTCCCTAAGATATCTTTCTACTAGTCTCTCCATATTTTTTAGTTGGAAAAATGTGAGACTACTTGGTCTAAAATCTTTGGCGATTTTATGTACGATCTTGCCCGGCTTGGGAATGAAGACAACCCTAACATCTTTCCAGAGGTCCGGAACGTATCCCAAGGCTAGGCAGGATCTGAAGATGAGGATTAAATGCATAACAATTTGGTCCATTCGTTTTATTAAGTGCAGGGTATATACCATCTGCTCCTGGTGCTTTATATGGTTGAAAGGTATCGAACCTTGTCCACTGTAACTGTGGGCCAGTTTGCTTTGTAAGTGTGTTCATTCGACTTCTGGATTGCAATGTTGTCGATGAGGGAACCCGGAAAGTGAACTTTCGCTAGGTTTCTCAGTGTTACGTCTGTATTTTTACTCCTTCCGGTGTATCAAGACTTTGGATGTTCGTCGGTCCTGCTGCAGAGAGAATGCGTCGAAGACGGTTTGCGTCCGGTACACCCTCTATTTCCTCGCAGTTAGATTTCCATGCTTCTTTTTTGGATTTTTTGATCAATCTCTTGTATGCTTTTATGCTTTTTATTTTATTTAGGAGGCGTCTGCTTTTCATCCTTTGGGCAGTGAGTTCTGCTGTCCACCATAGGGTTTTCTTCCTGCCTCTATTGTATTGTATAGGGCAACTGTTATTGTACTCCAAGGTGATACTGGTCTACAGTATCTCAACGGCAGCTTCCAGATCCTTGATGTTTCTCAGTATCTTAGCTGTCGGTTTCACCATGTAAGGCAGTGTCGTTGTTTCGGTACATTTGTTATGTCGAAACAGATATGTGGATGGTCGGAGGGGAATACTACTTCTGTAGCCACTCTCCAGTTTCGAATTTTGAGGGTGAATTGCTCACTGCATAAAGTCAGGTGCAAGACTTCTTTTCCGGTCCCCGACTGGGAGCCGCAAGCACCTCCTTAGGGTCTTCTGTGGGAGGTGGGCCCGAGCACAGCATCGGGCTATGGTTTTTACCAGTGCCTTATCTTCTGCACCAATATTTGGTGCAGAGCTCCTCCCCTTTTCGGCCACCGTTTTTGAAATACTCTTAGTATTTTTCAGCACCTTCAAAGATGTTGTCCTAAGGGCAGCATGAAATCGATTCCCCTTCGTCTTTATGATGTCCAGAGAGGCTTTGTCTACTTGGACGGATTTTTACTCCTCTCGTAGACTCGCCAGATTTTGATTTTTACCGTGAGGGTAGCCCTCTGGCGCCTGGTTAGGATCAGCCCCGTCAGCTCTGGTGGTCCCCCAGACGCATGCTCACTTTCATGAGCTTAGCGAGTAGGCCCTTTCCTCAGTTTCCTTCAGTCAGAGCCCTTTTGCCAGCTTCAGGGTTTCGACCCTGGTTCTCAGCCAGTCTCTGCTGTAGCGGTCTTCGTAGACAATTGACAGGGCACCTGGTGCCACATATGTGGTGTTTTTAAATAATGGATATCTCCCCTTACTAGGAGTGACATCCATCATTTTTCCAAGAGACTTCTCAGTTTCTCGAGCTCCCTCCTCTGTGAGGGCCTTGTCAGAGAATGTTACCCGAACCATTAACACGTTTATGGTCACCCATAAGTAAGAGACATTGGCTTTTTTGGCCGGTCTCTCAGTTGAGGGAGGTATTGAGAAGTTGGAAAGGCTCCCGGTTTCCCTAGCCCACTTTTTCTTCCTCTTTTCTGCGCCAGGCTTATTTTGTGGTCTGTAGCCGTTTTTTTCGGGCCCACCGTGTCCGGAGCCCGGAAAAACCACCGCAGAGAGAGACGCAAGCGTCTCTCCCAGCGTTATGTCCCTTTCGTTCTTTTTATTATTCTTTTTCACTTTTTATTTATTACTATTTATTTTTTTTCACCATTCTGTTCCCACGAGTTGTTTACAGTTACCAAAAAATATTCTTTCCTGTATTTTTCAGCACGTTTTTAAAATACGATGAAAACATCCTCATTCACTAATGGAATACAAATTTCAGGAATAAAAGGGTCTTCGTCTAAGTTTCGTTCGTATGGAAAACAAAAAGGAGAAACCAAAAAAATAATTGGATTTTCGACTCATTAAATTTATACGACCAGTACAAAAGTTTTAGACTTTGTCATTATCTACAACTTTTGTATTGGATAATTTGTTTCAACATTTACTTTCGCTGGAGTCGCTTCAAATTTTAGCGTTATTTTCCCACCTATCGTTATCGAACTATAGTTTTTTTTCTTTATTACAAATCGCTATTCTATTTCCATCCATCAGCGTTTGGAAAGCATATATTGTAGTATCTTTTGTGATTTCGAGCTGTCTATCAAATGGTAGGTATAATCAAATCAGTCAAAAACAATATACGGTATATATTATTATTAATATTAAATTATTTATTGAAATCTTCAATTATGAAGAAATAATACGAAATATATTTGTAACACAGGAACCAACTGAATATTAAGATTTTAATAAGAAAAAAGGATGTAGAAGTTTCAGTTCTCAATAAGCTGACATATATAGGATTTTTTTATTAAGAATCACTCATTTTATTTTTCCAATAAAATGACTTGCGGCTTACTTATAGAAATGGCTTTCACTTCAAATGAAATGCAATGGATGCCGTTACAGTGGAAAATGGCATCATTCAAGTGTTCGCCTCGGAAGTGCTGGCACTGCGAATACGTTGAACAGAATTTTCCATGACGCGGACTATCAACTCGAAGGGAATACCACCAGCTTCGCGTTCAATATTAGTCTGTAACTCTTTTACGGCTTGTTCGCATAGACCAACTATGTAACCCCAAGGAAAATAATCCGAAGGCGTGTAATCGCACGTACGATGCAGTCAATGCGACAATTGGGTTTTGTCGTACGCTGTATGGCACACCGTTTTCATCAAAAAAGAAAAGTGCGCTGATGATACTGCTGGCATGGAATGCATACCAAACGATTAATTTTTTTCATAAAGCTGTATCTCGCTCATTACTTCAGTCTGCTGACTGAAGTAATAACTGCTGACTCAACCAAATGCGGCAATTATGCTTGTTGACAAAATCATCCAGCTAGAAGTGAGATTCTTCCAAAAATAATTTTCTTGGAAAAGTTTTCATCAATTTGCATCTGGACCAGAGCCCAATTACTCAAACTGTAACGCTTAAAATGGTCGCCTAGGACTGAAATCTCCCACAACACCCACAAGTCACCTTCTTGCTTGAATAATTCGAACTGCCCAATTTACAGTTGCTTGCAGCAATACATGTGCTTCCGAATTAAATTTGTAGTAATATCTTAGGTTTATCCCAATCGTCACGAGTCCACGCATCGATTTGAACACGTTCCAACCAACAATTTCGAACGGTTGCAAATTGAAAATTTGCTATTTCCAACTGGTTATAAACTGTCAAGATTTCGTGGTGATTTGCGTGTATTTGTAGACTCGAGAGTTCGCCTGCGTACTAAAAAGAATAACATCTCATTTGTTGATTATTGTGATGTTCAGCATAGTTCTACAATCTTAATTTACGTTTGAAAAGTTTTGTTTATCTGAGATATGAATATCGGTAATATTTAAGGAGAGTGACTTATTATCTTCATCTATTATGGAAAGGAGTGAAAACCTGAATTAGAAGAAATATTGCTAAACAAGCCGAGAGTAAAAACTGAATTTACCTAGGTCAGTAGATATAGTTCAATATTTTTTTCTATATGGTATAATCTGAAACTGCCAATTAACCTTCTTAACTTCAATTTTGATATTTGCGGAAGTTAATCTGTTTTTTTTTTTAATTTAATTTCAGATATTGAATCTAGAGTTTCAAAATTACATAACTTGAAAGCTTCATAAATAAATAAACAAATAGGTACTTTAAGTCAAAGATCAATTAGTTTTGGTCATAAAACATGGAGACAGTCAATTGTTCTTTCTAAGAAGACTAAAGACCAGTCTCAGAATTGAAGTTCACCTTGGCATTTAAACAGCTTCACGTTCGAAAAAAACCCGGCAGAGGCGCTCATTTTGAAAAAGGTGCGCGGGGGTTCATTGTGCAAGTGGGAAAAGCAGGAAACACCACTATCTCATTGTACTCCATAAACGCAGTTCTCCCACCTGGTCTTTAGTCTTCTTAGTTCCAATTCAAATCACAAATCGATCAGGGAAAAAAAGCATGATGACATGTGCAATACAAACAGTTTGAAACTAATTCGTGATTCGTTCTTGAAAAAAACCTCATATCGTCCTGCAGCTAACATGCGACGAACTAGGCATTAAATCGGTGAAAGTACCTGCCTTTATTTGAATCTTATACTAACAAATCACTTTGTACACTCAAAAAATTGTGCTCCTTTGCTTTACCAACGGAAAACATACCAAAAAACTAATATAAACATGTGGATTACTATTACTTACTCATAATTCCTAATATCCGATTTTAAACAATTTATTTCGATTTGAATTACTCATTAGCTTTCTAAATCAGAACTTTTTTTCAAGTTTTATCTATTGCATTTCTGTCCTCTCAATATAATTTCTTTCATAGCATTTGATACCCTCCTATTAACAATAATCTCAATTCATTGTGGAACAGCATACTAAAATGATGAATGAATATACTAACAGAATTAGGTAAAGACTTCATGTACTTCCGCCTCAGTAAAATCCATCTCATGCTGAAATTGTGAAGTAGGAGGAAACCGGTGAAATAAAGTAGGGAAAATCGACAGAGGAAATGGGTGAAGGGTGAAGCTCAAACCTCCACCTTCATTCCGATTGACCACTTAAATATTAGGTGTCTCCAGATCAAACTACAGTAATTGTTCAAAAACCAAACTAATATACGACTGTAAGGCTGAGAAGGTGGAAGTAGTTATCATCGTATCAAATCATGTAAGAAATCTTCCAAATCCAGAACTCATGGGTGGAGACAATACAAAAGCACTGCTAGACATCAGTGTAGGAAAGAGGAGACGAGAGGTCTTCACCTCGGCCTCTGATCAAGGAGAATTCCCCATCTGAAAATTCTTAAGCTATTGTGAGGACAATAATAAGAACATCGGAATTGGTTGCGATGACAATACGAACCACATAGTATGGGGCTACACCAACGCCACTAAAAAGGGGTGTCATTCCTCGACTTTCTTCTTAATACTATCTTTCGTAATCGAAGGCATAGGAGAAATACTTGAATTTACGCTAATCAACATTACTGAGGGTTATAAAATGAACGGATAGAAAATCTGTAGAAACAACTGCTTTTCCGATCACAAGATGATTTAGCTCCACGGACAAGAAAGACCAATTCGAACTTCTTTAAATAAACCTTACAATTACTCCTGCAAATTTATTTTCCTGCGAGGAGTTGAGCAAGGACTGAACCAACCCCCCTTAGACTTGCATAAGACTCAAGAAAATCCAAATAAAAGATAATTGTTCAGTGTAACACATTAGAGTTATTTTCTTACCAAAGAGTGATAGAAAAATATTATGTCTGCCTAAATTCTCTGACCTAGGTTCTCGTCCTTCATTTTAATGGAGATGATAATTGTTCAGGGTATCACATTAGAATTATTTTCTAACCAAAAATATATATACAGGGCGTCTACTATAAAAGTTGCCAAACTTCAGGAGGTGATAGTACAAGTCATTTGCAAGAAAAAATGTCCCATAACATTTTTTCGAAAAGTTGATAATTATCGAGTTATTCAA
This sequence comes from Cryptolaemus montrouzieri, assembly GCA_013387265.2. Classification (NCBI taxonomy): domain Eukaryota; kingdom Metazoa; phylum Arthropoda; class Insecta; order Coleoptera; family Coccinellidae; genus Cryptolaemus; species Cryptolaemus montrouzieri. The sequence continues at coordinate 40,013,088 of JABFTP020000124.1, read as the reverse complement.
CACTTCTAGATTTTACGAAATTTTTTGCTTCTCTCTATAAAAACAATAATATTTCTGTTACTCTTACAGCTACATCAAATCTGACTATATCATCGAAAAGAGCATTGAATTTGCTATAAGATAGGTAAGTACTAATGGTAAAAAAAATTTGTATACCGGGTGTTGTAAAAGGCTAAATGAAAAATTGTGAAATGAACAAAATGAGTGGTATTTTCTTGTTAGCTGTACCACTGAAAACTGATCGATAAGTAGCCTTTTTTTTGGAAAAAACTACTACATTCATCTGGCTTTTAAACGGTATATCAACTTTTGAGCTAACTATTTTTTTACCAGCAATATCATGGGTAAGTGTAAGAACATTAAATTCTCTTATCCTTCGATCGCAAATGAGCTAGTTTTACCGAAGCGTCTAAACAATTCCAAAAATGACTTTTCAATAATAATAAGCGATAAATAAATAGCATATCTGGATATTGAATGTTTAAGAAACTAGGAATAATTAATTTTCTCGGATTAGAAGAAGAAAATTAGAAAGAAGAATCGTGAAAGAATAAATCACAAAAGGCTTGTATTACTTGATTTTAAAACAAATAAAAATATTTAAAATGTGACAGGAACTGTCTTTCAATGAATTAATGAAGTTTATATTTTCCCCTTTCACGGTTCCATTTTCTTCTTCTAAAAAAAGAAAGCATGCCTAGCTTCTCAAATATTGAATATCGAGATATGTTATTTGTTTATGGCTTCGCGAATGGTAATTCCCGTGCAGCGGTGCGGGAGTATGCATTGCGCTTTCCAAACAGACACCAACCTTGCTGAAAGACATTTGTTGAAGTGTTTGGGCGCTCCGGTGAAACTGGTTCATTCAGTGGTTTAAGAATTAGAGAAGGTGGTGGAAATGCTCAGCAATGGAGACAAGCACCTGCAATTTTGCAGGCTGTTCGCAAGGACCCTACAACAAGTACTCAGAGAATTGGTGCTACATTGAGATATTATTCCATGGTTCATAGAGTTCTCAAGCGAAATAATTTACATCCTTACCATTTGAGTAAGGTTCAAGGCCTATTGCCAGTGGATAGTGATGTATGGTAGCAATTTTGTAGGTGGTACATGATTAAATTACAGGATTGGGGATTAGATAAAATTATATGGACGGATGAGGCAACTTTTACTAAAGTTGGTATTATAAATTTGAGAAATTCCCATATATGGGATACAGAAAATCCTCATGGCACTATTGTGTCACACTCTCAGCACGATATTAGAGTAAATGTGTGGTTGAGGTTAAGGAGGGGTCAGCTTGTCGGGCCAGTTATACTTCCCGATCGTCTCATTTCAAACGAATTTTTAAATCTATTAAATAACGAAATAATGAACGTTCTGGAAGAAATGCCTATAGCTACTCGGCATCACCTTTGGTTTCAAATGGACGGCTGCCCGGCTCATAATTGGTCCAGAACTGGATTACTGAGAGATTTGGAGGGAAATGGATAGGCCGATTCGAGCCGGTAAGATGGCCACCCAGAAGCCCTGGCCTTACGCCGCTTGATTTTTATGTGTGGGGCTCATTAAATACTAATGTTTATAGAATTCCCTTCAATACTCGAGAAGAATTAATTGAAAGGATTCGAATCTGTTGCAACGAAATGAGTCAAAAACACATTGAACTTCAAAGAGTAGTTGATAGTTTAAGAAAAAGATGTGTTAAGTGCATTCAAGAAAGGGGAAGACATTTTGAACACCTGTTATAGTTTATAAATCTCTTTCGTGAAAATATGAATATTTTTAGTTCCTGTTCATGTTTTATCAAGTAATATAAGATATTTGCGCTTTCGAATTTTATGTTATTATTACTCTTACCCATGATATTGCTGGAAAAAAATTGTTAGCTCAAAAGTTGAAGGCCAGTTAAATGTAGTAGCTGTTGCCAAAAAAAAAGGTACTTATCGATCAGTTTTCAGTGGTACAGCAAACAAGAAAATACCACTAATTTTGCTCATTTCACAATTTTTTCATTTAGAGTTTCATAACATCCGGTATACAAATTTTTTTCATTAGTACTTACCTATCTCACAGCAAATTCAATGCTCTTTCCGATGGTATGGCCAGATTTGATGTAGCTGTAAGAGTAACAGAGATATTCTTGTTTTATAAAGAGTAGCAAATATATATATATATATATATATATATATATATATATATATATATATATATATATATATATATATATATATATATATATATATATATATATATATATATATATATATATATATATATATATATATATATATATATATATATATATATATACTGCTCTGAGCCCAGACAAGCTCCATAACTACTTTTACTCTGTTCACCCCATGTTAGCTTCACTTTTCCAACAGGCTCTCACTGATCCATCAATAATACCCCATTTTTTCACAATGGGGGTAATTCATATGATACCAAAGGGAGAAATTACGCCAGATCCTAAAAAATATCGGCCGATCACCTGTCTGCCTACCGTGTACAAGATCCTCACTGGTATAATTGCCTCCTCCTTCAACACGCATGTTGAAGCACACCTTATTCTCGCGCCGGAACATGTGTGTCGCAAAGGGGCAAGAGCCTGTAAAGAACTGTTAGTGATTGATAAAATTGTTACTAAACAGGCACGGAAAGAACTGCGCAATCTATCAGTAGCATGGATATATTATAAAAAAGCGTATGACTCTGTCCCTCACTCATGGCTACTCAGGGTTCTCGAACTGTACGGGGTATCCCACCGGGTTATCGCACTTTTGAAACACCTCATGCGGAACTAGAGAACATCGCTGAAATTAGGAAGAAATATCGGGGCCGCCTCAGAGGAGCTTGAAATCAAACGTGGCATTTTTCAGGGGACACGTTGAGCCCTCTATGGTTTTGCCTAGCGCAGAATCCGCTTAGCTGTATGTTGAATAACAGTAAGAACGGTTACGTAATCAATAAAGACAGAAACACATCCATTACTCATCAATTGTATATGGATGATCTCAAACTTTATAAAGCTGCTGTGGATCAGATGCGGAGACAACTGAAAACAGTGGCATCTTCAGCGATGCTATCCGGATGGAGATGGGGCTAGAAAAATCTGCCGTGATCAATGTAAGGAGGGGTAATATTGAGGAGAGATCCGGTGGGGGGGGGGGGGGTTAGCTCTCATGAACGCCACCGTCGTACTCATACTTGATCAGTCGACGACCTACAAATACCTGGGTATGCAACAAGCTCTTGACATCAGGGTATCAGAAATGAAGAACTATTTGAGAGAGGTGTTCACTAGAGTCAGGCGTCTTTTGAAATCAGGCTTGAAAGCGAAGGCTCTCTTCACAGCCATTAACACTTGGGCTATACCAAGTATTGCATATTCGTTTGGGGTGATTAGATGGTCAGTCACGGACCTACAAGCCATAGATACCAAGATACCACATTGATGACGAAGTTCGGTGTACATCACCCACGTGCCTCTGTTGCTAGACTCTATATGGGAAGGCACACGGGGGGCAGAGGACTGCTGAACCTGGAAATGGTTAAGGAGAAACAGAAGGGAAGTCTTAGAAAGTACTTCAAATCCAAAAACTCACCTTTCTACCATGAGATATGTGCAGCAGACGTGGACCTCTCAGCGCTGCAACTCTCCAAAAAGGAAGTATCGAACACATCACGAACCCTGGACCAGACATCTAAAGAATGGCACTCCAAAGCTTTGCACGGAACCTGAAAAACAGCTCTGTGAATAAGGTAGAATCGGTTGCTTACCTGCGCTCGGGATATCTCTTTCCTGCAACGGAGGGTAGATTGATCGCCATACAGGATCAGGTTGTCTCCACTAGGGCCTATCTGAAGAATATTGCCAAGCAGAACATCGAATCAGATCAATGCCGCAAATGCCATCGTGGCCTAGAAACGATACATTATGTAACATCTTCGTGTACAATGATGGCATCTAAAGATTACCTCGAAAAGCATAATTCCATGGCAAGGGTTTACCATCAGGCAATTGCAACTTCCGTCAAACTGGTACAGGATGCTGTCGAGCCATACAAATACCGCCCGAAAACCTTCCTGGAGAATGAGACCTTCAAATTATACTGGAACTCGACAGTTATCACGGACAGGCCTATGGCACATAATAGACCTGATATTGTTCTAGTGGATAAACACAAACAATTTGCACTGCTGAGTGATGTGACGATACCAGCTGACGAGAACCTATCTAAAGCGTAAGCGGAGAAGCTGAGGATCTCTTGCCGTGGAAATGAAGGAAATCTATGAACACGGGCGCCAAAACCCAGGGTCCAAAATAACTATTAAAATAAAAGTTGAGAAATTAAATTGAATTAGGTATAAATGCACACGAAATTTTATTAGTATATCATCCAGTTACTGCCGATTCTTATGTTGCGAGAACATGTCAGGGGCAGTTTCTTGATTTTTCCTGTTCAGACATGAATAACGCCTGGAGCGCTATAAAAGCGATGCATCGCCACAGGCCTTTTTAAATCAGTTAGTTGACTTGACCGTGCAAAAGTGAATAAAAACAAGTAATCCTATTAATTTTTACATATAAAATTTTTTTTGTCAAGTGTGGTGTTATGTTGAGTTATATTTTGTTTACTATTTTTTTTAAATTAACTGCCGAATACCTGCTGACTGCAATTTCAACGGCTTGATTTTTTATAAAATGGTAAGTGTTCCTACTTTATACTATCAACATTAATCCTTTATAGGATACTGGTTATAATTAACTTTTTAGCCAAATATCTTTTATTAATTGAAATGTCATGTACGAGTTTAAAAAAGTAACTGGTTTTATCCATAACTCGCTTAGTTTTTATGCTATTGATCTTTTTGAAAAATCCATTTTGTAGGGTTTTTTAAGGCCTATAAGATCAAATTAGTTTAATATCTTTTTTGCTTTTATTTTTGAAAGGATTTAAGCTGAAAGGGCTCGAACAAATTGCTTTTTACTCAAATATGCGAACTTTAATCGGTCATATCTTAATAACAATCTGCCCTATAAAGGGTTGAAAACTATTGGCTACTTGGTTAACTTTTTGAGAATATTTCTTACCCTACCCACATGGTGCTTATTATTGTGGTTACTTTAGAAGTTAATTCCTAATTCCCATGAGTACTAATTATTTATTTGTTTTTTCAGGATAAAAGAAAGAGACCTTCAGGTGCGAAGTTTCGCGAGCAAAAGAAACTGAGACTACAAGAAAGGAGAAAAATGGTTGGATCTTCAAAGCATTTCTTGCAAAACAATCGAGATTCCACGGAGACTATCCTAAATCCGTAATATCAATAACCGTGAGTGGACCATCTGAAATTTCAACAGTAACATCAGGTCCTGCAACAGCTTTCACTGATGCAGCAAAACAGCTTTCACTGATGCAGAGCCCGATGAAGCGATGACACCATCCTCGTCTACAGCACTTGAACAATCCACTTGAGATAATTCAGCTTGTGTAAAAAGTTCGGTTATGTCAGCTATCAAAATACCTGCTGCAAGTGACACTTTCGATGAAGGCTGTAATGAGGCTAGTATCGATATAATTCCGTCCGACCCCGGTTTGTGGCCCGAAAGAATCACCAATGAAATGGCTAGAATATTGGTTAAACGTGGTCCGCCCTTGATAGACATCAGTTTTAGCTTTCCTAGTAATAAAGATAAGAGAAAGTTTTCGTGCAAATACTTTGAAAGAAATCTAGCAAATGGAGAAAAAGTCGAAAGGGCTTGACTTATTTACTCTATTTCTAAAGATTCTGTATTTTGTTTTTGTTGTAAGTTGTTTCGTAAATGTAAAACTCCTAACGCTTTTTATCATACAAATGGAGTATCTGATTGGCAATACCTGTCTTTGCTAATTAAGAGACACGAAACGTCAATTTCAGAGTTATATAAACACTTGGGTACATTTGAAAAAAATGTTGGAGGCATGTGAACAAGAATTTACTTTGTTATGATTTTGTTCTGTTTGTTTCATTTTGATATTTTAGTCCACAAATAAATATGACTTCTAAAGTTCAGTTTTTTGCTTTACTTCAAGCACCTACCTACCTACCTCCTACCTTAAAGAAAATAAAAAAATATGATCCAAAATGCCTTAAGGGGCGCAAAAATCCTTTTTGCACACAAGCGCCAGTAGCCCTGACGGGGGCCCTGACTGGTGGAATCACATCTCCCTCAAAATACCGAACGCCTTGGGCTTAAAACTGATATTATATCTATTGCCCAGAAGGAGGTGGATACTAAAGACCTGCAAGAAAGATCAAGAAAATGTACTTCACTTACTGATGATACATTATCTTGCGTTGTCTAGCACAAAGACAGTGGCTTTAGGATCTATTAGGAACAAAGGAATATGAGCATATTCCAGTATAGAGTATTATCAGATTTATTATTATATGAAATATACCCTAGGTCACGGGGACAATGATCCTCTATATTTTACTTCCACTTGGAAGTAATCCAAAGTATATCGAAATGAAAGTTGAATTTATTTTCCCGCATTGAAGAGAGTAATTTAAATAGTTTCAAATATGTGAACTCTCATACATATTTTTTGCATTGTATCGATGCAATAATTTGGAATTATAGTGTTTCATTGAATGGGAACTGGGATAGGTTTCAAATCGATATTTTCCTACAATGAGGTGATAGTTTTATATAGAAGAGTTCTGGTGAATTTAATAAGCTTTCATTGAATATAATATTCAATTTATGTTTAATGGTGGCACGGTACTCAAATGTTGCGAAACACTTAATTTTAACGTTATATTCTTCTTCAATGGGCGGAATGCAATTTTATGTATTTTCGATAGATTCACTGATGAAATACTTAACCAATGATGGGAATACTCGAATAAATATATGGAAAATATTCTGTATCAGAAAATAAGACATCTATTGAATATGAAATGTAGAACATTATTTATCATGGCTATTACTAATTTTCTGTCGAAAATATTGTGAATTTATCTTATCATTGAATCAATCAATTTCTTATCGTAGTTATTGTTTGTCACATGAAATCTATTGAGATCTTGTAAATAGACATACACTTGTGAAAACTCCAAATAGTCCTCCATTGAAATTGTTCTGTATTGGTTGATAACTTAATCGAAGGTGAGTTCAGTACAATATGCAACTAAGTTTTACTAGTATTAAAAGAAGAATTTTTGAAATAAGTATGAAATAAAGTTAATTAGAATCAAGTAATTCCTATTTTTAGAATAAGCTTGAGCTCAAATGTGAAACTGTTCTGGTTATCTTCTTCCTGTATGTAGTAAATTTTAATAATACGAGGATATAATGGGATGATGAATCATGCAGATTTCGTTTTTTACTCAAACCATTATATATAAAAGCTGCTTAATCTTCCATATATAAAACGAATATACATCAGTTTGCCATCTACGTATTTCTACATATATATATATATATATATATATATATATATATATATATATATATATATATATATATATATATATATATAACAGACTTAGAATTATCATCAAGAGTCATTTAACTAGTAAAAACCGTTTCAGAGCTCTCAACTCCTATCCTTACATCTCCTTTTGGAATTATTAAATGGTCTAAGACTGATCTAAATGAATTACAATGCCAAATGAGGAAAATGCTTTGTAAATATCAGAAGCACCACCCAAAGACAGCAATTCAAAGAGTTACACTACCTAGACATCTTGGAGGTCGTGAATTAACAGATTTGAACAATCTTCATAGTGAACAGATTCTTCTTCTACGTTCCCATTCTCATGATAAACAGAGCACGTCTAAATTACCTAATATTGTTGTTACTAAATATTATAATCTTACACCTCTGAACTTTACAATGCAGAAGGTAGATTTTTATATATTTGATTATATCATATATAAATATTTGCACCCTAAAGAATTGAAAAAATGATTATATATATATATATATATATATATATATATATATATATATATATATATATATATATATATATATATATATATATATATATATATATATATATATATATATATATATATATATATATATATATATATATATATATATATATATATATATATATATATATATATATATATATATATATATATACCATGCCCGTTCCTTAATCAGGGCATGTAGATGGACTGTTCCTTAAGCCGGAAGGCATTCTTTCAAATTGATAATGTCCTGACAGGAAAGAGAATCCAGTTTTTGCAGCATCCTTTGAATCCATTGAGATCTGGTGAAATCCAGGTGCTAAGTCTAACGTGGAAAAATACTTTGAGTGTCCTAATTGGTCTAAAATTTCCGTAATATTAGGTAGTGGATAGGAGCCACCAATGCTTATGTTCAATTTGTTATAATCGATCACGTAGCGCCATTTCTTTTTGCCTGAAGAGAGCTTTTCTCAGGACTACCCATACTAGTGCGTTTCAAGGAGATGATGACAGTTCGATGATGTCCTGTTCAACATTTGTTTAATTTGTTTATCGTTTATTGGTATCCCTGAAGATGTAGAAATCTGATGTATCACTACATCAGTAGACGTCAGAAATATCCCATCGAGATTGAAAATTTGATTATATTCCCTGCAGATTTCGATTAGTGAGGTTTTTCCCTCTGAATTTAAGTAATCCGATCTTGATTTTTTTCTCGATTAGTTTTGAGCGATTTGAATTTGAGTTAGAAGAACATTGGGTAGTTCGATTTATGTGGCATGTTGTTGTAGGTATTTCAAAATTCTCTACTTGTAACCGAATATGTGGTATTTGTATAGTTTTTTCTAATGTGTTCAAAATAGTGGCCAAAGCATGGTTTGACTCATCAATTGAAACGGGATTTTCACCAATATATACACCTTCTTCGACTTCGAATTTAGGCAAGATTCCTTGCTTTAAAATTGGCGTATTAGTGATTTCGACTGTTATCACTTTTTCGCACCTAGTGAAGTTTACCGATGTGGGTGTAGTTTTTAAAGAGTTATGTTTCGGAAATGGCTTCAACTTTTTTATTTTTTTCGTAGTCAAATTATCAAGGGTAGGTTAGATTATACCGGTTGACACAGGATCATGGTACACCCCTTTTATTTCTATATTTCTGCAGGTAATTTATTGAAATTTTGTGATTCCATCAAACTAATGACAGGCCACCTTTTGACTTTTGAAACAATTTTTTTCGAATTTAGTTCACTGAAGCGTTATTATTTTTCAAAATGCCTCAAACAAACACAAGGAATGAGAAAGTGGATATGCTACTTATTTATGGGAATGCCAGAAGAATGCAGTAGCTGCTGTCAATTTGTATGCCGAAAGATACCCTCATCGACAATGCCCAGCAAGAAATTATTTTAGTCGCCTGGAGGATCAATTTAGAAAGAACCCAATAATGAAGAAAAGTTTATCATTGGAGAAGACACTGAAATTAATGTGTACGCGCGAGTGGAAATTGATAAAACCATTTCCACAAGGCAAGTTGCGTTTGAGCTGGATATAAGTCGTGAAAGCGTTCGTCGAATTTTGAAGAAGTATTATTATAAATCATACAAATATCAATTGTATCAGCATTTGTATGAAGGTGATTATACAAGGACGAGCCATAGACAGTATAACACCTGAACAATTGACCAGTGTTACTAGAAATTTGCAAGAGCGGATTCAAATGTGCGTAGACAATAATGGTCAACATTTCGAACAATTCTTATGATTGTTTTATGTTTCTAAATTTATTTTTCGTCTGCTTATGATTTATTCCTGTGGATCAGATTATATTTCTTGTTTTGGGATTCATTATTGTTGTTTTGATTCTTAGAGAATGAAATTAAGTTTTCTTATGGTATGAAGCTGAATGTACCCTAGATTTGACTTAATACAAGTAAATGAGTTTATTTCTGTCATCCTTCAATGTCAGGATTGCTTGCTTTTAATGTTCCTTTCCATAGCCTTCTGGATTTACTTACACGAATTGAAATAAAATAAATGAAAATTTTTACATTATCATAATTTGTTTGCGTTTTACAAAAGTGTTTACAGAATTTGTCTACCCATAGTATCAAGCTTCTAATGGCACCAATATGGTGCCATTTGAAAAAATTGAGTCTTATTCGGAAAATGATTTTGGAGAAAATTAATCTGGCCTGGACAGAGCAAATCTGAGATTTTGACGTCAGTTGCTTTTTTTAATGTTGCTTTGATCAATTATGGTAAATTGGTAATATTCATGGCACCCTAGATTGAGAATAAAAACTGACCCAAAAATAATTTTGAAGCCCGAAATATCAATTATGAGGTTGAATTTGGGAAATTATTTGGAAACCAAATATGCAAGAATATACAGTGTGTTCTATTTAAAAATCTTCATTAAAGGTCATTTCCGGCGACACTGGAAGTGGAAAAAAAATTGTTTCAAATGTCAAAAGATGCCCTGTCATAAGCTTGATGGAATCACAAAATTTCAATAAATTACCTGCAGATATATAGAAATGAGAGGGTGTACCATGATCCTGTGTCACTCAGTATATACCAGTTGACACACATATATATATATATATATATATATATATATATATATATATATATATATATATATATATATATATATATATAATCTCAACTTCATATTTGTAACATTTACGTCAAGAATCATCTATATTTTGCATGATGATGTGTTTTCTATAATTTCTTGTGAAAACAACCTGATCTTGGATCATAATTGCTAAGCCTTCTGTTTCAGGAACAATTATCCTCATCATCAGGTTTTTTCACTCGTTTATTGAATCATACGCAAGATAGTAGGTATGGTTCCTATGTTACATTTCCTGTGTTCACACTTTAGGGGCAATCGTAGGAGGCATGATGCGAGTTTAGATGCCCCTGATTAAGAACAGGCATGGTCTGTTTCTTCGGCTATATATATATATATATATATATATATATATATATATATATATATATATATATATATATATATATATATATATATATATATATATATATATATATATATATATATATATATATATATATATATATATATATATATATATATATATATATATATATATATATATATATATATATATATATATATATATATATATATATATATATATATATATATATATATATATATATATATATATATATATATATATATATATATATATATATATATATATATATATATATATATATATATAAAAAATAGACCAGATATCGTTCTTAATGATAAACAGAATCAAATAACATATATAATTGATATTGCTATACCCGACACACATAATATACAAAATAAATACAATGAAAAATTTCTAAATATATGATGCTTGGCGACGAGATTAAAAATGTGGAAAATGAAGAAAATATTTATTCTACCGATTATTATTTCTACAACAGGCGTTATTCTAGAAATCTTCACAAAAGTATTGAGATTTTGGGTCTGAAGAAAAATTTGTTTGAGCAGTTACAAAAGATAACAGTCATCAAATCTTGTAATATTCTTCGTAGGTTTCTTTCCGAAAATAATAATGAGGTAGAGTCATAGGTTTTCTCTTTAGTTTATACTGCTCAGAATCTCATTTCATATTTTATTTATTTGTTTATATAAATGTAATATAATTAACTGACAATTTTGTCATATTTATATTCAGAGCAGTATTCTATTCGATCGTTCACCATTTCACACAAAGGAAACTATTAATAAGTAACATTCAGTGTTACTTGACTAAGATCCGTACACTGGATTTTTCCGGGAGAAAGCCTCTGACACTACTCGTTGGTACATTGATATCATTGTCTGATGATGCTATAGTATGTATATATTCTGGTAGATTGATATATTCTCATAACATTTAACGTTATCCTAATATATAATTACTCCAGGATATGTTTTAATTATAATCATTGCCTGGCAATGGTATTAATTACCGAATTGGTGGATTTATATTTTTCATGAAATCAGTTTGATTGCATGAACAGATATATAGGCAACTCGTCGAGGTAAAACCCTATATATATATATATATATATATATATAGCCGAAGAAACAGACCATGCCCGTTCATAATCAGGGCATCTAAACTCGCATCATGCCTCCTACGATTGCCCTAAAGTGATGATATATATATATATATATATATATATATATATATATATATATATATATATATATATATATATATATATATATATATATATATATATATATATATATATATATATATATATATATATATATATATATATATATATATATATATATATATATATATATATATATATATATATATATATATATATATATATATATATATATATATATATATATATATATATATATATATATATATATATATATATATATATATATATATATATATATATATATATATATAAACAGACCATGCCCGTTCCTTAATCAGGGGCATCTAAACTCGCATCATGCCTCCTACGATTGCCCTAAAGTGATGATATATATATATATATATATATATATATATATATATATATATATATATATATATATATATATATATATATATATATATATATATATATATATATATATATATATAGCCGAAGAAACAGACCATGCCGTTTCTTAATCAGGGCATCTAAACTCGCATCATGCCTCCTACGATTGCCCCTAAAGTGTGAACACAGGAAATGTAACATAGGAACCATACCTACTATCTTGCGTATGATTCAATAAACGAGTGAAAAAACCTGATGATGAGGGATAATTGTTCCCTGAAACAGAAGGCTTAGCAATTGCGATCCAAGATCAGGTTGTTTTCACAAGAAATTATAGAAAACACATCATCATGCAAAATATAGATGATTCTTGACGTAAAATGTTACAAATATGAAGCTGAGATTATTTTTGGAAACGACAAATATAAACTTTATTTTGATAAAACAATTCTATACAACAGAGTTGTAAATCACAATATGCCAGATATCATTCTTACGGATAAACAGAACCGAATAACATATATAATTGATATTGCTATACCCGACACATAACATACAAAATAAATACAATGAAAAAATTTTTGAATATGTGATGCTTGCCGACGAAATTGAAAATTGTGGAAAATGAAAAAATATTTATTCTACCGATTATTATTTCTACAACAGGTGTTATTCCTAGGAATCTTCAAAAAATATTGAGATTTTAGGTCTGAAGAAAATTCATTTGAACAGTTACAGAAGATAACACCCATCAAATCTTGTAATCTTCATAAGTTTCTTTCCCAAAAAAATAATGAGGTAGAGTTATAGGTTTTTCTTTAGTTTATACTGCTCAGAATCTCGTTTCATATTTTATTTATTTGTATATATAACTGTAATATAATTAGCTGATAATTCTATCATTTATATTCAAAGCAGTATTCTATTCGATCGTTCATCACTTCACACAAAGAAAACTATGAATGAATAACATTCAGTGTTACTCGACTAAAGTCCGTACACTGGATTTTTCCGGGAGAAAGCCTCTGACACTACTCGTTGGTATATTGATGTCATTGCTATAGTTTGTATATATATATATATATATATATATATATATATATATATATATATATATATATATATATATATATATATATATTATAAATAATTTTACAAATTGAACCATATATATATATATATATATATTGGCTTGCAAATAATTTTACAAATTGAACCATACCTCATAATCAATATTTTGGGCGTCAAAATTATATTTGGTTCGGTTTTTATTTTTCAATCTAGGGTGCCATGAATATTGCCAATTTATCTTAATCGATCAAAGAAACACTTTAAAAAAGCAACTCACGTCAAAATGTCAGATTTGCTCAGTCCAGGCCAGATTAATGTTCTCCAAAATCATTATATATATATATATATATATATATATATATATATATATATATATATATATATATATATATATATATATATATATATATATATATATATATATGTGTGTCAACCGGTATATACCGAGTGACACAGGATCATGGTACACCCTCTCATTTCTATATATCTGCAGGTAATTTATTGAAATTTTGTGATTCCATCAAGCTTATGACAGGGCATCTTTTGATATTTGAAACAATTTTTTTTCCACTTCCAGTGTCGCCGGAAATGACCTTTAATGAAGATTTTTAAATAGAACACACTGTATATTCTTGCATATTTGGTTTCCAAATAATTTCCCAAATTCAACCTCATAATTGATATTTCGGGCTTCAAAATTATTTTTGGGTCAGTTTTTATTCTCAATCTAGGGTGCCATGAATATTACCAATTTACCATAATTGATCAAAGCAACATTAAAAAAAGCAACTGACGTCAAAATCTCAGATTTGCTCTGTCCAGGCCAGATTAATTTTCTCCAAAATCATTTTCCGAATAAGACTCAATTTTTTCAAATGGCACCATATTGGTGCCATTAGAAGCTTGATACTATGGGTAGACAAATTCTGTAAACACTTTTTGTAAAAACGCAAACAAATTATGATAATGTAAAAATTTTCATTTATTTTATTTCAATTCGTGTAAGTAAATCCAGAAGGCTATGGAAAGGAACATTAAAAGCAAGCAATCCTGACATTGGAAGGATGACAGAAATAAACTCATTTACTTGTATTAAGTCAAATCTAGGGTACATTCAGCTTCATACCATAAGAAAACTCAATTTCATTCTCTAAGAATCAAAAACAACAATAATGAATCCCAAAACAAGAAATATAATCTGATCCACAGGAATAAATCATAAGCAGACGAAAAAATAAATTTAGAAACATAAAACAATCATAAGAATTGTTCGAAATGTTGACCATTATTGTCTACGCACATTTGAATCCGCTCTTGCAAATTTCTAGTAACACTGGTCAATTGTTCAGGTGTTATACTGTCTATGGCTCGTCCTTGTATAATCACCTTCATACAAATGCTGATACAATTGATATTTGTATGATTTATAATAATACTTCTTCAAAATTCGACGAACGCTTTCACGACTTATATCCAGCTCAAACGCAACTTGCCTTGTGGAAATGGTTTTATCAATTTCCACTCGCGCGTACACATTAATTTCAGTGTCTTCTCCAATGATAAACTTTTCTTCATTATTGGGTTCTCTTCTAAATTGATCCTCCAGGCGACTAAAATAATTTCTTGCTGGGCATTGTCGATGAGGGTATCTTTCGGCATACAAATTGACAGCAGCTACTGCATTCTTCTGGCATTCCCCATAAATAAGTAGCATATCCACTTTCTCATTCCTTGTGTTTGTTTGAGGCATTTTGAAAAATAATAACGCTTCAGTGAACTAAATTCGAAAAAAATTGTTTCAAAAGTCAAAAGGTGGCCTGTCATTAGTTTGATGGAATCACAAAATTTCAATAAATTACCTGCAGAAATATAGAAATAAAAGGGGTGTACCATGATCCTGTGTCAACCGGTATAATCTAACCTACCCTTGATAATTTGACTACGAAAAAAATAAAAAAGTTGAAGCCATTTCCGAAACATAACTCTTTAAAAACTACACCCACATCGGTAAACTTCACTAGGTGCGAAAAAGTGATAACAGTCGAAATCACTAATACGCCAATTTTAAAGCAAGGAATTTTGCCTAAATTCGAAGTCGAAGAAGGTGTATATATTGGTGAAAATCCCGTTTCAATTGATGAGTCAAACCATGCTTTGGCCACTATTTTGAACACATTAGAAAAAACTATACAAATACCACATATTCGGTTACAAGTAGAGAATTTTGAAATACCTACAACAACATGCCACATAAATCGAACTACCCAATGTTCTTCTAACTCAAATTCAAATCGCTCAAAACTAATCGAGAAAAAAATCAAGATCGGATTACTTAAATTCAGAGGGAAAAACCTCACTAATCGAAATCTGCAGGGAATATAATCAAATTTTCAATCTCGATGGGGATACTCTGACGTCTACTGATGTAGTGATACATCAGATTTCTACATCTTCAGGGATACCAATAAACGATAAACAAATTAAACAAATGTTGGAACAGGACATCATCGAACTGTCATCATCTCCTTGAAACGCACTAGTATGGGTAGTCCCGAGAAAAGCTCTCTTCAGGCAAAAAGAAATGGCGCTACGTGATCGATTATAACAAATTGAACATAAGCATTGGTGGCTCCTATCCACTACCTAATATTACAGAAATTTTAGACCAATTAGGACACTCAAAGTATTTTTCCACGTTAGACTTAGCACCTGGATTTCACCAGATCTCAATGGATTCAAAGGATGCTGCAAAAACTGGATTCTCTTTCCTGTCAGGACATTATCAATTTGAAAGAATGCCTTCCGGCTTAAGGAACAGTCCATCTACGTTCCAGAGACTCGTGAATACCGTATTAGCAGGAATAACTAATCATAGGTGTTTCGCCTATCTTGACGACATTGTCTTATACGCAGGAGATTTAAAAACATACAATAATTGTTTGAGGGAGGTATTCGACCGAATCTTAAAATACAATTTAAAAATATAACCTCAAAAATGGGAATTTCTCCGCAGAAATGCCATGCATTTAGGACATCTGATAACAGAACACTGCCTCAAACCAGATCCAAATAGAGTAGGCGCAATCGCTAATTATCCACCTTCAGGAGATAACGTCTGAGCCACTACTCCAATATCCAGTTTTCGGAAAACTATTCAACCTCACAACATACGCAAGTAATTATGTCATTGGTGCTGTGCTTTCCCAAGGTGAAACGAAGCCAGATTTACCTATCGCTTTTTTAAGTAGAACTCTCAATAAGGCCGAGTTTAACTACAGTACTAGAGTTATTAGCGATAATTTGGGCAGTAAAGCACTTTCGCCCGTACCTTTTTGGCAGGCAATTCGACATATACATCGACCACCGTCCGCTCACTTGGCTTTTCAATGCCAAACACCCCAGCTCCCGTTTAGTGCGATGGAGACTATTACTGGAGGAGTACGATTACAATATTGTTCATCAATCAGGTAAACAAAATCAAGTAGCACACGCGTTAAGCAGAATTCAAACCATGTGAATAACCAAATCTTATGCGGATTATGCGAATTTCTTAAAGGCTCATCAAACATCCTTAATTTCTTAAAGCAAAATATTTGAACATAACAACTCTTACTGATTCTTCTGATATTTATGTAACTTGCATATCAGAAGAACTAGAATTCAAAGACAAACCTCAATTACAGTTAGAAAGGAGGTTTAATCAGAAGAAACATTTAGCTGAATTAGATATAAAACTGGCGACATAAAAGTCATAAAAATAAACAATCACAAACTTTTCTATTTAGTCCACAAGAATTTTCACAGAAAAGCAGCTCCTGTCAAATCTTATTCGTCATTCTAGTCAAATTGAAAGATTCATTACACGAGGAAAACGTATCTTCATTTAAAATACTTAAGTTAGGAATAGGTTCAGATCAAATGAGTTACAATAAAATACGCTTCATGTTAAGAAACATATTTCGAGGTTCAGCTATAGAAATAAACATTTTCCGTTTTGATAAATCCTGCTCCAGAACAAATTTCAGAAATTTCAACAGAAGGTCATTCTAACCCTTCTTTGAGTCATTCAGGATTTCACAAAACGAATAAAAGATTCGTATAAATGGTCTAATATGAAAATAGATATTAAAAATTTTATTAAAACATGCGAATCTTGCCAAAAACATAAAATAGTCCGAAAATGAAATAAACAACCAATGCAAATCACTACAACATCAGAAAAACCTTTCGAACAAGTAGCTCTAGACATAGTAGGACCTCTACCTCTTACAACATCAGGAAATGATTCATATTAACTCTATAAGACGACCTACCGAAATTTACCCAAGCTTATCCAATTCCAAATCATGAGGCCACTACGATAGCAAACATTTTTGTTCACAGATTTATATGTAATTTTGGAATCCTCGAATCCATTCTTACTGATCAAGGCCACGACTTCCTTTCAAACCTTTTAAGGAAGTATCCAAATTGTTTAAAATTAAAACACTTAATTTCAAAGCTCATCGTCGACAAACTAATGGTGCTCTAGGAAAAATGCATTCAACATTAGGAGACTATTCAAAACATTACATAAACTTAGACCAGTCAGACTGGGACGATTGGCTTGAATTTGCAACTTTTTCACAACACATCCATCCACACGTCAATTAAATTCTCACCCTAGGAATTAGTTTTTGGAAAATCAACTTCAATTCTTTCCCAACTAAAACAACCTCCTTAATTTAAATACAGTTATGACGATCTTACTCTCACTTTACAAAAAAGCACCGAAATCGCCAGAGAAAATTTAATAAAATCTAAATAAACCGATAAAAGAATTTACGATAATAAATGCAAAAATTTAACGCTCGAAATCGAATACTTAGTTTACTTAGAAAATAATCAAACCAAGCTAAGAAATTAACCCAACGATACTCAGGTCCTTATAAAATAGTCGAAATAAATTCATCATTCAATTCAACCGTTTTTATAAAAATTGAAAAGTAAGAGCTCATAACGATCGCCTAGAACCAGCTTTCATTTCAGATTGCTGATCTTCAGATTTTATGCCTTACTTGAAACACGCCTTTAATTTACCAGTTGAAATACAATTTATTTAAACTAAGTCCCATTCTCAGGTTAAATAACCATAACCAATATATTTTTATATTACCACATTTTAACTATTTATCTATTTCAGAACCTAAATCAACCTACACTTTGCTCGAAAATTTAAATCATTTTACACTCGTTAGGTTATTTTATTTGCCTACATATGGTAACTCCCCTATATTTTCTATTCACAAAAACCAATTTGTGAAACAGAAGTCTTAGTATCAGCAGCCAGCATACCTAAATCCGGCGATTTTTGAGTAACGCACAACCCGAATGAAACTTGGGACCCTCTATCAAAAAAAAACACCTGATTATAGGTGTTACCAGAACCCTCTCTTGTAACAATGCAAAGGATTTCAATCAGAAGATAGTATTCTAGAAACCGGAATCATTTCTATGAATCCTGATTGCAAACTCTTCACCACCAGCACTATTTTAACAGGAACAAAGAGGGACTTCTTCCAAAGCAAATTTACTTCTATTTTGCCATTTAACATAACGGAAGATGACTGTTGTAAATATACAATTGAACAATTTCACCTCTAGGTCCATCACATTATTTCACGCTAGATAGAGAAACCTTAAATCTCGCTAGCTATAAATTAGATCATCTAGAAGCCACCACGTACAATATACAAGAAGAAACAGCGATCCATAATAGAATACTTTAATATTCTTACCTTCTTACCTAATTGACAGATAAATAAAATATTGTAAAAACAAACGCGAACACTTACTTTAATTTAATAAATATTTTATTTTTCCTCTATTCTTAATAATGTGTTAAGTAATATGTCTCCTCAAATATATGATTAAGTAAGTTATTTACCTCATTAAAAATATAATTAAGTAAGTAAGTAATATACCCTATTAAATATATAATTATGAGTAACAATTCTGTACAAATTTCTTGCAAAATTTATTTTTTATTTTTTAGGGAAGATGTAATGTTCCTTCCTAGTATTCATGTACTCAATTCATACTCAAGTTACGCCTATGCATTACAATAAAACCCTGAAATATGGTAGTCCAAAATTCTCACGTTATTTTAATATTTATGGACTGAACTTGTTCAACCATAAAAATCTCAATATCTCTTTCCAATTACCACCAGTAAATAATTCATTTTCAATAGAAATAATGACACTTTTCGAAGAACAGAGTATGTCGTTCCCACCAATAAATCTTACTATTTAACTGAAGTAAACAAACTGCTCTAAAGGTTAAGTGGTTGTTATTCTTACTCCTATGATTTATAAGCAGTGATTATAATTGTAAGTAAAAAGTTAATATAAAAATAAGAAAAATTTGTTTTCCTCATTTGACATCCAATATATTACAGCGTTACCTGTCATTGATATTTTCGTAAATACAAAATCGAACCTTTTCGGTTCATGGTAGACAAATAATTTGTCGACTTCGAAAAGGCAGTTGCCGCAACTAGTTATTTCAACAAATAATAAATAAATTTATCGCATAAAACCAAGAGATTTATGAAAAATTTTTGAATATTAAAGCGGAAGAGCCAAAAGAAAAATGTTCACATTAGTAATAGTGTAGTTCACAAGGAATAATGAAATGCTTTACATATTTGAAATGAGTTCAAATTATATTTTTAATTTACAAGAAAATTATGAGAAGTTACTAAACTATGTAATAATAACAAGAAAATAATAAGTTTACAGAAATAATGCTTTTTGGCTCTTTGCTTTCGTAAATTCTTGTATTGAAGATTTGTAGTCGACTTTTGCACCTAACTCTGCTTCTATAGATAGGACACCCTAAGTTGACAGTCTCTAATGATAGTATTCCTCAAATAATTTTTAATGATATTAATGCATAATTCTTATAACAATATGAACGTCATAATAAATATCTTGCAATCTATTTTCAATTATACATACAACTAGGTCATTAGTGTGATGATGATGCTAGAAGTCGTAGCTTTTTTGTACAGCTCTTAGGGTTTTATATCTTTGCTTTCTCCATATTGAAGAACAGTACCAATGTCATTGCATTGCTTCAAAAGTTCGTTATTTGTTAAGGATTTTAGATTATTTACTTTTTACAAAATCCGAAATTGATAGAGTATTGAGTGAGTGCAGTAATCTCGTGACAGTGTTCTGAATTACGGCATCAACTAACGGAGTAAAAAAATTAATTCGGAATCTACTTTCAGCAGATCAATAGGTTCATCTACTGCATCATAACTAAATAATCGCTTTTTTCTACGAACCCCTAAAAGTCGTTGGAATCACATAACTGCTTTTTCATTGAACTCCTCGGCTTCTGTAGTACGCATTAATATTTCATACCAGACGTGCATCGAAATAATAAATTTCAGAGTAAGCATTTCCGTAACAATTGCTTCATAATCACAAAGAGTATCCGCATCTTCAGAATGATTTTTAACTATTTATGCAATCAGTAATATGATCATACTGAAATAATATATCATTTAATGCGGCGATTCGGCTTTCCCATCTGGTATCGGACAACGATAATTCCCATCTCTTACTGGATTTTGAAAATAGGACATATATTTTTTAGACCAAGCCAAAAATAGTTTTGCAGTTACTGATATCTTAGCGGCGTCAACTTAGAGTAGATTTCAACTGGCACCCACAAAAAGTGAAGAATGCTCTTGGATTGATACTCAATATTCTTAATTTAACTCCTTTGTTGGTGCTGGCCATATTGGCGCCATTATCATAGCCTTGGCCTCTACAATTCTGGATATTTAGTTGGTGTTCCTCTAACTCTCCGAGTATTGCCTCAGTCAAAAACTCTCCAGTTGCTTCTAGTACTGCTAAGAATACAGAAAATGTTCTTCTATAGAACCGGAAGAGGTATTCACGAATCGGATTACAATAGACATTTGTTCAACTCGACATACTTTTCTCTTGCAATCCAATATTATAGCATAGTACTTAGTTTGTTTGATTTTTTTCCTATTATCTCATCAACAACAGCTTGTGACATTAACGAGTTAAGTTTGTTTTGAATTTGAGGGCTTAAATAATGTAGATTCATTTTTTTGTTATTGATACGATTGAAATGGTCACGAAGAGTAAAATCATATTTAGATAGTAGTTTAAACATATCAATCAAATTGCCGCTGTTTCCAATGTTATCTGAATATAGAGATGGCCATGTTCTCTAAAAGCTAAGTTATGTGAAGCTAAGTATTTATAATATCAACAATTCTTTTAGATAAATGTTTCTGACTTTCTTGATTCAGTCTCTCGTTTTCTTGATCAATAAATTGCCTTTCCATGTTTAATATCTTTTACATACTCTAGAAACTGTACCATGCTTTTTCTGTGTTCGTTATTTTCGTGGTTTTCAAGGATAGTATTTAAGTGTTTCCAGTCATTACAGCCTCCAACGATTTGTGGTTGTAAACTAGAG
This sequence comes from Cryptolaemus montrouzieri, assembly GCA_013387265.2. Taxonomy (NCBI): domain Eukaryota; kingdom Metazoa; phylum Arthropoda; class Insecta; order Coleoptera; family Coccinellidae; genus Cryptolaemus; species Cryptolaemus montrouzieri. Next base: position 39,991,007 of record JABFTP020000124.1, on the reverse strand, counting down.
AAAATTTTGCAACTGAAACAATATACTTTATCTTGTCAACGCGAATAGACTAACCATCTACGCTGATTTTCACCATTGATCAATGTTCTTGTAAAATAAAATTTAGAAAATTGCCGTCCATTTTCATAGTTTCGGGTAGTAATCATTATTAAGATCTTGATGGTGACCACATTGGACTGAATCATGACGATATGCATTGTTCATTCGAAAGCCCAATTTTCCTGGATTTTATTTCTAACCCTTCCTCCCCAAGATTAACTGAGGGAGTGACTTCGTCAAGGTTAAAGTAAGTTCCAGCACAGGGCTCAGCGATACCTACAGTTTGCTTTTGATTCTTCGGGTGGCGACATCTCTTCATTCATTTGTGAATCTGTTATTATTTCTGATTCTTCAGAGTCAGGTTTGGTAAAATTTTTTGTCCTGTCTTAAAAATTTCGACATACTAGAACTAAGAACTTCATTAGTGACGGCCAGCTCAGCTTTTCTTTTTCGCTTCTATGCACCAGATTTCCATTTTCGTTGGGCATTTCTCCTCGGGCAGGACCTGACAGTAATTGACTCCGTGCTAGTGTAGTTCTTATATAATCAGAAGTTCCATCAATTAGAATAACTAATTTACCTATAGATTCAATTTCTTTTCTGATTACTTTTATACTACATCTAAATACAAAATTTTCAAGAAAGAATTCTTCCATTTTTGAACTATACACTTACTTTATTTTAAAACGTTTTCAGTACATACGATCAGATAATATAAAAAACACATTCACATTCACAACGAGAACCAACAAAATGACGCTGATTTGTATCGAACACAAGTGACAGATTCAAACAAAGATCGGGTATCCCCCGTATATAGTCTTAACATTCATTATTTTACTTAACATGCAACGCAGTAAAGTTGTAAATTATCGCGCACAATCTCAGCATAGGTCGAGGGCCCACTTCGCCCACGCCTAGCTACGCCACTGCTTATTTGTCATTTAACAAATAACCCTTAGAAAAACAAAATTAGTGTTATAGCGAATTTTAAGTGATTTTCAAACGTCAAACTGAGGTCGAAATTCATAGAATATTGTGGCACGTAGAAACTGGCATCGGAATTAAATCAACTCTGTTCCTTGGCTACTGATTTAATTTTCCAAAGGAACTGCAGGTTCTTGATGAAATCAAGAATTAAATGAAAACGACCCATTTTAATCGTAGGAAAACCTAATACTAATCAACACTAACTCAAAATACGGTTCTAATAAAGTAAAAAAATATGTACACGTAATTGAATAAAAGAAAAATTTTTTTGACAACTTAGTTTTAGATATTGAGTTGGCAGGAATTTTTGGGCACTATTCATATTGAATAGCACGAGGAAGTACGTTGCCCTCAAAAATAACACTTTTCCTGTTAAACTAAAAAATGTTTTAATCTTTCTGAAATCTCAGTTAATTTTTTTTGAAAAAGAAGATGACACTATAATTCCGAAAAATCTGATGAAAAAATCATAGCTCAATGGCGGTTATTTTTTTGACGCCGAATGTAGGAGTAGCATGAACCAATTTATTATTATTTTTTTTCACAGTAATCCTCATAGATCCTATCAACTAAGAAAAAGACATATCATTTTAATTATTAATATTTATTCGAAGCATATTCCATAATTCTCATCACCATTCCTGGTATATGAAATCTTTTCTGGACAGGGTTACGCAGAACATGATTTCTCTCATGTCTAAGAATTGATATCAAATTTACCATATTTTTGGATCGGTCAGATTGCAGTAACTGATTTTTAATCTAAAACTACAAATGAGGTATTGACATACTAACACAATTTATATATAATGTGCAAATATCTTGAATAACACTTTTGGTTCATCGATATATGATGCATGAATCCAACGCGAAAAAATATACCACTATAACTACTATTATTATGGTTTATTCAGTCTTTTCTTCAGTATTTTTATAGTTATTTTGCCAAATGAACGAGTATAATTAATATTGCTTAGAACTAACTTTTATTAACGTATTATATCATAAACTAACCATCTAAATAGAACAAAAATACTTAAAGCTTTCCAAAACTAGAAAAAAAACATTTAATCATTTTCATCAGCTGTTCCTGCTGTATAGATGTAACTGAACAAATCGCGCTTGTTATCTTTGCAAATATTGTCATCGTAGATCACATTGAAATAAACCAATTTCAAGAAGAACCAATGTGCCATCTTTTCCTATGAGTTATGTTGTCCGTATTTCTCCTAGTGATAGTTACCAATTAATATTAAAATGTTGATTAATTAAAAAAGGAAATTGTCTAACGAATTGGGGCTTTGAATTTTCACAATTCAGGTTCAAGCTCAAATCTCGGAAACAAAACTTAAATCAGAATTAATTATGTACGGTATAGTTCAAAATGGAAAATAATACTCACAAATTTCAAAAGCTCTGATAGATTGTTGAAAGGCAACAAAAATCTCAGTCGTTATCTATCTAGAAACGACTTATCATTTTCAGATTATTGAACAAGTAATCGAATTACGTGCTCTGAATCCACTATAACAGTTCAAATCGCTACAAAGAATCCTGAAAACGGAGTGATTCCCTATTGACATTATTGAATTTCCATTCTACTCCGTATCCTTTGTACTGACCTTACTCTTGACATCGCATTTGTGAGTTAAATTTAAAACTTGCAGACTCATTTGTTGCTCAACAATAATTCATACCTATTGTGACACTGGAACTGTCTGTTATTCCATAGTAAGTCCATCCTATTTGGTTCATTTATATTTCGAATATTCTTATGAATTAAAGAGCCATAAGGTTTGATGAATTGAATTTATTTCTATATAAAACTAATCAGAAAATTTAATGAATCAATATTTCGTTCAAACTGTCGATATAGACATTTAACATACGGTGAATATTGAAATTCTATAAATTCTAGAACTGGACGAATTTATTATATAGCTGTAGATATTTTGACAAAATTATTCGATATTTGTTAATAAACCGGTGGTGTGAATGTGGTGAGCTGAGTGATTAATATGGCATTATTCCCGGCAATATAAATACTCAATATTTATTTTTTACTTAATTTATTTATTATTATAAAATCAGTTGGGTTTATATTTACGAATATATGCAACAGCAAAACACATAAAACGACTGTTACTTTCTATAATCTTAATAATCTGTTCAAAAAGATTCTGAAAGCAAACCTAACTATTATAATATAATCAAAGTACTGTTAATTACATTTCAGGAATTCAAACACCTTTATTTCTATGAAAATTTAATAACAATCTTATTTGAATATACTGATTGGACTTGCTAAGCTACCGAAATTCTTATGTTCTTTTGTTCGTTTTCCTTTCACAGTAAATAGTTTATGTTTTTGTACAGTATTATTTAAGTTCATTTTTAGTGAGGTAAGTAAAACAATAAGTATGAAAAAGTATATAAAATCAGTTTTAGATATTTAGAAATACCCGATATAAATTAATTTCCCAACATAAAATCTCTTCAACACCTTGCTGCTGTGCTCATGTATGTATTCTTGACAATTTATTTTTATATTATAATTATCATGGAACGTATTTATCTTTTACCACTAAATACCAAATACGGAGAAAAAAAGGTACTTTAACTATCTTTAAGAAACTATTTTTATCTCGTAGTATAACAAGCCTAAATTTACTCAAAATGTAAAGCCCAAAAGTCCAGGAATGTTACCACGACATCAGTGCAAATTAATTTGTGAGAAGCGTCAAGAGTTATGGCGTCTGTGCGGAAATTGAAATGTAAATTTTGTAGTTATAACGACACAGTTTCTAGAGATTCAGCTGAAAGTTGATGAGAATTACAAAGAAAAAACTGGAGAACGTATATTTATGACCACAAAATAGATGTGAGAATTTGTATTCGGTGAATTCTGATTGGACTTAAACTTTTATATTCTTAGAATGAAATGAAAGAAGTATGTGGTAAATATTTCAGAGAATTCATTTGAATATCTGAAAACAAAAGCATTGATAAGCGTTGTTCCGTATTTTAGCAACTAGTAAGTTATGCGATTGAGCGCCACTATCCAGCTGAGGGCGAGTAGAAGAGACTGGAGTTGGTTGACCAAACTTTCATTAGAAGACTTGTATTTTTATATATTTAGATTACATCATCTTCAACCTTCAATTTTATAAGAGGCGAAATATGAGTCAACATAACCTATGGTTGTAGTTGATTGACTTGTCACATAAGATGAGTTAAATGATAAAATAATTAGAACAAAACCTATAGAAATAAATAAGGTCAAGCGTACTTGTATTATCATTTTTGTTTATTGAAACATAATATTCGTCACTCCTAACAGTTTTAATGAACAGAATAAACTTCGAATTAGAATAGGGTCCGCCACGTAACTAGTTTTTTAATGCAATGAAACAAAAACGGTTCATCCGATTTCCAAATTTATTTTTTCATATTAAAGTACGATCCTTCCGGTTAGTTGTAGGATATATTTTCATTAAAATGGCTGCCTCGGCAGGTCTTGCAGTACCCCATACGGCCGGTCCAATTTTTGAGTACATTTTCGATTGTATGCAGCTCTATTCTTATTTCAGCTGAATTATCTCTGGCTTGCCGACATAACACATATCTTTGACGGCCTCCAAAGATAATAGTCCAACGGTGTCAAATCACAGCCCTGAGGCGGCCAAACGACATTAGAATTTCGACTGATAATTTGATCTTCGAATACTGTACGCAGAAGATCGATCGTAACGTTGGCTGTGTGGCACGGAGCGCTGTCCTGTTGAAACCAAATGTTGTTCAAGTCTTCCTTTTCGAGTAACGGGAAGAACCAATCGGTAAAGGCGACTCCTTCCTCATTTTCAAAGAAAATGGCACAATAATGACTCCAGACCAAAATCTCTGAGGATTCATCGGCTTCTCCATGATAACGTGCGGGTTTTCCGTCCCCTAGATGCGTCAATTTTCGTTGTTGACGTGAAAGCTGATTTTTTGGTAAAAATCGGCGTCGTTTTCAAGCTGGCCGCAAGCCCAACTGGCAAAGTGAAAACTCAACGGATAGTCTCGAGGCTTCAATTCCTGAACCAATTGGAATTTGTACGGTATCATACCAAGATCTTTACGCGAAATTTGATTCAGCGATGTCTCCATAATGTTCAATTGTTGGGAACGATGCTTCACTGATGTTCATGACGAATCACTCACACTCTCGGCAACAGAAGCGTTATTTTCGATTGTGCGCACTGTTTTTGGCTTATCACGCGTTGAGTTGTCAAGAAAAGTGCCAGTTTCTCTCAATTTTTTTCAGAAGAAAACGCATTTACGTAGCTGACGGTGCCTCTTTTCTTCCCATTTCCTTAATTTTCGCACACATTCTGCAACACTACCATGATTTTTAAAGTAAAACTGCACTATTTTCACGTGTTCCTTAAGCGCATATACAACCATTTTCGTTCAGCGGAATGATAAGACTAACTTTCTGTCAAATCAGAAGTGTCGTTAAGGTTACCAGTGCCAAAATAACTGCTAGCTAAAAAAACGTTAGATGGCGGAAACTGCATATACAGGGTGTCCGTGAATTGCGTGTACAACGTTATACAACAGATTCTTCAGCTCGAAATAAGTCGATTTAGGCAACCTACCTATATGAAAATTTTCTTCATTTGGCCGCTAGAGGTCGCCAAATCCAAAGATTTTTTTCTTATCTTTCAAATAATTGGAGAACGACTCGATCGATCACATTTGTCCATGTTGGCTTTGGATTTATTTCTGTAGTCTGGCAGATTGTCATTTTATTATGCTTGACGGATCAAGCAAATAGGAAATTCAATGTTCAGTAGTACAAAAATCGAGAAATTCGAAGAAAAAATTTAATGAGTTTTTCACAATGACTATTTAAAAATATGAAAACAGGTTGGCCAGTTGGAAACTAAATAGGAACAAAGAATCAGTTCTGAATAACGATTAATTAATTCACACCCAAAATTTCATTCAACTATAGTAAATGTTCAAAAATTCCACCATTTTGCTGAATACAGGAGTTGATCCTTTTTAAGAAATTGAATTGGACCCTCCGCATTACTTCAGGGTCATTTTTGAAGGAGTTGGCCGCATTTAAAATTCTCATATGTAACTCTTCTTAGGTGTCAATTGGAGAAGAGTGAACTCTAGATTTTAAAGCAGCCCAAAGAAAGAAGTCGCACAATGTCAAGTCGGGCGATCGTGCTGGCCAACTTGCAGGAGCATCAGCTCCCCTTCCGATCCAACGATTCGCATATTGTGCATGTAAAAACCACGAACAGCTAAAGTGATGTGAGATTACACCGTCGTGCATAAACCACATTTGCACGCAGTATTACTGGAATATCGTCCAATAAATTCGTCAAAATTTCTTGCAAAAAATTCAAATATGCCTCTCCGTTTAACCGATCTGGAATTACTACCGGGCCGATAATGAAATTGTCAATTACTGAAAACCAAACGTTAATTTTGAATTGATTCTGATGATGTGTACTAGTAAAAGCATGTGGATTTTCGGCACTGTACACGTGTTCATTGTGATGGTTAGTGATGCCAGACTTAGTAAAACTGTAAACCTAAACGCCGCGTGTTTAATTGTGGGTTTTCTCCAACCATGTCCAAAATTTATTCTTCGCGTTCTACCGTCCTTACTGTTCGTTGTCGTCTTCGATCCAAATTCCTGGGCTTGAAGCAACCATTCTCGCGGAGGCACCTTTCCAGATTTCCAATCGTTTGGTGGTTCGGCACTATGCGATCTGGAAATCTTTCAGCATATACTCTCGCGCTTTCACGTCCATTGCCTTGACAAAATCCGTACACCATAACCATATCAACCATTTCAGAGTTACTGTACACCTCCGTGCCTAATAGTAATAAAAAAATCACCAAAATACCTAGTTAAGAATTTGTGTCAACAATTGGTTGTCAAGCCTAATAAAATGACAATCTGCCAGACCACAGAAATAAATCCAAAGCCAACATGGTCAAATGTTGACTTGCTAGATGGTTGAAGAAATGAAATCAAGAAATTAAAAATCTGTTTTTTGTGATCATATCAAAATTTCTCAAGATACAAAAAAGTTTGATAATTAGCCCAGCTACTCAATGTCTAAAACAGTTTCGCTCAAACGCAGACAGTTGAAAAATTATGGTTGATTGAAAATACGATTCTAGAAACAGTTGTAAAACATCAAGGTCATTGAGTGGATCACTAAAAAACGTGAATAACGCACCCGATTACGCATACCAAATATGGTTTCTATCGATAAAGTAGTTTCGAATTATTTGAAAAATAAGAAAAAAAAAACTTTGGATGTGGCGACCTCTAGCGGCCAAACGAAGAAACTATTCATATAGGTAAGTTGGCCTAAATCGACTTATTTCGAGCTGAAGAATCTGTGGTATACCGTCGTACACGCAATTCACGGACACCCTGTGTAATTATTTATGGAACCAATTATTTAAAATAATTTAATTGTTTTTTATGAGTACTCTCGCTGAAATCGAGAAAGTTGGTACGTATCGAAAAATAGCTCATATCTTTAATTCAAGAAAATAGTACTCAAAGAAAATTAATAGGTCAACCAACCCCAAAATAGATAGGCCTACCAGCCACTCTTTGTTTTTCAATATATAACTACATGGCATAACCTCAATCGAACAGAACGAGACGAAATAGAGTAAAAATTAAACTATTAGTTTTAACTACTAGAACGTGAATCGGAATTAGTAGAGGAGATATAGTAGAGTTGAGTAGACGGAAGACATGGGCTCTCTCTTGTTATTCCTATTAAATCTAACCTAACCTTCCTCATTTTGGTATTTTACCCACTGGCGCAACCCTATTCATCCAGAGACTATCGGTCAATTCGTTCAGTTACCAAACAAACACACTTTTTTAGTTAAAACGGAGCTTTGTGGTTTCTAAATAAATAAACGGAGAACCATCAAAAGATATGTTCTTCTCTTAATATTTTTCCCTGCATATTTACCAACATATGAATTAGTCTGTAACATTCACTAAAATATCTCACCAAAAAACATGATTACAATATTAACTTGAATAAATATGCGGAGGGAGCAATGATCACTTGTTTTGAGGCAGCTTTGGATACGCCCAATACTCCCTCCTATATTTAGGGCATATAAAAGGTGATCAAAAGGTGGAATACCATATATTTATTGATTATATTGAATATTTATTTATATAAGTTGAAGAAATTAGTCACATCATGATTACAGTTAGTTTATGACAGTGAGCTATAAAATACGTCTTTGTTTCTCGAAATAGATAAAAACCTAACCAGCCTCCCACTAGGTGGTATCAAAGCCAAATTACCAGAATTGAAGACAAGCACTGAAAATAAATATAATAGCTGTAAATGTACATTCAATAAATCTTTATGGTTATTAATGAACCTTAGATAAGTTAAAAATGCTTATCATGTTGAATCTTTTACTTTTATTGATTACTTTTGTATTCTAGATATTGTTTCAGATTATACACCTTTTAAGTGTGGTTTATTCAATGAATATCAAGTGCTTCAAACGTCATGCCCAAACCTTCTTTGGTCATAATTAATGTATATATTCTTTGTTGAAACAGCTAACCAAATGTATGGTTCGATTAAAATTGGCAATAAAAGTTGTTTGTGTTGTTAATGTGATTTTTCATTAATTATTATATGAAATGCACTCAATCTATGTAAGTATAAAATCAAAAACGTAAAAATGAAAATATTCACTCATGTGTATTATTTTTCGCTATTTCGATATCTGAAACGGTAGGCCTCAGTACTAGATAAAGACCGAATATATATTTTTCCAGAGATCCTTATAGAAAACAAGAGATGTGATGTCTTTCAGTTGATAGTTGTAAGACAAGTCATTTTGCAAATGATCAAGTTATTGATATGGACGATTATTTTATTTTGCTAACTCCGCAATAATTTATGAATTATAAAGTGATTTGTACATTTCCTGATATATTTTAAGGTGATAGCAGTAGAATACTCATAAAATTTTGTATTTGTTAATATTTTCAATTCTTTTTGTTATTTTCAGATGATCACGATATTATTTTTTCCTTACTTCCATTCATAACTGGAGTTTTTGTCAATGGGCCTCCACCATATTGGAAGAAAGCCCTAACCGCACGATATATCATACATAATGTTGGTAAATATTCATAATTATTCATGAATGTGAGTCGAAATAATTTTAAATGATTTCGTATACCTATTCGTTTTCAGAATTAGCAGAATAAATTCTTGGATATTCTATATATTAGATTACTATTCACTATTTTTAACATACGTCAGATTTCGCTGAGATGAGATATTCGTTAATACATATATCTTTTAGATTGGGTGTCAATGGCCACAATTTCTACTCAAAAAGGCATAGAGGGTTATCCATTTGCAACAGTTAAGTCAATGAGTGATGGTCCTGTGGATAACAGTACTGGCGTTCCCTATTTCTACATGTCAAGTATAGAACTCTCACAACAAGATATTAATGTGAGTAAACATGTGAAAATTAATAAATCTGAAGTGTTTAGGTGAAGAACGAATTGGTTCATTGTTCTGGCTCTTTAATTCTTTAATTTACATTTTCAGTTTTCACCGAAGCCACTTATTGCACGTGGTGCCTAATAACAGGTAGCACAATTTTTACTTACTTACTTGTATATATATATATATATATATATATATATATATATATATATATATATATATATATATATATATATATATATATATATATATATATATATATAACGTCAAAAAATTATTTTTTTCCGTTATAACTTTCGCAATTTTAGAGCTAAATCATTCTTGCTTCTTTGGAAAGCCAAAGGACTAGGTTTTTCAGAAATTGTTTTGAAATTTCACTTTCGGTAAAATCCAATATGGCTGACTCATTCGAAAATGAGCACTATTTCAAGATCGCTGGAACGTTTTTTTCACTAAAATATTCGAATGGGACATTCAGTCGATAATTCAGTCTTTTCTGAACAATTTGACATATTGATCTTAAAAATATTTTCCAAGAATTTGTAAACAAGTAACGTGAAGATGTTTTTGTTGTTTCTCTTCTTCACCATCATATGCACCCAGACTGCATGCATTAACTCTATGATAAACAAAAATAATGAAATGTCATCGAGTTTTAGACGCATCTGGTTTGAACTCGAATTTAATCTTGATGTTGCTTATTTTTGACGTTTGAAATTGCTAAAAATGGTTTCAACAAATGAGGATGAGCGTTTCATTGAATGTTTATTTGTGCGTGGCTATACTGCTAGGCAAATATTACGCCAATTTCCAGCCCCTAATTACAAAAGGCTCATTAGGAAGAAGATCAGGATGACTGTTTCCCAATTATCTCATAGATGCCAACTGTTAAAAACATCTGCGAGAATAATAATACGTAATGATTTTGTTTAACCAATTACACGAGTAAAAACATTCAACAAAAAGAATCAAGTACTCAGAATGGAATATGACCTCCATTGGCATCCACAACCATCTGCACCCGTCCTTTCCAGCTCTCTATAGATCCCGAAATTACTTCTTGATCAAAATTGTTCCAACATTCTTGAATTTTATGCCTCAGCTCCTCACAATTATTGAAAATAATACCATTTTTATACACCATTTCTTCCAAATGACCCCACAGAAAATAGTCGCACGGGTTAACATGGGCACTATTTGGGGGCCATTGTTCTGGTTTGATGATATCGTCTACGCGTTGTCTTAGACATAGTATAGTGACTGGTATGACATCTGGGTCCATCCTTAAATCAATTGAAATAGATTTCATATATGTATTCTATAACTAATTTATACAGGGTGCTTCAACGAAATCTAAACAGAGGCTATATCTACCAAGATATTCATTTCTGATCAAAACGCAAAAACAGGTCAATTTTTGTTTCAAGGGGGACATCTTTTGGGGTACAAAACTTGCCTGAAATATTAACCCCCTAAGCGGGGTTTGCAATCCTTGAACATTTTGAATAGGGCTCAGTGGCTCATTCTATTTTCTACAGTTTTCAATCAAAAATGAAAATTCTTTCACGGGAATGCAGACAAAGATAATACCTTTCTTTCGAGTTATCACTCGACCCATCTACCCTCTTCCAAATTTTCAAGGGTTGTCACTACTGCTCCAGGGGTTGAAATTCGAGATGAGAGTGGTACTTGATGATGACTGCCATTGTTCAGCATGGATCTGTTCCATTTTACCTCACTGAAACTTGAATAGTCTCAGGGAAATAGTCTTCCCTATCTTTCAGTTGCTCACCCTGTATCTTTTACAGTTTTCAATTCAAAATGGAAATTCGTTCAAAGCAATGTAGACAATTATACCACCTTTCTTTTGAGTCATAACTCGACCCATCTTCCCTATTCAAAATGTTCAGTTGACCTGTTTTTGCGTTTTGATCAGAAATGAATATCTTGGTAGATATAGCCTCTGTTTAGTTTCCGTTGAAGCACCCTGTATAACAGAATCAATACTGCTTAGTTTATTTTCCACACTTTGTCCACTTTTTTTTTGCGCTCTTTATTCAAACTGAATTCCTCTCGCTTCGCGATGTCTCTTCTTATATACAATCACGAAATTCGTGTAATTTCGGCTTTGTTCCAGATCTTCGTTCGAGAGCCTTCTGTAAACGGTAACACTGGTTTCTCAGTAATTTGGCGTGCTGGAACTTTTAGATCTTTCTCGAATTCTATCGAAAGTGCATCGCAATTCGTCATTCCACCGGGCAGTGACAGGGTCGGCTTCAGGAACTATTGGATATCGTTACACTGCCCCCTCTTAAAACTGTTCTGTCCCAGAACAGACTGAGTCTCTGAGTCTTTGGTTACTTCGACGAAATCGGCATTTATTTTCAACTTTACATCTCCTTTGTTGATGGAAATAACATTCAACTACCTTCTCTCCTTGTCTCGAAGGTGTAGGTTTGAAACAGCACACGAGAACTTCCATTTTGATGTCTTGGAAGATGACTTCGATCATGCTCCGTACGGTTCTCCAATCTAACTGGTCCAACCCACAATCAAGTTTTGGTATGGCGAGTTTCTTCACACCCTGGTTGAGCAAGTGCTCTTTCAAGTCTAGTAAGGCTGACCATAAATCTTCATAGCAGGGTTTCTGGTGTGAATATTCTTTAGTCACCAAGTAGTAGACCGTTCTCCTTTCAGCATCTAGTTTCAAGGTCTTGCATACTGTAGACAGTTGCTGTCTTAGTTCAAAAAGCTTTTCATATTTAGCCTCGAACACTCTCGCGATATCCTTATCCACATCTTGAGTGACACAATGTACAATAGCGTATTCCTTGCCTACTTGGAATAGATCTTGTTGTATTTCTGTGGTGACTCCAAATTTAGCTTTTCCAGTGCCGCTATAGTTAGCCATAAAACGATCGTAGTCCCTAGCTTCATTCACTTGATGACTTTTCGACTTTTCTGTGATAAAACGTGTCTCCTCGTTATTTTTGTTTTCTTCTGCAAAAGGAGCCAATCGATTGAAATGGACTACTCTAGGCTTTCCCCTCGGCAACTTCCTCATGCGATACACGATGTCGTTGGTCCTTTTCATGGCTTCATAAGGACCCTCCCAATGTCGCTGTAGCTTTGGATACAAGCATTGTTTTCTTGGTGGATTATAAAGCCATACGAGATCTCCTACAGAGAATCCGCCTTCAGAATCTTTGAAGTCATAGCGGTTTTTCATTCTGTCACTTGCAATCTACATGTGCTGTCTGACCTTATTATGGATATAATCCATTTTTCACCCCAGATTAGTGACATAATCTTCTCCAGCAAAATCTTCTTCAGGATTACACTCGAATTCAAGATCACATGGCAACCTCATTTCACGACTTAACATACCCCGTGCTGGCGTTCTCCTGTTGACTCTTGCACTGAAGATCAGTAGGCCATTACAAAAAGGTGCAGGTATTGGTCCCAGTCTCGCTGATGATCCGATACCACTAGAGCCCAGTATTTTCTCATCGGGCTATAAATTCTTTCAACCATGCCGTCTGATTGAGGATGAAGCGCTGTAGTCTAGTCTTTCTGATGCCTAGTCTTTCGCACGTTTCTTGAAACAGCTTTGATTAAAAATTTCTCCCTTGACCGCAATGTAATTCTAAGGGAACTCCAAAACGGCAAAAGAACTCCTTCACCAAGATATCAGCGACAGTTGCGGCTTCTTGATTTGGTATAGCATAGGCCTCAACCCACTTGGTAAAATAATCCATGGCAACTAGTATGTATTTGTTACCGTCATCAGTTTTTGGAAAGGGTCCCGCTATATCTACACTAACAAGTTCCATCGGACTTCCAACATTGTACTGTTTCATTGGGGCCTTGCCTTTTCCATAAAGTCTTTCACCGAAGAGCAAGTCGTAAACCTCCTACAATACTCTCGAACATCTGCCCTCGGATTGACCCAATAAAATCTAGCTCGGACCTTCTCGAGAGTCTTCTTGATGCCGAAATGTCCTCCTGAAGCTTCATTATGTAACTTCTCTAAAACTGCCTTCAATCTGCTTTCAAGCACAACTAACTGAAGCCGCTCATCATCTCCAGATTCGTTTTCCAAGCGTCGCTTCAGCAGACCATCTTTCATTAACAGTGTTTTCCATTTAGCCCAATAAGCCTTGATGTTTCTACTCATCCTGGAGACGGCTCCCCATTTCGGTCGTTCATTAACTCTTTTCCATTGCAGAACTACACTCAATTCAGAGTCTGTTTCTTTTTCCTGCCTTAGTTCTGCTGGCAACTAATTCTCATAAACAACAGTTGTCCTCAGTAGGCCTATCTTTTCGACCAACCAAGAGCAGTGACTGCAGGTTACTGGACAGTGCCTTCGCGAAAGGGCATCTGCGTTCTTGTGGCTAGTTTCTGGTCGATGCTCCTTACGAGGCTTTTTGTATTGCCTTCTTATATGAGCAGTCTCATCGCAGTTCCTTATAGCACGGCTACCTCCTCTATTCGATGCCTGTTTTGCAGCTTCAAACTCAAGTGCTTGAGCCAGGGCATCATCAATTGTTTTTGGCCTAGCCAATCTCAAGGCCTGCCGAGTTTCACCATCTCTGATGCCATCTACGAACGTCTGAGCAGCTAACTGCTCCAAGAAGGTATCAGGAGCAATATGGTAGGCTATTCCTGCTAATCTCGCTTTATCAGCCTCAAATTCTTGCAAGTTCTCTGTAGATTTCTTGCTGCGATGTATGATTTGAGCGTGATATACTTGTTGTAAATGAGTATCCCCGTACTTGGTAACTTGGAAGTTACCGTGTCGTAGTATACCTGCTGGCTTACTAGTATTGTCTGCAAATGTTCAGTGCTTCTCCACGTAGAGCTACAATCAAAGACATTGCTTTTTCCTGCTCATTCCATGTATTAATTGTGGCTGACGCCTGCAATTGGTTCTGGTACGTCGACCAAGGAATTTTCCCTTCGAAAGTAGGAGGTGTTATTTTCATTTTTTGAACTCCAACATCATATTCCACTTTCGACAAAATTAGCAAATCATTCATTTTCAGTCTATATGATTGCCCCAACCTTTTTAGTTTTGCTCCCTTTTCATCTAGATGTTCGAATTAGCCACTCAATTTTCCGTTGATCCTTTCTTCTATTTATTTCTCTAAACATAATTATATATAATTATTATCCTGCTTAGTTGCACAATTGTGGCTCCTGGGGGCTGCGTCCATGGCTGGCAGATTTCGGAACTAGCTACATATGTAAACTTGAGACAAGACGAATTATTCAAAAATCCGTAGATCAATGAATAATCCCTCCTGACAAGAGCTAGTTCCCAAATCTGCCTGCCATTCACGCAGCCCCCAAGCGCCACAATAGTGCAATTAAGCAGGATTCCGAGAAACGAAGCAGCAGACTGCAGTTTCGCCCTTATTAGGAGCTCATCAGTGTCGCATATCGCTTCTCAGCATCCTACCAAGCTACATCGGGGTACCCTATCAATGCCAGAAAAGACGCACCTCGTACATAAGTATGAGAGTCGCCCTCTATGGACCGACACGGCGAACCCGCTACCGGACTTCGAGAAAGATACGAACAATAACAAACAGATGTGGAAACGTTAAAAATTCCAAACATTTGGGAGACATCTTTCGCCGTTCCGTGAATCTCATCAACGGTAGAAAACGAGCGAAATAATCCCGCTGGAATAGTGCTCTAATCTCCAATCTGAGAAGCGATATGTGACACTGATGAGTTCCTAATAAGGGCGAAACTGCAGTCTGCCGCTTCGTTTCTCGGCATCCTGCTTAGTTGCACTATTGTGGCGCTTGGGGGCTGCGTGCATGGCAGGTAGATTTGGGAACTAGCTCTTGTCAGGAGGGATTATTCATTGATCTACGGATTTTTGAATAATTCTTCTTGTCTCAAGTTTACATATGTAGCTAGTTCCGAAATCTGCCAGCCATGGACGCAGCCCCCAGGAGCCACAATTGTGCAACTAAGTAGGATGCCGAGAAACGAAGCGACAGACTGTAGTTTCGTCCTTATTAGGAACTCATCAGTGTCACATATCGCTTCTCAGCGCCCTAGCCAGCCACATCGGGGCGCCCTAGCCAGCCACATCGGGGTACCCTAACGATTCCAGAAAGGACGCATCTCGTACATTCATACGAGAGTCGCCCTCTATGGACCGAGACGGTGAACCCGCTACCGGATTTCGAGAAAGCAACGAACAAAAACAAACAGATGTGAGAACGTTAAAAAATTCCAACACTTGAGAAACATCTTTCGCCCGTCCGTTAATCACATCGACGGTTGAAAACAAGCGAAATAATCTCGTTGGATTTGATGGTGCTCTAGGCCTCTTTTTCTTTCTTTTTTAAATATATATATATATATATATATATATATATATATATATATATATATATATATATATATATATATATATATATATATATTAAAAAAAAAAAAGAAAAAGAGGCCTAGAGCACCATCAAATCCAACGAGATTATTTATTATTTTCCTAAAATTCATTATTCAAAGAAAATTTTCGATTGTATAAACGAGCTTAATGAGAATATTCTTCCAAAGCAACTTGTTAAAGAAATGAATATTTATACACTTCATCTGATTATATATTGTGCCGCTATTACAGTAGTTAAACATTCTGGATACAAATTAGAAAATTTTGGATCCAATTATAATATCAAGAAAAAACCTTCATGGCAAAAAAGGTTAGAAGGTAAAATTTCTTCTATCAGATGTGATTTAGGAAGATTGACTCAATATTCCAGAGGTAATCGATCAAAAAACTTATGGCACATATTGGAAAAATATTCCTCAAATATAAAACCCATAAAAATAATGAGATAAGTAATGGACAACTGATAGAATACATCGATACTTTAAAACAAAAACTTTCAGTATACTCCATTAGACTACGTGAATATAAAATAAATTCAGATAGAAAATTCCAAAACAAACTATTCAAAAATAAAGAAAAACATTTTTACAAATTTATTTCAGGTTCAAATGAAAATATTTCTGGAAATGGAGCTCCTGAAATTGATATTCTAACTGATTGTTGGTCTTCAATTTGGGCAGTGCCAAGGCAACACAATTCCAATGCAAGTTGGATTTTAAATGAAAGGTCTCGATTTTCTAAAATAGGATGCATGCAATTTGAAAAATTTTCAAACGAAGATATAACATTATTTATTAAACACACAAAAAATTGGAAATCTCCAGGTGTTGATGGTATTCATAACATTTGGTTCAAGAAATTCTCTTGCGTTCATGAAAAATTGGCTGAATATTTTTCATTTATAATAAAGAACCCTCAGCTACTCCTTTATTTTTCACACAAGGAATTACTTATTTATAACCGAAAAGTGATAATACTATTGATCCGTCTCAATATAGACCAATTACTTGCCTTCCAACAATATATAAAATTCTAACTGCATGTATTACCCAAAAAATTTATGCACATTTGGAGAATTATAATATTCTTTCCGAACAACAAAAAGGATGTAGAAAAAAATACCTTGGTACTAAAGAGCAACTTGTAATTGATTCTGTTGCTTTGAATCAAGCTCAAACTAAGAAGAGAAATATTCATACAGCCCTCATTGATTACCAAAAGGCTTTTGATAGTTCTCCCCATTCATGGCTTCAAAAAATTTTGGAAATTTATAAAATTGTAGTAATTCCAATCAAAAGAGGCATTTTTCAAGGTGATTCTTTAAGTGCTCTTTGGTTTTGTCTTTGCCTTAATCCGTTATCTCATGAATTAAATGCTACTAGTTTCGGCTTCAAAATAAAGAGTCTATCAACTAAATTCAAATTAAGTCACTTAATTTATTTAGATGATATTAAATTATATGCCGGAACCAGATCACATTTAAAAAGTCTACTTGAGATTACTTTCAACTATTCCAATGATATTCATATGAAAGATCACCTCTGATTATATAAAGATTTCCAATATCGAAATCGAGCCAATGCATCAAGGAGATACATATAAATATCTTGGATTTTGTCAAGAGAAGACAATTAACCATAGCAGCACTAAAGAAAATATTAGAAGTTCATATTACAAAAGACTTAGAATTATCATCAAGAGTCATTTAACTAGTAAAAACCTTTTCAGAGCTATCAACTCCTATGCAGTTCCTATTCTTACATCTTCTTTTGGAATTATTAAATAGTCTAAAACTGATCTAAATGAATTACAATGTCAAACGAGGAAAATGCTCTGTAAATATCATAAGCACCACCCAAAGTCAGCTGTTCAGAGAGTTACACTACCTAGACATCTTGGAGGTCGTGGATTAACTGATTTGAATAATCTTCATAGTAAACAGATTTTTCATCTACGTTCCCATTTTCATGATAAACAGAGAACGTCTAAATTACATGATATTGTTGTTGCTTCAGATTATAATCTTACACCTCTGAACTTGACAATGCAAAAGGTAGATTTTGATATATTTGATGATAATTCTAAAAGAGAAAGTTTGATGCAGACGGATTTACACGGAAAGCACCCTAAAGAATTGAAAAATGATTATATTGATGAAATCGCATCGAATAAATGGTTAGTATCTGGAGAATTGTTTGCTGAAACAGAAGGCTTGGCAATTGCGATCCAGGATCAGGTTGTTTTCACGAGGAATTATAGAAAACACATCATCAAACAAAATATAGATGATTCTTGCCGTAGATGTTTCTGTTCTTCAGAAACAGTTTTTCATATATTATCATCTTGCTCAGTCCTTGCTTCAACAGATTATTTAAAAGACATAATGCCGTCGCTAATATTATTCATTTTAATCTAGGAATTAAACATGACCTAATTC
This sequence comes from Cryptolaemus montrouzieri, assembly GCA_013387265.2. Lineage (NCBI taxonomy): Eukaryota > Metazoa > Arthropoda > Insecta > Coleoptera > Coccinellidae > Cryptolaemus > Cryptolaemus montrouzieri. Next base: position 39,972,592 of record JABFTP020000124.1, on the reverse strand, counting down.
CCAAAAGAAAAAAATTCACAAATATGAACCTGAGATTATTTATGATAATGACAAATATAAACTTTATTTTGATAAAACAATTCTTTGCAACAGAGCTGTAAAACACAATAGACCAGATATCGTTCTTAATGATAAACAAAATCAAATAACATATATAATTGATATTGCTATACCCGACACACATAATATACAAAATAAATACAATGAAAAAATTTCTAAATATATGATGCTTGGCGACGAGATTAAAAAAATGTGGAAAATGAAGAAAATATTTATTCTACCGATTATTATTTCCACAACAGGTGTTATTCCTAGAAATCTTCACAAAAGTATTGAGATTTTGGGTCTGAAGAAAAATTTGTTTAAACAGTTACAAAAGATAACAGTCATCAAATCTTGTAATATTCTTCGTAGGTTTCTTTCCGAAAAAAATAATGAGGTAGAGTCATAGGTTTTCTCTTTAGTTTATACTGCTCAGAATCTCATTTCATATTTTATTTATTTGTTTATATAAATGTAATATAATTAACTTACAATTTTGTCATATTTATATTCAGAGCAGTATTCTATTCGATCGTTCACCACTTCACACAAAGGAAACTATTAATGAGTAACATTCAGTGTTACTTGACTAAGGTCCGTACACTGGATTTTTCCGGGGAGAAAGCCTCTGACACTACTCGTTGGTACATTGATATCATTGTCTGATGATGCTATAGTATGTATATATTCTGGTCTGGTAGATTGATATATTCTCATAACATTTAACGTTATCCTAATATATAATTATTCCAGGATATGTTTTGATTATAATCATTGCCTGGCAATGGTATTAATTACCGGGTGGTGGATTTATATTTTTCATGAAATCAGTTTGATTGCATGAACAGATATATGGGCAACTCGTCGGGGTAAAACCCCTATATATATATATATATATATATATATATATATATATATATATATATATATATATATATATATATATATATATATATATATATATATATATATATATATATATATATATATATATATATATATATATATATATATATATATATATATATATATATATATATATATATATATATATATATATGAAAAAGAGTAAAACGAAAAACTATATGTAATGTCACAAAATGTATAGAATAGAATTTATATATAGAAATTTATAACTCATTTGTATTCAATAATTTCTCAAATTATTCTAAATATAAATCCTAATTTTATAAAATAATTTTTTCTTTCAGAAAGATAATCGTAGCACTATTTTAGCAACGTTATCAGAAATTGGATATTGTCAAGAAAAAATTGGGATCCCCAAGATCCAAGATGTGCCAAAGTTATTCTAACAGGAAGAATGATACCAGTAAGTTTAAAAATTTTCAATAATTTGCTACGAGAAAATATCTTAACAAATACAGAAGCATTTTTAGATGCTTGTTTCTGAATATCAGTATGAACAGACTAAACAAAATGAAGTCAAGAAAAAATGATTCAAAATTATAAGAATTTCTGAAATTAGAAGATAATAATTTCTGGCAAATATATAATATAGGTAAACATCTTGGATTCTAATAAATGTTCAATGCTCATTAATTTCTGACTTTTGCGAAAAAACTAAAATTTAGTATTCAAATAAATCTTTCTTTTTCACTTCCACAGATATTCTGAAGGAAAACATATGTTTAGTACGCAACGTTCTTTTCGAATTACCATAAAATGCATTTTATTTATAATAATTATTGTTTGATCAGACAAGAGTATCCCTTCATTATGCTGATCAGGTGACCAATGAATTGACGGAACTGTCCACCAAAAGATAAATATTTATCACCGTCCTGGTTCTGATGTGTTTTTGTTTAGTTTTAGGGTCGTACCAAAATTCGTACCTAGAAGTTGAATTCCATCTTGTATAGTGACAATTAAATAAAATATCTGTCTGCTCACAGTTGGCACTAAAATTGTTCCTCGCATTTTTAAGAAGTATACAAGGGAGCAATCGTTTTCTTCTGGAATTTTTTCACGATTCTCTTCAAACTTCATAGAACTTCAAAAAGAGCAATCACAAGATGGGATTGAGATTTGAAAATAAAAAGTAAGGGTGGCTGGGGAGGTTGGCCTGGGTTTAGGAGGTTGGGGGTAAACTACTCAATAAATATATAGTCATCGAGAAAGAATTGCAATCGATTAGTTATGAAACTAAATAACTGTGTTCTTCTTCAATAACAATTATAGATATATGTGTATCATATGTTTTCGACATAGAAATGATTTTCAAAGGAGGCTTGCTAATTTCAAGCTGTCTGTTACAATTCAAATTGATCGTGGCAAACCGAAATCTAGTTATTTGACCATTAGTGTACTTTTGCATTTTTTCTTAAGTGAGGTGCACTCGTTACGATCATCTGCAATCAAAAGTCTACAGGTCTCATCTGAACTTTGAATTTTTCTGTATGATTCTATCTAAAAGCTTTGTCACACATCGATACAAAACAAAAATGTTTTAATGGCTTGCATATTATTGAACTTTGCATGGCTTGCATATTATTAAACTTTGCATGGCTTGCATATTATTGAACTTTGCATGGAATGATTCGCATGCATTCGCTCATTTAGTAATACGGTCATTTTTTTTGCAAATTAATCACTGATAATATATAAGGAACCTTAAATATTTTCAATTAGTTTCAATCACCAAAATTGACAAATATCTATAATTGTTATATGTTTAGTTTCATAATTGAATAAATTACTTGTTTTATTATTTTCAGGAAGTTATTCATCTTAATGATTTAATAATTATTTCCATGCAGGAACCCAAGTCTTAAAATCTATAAACTTTTATTTCGTTAATAATAAATATGATTGGGAATTTGAATTTAGGTATTGTTAAATTAATAGTTTGTAAATTATATTCAACTAAATACCTAGCTATCAAGATAGAATAATTGAGGGATAAACGAATGTATAAAACCTATTTTTTCAACTAATTTTATCGCCGTCTATGGTATCTCCCTTTCTACCTGGCAGTTTGTGATACAATAGACCAGTTCAGTTCTTAAATGGTTATCTTCTATATCTTTTCTATTATTGAACTGTTTTGTTTCGCTTACAAAAGATAACACGCCCGAAATTCGAGGATTGCTGGAAAGCAATCTTGGAATTTTGTTTTCCACATTTCTAGTGGTTGAATACTGATAATCGATATTGAACCTTAAAGATGATTGACATGGCTCACTTTAGAGCTCGCGGACTCTAAATTCTGGACAAAGTCATCTAATATTTCTCATGTACCGTTAAACGGAAACCTTCTGATATCTCTACTGCAATCCTAATATTCTATTTACAGTAAAATCGAGACGTTGAATATTTCTGTACCAAGCCTAGATTCATCGGAATTTATGACTTGTCATTTTTGTATTCGGTTATATCCTTTGATTTGAGTTGTGAATAGAATTTTCGAAAACTATTTAGTTTTGAGGAGATAAATACTTCAACACTTGTATTCTAGAAGAAAAATTAATTAAGGTATATAGCAGTCAACAAAAGACCAAGTCAAAATATAATATCCATATCTTAATATATCGTGAATGAAAACTGTAGAATATAGACAGCACAAAATTAAATTTTCCTTTCATATAGACGTTGTCACTCTGTTAAAATAATTCCATAACTTGGTTATACAAGAAAAAATAATTCTGCTGCTTTTGTTCACAAATAAAAAAAGTTCGCTTTAGAATGTTGCAAGTTCTCTATAGAGAGAATGAATTACATCTTCGGCACTTCCGTTATGGAAGCTGGGCCTTTCTCCTGACATATGTTTTTGCAGTACACACAACACAGAGTTATTATTATTGATAGCTTTTCAAAAATAATTTCTCAAGATTTTCGTTTAATTGCAATTCTTTGAATGATTTCTGAGTACATAGATTTTAGCTTCATAAGTGCCCGTTGAGCATCATAAACTAATTTCTTCCTCTTTTATATGTTTCGTAACTTCACAACTACTTTGCACATACACTAAAACTGTAATTGGGGTATATCAGTGAGCAGAGCAACAACAGACCAAATCCACTGTATTAGACAATTACTTGAGAAAACCAGAGAGTATAACATTGATACTTACCATCACTTTATAGACTTCAGAACAGTGCACGACAGTATAAAAAGAGGAGTATTATATCAAGCAATGTTGGAGTTGTTGAAAACCCAAAAAAATGGCTAATCTCATATTAATGACATTAAACAGAGTAAAATGCAGATTAAAGTTGGGATCGGAGCTATCAGATGCTTTTTATACTGATAAGGGACTTAAACAAGGAGACTCCCCTTCAAGCCATTTATTTAACATAGCCCTAGACAAAGCAATTAGAGACTCTGGTATACAAACAAAGAACAGAATTTTTACTAAATCGGTACAATTGCTAGTATTTTCAGACGATATTGATATCGTGGGAAGAACTAGAACAGCTTCAATTGAAGCCTTCTTTGCATTTGAGACTGCAGCAAAAAACATAGGTTTAACGGTAAATGAAGAAAAAACCAAATTTATGGCGGTAACAGGCAGAATTTCCAATCTGCATCAACTGAAAATAAATGAATACGAGTTTGAACAAGTATATCAGTTTAAATACCTAGGCACTATTGTTAACATAAATAATGATATAAAAATTGAAATTAAAGAGAGAATTAACATGGCTAATAGATGTTATCGTGGATTACGGAACCAGTTGAAATCTAAATACATCAGCATCAAAACAAAAATACAACTATACAAAACACTAACTAGACCGATTGTGCTATACGCCAGCGAATGCTGAACAATCAATAAGGAAGACGATGAGAAGCTGTTAACTTTCGAGAGAAAGATCTTGAGAAAAACCTTTGGAGCGACAAAAGAAAATGGAGTATGAAGAATTCTATACAATCATGAACTCCAACTAAAATATAGGGAGCCTAATTAAGTCAAAGTTATAAAGGCCTCCCAAATAAGGTGCTTAGGACACATATATAGATATGATGAGGAGAACCCTGTTGGAAGGGCGACTTTTCAAACACCTGAGGGAAAGAGAAAGAGAGGCAGACTAAGAACCAGATGGTTGGATAGAGTGGAGAAAGCTGACGGAGACACGGCCTTGGCCGGCAACCGGCTGTAAAGCTTGTGAAGAAGAAGAAGAACTTCACAACTTTCCACACGAATCTACATTTCCATTATGTGGCTTCCGGAATGGGTAAACAGAACAAAGGAAAATTCTTTTTTCTTCTTCATTTCTCGTTCAAATTTCCCATCTAATTCGATAGAGACGCGATTTGCAGCTTATAGTACTACATTACAGTACTAATCCAGCATTGAAAATACAACAAGTGATTCGTCAGGGTGGGAAATATATACTTCATAAAGAATAGAAACAATATTCGATAAAGGGATTGTGTTTTGATCGAACCTAAAAGAACAATTGTACCAAATATTTGATGAAGCTTTAATAAGTTTAAAAACCTTTTTTCAGTTATTTTCTATAGAAAGAAAGCAGTTTTTCTTGGTATTTTGGTTCAATAAGCACTGTTATCCAATTTCGAGTTCTTTACTATTTATTTTCGTAGATTCCGCGTATATTTTATAAATCCCATCTCAATAATTTCATTATTGCTTTCCAAGACTATTAGAGCAAGTATAAATTGAAGCTATACTTCTAAGATAAAAGCTTTGGTCGTAATTAAGAGTAAACGGATATAAATATTATATTATATTATTGAATTTATTGTTGGAATTAATTTCAATTCATTAATGTAAACATTTTAGTAATCAATGTTTTGAAGAATAGGTAATGAAAATATTAGTTTTAACCATCTTGCAAATTAGTAATTTTTCTCCTTCATATATTTCTATTGTAGACAATTAATAGATTCTATTTATAATAATTCTAAAGAAGGAGGGGATGATGATTCAAATGGTACACTGCTCCTTCTACCGATTATATAATAAATAATAAAATAATTTTCCTGCTTGTACAATTAGACCCAAAGACTAAACAATGAGCTAATATCTCTAAACATGATGCAATTTTTTCATTTTAGGTTCAAAATGGAACCAACGAATACGAATTTGCACAAGATGCTCTCTTTGCTAAACATCCGCAGATGAAAACATGGCCTACCGGTAAGTGGTTTGTTATTATCCAGAATTGATAAAGGATTTAATTATTTAATAAATTTATGAACGAAATTGATTCCAATTTCATAATGACTTTATAAATATTTATTCTTAGCTCATGGATTCTTCGTCTCCAAGTTTGACATAGAGCAAATAGAAGTACTAGATTTCTTTGGAGGCATCTCGAAGGTCTCAACTGAAGATTATTTCAATGCTTCGCCTAGTTCTAAAGTAAAAGATAATATAAAATTTAATTCTGTAGGCATTGTAGATGTTATATATATTGAACAATAATACAAAGGATATGGTGGGGAGATAAATTCATATCGTGCAAGACGATTGTAATATTCAGTTTAAATTCATGTTTGGTTATGTTAATTTTCATGATTTCATTTCTTTTGCTTTTACAATCAGTGACCTTTTGAATATTAAATAGGAATTGTACGCTTTGCTTTTTGAAACATATATTTTATATTGATTAAAATTATTCATTATATGATTTGATTCTGGAATTATTTTATATGTCTATTGGTCCAGCTTTCAAGATGTATGTTTTGAGGAACATCAAATCCATCATTAAGCACTCAGTTGAAGAAACACTTGTTCAGATGAAGTATGTTAGTCTCTTTTTGAAAATATCAGCCAATATATACTGTTGAATGTTTGTAGAAGGTTGTAGATTTATTCAAAGGTGTAGGTACATTTTCCGTCTGTGAATATAGATCAATTCCATTGGAATGGTTATCATGATTGGTTTTCCATAGTAGCTAGTCAAAATAATTTCATCGTAACCAATTTAACAGAAGAGGGAGGAGTTTAAAGAGAAGCAAAGTAATATTTAGTCCCAGGTTATGATTCGTTAGTGGGATTTTCAAGCCGAAAACTGGAGACGAGAATGTCATTGAAGTAGTCATGCCTCCCTCCTTCTAATAAGAAGAACGAATGCTTTCATTCCCTACACGCAGAAAGTTGCATATGCAAGAGATGTTATAATGCTATACACGACAAGATTTGAACTTAAACTTAAAATCGTTCTAATCTTGGCTGACTTGCTATCATCTATTACAAATAAAATTTTATTTGTCTTATGGTAACGAAATGTACACTAAATCAAATTGTATTGAAAAATGTTTTTGACTCTGCTTTTACATGAATAGGTAATTTTCATTTTGCTTCGATTGTTTTATCCTAATTTCTATTCAGTGATTCACAGAGCGATACTTGGAAATTAACTTTAAATTAATACCTTCCTCCCTTTATTCCTAGTTAACACACTCAATTAAGAACTAATGATCAACTGTAAGCCGCTGTGAAAAAAAATAGTCCATAACTATTCAAAACACATTCGTTGCTAAAAAGTTATTATTGATTTACCTATATCAAGTTCTTTTTTTGAATAATCTAGAAATAACTCTCTTGTATAATTTCGACGTTTTGTGATGGGGACAGTCTTGGATTCAAGGAACGAATATCTTAAAAAATTCATTGGTTGAGGCCAATGAATGTCCGAGTTTGATTTAGTAATGAAGCAAGTAATGTTTTTTGAGGGATTTTACTGAATATTTGAGATTCGTAACGCGTTTCCCTACACCGTAGCTAACTATATATAGATAAAAATTAGAATATGAATACAAATGTTCTTAAGTAATTAAGTGCTTAGTTAGTTTCTTCTTCTTAAGTATTTAAGTGATTATTAATGACAGGTACATCCAAGAAAAATTAAAGAATAGATTGCTCCCTGAAGAGATTCGATAGAGGTGAAGGGCTTAAATCGACTTGTTCATTAATGAGTCACCTGAGTGTTTGTGTTTGTTGACAACAAAAAAATCTTGTATGTATCTGTCATTAATAACAGGATGGACACACGTCGAAGAGCCATTTTTGTAATTTTTCCATTGCAGAAATAATCGCATAACCGTCTAACTAGTATCGCGACCGTAGGTCTCTCGAATATCAAGCGTCCGGGTCCGACCGATCATAATTGCTGATACCTAAATGCATCTCGCACTGACATTGTTGCAGAGAAGAAAAATATGAGTATTTGTGTATTCGCTTCACACATACTAACTTATTTGTGAGAACCAAGCAGAAAACAGAACAGTAACAAAAATGATCGATTCAGTTATCAGTTTACGTTTCCGAGTGTACGTTCAGAATCAGGAAGTACATAAAAATATATCATTTTATATATATTGTATGTTCCGGAGCGAGCGCATTATATGCCATAGGCAGTAGTTTTCTTTATCTGATGGTGAGTGCCTTCTCTCTTTATCAGTATTAATTATATGACATTTGTCATATTTTCAAAACGACTGTCAAAATTTTCTCCCAAATTTTTCTTTAAATTAAACATGATCCACGAAGAAATGATATATGGGCGATGTCATAATGATTCTAAAACATCTATAGATCATAATCGGCATCACTTAGAAAACCGAACCTGGCCATCGGGGCTCTCTCGTTCAAACAGAGAGGAAATTGTTTTGTTGATTTTGAATATTGAAGGGTTTTTGCGATTATACTTCAAATTGGCAAGCAAGAACAAGGAAGTGATTATGTTTCAGGAGACTCACACTGCGACGGAAGACCATCTCCGCGAAAGAGGAAATATCGCAGGTTATGTACTTTTTGATTATCTCCTTAGTCCTTTTTATGGCCTTGCTTGCTATGTAAAATCTCCCCCTCCCCTTCCTTTCACCCTTGTCTTCGTCTGGAAATCATGGAGTGCACGATGAGAATGAGAGATTGAAGCTGCTAAACAGAAAAATCTTAATGTACACACGACACTAACACAACATAAACAGACAAGCTATTGCTAGCGTAAAAGCGACAGGGAAACGAGTTTTTTCACTCGTTTATTGAATCATACGCAAGATAGTATAGTCCCCCTGTTACATTTCCTGAGCTCACACTTGTGTTTTTTCTGACACACATCAAAATTATAGATATAAGCAATTATTGTAAATACAATTACTCAAATATATATATATATATATTTATATATTTTTTTACTATATATATATATATATATATATATATATATATATATATATATATATATATATATATATATATATATATATATATATATATATATATATATATATATCACCGGGTGGTGGATTTATATTTTCATGAAATCAGTTTGATAGCATATGTTAACATATATTTTTTAATAATAATTCAGGATTGAAAACACGCTCGAACACGACCGGTCTTTTCAACGGTTAACCTCTTTATATATATATATATATATATATATATATATATATATATATATATATATATATATATATATATATATATATATATATATATATATATATATATATATATATATATATATATATATATATATATATATATATATATATATATATATATATATATATATATATATATATATATATATATATATATATATGTATGTGAGTATGTGATGATGGATATATTGGTATTGCATCTCGTGTTATAACACGCTCGAGAACACGACCGGTCTTTTCAACGTTAACCTCTTTTATATATAATATATATATATATATATATATATATATATATATATATATATATATATATATGTTGTGAGTATGTGATGATGGATATATTGGTATTGCATCTCCGGTTAACAAGATAATTTAAAACACAAGAACTACAACATCTTGTTCTGCCGAGCCAAATGCAACTGGGAATCGTAAAATTGAAGTTATAACAATAGCAAGATAAAACTTTAACGCTCAAATTCCAAGAGTTTCGAATCAAAAGGAATAATATATATATATATATATATATATATATATATATATATATATATATATATATATATATATATATATATATAAATCTTGAAGTTTTCTGTTTGATATCTACCCTTTGTTTTAATGGTTTACGGGTGGCGATGGTAGGTTGCCTCTGTGTCAATTCGTTTCGGGGCGCCAATACCTTTACATGTCTTGATGCACTCCAACGGATTAAGATGAGTAGGTGGCAGTCTTGCCTGGTATGGTGACTGGGTATGAAATACTGATGAGGTCAAATAAGACCGAAGCTGTAGTCCATTGCTCCCATTCATGACATGCGACCAGACTGTACCACTAAGAGTACATCGGAAAACCCATTCCTTCAGGGTGGGATATTTTACATTCTATGGAAGGTTCAATATTGTTCCCTGAATAATGTGTTCCCACATATAGCGAAAAATTTTGCATGGTATCATTATTGAAATTGATGAAATTACTTACTCAATGCTCAGAAATTCACCTTTTAAAATTATGGCTAAAACGCTACAATTTTCAGTAATTTTCTTATATAATTGGCAATTGCAAAAGTTTGAAAAGAAAACAAGTTTAATATCGCATTTTGCTTGAGTTATGCGATAACAAAATTTACAGATGAATAGTTTTTAATAAAATAACCATAATTTTAATAGACATACATGCAGCGTATGATAACATACAAATACACGCGGTGATTGAGGATCTATAATAACGGCAAGCGTCAGTGAACATGATTTATACAATTAAAATATTCTAAGAGGAAGGGAAGTAATAGTGTTGAGTCCATATGATGGTGAATGGATTGGGCCTAAAGGAGCAAATAAAAGTCTACCACAGGGATCACAACTGAGCCCAATATTGTTCAATTTAAATTTGTCGTGTCTCGTACCATATGCAGAAAAGGGATAGATACAATTTAGTTTGTGAATGTTGTGTGTATACTTGCAAAGGGATGGAATATTTATGCAATGGCCTAACAGGAAAACTAGAAAGAACTAAATAGCTAAAATATCAGAATTTTCAACATTTCGGGAAATAAAACCAGAGGTTGAATTACAGGAAATGAACTGTTCCAGTTACAGCGAATAGACATAATAGGTGAAAAAATAGCTAAGCAAATAATATCAAATATCTTGGTTGTACACTAGAACAAAAGTTAACTTGGGAATTATTTGTAAATGAATTATGTGGTAAAGTCCCAAGAGATATCAACATCATGAGATGGCTAACAATAGTATGCTGGAGTGGGCACTCCACGATGCTGATGAATCTTTTCCGAACATTGGTTGCATCGCAATTAGAATATGCATCAATCTAGGTGGGTCGATATGCAAAAGATCTGGTTATTGAACCTCGATATATTGAAGCGATGGAAAAAATAATCAAAATGATAAGATAGATATGTCACCAATTGTTAAATGTTTCGAGGTAGAACTGAAAACGCGCTATCAAAAAATTACCAATATAAGCTCTGGTCTAAAAAAAGAGTTGAACAATTTAGAAGCATTTCGTCAATACTATTATGATTAGTAAGAAAGATGGAAACAAATATACAAAGATGCATCAAAAGAAAGTATAGAAAGTCCTGTGTGTATAGGGATTTATGTGCAAGAACTAGGGCTGAGCTTGTTGGAAAAATTACTATCCTATATATCCATTTGGAAAGCCATAAAATATATGAATGAACGGAAGGATATATCTAAAGTATAATTATCACTGGCTCAAGATAAGAACTAAAATGGAATTATATACTGATAAAGTTTATGTGGATTCTTACTCATACCAATGTGGAATATAATGAAAAAGCGAACCAACTGACGAAACAAAGACGAGAGAAAGTAATAGATGAGCCATACAAATTTCATCCGAAAGAAATGTGGCCAAAGATAAAGACGGACATTTGAAATGAATGTAAGGAGGAATGGGATCGGATAAAGTTGTTAAAAGGGAAATTTTACTCCACTTCGAGACAGGGTAAGGGAATTAATGAAAAACTTTTGTATAATAACTTCAAACATCTATCAAGAAAACATTTCAACCATGAATAGACTACGTTCGGGACTTGGGGATTTGAATCCCATTTTTTTGGGAGCGAACAAAATAGGCACAATCCTGAATTATTATACCATCCATTAGGGAAAAAAACACAAAATTTGCCCAATAAATTTTACAGAATGCTTGAAGGATCTGAATGAAAAGTTAGTCGGTAATATTATTCAAATCATTAGAGCGACATACTCAAAAATATAAATAATAGTTATAATCCGAAGAAGTATAACAAACTGTCTGTATATTTATTATTCTTTGTGAAAAATGAAAGTAGAGCAAAACGGCCGGGAAGAGGACAAGAAGATAAGATGACAAATCTGTAAATAAAGATTGGAAGAAATATATAGAAGGTAAAAGAGAACTAAGCTTAAGAATCTAGACGAGGTCAAGATAACGTTGGCAACACATGAACCTGACTGGCATTAGCAGGTCACTTAAATTAGAGAGAAGAAAAAGAATGAGATGGTTATCACAGAACAGTCATTCTATGGCCTAGTGGAAAAATCACACGCTTTCAAATTTGTACACATGCGGCTGCCGGTTCGAATCCGGCGAAGGTATGGGTGTTGTAAATATCTATGAATTTGAAAGAGACATCTAAAAAAAAGAGGGGCATCAACTTTCGAAGGCCAGATAACTTGTAATCCTTGTGGTGGCAGTGATCATTGTACGGCCAATGAGAGTGGTTTGGAATCCACTATAAACTGTAGGCCTACCTGTGTAAATGGATATAGTATCAGAACACATGATTAAAAGGATAAAGAAGAAGAAGAATCATAGTCTGAATGTATAAATGTTCTTTTCTTAGTTTTAGGTTATACACTGCGTTAACCTTGCTTATCTATTATTCTGTTGTCGATTCTAAACTCTATCGATATGGCTAGAAAAAGGAAAGGTCGTTGTGTGAGGAGAAATAAAAATCAGGGTGGAGAATCCGAAGAATTAGTTCAGGCTCCTCATTCATTCGTAATAAGTAAAGGTATACCAGACGGTAATGCCGTGGAATTGACTAAAGATTTTCGTAAGGTTATGGAACCTTTCACAGCATCCCAATTGAAGGTAGATGCAATAATAGGTCATGCATTTCAATATAATAACACCTTTTTAATGTTTCAGACTAGGAAGAAGAATACAATCAAAGATTTTGTTTCTATTGCTGGGCCACTCCATGTCTCCCATATCTCTGTGTTTTCAAAAACTGAACTAGGACTCTATTTGAAAATTGCTCGTCTTCCAAGGGGTCCTACTCTAACCTTCAAAGTACAAAATTATTCTCTTGCAAGAGATGTTATTTCATCATTGAAAAAACAGATGGTAGTAGATGAAGCCTTTAAACATTCTCCTCTAGTTGTTTTGAACAGTTTCAGTGGGGAAGGTATGCAGTTGAAGTTAATGGCATCTATGTTTCAAAACATGTTTCCTACTATAAATTTGACAACTGTAAGTAAAATGATAATTAGTTTACATAGTTTGCAACATTGAAAACAATAATATGAGACAAGACGAAAATCTTACTAGGATTACCTACAAGTAGTTTCAATTTTGCATCCCCAGAATCGCCTTACGAATTTTGAAATCACAACATAAAATTTTATCCAAATTGATAAGTTACTTATTGATTAATAAGAAATATAGATAATTGTTTGATATAGTATCGATAGTCAAAATTCACTGAGAAAGTGTTTACTTACTAATTTTGGGTCCCAGAATCCAAATCTGAAATCATTTTGCCCTGCCTGGCTATTGGTTAGGAAAAAAACCAACATTTCCTTGAAAGTCCTCTTGTTTATATCATTCAAACTCTATAATTACTTCATTAAAATGCCTTGTTACTATTACAATGGATATTAGTTTTTGTTTCTTCCTAAACGATAGCCGGGAGGGAAAAATGATTTCAGATTTGGATTCTGGGACCCAAAATTAATAAGTAAACACTTTTTCAGTGAATTTTGACTATTGACACTATATCAAGCAATTACGAAATAATAGTGTATAATATAATATAATAAATAATTGCTTATGAAGGAATGCAAAATAATAATAACAATAAGAACAGCCATTTTGTGTCATGCTATACAGAGATCAACTATGCTGAATATGAGAAAAATTTCAGATTTTTCCAATGTATTAGTTTATGTAGTAAGCAGTACATTCACACATTCACAGAATGGATAGATAATGAGTGAGGGCTGCTTAACAGGCCGGCCACTGCAACCCGATTATCTATTGTGGCACTGACACAGTATCGAACAATGATAATATATATCATTCAACTCTCACCAAACTGGGAGAAAGGAGTAGACTCCATCCGAGGTGGTACCAGGCCACTTGGGCATTGAGGGCAATTTGAAGACAGGTTCATTGGTTCCTCCAGGAACAGCACTGGGATTCACCAAAGTGGAGTCTAGGTTTAGAATTCCCCTGGAGGGGACACAGTTTCAGACACTGTCGACTTGCCATTAGTGGACTTCCTACTGGGAGAGCCAAGGCTTAGCTTAAACTCTCCAGGCTAGACCTGAGAGTTTAACTACCGTAATAACGGAGCACTGTCTCCTCAGAATTCACCTAGATAAGTTAGGATTGATTGAGGGCCCTTCATGTAGACTATCTGCTCAAAAATGCAATTTAATTTTCACATTAGCACCGAAGTTGAGGTTAAAATTCTGAAGCATTTCATTTCATATTCTGGTGCTCTCATCCACCAAGATACTAACTTTAATAAGATGGATCCAATTTGTGGATGAAATGAGTGTGTGCCACAATAGATTACTAGGTTGCCACTGTGGGACTGCCACTTAGTCTATAAAATAGTATATATCCAAAAAAGTAATAAATCTGATTTTTATTTTTGCTCCTAATCTTATTGCTTACATCAGTGGTGTCTTTTATAAGGGTATATCTGGATATTTAAATTCTTTCAAAGATGTCTGTTTTCAATTTCTACATACTCAGGGTTAATATTTTTTTAGAGCTTTGATAAACTATTCAATTCGCCAGAACTTAATATTGAGCAGTGGAAGAATGATGCTACTAGAAATTCTTGTTTTATACTTTTATTGTTGCAAAAGAAATATGCAAATTGTAGGACTCTCATAAAAAAGCATCTAAAGGTCGCAGCAGCTCATGGAATAAATGAGAATATTATATTTTAAGTGTTCATAGGTTCCTTTATGAAAGTGTGGAATAATTCTGTTGGATCGAGCTTCACATGATGTAATAAGGAAAGTATCGTCATAATCAGAGACTTCAATGTCAATTTTATTAAAAGTCAACAAACAACTTCAGGTAGAAAAGCTCCTAGAATCTTATGGCTTACACTGAGTCTTTGAACAGCCTTCTCATATAACACAAAAAACAGCTCTTGTATTGATAATATCTTCAACAACCTGAAAACAGAGTAACATTAAACTTGATTTACATATAACAGACTAGAAAAGGTAAACCTATAATCTAAGAGGTAAGAATGTTTGTTGGACATAAACACTAAAATTGCATATGATAGTTTTCAGTACAGCTTGCTCTATATATTCAACGATTACTTTCCTGAAAGAAGAAAACTACTTACAAACTGCAAGCTGAAAAGAGAAACTTTAGAAGTACTTATTATAAGAAACTGAATAGAAGACTCACAGATCTTAGCATCTATAGGAGTCACAATTATAGCAGTCTAACATGAACTGAATTAAGTAAATTCTTAATAGAAGTTGGAAGAAAATTTTCAACGAATGCAAAAACCAAAACATGAATGAACAACTACAGAAAAATAAAATTTTAAAATAAATGAACTGAATGTTTTTGACTGCAACTATTCCCGAGTGAAATCGTTCGGATTGTGTTGAAGATGAAGTACAAAACATCCACAGATATTTATGGTATGTCAGATAGCCTACTTAAGAAAATAGTGTGAAATACTTGGCAAATCTGCTAAGCCATCTAATTAATCTATCTTTGAAACAAGGAGTCTTACCACAACAACTGAAGATAGCTGAAGTGGTTCATAAACAAATGTGGAGATAATAGACCAATCTTGGCACCTATTTCAAAGGTACATATGGCCACCATGAAGATCTGGCTTGTCAACTGCATATATTCTCGTAAAATTTTCAGTAAAAATCAACTTAGATTCTTTGGAGAAAAAAAACAACCACAACTGCAACTGGAGTGTTGTGGAGGAAGAGGACCAGCAATTTTTTAGGCTATATCTACTGAAGAGCTGGAAGGGTGAAAGGTCATTCAGCAAAAAGATCAGTAAAGTAGTCCGTAGGATTCGATATAATAATAATAATGACATCAAATTATATGCTTCGAACAAGAAGCAATTGGATGATTTGCTGAAAACTGTCAGTGAGTTCTCGGCAGATGTTCATATGAAATTCGGGATTGAAAAATGTAAGACCCTGAACATTCAAAGAGGGAAAGTCATAGATGGTGAAACACAACTTCCAAACGGTGATATTATACAGTGCATGAGAGATGGCGAAACATACAAATATCTGGGATACCAACAAGCCAGATTACTAGACCAAAAACAATCAAAGGAGAAGATTCGTTCAGAATACAGTCAGCGTCTGAAGTCTGTGCTGAAATCGATGTTGAATTCGGGGAATTTAGTCAAGGCAATTAACACCTACGCCATTCCAGTGTTACTTTACTCATTTGGAATAATCAGATGGACTAAGACAGAACTGGATGATATTCAAAGGCAGACCCGAACGATGCTAACAAAGTACAACAACCATCATCCAAAATCGTCTGTGATACGAACAACTTTGAAGCGGAAAGAAGGAAGACGCGGATTGATAGATGTAGTCAATTTACACACCGAACAGATAAAAAATCTCAGAGAATTCTTCTCAGCAAAAGCTCTCACTTCTGACCTACATAGAGTGGTATCGTTGGCTGATAAGGGATATACACCTCTAAATCTTGCTACCAGAGATGACCTGCTGAATCTACCATTCCTATCAGATACTGAAAAACAAGAGCAATGGTCAAGAAAGGAATTGCATGGACGACATCACCATGAGATCAATCAACCACACATCGACAAAGAAGCCTCCAACAAATGGTTGATGAAAGGAGAATTATTCGCGGAAACAGAGGGATTCCTTATGGCCATCCAAGACCAAGTGATCGCTACAAACAACTACAAAAAATTTATTATGAAGGACGGAACATGACAAACAGATAGGTGCAGAAAATGCCATATAAGATCGGAGACGATACAGCATATTACGTCCGGATGCGAACAACTGGCCAATACAGACTATCTTCACAGGCATAATCAAGTGTGCAACATTATCCATCAGAAACTTGCACACAAGTACGGACTTCTGAATACATTCCAGCCATATTACAAGTATCAACCGGCGCCCGTATTGGAAAATGACTCTATCATATTATACTGCGATAGGCCTATTATCACTGACAGAATGGTGACGAATAATAGGCCGGACATAGTGGTGTATGATAAGAGAGCCAAAACAGCAATGCTGGTGGATGTCGCCATACCAAATAATAACAACGTGCTGAATAAGTTCCAGGAGAAAAAGTCCAAATACACAGACCTTGCTATTGAGATCAAGCAGATGTGGCACCTCGAGAAAATAGATATTGTTCCTGTCATCGTATCCTCGACTGGTTTAATACCCAAAACTTTGCATGATAGCCTTAAGAAATTAGAATTGCTTAAGAATACCTATATAGAAATGCAAAAAGCTGTAGTTCTTAACACATGTAGGATAGTTAGGAAATTTATGTCAAGTATATTGTAATCGAGCCTATTCCCTTTGACTGCTGAATCTGGGAAAGGTAAATTATATCCAGCTACTAGCTGAGATAGTGCATAAGTCCACGATAATAAATAATAATAGGTCAGACTCGAAAAAGACCAATAATCAATAAGGGCAAGGCAGTGCTTTAATGATGAACTGTCGTTAAATTTGAATAAAACTCACAAGATTATACTTATCACTAAACCTGGGGAAGTGACTTCATGATTCTGGGGTTTATCATGGATAGCTCATTGAGTTGGACCCATCATATTGATTTGGTATGCAAAACATTGTCAACTACCTGTTTTGCAGTTGAAAGTATTCGATCTATTATGGAAGAAAAAGCTGCTTTACTAACATACTACTGTGCTAGTACTTATGTCATCAGAGGTTGAAAAAACCAAATAGTTACCGTCCCATCGTGTTTTATGTGTATTGCTGTGTTTACTTTCAGAGAAAGATAATTGAAATATGCATGAAGACACCCTTGAAGTATAACAAGCTTTCCAACAACATAAAGAAATGAGCCAAAAAAACTCAAGATAGTTGTCAAAACTTTTTATTAAATAATGCAGTTCATGATTTTGGGGAAAATGCGTGAAAATCTTTTATTACTTATGATTTGTCAATCCAATATAAAATAAATACGTTTCACATATGTCTGATATAATTTTTATTGATACCAATAACAAAACTGTGTTTATTTCAAAGTTCAAAGCCTCAAAAGGAATTTTTATATTACTCATTGTCATTTCCAAAGCTTAAAATGGATTTTTTCTTATTATATAGGTCAATCTTAATGATGTTAGAAGATGTGTGCTGATGAATTACAATCCCATTTCCAAAACGATAGACTTTAGACATTATGGTATTAAAATTGCGCCTGTTGGTATATCAAAAGGAGTCAAGAAGGTTGTTCAAGGAAAGGTTCCAAATTTAGCAAAATTCAGTGAAATATCCGAATTTTTGACTAAGTAAGTTCAAAGAAATATAGGATACTTATTTATTTCATTTGCATGAACAAAATTTTTATAGAATCAGTTATAGATGTATACATCATATACAGGGTATCCCAAGTTGAGTAGCCTGTTAGACGTTTATGGGGAACTAATAATGCTATCCTTATGAAATTTTGGTAGTTGATTCAGCTGGTACGAAACTCTATTTCTAGAATGTTTTCACCTCAATGGCACTTCCGGTTATACCGTAAGTGTATACCAACTTTGTTATTTAATATAGAACACCCTGTATATTGATTACTTGTTTGATAACGCTTGTTATTCCCATTACAAAAACACCTAACACATAAGTCTACCTTGTTTCATTCACGAAATATCCTAATTTTACTTGAAAATTATCGATTTCTTGTTTTTCGAAAAAATTGATACATCTCGAGAACAGCCTGAGCTACCAAAATAATGAAAGGTGTTTTGCAAACAAGAAACCATGCGGGACATAACTCATATCCGACTGAATCTCAGTCAGTATACAGAGTGCACTTTTTTCCGCCTCACATTTCGAAACGAAGAAACATCGAATTGTAACCCATATTTTTCTCAATTCATTAGTTTCGTCGTAAAAAACTGAATAAAGTTCCCCATACATACCCTGTTCCTAAGTTTTCAAGTTATGGCGAAAAAACGAATTTTACGTACCACCTGAAGTTGGCAGATGAGGCTTAGATTTCTGTGGCCTCCAAGGTCACCTGACTTTACGCCTATGGATTTTTATCTTTGGGGAACGCTGTAAGATAAAATTTATTCTGAACCTGTGACTTCAAAATATGAATTGCATAATAGACTGCAAAATTCTTTCATGCAGTTGGATGTGGAGGAACTGTGGCGAGCCATATCACAGGGTCTTAT
The DNA here is from genome assembly GCA_013387265.2 of Cryptolaemus montrouzieri. NCBI lineage: Eukaryota > Metazoa > Arthropoda > Insecta > Coleoptera > Coccinellidae > Cryptolaemus > Cryptolaemus montrouzieri. Next base: position 39,952,974 of record JABFTP020000124.1, on the reverse strand, counting down.
GCGTAGAGTGGAATATGTCTAGAAGTCAATGGTCATCACTTTGAACAATTATTATAAAATTTAGGAAAATAGATTTGAATTCGTTTTGATATTTTTTAATTTGACTTTGGAAATTCGGCAACAACTGCAACCGGAATGCACTTTTTAATTGAAGTCCTCTGCCAAATCTGTTCGTTTCCTCTTGTTGCAATTTTCTGAAAATTTTCAAGTCTATCCCCCCCGTTTATCTTTATAGGTGGTCTGAACAAGTAATATACATAAAATTTTCTCCAATACTTCTATATCCTTCTTTCCATGTATTGGATTTTGTAGTAGTGAATGATTAGAATTTGAAATAATAATAAACGATATTTACATTTTCTGCACAAACATCAACAAATTATTCTGTAGTACATTCAGCTATATTGGCATAATCAGGAAACTATATGATATTATATCATAGTCTCCTTAAAATGTTACCCCAGGGAAAAGTGCGGAAAGAGTTGTTTTTCAATGATCTGGATGTTTTGATTGCTTTTTAAAAAAATTTTCTGCTTTATCATTTTACTATATTCTTCATCTTTTTCTCACAAAACGATGCTTGAAGATAGAGGCATTAATTTCTACATGTTGTTTTTTTTTGTTTCACAGGTCTGGATTGCTATCAGAAAGTGAAGTAGAAGATGATCCTAGTAATCATGTTACGTTAGCCCAGAAAATGATTTCAAGAGGTAATGTGGAGGCAGGAAAATCTTCTGTCAAGGTAATTTGCCATTGATTTTTCTTCAGCATCGCCTATAGCTCCCTAATATTACTAACTACTAATACGAAGACATTAAAGAATATTGTATTTCCATTAGTAAACTTATTCTCACTCTACTACTATTCGGAATATTATCAATAATAATGTAGTGGGTCAAGTAGCCATCAAACTGGGTCCTTCAACCATGTTATTTCGATAACAGTTAGAAACAAAAAGAAGAACACTCATTTTATCAGTTGACTATTCAGTCATAAATTATTGAGAATATTGTTTCCATAAGGAATTTTTTGAGAGAGGTGGCTTGATCATTCTGGAAGTATGTGTGTGTGTGTGATATTCTTGTAGTCTTTGGTAATATTTTTAATTCAGTTTTTCAAATCTATCTTGGATTTTTTAATGAGGTAGCTGATGAGCTCTTTTGGTTGATTGTGCAATCTTTTGTGGGGTTGCCCGAGTTTGGTGGTGTTTTTGATAGCTGATCGTTCTGCAACGCTAATGTCGGTGTTTTACATATACCAGAAATTGGGTTAGCGTACTCAAGCATATGTCTGCATATAAAAGTACACATTTGAGTTGTTCTAATATTAATGAAACCAGAATTACCTACGGAGTAAGGAGCAACAGATAAGCTAGCGACTGTCTTCCACGCCGAAATATTCGCTATTGACCAGCATTCAACTTTCTGCTTGTGAGGGATGAAAACGAAATTCAATAAAAATCATTATGGATTGTCAACTTGCATTGGCGTCCGACAACAGCACTTTGATCGTCATAGTTTGAAGCCTTTAAGCAACTTTGTTCTATAGTATCTATGAATTTGTATTCTAAGCAACTTAATGGATATGGCCGGTTTCCGTGGTGCCCTTGAATTGAATTGGGGGTGATGTGGCTAGTATTGTGTTATTTAGAATCATGTTCTCCTTTTTTTGGAATTAGGTTTCAGGCGCTGCAAAACAAAGTGTCAGTGTTTTTTTATCCATTTTGCAGTTTCCCTGTGTAGTTTTCAAGCAGTCTATTATGTCGTCAACATATTGCAAAATGTACAGATTTTTATTGATTTCTGTAGCAATGTCGGTACAGAAAATGTTGATTTGTTGGTAGAAAGCTTTTATTCGCTTTTCATTGATCTTGTTGATGCTTCCGATGTGTTTGCATGGTACTCATGAATCATATTTTGGATGTTTTTATTTTATTGATTTACGGCCCTTTCGTTGCATGCATAAGGATTTCATTGATATTTTCTGTACATTTTGCGTTTCCTTTTGATCTATAATTATAAACGACGGTAGCTCATGGAGACTCAAGACTAGATTAAATTGATATTATTGATGATTTATTTATTTTATGGAAATTCATTTTTAAAATAATTTCTACGGTCATTTCACTTGAAAATGACCGTAGGGTCGAAACCGGTCGTGATTATTGAATGAATTGTGGAAAAGTGACAAAAGTGCCTCATTTCGTTTTACCTTACTAGGTTAAATTCTTCCTTTGTAATTTCAAGTTTTTCTTCAATGAAACGACCTATCTCCTTGCAAATCTTCCTCACGTTACACTGGCAGGTTGTATTGGATTGTTTCGGGCTTTGATAGAGTTGTTTTTTGAGTTAACATTTTATCATGCTAAGGTAATCTTATTCTAGATTCTTGAGAGTATTGACTGAATTTTTAGAGCATTTTCTTCCAGGTTATTGGTATGTAATTAAGATCCGGTCTAGTGTCAGAGTTGCTCACCATTATAATCTGTATTTCTACTTTCATAAATTGTCTGTCTTTCTAGAAATTCTGTTGTTGCTTCTTTTTGGATCGAGTGATACTAACCTTTAACTGTGGATGTTGAGTCTGAGAGGTCCCACCGTTTCTGAGAATTTTGCGAATACAATTTAAATTTAAAAATTGCAAATTTGTGTTTTTTTTCTAATTGAGTCAAATCAATGAAATGAAAACATGTTCTCCTCCTAACTCCAGAATGTAGTAAAATTTTCAAGTATAAAATACAGAAGTCGCATCGACCCCATGCCCACAGATGTTTATTGAATATTTTTACAAAGAAGTTTTGGTGATTATAGATAGATATAGAAATAGAGCGTCGTTTGCTGCAATATTTATTCTGAGTAGATTAGCTTTCATTTATCTTGCAAGATGGCATATAATGCTTCCACCTACTGTGTTATGAATTATATTATCGATATGCTTTTAAAGTATCTGAATCCATGTATTTCATATCATGATCTTTTTTGTTTTTGGCCTCAACAAACAGTAGAGTGGATGTTTTACTTATCAATTAAATTGATCATTTTTTTTCGGGCATGTAGGTAGCTGTTGACATTTTTGTAGAGTATATGCATTGATTCAGAGTTGAATTTCTCCATTGTTAAATAGGCCTGGGGATCATTTAAATCAAACATTAGTATATAGACTATTCTCCGCAAATACTTCACTCGTCTCTATGGAGTATAGAACAAATAAACACTTTTCTAGTATATTTGTCGCGATGTGTATTCGTTCTATAGTTTTTTCGGGTGGTTTGGACCTTTAATTGACCACACTTGGATAAAGAAAGTTGCTAGGTTATACGAGATCATGTCTATTTTTGTTCAATGCGTTTCAGTATCTGTGTTCCATTTTGATTGACTTGAGGTTAATTTTTTCATTAGATTCAATTTTATCCACCAATAAAATCATTTTTATTCTGTCAGTACATTCAGCATTGGTTAACGTCATGTGAAATATATTTCGATATTCTCTATTTCTGATGAAATTCATTTTCATATGCTGATTTTTGTTTGTTATATATGAGTGATTTATTTGATGTCGACATGTTGAATGTTTGTCAGTAGTTTGTTTCTTGGTAATTTCACATGTGAAAGTGTTGAATCTTTGTCTTTTAATTTCGCTTTCTTTTTTGTCATCTGTTCCCGATTCTGAGGCCGTCGTTGTCGCAGTAATACCTTCGATTTTTCGTCTGCTATGCTACTTTTTATTTCCGTCCTCTTTGTTATAAACATTTTGAAATTGTATGCTTTGTTCATTGTCAATTTTAAGAGTAAGTTCATTTATTCAGGTATCACTATTCATTATCGTAATTAAAAATGAGTTACTATTATCAATCGATCAAAATTCGGATAGTTACTCAACATTGCACAATAGTGTTCCTCATCCACTGTTCACAGCATCAACTTCAAATTCTCTGTTTAACTGACCTACGATTCCTACGTTATTTGTTAGCATCTTCCTAGAAGTTTTTTCGCAAGTCTGCACGTCTTTGCTTTATACCACTGTGGATAAATTCTTCAGCAAGTGATTTTATCAATATTATGTATTTCTTATACACTGAAATAATTACATATGGTTGTAACGTTCGACAATAATGTGAAATATACGTTATTGCAAATTCTTCACCTAGATATTTCATAATATCGTCTCATCAGTCAGTTGTTTGACCCACTTAATATGCATAGAACCTATGATGAAATTTATTCAATGTAAGAGATGTCATTTTGAAAATAAATAATAAAAATCTGATTGGAATCTTGGTCCTGATTCCAAACATACTGGTTTTTGAACTTTACGAGGTATGACTATTAAATAACGAGCCTGCCCCTGTAAACCATTTTATTGTAATTTTATACATATTGTTTGCATCACCTTCAATATATACTCCTCTATCTCTACAACGCTCCATTCGAATCTTCCTTTGTTCAAAACTGTGTAGAAGTCTTTTTCTGTCAACTCCTCACGGATGCCGCTTACTCCTAATACAGCTTTAGCCGACACAATCTTGTGTTTTGATGTAGTCTTTACTTTCGGAAACCTCTTGATAGATAATGCGGAATAAACATTGTCTTGGTTAAGAAGCCTGGACTTGCCTACCCACAATTCGAGTTTTTCCCTATTTCTCTGATTGAAGAAAGAACGATTGCATCATGAATGTATCGAAAAGTAACAATCATCCTGCCTTTGAATTTTGATTTGCTTGTTCGAGCTTTTTTGTCTCGCGGGAACACATGCACGCTGGCGTATGACGTACAAGCACTTCTGTAGAAGCGTCTCGTTATTTGATAGTCACACCTTATTTGTGAACACCTTTCTTAAGGATTTTCCTTATGGCTTAACTTACCAGTTAAAAGGAATGACTAGGTACAAAAGATTTTGATCGTCCTCGCTTTTCACTAAATAATTGGTTCTGAGATTGCCTTATGATGTATTGGGCCATTCGATTCACATCACCATGACCTTTTATTAAGTTGAGAACATATAGTATTGGGCTTATTCAGAGCTAATAGCATTTGCGTAAAATCTGATAGAATGTGAATATTTTTTGTTATTTCATTTACAACTATCGAGATGGCAATTAATTCCGTGAGACATGTGGTGACGTCCCTTAATTATTAATACGGAATGTTCATGCTCAAGGATTTTATGAAAATTCTGGTTCTAATACCTCTTGGTTTCAATTTGACAGTATTCTCTAGCACCTCTGGAAGCCAAAATGTCGAAGTTTGTCGGATTCCGCTTGCATTAGTGAGATTGCGTTAAAGGCCTCCTTCCACAGCCAGATCAAAGTGACATTTTATGCCCACTGAGTGTAATGGTATCATAGTCGACCACGAAACCTCCTTTTGATGGACCCCTCTGACAATTGCTCTATGAGTTAGCATATGCTTTATTATTAACACCAATATGCTTTTTAGACCCTTTGGTCTAGGTGAGAGTTCCATGTACTGTCAGAGTTCTTATCTATATAGTTTACCTCAGTATTAAATTATTATAGAAAGTTCCGGTAGTTTTGATCCAACTTGTAATTTTGGAGGCAATTTGCATTTTTTTGCTCGTATATTTTCTTGATTGCATAATACAGAGAAGAGATTCGTTCAATTGAGACCGTAGACGAGTTTCCAAAATAATGCCAATAACATATCACTCTCACAACTAAACCTTTCAGATAGACGTCGTCGTCGTCTACTTTAATTTTTGTTATACTCTTGGATAAAATATTTTTCATGTATTATAATGTAAGGGATGCTGTTGTCTGTGGGGGAATTAGTTATTTTTGAAAAATAAGTCATATTTACCTCTTGATACATAGATGGGTACGTCGTGGGGCAATTAAGCTGATGAAGGGTGAATGTCCATTTGAAACTGATTCAGTCTGAGCTGGATAAATGGTGAGGAAAATAGATAATTGTCTTCATTAGATTATTATTTGGGAAACTAAATCAGTTTGCTAACTCCTATAATTTTAAGTTGATGCACATTATATAATTCATCCTAACTTAAATAAAGACAGAATAGAATTTTTTGATAGAGTAATTCATTTAGGTTCTTTTTTCACGCTATGTTATATGATTCTGTCATATTGAAACATATTTTCCCAAGACGATGATCTCAATCATCTCGAATCGAATTCTCAAATATAATTGTATGATGTTTTCTGTCAGCTGAGTGAACTAGGGCCAAGGCTTACTTTACAATTAATAAAAATTGAGGAAGGTCTGATGGATGGAGAAGTACTATATCATGAACTCATTGAGAAAACTGAGGAAGAGAAAGAAGAGATTCGCAAAAAGAGAGAATCTAGAAAGAAGCTTAAAGAGAAGCGGAAAAAAATTCAGGAGGATAACCTCAAGAAGAAAGATGAGCAGAAGAAAAGCCTGAAGGAAAAATCTTTGGAAGGAGTAAAAAAGAAAGTTTTGACAGAGACGGACATAGGCATGATGAAAGCTGTTTCTGAAGGTAAAGGAGAAGTAGAAGAAGAAGATGATGATGCAGAATATTATAGGAAGGAAGTAGGAGAAGAACCAGACAAAGGTGAATTACATAACTTTTCTTTTTCGTCTTATAATAAAGCTACTTTTCACATCTGTTGTATTGCATTTTTTTTATTTTTACACAATCTAAGAGCCAATTTTTTTTTCAGATTTGTTTAGCCAAACAAGAGGCGTCAAGAGGCCTAGAACATTTTATGGATTCAAAAATAAAAAACTGAAAAAAGATAAACTTAAATAATTATAGGTTTCAGTTGTATAAAATTATTATCAAAATATAATTATTTCCGCTTCAAATATTCAATTTTGTTTTGGTTCCTTAGTTTTGCTTCTCTGGTGCGCTTTTCGCTCCTGGTTTCTTCCCGAGCTTCGAAATATTTTTCCCTGAAATCAAGTATTCCATTGAATTTTATTTCCTGTTGGTTCTCTGGAGGCTCTTCCATTTTCTCAAAAGTTAACATTCTTCTAGATGTGAGTTTTGATAAAATCTGTTCAGAGTTGGCTATCAATTTCAAACAGGGATGCGATGGTAACCCTTCCTCTCTGTAATCTTCCCTGCAATAAAATGAAAGACATCTTGTGAAGGAAGTCTGATTTTTTTTATTAAGAAATTATTTTTAGAACTCATTTTGTTAAATCGGACATGGATCATTGCAACTTGTTGATTCAAATGGAATATTTGAACAAGTACCTGAATATAGGAAACCAACATACAAGTCTTCCACCTAATTTCAAATGCTTCGAAGAAAACACTAGGAGATCCTTATAAATGCTAGAGATTCCATACGCAATTTTTGAAGGAATGTGTGTCATTAAATGCATTTCACTAACAGTGAAGTCCTTCTTTTCTGTACCAACTCTTTCAGTGGCTTCTCTAATTCCATATGGTGCTGAAAAAAGCATATGTATAACAAACAGAATCAAAAAGTTGCATAAATCTTATTTCTCTATATTACCTCTACTTTGGATCCCTAATGGAGGAAACATTAAACATACCGAAATTTCAATGTTGTTTTCGAAAGTTCTAATTGTTTGTGTGGTTAGTAAATTCACGCCTCTGAACATATCTAATTCAACATATTCATTATTATTGATATTATAATATATACTTATATAATATACACCGTTTCTTTGCTTTGGGATAGTATTTAAATGAAATATAAATTAAATTACTTATGATGATTACGTTTATGTTCAAATAAAGTGCGTCGATTGTTCACTTGCTATCACTGTTTACGGTTGCAATGGTAGAATATCAATCGCGCCGTTATTCGGATATGCCCCGAAAGGCTACTTATAAGTTGAGATTTTCGTCACGCTAAGCGATTACTCTTATAGTGTAGTCAGATTATACTCGGTTCACAGAGTATGCTTCATTGGGCGTTTTAAATATTTAAAGTAGCATTTCACAATCTATTTGTGGAATTAAATTGACGGACTATCAAAAGAACCTAATGATAGTAATTAGGATATTTTCTTTGATGTCATGGGATTCTGGCACTTGTAAGACAAAATGGAAAAAGGAGTAATGCTTGAGATTTTCAAGAATCAATTAACAAATGAGTAAATTTTATTTGAAGATGAGGATATTTAAAAACAATAAATATATTAATAACTCAATATCACTATTTGAACTAGAATTGTAGGAACTATAAATTATTTATTTAGCGTATGGCACGTGGCATGTTCTACAGAATCATTGTCAGCTAAATTCATTAGAATTTCATCAAATGCTTCATCTAACACAGGTTCTTTAGACACAATATACCTAAATATTTATTACCGTGTCATAAAATTTTCTCCATTCGTCTACCGAAAATACACACCACAAAAATTGTGGCATCACCTGGTATTCTGAATTCCACAATCAATTAAGCAGTTCGATCGAAGTTTCTTTGTCAACATATGTTTTTGGACATATGAGGGGAAAAAATCTTATCTATGTAGTAACATTTGTTCCCATATGGTCTGAAACAAGAATGAGTTTATTTGACTATCAGTTCTCATTCAATTTCTCTTCAGTTTTCATGCTAAATTAATAAAAGTTTTCTGTGTTTCTTGTTGATTTTCGAATCTTTGAATTTATTGTAATGGCTGCTGAACGTCCTGGACGCTATTTGAATGATCATGAAGTGGTAAGAATTATAACACTTCTAGAGGAGAAGCGCAGCCAACCTTACGTGGCTAACTTGTTGAATGTCAACCAAAGCACTATTTCAAGAGCAATTAATTGGTACCACGAAACAGGGGAATATGGAGGAAGGGCCGGACAGGGAAGAAATCGGATAACAACACCAGTTGATGATCGTTGGCTTCGTTTAACTGCACTAAGAGTTCGGCACCGTACGGCTAGAATGCTACAAAATGAACTTGCACTTTCCAGAAATGTGCATATTTCATTGCAAACTGTTAGGAACAGGCTCAGAGAAGACGATATCAGACCAAGGGTGGCTTCTACTAGCCCGCGTCTCACCAGAGAGCATCTAGTTGAAAGACTTCAGTTTGCGAGGGAACATGCAAATTGGGGTATTCCAGAATGGTCGAATGTTCTCTTTTCCGACGAGTCCAGGTTTTGTCTAGTATCAAATGATAGACGCATGTCTGTATACAGACGACCTGGGTAGCGGTATCAGCAATGCAATATCCGGCAAACCGAAAGCTAGAGTAGTTACAGAATTTCTGAAAAATGCCGAAATTGATATTTTAAGATGGCCAGCCAGAAGTCCCGACTTGAATCCCATAGAACATGTTTAGGACAACATGGGGTGGCAAATTCAGCAACGTAGGATGGCTTGTAGAACACTCCAACAACTAGAAAATCTGCTTCCTGAAATTTGGAACTCGGTGACTCAAGAGTACATCCAAAATTTGTTTGAGGGGCTTCTGAGACGTATATTGGCAGTATTTAGGGCCCGGGGAGGAAACACTCGATTTTGAAAATGATTAATAACCATTCGCTGCTAGTTGATTGGTCTCTTCGTGAATGTTTGAAGATGGTAGAATTTTTTTAATTTTTCATTAACTCGAAAATTATTGATATTTTCCATTTGAATTTGGGAGGCTTGGTAAAATTCCATTATCAATAACAAAAAACAAGTACTGTGTTTTAAGGAATTTTACTTAATAATTGCGATTCGTAACGCGTTTCACTACACCGTAGCTTCTTCAGACGAATGATTATGTTATATATATTTTTCTGCATAATCATTCGTCTGAAGAAGCTACGGTGTAGTGAAACGCGTTACGAATCGCAATTATTAAGTAAAATTCCTTAAAACACAGTACTTGTTTTTTATTATTGATATTTTCCATCATAAACTCATCTTCTTATTTTACACTTCTGGAACTTACCAAGCGACTCTTGAATGACCAACCTAAAAGTTTATATAGTATTGTCGTAAAAGTAGGGTGATGCGACAATTGTTGTGGGGAGTGTATTTCGAATTTATCACTTCAATCAATAAATTTTCAAATTTGGAATCAAAATTTCCTGGGTTTACATAATTTAACACAGCTGTCACATCACGTCTATAGTGTTCATATTTGGATAACACGTCCTTCGATTTCATTCGAAAAGGCCCAGTGAGTGTCAAAATTATTTTTACTTTAAAAACAACCGAAATCTTGAAGATCGACGAAACCAGAAAATTTTCAATATTTCCAAAAACGAAAACAAAAAATAGCTTGAATTTGTTTGCATAGTTTTCGGGGAAAGAGTGGTTCATATTTTTCTAAGTAGTACTACTATAACCTATCCTGTACAACAGGCAGCAACTGTATATAATTTGGGCAGCGTACTACGGTATTCCAGTTATCATAAGGAGGCAAGTACCATCAGTAGCGAATATTATAAGACGTTCATTGCGCATTTGAACTAAATTTGAGAATAAATGACGTAGAAAAAAAATATCATAAGTCAACAATGCCAAAATGATTTCAAATAGTGACTACTATCTATTTGTGGACCTGAAAAGAAGGTTCCAAGAAAAGAGATTTTTGTCGTTCAATAAAATAAGATCCTGTTTTGAGACCAAATATAAATCTCTTCATGGAAAAAGAATCGAAATATTAAAGAAGCTTTGGGATCCATGTATCACCATTGAAGAGAGGCATGCGTTTTATCTACAACTCGTTCTTTTTATATCCTTGTTCCACATGATAAATGAATCTTTGACAAAACTGTTATCATTTCCGACAATGATCAACCGCTGTTCTATGATTTTTAAAACGGCATAAATATTTCATGAGCTTGAGTGCCTAAAATCCAATTATTTACTACTCTTTCCAGACCCTATAAACCTTCATGTATGAATTTTTCATGTTATTCTGTCTAATCAAAGTGAGGAAAATTTCAATATCACTCATTTGATTTGGAAATAAAGTATGAATTTTCTGAAGTCTCATATTTGAAGAACATACATAGATCAGTCGAGTGTGACAATGTTGGGATGTTTTTTTTCTATAAAGTACTTGTACATTATAGATATTCTACTTCTAGGTGCCTGTATGCATATAAGGGACCCTCTCCACTAGAGAACGTAGAGTAAAAGTTTTTCAATACTCACGATCAGTTATGATTGCATCCAGTTTTAAGTTTTCCCTCCAGAATGAAATAGAAAAGTCATTAACAAGAACATCAATATACCTAGCGCTTAATTTGTACTGCTGCATATTCGCTTTGATACTTTCATCCTTCTCTCTTACCTACAAAATCAAACGATTGCATCAAGTGAATATGAGACAGGAGTTTCTTCATTTGTGTTAAGCCCAAATAGCAGATAATAATTTACCTTTTGTTTTTTTCTCGATGGTCTAGTTTTTGCATGTAACATTAGATAGTCGATATCTGTACCTAAAACATAACCTCCAAATTGAGCTGCAGCTACTAGCAATGAGCCTGAACCTACGAAAGGGTCTAGAATAATATCTCCCTTTGCTATTTTAGCCTGGTTTGCCATTAATAATGCCAGTTGGGGATCCATACTAGTGTTTCCAATAAATTTTCGACTCTTCAAGGAGAAAGTCCGTATTAGCTGACGTAAACCATTAGACACCTGCAATAATTCGAAATAATAAAATTAGAAAAAAACTTCAATGAAGAATGAAGAATAAAAAACCATCTTCTCGTTTATTGAAGTTGCATATGATTATTTTAGTTCATATCATTTATGAAGTTGTGGGGTAGAGACATTCAATTGGCATTTATAGGTTTGTAAAACATGGTTTCAATAACACTGGCCAACAAAATTTAAATTTTTTTCGTCACATGAAAATCTATACCAAATTTTGAATGTACTATGGCCACCAAACAATAATATAGCAATGGAAAAAATTTCCACATCAGGTTCCTTCGTGACATTAAGACATATATTTTCATAAAAAGTACCTTCACTACAAATCTCTGTGTTATATTTCGATACTTATGTTTTAATATGACGTCACCCATTTGATTAACATGGAAATTACTTTTTATGTACTTTAATGTGCATTTAAGGCGTATCGAATTAAAACGCAGAGATTGGTAGTGTTAATGTAGAATAAATATCTATGATTATAGTGAATGTTTGGCTTCTGGTAGGTCCTTTCAAGTCTCCAACAGTAATCTGCTAGCATTCCTGGACTTCATTTCCTCGATAACGCTTTTCTATTAAGGAAATGTCCTGATGAAATATCTCTCCTTGTTCGTCACTCACAGCACTCAAATTCTCGGAAAAGAGATGCAGATGACAGTGCAACACATATACTCTTAAAGACATATTACATGCCAAATCTTTATATGAAATTATAAGCTCATTGATTAAGTGTTTGTAATTCTCCACTTTATGGTTTCCTAGAAAAATTTGGACAACTTTCACAAAATATTTCCAGGATAATCTTCAGGAAATTTCTCTTTCAGGTATAAGAATTTATCTTTATGCATAGCTTTTACAACATTTCTCATCAGACTGAGCTTTAAATGCTACTGTGGTGAAAGTATGTCGTCAGGATTCACTAAAGAATCATTTTTAACATTCTTCTTTTCTGGAGTAAGCTATTCACGTTTGCGCCATACTTTCTTTATGTAGTGACTTTTTCTGTCCCTGTTGTCTCATTCGCAAAATGATATTTTGTGTAGCCGAAGCAATAGAGCAATGACTTTAAAATCTTCATAAATTTTTCAAACATGTTCGCTGTATTTAATTTTTCGAAGTCGGAACTTCATGTTTTCTTAAGTTTCTTTCATATATCATTATATCAGAACCATCGACAACCGGTACTGAAGGACATTTGTTTCCGTTGTTTATCAATGCTGCTTCCAAACTAGTTTTTGAGGAGTCAACAAGCCAGTGACGTGGATCATATTCAACATTTAATAAATTTTCACTACAGGAATGTTATTAAAATAGATTAAATCATCTGTTTAGAAAGGTTTCATTTCAGCCTCACGATGTTGGAAATATGAAATTTTCGTACCATGAGAAAGTAAATTCCAGTCATTTAATCCAGACTTCAAAAGCTCATCTGTTTAGAAAGGTTTCATTTTATCGTCACGATGTTGGAAATATGAAATTTTCGTACCATGAGAAAGTAAATTCCAGTCATTTAATCCAGACTTCAAAAGCTGCAAATTCCAATCACTGATTGATCACAATTGACTGAGAACAAATTCTAAAATACGAACAGAATTCTGACTTTCTGCTTGATTTGGAGGCTTTGGCACAGGCAGTTCGGGACTATGTAGGATTGGTCTGTTGGCCGATGACAAGTTTGGGAACTGGACAGTATGTTTGGAGTTACTTGTAACTCCTTTTGTTAGAGTCAAACAAAAATAACAATCACTTACATGATCTTTGACCTCCGTCCAAATCATTGGTATACCAAAAGGCAAATGTCTAGATTCTTGTTTAGCCCAACCTAATAGATGTCTCATGCACATTACACAATATATATACGAAACTCTCGATTTATCTCGGTGACGCACAAGAAATCCAAAATAGATTAAATAGCACTTTTAAATTATGGCCGTATATTTCCTACGCTGAGATATTAAAGTAAATTCTCCACACACACATAACAAAAGTGTCCGGGTTATTAGAACACGGCATATTAACAATGTAACAAACGTAAGTTAATTAAATGCAATCATTGTAAAGTCGCCTAAATTAAGTTAAAAAGAACACGTGAATGAGGTTAGAAATGAATATATAGCTTTCATAAAAAATGGATGTAACTGACACAGAATAAGAATTATTTTTGAATGAGGGTACATCAAAATAAATAAAAATCATCACAAAGTGTGACAAAAACAAAGTTTACCACTGCAATGTATATATGGTAATAATGAACATATTACTTTTGTCGATTCGATAAGTTATTTGCTTTCTCTCATCTATTTGTTTTAAATTGAATTGAAATTCACGGTGAATATCGTCAAGACAAATGATAAGTCATTAAATATCGGTCTATGAGGCATACATTTAACTGAACGAAAAATCGAGGTCTGCCAAAAAACGTTCTCAAAATGAATCACGATACTGTAATTTTGGATAGCTGAACTAGATATTATTCTGAAATAAGGACTGTCTTCCATTCTGTACATACAATATAATAATGTAATGAAACGTTCCTTATGCTCAAAACTCAAAATGAATGAAGACAACAAGTATTCATATAAAAGGATGTTAAATTGTTAAATTAAATCAAAAATATGTAGCGAAAAATCTGAGAGCAGACCAAACATCGGCGATCCCACCTCTGAAGTACATAGTACTCTTGTGAGAGATAATATCACTACAAGTATTCAACTTAACAAAATTGAACTACCGTCCTTATATTAGCATCGTCGAGGTTATAGATAAGGTCAGGTGCAAAATTATACTTTATAATATATTTATTATATCTTTTCGTAATTATCATAGAATTGATTAACGTTATGCCTGTTAAAACTTGAGAACACGACAAACTTAGGTTTTCTGGTTTGCGAAGGGTAAGTTCTGTGTGTCATCCCTTCATGAAGCCTTCCAGCCAATCGATGCCAGCTTGCCAATTCCTGGTCCATAAAGGAGAGTATTCATTTAGTTGTAGCATACTCATATGCTAGTTCTTTTGCTTGTTTGTAGGTTGAACCGTAATCTACACTTTTTTGTAATCTCTCTTCTTTATACGTATTTTAATCTGGAAATGATAACTAGTTTCGTATTCACTTGATCGTTTATCATCACCTGAAGTATTTTCATTTTCTCTTGACATATCCTCTATTTGCATCTGGTATTCATCATCTCATCTCGCTGAGCTCTAACGATTACAAGTTGCAAAATAAGTCTTCAATGATTATAGGCACGTTTAGACCGCTAATTAATTTTTTTGCAACAAATATAATAATTTCCAGATTAACTCTGATGGAATGTACAACTCCTTATCGGTTAGGAGGAAGAAGATACCTTATCCTATATATACATACTCGAAGTTGGTTTAATTTTTTGAAAAAGTTTCAGTTTCAAATACTTTGGTTCAGATTGTGATTCTTTTTGAAGTTATCGTTTGGAGAAGACCTATTTTCTGTGATTTGATGTTTAAAGATACCCTTTTGGAAAAAACCCAAATTTTGAAATTCAGCAGTTCCTGGTATAGGATTCGTAGTACAGTTCCGATATACCTAATGTCTTAATCTTATCCAAGACTGGTTATAAAATATACATTCAGTTTGCTGATTTTGGCGTATGCTATATTTGAAATGTTTAGCAGTTAGTTAATTAATTTAGTGCATTATTACATAAAAATATCTTTGTAAACTGTAGAGTGATGAAAATATTACCCATCTTCCAAAAAATACGCAATATGGATGGAGAGGTGGTTTGTTAGGATCCGTACCATAATATTCAATATACTGAAGACACACATGTGGATCTTTAAGTTTGACAGAACCTTGTACGGGTAAATAATGAAATTCCTGAAAAAGAAATATTACAGAAATATATCCAACTTCTAGTACTTACGAAAGAGAGTTCTTACTTTATTAAACAGTTTTCATTGTAAAATATAAGGATATATATCGAACTATTACCGTCATTTTATCGTAACCGACAAAAATAAAATTTTTACAGGCAAGATATTTTGAAACGGTGGTAATGGCTCGATATATTTTGGTTTATTTTAATATTGCATCTGGAAATTATGGATACCATGATAATAATAAAATGGTAAATTCGAGTTGGTCTTGTTAACTAATTGAGATATATAATTAAGGAGTATGATAAGAAACTGAAGAATTGTAGAAGATTTATTCCTCATAAATCTGCCAGGCACCTATTTAGAAGGCATAGGAGTATAATCAATATATGCCTTTTTCACTGTAGGTTATATAAGAACTGAATTCAAACAAATCCTATGCGATATACGTATCATAATTTAAAAAAACCTGATCAGAATATAGTTAAATCTTAATGAACATGAATTACTATCCAAAGTTTCAAGAATTTAAGTGAATATTGCAACATGCTTCAAACAATATATCTGTCGGCCGTCATACCCTTGAGGCAAAGTCTATAGGTTTGTAGAATACGAGTTGATAACGATTGGATAGTTGGACGACAAAGTGCTACAGATAAAGATGATTAGAGACTAATTTCAATTCTCCGGGGCACAACAAAATAAACCCTCACCCTTCTTTTTTTTTCAACTACCGTGCCCAATTCCATCATCTTGTGTCAAGTTTTCGTTCAGCTAACACTGATAATCCTATATATCTCCAGACAAAATAACTCTTCAGCTGGTATTTTGGTAACAAAATCTTCAGCTGATATGGGACAACCGTGCGTCACTTGAGGGTCAAGGCATATTTAGAGGCGAGATAGATGAAACTTCATCAAATTTTGTATAATAGCACTGATGAAAACAATTGTACTTTTTTCCACGAGATTCCGCACATTTTCATTTGAATATTAATAAATTAATTTTAATATCTAGTAAGTACAAAAAGAAGGTGAAACAACCTTCAACTGATCTTAATTTTTTTTAATCCATTTATTACTTGATATATGATCAAATTGAGTTTTATCATCAATTGTGAATGATTTACTCTGTAGAAACATTTTTTTTCACTTGAATTTGTCATTGCTGTAGAGGAACAGTAATTAGCCAGAGCTTTTCCACTATTCCATTTTGAAATCTAAATGTAATGGAGTAGGTATTTTTAGAGGCAGCTAAAAAAATTACTTAAAAGTGTACACACCGAGCTGGAATGTACCCAAACCAAATTAAGAAAGCGGGCGTAGGCAGAATTCAACGTTATTAAACATCCGTTCGCGGTATTAACTCCTGATGCTATCTGGTATTTCCTCATGTAACGTTCCCACGTGAAGCGCTAGGAAAAATTTTTATTATAACATGTGATAAGAACCCAGTGTAGGAGACGCTGATGTTAGGGTTTGCAGAGAACGCGTATATAAATGTCGTGATCGCGTCCTTAGAATGTTTTCAAAGTTTAATTAATTCACTCAGTAAGGTGCTGCTGGATCGGTTTTGCATATTTGCGGCTTCTTCTTGGGTGTTGAAATGGTCCAACCTACTGGCTCCTAGGAAAACTGACGACCCGTTCTGTTACCCGAAATACAACTCTATGTGATCAAAGTGTCGATGTCTTTAGAAGCGATTTTCCTTGTTCAATCTTGAAGTAGTCTAATCCACTCGCCTGCGGAAGACAAAATCGGATTGAGCGGAAGACATTGATATGCCGCCCCTACGTCCAGGAAGGTATATGCTCAACATGTCTGAAGCTTCAAGTTGTTCAATCTACTTGTTTTCGGCGACTGACATATTCGAAATATTGCTTCGTAGTGCTTGAAGTGATCCAACTCACTCGCCTTAAGATATGACCTCACAATGGTAACGTTCCTTCAAATCCTACTGTTCTTATGAAAGGAGGGAGGATTTTATGCAAGCCTCCAGGGCTTGAAGTGGTCCAACCCACTCCTTTGATGTGGAGATGGTGTTCTAAAGGTCACCTTCTTGTGTTGTTTTGGAAAGACCAACTGCAATCCAGTGCGTGTGAATATTAAAATAACACATTACTATATCCTTTTGAAATGTAACATCATTCAATGCTGATATTACCCTTATGTTTATAGAATGGTTTACTTAAACTGTGGCGAAGTTATTTAAAAATTATTATGTCATCGATAAATAAGCTGGCCTACTCTAGGAAAAGGTTCTTGTACCCAATAGTGTTTAATAGTGTTTATAAGTATAAATGAAATTGATCTTGGGACGATATGCCTGTATGAAGTCACTGGCATTGACGGTTGTGTTCAGTTAGTATGAAAGTTTCATCGTATATCTGAGTTGGTGGCCTGTATGTGTAAGTGGGATGAAGTATCATATTTACATGCGACTCCGCAAATATGAAACCTACAGCAGTGTTAATAAGCTTGTAGTCAGCGCTCAGATCTCGCAAGTATATGGAAGTCCGCAGTCTCATACCCGAACCATTTAACAATAATGAAAGAAAGTCACCAAAAGTCTCATCGCTAATCATACTAAATAAAAATTGCATATCAGAATTTATCAACACAGATGTCATTGACATCACTGGCTTGACAACGGCAGAAGAAAACTCATGTATTCGGGTGAAGAAAGTAAAGAAAGATTATAAGGAAATATCAGAAGAAACACTGAAACATTTACTGCTTTTCTCAAGCATCTAACTCTGAAAAAGCATTTTCTGCTTTTGTATATAATAAAAACAAATACAGAAATAGATTACAAGTGGTATCAAATTTGGGGTAATAACTTAGTAGTAACATCAGCCCGAATATCTCCCATTTAGTTAAAAAAAGCAATTTCTACCTTCATATTGACTGTTTATGATGAATTAATTTTCCATAAAATAAAAGAGTTTTATATTCATTTGTAGTAGTAAAATTAATGGCTCCAATTTATTTCCGTGTTTTCGTTATTAAGGGACCCTTGAGAATTGTACTCGATTTCCTAGGAGTCCGTACTGAAAAAGGTTAAGAAACACTGAGATATAGTCGATTTGGTGAAGCTGTAGAGTAATTAATCTTTAGGTGACAGGATGGTCATAGGCGTGCCATTAATTATATTCTTCTTACATATTATAATCCGGGGTTACTGGGTATAATATTGGCAATGCAGGTTTCATATCTATTTTTATCAAAAACTCATAAGCACTTAGTTGAATACCCATTAACTGATATGGAAATCGTTTTCATCTTACACAATAACCTGTATATGGGATCATTATAAATGTAAATTTGGCGAGTAATTCCTATCATGAATAATTTACAATGAACAAAACAGTTTTGATTACTCAATGGTACACAGGTACCACCGGTTAAAGAGTATTATTAAGTATATTCTCCCAATTCAACCTCGAGAAAGGTAATTGATAGTATTGATGATTTATTTATTTTATAGAAGTTCACTTTAAAGTAAACGAAATGAGACACTTTTCCACAATTTATTCAATAATCACGACCGGTTTCGACCTACGGTCATTTTCAAATGAATAACAATATAATACATGAGTAGGCAAGTACAAGTACAGAATGAAATTTATCCTGAATACTGAGTAGTGGGGGTTACCATCAACAGCCAACTAGAGCATAATGGATCCCCATTACTCAATATTTAGGATAAATTTCATTCTGTACTTGTACTTGCCTACTCATGTATTATATCGTTATTCACTTGAAAATGACCGTAGGGTCGAAACCGGTCGTGATTATTGAATGAATTGTGGAAAAGTTACAAAAGTGTCTCATTTCGTTTACTTCAAGAAAGGTAATTATTACATAAATATATATTAAGCAGGGTTCTTGAAGTAGTTTTATCATTTTTATGCATCAGTTAGAAGTTTGTGAAAGTGTTTTGTTCATTTCACAAATAATGGAAAAAATTTCTAATTTTACCCCTGTTAAACGTGCCAAAAATATATCACTTTTTCAAAGTGAAAAATTAATTATATCGAATGTATACGATGCTTTAGGGCATCAAGGCCACTTTCTTCAATCGATGAAAATGTTAAAATGTGTTCTGAGATGACGGGAATCGGACAGTCCACAATATACAAGCTTGTCAAGGAAAGAAAATCTGAAAATGTATTTATAGTGAAACCTCCACAAACTTCCCCAGGAAGACCCCGAATGATTATTGATGAAGAGTTTAGGAATGCTATTCGAAAAACTGTGCACTCCTTTTATTTTCGGAAAGAAATTCCCACTGTCGAAAAAATACACTCTGTGCTCGTAGCTATCACGGCTTTAATACCAAAAAACAAATTGTGGTTTTGCATGAATTGAATTTCTCATG
Organism: Cryptolaemus montrouzieri; assembly: GCA_013387265.2. NCBI lineage: Eukaryota > Metazoa > Arthropoda > Insecta > Coleoptera > Coccinellidae > Cryptolaemus > Cryptolaemus montrouzieri. The sequence goes on along the minus strand of JABFTP020000124.1, from coordinate 39,933,157 downwards.
GGAAAAGCACAACAGGAAGTCAGTTCTCATAGATGAAGAAGAAATCGTTTCCTGAAGAAGAAATTATTTAAGAGCAATTAAAAAATATCGTGCTCAAAGTAATAAAATTTTTTATCTGGATGAAACTTGGGTTAATGATGAAAACATAAAGGATTATCGACAAGCTTTCCTCCAAAGATTGTCTAAAGCAGGGTTTCCCAACCTTTATTTCACTGAGCCTCCCCAATTCAAAAATAATATTCTCATGCCCCTTAAGTTTAAAAACATTAAAAACACAATGTTTTTTACAACTATATTATTTATTTGAATTAAAATTAAAAACAATGAGTTCCATCCAGATATTTATGTTTTAAGGATCTAATAAGAGAAGATATATGTATATACACTTGAAAACCATTAATTACTTTCCTATTTAGGTAAATATGTTAGTTTTATTTTAATTATTAAATACTAATGAGATACTTGAGCTTGCATGTTCTGTACCAGTATGTCGATTCTGGGTTCAGTCTTTGCTAGAGCAATGGTTAAGTCGCTATCCACGGCAAGACGATTTCGCTGTTTAGTTTTATTAAAACCAAAGCTGAAAAACATATCTCACATAAATATGTGGTCGAAAATGGAATAATTATTCTCAAAGCAAGTGAAGCAATTTAGGGATTAACAAGAAAGTGTTTGACCCAAAATTTCTCTAATGTCAAGAGATGGAAGTCATCTTTCATGGTCGAGTCAGCCTTGATTTCTAGAAATTCTTCCTGAACATCTTCAGGCAAATCTGAGACATCGACTACAAATGGGTTTCTGGTCATGCGACATATTGGTGACTCGGAATTAACATCTCGATAGTACAGGTGAAATTTCTGCCTTGAAGTTTCAAGTTTAGCTGATTCAGGGCCTCAAAAATATCAGCTAAATAGGCCAGCTTCCACTGAAATTTTTCATCTTTGAATAGTTGCATAAAATTATAATTTTCTTTAAATTCAAGAAAGAGGATGACCTCTTCTCTTAATTCATAAAGGCGAGCTAACATGTTGCCTTTTGACAACCAGCGCAGTTCTGTGTGGAATAGGAGGACCTTGTGATCAGAATCGAGATCCTCGCAAAGCAAAGTGAATAGCCGACTGTTCAATGCACTACTTTTGATGTAGTTGACGATATTTATGGCAAAGTTTGAAATCTGGCATAAATTCTGTAGCAAAGTTTTCGAAGCCGAAGCTTCAGGATGAATAACACAATGCGTACTAACTAAGGCGAGGTTCTTTTCCTTAATTTTGAGCCAAGCCTGATCGTGAACCTATCATTGCAGGAGCGCCGTCTGTGCATAGTCCAATAAGTTTATTCCAATCCAAGTCATTTCTTTCGATAAAGTCCGATATTAAATTGAATATATCTTCAGATTTAGTGCCTGCTGCTAACGATTCGGAGTGAAAAATCACTTCCTCAATGTGATCTCCGCTGACATACCTAATACAAATGATTAGTTGTGCACAATTAACGATGCCTGTCGACTCATCACAACTAATGGCAAAAAATGGTGATAGTTTGACTTTATAATTTGTAATTTTATTTCTGATGCAATATCGTCGATTCTTCGCTTGACAGTGTTATTAGAGAGAGATATGGAATCAATTTTTTGCTCTGATTCTTCTCCTAATATTATTTTCGTGGCTTTAAGGATACATGGTTTGATTAAATCCTCCCCGATGGTGTGAGGTTTTTTTTGTTTTGCTATTAAAAAAGCTATTTCAACTGAAGCTTTGAGATGTTTTGATAACTTCCTGACTTATCCAATCTTATGCCTTGAGTGATTCTGCCTTGGATGAAAAAAACTCTTTAGATTTCGAAACCAGAGTAGGATGTTGCTGGTTCAAATGCCTCTCAAGGCGAGTGGGCCTCATGCTATCATTGCTCAAAACTTTCATGCATATTACACACTGCGGCAATTGTAGCTCGTCTTTTTCTATGAAGGTAAATCCAAATTTAATATAATCTTCCGAAAACTTTCTTTTTTTAGCTGCCATTTCTAATCTGTAACAATAGTACATACACATTTATACTAGGCTTGAGTGACGTACCTAGTCGCGAATGACGTTGTTTCGAAAAACATTTTCACTGCCTCATACGTTCGAATCCTTAAAATCGAGATTCGAAATCATGTGGCAGTGAAAATGTTTTTCGAAACAACGTCATTCAAGCCTATGATCACTCGAACCTGTGTGGTTATGGGAAAAAATATCGCACCAGCGGCGTTGGAACCTACATAAATGTTCAGAATGTAACCCATTCCGTACAAATACTTGCGAGATAAAATTTAAAAAAATAATTACTTTATTTATGAATTAGGTATCTCAATCTCAATACAAAATTTTATCGCCTCTGCCAATATGGTTGAATAGATGAAAAAGTGATTAAAATAATTATTTGAATATTATTGCGATTTAATGACACAATAACTTAAGAAATTTACCTTTTATTGAAGTGAAGACACAATTTCACTTCTAAATATCTCACAAACAACAATGTCACATTTAAATATATGTTAACAAAAACGCAACTTGGAGCGAACAAACTAAGTTCTGACAATACGAGTACGATCCGCAAATGTTCCCAATTGTTTTACGAGTGATAGATGGATGCAAGGGGGAAGGTAGGGCGGGGGTACGCGTGAGTGTCGTGTTGTGACTTGTCAAAACTTGTATATGTAGAGCGCAATACACACTGAGTCCGCCGGGCCGACGACATATGTCGGCAACTTTCTGTCTTTGATTTGATTCTTTTCATACAGGCCGACGGGTTGTGTCGGCGGCCCGGCGGGCTTAGTGTGTATTGCGCTTAAGTACTATTTCCGGAAATTAAACGTACCGATTACGCCACCCTGGTATTCCACTACGCCCCCCTGGTTGGAACTCCTGGTCTAAAGGATTTCAGGCTCCCTCAGGAAGAGGACGACGTATAATAATAACGCATAAAGGTAGTGTTAACGGTTTTGTGGATGGGGGGTTATTATCATTTCAAAGTAAAAGTACCAGAGACTATCATGAGGACATGATTGTTTTCGGAGAATATTTTGAACACTTGTTGGATTTGATTCCACTAGGATCTAGGATTGTCTTCCACCTTACCACTGCGAATTGAATCCGATTGAACTAATCTGGGGGCAGATAAAGGGTGAAGTGGCTAGAAAGAACACAAGTTTTGAGATAAAAGACGTCAAACTTCATTTCAACATTGTAATATAAAGTGTTACATCCCAAAACTGGAAAAATTGTATAGACCACGTCATTAAAGAAGAAAAAAATATATATATATATAGATGATGAAATGTAAATATTGTAGCTTAAAATACAGAAGCATTTCATCATTTCTTGCCACTTGATTTTTCATATTTCTAAATAAGCAAAAACTTCACTTCAATTGACGACAAGAAAAACAACTTCGATGAATACGGCTAAAACTAATGAGAAATGAAGTTCCCTAAAAACAAACCATTCCCGATGCTACAAACACTATCATCTAGATTTTCTAATTACTTATTGAACGAACCTCATATTTTCAATTAATATTCTGAATATCTGCATCAAATTATAGAGATCGAAAACTTTGTTTTCTTCTTAATCTACATATCTTAAACTGACAACTTGCCGGTTATATGCATAGGAAAATTTGAACAATAAGTAAAACTATTTTCCATTTTTTTAAATATTCAATATGGATAGTTTGGAAGTTTTCCAGGCGACCGATTTCCATTCAGATGCCAAATCTTCAGAATGCTAAATTAAATCATTTGAGATCCATTACCCAATGAAATTCGAATGTTAGGGTTATTTTCCTTTCGGGTTGGTAGGGAACATGGAAAAGGAAAAGGTTATGAAAAGAAAATAGTTTTATTATCTTTTGCTCATTTTTAGAATAGTTTTTTAGGAACCCCAGCCGAGTTCTATATCTGTTTTCAACAAAAAGATTTGAAAATCACCGAATTAAATAATGTGAATACTTAACAATAATATAATTAGCTTGGTAAACGAGTACAAAATTAATCGCAGCCATTATTTACAAATGTTTCATGTTTGAAATAGATTTTAATCCTATTGAATTGATGTTATTGCGTAGTTGAATTTAACTTGAAATTCTCGCGACCTTGCTCAAATTATGCTTAGAAACAAGGATATAACATACTTACCTACAGTTGTTGGCTTAGTTCTTAGTGATTAACTGAAAAAATAATATAAAGAGATTTAAAATGAGTGTATTAATAATTGGAATAAGTGGCGTCACTTGTGGAGGAAAAACAACAGCAACATCCGAACTACTGAAACTATTTTCAAACAGTAAGGTTTTCTATCAGGACAACTATTTTTTCGACCAAAACGATCCACGTCATGTGTGGTGTGAAGAAGTAAATCATATCAACTATGACATATTGACATCTATGGACATGGAAAAAATGTATAAAGATATCGTTGAAGCTATAGAAAATAGGAAAGTGAGCAATAGAAGCAATAGAAAACGGGCAATTAACAATAGAAATGATTCGAATGTTAATGATACAGATATAAATATATGTCAAAATATCAGTGAACTACTAAAGAAGCATAATGTTCAGTTGTTTTTCGTGGATGGATTTTTATTGTTTAACTACAAGCCATTTTTATCTTTGATATCGATGAAGTACTTTTTCACATTGGCCAAAGATGAGTGTAAAAAGAGGAGAGACAAAAGGGTTTATGATCCACCTGATATACCTGGATATTTTGAGAATTGTGTGTGGCCAGAATACATAAGACATTTAGAGGAAATCAAGAATTATGTTGGAGATATAACTTATTTGGAAAGTGAAACTCAGGAAACAATAAATATTATACTACATGACATATACGAATATCTCAAAATAAATTATATATGATTTCTCAGAATTGATGCCCATCAAATATTAAATTCTGTAAATATATAATATTAAAAATACAATACAGAGTGTAGCAGCCAATTCAGCGAAAAAAGTTGTGAAATCTCATGAAAACAATTGTTTCAGTATTTATAGAAGCACCTACTCAACAGCTATGTTGTTATATATATATATATATATATATATATATATATATATATATATATATATATATATATATATATATATATATTGGTCATGAATTATTTGTGGAAGTCCACAAGGTTTAAAAAGTGAATAAATATGAAAATGCTCGAATTAAATAAAACAACAATGTTGTCCCCTGTCGTTCAGAAATCAAATTTGAAGAATAGTTCATCTTTCTAACAACTACATATTTATTCTCAGGAGGTAAAAATAAACTTAATTTTAGCTAACTGCAGTTGCTAACTATCTCTCAGATTATTCTTATGTAGAATGATAAATCTAAACAGACACAAATAGAAGCTAAATGCAAAATTACACCATCACGCTGCAAAAATGGAATTATGTTGCCAACACCATAACAGATAAGTTAAACGTTCAGAAAACATATGTAGAACCAACAATAAAAACAGAGAGGTGATCGATTACAAAAACTCCTTATCAATCAATAGACAAAGTTGAGTTGAATATAAGGGTACATGCTTCCATATATTAAAGACTCAACAGACAGAATCGATAAACTGTTCAGAAGAAACAACATTAGAACCATATTTCGTTCATACAAAACATTATAAAAAAATTGGAAATTCCATGCAAAAAATGCGACAAACTTTCTATTCGACAAAGAAATCGACATATACATGTTAGAATAAATGAACATGAAAATGCGGTCAAAACAAAACGAACACTTTAGCTATTTATGATCAGGGAAAGAGAACAAAAAATGAAATCGATTTCATCCCATCAAGTATTGTTCGAAACATAAAACTTATAACTTGCTTCGTTATGGATCTACAGGGTGTTGAAATTTCGATATTTTTTTAGTTTTTTTTTTCTATCGTTCCTGGAATTTTTGAGACCTTTACCTCAGATTATGGAAAAAGGCCACACATTATGAATTATACGAAAGCACATAAACTGTTGGCAGAATACCACAGGATGATATTTTTTTAAGAGTCATGCCCCATTTTCTGCTCTTCAATTTTTTTACGGTGCGACGTTGGTAAAATCAAGATAACCAAATATTTTTTACTTTATCATTGAAAACTTTTTACCCAGTTATAATTTGTTCGACTCTCCAGTCTGGGATACACAAAAAGAACATTTTAGCTATTTATGATCAGGGAAAGAGAACAAAAAATGAAATCGATTTCATCCCATCAAGTACTGTTCGAAACATAAAACTTATAACTTGCTTCGTTATGGATCTACAGGGTGTTGAAATTTCGATTTGCCCAGTTATAATTTGTTCGACTCTCCAGTCTGGGATTTTCCGGCTTTTTATTCGTAGAAAAACGATTTTTTTCATGAAAAATATTAAAAAATTTAGGCATCAAAAAGGTAATTGATTAACAACAGTAACCATTCTCGCATTATTTTGAACACACTGTGATTATCTCTTGTGATTTCAAATTCATTTATTATTCGATGTCGCAGTTGCTCTACCGTTTTCACCGATGTTATATATATGGTACTAGAGACTTGAGATGCCCCTATAGGATGAAAATACTATTTGCCCAAAAGGGAGGATATTGGACGATGATTAAGGTCCAATTCAGCTATTTTCATAGGCTTGATTCAAATACTCCTCAGCCAAATTAGAAAAAAAATACCATCATACATGCACCACATTTGATATATTGGTATAAGAGGTAACTCTTCAAATAACAAAGGAAATTCGTGTAATAAAAAGTGCCAATACTAATAACCGGTAAGTCGACCAAATAAAGAGAAAGGACTAACGAAATGGTCCCTAATTATACCACCCCATACATTTAATGAAAACTGGACCGCCTGCAGCCTTTGAATGTGACTCGGATATAATAGAGAATCCCGTTAGATGCTCGAAACAATTTGATGACTAGTATTTAATAACGTCTCTGAGTTTTTTCTATTTCATTTGGAACAGCTTCCTCGTACTATGGTGTTCGAACGTACGTGGTTTACCTGCTTCATTGTTATTATTTTCAAGAGTTCGAGTTTCCACAACAATATTCGAAAATGTTCTGTGATAAGGTATTATTCTATTTGGATAGCGTAGCCATTTCAGAATTCGTATAAATTGCCATTGTAACGTGATTATAACGAGTATTCAAATGTCAGATGTCGAAATCCATATCCAACTAATGCCGTAGTCTACTAGAGACCATTTCAACAAACTTAGTTTCATTAAGCTAATCGTTTTTGATTCTTTTTTTTTCTCGATAAGGGCCAGAGATACGGAAAAACTATAAGAGGACAAAGTTTCTAAATTAAATGGGACAACGTTTTTAGAATTTAGAACTTGCCAGCGGCACAAAAAAGCTCAGCAAGAGAAAATGACTCGTGAAAAGAAATGTATATAGACGTAAAAAAAGAAAAAAGTTGTTTAACCTCGACAAGTTGCCTACATCTATAATATATAGCTACAAGATGATCAAAAAGTATGGAAACGGAGCGGTAACATTCAAGATAAACAATGGGGGAGAAAAAAAATCTCGAAGAAAAATTTCGAGATTTTTTCCTACCGGCTCGGTAGCGCAGAGGTGCAGATTTATCTGGGTTCAATCCTCACAAAGTCGATGCGATTTTTCGGATTCTGAAACCGTTTCAGCGCCCATCTTTGGAAGGAGATGTAAAGCCGTCGGTCCTGTCTAACAGGACCCCTCTCGAGTATTTGAAGGTGACCTTGGCCTTGACTATAAAGGTCATATTAGGTTAGATTTCGATTTTTCAAATAGGAACCCCCATTTTTAATTGCGGATTTAACCTCTCGTAAAAGTTCAAGGTCACTGTAAGGTCAACAAGATGGAAAGGGCAGAATAACGCCCGAAGAAAGCTTTAAACAAAAACTGTTTCAGACAAAACTTGTTTTTCAAAATCAGCAACAATTATTTGATCCTAATAACAAATTGAAAATAACTGTCAAAAAGTACTGGGAATTTGTCAATAAAAAAAATATTTTATTTTATTATTATTATATTTATTGTATCGCCTTCAAACTAGACCCGCTCCGAAATAATAGATTTACGCCACCGAATAATCCTATCATTTAAACATTTTTCAAACGCTTTTTTCCGGAATCGACGTCAGTTATCGCCGCGAATTTATTTTGTCTTCTATCGATTCAAAACTTGTACCTAGAAGTGGTAATTTAAGTTTTAAAAAAAGAAAAGAGTCGGCCGTAGCCATATCAGGTGATCACAGTGGTTGTTCGATGGTATTTGTCGAGTTTTGGGTCAGAAATTCATTCACAATGATAGCCTTGTAAGATGGTGCATTATCGTGGTGCAAATTGTATGAGTTTTTTTTCCACAAATCTGGACTTTTTCGACGAATTGACTATCTAAAACGCCGTATAAGGCTCAGGTAATATTCTTCATTTACCGTCTGATCTTCTGACAAGAATTCCGAGAGCACAATACCGCGCGATAATCAGAGAAAACAGTCAACATTATCTGGACTTTTAATGGACTTGTTTTTTAGGTTTCGGTTCAGTTGGAAGGCGCAATTCCGAAGCTTGTTGACTGGATTGCATGTCAAACTCATGAACTCATGTCTCATCACCAGTTACAATGCGTTTTATAAATGTGGGGTCGAAATTGAGTCGTTCTAGCAGCGACTTTTACGCGATTCAATTTTTGAAGAAAATTCAGGTATTTTGAAACTAGACGAGCGGAAACGCGTTTCATGCCTAAAGAATCGTTTAAAATCGTACGAATTGATTCGTGAGACACATAAAGTTCATTGCTCTCAAACTACAGACCTGTAGTTGCATGTAAGACAGTTGCTGGCTCCGGAAAACCCAGGAGACACTGAAGATCATAATATTAATATCATCCAATCTATTTTATTCTGAAATCATAAAATACATTAGGAGTAAGCCATTTCAGTGAATCAAATGAGGAAACTCACGGTTGTGTTTCGCTTGCCAGTTTAAGATAATTAAATTATTAACATATATAAAACATCGTTCACTAACTACTTATTCAGACTTTGTGTATATTTATTTTATTATAATTTCAATGAATATTAAATGCCCCTTAGGAATTGAACGTTACCTTACTTTAACCTCGGTTACAAAATCCCGCCCTTGGAGTGGGGTTTTCTCAGACCTAATGCAGCACAGCATAATGCCTGTGTGTGAAAGGCAGAACATGAGGAGTAACAACCCTGTTAAAAAGCCAAGAACAGCTGGGTCGACAGTTACAAAGCTGTAAGGGATCCTGTTCAGGGTTTGTGCCGCGCCTGGCGACTTGTGTCGTCGGATGAAGGGTAGCTAAAATAAGCATAGCTGTGCTTTGGAAGACACCAGTTGGGTATGAATTTCGACTGAACAGGCGGTCGGGAACTAACATAAACCGACCAATTGGCTGTGCCTTCCCGTCAGAGGCTAAGCCTCTAGGGGCTGGGGGTGCATAAGGAGCTGTGGCTTTTTGTATCGAAGACTTCATGCATAATCCTCTCACAACATTGCCTTTATTTCGGGTCTATATCTGTAAGTAACCTTGATGATCGTAAGGACACAGTACGACATCGGCAACATCTAATGGAGCTTCGTAGTGGGTGAGAAGCTGGTGACAATGTAGAATGAGCGGAAATACACACACTTAAAACAAACTCAAGGATCGTCGTTTCTAAAGGCAAGAGAGTTTTCAGAGGTTGCAGCATCCGTAAATGGGAAGATAATACGGAAAGGAAAGAGGGTAAGTGGAGCTGAGGCCACAATAAAGAGAAAGACGCGAAAGGCCAGAGAACACTGGACATCGGACCACTCCTATATCAACCTGCATTCTAAGACGTGCAAGAATGCCTGAGCGCCCGAAAGGTGTGCTTTTGCTCCCAAAAAGCGAAGCAGATGACATGTGTCCTCGTCGTCACCCAGCATGGAATGTGGATGGCAGTATTTTGAACGAAACGTCACCACAGCGACCAGTCAAAGGACACGTCAGAGATGCAACAATAGACAAGCACAATCCTTTCCGGAGAACTCCGGAAAATAAGGGAGCCCTTGTCAAAAACGCAATGGAAAAAAAAATGGGATGAACCTATTCAAAAAAGAACCAGTGTTTCACTTCTGAACATATACCGTTGCAACCATCAGAGATGATTCGTGAGAATGAAACAACTCTACAGTAGAAGATAAGAGAAACTATGGGACAACGGCAAAATGAACGTCGTGCATGCTGATCAACTGCCGAGGCTGACGAAATGCACACTCCGGATTCCAGTGGCTGCCTCAGAAAGATCTGAGCACGAAAGCGTGCTCAGCATACTAGAAGTTAGCAAATAGTGTATCTTTCACCACGAGGTTAAAAATGATTCACGAGGAAACCTACTTGTCTTGAGCATGGGAGTTACAGAACTGTAAACTCTCAAACCGATATCGATGAAAATAAACTGCTTATTCTCGTCTCTCTTGGCGGAAGTTAAAGAATGGGGAGAAACCGCAAAAGAACCGGCGACCGCTGCGACTGATGGAGATCCATCGGAAGAAAGAAAGTCAGTTGAGGGAGAAATGAAGAATGATCACTGTTAGTCCGTCCCACCCCAGCTCACTAAAATCAGGGAGAACATTGAGCTTATATAAAGCCCCGCCTCAGAACAATAGCTCTGATTCAGGAATCCTGGATTGTCAGTTTTTTTTTCCAGTTCAAGTGATTCTATTTTTAGTTCACCAACAACCCAAATGCCAAAAACCAGTGTATATATATATTTCGACCCATAAAGACCCTACCACTGCAGCACCTCTCAATATCAGATTCATCGACCTTAAAGGCAGAATGTATAGTTGCAGATAGAAATCCCATTGTTGTTTTGACATCAGTATATCTTCCTCAAAACTTAGCCACACTACCAACCACAAAAGATATGGAGAGCCTGGTGAATTACAGCCGTGCTCACAACTGGAAAATTATCATTGATTACGACACTAACGCGCGCCATGTTGGCAGGAATAGTGAAGACAACAATATAAGAGATACTTTACTTTATGATTATATTATTGCCAGCAACCTGATCTGATACTCTTGTAATGTCAGGCCACCAATGGATAAAATTCAAAAAGAAATATTACAAGGGCAAACAAACAACTTTTTTGAGACCTACAGTGGCTGACCGAGATAACTATAGAAGTCACTTCCTGAATAAATAAGTCGTCTATATCACAGGCTTTCAGATAATCTTGCCCTCTGAAGATCAACCAGTGAAGCTAAAACAACTAAACTTGACACATACTTGCAAGAGTACAAAAACCTTCTGGAACATTCTGAAAACTAACCAAAAGAAAACAAAAAGAAGCATAGAGGGCTTACTGCGAGGAGTTCGAAGACTACTCGCACGCTTTCAGAGTACGCAAAATTCTTGCCTAAGACGAGAATCGATGCGCATGTGAGACGATGGCACAACGATAGCAAGCCTCCAGGATAGTCTCAGGCTGCTTCTGCAGGCGCACTTTCCACAGTACATAATCGCAAATGAAAATAAATGGCCCAGAGAAGCGTACATAGAACCAACCACCGAAAATTAGCAGATCGTCGATCAAACAGTAAAGAGAAACAATATAAGATGGCCGTTAAGTAGCTTTTCCTTCTTCGAAGCACAGGAATTGATGGCATAGTACCAACACTATGACCTGTTGGAACTGTTTGAGAAGTACCTCGTACACCGATACGTCCCATTGACGAGGAGAGAGGTGGAGGTCATCTTCATCCCAAAAGCAGGAAGGGCCCCCAAGGCCTGTAGACCGGTCAGCCTCACATATTTTCTTCTGAGAATGCTAGATAAGCTTAGCAACCACTACTTAAGGAATGACATTATAACCATGAACTCATTACATTCCAATTTACACGCATATACGCCAGGAAAAAACACCGACCCACCATTGCATACATTCGTCGTAAGGATTGGGAAATATCTAGACTAAAACCAGTTCAACCTGGCAGCCTTAGATCTCTTTGACCTTTCCCCAAAATAGATTAAAAACTGACAGAAAGGGAGGTTCCTTTACTGGCCAGTGGTTGGATATCTAGCATGCTGTACAAGAGAGCAGTACAAATTAATGTAGAGGAATCCAAGGTTAAGGGAGTGGTAGCTAGATGTTGCAAGCAGGGGGGTGGGGGGTGTGCTATCACCTTGAAAGCTCGGAAGATTTCCTTCCACATAATAAGCGTACACAGACCACATGCCATGATGTCATGCTAAGTGGAAATTTAAGAGCATTTCTGCAACATAAAGCAGATGATATTCCAATGATAGAAAACATGACTACTCTGCAAAGCCCAGGAACACGAGGTGGTGTGCTTCATGAAAAAAAAACTGGAACCCATGGGAGAATCAGTCTTCTTCAATAGTGAATTAGGACCTATATACCACAGGTTAAATATTTGAGGGTGATCCTAGACACTAAACTCAACTGGAACACATATTCAAGGAAGACTCAAGAAAGCACACATCTATTATGAAAAGTGGGAAATGAAACCCAAAATTGTTATATGGACTTAGACTACTAACATAGGGCTCAAGGACCTCTTGGACAAACAGGCCACAGTTAAAATAAAGCTCAGTTAGGTGCAGATTGAGCTGAGTACGCTCAGTTTCCAGGTGGGCCGTAATTTCAGTCAGTAGATCTATAATTAATTTTGGTGATCTTTGACAATGCTCTAACATCTAGTTTGCCCAACACACTACCGACAGTTTTCATTAGATGCAGTATGTGTATTATATTGCACTGAAAAAATCCTTCTATTAACCGCAGGTTTACTTTTATCACACTTCAAACCACATCTTCCAAAATAGGATAGAGAAACCATATCATGCACTTCTAAATTGGTTTCGGCGTCATTATCACTTGTGAAGCTGTATTCATCAGCACTACTGCCAGATACACTTTCAGATTAATAATTAGAACCAGTATTGAAAATATGCATGACTCTCAAGTCACTTTTTTCTCTATATTAAAAAAATTCCATTGTTCAAAACCATTAATTTATACCAATTTATATACCAATCACTACAAAATAAAAATTTGGTTGTGACATGTTAGTTAGGGTTATTAAAAGAGTGTTTTCTTATATACCACTTATTTTATAAACTTATTTGGAATAGGTGTTTGATAAAGCTCTAACTATGACAATCAGTCTGAATCCACCAAGTGGCAACAACTGATTCTAGATAATGCCATCCTCACCGCAACATATTTACACAGTGGTACCTAATTCAACTAAAGAGCCGTTGTATTAGCAAAGTGATTAAACTTTTAGTTTCTGAGACGCATACTTCATTTTAAGGGTTAATTTAAATTTTTATGGAGAAACCTACCTCAATTTTTCTAACTTTTTCTTCTTGAGTTAAGTGTCTACAGAAAGTTTCCAGCTCAATTTTGAAAGTTTCATCAGGTGAAAAATATCGTTCATAAAATTGCTTTGGATACTGTTTCAACTGGCTATGCAAATCTTCGATTGTAACAGAATCAGCCCACAATTCTAGACATAATTTTAAAGACACTGATCTATTTGCTACTTGTTGTACATCTTCTTCACTGTTGAATTGGACAATCCAATAAGGCTCCTAAATATACAACAAATGAATATTTTGATATGAATCACAAATATTGATATCTTACTGTGACATCTGGTTTTTGAATAAATTTCATCTCAATATTGAGTAACGAGAGTATAGACTGTATCTCCTGAAATTGTTCACTGTGATAAAATTAAAACTAAACAATATTCTATTCCTTACTGGAAATCTAAACTCTATATTTTCGTTTGCAAACCACATCAAATATCTTTTCATATTTCCTGTTTTAATCATTTAGCAAAAATCGAAAAACCACAAAAATTTACGATTTTGGGATTTTTTGTACAATTCGTATATTTATCCACACTTTTTAAATTATAAGTAGCCAAACAAACTATAGGCATAGGCAGACTCAGAACATGCCCTCATTTTCTGGGAAGAAAGATATTTTCAACTTTTCAGCTATAGGCAAAGGTAATTCATATTATTTTGGCAAAGATACTTTATATACTCAAGATAAAGAACCCAGTTCAATGTAGTGTTAGCTCACAGAAGAGTGTATTTCGTATTATGGAATAATGACGCCCTCCTTGAAAAGGACTTGGACAAAGATGATTTATATACTCTTTTACTTTTATACTTGGTCTATGACTTGGACTATATGTGCGGTACTACATCTATTAGTACAGTGTTCTGCACTACACTGGCACATAGATGACGTGTGAAATCCAAACAACATATGATTTTTCGCTGACATAAGCGTAGACATGAACAGAAAGAAAGTGTTTTACTCATTTTCTATATTCCGTTTAAGTAGTCTGGGTTGATTACAATAATCAACCCAGACTACTTAAACAAAATATTATAAATATCCATTATACTTTGGCTTCTTATCTTCCTAGATCATATTCCGCCTTGTCCTCTGTTCCTTCTTTACACTTTTCTGAAGAACTGTTCTTCTTTAGTCCCTTTTCAGGGAGCTGTGAAGATATATGAGTAAACATCTATAAAGATGATTCCAATACAAGTAGCACGCATTTTAATATGAATTTTTAGAGGAGTATAGTATGCTATTTTCAAAATAGGAATGTAGGAATGTAAAATTGAAAATTCGAGTTCAGAAAATAATTTTCAGTTTCAAAAATGCAATCCCCGACTTTTCCTCCAAATCGTGAATTGAGAAAACAAGAACATCGCATCAGCCATCTTCAAGTCGGAGATTCTTCTTCAACAAGTTGGAGAAGAATCCGATCCTGCCGAAACGTCGTCAACGACAACCAACGAATGGTCAATACCAGGATCAACGGGCGAGAAACCGGAAGAATTTATCAACATATATATATATATATATATATATATATATATATATATATATATATATATATATATATATATATATATATATATATATATATATATATATATATATATATATATATATATATATATATATACATATATACACCTCTGAACTTGACAATGCAACAGGTAGATTTTGATATATTTGATGATAATTCTAAAAGAGAAAGTTGGATGCAGAAGGAATTACACGGAAAGCACCCTAAAGAATTGAAAAATGATTACATTGATGAAATCGCATCGAATAGATGGTTAGTTTCGGCAGAATTGTTTGCTGAAACAGAAAGCTTGTCAATTGCGATCCAGGATCAGGTTGTTTTCACGAGGAATTATAGAAAATACATCATCGAGCAAAATATAGCTGATTCTTGCCGTAGATGTTTTTGTTCTTCAGAAACAGTTTTTCATATATTATCATCTTGCTCAGTCCTTGCTTCAACAGATTATTTAGAAAGACATAATGCCGTCGCTAATACTATTCATTTTAATCTAGGAATTAAACATGACCTAATTCCCAAAAGAAAAAATTTTACAAATATGAACCTGAGATTATTTGTAAAAATGAGAAATATAAACTTTATTTTTATAAAACAATTCTATGCAACAGAGCTGTAAAACACAATAGGCCAGATATCATTCTTACTGATAAACAGAATCGAATAACATATATAATTGATATTGCTATACCCGACACACATAATATACAAAATAAATACAATGAAAAAATTTCTAAATATATGTTGCTTGGCGGCGAGATTAAAAAATGTGGAAAATGAGAAAAATTTTTATTCTACCGATTATTATTTCTACAACAGGTGTTATTCCTAGGAATCTTCACAAAAATATTGAGGTTTTGAGTCTGAAGAAAAATTTGTTTGAACAGTTACAGAAGATAACAGTCATCAAATCTTGTAATATTCTTCGTAGGTTTCTTTCCGAAAAAAATAATGAGGTAGAGTTATAGGTTTTCTCTTTTGTTTATACTGCTCAGAATCTCATTTCATATTTTATTTATTTGTATATATAAATGTAATATAATTAGCTGACAATTTTGTCATATTTATATTCAGAGCAGTATTCTATTCGATCGTTCATCCCTTCACACGAAGAAAACTATGAATGAGTAACATTCAGTGTTACTTGACTAAGGTCCGTACACTGGATTTTCCGGGGAGAAAGCTTCTGACACTACTCGTTGGTAACAGTCATGAATGAATGAATGAGATATTTCACCTGGTAAGGTATTTAGTAACACTTCATTTTATTTGAATATTTTTTACTGTTACTTACTCATACATTATAATATTTCTTCGTTGCTTATTTAGGATGAATAATGTCATAATTATTTTTGTTTTTTTTTCTTTAAGTTTTATAACAAACCACCCCCCCCCCCATGTCATACCTCTTATGTCTCGTAAGATGTCAACAGAAAGTCTGCTTACAAATTTTTAAAGTGGAAGTGACCACTGCCAAACATTATAGTATATATGTAGTAGTTGATTTGTATAGTCTGCTATTTCACACAGGCACTAGTATTATGAAATGACAACAAGTTTAACGATTGTTATATGAACTGCTTAAAAATAACTAGGGGTTAGCGTAATAGAGAGTTTTTGCAACTTATATATTTAACTCGATAACTATCGGTTCTTTATACGAGTACGTCTATGGAAACGGTTACTAATATTTGTAGGCTTAAAATTAGTAGACCTTTTAACCCATGATCTTATATCTTAACCTACCTTTAATCCAAAAATTTCAATGTTATGCGCCGAGACTGAGTTTAATAATTGTGCGATGTAAGATAACTATAGCAATTCTGGGTATTTCCCGAATACCTTCTAATCAAGTTTAATTCATTTAGTTCTTTATTACGCAGAATATAGGAATGGTTTCATCAAACCAAATCAGTGCTCATTTATTTATATTCGTTCTTCAAACAAGCACAATCTAATCTGAAGTGAGGGCTAGGAACATCCCAATGTCAATTATAAGTAGTGTTCAGAGTAAAAAATTGGTGATTTCTTTTTTAGAATTTGAATTGAGTTCATCATGGTAGAAAATTGGTTGAAATTGTCGCTCATACTGTGTTTCTTTGGATTTTTGAAGGAAATCAGACCATCAGAACCCTTCATCTATGAATATTTGACTGGATCTTGGCGAAACATTACAGGAGATGAAGTTACTTCAGAAGTATATCCTGTTGCAACCTATAGCTATTTGGTGCTATTAGTAGTTGTATTTTTAATAACTGATTTACTGAGATACAAGCCATTGATTGTGACTTTGGGATTTTCTGGAATAATATTTTCAGCATTGTTGATATGGACCACGTCACTTTTTGCTCTTCAAGTTACAGAGGTAAGTTTTATAGTTTCTGAAATGTTAGTTTTCTGATCGATGATGTTCAGGTTATAAAAATCACAAAATTACCTCAATTCCTTAGTTCCTATGTGGATTCTCTTGTTTCTATGAAGATTTCATTGAAGAAAAGTTGCTTCAAACATCCTCAGATCATGTAGTATTTAGTTCTAAATTGGGCTAAAATGGGTTATTCACATCAAAGAGTGACTAAACTTATGTATTATAATGAATTCTATAAAATCTAACAGATTTTAGATGCGTTTAACAGAAAGAAGTGTGAACAATAGTATTTACAACTACTTTTTTTTTTGGACTTGATTGAAGTGAATAGGAGATCTACCACCAGAAGCATCATCATACAAACAAGGCTTGTTTAGAAATCATTTTCTTTTGCAAAGTTAAGATGAGAGAAAACTGGGCAGTATGATAAGAAATGTTGAATTATCACCACATGTTCGGGATATTGTACTCAGTCGTCACTGAAATTAGAAACTGCGAATTTCAAAATTTAAAAAAGCCAATAATCATAATTGAAAATGCCTTACGTTGGATTGTCCGATGTGCAGAGGGGTTAAATAGTTGTTCTCGTTGAAGAAGGGATAACACAGAGGGATATAGCGGCCACAATGGGTGTATCACAGGAGGTGATTTCAAACACCTAGGCCCGATACGTGGAGCCACAATCTTTGCAAAATAGACCTAGGAGAAATCGTAGGAAGATCACTCCTGAAGAATAAGACCACTTCTTGTGCCAAATTGCAAGAAGAGATCCTAGTGAGTCGCACCCCATACTCCAAGGGCAATTTCTGGAAGCAACAGGCATCAGTGTATCAGTCGAAACGATAAGACAAAGACTTCATTCAAGGGGTTCATACAGCAGAAAGCCCTTAAGAGTACAACAAAAAATTAACAGACTTAATTGGTGTATCGAGCACCAAAATTGAAATATTGAGAATTGGCGAAATATTCTTTTTTCGGATGAGACCAGAATTGGTGTTCGATCAGATGATTCGGGTTTTAAGGGGTCGTGGAAGATAAGCTAGACTCCGAGCCGCAAGACAAGTTCCGAAATACCAAGGGGGCAGTGTGACGTTTTGGGGTGGCATTATGCTGGGAGGCAAAACATTTGATTTAGTTTCCTGCTAGTGTAACGGCTAGAAATTACTTGGACCTACTGCTGGAGCCCATAGTGAGACTCTCGCGATGTGCTCATATATATTATTATTATTTATTATCGTGGACTTATGCGCTATCTCAGCTGTTAGCTGGATATAATTTACCTTTCCCAGATTCAGCAATCGGAATAGGCTCGATTACAATATACTTGACATAAATTTCCTAACTATCCTACATGTATTACGAATTACAGCTTTTTGCATTTCTATATAGGTATTCTTATGCAATTCTAATTTCTTAAGGCTATGATGCAAAGTTATGGGTATTAACCCAGTCGAGGATAAGATGACAGGAACAATATCTATTTTCTCGAGGTGCCACATCTGCTTGATCTCAATAGCAAGGTCTGTGTATTTGGACTTTTTCTCCTGGAACTTGTTCAGCACGTTGTTATTATTCGGTATGGCGACATCCAGCAGCATTGCTGTTCTGGCTCTCTTATCATACACCACTATGTCCGGCCTATTATTCGTCACCATTCTGTCAGTGATAACAGGCCTATCGTAGTATAATCTGATAGAGTCATTTTCCAATACGGGCGCCGGATGATACTTGTAATATGGCTGGAAGGTGTTCAGAAGTCCGTACTTGTGTGCAAGTTTCTGGTGGATAATGTTGCACACTTGATTATGCCGGTGAAGATACTCCGTATTGGCCAGTTGTTCGCATCCGGACGTAATAATTATTATTATTATTATTATTATTATAAATCCCAGCTTTCAATCATAAACACTGCTTGAAATGGTTGCCGTTTTCTTGAGCATACCAGGTTGTTCAATAAGTTTTGTCGTTTGATAAGAAAAACACAATGTTATGGTTCAAAATACACTTATTATTCAGTATAATATTTCTGAACATTAATACACTTGCTCCAACGATCCTCCAATCTGTGGATCCCATCCCTGAAGTGAGAATCCGGAAGGTCTGCAAAATACGCTTCAACAGCCGTTATGACCTCTTCATTCGATGAAAAACGCGTGCCACGCATACATTTTTTGAGATCTGGAAACAAAGGGAAGTCTGGTGAATACGGTGGATGCTTCAACAATTCGAACTTTAATTCATGGATTTTAGCCATTGTCAAAATGCTCTTGTGACACGGTGCATTCTCCTCATGAAAAAGGAGTTTTTTCTTCTGCAAACCGGGTCTTTTTTCACGAATTTTCTCCTTCAACTGGTCCAAAAGGTTGCAATAATATTCAGAATTAATTGTTTTACCAGTTTGCAAGTAATCCACAAACAAAATTCCTTTCGCATCCCAAAAAACTGATGCCATCACCTTCTTGGCCGATTTCCGGACATGAACTCGTTTCGAAGCCGAACACAAGTTCACATCACTTTTAGACTCTTGTTTTGATTTAGGATCATGGTGATAGACCCAAGTGATGAATCGACTCACAAAATCCACTTTATCCATTTCAAAACGTTCCAAATGTTGCTGAGAAAGTCGCATTCGAATGTGTTTTTGTTCCATTGTTAGCGAATACGGCACCCATTGTGCACACAGCTTTCTAAAACCCAAAATTTCACTTGAAATATGGCTCACACTGCCCAATGAGATATATAAAGCCTCCACTAAATCCCTCTCAGTCAATCGACGATCTTCCAAAACTATATCCTATTTTTGGCTATGATTTCTGGTGTTGATGCGCTTTTTGGACGTCCTTCACGTGGATCGTCTTCAAGGCTTGTACGACCACGTTTAAATTCAGCAAACCATCTTTCTACTGTTCTAATTGTAGGTGAACAATCATTATAAACTCTTAACATTCGTTCGTGAATTTATTTTGGTGCTACACCTTCCAAAAATAAGAATTTTATCACTCCACGATATTCGATCTTTCCGTTGTACAAAAATACTGTGAAACGGCGACACTAAATGGCTTGTAAACAAAGAATGAATTGACAGATTGAAATGAACCTTCACATACGTTCATATGAAGAATGTACCAAGAAAACAAAAACAAATTTGGACTAGTAGCAACGCCCTCACTTATCGAACGCCAAAACTTGTTGAACAACCTTTACCAGGTTGTTCAACAAGTTTTGGCGATTCAAATTTCTGATTCCGAAAAGAAATCGAACACTGTTAGTTAAGGTTATGGATCTAGTAGGACCATATGTGCCAATCCAACGACTTAGAAAGTAATCGTCCAAATATTATATTACCGTTTGGAATTATGGACATGTCCCTTTCTTCTTTTCAAAGCGAACCTCATTTATCATTCTGTGTGTGTATTACATGTTGCCTCTTCTGAGACGAATCCAGGTTATTATACATACTGAAAATGTTAGCACTACCTATGCAAGATTTATTAAACCATATAATTTTGCAGTAAAATTTCCCATTTCGGCTAATGTTTTTTAAAACGACCGAACTCAAGTCGGTTTCTTCATCTTTTTCAGCAGAGTTTGTTGGCTCCTTCTTGTTTTTCTGATGAGTTTTGTCAAACGATTTGATTAAATTGTTTCTGATTGTGCAGAAACTTTCGTTACAAAGTTGCCTCTTCTTTGAAAACCTTTGAAATAATATTAGTAATAACATAGATGTAACGCAAGTACCTTTTTTGTCTCATCTAGTGTCCACATTACGATCTGAAATTCTTAGTCTCATCTTCGCAGTCTACCGTGGAGGACATTTTTTGTGAGGAATGAGTTCCTGCATGATGCTAAATAAAAGTAGTTTTACTTAACGCGTACACATAAAACATTTGGTGGACGCGCAAACTGCTCGTAGAAGGACCTGGGCTCAGTAATGCATTTGCTTCTGAAGGTTGGAGGGATAAGAATTACGCAAAATACTTAATTAGAGGGGTCTGAAAATATCTGATTTTATTAGAAAATTTGTACTTGAGGATTACAGTCTGGCAAAAAGTACCGGGAATTGATTATTCAAAAAAATCTGCTTAAAACTATTGTCAATATTCTTGTTGTTGCTAAATTGGCACAACTGTATTCTATACAGATGCGGAGTTTGAACGCTATCTGTCATTTAGTTTGTTTACAGTGCTCGATTTTGTCAGTTCTTACAAGTGTGTTTTGCGATTTTTACAATTGATAAATATCGAACTGAGAATTTGTCTCAAATTTTGTATTGCAAATGAAATGACGTATTCTGCATTCAACAGCGACCGAGATGTGGTGGAAGATTTGCCTCTCTCTGGTCGACCATCAATTGAAGTTAACATCGATTAAGTGAAGGAAATGGTAATTTAAGTTTGAGATAGATAGGCAATGAACTTTCTGTGTCTCACGAATCGATTCGACCATTTAAAACATGCTAAAACGAGTCATATTCGACCCCACATTCATCAAACGCATTGTAACTGGTGATTAGACTTGGGTTTATGAGTTTGATATGCAAACCAGTCTACAAGCTTCGGAATGGTGCCTTCCAACTGAATCGAAACCGAAAAACAACGTCAAAGTCGAGCAAAAGTCAAGGTAATGTTGACATTTTTCTTTGATTATCGCGGTGTTGTGCATTCGGAATTCTTGCCAGAAGGTCAGACGGTAAATGAAGAATATTACTTGAGCGTTATGTGGCGTTTGAGAGTCCAAATTCGTCGAAAAATATCAGATTTGTGGAGAGAAAACTCATGGATTTTGCACTACGATAATGCACCATCTCACAAGGCTACACTGAATATCCATCGTATTCACCTGATATGGCTCCGGACGACTTCTCTTTCCAAAACTCAAATAACGGCTTCGAGGTACCTGTTTTGAATCGATAGAAGACACGCGGCGAGAACTGAAGTCGATTCCAGAAAAAGCGTATGAAACATGTTTCGATGATTGGATTATTCATTAGCGTAAATGTATTATTTCGGAAAGGACTACTTTGAAGGTGATACAACAAATTTGGATGGAAAATAAATATTTTTTGTTCGCAAATTCCCAGTACTTTTTGACAGTTATTTTCAATTTGTTATTAAGATCAAATAATTGTTGCTGATTTTGAAAAACAAGTTTTGTCTGAAACAGTTTATGTTCAAAGCATTCCTCGGGGGTTATTCTGCCCTTTCCATCTTGTTGACCTTACAGTGACCTTAAACTTGTATGAGAGGTTAAGGTCAAAGATCACATTTTACGTATTTTCTGCTCTTTTGAAAACCGCAATTAAAAATGGGAATTCCTATTCGAAAAATCGAATTTGACCCTAAAAGACCTTTATAGCCAATGTATTATTTCGGAAGGGGACTACTTTGAAGGTGATACAACAAATTTGGATAAAAAATTAATATTTTGTGTTTGAAAAATATGTTGACTCTGTATATCGTCTCTTTGCAATGTATCCCAATCATGCTTAATTGGATACAGGACAGGTGGTTGAACAGACCAAGTTAGAATATTGATTTTATGCAGATTCCAGGAACCAATAACAGTTGCTCCGACTGCTGTGGCATATGGTTACACAGAGAGATGAAGAATCTGATTAATGTAGAAGTTTGCATTCAGAGATTTGTTAACCGAAAGGAGGATAAGTTCTATGATTGAAAAAGAATCTACCCCAAAACAATCTCAATGCTTCCTCGTCTGTGTATTTCCTGGACTTCTGTAAGTCTTTGAAAATTACCAGGTTTTCTCCATTATCGTACTCGCCTAGAAGCTGAGTACAGTTGAAACCGAAATTCATCTGAGAATGAAAGATTAAACCAATATTCACATGATTTTGAGACAATTTTCATTGAGCTGCGTGATTTCCTTTTATTAGAGACTGGCATGTGTAAGTTATTTTGTTGAAGGAATGAAGATGAATTTTATGCAACGTACTGCCAACATTTCTTCTTAAAATAGTCAGTTGATTACGCAAATCATACACGTTATAGTGGCATTCCGGCGGGCTGTTTGTTGAAGGAAGCCGTCCTGCGCTACTTTTGTAACACGATGTCCACATTCATATTTCGTACCCTTACAATCCCTAGTTCTCTAAATAGAACTAACTAACTAAAATAACACTTGGACTACTATCCATCTTTTGTCCAACTTCTGTCTGTGTTGGCCCACCCTCTAGCATCCCAACTGTTAATTCCATCAGTACTCAAATTATTCTTGTCCATAGTTTTATTAGGGTACCTCATCGCTAGAAAAAATGGGAAAGAATTAATTTCTGTCTTAGTTGTACTAAGACACTAGTCTTGTGTTTCCACTACTTGTGGAAACACAAGTGCGTAGAAAAAATGCAAACATATAAATCAATATATGGTTGGGTAATGTACAAATTCAACAGCTGGCCTTCATTCCTTATGGTGTTGGTGAATTATGGAGAATCTTTATATTTTTGCCATGTGTGTAGAATATATCACTCAAGGACAAAAGAGAATTTGGGTCCAGATAAAAAGTGAAATAAATTTTTTTTCAATTATGTCGAATAATTTCAATATTTTTCTTTCAATACTTACGTTAGCCTCCTAAAAAATGAAGGTACGCTGTTGCGAAGTTTACATAACAGTGATAGTAGAAATAGTAGTAGTCTTTACTCTCATACTAACATCACAATGGGCAATTAAATGTTTTGTTTCGTTTTTCTTCATGAAACTGAAGTAACTATTTTAACTATTCTAGGTATTCTATGGTATTTTCATGGCAGCTGAGGTGGCATATTATACCTACATTTATGCCAAAGTGGAAAAAGAAAGATATTCTGTTGTAACATCCCATACAAGAGCATCCATACTTGCTGGCCGATTTGTATCTGGAATACTTGGCCAAATTTTAATATCTTTTAAATTTATGGATTATAAGGAATTAAATTATATAACATTCACAGGTAACTGGAAATATTGCTCACATTTTTAATTCTTTCAAATTTGAAGTATAAGCTCTAATATATAAATCAAATCGAATAATTGGAAAACTATCTTACAAATAATTAAGTCGATAATAATAGCGCAAACTTAAACCGCAGCGGTTTACTAACTTTAACTGAAAATAACATAAATGAAAAACCATTTAATTCACGTGTTTTTTGCATCTTCCAATTGATTGTTGCATCAAAATTTAAAAGTTCATAAATTGTGAATTGAAATCATTAAAATT
This sequence comes from Cryptolaemus montrouzieri, assembly GCA_013387265.2. Taxonomy (NCBI): domain Eukaryota; kingdom Metazoa; phylum Arthropoda; class Insecta; order Coleoptera; family Coccinellidae; genus Cryptolaemus; species Cryptolaemus montrouzieri. The sequence goes on along the minus strand of JABFTP020000124.1, from coordinate 39,908,634 downwards.
AGTCTGGTTCTTATACTTGTCGCCATTCCGAGCAGCAATTATATACACAACCAAATTTATATGGAATCACCCCATATTTTGAATATTATCTCTGGGATTTTGGAAATTTCGAAGGATTGTTAGAATTGATCCTTTTTGAGATATTTCAATAGAAAAAAGAAATTTAAAGTTTATTTTAAGAAAGAAACAAATAAAAGAAAATAAGATGCTCTTTCCGCATGTAGTAAAAAAATTGAAAATTGTTTTCTCCCAGAATAGGTGTTTTTTTTCGACCTCAGTAGCTTGTTTACCCCCTCTTGCCCTGATACAAACCTGAATCCGTCTGGTCATGCTTTGGACTAGGTTTTCGACCTCCTCTGGGGTGATATTCTGCCACTCTTCTGTGGCGGCTTGGATGAGCTGTTGTGGGGTTCTTGGATTATCCTGGCGCGATCTAATTTTCCTTTTGAAATTATCCCATAAATGATCAATAGGATTTAGGTCTGGAGAGCAAGCTGACCAGTCCAAAATAGCGATTCCCTCTATTTCAAGATAATGTCGCGCGAGGTTGCTGGTATGCGGAGGAGCATTATCTTGCATAAAAGTGAAATTCTCACCGTGAGCACATCGCGAGAGTCTCACTTTGGGCTTCAGCAGTACGTCCACGTAATTTCTAGCCGTTACACTCGCAGGAAACGAAATCAAATCTGTTTTGCCACCTAGCATAATGCCACCCCAAAACATCACACTGCCCCCTTGGTATTTCGGAATTTGTCTTGCTGCTCGGAGTCTAGCTTATCTTCCACGACCCCTTAAAACCCGAATCCGGCGGTCATCTGATCGAAGACCAATTCTGGTTTCAATTCTGTTCAAAAAAGAACATTTCGCCAATTCTCAATATTCCAATTTTGGTGCTCGATACACCAATTAAGTTTGTTAATTTTTTGTTGTCTGGTTAGCTCTGGAACTCTTAAGGGCCTTCTGCTGTATAAACCCCTTGAACGAAGTCTGACGTAACGTTTCGACTGATACACTGATGCCTGTTACTTCCAGAAATTGCCTTTGGAGTATGGGGTGCGACGCACTAGGGTCTCTTCTTGCAATTTGGCACAAAAAGCGGTCTTGTTCTTCAGAAGTGATCTTCCTACGATTTCTTCTAGGCCTATTTTGCAGAAATTGTAGCTCCACGTAACGAGCGTAGGTTTTTGAAATCACCCCCTGTGATACCCCCATTCAACGAGAGCAATTATTCGACCCCCCTGCACATCGAACAATCCAACGTAAGGCATTTTCAATTATGATTATAGGCTTTTTTAAATTTAAAAATCTACGTGACGACTGAGTACAATATCCCGAACATGTGGTGATAATTCAACATTTCTTATCATACTATCCAGTTTTTTCCATATTTGGAATTTGGAATTTGGTTGTGTGTACATTTTTATATTGAATATTTATAAGGAATCGTTATTTATTGCTCATTATCATGTCATGTATTTCCAGAAATTTTCATTAAAGCAAGAGAAAAACGAATCGCGGTGTACCCATCCAAGTAAATTCCGCACCCGACCTTGCATGTGTCCATTGGCGGACGAGTACTATACTTTTTATTGCTCGTGGTTGTTGTCATATCTTTATGAAATTTTATTATCTAAACTACGTGTCTCTCTCAAATGAAACAAGGTAAATATAAGTGTTTGATAAAGAGATATTAAGAATTTATTCTAGGAAGTGGACTCATAGAATACGATTTAATATTTCTGTCGATTGTTTTCATATCTCCTCAATCTTTTTCGACAGAAGGATATTTTTTGAAGAATATATATTAAGAATTTAAAGAGATATTGAAAATTTATTCTACCATGTCGACATTCATGCCGTGTGATTTCTTATTTCCTCAACAAAAATTTATCTTTTCTCCTACTTATCTACTTTGTGAAAAATTCTATGAAATCTTAATGTTTGCACTCCTTCGTCGTGCATTAAGTATATATAGACAAATATTTTGATTGATGGTTCTTATTTTTTTTAAGCAATGATGATGGCAACCTTCTGGAGTTTTTTCCTCCCACCAGTTAAGGAATCTATATATTTTCATAGGCATGTAGAGGAAATAACTACCAGAAGAACTCGATTCTTCAAAGGAGTTTCATTGATGAAAGAACATATATATCAGTCATTCTCGAATATATACGTCATAAAATGGTCTGTGTGGTATGCTTTAGGAACATGCTGTTTTCTACAAGTTCAAACCTATATGCAACCTTTGTGGAACTATGTAATAGGAGATTCTAAACGAACATTATATAATGGGGCTGTAGAAGCGATATTAACACTCTTAGGATTTTTTGTTGCTTTACTTGCTGGAATAATAAAAATACAGTGGGATCTAAAAGGTGATATTTTACGCATTATATGTTGTACACTTCAAGGTATTATTATTGTGATAGGTGCTACCACTCATAATATATATGTATGTTATATTTGTTATATAGTTTATGGAGCATTATATCATTTTGTTATAACTATTGTGAGTGCAGAAATTGCGAAGAGAGTGAAAAATGACACTTTTGGATTAATTTTTGGGTTCAATACTTTTATCGCTATGATTTTTCAGTCTCTTTTAACTTTGGTTGTAGTTAATGATATTTTCGAATTGTTGCTCGATATTCGGCAGCAATATATAGTCTATGGTTGTTTTTGTTTTTTATTGCTTTCATTGATGTTTTTAATATTATTTTTAGTAAATGTTTACTGATTAAACAGGGATGAAGTAGTTGAAAATCATAAATAAATAAGAAAAACATTTCAAGTTCTGTTAAGCCAGACTAAATTCATTAGAAAGTTGATCTCATCATAGTATATTAATATGCAGCGGTTATATGATAATTATGATAGAAAGTATAATTAACAAATAGGTACTTGCTATTAACAGCTAACTCACTCAATAAAATGCTCAATAAAAGTATTTCATATTTATTTTTGCAACTTCCACTTTCCCGCCAAATAATGTTTCATTTTCGTGAATAAAATGCAAAATTATGGAGAAACATAGTATTGCAACATGACATTGCAAATGAAAAAATTTATTCATCTGTTTTCTTTTTATGTTGGTAATATTGAATAAATATTAACTAGAGATTTGTAACTACTCTCCTGTAAAACTGTGCAGGAATCTAAAATAATGTTCTTTGTAATTCAACTATTAGGATGATATCTCAATTGAGCCGGTACTCAAACACAAGACGAAATTTCTTAATATTTTCAGGTATTATATCCAATTTCCCAAACTAATACCCCATTATGTCAACCTAGAACTACATATTTCTGTTTCATTAGATCTTATATCAACATTATCAGGGCAACTCTTCAAAGAAAAATGTACAACATTACAGTGAAGTTTGACGTGTCTGTTCTCTGCACACCATAAACATTCTACGATCTAACCTCCAAGTCGATCCTAATAGCTGGAAACTACTCTGTTTAATCCTATTCAAAAATTTTCAGTGCGTTTATATAATTGTTTGGTCTATAAATTTCAGGATACTATATTCTCTCTCATCGAGTATAAAAAATATATATCCATTTGTTATATACATGCTCCTCTCGCAAGTTTCCTTCGGTTCTCTATTAGACCATATAACAAAAAAAATGTTAAAAAAAAAAGATGGTTTTATGAGTAAGCTTTTCGACGGACTACACATTCTCTGGTTAAAATGATGAGTGAACTTAACTTCAAGCAACCTTATTTGAAATCTAGAAAGAATAATGTGAAAACACTCCAAAAATATAATTCGAAATATTTATTTATATAATGAAGAACCAAGGTCTTGAGTATTGTTATAAAATTAATTGAAAATATTTCATTTTTTTTCAAAAATATTACTTATGAAGAGATTTTTCGAATTCAGACTTTATTATTCAAGATTTAACAGATTTATAGCTTTTATATATAAATGTATGTATTTAATAGGAGTGTGGTCTGAATGACGTTTATTGTGACGCTAGAGACTCACAGTCCTAATTTATTTAGGTGGTTTCTGAGGCGATAGGCCTGTAAAACAGTTCATACTATTAGGTCTAGACTTCAAAGTTCAAGCCATGACTTGGCTTTCACTGCTCAGTGAAGGCGAACCGAGAGTCAAGACCTGTAAGGCTTTCACACCGTCAAATCCATCCACTGATAGTTCTCCAACCCTGCAGTCTCCAGAGGAATGCTGAGCACAGGTTCCAGCTCAGTGAGCCTTGAAGCAGTTCCCCAGGCAGCTATCACCTTCCCATTGATAAGGTTGAACTATTCAGCAATTAGTGACGTGCAAGGCCTTCAGAACAGCTTGACTATTATGATTTTTATTGGCCCTTGTGTTCATCAGTAAAACAGCACCGTGTCGAATATTTTCGTGTCTGCCTAGATAGATGAACTGTCTATAAATGTATACACCAGAGCTGGGCGGGGTATTGATGAATTGTACTCGGGTATCGAGCACCAAATACATTCAATAATTGGACATGACTACAGAGTATCAGGTATCATATTCACTGGATCATTCCACAAGTACAAGTACCCGAATTTACGAGTTCTTTTCACGAATACTTCTTATACTTCATTTAAGTTATCCCAAGTTCAAATGAGCGGAATCAGATCAGTTCAACTTTTTATAGAAAAAAAAATAACACTTGGTAAAAAAACATATTCAAATAGAGAACCAAATCATTCATGGGAGACTATATGAAAAATCACTTCATAACTCTGTTTGACTTCATTATTACTAATCTTTTAGAGCAATGTATTTCGCCGTGGTCTATCAACAATGGCGAATTAAAACAGCTCTGCAGGTGCGGAAGAAAGTAGACAGGTGTACCTCAAACATTCTCTTTTCATCATCATCATCATCATCTGTCAACCATCCTAGTTCACTGCTGAACATAGGTCTTCCTCAACGATCTCCATTCCTCGCGATTTTGGGCCGGATTTATCCAGTTCGTACACACTCGCTTGATATCGTCTTTCCAACGAGCTGGTGGACGTCCTCTACTTCTGTGGGCTTCATCTCTGGGACGCCACTCCAAAAGACGCTTTGTCCATCTACCGTCCGTGGTTCTTGCTAGATGACCGGCCCAGTTCCACTTTAAATTAGCAACTCTCTCGCGAGTATCCTGGACTCTAGTTCGTTGGCGTATGATATGGTTGGGAATTCTGTCCCGTAGTGTTATGCCTAACATAGCTCTCTCCATTTTACGCTGAGCAACACATATTTCATTAGCTGATTTTTTTGTTAGGGTCAGGGTTTCTGCACCGTACGTCAAAACTGGTAAAACGCATTGATTGTATACTTTACGTTTCAAACAAATCGGTATCTCTGATTTGAACAGATCTCTCAGTTTTCCAAATGCAGCCCATGTCAGTCTTATTCGCCTTCCTATTTCTGTTGTTTGGTTGTCCCTGCTTATAGTTATATCATGCCCCAGATATTTGTATGACGTTACTTGTTCAACAATTTCACCATCGATGGAAACTGGTTGGCTTGGTACTAAGTTGGTCATCATCTTAGTTTTCGACATATTTATCTTCAATCCGATTTTACTTAGACAACTGCAAGAGCATCTCATTTGCATCATCTAATCTGTTTGCTATAATGACGATGTCGTCGGCGAAACGAAGATGACTTAATCGCTCACCATCCACATTTACTCCCCTCTGATCTCATTCCAATTGCTTGAACATATATTGCAATAGGTTTGTGAACAACTTTGGGGAAATAGTATCACCCTGTCTTACTCCACGTCCGATCCTGAATTTTTCTGTAGAATTGTGAAGGCACACTTGTGAAGTGGCATGCTCATATATATATTTAATGATGGCAGTGTATCTATGATCTATTCTACAGTCAGCCAACGCTTTAAGCATAATCGCCTGTATCACGGTATCGAAGGCTTTCTCGTAATCCACGAATATGAGAACCACATGCAAGTTGTATTCTATGCTCTTTTCAATCAAAGTCTTGAGAGTTTGGAGATGATCATTAACACCAAATGTTGCCCGAAATCCGGCCTGCTCTCGAGGTTGGTAGGTGTCCAGTTTGTTTGTGAGGCGCTATGTTATTATTTTGGTGAAGAGTTTGTATAAGTGCGATAGAAGGCTTATAGGTCTATAGTTCGAGAGATTTGTGGGGTCTCCTTTCTTGTACATAATTATTATTATAGCATTATGCCAAGACTCTGGTACTTTTTTCTCTTTTAATTATTGGATATTCATCTAAGGAAATAAATCCACTCTTCTCATCCAGGAATTTATGAAGTTCTAGTTCTATAAGTTTTCAGAGCTCAATTCTCGGAGTTAAGTTGAGATAAGCTGGGTATAGGTGTGGCTTGTTTAGATGTAGATGATGGATCTGGTTCATTGAAATTAAAAAGTCATCTTGAACCGGTATCTATGGAATCTTCGGAATCGTCAAATGTGATTAGTTTCTCAGCAGCGTCAATGAGCATTCTCTTCATAACCTCCATAGAAATATCCGTATATTCAAGGATACCAACGGAACTTGAATAATTTAGTATGGACAATGGCTGATATAATAGCGAATTAAGTATGTTTGAGAATTCCTTCTCCAGTCATCTCTGCATGTACTTTCGCAGAAAATGTCCGTTAGAACAGCAAACTCAAAAGCAAATATCGATATTATAAAGATTATATATTCCTGTCCTTCCAGAACATTTTGGCATTTTTGCCTTCTCGTCAATGACTATGAAACCAAGTTCAAATATAAATTTTCCACCTTTTATTTCAGTTCGAACAACATTTTTCTATTTTATCGCTTCATACAGGAAGCATAATTATGTTTTCATATTATTAAATGAATCTAGTTTTCGGTATTGATACTGAATATTGAATGCGGTCACCCCGGTTAACGTGCATCGAGTTTAAAATTTAAAATTTATTCGTAAATAGTTAGAAACCTTAATCAAAAATGATATCATAATGTGTGAGAAGGACGCTTTAATAGATGAAGTGGGTGCTTTTTTTCTTTTGTTTTAAAAATATATTCGTTATTAGAGACTAAAAGGTATCGTGAAAAATAAAAATATAGGACGAAATAATACATGCTAATTTCAACAAAAAATGAAAAACGGTTTGCTTAAATCCGGATTGTGCAATGGCGTACCTTCTATGGAAGTTAAATGATGGCTGGGAATTTCAACTGCAACAGTTGCAAAAAGAAAAACTGAAAATGCGAATTCAAATTGAAATGCTCAGGGTAATGTGAAGGTTGGACACATCTGGCTTGCACTAATCTTAAAAAGGAAGCATACCTGGATGAGTCAGCAGAGTAATCCTGATCCTGAATCTTCAGGTACTTCTGAGGATGGCCAGAAGCTGAAGTACAAACACAAACTGTAAAGCAGATATAAAGATGAAACAAAACAAGAGTGAAACCAAAAATATGTTCAAAGAACTCCTAGAAAGTTCTATGGAGGATGCTATTTCTTTTAATTCAGAAGTCATGGAAAGCATTAGAGATATGTGCAAGAATCTAAAAAAAAACAGAAATATGAGGAAGGAACAAGAAAAACTTGGAAAGAAGGCGAGACCATTAAAACAAGAAATAACAACAATTAAAGGAAACTGCATCTGTTGCAGTCTCATATAAATTCAACCTTGCATAGTGATGTTTGTTGATGAGAAAGTCAGAAATCTTATATTAACAAAGCTTAAGGAAAAGGGAACCATCAATTCAATAAATATGGACCTAGGTGGAGTAGAAAGTCGTATATACATCAATGAAGATTACCAAAGCCTATTCGAGAATTGCTAAAAAAATCGGGAGAGCTTCATAACAAGGGATATAGATCTGTTTGGGCGAAGGAATGAAAAGTCTTCTATAAAAAATTGAGTTTTCAAAGATTATACATGTGGTGAGTGCTGAGCAAATAGAAGAACTTGGTAAATAACTTCAATTGTAAACTTTGAACCTTCTTTGTTTTATTCATTTATGAACCAGGTCATTAGGGATTTCAAAGTAGAATAGTGAGGATTTTAATCACCAAAAAGTATGATAGCTTTAAGTTAATCCATAGCAATATAAAAGAAGAAGGTTGGTCCAGCCAATTTGCCAAGACGGGGGACCTACGACTCCCGGGTGTTATAAGTGCAGACTTGTAATTCCCCATTCTTTGGAAGACTTTCTCGGCCTTCCACCTTCTTTTCGGCTGAAAGATCTGGGATATAAGCAATGCAAATATGCAGCTTGAGCAACTCGCTAACTTAAACCATGTCAAACCTACCAAGACCTTATGGCTGCAATGCAGCCATGGAGTAATTTTATGGTAGTGTCTTCTGCGGCTGTCAGCAGTTCGGGACGGGCACGGTACACAGCTAGAGCTTGCCGCCGACTTGCTTAAGTTAGAAGCAACCGTGCTCCTGCCGATCGAGTATTTGATGCCAGAGACAAACACCATTCTGAGCTGCTTTTAGGTCTACTTAGCTTTTTGTGTTTTAAGTCAAAGCCCCTTGTTTCGTCTTTGTCACTGTTTGAAGATCAGGTAGCCAATGGTGCTATTTTTCGCATTCACTGCATAATTTCGTCTTTGGGAAGAGAGGCGAGATGTAATAGCTCGCTTTTCACCAAATCCGTTTACAGTGCCCGAGTTGAAGGTTAAGCCACTCATGCATGGCGGTAAGATATGACTATAATCATCAACATAACCATTGTACTGGGGATCGTTGTATCTAGTAAATACAGATCGGGCCCTTGTACAAACCCAGTCACGACACGATGATAGCACGACATGTAGATATCAAAATCTTCAAAGAACGAAGAAAAAAATTATTGCTTCTATTTTGCAATATAAATTGGTTGATTACCTGATGTGCGTGAGGAAGTCATATTCAATTCTTTGAAAGAATTGTTCGATATGTTATATTCAGGAATCTCACTACTACACTAGATAGATAGATGAGGATGTGCAATTACCAATTTTGTTTTTTTCTGTTTACCACCTTGGCCACCTAATTCTTACTCTACGTTCAAGGATCTTGAGAATGTTTCATATCTTGAACCGTTCAGTTCATTGGATAAATGAGCAAATTCAGATTGGAGTGGATCCTGATATCTCTTTATTACAATTTGTAGACTTTAAATAACGCCTTTGGAAGGTCAATTGTGATCGAATGGAGTATGATCGCGCTTTTAATAGTAGAATTGTATTAAGGGGTATCCATCCATTACTGGCGCACCTTTCCGCAAAATTTTCGGTCTCGTTTTACACAACTCATGTCATTGCCAATCAACCTTTGTGAGGTAGTCTTCAATAATTACTATATGAGTATTCTTGTTTAGCTTTCATGGTTGTCAAAAGTTTATTTTCACAAACACTATGTCATGAATAACTGGTTGCCTGCTTGTTTTCATAAGATTTAAAATTGTCATGAAAATTCGAAGCAAGCGCTCTCAACCATCTTGAAACGGTTAAGTGAAAAACAGTCACAATTCGTTTTTGACACGCAGAAAAAACTTTCTTTCTCTCTCGGCTAAGTATCGCTCAAGTTAAACTCCTGTTTAAACTTTTCGCTTCTCTTGTGAATAAACCGCAACTGCCTATAACTATTAAAACTTTGATTATGATCGCTAATAAACTTTAGTTTAGTGCAGTGTATAATTCCGCATTTCCTAGTGCTTCGCTATATATATCACCATTTTCCACGTCCTGGAGAACTCTAAGAAGCAAAGGGCCCCCCCATCGCATCCAGAACAACAGGAAGCAGATCTAATCAATTGCGGAGAACTAGTTGTTAGTACTTGCATTCTGAATCTTGAATATCAACTTTTCTCAATATATTCTTTTGATCACATCGCAGGCACCTCGTTGAATTCTCATTTCTTTTCATAACTATTTCTTCCCGAGGTTAGTTATTAGTTATTAAAAGATACAGTCCTACTCAACCCTACCACATATTCCTAAGCTTCCGGATATTTCAATTCTAGTTCGTGTAGACGTAGAGAGTTTTGTTTAAAGTTGTGCATTGTACCTGATAAAGGGTTCGAATCGCAGTTCTTTAGTAGAATCTATGTTTTCAATTACTTCTAAAGTTAGCATACCTTTTATGATAACCATCTATATGGGTTAGAGCCCTAATGTTCTATGCTTCACCAATAGTATTCAAAAGAACCAACTTTATTGATTCTGCTCTAGATGTAAGTTTATTCTCATCGGAGATATCGGGGTCTTTCACCTCTAATGCCAAATTTAGTTTGGCTTTGAGGAGTTCCTGTAGTAAAGAAAAACATTTGTTTATTTTATTTTTGGTTATAGGTCTCTGATCTATGCACTATGTATGTTTGTGATTTTCAGGACTACTTGTATACTTTAGTATTTCGCCCAATTGCAGTATGACTAAGTCGTCCGTATAAGCTATACTAAAGAGGTTCCTCTCGTTGAGGCGACAAATTAAAATATCCTGGGTAGTCTCACATCCAATCCTCTCAGATATCTGCATTCATTTTTATCGAATTTTTAGATGAAATATAGTATATCTATCCTATAGTATTGAGAGGGATATTCTTGTCTTTGAAGATGTATTTTTACTACAATGAAGCCTAATGATATACTGGGCTTTATTGTCTAATGTTCTCTCTATACGTCCTATCATACAATACATAGCAAATATATGTATATTTATTTCTGTAATTTATGAGAGGTAGAACTTTACAACATTGATCTCATTGGAAATTCTATGAGAAATACCTTCAACAGGTAGGTTATGAAGTCGAAGTTGCCTGTGCTCAGGTGTTGGTCAATACTCACGCGAAATGCAGATTAAGTGAATATGAACCAAATTGTCCGTATGGGATCTATTCTTCTAACGAGAACACATCATGCTCACTGATGAAGTGAATAGACATAATTTTCGATATTGGTATACCCAGAGTGCTCATTGCATGAGAGAGGTTCACATACATACGCCACAGAAATTGAAAGTTTGGCCGGTAATCATCTGTAGAGCCTTTCTTCATCGAAGGTAATCTCAATGGGAGTTGTTATTGTAGTTGTTGAAGAACTCATAAATTCCAGGATTACTGAAATTTTGGAGCAGATGTTTTGATTTTAAATGTATTTCATGCCTCCCATACTCTTCTTGCTTGTGCAGTGTCTTTCATTCTTTTCAGATGTCCCCATCATCCCACTTGCCACTGTTCGATGAACTGATACTGGTTTTATGTCCAATTCCTGTCTTATGTCTGCATTTTTCTCCTTATCAATTATTCCAACTCCTTTAACACTTCTGATGTACTTCATTTCAGTCGCCTGTAATCTGCTTTTTTTCCTGTTTACTGAGCACCCATGACTCACATCCGTATGTTAAGATTGGTCTATAATTACATCGGAAAACCTTCGTTTAAGTTTGTTTCCAGATTTCTTTTCTGTTGATGAACCCTTTATTCATAGCATAATATACTTTGTCTTCTTTATTCTTTGATTCAGTTCTGAATTTTATGTGCCATTTTCATCGATTATAGTTCCCAGGTATTTGTACTTTTTTACTTGTTCTATTGTTTAATTTTCAATCTTAAAACTTATGTCTATCGGTTCTCTCGATATCGTCATTACTTTCGTCTTATTTTTATTCATTACCATGCCGTTTTTCTGCAAGGTCATCTTCCATTCGTTAAGATTGACCTGCAAATCTTCCTCACTCTTAGCGATTATTGCCACATCATCCGCGAAAATATATTAAAAAATGTTCATACTTTTTTCCTGCATCCCACTTGTGTTGACTTGATTCTTTCTTTAGTTTGTCTGAGGATTTCGTCCATGAATGTTATAAAGAGCAGAGAACTTAATCCTCCCCCTTGTCGTACTCCCTCTTCAGTCAAAAAAATCTAGATCTCATATTCTTCATGATCACACACTTCCACTTCATTCTGCCAAATGCTTTCTCCAGGTCTATAAATGCTAGGTTTGTTCTGTCGCTAGCCAATGTCCTTCTTATGATTTCTTTCAAAAAAAATGTAGTCTTGTGTGCTCTTGCCTCCTCTGAATCCGCTTTGTTATTCTAGTAATGTCGGTTCGTTAATAGCCCTCAATCTCGTTTCTAATATTTTTTCATATAATTTCACCACTGTGCTCAGAAGTGTTATTCCTCTATAATTACTACAGTTTTTGCTATATCCCTAAATGTATATAGGTACTATCAAACTCACCCTCAAATCGTCGGGTATCCGTTCTTCTTTCAAAACTTTATTAACTATAGTCAGCAACAGTTCTACTCACTCGTCTCCGATGTTTTTAATTATCTCAGTTGTTATTTTGTCTTCTTTTTTCACTTTTTTCCTCTGCTCTTTGTACATCTCCCATTTCATTTCTGTTCTATCATTAAGGTATCCTTGCCAGTAGCTCTTCTTCTTCATTTCGGCTTTTATCTCAATTGACCATGATGCGGTTTTTTTCATAGTCTTATTACGTCTAGTTGTAGTACCACATACTGTTTTTGCTGCCTCTGTAACACAATTCTTGAATTCTTTCCATAATAGTTCGATATCAACATCTTTAATTTTCTGTTCTTTCTCTCGTATTGCCATCGATAATATCTCCTGGTACTTTCTTGCCACTCCTTCGTTTTTCAGCTTATGAATGAATATTATGGAATGAAAATAATGAAAACAATTTCGCCTGTGAAAAGTAGTGAACACGGTGTTTATATCAGATTAAATGGAAAGTTGCGGTAAAGAATCATTACTGAATGGAAAATTTTGTTAAGTAGTTTAATATGTATGCTTAGGTGTTATTCTTCTTTCTCTGTAAAAAAATAAAGAAAGTTCGTTGAAGTTTTTTTCAAGACACGGCAGAACATTCCCTTATTTCCTTATAGAAAAGCAAATACGACTAAAACCGCCTCAAGAAATAACGGAACAGCTACCAATCACTTCAAGGAAGCCCTAGTGTTAAGATATCCATGAGTATATGTATGTTTAGAGCCACAGATCGTTTCGGCTCAAAGCTTATTGATATTCCCTCATTCCTTTCTGTTATTCGCCATTGTTTTCTAGTTTTCGATGTTTCTTCCTTCCAGATCCACCAAAAGTGATACTCGCTACTTCCCTCTTGGCTACCCCCTTTTTCTTCTCTCAATATGTATCCTTTGTCGAATGTTATTGAACAAATTGTATAAGGAAAATCTAATCCATCAGAAACACACAATGTAAAAAAATGCCTAGTCTGGAAACGCAGTCCTTTCACAGCATAAAGGTGGTGTCCGTATCAAAATTATACATCTTTATTTCTATAACAAATAAAATAACTTGGCAGTCGCACGGCAACATATCCTCAATAAGAATATCTCAATTTCCACTGTACGTAAGGCATGCTGTTGTGTGGAATCGCAACTTCAACTACTAAATTTCCAAAAAAGAGTGCAAACGGCTATTACATGAGTTTGATTAGTAACTACAGAGAAAGGAAATATACACTCATTTCCTCTGACGCAAAACTCTGAAATATATTCTTCAATCATCACTTCACAAACAAAATTACCCGTTTTGACCTGTAGTTTTATACGGAGCAGCACCATTCATCAATGACTTATAAATTTAACATTGCAAATTTCAAACTATATTAGTAGGATCAAAGAAATGTTAGAATAACAGAACATAAACGAAGTTTTTTTGAATAAGGAATCCGATTCATATTACGCAAATCATCTCTTAGAACGTAATCGCTTTTTTGACCAACAGTTCAAAATTTAATGCACAGATAAGAGTTATTGGAAAATTTAAGACATTTTCTTTGTGGTATAACAGAAAATATGAAGTACATTAAAATTATACCCATTTCATAAAAACGGGTATTCTAAGTATGTAATCTAGTGTGTGCTTTAGCAGTTTCCTGAATATTAACATAAATTCACTAAACTCAAATTGCATATATTTCAAAACAATTCATCGTCTAATTACTAACAATCTATAATACAAGTAAAACTATTGTCTAATTAACCCAAATGAGAAAATGTACTAACAGCTTCTCATTAAAGGTAAACGAAATATTATCACAAGCTCCATTTGTCTACGGTAGCTTGAAGTAGGAATTCTCAGAAGTATATATCTTCTCGTAAAAGTGAACTAGGTTCATTTAATATTCGAATCAAAGAATGTTAAAAAATATCGGCAACAACAAAGTACTTGTCATAAATTATGGTTTTATAACGTAACTTTGAAACCAATAACACTATAGATTTGCAATTTAATTTATACATCTTGGCGGAAATAAATTGTTCAAATGAGAAAGACAGTTTAAGCTTTCATTATATTGTCCTAGATGCATACGGCAAATGGTTTCCACGTTTTTTTCGAAAACAAAGCGACAAACGGAAAATATTCAAAAGACAAAAAAAATGTATTTACCGTTTCTCAATCCAAAACACTCACAAGAAGTTTGAAAAAGTGAATGGCCTACATTTTTTCAACAAAAATATTACCTGGGCTGTCTTCCAGTACGCAAGTATTGGATTAATAAGTCTTTTACCTCCTTCAATAACACTACTGAATTTAAAAAAGGCCGACTAAAACATTATTTAGATGTTTACGACAGTTTTTTTCAGAAAATATCTGTTATATAAATAAGGTAAATAAGCGCTAAAATGTTGTATTAATGAGCATGAAACACGAGTTATGTGTTGTTATAACATAAGCAATGGTTTCGGTAAATTGGGATAATATGTTTAGTATGTTTCTTTGAAATTGTTAAATATGGAAATTTAATTAAACCATTACTTTCTAGTTCAGAGGTAAATTTGGTATTTAGATGTAATGACAAAAAGCTGCCACAGTTAAAAACAGAGCTTATAAGAACTGGAAGAAGAATCCAACAGACCGAACTAAAGTTGAATATGTTTTCAGGAACATTTGAAACTAAACAATTGATAAAGCGAAAACCTACTTCAATGAAAAAGGTAAGAATAGGCTCTTGGAGCAGATCAGTGCAACTCGTCGTTCTGGCTATGGCGAAGGCAGTCAGCAACGAGATGACGGTTCTATCGCATCATCCTCTAAAGCAAAGGCGGATATCTCTTTGCAAAAATGTTTTCCCCAAAATTCTGTTTCAGATACTGCCGAGGATTAGGCCGACAAAATACCAACAGAGCATGTCACTGAATTCAGACTTTGAGAAGATATCAGGGTGGGCCGGTTGAAATTGGTTCATTTTCACGTGAACAAGAACAGCGTTCTCCAGAAGTCACTACTGGGTGATGCTGTTCCTTATAAAACTACAAGTCAAAATTTTGTTCTTGAAGTGATGATTGAAGAATATATTTCAAAATATTTTTTAAATCTTAGAAAACAAACTTAAATTTTCCTTTTGTTATTGATCTAGCAGATGTAATAGCACTTCTTTTCGAAGGAGTTGGGATTACGATTGCAATAAATTTTATGTTAGTAGGACCCAAGGAAATGTCAATATTAGAATAACAGAACACAATCGATGTTTTTTGAATTAGGAATCGGATTCAAATTGCGCAAATCATCTTTTACAATGTAATCACTCCTTTGATCCTAAGTTCGAAATTTAACGCACAGATAATACTTATTGAAAATTTTAAGAGATTAATAAACACAATTGCTCAGGTAATATTATCAATGATCAAGTAGACTAGAGTTCTTCAACTCTATTGAATCTCTGGTAAGCAGTCTTCAGAATAAAGTTTATGGTTTATCTAAGGATTTATAATCATTAATTACTTTGATTTTTTTCATATTTTTGTCTTTCAATAATAAAAAATTATCATCACTAGTGCATACTCAATAGTTTGAGTAAGATAATGTCTAGTGGAACGCGTCATGACTTATCTCCTTACTTAATGTTTTATTACATTATGCATTTTCTCAAGTTCAGATCATTTTTGGACATATTTAATTTTGACAGTATTAGATTCTCATCATTAACACTGACTAACTTTTATGATTTTGTTTAATCTTTTTGGTAATGTAAACGCTCAAAAATTTCGAATATGTTCAAGGAACAGCAGCACGAAGTAGATGAAATAACTAACCCAGATTCTATTGTATTTATAAATAAGCAATACCTAAGATTGTGTCATAATTTATCGTATGAAAGCTCAAATTTAGTACCTTCAACCACTTCTATCGAAAAAGAACAGAAGATTGTAGTCATAATCTAACACTATAATATCTGAATATACAATAATCGATGAGGTTATAATTGAAAATATCATAACCTGAAACAAGAACCACTTTTTCTCCAAGTTTGCTAGACCATGATCAAGTTCGAAATTCGTTACGCAATGATGACAGTGACTACATTCCAGAAAATATTATCATACTTCAAAAATACAGTTTTGCAAATATTTATTAGATTCGAATGTTATGACACATGAATTTACAAATCGTCCACTAGTTCAATTCTAGTCCCAACTTCATTATCAGAAATGAAATTAAACTAATTTAATTTGCGACTATAAAGTCAAATGTCATTATTTAATCTGTAATCACCAATTTGAAGAAGAAAATAGACATAATTTTTTTTAGTGATGCATACACTGATGAGAATAGAAATACACCTTTATCTAACGCTCTATTTGAATCTAGCTATGTTATATAACATAACTATAGCACACAAATACTTAGAAATCCGCTATATTCAGATTAAAGTGTAGTGCATGCATTGATTGAGAAGAAACTCAAAAAACAAAATATTAATGTTCCTGCTGAATATATAGTTGTGTGCAAAACTGCAAATAAAAGCCCTACAAAGTTGAATACTTAAACTATGGCTACTCCAAAAATGTTTAAAACCTAAGTTTGCATAAATCGATAAGGCCTGCCAAAATGAAGGGAGTTTGTTAGCTATTTATTTGTTTTTATCCTATTTACAAAACTATCATGACGAAAAAAATTGTGAATATTTACCTTGTTTTGATTATTTTTAGGTTACCGATATCGAATATCTTCCCACTAAGGATCATATTATAAATTGAAATTTTTAATACAAAGTTACTTCAAACAATAAATAATTTTGAATTACTTAATAGACCTGTCTGACTTGTACAACATCAAACGAAAAATGGAAGAAAAGAAATTTTAGATCTCCAACAAGTGAAAAACTTTATGGCATTACATTATCAAGCATATTAATTATGAATTTTGGAATGAAGAAGTTTTCAGTGTCTCCTGTGAAATTTGCTGTTACAGAGTTGCCCACTTTGCAAATTGAGAAGTTAATATTACAATCGGTGTACTTCTTCTTACTTCTTGATAATATTGTCAGTGAAGAGTTAATTAGATCCTATCACCGATATAGCACATTATTGTTTGTGTTAAACCAGGCACTACTTACTATTTCCTTTTCTTCAAAATGAGTTGCTTACATGATTCGCTGTGAACAACCGAAAACAAAAACAAGTTGGAAACCTTTGAGATGTATTAAAAAAAAAAAAGTGAAATATAACATATTATATGCATAAAGTGAAAGAACAAAATTATTCTAACATGAAGGTTTAATGTAAGTTATTTTATAGAAATGTAGTAGTTTCCTATCGAATGTTGTAAAAAGAAACAAAATTATATAATGAAATGTAATCAATTGCAATATATGTTAGACTAAAATATACAAGTTTACAGTCAAAGCAGATTTCAGGCTTTAACTGATACTAGAAAAATTTATTTAATTCCAAAACTCTAAATAAATGAAAAATGTGCAATTACATTCTTTCCTTTGATTTAGTTCTGATTCTTGGGAGATATAGTACCGGAAATTTCATCTATAAACATGAATATCCAATGATCATTCAGATCAGTAAAATTTGTCTACAGAAGCTGTGACATATATTTTCTTCTGAGATGACCAAATTGTTATATTCAGTTATGTTAGGTTGGTTCAATACTGAGAGTATCAAATTTATTAGAAATTGAAGTATTTGTAAACAGTAAATAATTACCAATTTTGGATAGGGTTTGGCAGTTTAATAATTACCTTAAATTTTACCATTTCCTCAATAAATTCAAAAAGAACTTTATTTTTTTCCTTCAACCATTATTATGTGATATCCGAATTTTGTTTTTATTGGAGGATCAGTATAAATAGGGTTATTTACATTAGATATTGATAAAGCAAATGCAGCATCTTGGAAAGGACCAACCATTGAACCTCTTGTCATCCAACCCAGATCACCACCTTGTCTAGCTTTATCTTCACTATATGCAGTTGCCACTTCAGGAAATTTTTGGCCAGCTTTCAGTTTTTCCAAAGCCTCTAAACATTTAGTTTGTTTCTCACACAGAATGTGCCTTACTTTAACTGCAGTTCCACCTTTTTTTTCTTTAGCAGACCCTAAAATAAATAAGCAATGCTTTTAATCTATTAGGAACAACTAAATATACCACACCTTTTTCGTCACTTTTACTATCTTTGGTTACTGCTTTAGAGCTGCTTTTTTTAGGAGGCATTTTCAATTTCGTCTCACGTATCTGGCAAAATTAATTTTCTAAATATTAGGAACTGAACGAAGTTGCCAGAAATTTGCTAGGTTATGAATGATCATAGAAATAATATCTTAGTTAATGTTAAGAAGAATATCTTTTCTTATTATTTTTTTATGCTCTTAACTTTATTGGTATTCTACACAAGCATCCATATAATTGGTGAATCTCTATGTCTAACATCATTGAATTAACCAATACCCAACATTTTATTTCAACTATTAACATTAACTCATATGGGGGAGATGGTAGAATAGGTAATCCTCGTTCTATAGGCTGTTTAGTGTTGGCGGCCATTGTTTTGGTGGTAAACATACCCGTGACATAATTGTTATTTTTGAGTAAAATCTTGGGATTTTTAACTAGAAATAAATGGTTCTTATCATATAATACATGGTGAACTGTTGGGCTTTCTGGTGTGAGAGCTATAGTCAGAAAAAAGAGCCTGGAATTTCTTTGCACAGAACTAGTAAGATTTAGGAATCAAAATGACAAAAATTAGATAAAAGAATGAATTACTTAAGTGCATGTACCTTAGCTGATGTAGATTTGAAGGAATCGAATTCCTCCATCAATCCCGATTTCCATAATCGCTTTTAAAATTTCCATGGTCGAAGGCAAAACATTTTTCAACAGTGATAGAGTTTCATACAAAGATATTATAATTCATCATTAGCTTCAAACAACTGAAATTAACATATCATAGAAAAATTGACACAGGTACCAAAGCTGAGCCACTTTTTCGTTCATTGAAATCGATTTACAGGTTTCTAACAGATCCACAAAGGAGAGCATTGAGCATCAAAAATATTAATATTCCAGACTGGAGTCCAACTGACTCAATATGTTCACTTCATTTTGAGAGAAGATTTTTCTAACGAACAGATTGGCAAACAAGATTATGAGGTGAAGCTGCACCCACCATTTTTCCAGTACGTAACAGCTACTTACAAAATGAAAAGGCATGATATCAAGATTATCTTACCCAAAATATTTTTTTATCAATTGTTTCTTTCATTTCCAGGAAAGAGTAAGGATGAGGAAAAAGAGCTAGGGATAGAACTCTAGAGCTTTATCCAAATACTTCTAGGCAAACTGACCATGAAATTACTTCTAGAAAGGCTTTGCTGAAACAAAAATTGTTTAAAGCGAGAATTGCAGTGAAAAGAACTCAGGAGCAATATCTGAAACGTTATAAAAAGAAAATCACAATCTTTAAAGCTCCTATGAACAAGTTAAAAAGGAAAATTTGAATGCAGAACAATCAGCTTCCCTGGCTAATATGAATGTGAACATATTGAGAGGAAATTGGTAAGTTTAGTGAGCTGCGTAATGAAAAACTAAAATGTTTTACTGGCGAATTCCAATAAATTATGTTTAGTTATCTAGAAATATGAAATGATTAGAAAATTTTATTTCTTTATCTGAGATAGCTAAATTACTTTAACGTAATTTAGAAGTTTTCGTTTCAAGTTCATACACTTGTAAGTTTCTCTTTCGTTTCGTTCTGCGATCTCCATTTTTTGTGGGTACTCTTGCTTGAAGAGCATAAAGTAAATAGTACTGGAAACCGTCGATGAAGTTAGGTAATCAGTCATAGCTTGTGATCTAATCGCAAAATCTGGAAGATGGGGCAGTAGGTCCGTGTAAGATTCATGAAAATCATTGAGCTAAGTTTAGTCTTGGCATTCAGACGCTTCTGACATTGACTAATACCGCATTATATTTTTCGTTCAGTGAATTATTCTTTTTGAAATTCGGTAAGTCGCTTAATTAGCTGATGCCTCTATATATGCATTGTTATTTCCGATAATTTCATTTGTAATTGCAATTTATTCCTTGCAAATTTTCGTAAAAATTGTAGTAAAATTTGTGTCACTATATTCAGAAAGTATAACATACGCTAATATTCTGAAAAGTAACAGGCTCGTAAACTGTAATCAGGCTATTTTAGTTGATTCTATGCTGTGCTTTTATCCATGATGTACATGCAGTACATGGTTCTGAAAGTGTCAACTACGCCCTGTAGTGAATTTCCTCCACTCTCACTACGAACTTTCTCTCTCGATTACAGAGACCGTTCATTTTGTGATTTCCGAGTCTTCCATCGATTCTGTGTTGAGTTATTGTACATCCACGCGGTATAGGCATCAGAAAGTATCTTCCGCACTCTGTAGTACTGTTCCTTCTACACACATCGTCGTGAAGTGGTTTGACTAATCATTGACACCGTTTTGAGCAAGTAATTGTAGCATGTAATTAATTGAACTCTTTTTTTTTAATTTTTTATAAAACATTACAAATCTCATTATGTACCATTATATACAAATAAACTATGTAGTTTCATTTCCGTAGATAAAACTGTTGACTAAGTTTACCGTTCATCATCGCTTTTCTTACCTCCTCCTCCTACTCGCTTACGCACTTGTACATAGTTTAAGCTTGACATGCACGCTTTAGAATATTGCTTTATGGCTTATACGTATGTTTCCATATTATTGTTGAAATTGAAACCGACTGTACAGATATTGTATAAAGCAACATTGTCTTCGATATTCAATATGGTCATAGAGTCATCTTCTTTTTATTTAATCCCTATCTGGGCAAGTCAAGTGCGTGTAAGATATATTCAAACCATTAATAGCCAAACTGAAATTTTATATCCAGTTACCAAGTAATTGAAGCCCACTTGGAAACTGACATTCTCTGTTATCATTAACATCTTAAATAACAAGGAACTCTCCTCCAACGGTATCCTGCCAGGGCACGCCTAAAGTGATCTGGAAGGACAACCTCGGCAAACAAAAACTGGGGCCCGAGATATTCCAGAAGAAAGAAAAACATTACAATTTTGGCGCCCGAGCAGGTACACGATAAAAATGGAAACCATTTGCAAAGATTGACAAGATGGATGTTAGATTACGAAATGATGAATTGGCATTTTAATAAAGAATGAGTCGATGTAATATAGCACCGACCGACGAAGGAAGATGTGCTCAACTGCATAGCACTGCAACAAAATATTCCAGTACACTCGAACAACATACCGTTGCAGAAAAACTGACTAAGTTGGTTGAAGCGGTCAGAGAATTCAACATCTTAAAGGCAATGAGTATAAAAGAATCACTTTCCACATATGTACAAAACCGATTGAACTTAATTGAACCAGACAATGCAGCTGGTAGCCAGTGAACTTGGGTTATACGCTGGACAATATAAAGCTCGCATTAAAGGTTCCTTTTCATTAGAGCGTTTCGACGCTGATTCGGATAGTCACGTGATTTTCAGCGTTGATGATAGAAAGTTGGGAGTTCTGAACTTTATAGCGGCAGACGCTAGAAGAGACAAGTGAGCAATTCACATTTCCGTCTGCAAGGGTTGCCAATAAAAAACCTAAGGCAATCAGTTTTTCTTAGATACAAATGGCTAAGTCTCCCTTTATAGTCGTCCAGTTATTGCGCAATATTAGCTTTCGATACTTGAAGAACATAGTTAGAAGTCTCGAAAAAAGAATTTGCAATATATAACAATAAAGATTCCAGAAAATGATACCAAATCAATAAAAAATAGACTTCATATTTATCAATTGAGTGTTTCAACCTTAAGTGACAAATGACATATTTTGAGGCTGAAAATTCCTTTTCACGAAAAATAGGTTACATAACCATTTTGACTCTCGTTTCGAGTGTCAAAACGCTCCAATGAAAAGGCACCTTTTAGCATCGGAAATGTCAGCTGGTCCTGTCCTGTTGGATCTGTTCTCAACGAACATAACATTGAACTTCGTGAGCACACAGCAATAATACATAATCTCGAATAGAGCCATAGTATCTGGCTGGTGATATAACTTCATTGTCTGTCGATATAAACAGCATTCGTATAGGTTTCAATTTTAGTTGCGGTATGTATGAGGTTGCCGACACTCCCGAGATCCTCGAGCAAGTAAAAATATGGTTGATGGTTAAGAGTACCAGTGAGGGTAATCCTGCAGAATTAACACCAATCACAGCACACTCGGATACGAGACGATCAGCTGTCAACCCGATCGTGTTCGAATCTGGGCCCGGGTTGCCAAATTGCATAACAGAAAGCGAAGTTCTAATGGAAATCTTTCCAAACCTAATTTTACCTAAAACCTAACCTAACCTATTCAATTCAAAATTATAAATTTAAATTAGGTTTGAGGTTCGGTTAGGTTAGTTAGATTTGGTTTGAAGAAATATCCATCTGAATTTCCCTCTCTGTTATGACGGGAGATGGCGAATACTTAGCTATTGTCGGGATCATGAAACTCTGAAAAAAACAAAAAAAATCTTGATATACTTTCTTCATGGAATTAATTCCCTATCAGAAATCAATAATTTTCATGCAGTATCAGTCTAGTAATCTGGCAACCCGGGCCCAGATTCGAACACGATCGGGTTGACAGCTGATCGTCTCGTATCCGAATGCGCATTGCGCAGAGATAGGTGTGAATTCTGCAGGATTACCCCAGGGAGTTAGACGTTGATTTTGCTGAATGGAATGTTATTAAGTATCTCGAAATTACGCATGTAGGTCATGAATAATTACAGCTCTGGAAACTTATAAAATCCAATTCCAATGTAGCTTCGAAACTGCTCCGGAACAGAAAAACACTATTAAGTTACCGTCGTTTTAAACATGTTAAAGTATCCGATAATCTCACTGCGAATCAATAGGGGTATTTGAAGAATCAGCGAGATGAGTTGAAAAGAAGATCGGACGAGGTCAAAACTGATCATACTATCAAATATGTCGAATCCTTATCTACTACAAAGATAATTTATATACTTCTATACTTAGTCTATGTCTACTATTGTTTCCACTACTGATGCCGTAGTGTCAAAAAACTGAACGCGCCAGTCAATGAGTCGTCCTTATTACATACTAATGCTCAATCTTAATAGTGAACTCGCGAACCTCATAATTTCTCGGTTCTATGTTCTACATCATTTATACGAATGATCTTGTTGATTCGATTGAGGATGAGGTGGTAAAATTCGCTGGTGACACATACCTGGTAACTGTTGTAAGGGATCAAGAAGAATGCATGGTAAAATTAGAGGCTGATCTTGAAAAACTACAAGGGTGGTTTGTCGAGAATAACCTTACATTAAATGTTGGTAAAACAAAACTGCTAACATTTAGTTAAATAAACGAGATCAAATTGTCTTTCAGGCATGAGGATGAAACAGTTAACTCAGTAAAAAGTCTGTCATTCTTAGGATTGCTTATGGACCACAGCCTGAGTTGGAAAATCCATGTTGAATATCTTTCACAAACCGTTTCTCGTTTTTGCTAAGCCTTGAGGATTGTTGCTGACGGGGTGGGCGTTACAGCTGCCTTTACGGCGTAACATGCTTTAATTCAGTCTTGGGTGAGGTATGGTGTTATTTTCTGGGGAAATTCAGTATACTCAGATAGGATATTTGTCCTATAAAATAAATGTCTGAGGTATATTTAAAATGGCACAAAGAGATAGTTGTAGGAATTTATTTGTGAATGGAAATTTTGGACCCTGTACAGATTATATATTCATAAGTTTGTTGTCTTTTTCCGTTCTCATAAATCCATGATTGGGGAAAGAGTTGCAGGTCATTCATATAGTACTAGGGGAAGACATGATTATATTTTAAATATGGTAAACTACAAGTACATACAGAAGAATGTCTCCCACATGATTGTTACGTCGTGGAACAAGTTTCCGCACGAGTTTAGATCCTTACTACTGACGAAGTCTTGTCTAAAGAAATTCTGGATCCAAAAATTCTTTTAGTGTGGGAGAGTTTTTGAAACTACAGATTTCAGCGATTAAGTTGATCCTCCTCATAGAAGATTTGTTAGTGATTGTTATATACACTTAGCTGATTCAACACTGTTTATTATGTATTCTAGTTTTATATCGTATTTTAGTATAGTGGTTTGTGGGGTGTTTTTATTTTAGTTGTGAATTGTGCATTTTTTTCTCATTGTATTACCTAGTAGGTATCAATGATCAAATAAAGATTAACTAACTAAAGCTACACATACCACATTTGATTTTCAAAATTGAATAATTGGCTGCAATCACCACAGCTTAAGGAATGTTATGGCATAGAGAATTACTCTATGTTCGGTTAGTACGCGCAGTCATGATGGAGTTTGTATTTACGTATACGACGAAATTTTATGTATTTTTACCGTTACTTCTTCAACACTGGATACTACAGACATTGACATAATTTTCCTGGATGTTCATAATCACTACTTTAGCATCCGTTTGGAGTGTATTCATCGCCCTAGAACATCTATCTTTGAAACTACAGTTTTTCAACATTTAGTTACGATGGCATCATCTCGGAAGCACATTTTTTTGTGAACGACTTCAATTGTCCGGATATTAAGTGGCCCTTGCTGTCTTCTTTTCTTGAATGCCCCTCTTTGTTTCACTGTGTGACAACATTTCGAAATATTCCCAAAATCGCATAATCTTATATTATAAAAACACTTAATCCAGCGAGAAAACATAGTGACTACTTTCCATTTTTGGTAATCCTGTTGTTTACGCTGCTCACACGCGCACCGTGTACCGAGTCGACGAGAAATGTTTCCGAACGATTTGAATTTCAAGCCAGTGTTGCCAGATCCCTTACCTGAAGTTCATTTAAATTTCACTTCGTATAAGAGAATAAATGTTTGATCTCTCTCGTCTCACTCTTCAGTTTGTTCAATACTTGTGTTGGATAAACTTCATATGCGATTTGAGCTTTACTTGCGAAACGAGTGATTTATTCAACTGATTTGGAATTTGTTAATTATTTTATTTTTAGGATGATTTGTCTAGAACAAATATTGTTGACGTTCAGGAAATCATGCAGAATAATCAAATTCGTGAGAGTATTATAAAGACCAGAGACATTATATTCACATTGATTCGGTATACATTTCAAAGAGCATATAGGCAATTACACAGAATTAAAAACCGTTATACGAAGAAATCCTACTCTCTACTTATAATTAAGAGCACCTATAACTACATTTGTTAAGGGAATTTCTTGAGTTATATACATCATGATATATATATATATATATATATATATATATATATATATATATATATATATATATATATATATATATATATATATATATATATATATATATATATATATATATATATATATATATATATATATATATATATATATATATATATATATATATATATATATATATATATATATATATAGTTTAAACAAAAAGATTCGAAAACTGTTTTTAAAAACTATTTTATTTTAAGTCACAACGTACAATACGATAAAGGACTGAACAGTATCAAATCTAATCTTATAATGAATTCAAATGGTTCTACAAGTGTTGAACATAGACACCTGAGAAGATAGTCGATTCCTGGACGACGGCTATGGGGTCAGCTACCGGGAGTGCTTATCTTTACTCTCTTCTTGGTAAAGCATAACGTAATTCCTCTCCCCTTAGTTTTGAACGTCCTCGTTCAAATTTTCTTCTAGAGTTGGTTTGCTGTCCTTGGATATGTGGATGATTTGCCTCGGATAATAGAGCAGTTCAATGACTCGTTTTCTGTGTCGTATGATTATCGTGAAAATTATTATCATGCAACAAGCTACGGTTACGCTCAAGGAGTAATGGAATACTTGGGTTAGAGGCTGTAGGTACAGGGGCTGTTCGTTAAGTTCTTTGGCTTCTTTGATGATTTCAGTTGGATAATTTAAGTGTCGTAGGTAGAGATCGATCTTTTTTCAGATTTGAGGTCGATTTCGCTAATATTTTGCGTAGCAATCTCGAATACTGGAACGGTGTTATCGTAGGAAGATGTACCAATAATTATCCTGCATGGTGAGCTCAACAAACTCGTTCCTTTGACAGAATTTCTGGTCAGCTTTCCTTGACAGTCTTCAAGAATTTCTTGTGGTTCTTGAAAAAGTACTAACAGTTCTTTGTTCTTCAGGACATGGATGATTTCGTATTTGTTTTCTATTTTCACTGTACGGCAGTGTTGAAAAGTTTGGAGATTGCAGTTCTCAGCAAATGTCTTCTGGTAGCAGTAAGATATGGAATCAGAACTGTTTCGACATTCCTCGTTGGTCCATCGGTTTTCATTTTCAAACTTGACGAGATACTTCTTTGGTGGAAGCAAGGCAATATCTTGGTGGTTAGGGATAGGGTATATTCGGAAATAGTTAGCCATAATATTTTGAAAAATGGGAATTTTGAGGAGGAAAGTGATTGTTTGATCTGTACCGATTATAGAGATCTTTGCAAACTCTAACACCTTGAACAAATGAATATGATCGATTGAAGATAATTGCTGATATTTGTAAATTTTCTCTAAATAGTTTTGAATTTCTAACGTCTCGTTAACGGTTATAATTTTAAGATTTGCTATTCCATTGAAGGCAAGACTTATTGTTCTTTCTAACATTGATAGTGTATCTAGTAACATTTCTGAATGGAATACTTCATTTTGTAAAAGTATTCTGATTTCTTCTGTTGTTGTCAAGGTTTGAAAAAATCTTCGAGTACTCAAAATATTTTTATTCAATAATTCCAAGTCATCGGAGTATCTTTTAGATAGGTGGTTAGCGAATGAAGTTAACTTATTGATTTTATTTATTTCAGAACTCTTGCTCTTGTGGAGAGCCTCTAGATTTTCGTTTATTGTTTTAAGATCATCATCATCAAGGTTACCGGTAATGAATTTTACACCTGTCCCAAGGAAATTCATCAGTCCTCGTTTTATTCTTTTATAACTTATTTTACCGATCAATTGTTCGATCTTTTGCAAATTCCGATCGAGTTGGAGATAGATTCGATGAGTGAACTTGTCGATGGTGCTGTTTCTCTGAAGTACCCGAGAATTGTAGAGCAAATTTTTATAATTAGCCATCAAATTTCTTGTATTAATGAATGAAAGAAAATTGTGATAATGGTCGAAGAACTTGACTTCGCCTAAGGGTTCTTCGAAGTATCCATTATTTTTAATCGGCTCGATGTGAAGGCCCTGGTTCATTTGGATCTGCGACAGTAATATCGGGAGTATTCTGTTTTTGTAAAACTGGAACCTGGATTTGTTCCAAATACTTTCTTGTTAGTAAGTGGTACCTTCCATGAAGGAAGAGGCTTATTTATGGAATTTGGAAAACCCTGGTTATTGTGAGAATAAAGTTTATTAGTGAAATTTTCTAGATTTATTTTCTGTGATTGTTGTACGAAGCTAGAAGGTTGTTGATTTGCGGAAGAAAAGAATTTTGTGATTGTTGTACAAATCTAGGGATTGTTGATTTGTAAATGAAAGAGAATTTTGATTTCGAGGTTTGCGATTCGTATTGATCATAGATCTGGATAACAGAAAATTTTGTTGAGGTTTCCTATCTGGTTCTTGAGTTCTTCTAATAAACTCACTGAACTCCCACTCTTGTTTTCTATTATCATAAAACTGACATTTATTTATACAATCTTCGATAGAATTTAGATTGAAATTACTCAAAAGCTTCTATGTGGTTCCAAAAGACCAATTTGAAAGGTTTTAAGAGCCAATCTCTCCATATCTCGCTTTTTGTATTCAAAAATACAGGATCTGCTATATTTAGCGTAAGATATTGTATTAAGTCACTGTAACTTTTGAGAATTCTACTATAATATTGCATGTATGTTTCGTTTCTTTTTGAACACAATGAGTAAGTGATGAAACTAAAAGATCTTCATTTCTCTGATCACCGTATTTTTGTAAAAGAACACGCCTTATCGAAGGCCAATTTGTAGCGTTTTGGAAAGAAAGAAAGTCTCTTGCTTCGCCTTTGATTTTAGATCTTATGGAAAAATTTACCACATAAACTAAATCTGCATTTAACCTACCCTCTAGGTGCTTACATAAGTTATCGACTTCATTTACAAAAATTGAAAGGTTCTCGCCAAGAAAATATTCAGGGATGGATTGTTAAAGAAGTTGAATATCATTTCTAGAAAGTGGTTCGAGGTTTGATGTAGTTCCTGAAGGAATAGATGTTGAGTTTGTCTGACTTTGATTAAGACTCATTTCTGGCAGAGTCTCTTCCTGTATACGTTCGTAATTAATAAGCAAAAATCTAGCTTTCCTCAAGGGATGTGATTTTATTTTTAAATCGGGGGAATTATTTGTTCGAACCTGTGTGGTTCCTAGATTAAGAGTTTCTAAGTCTGCAGCAATTAATTCGATTTCGTTTGAATCTTTAAGATCAGAATCGGACATAAGTGAAAAATAATTCTGATAGGTATGAAACAAACAATTACTTAAAATTAGGAGAGGAACAGAAAAGGATTTACAGCACCAAGATTTGCATCCTAAAGTGAGTGTTCCCTCGATGTTATCCTCTGTGGTTGGTTGGAATATCGCACAAAGACTTGAGAGTCACCTGGAGTTCTCCGAACACGGCACTTTGTCTTTTTTTCGGTAGATGAAAGAATTTTAAAGTCCGTATTCACTAATGGAACCTTCGAAATCGATTTTCGGGGGTCCAGTCGCGATATTCTGTTCGCAGCGCCAGTTATAAACAAAAAGATTCGAAAACTGTTTTCAAAAACTATTTTATTTTAAGTCACAACGTACAATACGATAAAGGACTGAACAGTATCAAATCTAATCTTATAATGAATTCAAATGTTGAACATAGACACCTGAGAAGATAGTCGATTCCTGGACGACGGCTATGGGGTCAGCTACCGGGAGTGCTTATCTTTACTCTCTTCTTGGTAAAGCATAACGTAATATATATATATATATATATATATATATATATATATATATATATATATATATATATAAGTCGAATAATTGTATTTACAATAAATGCTTATAGCTATAATTTTGGCGTGTGTCAGAAAAAACAGGGGAACCATACTATCTTGCGTATGATTCAGCGAACGAGTGAAAAAACCTATGAAAAAAACTCGTTTCCCTGTCGCTATTGCACTAGCTATAGCTTGTCTGTTTATGGTGTGTTAGTGTCGTGTATACAGAGTACCAAAAATTTTTCTGCTTAGCAGCTTCTTTCTCTCATTGTCATCTTGCACTCCATGATTTCTTCACGAAGATAAGGGTGAAAATCTAACCTAACCTCTAGCTGCGGTAAGCATCTTCCCAGCCAATGCAAAGGGCTCTAACAAGAATTCCTACTACTATTTTTATATCAATACAGACAGAAATGTTGTTGCTCAATTTTTACCCCAACTTGTTACGCAAAAAAAAACTTCCCACAAATGGAGATCCTCCCCCTTTTTGTTCTATGAACCTTCTGTTTGTTTTATAAACCTAGAGTGTTAGTGGACTGCGAACCACTCACTTAGACCATGCAATGATAACTGCCACCTGTTAGGATTATAAGACTCTGGGAAAACACACCAACATTCATGCTACAACTATATCTAACCTGGGATTTGCACCCGGTCCCTCGGCGTGGGAGTCAGTATCTCTACTGACTAACGTCAGTCACCTCCTTTTTTGAATTATTGTTGAAGTCGGTTGAAAAGGAGATGTAGCTTTCAGAATCATAGAACATTGAAAATCTTGTAATAGCAATGCGCAAAATAATTTAATAAATGCTTTAATTTCTATTGAATTGTGGAAAACACCGAGAAATCGGGTATGGATGAAATCAGGAAGTTATCAAAATTCGTGAATAACTCGAAAACCACATCAGAAATAATTTATTAGATGTATGAATACTAATGAATCAATAGAACTGACATGTTGTTAGTCGCACCCTCCAAATGAATGAAAAGAAAATTTTGTACAGTGTACAATTCTCAATTTATTAACCTGTTATATGAGCTAAATAGTAAAGGTTCTAGCTTACAAAAAAATCTGGAGCATACAGATCCTGCACCCAGATTGTCAAAAAATTTATGCCAAACAAAGGGAAATATTTTCCTTCAATTTCATCCGTCATATTGAACTTTATTGAATTACTGAAATGTGAGGTCAGATTCTAATATCTTATAAATACTTTGGAAACTCTTAAGATTTTGAAAACATCTTTTCCTATACCGCACTACCCAGTCTAAATGAACTCAAAATATCTATCTGTTTACTAAGATAATCAAGCACTTGCGAAAAAGTACGAGTCACATATGGCCCTTCCGCTCCCGAGAAGTTACGCCCCTGATTAGGAGTGTTTACCTATATGTTTCACTTCAATAATACATCTTATCCTTTGCTATTTTTTTTTCAACGATGGGTACTCAAATCTCCGACGTGAGATAAATCGTGGCAACACTGGCTTAAATTTCAAATCGTTCGGAAACATTCCTCGTCGACTTGGTGTACACGAAGCGAGTGCGGGCAGCGTAAACAGCAGGATTACCTAATTATGACATCAAATCTACTTTCAAATTTGTTGCATCTCCAAAAAATTTTCAGGAGGTTTAATAGTCCTTTAAGATGTAAACGTAGGCAGTAATGAATTTTACCCAACCTACATGCTAAAAATAATAATCTAATGGTATTTTCAGATCTACTTTCAAATTTGTTGCATCTCCAAAAACTTTTCAGGAGGTTGAGTAGTTCATTGAGATGGAAACTTTGGCAGTAATGTATTTAACTCAACCTACATGCTAAGAATAATGATCTAATGGTGGTAGGTATTTTTGGTATTGATTTATTTGAAGAAACTATAATAAGAGAAAGGCGATACAGTAATATAATCAGGATTGATAAGGATTTTATCCATTATGTTTCAATAATATTATACATTTTTGATACACTTTATGTTGTCATAAGCTAAAACTATGCAAAACACTGAAAAACAGAAGTAAAAATTCACAGACCACCTGGAATAAAGCGAATTATTGCCGAAGCAACAGTTAACAGAAAAAAATTACCTTGAACATATACATATAATAGCTGAAGAAGTTGGCTAGATTTTTAGTATTTGGAGTCTCATAAAAGTTTGGAATGATGTTAGTGCTCAATAGAAAATTATGGAAGGTTGATTGATTAAACAATTTGCGGAACATTTGGATTAAGATCAATTCATTTCCAAAAAACGTATGCCCTGTTTATTTCACAAATTAACAGTCTCGATTGATGAATTGAGAAAATTTCAAACAAATAAGTTTTCTGATTTCACATAAACATAACTGCAATGTCTTACTCTACAAATTTCTACATCACATAATAACCATTTCCTCATAAGTATTGAAAGAAAAATCACTGAATTATACAACAAACATTTTAAGATTATAATTTTCTATAATTGAATTGCTGCTAATCGATTTTCTATGTTGTCTACTTCTTTTCAGTATATAGTTTTTTTATTTCTCCACATGCCCATTGTGCCAAGTGAGCATTATCTTTCTTTTTTTGTGGTGTACTTCTTGAAGAAACTGCCAGTGAAGAAGTAACCTGTAAATGAAATATACTTAATATTATTCCTCATTTTTAAGGAATGCATTTAAGTGATTAAGAAGAGCATACTATAACTTAAATTTGTTCAGAAAATCAATATTCAATATTCTGAATATATTTGGGACTGTGACCTGGGTTATTAATGTCTGAGCAATGAGAAACCTGAATGGGAAATTTGAATTGGAGAAGAACATTGTTAATGCCAGCTAAAATAAACTCACCATCTGTAGGCCATAAAGGGCTCTCAAATTTGTAGGATTCAATTTTAAAGCCTGGCAATAATAAGCTCTAGCAAGTTCCATATTTTCAAAACCTCCCTGAGTATATCTTACATCAGCCAATCGTTGATGAAGGAGGTGATTATGAGGATTGTGCAGAATAAGTTCTTCCATACAAAATGAAGCTTTATTATAATCATGTTCATTTAGGTATAGTTCACTTAGTTCCTGCCAAGCTTCGGCATCAGCCATATATCTGCATCAGGATGAAAAGTATATATTTTCTGAATGTTAGATGAAAGCAAAATTATTTATTTTAAATAGGCACTTTTTATAGGAATACATTTATGTGAGATAATGCCCAACTATTTTTCACGTGATTTCAAAATGAAGGGCGTTGAATATCCTACTTTGAAAGCACAGATAATATTAATAGGGCGAAGGGACACATATGCAATCTGGACGCGATTTTTGAGAGAATTTTTTTCAAGCGAATAATTTTCTCGAAAAATTGGCACTTTCTCTCTCTCGACATTATATGATTTGTGAGCAAGTTACGTCTGGGGGCTGCCCTAAAGCCCCTAAAAAAGAAGAAAAAGTGTAACCCGAAATTCTCATCCTTCCGAAAGAAGTATACATACCTCAGCCGATCGAAAATTTTAAAAAATCCGTCTCCGAGGCGTTTAAAAAAATTCACTTTTTCAAGCGAAATTTTGACCAAATTGGAGGCTGAAATTTATGAGATACTGCCGTAAAGCGAACCATGGACCCTTAGAGCGAACTGTTTGGGAAGGATCCATTCCGTTCCGAAGAAATCTGAGTCTAATGTTGAGAAAACAGTGGGAAGACGAGACCAATTTTCATTCTCCAAATATTGCATCGAAAAGGTATTTTAGACCAAATTTGCGAGTAATTCCTTCGCGCAAATAATTATGGATCTTTCAACTCTCTGTACAGATTTTCCTCTGAAATCGATTTTTGAGTTAGCCCCGCTACTCTACCTATTACCACAATCTTTCACGGTGAGAAATGTCCGGAATAAACGAAACTCCAGCTGAAAAAATTCCGACACATTCCCTAATTTGATCGGTGAAAAGAAATCGTCAATTTACAGCATTATTTACGAATAACCTGCCATTAAATTAATCTAGATCTCGGGAGTGGTGGTGTCCTAATTTCAATGGAGGGTAGATAAGGAGAGCCATCTCTGTGTATGAAAAAGTTTCCGTCAAAGGCGTTGAATACGGGGGTGATCGAATAAATCGAAACTTCCTTCCAGATGAACAATTTTGAAATCGTTGAAAATAATGTTAATTATCTTTTCAATCCAAAGAACGGTGTTGGTTTTTGGGTGACAAAGGCCCACATGAGGAACGCACTCGGTTACAAGTGTATTAGTGACAGAATAATATCTCTCATTAATGCGACCCCAACTCCAATTAATATTGTGCAGGTCTAAGTCCGATGAGGAGGATCTGGAATCTTTTTATAACGATCTCGAAGCTACATTTCAATCTTTGTCGAATCGCGAGATGGTCCTTATTGTTGGCGATTTTTACGCTAAAGTTGGTAAATAGTAGAAAAAGAATATCTAGCGGCACACATTGCTAAATTCGGTCTCGGTGTCAGAAATGAAAGAGGTCAACGACAACTTCAATTTTGTATTGACCATAATTATTCAATTGCCAACACTTTGTTCACCGAACGGACAACATCGTAATCAAATTGATTACATTTTAGTTGGAACACGGTTGTGGTCATCTGTTACCCTTTGCAAGACTCTACCAGGTTCAGTTTGTGGCTTGGATCATCGACTTCTAATTTGCGAACTCCAACTGAAACTTAAGTTATGTCACCACTCTAAGCGGATAGCTACAAGGGAAATCGCTGACCCTGCTTCCTTTCGGTCAGAATTTTCTAGATTTTCTCAAGAGGCCTCTATAACGGATCATTCCAGTTCTAATAATATGTGGTTGTCATTTAAAAGTGCACTTTTACAAGCTGCCCAAATATCTCAACCAAAGCGCAGCATACGACCTAAACAATTATGAATTTCCACCCAAACATTGTCTGTTATTGAGGCACGCAGAAGCCTCAAGCTTTCGGGTCTGGATTCTGATACAAAACATAATACGTATAGGCAGCTCTCGCGCGAAATTCAAAAACTTTGCCGGCGAGATAAAGACTTCTATCTGCTAGACCTGTGTAGGGAGATACAGACCCATGCCAATACTAATCTGCCGGGAGAGATGTTTTTAAAGATTAAACATATTACTCGGAACTTTAAACCCAGAACTTGGGCGGTCAAGAATTCCGATGCTGCCGAAACTTTAAAATGCTTGGGCAATGACGGCATCTCTCTTTTACATAGTATTTGTAATAAAGTCTGGTCCTCCGGTGTTTGGCCAGATGAATGGTCTATTTTTGTTCCACTCCATAAAAAAGGTTCTCCCACAAATCCAGACAATTATCGTTTACTCTCGTTGGTCTTTCATTCAAGTAAGGTGTTACTATATATTTTACAGTCTCGTTTCGAGGGTTTTATTGGCTGGCAAATTTTTCCGGCGCAGGCAGGCTTCGTAAAAGGACGTGGTACGCGTGAACAGATCTTGAACTTGAGGCAGATCATTGAGAAGGCCAGGGAACATTACTTTCCCGTTTATATCTGCTTTGTATACTACTCCAAGGGTTTTGATAACGTCAAGTGGCCTAAAATATGGGAAATCCTGCGTTATATGGGAATTCCTTATCATCTAATTTTTCTCATTCAGAAACTGTATATGTCCAACTCAGCTGAAGTAAGAATTGACGGTAATCTGTCTGATCAAATGGCAACCAGAAAAGGAGTACGTCAAGGATGCGTATTATCTCCGATGTTATTTAACATCTACTTCGAGTTTGTAACGAGACATGTACTTGACAACTGGCATGGCATCATAACTATTGGTGGTAGCCAGATTTTTAATTTAAGGTTTGCTGACTATACTACCCCTATTGCTGCTTCTCAGGAAGAATTGTTAGCTTTGTTGAGTAACCTAGAACAGCATAGTGCAGCGTATGGTCTTAGTATTAACTATAATAAAACCAAGGTTATGATCGTAGACATGGAACATAACAACTATCCTGAAATGAAGTCTGTTGGCCGTTGCCAAGTAGTTCAAAATTTTGTGTATCTCGGTTCTTTGATTGAAAATTCTGGTGGCTGTAGAAATGAGATTAGACGACGTATACAGCAAGCACGGGCGGCCATGACGAAGCTCACTAAAATATGGCGAGACAATAATATCACTTAAAGCACCAAAATGTCGTTAGTTCAGACTCTTATTTTCTCTATATTCCTAAATGCTTCTGAAACTTGGACTATTAAAAAGGTAGATCGCGCTCACATTGATGAAATGTGGGCTTGTAGGAGAATGTTGAGAACTTCTTATACCGCCCATCGAACTAATGTTTCGATTTTAAATGAACTTGGTAATCCAAAGCGGCTCTCCTCCATTGTATTCACGCGAAATCTGACGTTCTTCGGTCACATTCATAGAAGCGATAATATGGAGAAACTTGTTGTCCAAGGTCATGCTCCGAATGGGCGACGTCGTGGCCGTTCCCCTACACGCTGGGTGGATGCAACGAAACAGTTGATGGATGTGTGTCACAAAAGCCACCGAACTAACTCGAAATCGCGAAAGATGGCGTGCTACAATTTCAAAAACAATTGATAATCTTCGTATCGGCAGCGTTCCAGCTCCGACTTAATGCATTTTACGAGTCCACAACATGTCTGTTAAGACATTGTGACCATGATGATGATCTTTTCAATGGCTGAAACTTTACATAATTTGAGGTCGGTAAATATGGGCTGATGATGTATCAGTATCTTATGATCCAAATATTTATTTGTCGTAAAATAGCGGTTGGACTAGTAAACTTTTTTTACTTGGAAAGCAAATGTCTTTCGAGGCATTCTTTGAAAAAATTATTATTCATTTCTGAAACATAGTTTCTCTACTTTAACTGGGTGCCTGATCATAGAATATCATGAGAGAATAAAGAAACTCATTACCTAAAGGCTTATATAGCTAATTAAGGGTATTTTCCTTAAAAAGAATATTACAAGCGAGAGAACTTTGTTTTTGTAGAAATAATCTTTCGAAGAATTTGTAGTAATTTTGATTGAGACTTTCATCCTTCTGTCTAGTATCATTTGTGTATATAATCTTATTAAATGTCCCGTATTATACTCCGTGTTGGACGTGTTTGAAATTTACGAAACTATTGTACGAAACTTTTATAAATAACAATGTAAACTATTATTACATGAATCAGTATTTTTCTTATGTTTAGAACGTACTTTTTCAATAAAAATATACGGGACATATGTACCCCGTACCGCCCTGTGTGAAATTTTTGTTACTTGGTGCGGTACGGGGTTAGTCAATAAGTTTTAACACGATAACATTCATGAGATAATAGGCGCTGCTCGCGTTACATGTTTAGTTGCGTTTGTAAAGATGGATTGTAAGGTAGGTTTTATGGCTATGGCTAATAGGGGAGAACGACTTGTAGCTATGGTATTAGTTTAGGCTGATGACAATAGTTCAGATGAAAAATTTAGAGAAGATTTAGACGATTCTTTTAGAGATAAAAATTATTTACCTAGTTCAGACGAAAATTAATTTTTGAAGAATTCGAGGAAAGAATAGACAGAAATTTAAATGTTCAAAGAAGACTTATTCGAAAAACAACGTAATATAAATAACGATTTTGATATTCCCCCTTCGGCTGATGGGTTTTAATGATTGAAGATATAAACAGGTATGCAAATAATTTGAAAGAAAATATTCCAGGAGATAAAGCATGAATTAGAGCGTGGAAACTTCTTACCAAAGATGATTCTTCGTAATAATAATTTCCATGAGCATTAGAATGAGCGAAAATTAATTTGTACCGGCCTGAAGATCCCTTATACCTTAACAATTTCATATCAAATGCATGCCACGAAGTAGATTTCCCTTTATTCTTATTTGTTTGCATTTCGTGATAAAATCGTGGAATAGTGAAGTAGATAAACTTTCAAAAACTCGTCCCATTTTGATCAATTTTCAGGAGTATATTGAACCAAGAAGACATGTGGTGATTGATGAGTCAATGATTTTCTGGAGAGATCGATTGCAAAAGAATAAGAGTCATAACTTTGGCATATAAGTTTATAACTTGTGCATGGTTGATGGATATATTGTAAACTTTAAAATTTATGCGAGCAAAGGAAATACTACATTAGGAAAAGGTCATGGAGATGCAGTAGATAGATAGAAAAATGTAGAGAATCGAGTAAGGGCTGCTGAACATCCCGGTCACTGTGACCCAGTGGTCTATTGTGGTACACTCTGTCCTAAATTTCACCCGCAAGCTCCATCCTTCTTTTTTTGGGTTAGAGCTTAATAAGCTCAGTCATCTTTAGTTTGGTACATCCAAGTTCCTCAAGCTTGGCTCTGTCTCCTGCTGGGCACTCGCACATGACGTTTCCATTGATCCTATTTCATCTTTACATAGTCTACATGAAGGGTTCTCAATGAATCTCAACTTATTAAGTTGATTCCTGAGAATGGCTCAATAATTTTGCTGTAAGAACTCCTCGATCTAGCCTGGAGAGTTTAAGTCCAGCCTTGGCTCTCGCAGTGGAAGCTCCACTAATGGCATGTCGAGAGTGTCTGTGACCTGTGAGGCTCAGTCACTGCTCTCATACCGCCGGTTATTTTTCATCCTTGCAGTCGCCAGGGGAATTCCGAATCGCCCTCAATGCCCGTGTGGCCAGGTACCCACATCAGACGCCTATTTCTTTCTCTCAGTTTGGTGAGGGTTGAACAACGGCATAAATGATCATTCTTAAATTTTGTGAATATTTACAGATGTCGGATGCCAATGCCTTCAGTGCAGCTTGGCTATCGATGATGATTTTTATAGTTATAGATTTTATATAGTGTTCATCAGATAGACTATTTACTCACAGATGGGAGGCACATATTCGAGGATGTGTCCATGCTGAACAGTTTCACGACAGGAAGTGATTGTCGAATGGTCAGAGGAAGAATTATAATAAACAGCAAACAAGAAAGACGACGGAGATGTATGAAACCAGCACCGATAAATCCCCAAAAAAACACACTACAAAGAGACATTTGAAGAAACTTTAAAGGAAATGGGACACAAGAAATCAATTAAATTTATGAATGTCTGAAGAAGCAACTTATAGAAGCAGGTGAAAAAGTTGGTAGAACAGAGAAAAACAAGAAAGATAAGCTCAACATTAGAACCAAAGCCCTGATGGAACTTAGAAAGAAACTCTTGAGCAAGGGGAAACGTGGAACGATCGAATATGTGGAACTCTATAAAACAATAAGGAAAATGATTAAAGATCTGAGGAAATACCAAGAAGAGGAAGTCGAGAAGATCCTGGAGAGAAATAAAGGACTAAAGTGCTCGATAACGCCAAACGGAAAACTCGTCATAATTACTTTGAGAAACAAACAGGGAGATGAAGAAAAAGAATTTTATAAAGATCTATACACTTCCGAGATACAACCAGATAGTGACACACACGAAAGCTTAATAAGAAAGATAACCAATGTTAACTCCGAAGAACTGCCTGATATAGAAGATTATGAAATAGAGAACGTTCTCAGTAGTCTAAAGAACAACAAAGTACCAGGACCAGATGGCATACTAACAGAAATGTTGAAGGAAGGTAGAGAAATCATTTCACGAACTCTCAAAACCATTTTCAATGGATGTCTGCACCACGGAGACATTTCTGATAAGTGGGCAAAAAGCGCAGTAGTCCTACTTTTCAAGAAAGGAGAAAAGAGCGACTCGAAGAACTACCGTCCCATATCGCTTCTATCCCAGCTATACAAGCACTTTACGAAAATAATCACAAACAGATAACAACAAAGATGGATTCCTATCAACCTACTGAATAAGTCGGGATTCGAAAGGGATATAGTACAGCAGAACACTTACCAACTATGAGAACTTTGATAGAAAAAGCAAATGAATATTATATCACTTTGTATCTATCGTTTGTTGACTATGAGAAGGCCTTCAATATGACAAGAGATATGGGCCGCGGAACAAGCTATGAACACAGTAGAATTGAATCAAGGTATAGACAGCTAATTCATAACATCTATAAAAAATCTTCAATGATAATAAAACTGGAATACGAGACAAACCCGATAAACACCCAAAGAGGCGTAGGACAGGGTGATATTATATCACCGAAGTTGTTCACCCTAGCCAATAGAGGACATCTTCAAATCTTTGGACTGGAAAGAAAAGGGAATGAACATAAACGGAAAAGCCCTGGACCATCTGAGATATACAGACGATGTTGTAATAATTGCCACCACTTTTGAAGAATTACAAACTATGACAATACAATTAGCAGATGCATTTGAAAAAATAGGCTTAAAAATAAACATGACGAATACAAAAACAATGACTAATACCACAGAACTTAGAAGACTAACGGTGTACCAACACACACTCGATATGGTTGAAGAGTATATATCCTGGGACCAATAATAAGACCAAATAAGGAAAATCAGACTGCAGAAATAAGTAGGTGAGTTAGATTAGCATGGCAGTATTGGGCAAACTGAAATGGCTACTTCAAAATCACCGAATGCACCAATATCTCAAAACCAAAGTTTTCGATCAGAGCATTTTTGCTACCATTACTTACAGCTGTTAAACCTGGACACTAACCAAAGCCATCATGGACAAAATGAGTAAGGCGGAAAGAGTTATGGAACGACGAATACTTGGGTTGCGGCTGAGAGACAGGAAAACCAATATCTGGATAAGGAAGATCACTTGATGTTAGGGAGGAAATCCCCAGACTCAAATGGAGCTTTGCCGAACATAATGCGAGACAAAAAAGACGGCACATGGAATGCCACAATACAGCAATGGCGACCATGGTTGGGCAAAAGAGCGAGACGCCCACCACAAATGAGATGGAAAGAAGACCTGAAGAGAATTGGTGGATTAAACTGGAATCAGGTTGCACAAAATAGAGACCTATGGAGAGAACTGGGGGACGCCTATATCCAAAGTTGGATGACAGATTGCGGAAGAAGAAGAAGAAGACTTATTAATCCCCCCACAAGGAAGGGGTTAGAACAGTGATCCTTAGCAGCACCTCGACCACATACACCAAGTCCAACACCTTGGGCAGTTTTGGAGCCGTCTGTGAAC
The DNA here is from genome assembly GCA_013387265.2 of Cryptolaemus montrouzieri. Taxonomy (NCBI): domain Eukaryota; kingdom Metazoa; phylum Arthropoda; class Insecta; order Coleoptera; family Coccinellidae; genus Cryptolaemus; species Cryptolaemus montrouzieri. The sequence goes on along the minus strand of JABFTP020000124.1, from coordinate 39,868,273 downwards.
CAACAGGGTCCCTCAAGTAGAAGGTCCTTGGAGCTGGTCCATTCCTGTTTGGAATGACAGGTCCATGTTGGTTTTGGGTAGTTTATTTTAAGTTTCGAGAGTGTTCTTGGTATCCAAAGGGGTGTTTTGAAAGTAATTGAATGAACAGGCAAAGAGCCTCTTTAATGTTGACTACCTGCTAAGTTCATTTGGATACTTTTATAAACCATAAAATAAGAAATGGTGAACCCGTAAAAAATCAAAATGCGCCTCAATCTATAATGAAACAAAAAAGCTGTTGACCATGGGTAAATACTAAACTTGTAATATCTTTAGACTCTTTATGTGTATAAGTTATTTTCAGTGACCAAATGGCATCCTAGCAAAATATTTTGGAATGGAAACTTTTTTTTGGAGCAGCTCTAACCAATGCTAGGATTCTTTATAATGTCAAATTTTCACACCATCATCTATCTATACTAGATTTGAAAAATAGTATTAGGTAAGTCTGTTGAAAACCTGCCTCTAAAAGCCTTAATGACCAATGAAAATGAGGCTTAAAATGTAGCATCGACATCTGTCAATAATGTAACATACCTGAAGGTTTACTTTTGAATCAGTTTCATTGTGTTTTAGAGCGATTAAAATGTCTAATTGCAAGCAAACAAAGCATCATTTGCGCGAAGCGTTATTGTTTTGCTTTAATTTATAAAAAGTTGCCGCCGAATCTCATAGAATATCAATTGAAGCCTGCGATGATCATGCTCCATCGGATTTTACTAGTAAGGAATAGTTTCGACTTTTCAAACCTGGTAATTTCAGGTTAATCGACAAAGAACACTCAGGAGTGAAGAAAAAGTTTGAAGATACTGAACTACAGGCTTTAATAGTCGAAGACCATGACAAACTCAACAAATGCTTGCAACAACACTAAACGTGGCTCAGTCTTGGATATTTGAACGTTTGAAGTATACAAAGAAGGAAAATGGGTGCCATATGAGCTAAAGCCGAGAGACATCGAAAGACGAAAAATCATTTGTGAAATGCTGCTCTAGACAAAAAAAAAGTGATTTCTCTATTGTATTGTTACTGGAGATGTAAGGTGGATATATTTCGACAATCCCAAGCGATGAAAGACCAGTTGTGACCCTGGTCAACCGTTAACATCGACTCCAAAGCACAATATTCATGGAAAGAAGGCTATGCCCTGCATTTGGTGGGATCATAAAGGAGTTATGCCCCATAAGCTTCTCAAACAAGATCAAACAGTCACAGGAAATCCCTACCAAGAACAAATGATCCGTTTAAGTTGAGCAGTGTACCAGAAGCGGCCAGAATACGAAACAAACCAGCATAAAGTCATCCTGTTGCATGATAACGCTCAAAGAAACACTTGAAGCGCTTCGATGGGACGTCTTAACATATGCAGCCTACTCACTAGACTGGGCGCTATCAGATTACCATTTGTTTTGGTTAATGGCTCCTGGACTTTCGGACCAACACTTCAATTATTTCAGAAATGAGTCATCAAATAGATTGACTCCAAAGATAAGTCACCATATTTTCGTGGCATTCGCCTTCTCCCAGAAAATGGGAAAAGTTATAATATATACTTTGATTGATGGCATCTGTATTTATTTTCTTGAAATGAAGGCTTAATTTCAACAAAAAAGGATGTTTTCAACAGATACACCTAATATTCGTAAAGCTTCATTGAGATCAGCTGTGTGGCTCATATACCAAGACCGCGAACACCAAAACAGGTTCATACTTCAACAAAAGAAGGTCCAGATGGTAGAAAAAGACAAAAATGTTAAAGTGGTTACAACATTGTCAGACAGATAATGAAAAGTAGCAAAGCAGATAATTAGGTTTAAAAAGTATAATATACGTTTTGCTTGGAGTGTGAGGGGAAACCTGGTTACTGAGTTAACAGTCATGTAACTATGGCTGAACAAGCAACATGATTTCATTTTCGTATTTCATCATTTTATTAACATTTAATCTTTATTTTATTGACGGAAAAGTTATATTTTGTTTTTTTCAATAAAATAAAAAAGGAATGAAAGAAACAATGTTTTTACGACTACCCTATATGTAAAATATAAGCAAACGAGGTACAGGTCACTCTTTACATTTTGTTGCATCAATGTTTTGGTGATGGCTACTACTGAATATTTCGAACCGATCCCCCAAACAAACAAAGAATGTAAGACACCCAAAGCAAGACAAAGTATTAAGTGAATTGCTTTGCAGTGATCGTATTAATAGAAATTTATGTTTCTTGAACTAAACATTAAACATTACCCACATTAAGATAGGTTTAGAAGCTTTGAGTATATTCACTGGTATATATTTCATCAGAAGTACATAGACTAATACAATCAACTTTTCAATATTCTGACGATAGAAATGTTTATATTTCAAAAAAACACAATGTTCTAGAATTTCTTATGTTCAATGCTTTATAGGGTATTAAATCTGAACTTTATTATTTATCCCATGTGATGTTTTTATCATGTGTTATTTTTGAACTGATATTTTTATGGCGAATAATTCTAATAAATTTCAGATTTGTTGAAACATGTGTAAACTTACATTTTCAGATACTCAACAAGCTCTTTGATTGCTTCAATAATTTTATTCTGTGCTTTGAAAACTGCAACTTTCCTTTTTCTTGCTGAACTATTAGTAGGATCCGTTTTTATAATCTCATTTAAAATCTTCAAAGCACCTTCATAGTTTTCATTAGTTTCATAGCACATTGCCTCCAACTTTTTTACCCTCAAACTATCAGGAAATTCTTTGTACAATCTACTAATACATATATGTGCTAAATCTATTTGAAAACAATCTAGAGCAGCAAGACACACTTGCTCTAAGATAACGTGTACTGAAATTCAAAAATTTTATTATAGAATAAGAAAGAGATAGCATAGTAGGATTCTGTATGGTATTCATCAGTCATAAAAGCATTCATAATAATAGTTCACTGAACACCAACACTTGTCATCTATCATACCAAAATAAAAAAGAGGTATGTTCGAACATACAGAAACTAGATGTTATTTGAATATGAGAAACCAATTCTTTAGCAGCCATTCATTAATTATGTTAGAATAATTTAGCCATTTCTAACCCCCTTACCCATGTAAGGACACATAAGATTTCTTAGGTTCCCAGTCCCTTTTGTTATGTAAGATTTCACCAATAGTTTTCCTTTATAGTTGAATGATGAGGATCAGTTGTACAATTCAGAATTTAACATAAATTACACATTTTATTTCATGAAAGATAATTATTTGGTCTTTGGAAAATTTGTAAAATAAGTAATAACAATTGAGATACTGAATTAAATAAAAGATAATATTTCAAATGATTTTATTATTGCGTAATAATAGAGAAAAATTTTCAACAAATAATATCAATATATGAATAAACAGTAATGCAGTTTTCATTTTAAACTTCAAACCATAAAAACATATTCACAATATTGAAAATCTGATATGAAAAGAAAATTTTTCAAAATAAAATTATGTAAATGAAATTGTATAGTGAAATGAAAAAGTAGATTTTACAGCTTGTGTAATGTCGACCCAGAAATTTTCTGTAGTTTTTAATTCTGACCATTAACTTTTTTGTTTTTTTTTTGGTTCATAAGGCATTGATATACTGACAATTTGTCTCAGTGGAAAAAAACAATTATACCCTTTTCTTAATGTAGATTATAACTAAAGAATGACTTGTACATCCTTTCAAGATAAGGACATTAAGGTTTTTGAAATCCTCCTCCCCTTTGGCACTCTTACATAATTGATGAACGGCCCTATAGAACTTGGGAAGTAGAAAAAAAAAATTCACTACTTCCATTGTTGATAATCATTGAATGAACTATTATGATAAGTGTCATGCACCTGAAAAACCAGTTGAATATTTTGAAGAGAGGTAGGAATTTGAACTTTGTTTGTGCCAAATTTAAGTTTTCAATAATACTGTTAATAGAAACGAAAAGTAAGTTAGTGCCACATCTTGTCATAAAAGCTAAAACAGTTCGGTAATCCTGTCTTGTATGGTGACGAGTTCTGCGCACCCAAAACGAGTCCATCAGCTGTTTGCCGAATGCACTTGAATTTTATACAGTGTTGTCAGATTTATGACATATTCTTTGATTGGAATTATTCTCGTGTTGCCATTGGAATCATAAGCGTCATTTCGTTATCTCTATTTCTAACATATTATAATTGAGGAATATAGCATGATAATCCATTCCTAATATTCAATTCAATTCAATTTAATTTATGCCCAGAATTTGCATATTACATAAGTAATCCTACAGAGGTATCTAATACCTGTGCCTGTGTCTGGTGGTCTTACACTAAACTTAAAAAAAACTAACTAAATACTTGTAACATACTGTTTGTAGGATCAAGATCATAAGTGTGTTTATCACAATAATCAATTCCTCAGTTGGTCCATTTCACGATACTAATGCTTTGCCGTAGCTTATGTTTTTATAAGATGCATACAACAATTCAACAGAATAATTTCAGTTTTGATTTATAATAGCTGTCGATACTTTTCCTAAAAAATGTTCTCGATTCAATATTGGATCAATTAACGTTTTCACCATCACTTACTTAAACATAGAAAACAGCGAAGCTGGTCTTACCATATAGAGTAATAATTTGACAGTGTAACGGTATTCAAATCATTACTGTATACCTACAAACTAAATATAAGGCAACAATTTCACACATATACAATCCAAGACCTACATGACATGATCCCGACAATAGTGACGTACTCGCCATCTCCCGTCATAACAGAGAGGGATATTCGAATGGAAATCTCTTCAGACCAAACCTAACTAACCTAACCGAAACCTCAAACCTAATTTAAATTTATAATTTTGAATTGAATAGGTTAGGTTTTACGTAAATTTAGGTTAGGTTCAGAAATATTCCCATTTGAATTTCGGTCGCAGTCTGTGACTTCAAAAGTGAATCTTCACTTGGACCATTTGAATGATAACCCCATATCTTCCAGAAATCATTCAGTCATGACTACCTTCTGTATTTTCCGAGAAAAAAGAAATTATCGAAAAGAACTCACATTTCCAATTCATCGATGTAATTCGCAGAGTGAATGACTGACTGTTTGAGTTTTTGATAAAATTTTTCTGTCCAAGAAAGTGTTTTGGTTATTATTTCAGTTCGGATAACTCATATTACTTCGTATTTTGGGTAAAAAACACTCTAAACGTAACAGAAGATTCTGATGATTCGTGAGTGAGCTCTGTGCCGTGATTGAGAATCACGGAGCAATCTTCATAAAACTGTGATGAATGAGATTTGCTATTATTAAGGAGGACCGACCCGCTAATTCCTACTATTGTTTCGAGTCCTTCAACGGAGAATTAGTAAGTATGCAATACGAAAGTCTAGTCAAACATGATGAAAGTTTATTTTCAATCTAACAGAATCAGTGTCCAAGCATTTTGACTCTATCGGAAACGATTTCCAGATCGTGATGAAACAACGCGCTGCAAGTTTACCATGCTCGAAAAAAATTTAAGGAAATGGAGGCGTCTGCTTCAATGAACCAAAATATCGAAAAAAAAAAGTCAACTTATACCAGAAATTTTTCATGAAAATTGTAGACAATGCTGTTGAATACACAATTGACATGTCCTGAATAAGACACGTGTTTCATTCAAAATGGTATGTGGAGAAATTTTCAGACAATTCTTCTCAACCCAGTAGGTATCCCCAAAGCCAAAAATCAGGAGGGGCCAATGCTATGGAGCAGGCTGGTCACCTACCTTCTTATCCATTGATTACCAAATTTATTATTCAGGCAGTTCATATTCAAAGCTGTGTTGTGAGGAGCAGCTCCATCTTGTTGGAGGTACATTTTTGGTGGTTCTTCCTCCGGAAGAGGACCAGTTATCATTGAAGGAAACTTGAATCAGACTTTAAGGTCTGTCGGTTTGAGTGGAAAAGCAGCTATAAGCTGAACTCACACCTTTTGCATCCAATGTTAATATTATTATGTTGTGTTATGTATGCATGGTCTTGGGTGCAATAAAGACATTTTATTATTATTATTATTATAGTGAGTCCTTCTATCTCTTTCTTGCATCATTTTGAGCGGTACATCGTATATCAAATTTTGTTTCTTTTTTTAGACGATAGCCTTCCGGGGCAAAACGATTTCAAATTTGGATTCTGGGCTCCAAAATTAGTAAGTAAACATTTTTTCAGTGAATTTTGACTATCGACACTATGCCGTATTAATACAATTTTGAGAAGAAAAAACTCCATTCCTTACATTCATTAACAAACTGAAAAAGCTGATTTTGATTGATAAACTATTAGTCAGATCTAATAAAATACTTGGGAATTGTCTCCTTTTCTCTATATTCAATTAATAATTTATCCCTAAACTTTTTTATATGGTATTAACAATATGAGATAAGAGAAGTAGTATCTTATTTATTGACTAGAAACTAGAAAAGAAAAACCGTCTACTAGAGACAAGAGCATTCAATTGTGTTCGCATACTGACGAACCAGTGTGTCCAAATATTATTTTGTTCGTAATCTGACAACACTGTATAAAATTCAAATGCATTTGGCAAACTGCTGATCGACTCGATTTGGGTGCTCCGAAGTTGTCACCATACAAGACAGAATTACCAACAGTTCTAAAAGCATTGATTTACTTTTTTATCATAAATGGATGTGATGTAGGAAATTCATTTCTAGTGATTTATTGACCTGAATAATCCTTTTACCAAAAAGCAATACTAATACCTTCATTTCCTAATTTATCTACGTTTTTTCCAAGTGTTTCTCTCCATTTTTCCAAAATTTCCCTACTTTTTCGTTCATTATTCTCTCGCCACAATCTGAGCGTGTCTACATCATCTGAAAAAAAGATTACCATTAAATTAAAGACAATGACTGGATATTATACTCACCGGATACAGCGCCCATTTGTTAATCGTTGAATGTTTCCTACAGGATTACCGAATTCTTGTATTTTATTTATAAAAATTGGTTCTACTAGAATAGAAGCACAATGGAAATGAATTATTAAACAGCTACTCCTCAGTTGTACGTGCTCATGAGTTAGCAATGGCAAAGTTTTAGTCAATCAATGGCAATGATTAATTAACTGACATTGACGTTACATTAAACATGATAGATAAGACATAGACCAAGTATAAAAGAAGACAAAGCACCCCATAGAATAAGAAGAAGCTTATACGCCAGCAAAGATGATTTATATACTTGGTCTATGTCGCCAGCCAGAATTGCGATCCTGGCTGGTTAGGATAGGTCAGGATTGAAAGATTGAGATGAGGTTCATAGATGATCCATAGATGGCTCTTGATAAAACAGAATACTATAATTTTTTATTTTCAGTTACCACTATCAGATGGCTGCTAAAAATTTTAAAGTTATCTTAGAATGATAATCCATGGGCGTACTTTTTCTTATACAGTGGATAGAAGAGATTACTATTAGTGAATAGTTAGATTCTTATTACAGAAATAGAGATATGACTTTATTAAGAAAATTATAACAATACATTTTTAGAAGTCAACTCTAAAAATTCAAAATAGTTTCATTATGAGGATTGCGAATATTATTACTACGTAAAAAATTACTGTTTATTCAACGTTATAACTAATTCGAGCTTTCGTTTATCATCAGACAAGTAGCGAATTCATTTATCATTGCCAAATTTTTTCACATTCCACGATATATAACAATTTAGTACATATCCCGTATTTTTGATGGAAGAGTTTCTAGACCAATATTCATATGAACTCTCTATCCTCAATTCACTGAAAGTATTAGCTCCTTTGATATAGGAAACGTAACATGCAATGAATAGTTTTCCATCGAAATATTTATTAAATACATACGAGAGTGTTGTGATCTTCTAGGCTCTCATAAGATATAATTTCAGTTTCTGAACTGTAAAGTACTTCAAATGCATAAAATTATTCATTAAAACAACCCTTCGAAACGGTTAACCCTAAAAACTGTGGCCATGATTTCCTGTATTGAAGCAAATATTGGTAAGCCCAATATTTCGCCCAATTGAACAACAGAGAGTTTTTAGTGTTTGTTTTCTTTCTGAAATCTAAAGTGTCACCATGCCAACCTGGCGACCGGCGAACGATGATTGTTGTCCGTAACTTTGCTACTGGTGCCTGCTTTCGGGCACCGCCAGAGGCGTCAGACTAAACACACAGTGTTGTCAGATTGATTATGGATAGAAAATATCAATTATTTTATAGATGAGGAAAATTAGTGAAGTGCAATCTTCAACTTAGATATATGTTTCCTTTCAAATTTCATATTATATGGAATACGAACATGGAAAATTTTGTGAATAATTCGAGCCATTAAGATTTCAAAGTTACGTACCTGAAAATGCACGTTTCATCATATCGTTTATTAATAAAATAGATTGGAGCTTTCATACGATTTTATACTTAAGATTACAACAAATACGACCACTTATAGTGTAGGCGAATACATATGTGTTCATAGTAAATAATAATCGAATATACCTTTCGGTCCAAGTCGTGAATATACCATTCATTTCCTCTCAAGATTCTTTATGGCTGGTGGAAATATCCAATCACCTTTAAGTCTTAGTAATAGTGGTTGAATGAGACTTTTCTTCATCAAGGTTTTCGGTAGCCCCTCTGGATTATTTTGAAGAAAACCATTTGAGTTCCAAGACGTGATGAAATAATTGATTATTGAATTCTTTTTAAATCAAGATAATTTCTATTAAATTTTCCGTGTTTTTGTCTCAATTTGGAAAAAAATCAATTTCACCAAGAATGGAATGGAAGGAAAACCAAGTATTGTTAGAATAGAAACTGAAAAAATAGAAGTCGGGATATATCCTGCAATGCCCGAATTTCCGAAATCACAACATACATTTGTGGTAAAAAAAATTACGTAAATTCCCTCAACATTTAAATTCTTCTGAAAAGTAACGTACTATAGTGAAGTTGTTGAATACCCTGAGAGAGAACTGTTTAGAAAATGATGGGAGGAAGTTTGAATATTTGTGAATAATTTCATCGAATTTTCATTACGTGCAATTTTAGACATTATTTTATTCTCATGCATTATTTGTTATGTACTTCGATTCACAATATTCAGAATTCTATTTTCCATAAGTTAAAAATTTAACTGTATTCTTTTAAATTTTTGACTGATGATTGATTGATTATATATTTGAGTATATTTCGTTAAATCTACTGCAAGTTCTTAATTCGAATTATCGACACTCTGATCATAAAATTATGAATTTCTGTCAGTGACCCTGTATATTTTGATTTATTAATAAATTAATGTTCTTTGGTTCCGTATTCTCTTACTCGTTAGGGATAGATCACAATCTGGCAACCTTGTTTACCGAAAACCATAGCATTCATATGCAACTGAATCGAACCAATAAAATTAACCTGTGTCTTCTGGATTTTCCATCTATATTTCAATGCGTAGGATGTACATTGAGAAGGGAAATGGCACTTTTTAAGAGTTCGTATATTTCTTGTAGTTTGAAACGAGAATTAATATTTGGTCTGACTTTTGGGTAAATGTTTGTTTCTATTTGATTGATTTTGCCTAGAGCAGGTTTATTTTATATAGGGTCGCTGTCGATTGAAAATTTTTGTTACTGAATTTACTGAAAGAGCTTTCCCAGTAATGGCGATGGTGAAAAATCCAATAACATGCAAGCAATCGTGTATAGGTGTTCAGTGAAATATTGTGAAAATAAATATCGCCGTGGGGGGTTTCAAATGTTTCATTTTTCAGATTTCGGTTGGACTCACGACAAGGTGATTGGCCTCGGGCAATCGATCAGCGGGATTTAATTTCATTTGTTTCGCGTAAAGACATCAGGTACAAAAGAATTGGTAGCATACACTTTGCGGATTCGTGTTTTACTGATCTTTCGAAACGTTATTTACGCTCTCATGCAGTACCAACTCTGCAACTCGATTTTATGGATTTTGGCGCTGAATCTGATAAAAATAAAAACATAATTACGTATCCCCTGTGAGGCTGAAGTGACTGGAAAACTACTTTTTGACGAACACGGAAGTCCACTATCGACATATTTCTCCTCTACGGCAAACTTAGATTCTTCATGTTCCTCCTTCGGAATTTGTCAATTCAAACGTAAATTAGCTGCGAAACAAAAACAACTCGATAAATTAAGGAAATGTATTGATGTCCTTCGTCAAAATAATCGTCGATTACATTGCGGGCGCGCCAAAGACCAGATCATTCTAAAAGAACATAAAAGAGTGAAGCAACGATTACGAAGTGTCAAAACCTTCATAGATCTCCAAACGGAACATAAGCCGCATACAGAGTATTCAGAAGAAAAAAAAATTTGCTTCAACAATTTTTTATAGAAGCCCGGGAATATAAAATTTCCTTCGAGTTCGTCGGGGATTCACTCTCCCGCATAAAGGCACAATCTCGAATTGGTTCAATTCGATTAAAATAGAGACGGGTTATCCTTGATAGCGTTTACTTTCGAACATGTGCGTTTGAAATTTGACGGTTCTACCGAAGCAGAAAAAAACTGTGTTATACTTTTTGATGAAATCGGAATAAAGAGGAGTATTAGTTACAATTCTAAATTGATTATTAGTTTTAGATTATGGAGAATTCGGTCGACAACAAAATTTTGGAAATCACGTTCTTGTTTTTATGATTCGAGGACTTTATGCGTATTACAAAATTCCGTTAAGTTATTTCACCGTTTCTGGAAATATGGCGGGAGGTGAAATAAAAACCATACTGATAACCCTTATTTCAAAATTTAAATCCATTGGAATATTGGTAGGCATTTTGTATCTTTGGGAGTCTATAAAACAGGAAAGTGAAAACGTGGAGTATTTGTTAACGAATCGTTTCAATCAGGACTCATTGGAACATTTCTTTTAGTCATTCGGTAAGCTGGAGGTTTTCACACCTACGGTTGAACAATTCATTGACAAGACTTCACATTGAAGTGAAGCGGATGCCAAAAAGTTTGAATAGATGCGGAAAGAAGGTTTTATAAAATTTCAATGCACTTTTGTATATATATATATATATATATATATATATATATATATATATATATATATATATATATATATATATATATATATATATATATATATATAAGCGGGCGTGCAAGGCGTGCAATGCACGCGGGCGTGCAAGGCGTGCGATGCACGCGGGCGGCAAATCAGACAATCATCGACTAAAATTCAGACATTGTCACCTCACAATACTAAAAAGATTATCCTTATAAAAATAATATGATGAACGGCGCCCAAATATTTCTTTTATATCGTAGCATTACATAGCGCCATCTATTGAAATTCATGAGAACAAAGTTAATCGTGCTCTATGCGAAATAGGGAAATTCCACAGATATCAGGGGAAATCCCCTTAAAACTATATACTCATTTCTTCGTTTTTATTTATTTAACACAAATGCGAAAGTGATGTGAGTGAACAACAAACTTCAATTATTTGGTTATAGCCCTAATGTGAGATCCGGAAACGGTCCAGGGTACTTAAAATTAATAATATTTTGTATATTTTTGTGCGAAGTGTGACTATAAAAATAATTTAGAAAATCATCTATATTATCCGTCGGCGCAAAAAATCATAATTATGGTAAGTGTCTTTGTTAAATTAATCAGCATATGGGCACATTCATATAAACATACGAACAACTTTTACTATGGGGTCAACTCTGAAGTCGCGAAAAAAAAATTAGTTATTCCATTACATTTGTGTGCAGTATGTATGAACATTTTTATTTCGCAGTACTATTGTGATTATTATTGTGATTTAAAGGGTATTTTTTCTGTTATACAACTTAAGAGTGAAGATTTATAAAAAAATTTTAAATTATACCTATACAGGGTGTAACAAAAGTAACTTAAATCCCGAAAGGAGTCATTCTACACATAAATACGAACAACTTTTACTATAGGGTCAACGGTGAAATCACGAAAAAATAACTATTCCATACAAAATGTATGGAAAAGCTGATTTTTCGCGATTTAAGTGTTGACCCCTAGTAAAGGTTGTTCACAATAATGGGTGGAATGATCGACCCCTTTGGGATTTAAGTTACTTTTGTACAACCGTATACTAAACTTTTCAAAAAAATCCAGGAACCGCAAAAAGGAAAAAAATTCAGGAGCTCAATTTCGACGGCAAAAACGAGAAAAGATACAGAGAAAAAAACTAGAGGATCTCTTGAGAAATTTTTAGCAAACCAGAAAATAGGGACTCTGAAGGTCAAGGGAATGTTGACGTAGATGTAGCTTCAACAAGCGCAGCTTTAAATCTAGAAGTTATGGAGGTATCTGAAGAGAAAATGTTAGTCCTTCAGAAGGAGACTCCAGTGAAACTAAAAAAGAGAAAGTAGTGCTAAAGAACCTGTAAGCAATTTATCGTCATCAAGTAGCTGTTTAGATTGTGGTGATGATCCCGGTTCGTGGTCCGCCAGTATGACTAATGATATTGTTAATATTTTGGTTAGCCGTGGTCCCGTGCAGCTGTTTAACCACAATTTTCCTGCTAATATCGATGGAAGCAAATTTGCAAACAGTTATTACTCTAGAAATCTTCCTAATGGAGAAAAAATTAACAGAGAATGGCTTGTTTACTCTACGTCAAAAGATTCAGTCTATTGTTTTTGTTGTAAAATATTCAGTAAAACTGTAAGTAGTCTGTCAGCTCCAAGCGGTTTTTCCGATTGGCAACATCTATCATCTACCTTAAAACGACACGAAACAAGCATTTCCCATAGCGAAAATTTAAAATGTTGGGTCCAACTAAATCATATGTTAAAAAATAAAACTACTGTAAATCAAATTCAACTGAGACTATTAGAATCTGAAAAAAAAAACAATGGTGTGATGAATTGGAAAGGATCATAGCTGTTATAAAATTTTTATCTCATCAATGTCTGGCGTTTAGGGGCTCGTCCAAAATATTATATGAGCATGATAATGGTAATTTTCTCAAAGCAATATAAATGATAGCATCCTTTGATTCAGTTATGCGGGAACATATTCACAGAATTCAAGCCTCGAAATTCGATTGAACTCGCATGACTCACTATTTAGGAGATCAGATTCAGAATGAAATCATTGATTTACTCGGCCCGACCATAAAAAATTATATCCTGAACAAAGTCAGAGAATCAAAATATTTCTCTATCATATTAGATTGCACACCAGATGTAAGTCACACAGAACAAATTATAGTTATACTAAGGTATGTTGTTTTAAACAGTGAAACTAAAAATGTTACAATATCCGAAAGTTTTATTGGCATCTGTCCGATAACCAGCTCCACAGGTGAAGGACTATTAAATTTTGTTTTAGATTTATTTTCGCAATTAAACCTTGATATTAAAAACTTACGTGGCCAAGGTTATGACAATGGTTCTAATATGCGTGGAAAACACATTGGATTACACATAGTCTCAATTTGGTCGTTAACGATGCAGCAAATATAACGCAGGACACGGTCAACTTTTTCAACTTAATTCAAGAAATTTACGTTTTCTTTTCGTCTTCTACCAAAAGGTGGTCCATAATTTGCAAGCATTTACCTGATTTAAAACTAAAGGCATTAAGTGCCACGCGATGGTCTAGCAGAATCGATGCAGTCAAACCTTTACGGTATCACCTCCAAAAAATATTTGACGCTTTACTTGAAATATCAGATAACAATTCGTCGGAATGGGATTGTACAACAACTCACAAAGCACATTCGCTTGCTTTGAATATTCAAAATTATAGATTTATTTGCTTAGTTGTAATTTGGTTTGATATTTTAAACGAGATCAATGCTATTAGCAAAATGATGCAAAACCCCACAATAAATACTCAAATCTGCATAAATTTGGTAAATAAGTTGATTCATAAATTCACCGAATATCGCACAGATGAGCATTTCGAAAGGGTGTTAGAAGAAGCTACCACTGTATCTCGGGAACTTAATGTAGATGCAGATTTTCCGCCTATAGATACCGTTCGTCCACGAAGAAAACCAACTCAATTTCAGTATGAACAGAGTGATGAAGTCTTACTAGACCCTAAAACAAAATACAAGGTAGATGTTTTTTTAAGGATCCTGGACCAAACCTTATGTTCTTTAAAACGTAGATTCGATGAGTTGGAAACTTTTACCGACGTTTTTGGCTTTTTCACCAATAATAACTTGTTTAGTTACTCAAAAGATGATTTAATGAAACATTGTAAAGATTTGAATGTGAAGCTAAAAAATAGTTCAAGTAGTGACGCAGATATTGACGGTATAGATATGTTTAATGAAATCAATGCTTTAGAGTTGCATTTAACTGAAAACCAGTCTAATGATCCACAAACCCTATTGCAATACATTTTTGCTAATGAATTAATGTCAACATTTCCGAATACAGCAATAGCGCTAAGGATACTACTTACATTGCCGGTTTCAGTTGCATCTGGTGAAAGGTCATTTTCAAAGTTAAAAATAATAAAAAACTATTTGAGATCACCTATGCACCAGCAAAGACTAAGTAATTTAGCAATAATTTCAACTGAACATGAGATTCTAAATAGACCAGACACGAAAAAAATTATAGCTGATTTTGCCAACATGAAGGCAAGAAAGGTGCAGTTTCTGTAAAATAACTTAATACCTATACCTACCTACATAATATGTATAAACTGCACCTTTCTTGCCTTCATTTTTTCATTTAATGTCGTATTAGTGTATCTATCTTGTAAAAATAACCTAATATAACATAGTTTTTCACTGTACAGCATTTTTTTTTCACATTTTTATAAACACCTAGGTTTTGTAGTTAGATAGGGCGGCACGATAGGAATTGCACACCGGCGTTCAAACCGCTAGCGGCTATATATATATATATATATATATATATATATATATATATATATATATATATATATATATATATATATATATATATATATATATATATATATATATATATATATATATATATATATATATATTTTGATGAGAATTTTTAATTTCCTTTGAAATGTAATATCTCATGTATGTTATCTAAAATATTTCATCTTATTTTTATATTCATATCTAACTCAATAAACCTTTTAATTTAATTTTTGTTTATCAATTAACATTTGAAATCTATTAATAGAAGTATATTTATGTAGATATCTACGTGTATAATAAAACAAACGTCTGGTGTCAATTTTATTTCTCGTTATGAACTTGATCATTTGCATAAATTGAATTGATACACTTTACCACTTAATGAATTTCTATGAGCACAAAAAAAATAATTATTGGCCATAATTTTTAATTATGTAATCATAATAAATCTGATATATTATATACATATTAACCATAAATATAATTAGATTTTCAGTTTTTTTTGACCTAAATTTTAGGACAAATATTTCAAATTTTTCATCATTCAAATAATAATAATGATAATAAAACCCATAATTGATAAACAGTACCCTGAGCGAAGTTAATTTTAAGGCAAGCGTCTTTTGTTTTGACGGCTTCTCGAGACACAGACGAGTTTACTGGGGTTTTTCGCTGTTTCCTTCGAGAGGCCACCGACCGACAGAAATCAGCTAGACATTTCGTGCTGAACATCGGCCGTTATACGCTTTCAACTTGTATTCGAAAATAGAAATTAATCTCAGCTTCACTTGTAACAGTGTACTGAGTTGTTTGGATAAAATTAAATTAGGAATTATTGCGGGTGGACTTATTGAAACCCAATTTTCTCAATAAATCGTAAAAACTTCGACTAGAGTGACAGAAATCCATGTTATTCATGAACCCATCATGTTATTCATCAACTCATCAACCACCAGAATTTACCGAACTAATCACATTTTTTGACGAATTCAATAATCTGTAACGTTTTCGCAATAGCTTCTTATTAAATAGATTCAAAAATATCCATAATTTTCCGGGACTTTTTCTCTTTTTGATTTCCTTTTTCATGAAAAGCTTCTTATGAGTTAGTTACAATGTGAAAGAGTAACTTTGATGGCATAATTTCTTTCATAGTTGTACAGAAATATTTTTTCACCAAATTTCACCTGTTTTGAGAATTTTCGCTCTTCCGAAAACTCAAATTTTTTTTGAAATTCACCCTCTTATAACGTTTCATTTTAGTGTTGATTAAGTTTCAATTTCTAAAATATACAGTATATTTCATAACGATTTCTGAAATTCACGATGGTATTATGACTCCATATGAAAAACCATTCCAATAATGCCTATAGTCATGTATCGTTCTTTCGAGAGTTTGTATTTCATAAATTTCTCCGTTATCATTCCGAAGCATTATCTTCGGAAGATGACGCAGTAAAATTTTTCCTATGATAGAGATTGCCAACATTGGAACTCGAAACCAATCGATTTCAAACTGATATCAAATAGGAATTTCAACTAGATGGAAAATGCTTCTTCAAAAGCAAAATTTTGGGTTCAAATATGGAAACCGCCCAAAAATTTGCTAAATATAATCCCATTGTGGAATATAATATAGTTACTTATCCGAAATCTTTTTTATGGAATAATGTACATAATTGATTAAGATTGTAAATACGAATTTAAAACCACAAATAAATGCCAAGAACTTCAGTTGCAGGAAATTTTCAACCCTACACATTATCGCCATTCCTAGCTTTGTGTTCATTTGTAGTCTCTTAGAGGAATTGGAACCTAATTTTAGAAATTTCACAGTTGGTTACTACTCATGAATATACTAGTATTGATCAGTTTTCAGTTCAAACCTATGTTCCTTATATTTATAATTTTGCTCATTATAAATAGCGGAATGCACACATATACCAAAAATGAACGTATTCAGACGATCCTGATAACTGGCGAATGCTTACAGAACTTTTAATAATTCTGTTAAAATAGCCGGGAAACTGCAAGTTCCTCTAATCAATCTGCATTTTCAATATGATGGCCAGTTGGCTTCGACAATAAATTCTGCAAAAAATTAAAACTTCAACCCCTTGCAATGAGTTAAAAATTCAATTCTTTCTTAGTTTTTTGTACATCGTACGCACTATGCAACCTATTGCATGCTTTGCGATACTGACTGGTAGAAAATGGAGAGTGCGAACATAGAACATGATAGCGTCAAATTGTTTGTTTATTTTCGTCTCTGTACAGATTTATTTATGGATAAATGAATTGATGTTTTGTTTCGGAATTGTTATGAATCGAATAGACTTTTTTTTTACCAGATATTTCGTCTTTCGCTTCATATTTGTTACATTGGTTTACCGTTTACTTCTTGTCAAGAATGTTGTCGAAATTGCATTTGCCATTAATATAATGCACAGTAAATACCTAATTGATACAATATCTGCAATTTATTCATTTTCATAATGTATAGATGATATCATAATAATACATCACCTTTAAACAATTATTTAAAAAATATCACAATTATGTATTGAATTACTTCAAAAGTTGTTTTATTTAAACAAAATTAATCATTCTTTTCGAAATCGCACTTAACTAATAATATGAATATTCTTGATGTTTTAATACAATTTTCTGGAGGTAAAGTCGGGCATTGCACTTTCGAAACTGAAAATTATTCTCAAAGCAAAGTTCTGGGTCTGAATTCGAATTTTCTATTTTACATTCCTATTTCGAAAAAAGCGTGCTACACTCTTCATAAATTTAAATTAAAATGCGTGTAACTTGTAATGGAGTCATATAATAGATGTCTGTTCTTCTTTCCTCCGATTTGAAAATTAAACATTCATAGATTGTCTGCATCTCTCTGAAAAGAGATGCTAAAGTAGGATGGATATTTATAATATTTTGTGTTTAAGTATATATGGGTTTGTGAAAACATATATTGAAAGCTATTGATAAATAATTGAACATATTCTCCTTTTCTGCATTTCTCATTCAATCCTAGACTACGAAATGTAAAAAATGAGTAAAACTCTTTTTTCCTATTCATGTCTACGCTCATGTCAGCTGAATATCATAGGTTCTTTCGATTTCACGCGTCATCTATGTGCCATATCAGAATAATTCACTCATTATTCTGTCGTATTAGTGCAGAACACTGCACTTATAGATATAGTTCCGCACTTATAGTATGTTATTCAAGAGGGCGTCAGCATACGAATTGTTTTGTACGTCAAATTCATTATACTGTGTGAAAATTTTACGTTGAATGGGTACCTCATTTAGTGTATATAAATCATCTTTGGTAAGTATTTTAATTTTTGAAATTGACAGTTACTACTGGTATTAGTCTTAGTCTCCTATCAGTTGAAATTTGAAATTAAGCGAACTGTGTTCATAATGGGAATAAAATATTTATGGACTATTCTGACACCTTTTTGTGAAAGAAAACGTTATATGAATTACAAGGAAAAACAGTTGCTGTAGATCTATCATGTTGGATATGCGAAGCTCAAAATATATCTGAATATCAAGTGAAGCCTAAGATGTATCTCAGGTCAGTTCTTAAGAAACTTTCTTTAACATTGCCTTCTAAATATTCTGAAATATTCCTATGTAAATGTAGTTTATGTTTGGTGTTCAAGGAACCTCTACTTCAGAACTTCCTATTTACTACTCATGGAAGTGTATCCTATATTTGTATTAGAAGGTTCAAGTTCAATTTCACAGATGAAATATTAAAATTTCATGAGAATGAAGTGAGATTCATAAAATTTGTAATATACTGAACTTCAGGCATAGATAATACAATATAACAGAGATGAAAAAATCATGAAATTTATAATATACTGAATTTCAGGCATAGATAATCAAATTTTCATAGTGTTCTTAGATAGCTTCTTCCATTAATCATTCAAAAAATTGCTCACTTTTTCTGCAGTCGCAAGAGACAGAATAATTTTTCTTATTTGAAAAATGATTAATGATGTTGTTAGCCATTCTCAAGTGTGAGTCCCGGGCTCGATTCTCAAGCGCTATTAATAATTGTAAATATTGTACACAATAATGTAACACAGATGAAAAATCAAAACTTTCAAGAGAGATAAGTGAGAATCAAAAATATATATAATATACTGAACTTCAGGCATAGATAGTCAAATTTTCATAGAGTTCTTAGATAGCTTCTTCCATTAATCCCACAATAATTTGCTCCCGTTTTCTGCAGACGCAAGAGACAGGATATTTTTTTTTTGAAAAATGATTATTGATGTTATTAGCCATTCTCAAGTGTGATTCGCAAACGCGATCCGCCAGATTAATTCGCAGGATTCTGAAAAATAATTATTGATGTTATTAGTCATTCGCAAATGCGATTCACTGGTGTTATTAATAATAGTAAATATTGTACAGAACAATGTATTAGAGACGAAATATTAAAAAAATCTATAATATACTGAACTTCAGGCATAGATAATCAAATTTTCATAGAGTTCTTAGATAGCTTCTTCCATTAATCTCACGATTTTTCTTTTGAAAAATGATTATCGGTGTTATTAGCAATTCTCAAGTGTGATTCGCGGGCGGGATTCGCAAGTGTAATTCGAAGGTGTGGTTCGCGGGTGCGGTTCACAAGTGCGATTCTCGAGCGCTATTAATAACTGTAAATATTGTACAGAACAATGTAACAGATATGAAAAATTAAATATTTCATGAGTGTGAGTGAGAATCATAAAATTCATAATATACTGAACTTCAGGCATAAATAATCAGATTTTCATAGCGTTCTTAGATAGCTTCTTCCATTAATCCCACAATAAATTGCTCCCGTTTTCTGCAGACGAAAGAGACAGGATAATCTTTCTTTTTGAAAAATGATTATTGATGTAATTTGCCAATCTCAAGTGTGATTCGCGGGTGCGGTTCGCGGGCGCTACCAATAATTGTAAATATTGTTCAGAACAATGAAACAGAGATGAAAAATTAAAAATTTCATGAGAGTGAAGTAGGATTCAAAAAATTTATAATATACTGAACTACATGCATAGATAATCAATATTTCCTAGAGTTCTTAGATAGCTTCTTCCATTAATCCCACAATAAATTGCTCCCGTTTTTCTGCAGACGCAAGAGACAGGATAATTTTTTTTTGTAAAATGATTATTGATGTTATTAGCCTTTATCAAATGTGTGATTCGCGGGTATTGTTTCGCATGTGCGGCTCGCATGTGCGGTTCGCGGTTGCGGTTCGCCGGTGCGGTTCACAGGTGCGATTCGCGGGCGCTATTAATAATTGTAAATATTGTACAGAACAATGAAACAGAGATGAAAAATTAAAAATTTCATGAGATTGAAGTAAGACTTCTAAATTTATAATATACTGAACTACAGGCATAGATAATAAAATTTTCATAGAGTTCTTAGATAGCTTCTTCCATTAATCCCACAATAAATTTTTTCTGCAGACGTAAGAGACAGGATAATTTTTCTTATTTGAAAGACGATTAATGATGTTATTAGCCATTCTCAAGTGTGAGTCCCGGGCGCGGTTCACAGGTGCGATTCGCGGACGCTATTAATAATTGTAAATTTCGTACAGAACAATGTATCAGAGATGAGATGAAAAATTAAAAATTTAATGAGAGTGAATTAAGATTCTTAAAATCTATAATATACTGAACGTAAGGCATAGATAATCAAATTATCATAGAGTTCTCAGATAGCTTCTTCCATTTATCCCACAATGAATTGCTCACGTTTTCTGCAGAAGTAAGAGACAGGATAATTTTTTTTTAAATGATTATTGATGTTATTTTCGAATCTCAAGTGTGATTTGCTGGCGCGATTCGCGGGATCGGTTCGCGGGTGCGGTTCACATGTGCGATTCGCGGGCACTATTAATAATTGTAAATATTGTACAGAACTATGTTACAGAGATGAAAAATTAAAAATTTCATGAGAGTGAAGTGAGATTCATAAAATTTATAATATACTGAACTACAGGCATAGAAAATCAAATTTTCATATAGCTCTTAGATTCCATCTTCATTAATCCCACAATAAATTGATCACGTTTTCTGCAGACGCAAAAAACATGATAATTTTTTTTTTTTTGAGAAATGATTATTGATCTTATTTGCAATTCACAAGTGTGATTCGCGGGCGCGATTCGTAAGTGTAATTCGAAGGTGTGGTTCGTGGGTTCTGTTTGCGGGTACGTTTCGAGGGTGCTGTTCGCAGGTGCGGTTCACAGGTGCGATTCGCGGGCACTATTAATAATTTCAAATATTGTACAGAACAATGTAACAGACATGAAAAATTGAAAATTTCATGAGAGTAAAGTGAGAATCATAAAATTTTTGTATACTGAACTTCAGGCATAGATAATCAAATTTTCATAGAGTTTTTAGATAGGTTCTTCCATTAATTCCACAAAAATCGCTCACGTCTTCTGCTGACGCAAGAGACACGAGAATTTTTTTTTGAACACTGATTATTGATGGTATTTTCCATTCTCAAGTGTGATTCGCGGGCGCGATTCGCAAGCATAATTCGCAAGTGTGGTTCGCAGGTGCGGTTCGCGGGTATTGTTCGCGGGTGCGGTTCGCAGGTGCGGTTGGCAAGTGTAATTCGCAGGTGCCTGTTCGCAGGTTCGGTTGGCAAGTGTAATTCGCAGGTGCCTGTTCGCAGGTTCGGTTCGCGGATGCAGTTCGCAGGTGCGGTTCACAGGTGCGATTCGCGGACGCTATTAATAATTGTAAAATTTGTACAGAACAATGTATCAGAGATGAGATGAAAAATTAAAAATTTAATGAGAGTGAAGTAAGATTCTTAAAATTTATAATATACTGAACTACAGGCATAGATAATCAAATTTTCATAGAGTTCCTAGATAGCTTCTTCCATTGATCCCACAATAAATTGCTCACGTTTTCTGCAGAAGTAAGAGACAGGATAATTTTTCTTATTTGAAAAATGATTATTGATCTTATTTGCCATTCACAAGTGTGATTCGCGGGCGCGATTCGTAAGTGTAATTCGAAGGTGTGGTTCGCGGGTTATGTTTGCGGGTACGTTTCGTGGATGCTGTTCGCAGGTGCGGTTCACAGGTGCGATTCGCGGGCGCTATTAATAATTGTAAATATTGTACAGATTAATGTAACAGAGATGAAAAATTAAAAATTTTATGAGAGTAAAGTGAGAATCATAAAATTTTTAATATACTGAACTTCAGGCATAGATAATCAAATTTTCATAGAGTTCTTAGATAGCTTCTTCCATTAATCACTCTAAAAATTGGTCACGTATTCTGCAGTTGCAAGAGACAGAATAATTTTTTGATTTTGAAAATTAAGTATTGATGTTATAAGTCATTCGCAGATGCGATTCGCGGGTGCTATTAATAATTTTAAATATTGTACTGAACAATGTAACAGAGATTAAATATTAAAAATTTCATGAGAGTGAAGTGAGAATCATAAGATTTATAATATACTGAACTACAGATATAGATAATCAAATTTTCATAGAGTTCTTAGATAGATTCTGCCATTAATCCCACAATAAATTGCTCACGTTTTCTGCAGACGCAAGAGACAAGATAATTTTTTTTTTAAATGATTATTGATGTTATTTTCCAATCTAAAGTGTGATTTGCAGGCGCGATTCACAAGTGTAATTCGCAGGTGTGGTTCGCGGGTGCGGTTCGCAGGTGCGGTTCGCAGGTGGGGTTCGCGAGTATTGGTCGCGGGTGCGGTTCGCGGATATTGTTCGCAGTTACGGTTCTCGAGTGCAGTTCGCTTGGGCCGGTTGAGGGTGCGGTTCGTGGGTATGGTTCGCGGGTGCGCTCCACATGTTCGGATCGCGGGTGCTGTTCGCTGGAGCCGGTCGTGGGTGCGGTTCGTGGGTACGGTTCGCGGGTGCGATTCGCGGGATCGGTTTGCGGGTGCGGTTCACAGCTGCGATTCGCGGGCGCTAGTAATAATTGTAAATATTTTACAGAATAAAATAACAGAGATAAAAAATTAAAAATTTCATGAGAGTAAAGTGAGAATTATAAATCTTATAATATACTCAACTTCACGCATAGATAATCAAATTTTCATAGAGTTCTTAGATAGATTCCTCCATTAATCCCATAATAAATTGCTCACGTTTTCTGCAGACGCAAGAGACAAGATAATTTTTTTTTTAAATGATTATTGATGTTATTTTCCAATCTAAAGTGTGATTTGCAGGCGTGATTCGCAAGTGTAATTCGCAGGTGTGGTGCGCGGGTGCGGTTCGCAGGTGCGGTTCGCAGGTGTGGTTCGCGGGTATTGGTCGCGGTTGCGGTTCGCGGATATTGTTCGCAGTTACGGTTCTCGGGTGCGGTTCGCTGGAGCCGGTTGAGGGTGCGGTTCGTGGGTATGGTTCGCGGGTGCGCTTCACATGTTCGGATCGCGGGTGCTGTTCGCTGGAGCCGGTCGTGGGTGCGGTTCGTGGGCACGGTTCGCGGGTGCGATTCGCGGGATCGGTTCGCGGGTGTGGTTCACAGCTGCGATTCGCGGGCGCTATTAATAATTGTAAATATTTCACAGAATAAAATAACAGAGATAAAAAATTAAAAATTTCATGAGAGTAAAGTGGGAATTATAAATCTTATAATATACTCAACTTCACGCATAGATAATCAAATTTTCATAGAGTTCTTAGATAGATTCTTCCATTAATCCCATAATAAATCGCTCACGTTTCCTGCAGACGCAAGAGACAGCATAATTTTTTTTTAAATAATTATTGATGTTATTTTCGAATCTCAAGTGTGATTTGCGGGCGCGATTCGCGGGATCAGTTCGCGGGTGCGGTTCACATGTGCGATTCGCGGGCGCTATTAATAATTGTAAATATTGTACAGAACAAAGTAACAGAGATGAAAAATTAAAAATTTCATGAGATTGAAGTATGATTCATAAAATTTATTATATACTGAACTACAGGCATAGATAATCAAATTTTCATGGAGTTCTTAGGAAGCTTCTTCCATTAATCCCACAATAAACTAATCACGTTTTTTGCAGACGCAAGAACCAGGATAATTTTTCCTTTTTTATTGATTATTGACGTTTTTCATTCTCAAGTATGGTTCGCAGGCACGATTGGCAACTGTTATTCGCAGGTTCGGTCCGCGGGTGCGGTTCGCAGGTGCGGTTCACAGGTGCGATTCGCGGACGCTATTAATAATTGTAAAATTTGTACAGAACAATGAATCAGATGAAAAATTAAAAATTTAATGAGAGTGAATTAAGATTCATATAATTTATAATATACTGAACTACAGCCATAGATAATCAAATTTTCATGGAGTTCTTAGATAGCTTTTTCCATTAATCCCACAATAAAATAATCACGTTTTCTGCAGACGCAAGAAACAGGATAATTTTTTTTAAATGATTATTGATGTTATTTGCCATTCTCAAGTGTGATTCGCGGGCGCGATTCGCAAGTGTAATTCGCAGGTGAGGATTGCGGGTGCGGTTCGCAGTTAATTTTCGCGGGTGCGGTTCGCAGGTATTGTTCGCGGGTGTGGTCCGCTGTTACGGTTCGCGAGTGCAGTTTGCATGTGCGGTTTACAGGTGCTATTCGCGGGCGCTATTAATAATTCTAAATAGTGTACAGAACAATGTAACAGAGATAAAAAATTAAAAATTTCATGAGAGTGAGGTGAAATTCATAAAATTTATAATATACTGAGCTACACTCATAGATAATCAAATTTTCATAGAGTTCTTTGATAGCATCTTCCATTAATCCCACAAAAATCGCTCACGTCTTCTGCTGACGCGAGAGACACGAGAACTTTTTTCTTGAACACTGATTATTGATGGTTTTTTCCATTCTCAAGTGTGATTCGCGGGCGCGATTCGCAAGCATAATTCGCAAGTGTGGTTAGCAGGTGCGGTTCGCGGGTATTGTTCGCGGGTGCGGTTCGCAGGTGCGGTTGGCAAGTCTAATTCGCAGGTGCCTGTTCGCAGGTTCGGTTCGCGGATGCAGTTCGCAGGTGCGGTTCACAGGTGCGATTCGCGGACGCTATTAATAATTGTAAATTTTTTACAGAACAATGTATCAGAGTTGAGATGAAAAATTAAAAATTTAATGAGAGTGAAGTAAGATTCTTAAAATTTATAATATTAACTACAGACATAGATAATCAAATTTTCATAGAGTTCTTAGATAGATTCTACCATTAATCCCTTTATAAATTGCTCACGTTTTCTGCAGTCGCAAGAGACAGCATATTTTTTTTTTTAAATGATAATTGATGTTATTTTCCAATCTCAAGTGTGATTTGCGGGCGCGATTCGCATGTGTATTTCGCAGGTGTGGTTCGCGGTTGCGGTTCGCAGGTGCGGTTCGCGGATACGGTTCACAGGTTGTGGTTCGCAGGTGCGGTTCGCAGGTGCCTGTTCGCAGGTTCGGTTCGCGGGTGCGGATCGCAGGTGCGATTCGCGGGCGCTATTGACTTTTTTAAATATTGTACAGAACAATGTAACAGAGATGAAAAATTGAAAATTTCATGAGATTAAAGTGAGAATTATAAATCTTATAATATACTGAACTTCACGCATAGATAATCAAATTTTCATAGAGTTTTTAGATAGCTTCTTCCATTAATCACTCTAAAAATTGGTCACGTATTGCGGTTCGCAGGTGCGGTTCGCGGATACGGTTCACAAGTTGTGGTTCGCAGGTGCGGTTCGCATGTGCGGTTCGCGGGTGCGGTTCGCGGGTGCGGTTCGCGGGTGCGGTTCGCGGGTGCGGTTCGCGGGTGCGGTTCGCGGGTGCGGTTCGCGGGTGCGGTTCGCGGGTGCGGTTCGCGGGTGCGGTTCGCGGGTGCGGTTCGCGGGTGCGGTTCGCGGGTGCGGTTCGCAATTACGGTTCGCGGGTGCGGTTCACAGAGGAGATTCGCGGGCGCTACTAATAATTGTTAATATTGTTCACAACAGAGTAACAGAGATGAAAAATTAAAAATATCATGAGAGTGAAGAAAAATTTATATAATTTATAAAATACTGAACTACAGGCATAGATAATCAAATTTTCATAGAGTTGTTAGATAGTTTCTTCATTTAATCCCACAACAAATTGATCAGGTTTTCTGCAGACGCAAGAAACAGAATAATTTTTTTTTTAAAAATGTTAATTGATGTTATTTGCCATTCTCAAGTGTGATCCGCTGGCGCGATTCGCAAGTTTAATTCGCAGGTGTGGTTCGCGGGTTCGGTTTGCGGGTACGATTCCCAGCTGCGATTCGCGGGTGTTATTAATAATTGTGAATATTGTACAGAACAAAGTAAAAAGATGAAAAATTAAAAATTTCATGAGAGTGAAGTAAAATTTATATAATTGATAATATACTGAACTACAGGCATAGATAATCGCGGGTGCTATTTGCAAGTTTAATTCGCAGGTGTGGTTCGCGGGAGCGGTTCGCGGGTGCCTGTTCGCAGGTGCGGTTCGCGGGTGCGGTTTGCAGGTACGGTTCGCGGATATTGTCCGCGGGTATTGTTCGCGGGTGCGGTTCGCTGGTGCCTGTTCGCAGGTTCGGTTCGCGGGTGCGAATCGCAGGTGCGATTCGCGGGCGCTATTGATTTTTTTATTCATTGTACAGAACAATGTAACAGAGATGAAAAATTAAAAATTACATGAGAGTAAAGTGAGAATTATAGATCTTATAATATACTGAACTTCACGCATAGATAATCAAATTTTCATAGAGTTTTTAGATAGCTCCTTCCATGAATCACTCTAAAAGTTGGTCACGTATTCTGCTGTTGCAAGAGACAGAATAATTTTTTGATTTTGAAAATTAAGTATTGGTGTTATAAGTCATTCGCAGATGCGATTCGCGGGTGCTATTAATAATTTTAAATATTGTACTGAACAATATAACAGAGATTAAATATTAAAAATTTCATGAGAGTGAAGTGAGAATCATAAGATTTATAATATACTGAACTACAGATATAGATAATCAAATTTTCATAGAGTTCTTAGATAGATTCTGCCATTAATCCCACAATAAATTGCTCACGTTTTCTGCAGACGCAAGAGACAGGATATTTTTTTCAAAAATGATTATCGATGTGATTTTCCAATCTAAAGTGTGATTTGCAGGCGCGATTCGCAGGTGTAATTCGCAGGTGTGGTTCGCGGGTGCGGTTCGCAGGTGCAGTTCGCAGGTGCGGTTCGCAGGTGCGGTTCGCAGGTGCAGTTCGCAGGTGCGGTTCGCGGGTATTGATCGCGGGTGCGGTTCGCGGATATTGTTCGCAGTTACGGTTCTCGGGTGCGGTTCGCTGGAGCCGGTTGAGGGTGCGGTTCGTGGGTATGGTTCGCGGGTGCTGTTCACGGGTTCGGATCGCGGGAGCTGTTCACAGCTGCAATCCGCGGGCGCTATTAATAATTGAAAATATTTTACAGAGCAAAGTAACAGAGATGAAAAATTAAAAATTTCATGAGAGTAAAGTGAGAATTATAAATCTTATAATATACTCAACTTCACGCATAGATAATCAAATTTTCATAGAGTTCTTAGATAGATTCTTCCATTAATCCCATAATGGATTGCTCACGTTTTCTGCAGACGCAAGATACAGCATAATTTTTTTCAAATGATTATTGATGTTATTTTCGAATCTCAAGTGTGATTTGCGGGCGCGATTCGCGGGATCGTTTCGCAGGTGCGGTTCACATGTGCGATTCGCGGGCGCTATTAATAATTGTAAATATGGTACAGATTAATGTAACAGAGATGAAAAATTAAAAATTTCATGAGAGTGTAGTAGGATTCATAAAATTTATAATATACTGAACTACAGGCATAGAAAATCAAATTTTCATAGAGTTCTTAGATAGCTTCTTCCATTAATCACTCTAAAAATTGGTCACGTATTCTGCAGTTGCAAGAGACAGAATAATTTTTTGATTTTGAAAATTAAGTATTGATAATATAAGTCATTCGCAGATGCGATTCGCGGGTGCTATTAATAATTTTAAATATTGTACTGAACAATGTAACAGAGATGAAAAATTAAAAATTTCATGAGAGTGAGGTGAGAATCATAAAATTCATAATATACTGAACTACAGCCATAGATAATCAAATTTTCATAGAGTTCTTAGATAGGCGCGATTGGCAAGTGTAATTCGCAGGTGCCTGTTCGCAGGTTCGGAACCGCGGGTGCGGTTCGCAGGTGCGGTTCACAGGTGCGATTCGCAGACGCTATTAATAATTGTAAATTTTGTACAGAACAATGTATCAGAGATGAGATGAAAAATTAAAAATTTAATGAGAGTGAAGTAAGATTCTTAAAATCTATAATATACTGAACTTAAGGCATAGATAATCAAATTTTCATAGAGTTCTCAGATAGCTTCTTCCATTTATCCCACAATGAATTGCTCACGTTTTCTGCAGAAGCAAGAGACAGGATAATTTTTTTAAATGATTATTGATGTTATCTCGAATCTCAAGTGTGATTTGCGGGCGCGATTCGCGGGATCGGTTCGCGGGTGCGGTTCACATGTGCGATTCGCGGGCGCTATTAATAATTGTAAATATTGTACAGAACTTTGTTACAGAGATGAAAAATTTAAAATTTCATGAGAGTGAAGTGAGATTCATAAAATTTATAATATACTGAACCACAGGCATAGAAATCAAATTTTCATATAGCTCTTAGATTCCATCTTCATTAATCCCACAATAAATTGATCACGTTTTCTGCAGACGCAAAAAACATGATAATTTTTTTTTTTGAAAAATGATTATTGATCTTATTTGCCATTCACAAGTGTGATCCGCAGGCGCGATTCGTAAGTGTAATTCGAAGGTGTGGTTCGCGGGTTCTGTTTGCGGGTACGTTTCGTGGGTGCTGTTCGCAGGTGCGGTTCACAGGTGCGATTCGCGGGCGCTATTAATAATTGTAAATATTATACAGATTTATGTAACAGAGATGAAAAATTAAAAATTTCATGAGAGTGAAGTAAGATTCATAAAATTTATAATATACTAAACTACAGGCATAGAAAATCAAATTTTCATATAGCTCTTAGATTCCATCTTCATTAATCCCACAATAAATTGATCACGTTTTCTGCAGACGCAAAAAACATGATAATTTTTTTTTTGAAAAATGATTATTGATCTTTTTTGCCATTCACAAGTGTGATTCGCGGGCGCGATTCGTAAGTGTAATTCGAAGGTGTGGTTCGCGGGTGCTGTTTGCGGGTACGTTTCGCGGGTGCTGTTCGCAGGTGCGATTTGCGGGTTCGATTCGCGGGAGCTATTAATAATTTCAAATATTGTACAGAACAATGTAACAGAGATGAAAAATTAAAAAGTTCATGAGAGTGAGGTGAAATTCATAAAATTTATAATATACTGAACTACACGCATAGATAATCAAATTTTCATAGAGTTCTTAGATAGCATCTTCCATTAATCCCACAAAAATCGCTCACGTCTTCTGCTGACGCAAGAGACACGAGAACTTTTTTCTTGATCACTGATTATTGATGGTTTTTTCCATTCTCAAGTGTGATTCGCGGGCGCGATTCGCAAGCATAATTCGCAAGTGTGGTTCGCAGGTGCGGTTCGCGGGTATTGTTCGCGGGTGCGGTTCGCAGGTGCGGTTGGCAAGTGTAATTCGCAGGTGCCTGTTCGCAAGTTCGGTTCGCGGATGCAGTTCGCAGGTGCGGTTCACAGGTGCGATTCGCGGACGCTATTAATAATTGTAAATTTTGTACAGAACAATGTATCAGAGTTGAGATGAAAAATTAAAAATTTAATGAGAGTGAAGTAAGATTCTTAAAATTTATAATATTAACTACAGACATAGATAATCAAATTTTCATAGAGTTCTTAGATAGATTCTACCATTAATGCCTTTATAAATTGCTCACGTTTTCTGCAGTCTCAAGAGACAGCATATCTTTTTTTTTAATGAGAATTGATGTTATTTTCCAATCTCAAGTGTGATTTGCGGGCGCGATTCGCATGTGTATTTCGCAGGTGTGGTTCGCGGTTGCGGTTCGCAGGTGCGGTTTGCAGATACGGTTCACAGGTTGTGGTTCGCAGGTGCGGTTCGCATGTGCGGTTCGCGGGTGCGGTTCGCGGGTGCGGTTCGCGGGTGCGGTTCGCGGGTGCGGTTCGCGGGTGCGGTACGCGGGTGCGGTTCGCGGGTGCGGTTCGCGGGTGCGGTATGCGGGTGCGGTTCGCAATTACGGTTCGCGGGTGCGG
This sequence comes from Cryptolaemus montrouzieri, assembly GCA_013387265.2. Taxonomy (NCBI): domain Eukaryota; kingdom Metazoa; phylum Arthropoda; class Insecta; order Coleoptera; family Coccinellidae; genus Cryptolaemus; species Cryptolaemus montrouzieri. The sequence goes on along the minus strand of JABFTP020000124.1, from coordinate 39,838,001 downwards.
TTCACAGAGGAGATTCGCGGGCGCTACTAATAATTGTTAATATTGTTCAGAACAGAGTAACAGAGATGAAAAATTAAAAATATCATGAGAGTGAAGTCAAAATTTATATAATTTATAAAATACTGAACTACAGGCATAGATAATCAAATTTTCATAGAGTTGTTAGATAGTTTCTTCATTTAATCCCACAACAAATTGATCAGGTTTTCTGCAGACGCAGGAAACAGAATAATTTTTTTTTTTTTATGTTAATTGATGTTATTTGCCATTCTCAAGTGTGATCCGCTGGCGCGATTCGCAAGTTTAATTCGCAGGTGTGGTTCGCGGGTTCGGTTTGCGGGTACGATTCCCAGCTGCGATTCGCGGGTGTTATTAATAATTGTGAATATTGTACAGAACAAAGTAAAAAGATGAAAAATTAAAAATTTCATGAGAGTGAAGTAAAATTTATATAATTGATAATATACTGAACTACAGGCATAGATAATCGCGGGTGCTATTTGCAAGTTAAATTCGCAGGTGTGGTTCGCGGGAGCGGTTCGCGGGTGCCTGTTTGCAGGTGCGGTTCGCGGGTGCGGTTTGCAGGTACGGTTCGCGGATATTGTCCGCGGGTATTGTTCGTGGGTGCGGTTCGCGGGTGCCTGTTCGCAGGTTCGGTTCGCGGGTGCGAATCGCAGGTGCGATTCGCGGGCGCTATTAATTTTTTTATTCATTGTACAGAACAATGTAACAGAGATGAAAAATTAAAAATTTCATGAGAGTAAAGTGAGAATTATAGATCTTATAATATACTGAACTTCACGCATAGATAATCAAATCTTCATAGAGTGTTTAGATAGCTTCTTCCATGAATCACTCTAAAAGTTGGTCACGTATTCTGCTGTTGCAAGAGACAGAATAATTTTTTGATTTTGAAAATTAAGTATTGGTGTTATAAGTCATTCGCAGATGCGATTCGCGGGTGCTATTAATAATTTTAAATATTGTACTGAACAATATAACAGAGATTAAATATTAAAAATTTCATGAGAGTGAAGTGAGAATCATAAGATTTATAATATACTGAACTACAGATATAGATAATCTAATTTTCATAGAGTTCTTAGATAGATTCTGCCATTAATCCCACAATAAATTGCTCACGTTTTCTGCAGACGCAAGAGACAGGATAATTTTTTGAAAAATGATTATCGATGTGATTTTCCAATCTAAAGTGTGATTTGCAGGCGCGATTCGCAGGTGTATTTCGCAGGTGTGGTTCGCGGGTATTGATCTCAGTTACGGTTCTCGGGTGCGGTTCGCTGGAGCCGGTTGAGGGTGCGGTTCGTGGGTATGGTTCGCGGGTGCTGTTCACGGGTTCGGATCGCGGGAGCTGTTCACAGCTGCGATTCGCGGGCGCTATTAATAATTGTAAATATTTTACAGAGCAAAGTAACAGAGATGAAAAATTAAAAATTTCATGAGAGTAAAGTGAGAATTATAAATCTTATAATATACTCAATTTCACGCATAGATAATCAAATTTTCATAGAGTTCTTAGATAGATTCTTCCATTAATCCCATAATAGATTGCTCACGTTTTCTGCAGACGCAAGAGACAGCATAATTTTTTTCAAATGATTATTGATGTTATTTTCGAATCTCAAGTGTGATTTGCGGGCGCGATTCGCGGGATCGTTTCGCAGGTGCGGTTCACTTGTGCGATTCGCGGGCGCTATTAATAATAGTAAATATGGTACAGATTAATGTAACAGAGATGAAAAATTAAAAATTTCATGAGAGTGTAGTAAGATTCATAAAATTTATAATATACTGAACTACAGGCATAGAAAGTCAAATTTTCATAGAGTTCTACGATAGCTTCTTCCATTAATCACTCTAAAATTGGTCACGTATTCTGCAGTTGCAAGAGACAGAATAATTTTTTGATTTTGAAAATTAAGTATTGATGTTATAAGTCATTTGAAGATGCGATTCGCGGGTGCTATTAATAATTTTAAATATTGTACTGAACAATGTAACAGGGATGAAAAATTAAACATTTCATGAGAGTGAGGTGAGAATCATAAAATTCATAATATACTGAACTACAGCCATAGATAATCAAATTTTCATAGAGTTCTTAGATAGGCGCGATTGGCAAGTGTAATTCGCAGGTGCCTGTTCGCAGGTTCGGAACCGCGGGTGCGGTTCGCAGGTGCGGTTCACAGGTGCGATTCGCAGACGCTATTAATAATTGTAAATTTTGTACAGAACAATGTATCAGAGATGAGATGAAAAATTAAAAATTTAATGAGAGTGAAGTAAGATTCTTAAAATCTATAATATACTGAACTTAAGGCATAGATAATCAAATTTTCATAGAGTTCTCAGATAGCTTCTTCCATTTATCCCACAATGAATTGCTCACGTTTTCTGCAGAAGTAAGAGTCAGGATAATTTTTTTTTTAATGATTATTGATGTTATTTTCGAATCTCAAGTGTGATTTGCTGGCGCGATTCGCGGGATCGGTTCGCGGGTGCGGTTCACATGAGCGATTCGCGGGCGCTATTAATAACTGTAAATATTGTACAGAACTTTGTTACAGAGATGAAAAATTAAAAATGTCATGAGAGTGAAGTGAGATTCATAAAATTTATAATATACTGAACTACAGGCATAGAAATCAAATTTTCATATAGCTCTTAGATTCCATCTTCATTAATCCCACAATAAATTGATCACGTTTTCTGCAGACGCAAAAAACATGATATTTTTGTTTTTGAAAAATGATTATTGATCTTATTTGCCATTCACAAGTGTGATCCGCGGGCGCGATTCGTAAGTGTAATTCGAAGGTGTGGTTCACGGGTTCTGTTTGCGGGTACGTTTCGTGGGTGCTGTTCGCAGGTGCGGTTCACAGGTGCGATTCGCGGGCGCTATTAATAATTGTAAATATTATACAGATTTATGTAACAGAGATGAAAAATTTAAAATTTCATGAGAGTGAAGTAAGATTCATAAAATTTATAATATACTGAACTACAGGCATAGAAAATCAAATTTTCATATAGCTCTTAGATTCCATCTTCATTAATCCCACAATAAATTGATCACGTTTTCTGCAGACGCAAAAAACATGATAATTTTTTTTTTGAAAAATGATTATTGATCTTATTTGCCATTCACAAGTGTGATTCGCGGGCGCGATTCGTAAGTGTAATTCGAAGGTGTGGTTCGCGGGTGCTATTTGCGGGTACGTTTCGCGGGTGCTGTTCGCAGGTGCGATTCGCGGGTTCGATTCGCGGGAGCTATTAATAATTTCAAATATTGTACAGAACAATGTAACAGAGATGAAAAATTAAAAATTCATGAGAGTGAGGTGAAATTCATAAAATTTATAATATACTGAACTACACGCATAGATAATCAAATTTTCATAGAGTTCTTAGATAGCATCTTCCATTAATCCCACAAAAATCGGTCACGTCTTCTGCTGACGCAAGAGGCACGAGAACTTTTTTCTTGAACACTGATTATTGATGGTTTTTTCCATTCTCAAGTGTGATTCGCGGGCGCGATTCGCAAGCATAATTCGCAAGTGTGGTTCGCAGGTGCGGTTCGCGGGTATTGTTCGCGGGTGCGGTTCGCAGGTGCGGTTGGCAAGTGTATTTCGCAGGTGCCTGTTTGCAGGTTCGGTTCGCGGATGCAGTTCGCAGGTGCGGTTCACAGGTGCGATTCGCGGACGCTATTAATAATTGTAAATTTTGTACAGAACAATGTATCAGAGTTGAGATGAAAAATTAAAAATTTAATGAGAGTGAAGTAAGATTCTTAAAATTTATAATATTAACTACAGACATAGATAATCAAATTTTCATAGAGTTCTTAGATAGATTCTACCATTAATCCCTTGTTAAATTTCTCACGTTTTCTGCAGTCTCAAGAGACAGCATATCTTTTTTTTTTAATGATAATTGATGTTATTTTCCAATCTGAGGTGTGATTTGCAGGCGCGATTCGCATGTGTATTTCGCAGGTGCGGTTCGCATGTGCGGTTCGCCGGTGCGGTTCGTGGGTGCGGTTCGCAATTACGGTTCGCGGGTGCTATTAATAACTGTAAATATTGTACAGAACTTTGTTACAGAGATGAAAAATTAAAAATGTCATGAGAGTGAAGTGATATTCATAAAATTTATAATATACTGAACCACAGGCATAGAAATCAAATTTTCATATAGCTCTTAGATTCCATCTTCATTAATCCCACAATAAATTGATCACGTTTTCTGCAGACGCAAAAAACATGATATTTGTTTTTTTTGGAAAATGATTATTGATCTTATTTGCCATTCACAAGTGTGATCCGCGGGCGCGATTCGTAAGTGTAATTCGAAGGTGTGGTTCACGGGTTCTGTTTGCGGGTACGTTTCGTGGGTGCTGTTCGCAGGTGCGGTTCACAGGTGCGATTCGCGGGCGCTATTAATAATTTTAAATATTATACAGATTTATGTAACAGAGATGAAAAATTAAAAATTTCATGAGAGTGAAGTAAGATTCATAAAATTTATAATATACTGAACTACAGGCATAGAAAATCAAATTTTCATATAGCTCTTAGATTCCATCTTCATTAATCCCACAATAAATTGATCACGTTTTCTGCAGACGCAAAAAACATGATAATTTTTTTTTTGAAAAATGATTATTGATCTTATTTGCCATTCACAAGTGTGATTCGCGGGCGCGATTCGTAAGTGTAATTCGAAGGTGTGGTTCGCGGGTGCTATTTGCGGGTACGTTTCGCGGGTGCTGTTCGCAGGTGCGATTCGCGGGTTCGATTCGCGGGAGCTATTAATAATTTCAAATATTGTACAGAACAATGTAACAGAGATGAAAAATTAAAAATTTCATGAGAGTGAGGTGAAATTCATAAAATTTATAATATACTGAACTACACGCATAGATAATCAAATTTTCATAGAGTTCTTAGATAGCATCTTCCATTAATCCCACAAAAATCGCTCACGTCTTCTGCTGACGCAAGAGACACGAGAACTTTTTTCTTGAACACTGATTATTGATGGTTTTTTCCATTCTCAAGTGTGATTCGCGGGCGCGATTCGCAAGCATAATTCGCAAGTGTGGTTCGCAGGTTCGGTTCGCGGGTATTGTTCGCGGGTGCGGTTCGCAGGTGCGGTTGGCAAGTGTAATTCGCAGGTGCCTGTTTGCAGGTTCGGTTCGCGAATGCAGTTCGCAGGTGCGGTTCACAGGTGCGATTCGCGGACGCTATTAATAATTGTAAATTTTGTACAGAACAATGTATCAGAGTTGAGATGAAAAATTAAAAATTTAATGAGAGTGAAGTAAGATTCTTAAAATTTATAATATTAACTACAGACATAGATAATCAAATTTTCATAGAGTTCTTAGATAGATTCTACCATTAATCCCTTTATAAATTGCTCACGTTTTCTGCAGTCTCAAGAGACAGCATATCTTTTTTTTTTAATGATAATTGATGTTATTTTCCAATCTCAAGTGTGATTTGCGGGCGCGATTCGCATGTGTATTTCGCAGGTGCGGTTCGCATGTGCGGTTCGCCGGTGCGGTTCGTGGGTGCGGTTCGCAATTACGGTTCGCGGGTGCGGTTCACAGAGGAGATTCGCGGGCGCTACTAATAATTGTTAATATTGTTCAGAACAGAGTAACAGAGATGAAAAATTAAAAATATCATGAGAGTGAAGTAAAATTTATATAATTTATTAAATACTGAACTACAGGCATAGATAATCAAATTTTCATAGAGTTGTTAGATAGTTTCTTCATTTAATCCCACAACAAATTGATCAGGTTTTCTGCAGACGCAAGAAACAGAATAATTTTTTTTTAAAAATGTTAATTGATGTTATTTGCCATTCTCAAGTGTGATCCGCTGGCGCGATTCGCAAGTTTAATTCGCAGGTGTGGTTCGCGGGTTCGGTTTGCGGCTACGATTCCCAGCTGCGATTCGCGGGTGTTATTAATAATTGTGAATATTTTACAGAATAAAATAACAGATATAAAAAATTTTAAAATTTCATGAGAGTAAAGTGAGAATTATAAATCTTATAATATACTCAACTTCACGCATAGATAATCAAATTTTCATAGAGTTCTTAGATAGATTCTTCCATTAATCCCATAATAAATCGCTTACGTTTCCAGCAGACGCAAGAGACAGCATAATTTTTTTTAAATGATTATTGATGTTATTTTCGAATCTAAAGTGTGATTTGCGGGCGCGATTCGCGGGATCAGTTCGCGGGTGCGGTTTACATGTGCGATTCGCGGGCGCTATTAATAATTGTAAATATTGTACAGAACAAAGTAACAGAGATGAAAAATTAAAAATTTCATGAGATTGAAGTATGATTCATAAAATTTATTATATACTGAACTACAGGCATAGATAATCAAATTTTCATGGAGTTCTTAGGAAGCTTCTTCCATTAATCCCACAATAAATTAATCACGTTTTTTGCAGACGCAAGAACCAGGATAATTTTTCTTTTTTTATTGATTATTACCGTTTTTCATTCTAAAGTATGGTTCGCAGGCGCGATTGGCAAGTGTTATTCGCAGGTTCGGTCCGCGGGTGCGGTTCGCAGGTACGGTTCACAGGTGCGATTCGCGGACGCTATTAATAATTGTAAAATTTGTACAGAACAATGAATCAGATGAAAAATTAAAAATTTAATGAGAGTGAATTAAGATTCATTCAATTTATAATATACTGAACTACAGGCATAGATAATCAAATTTTCATGGAGTTCTTAGATAGCTTTTTCCATTAATCCCATAATAAAATAATCACGCTTTCTGCAGACGCAAGAAACAGGATATTTTTTTTTTAAATGATTATTGATGTTATTTGCCATTCTCAAGTGTGATTCGCGGGCGCGATTCGCAAGTGTAATTCGCAGGTGAGGATTGCGGGTGCGGTTCGCGTTTAATTTTCGCGGGTGCGGTTCGCAGGTATTGTTCGCGGGTGTGGTCCGCGGTTACGGTTCGCGAGTGCAGTTTGCATGTGCGGTTTACAGGTGCTATTCGCGGGCGCTATTAATAATTCTAAATATTGTACAGAACAATGTAACAAAGATGAAAAATTAAAAATTTCATGAGAGTGAAGTAGGATTCATGAAATTTATAATATACTGAACTACAGGCATAGAAAATCAAATTTGCATAGAGTTCTTAGATGGCGTCTTCCATTAATTCCACAAAAATCGCTCACGTCTTCTGCTGACGCAAGAGGCACGAGAACTTTTTTCTTGGACACTGATTATTGATGGTTTTTTCCATTCTCAAGTGGGATTCGCGGGCGCGATTCGCAAGCATAATTCGCAAGTGTGGTTTGCAGGTGCGGTTCGCGGGTATTGTTCGCGGGTGCGGTTCGCAGGTGCGGTTGGCAAGTGTAATTCGCAGGTGCCTGTTCGCAGGTTCGGTTCGCGGATGCAGTTCGCAGGTGCGGTTCACAGGTGCGATTCGCGGACGCTATTAATAATTGTAAATTTTGTACAGAACAATGTATCAGAGATGAGATGAAAACTTAAAAATTTAATGAGAGTTAAGTAAGATTCTTAAAATTTATAATATTAACTACAGACATAGATAATCAAATTTTCATAGAGTTCTTAGATAGATTCTACCATTAATCCCATTATAAAATGCTCACGTTTTCTGCAGTCGCAAGAGACAGCATAATTTTTTTTTAAAATGATAATTGATGTTATTTTCCAATTTCAAGTGTTATTTGCGGGCGCGATTCGCATGTGTATTTCGCAGGTGTGGTTCGCGGTTGCGGTTCGCAGGTGCGGTTCGCGGATACGGTTCACAGGTTGTGGTTCGCAGGTGCGGTTCGCAGGTGCCTGTTCGCAGGTGCGGTTCGCGGGTGCGGTTTGTAGGTACGGTTCGCGGATATTGTCCGCGGGTATTGTTCGCGGGTGCGGTTCGCGGGTGACTGTTCGCAGGTTCGGTTCGCGGGTGTGGTTCGCATTTACAATTAATAATTGTAAATTTTGTATAGAACAATGTATCAGAGATGAGATGAAAAATTAAAAATTTCATGAGAGTGTAGTAAGATTCATAAAATTTATAATATACTGAACTACAGGCATAGAAAATCAAATTTTCATAGAGTTCTTAGATAGCTTCTTCCATTAATCACTCTAAAATTGGTCACGTATTCTGCAGTTGCAAGAGACAGAATAATTTTTGATTTTGAAAATTAAGTATTGATGTTATAAGTCATTCGCAGATGCGATTCGCGGGGGCTATTAATAATTTTAAATATTGTACTGAACAATGTAACAGAGATTCAATTTGCATGTGTAATTCGCAGGTGCCTGTTCGCAGGTTCGGTTCGCGGGTGCGGTTCGCATTTACAATTAATAATTGTAAATTTTGTATAGAACAATGTATCAGAGATGAGATGAAAAATTAAAAATTTCATGAGTGTGAAGTGAGAATCATAAGATTTATAATATACTGAACTACAGATATAGATAATCAAATTCAAAAATTTCATAGAGTTCTTAGATAGATTCTGCCATTAATCCCACAATAAATTGCTCACGTTTTCTGCAGACGCAAGAGACAGGATAATTTTTTCTTAAATGATTATCGATGTGATTTTCCAATCTAAAGTGTGATTTGCAGGCGCGATTCGCAAGTGTAATTCGCAGGTGCGGTTCGCAGGTGCTGTTCGCGGGTATTTATCGCGGGTGCGGGTCGCGGATATTGTTCGCAGTTACGGTTCTCGGGTGCGGTTCACAGCTGCGATTCGCGGGCGCTATTAGTAATTGTAAATATTTTACAGAACAAAGTAACAGAGATGAAAAATTAAAAATATCATGAGAGTGAAGTAAAATTTATATAATTTATTAAATACTGAACTACAGGCATAGATAATCAAATTTTCATAGAGTTGTTAGATAGTTTCTTCATTTAATCCCACAACAAATTGATCAGGTTTTCTGCAGACGCAAGAAACAGAATAATTTTTTTTTAAAAATGTTAATTGATGTTATTTGCCATTCTCAAGTGTGATCCGCTGGCGCGATTCGCAAGTTTAATTCGCAGGTGTGGTTCGCGGGTTCGGTTTGCGGGTACGATTCCCAGCTGCGATTCGCGGGTGTTATTAATAATTGTGAATATTTTACAGAATAAAATAACAGAGATAAAAAATTTTAAAATTTCATGAGAGTAAAGTGAGAATTATAAATCTTATAATATACTCAACTTCACGCATAGATAATCAAATTTTCATAGAGTTCTTAGATAGATTCTTCCATTAAACCCTTAATAAATCGCTTACGTTTCCAGCAGACGCAAGAGACAGCATAATTTTTTTTTAAATGATTATTGATGTTATTTTCGAATCTAAAGTTTGATTTGCGGGCGCGATTCGCGGGATCAGTTCGCGGGTGCGGTTTACATGTGCGATTCGCGGGCGCTATTGATAATTGTAAATATTGTACAGAACAAAGTAACAGAGATGAAAAATTAAAAATTTCATGAGATTGAAGTATGATTCATAAAATTTATTATATACTGAACTACAGGCATAGATAATCAAATTTTCATGGAGTTCTTAGGAAGCTTCTTCCATTAATCCCACAATAAATTAATCACGTTTTTTGCAGACGCAAGAACCAGGATAATTTTTCTTTTTTTATTGATTATTGACGTTTTTCATTCTAAAGTATGGTTCGCAGGCGCGATTGGCAAGTGTTATTCGCAGGTTCGGTCCGCGGGTGCGGTTCGCAGGTACGGTTCACAGGTGCGATTCGCGGACGCTATTAATAATTGTAAAATTTGTACAGAACAATGAATCAGATGAAAAATTAAAAATTTAATGAGAGTGAATTAAGATTCATTCAATTTATAATATACTGAACTACAGGCATAGATAATCAAATTTTCATGGAGTTCTTAGATAGCTTTTTCCATTAATCCCACAATAAAATAATCACGCTTTCTGCAGACGCAAGAAACAGGATATTTTTTTTTAAATGATTATTGATGTTATTTGCCATTCTCAAGTGTGATTCGCGGGCGCGATTCGCAAGTGTAATTCGCAGGTGAGGATTGCGGGTGCGGTTCGCGGTTAATTTTCGCGGGTGCGGTTCGCAGGTATTGTTCGCGGGTGTGGTCCGCGGTTACGGTTCGCGAGTGCAGTTTGCATGTGCGGTTTACAGGTGCTATTCGCGGGCGCTATTAATAATTCTAAATATTGTACAGAACAATGTAACAAAGATGAAAACTTAAAAATTTCATGAGAGTGAAGTAGGATTCATGAAATTTATAATATACTGAACTACAGGCATAGAAAATCAAATTTGCATAGAGTTCTTAGATGGCGTCTTCAATTAATTCCACAAAAATCGCTCACGTCTTCTGCTGACGCAAGAGGCACGAGAACTTTTTTCTTGGACACTGATTATTGATGGTTTTTTCCATTCTCAAGTGGGATTCGCGGGCGCGATTCGCAAGCATAATTCGCAAGTGTGGTTTGCAGGTGCGGTTCGCGGGTATTGTTCGTGGGTGCGGTTCGCAGGTGCGGTTGGCAATTGTAATTCGCAGGTGCCTGTTCGCAGGTTCGGTTCGCGGATGCAGTTCGCAGGTGCGGTTCACAGGTGCGATTCGCGGACGCTATTAATAATTGTAAATTTTGTACAGAACAATGTATCAGAGATGAGATGAAAAATTAAAAATTTATGAGAGTTAAGTAAGATTCTTAAAATTTATAATATTAACTACAGACATAGATAATCAAATTTTCATAGAGTTCTTAGATAGATTCTACCATTAATCCCATTATAAAATGCTCAGGTTTTCTGCAGTCGCAAGAGACAGCATAATTTTTTTTTAAAATGATAATTGATGTTATTTTCCAATTTCAAGTGTTATTTGCGGGCGCGATTCGCATGTGTATTTCGCAGGTGTGGTTCGCGGTTGCGGTTCGCGGATACGGTTCACAGGTTGTGGTTCGCAGGTGCGGTTCGCAGGTGCCTGTTCGCAGGTGCGGTTCGCGGGTGCGGTTTGTAGGTACGGTTCGCGGATATTGTTCGCGGGTGCGGTTCGCGGGTGCCTGTTCGCAGGTTCGGTTCGCGGGTGCGGTTCACATTTACAATTAATAATTGTAAATTTTGTATAGAACAATGTATCAGAGATGAGATGAAAAATTAAAAATTTCATGAGAGTGTAGTAAGATTCATAAAATTTATAATATACTGAACTACAGGCATAGAAAATCAAATTTTCATAGAGTTCTTAGATAGCTTCTTCCATTAATCACTCTAAAAATTGGTCACGTATTCTGCAGTTGCAAGAGACAGAATAATTTTTTGATTTTGAAAATTAAGTATTGATGTTATAAGTCATTCGCAGATGCGATTCGCGGGTGCTATTAATAATTTTAAATATTGTACTGAACAATGTAACAGAGATTAAATTGGCATGTGTAATTCGCAGGTGCCTGTTCGCAGGTTCGGTTCGCGGGTGCGGTTCGCATTTACAATTAATAATTGTAAATTTTGAATAGAACAATGTATCAGAGTTGAGATGAAAAATTAAAAATTTCATGAGAGTGAAGTGAGAATCATAAGATTTATAATATACTGAACTACAGATATAGAAAATCAAATTCAAAAATTTCATAGAGTTCTTAGATAGATTCTGCCATTAATCCCACAATAAATTGCTCACGTTTTCTGCAGACGCAAGAGACAGGATAATTTTTTCTTAAATGATTATCGATGTGATTTTCCAATCTAAAGTGTGATTTGCAGGCGCGAATCGCAAGTGTAATTCGCAGGTGCGGTTCGCAGGTGCGGTTCGCGGGTATTTATCGCGGGTGCGGGTCGCGGATATTGTTCGCAGTTACGGTTCTCGGGTGCGGTTCACAGCTGCGATTCGCGGGCGCTATTAGTAATTGTAAATATTTTACAGAACAAAGTAACAGAGATGAAAAATTAAAAATATCATGAGAGTGAAGTAAAATTTATATAATTTATATAATACTGAACTACAGGCATAGATAATCAAATTTTCATAGAGTTGTTAGATAGTTTCTTCCATTAATCCCACAACAAATTGATCAGGTTTTCTGCAGACGCAAGAAACAGAATAATTTTTTTTTAAAAATGTTAATTGATGTTATTTGCCATTCTCAAGTGTGATCCGCTGGCGCGATTCGTAAGTTTAATTCGCAGGTGTGGTTCGCGCGTTCGGTTAGCGCGTACGATTCCCAGCTGCGATTCGCGGGTGCTATTAATAATTGTTAATATTGTACAGAACAAAGTAAAAAGATGAAAAATTAAAAATTTCATGAGAGTGAAGTAAAATTTATATAATTGATGATATACTGAACTACAGGCATAGATAATCGCGGGTGCTATTCGCAAGTTTAATTCGCAGGTGTGGTTCGCGGGAGCGGTTCGTGGGTGCCTGTTCGCAGGTGCGGTTCGCGGGTGCGGTTTGTAGGTACGGTTCGCGGATATTGTCCGCGGGTATAGTTCGCGGGTGCGGTTCGCGGGTGCCTGTTCGCAGGTGCGATTCGCGGGCGCTATTGACTTTTTTAAATATTGTACAGAACAATGTAACAGAGATGAAAAATTGAAAATTTCATGAGATTAAAGTGAGAATTATAAATCTTATAATATACTGAACTTCACGCATAGATAATCAAATTTTCATAGAGTTTTTAGATAGCTTCTTCCATTAATCACTCTAAAAATTGGTCACGTATTCTGCAGTTGCAAGAGACAGAATAATTTTTTGATTTTGAAAATCAAGTATTGATGTTATAAGTCATTTGCAGATGCGATTCGCGGGTGCTATTAATAATTTTAAATATTGTACTGAACAATGTAACAGAGATGAAAAATTAAAAATTTCATGAGAGTGAGGTGAGAATCATAAAATTCATAATATATTGAACTACAGCCATAGATAATCAAATTTTCCTAGAGTTCTTAGATAGGCGCGATTGGCAAGTGTAATTCGCAGGTGCCTGTTCGCAGGTTCGGAACCGCGGGTGCGGTTCGCAGGTGCGGTTCACAGGTGCGATTCGCAGACGCTATTAATAATTGTAAATTTTGTACAGAACAATGTATCAGAGATGAGATGAAAAATTGAAAATTTAATGAGAGTGAAGTAAGATTCTTAAAATCTATAATATACTGAACTTAAGGCATAGATAATCAAATTTTCATAGACTTCTCAGATAGCTTCTTCCATTTATCCGACAATGAATTGCTCACGTTTTCTGCAGAAGTAAGAGACAGGATAATTTTTTTTTAATGATTATTGATGTTATTTTCGAATCTCAAGTGTGATTTGCGGGCGCGATTCGCGGGATCGGTTCGCGGGTGCGGTTCACATGTGCGATTCGCGGGCGCTATTAATAACTGTAAATATTTTACAGAACTTTGTTACAGAGATGAAAAATTAAAAATTTCATGAGAGTGAAGTGAGATTCATAAAATTCAAATATACTGAACCACAGGCATAGAAATCAAATTTTCATATAGCTCTTAGATTCCATCTTCATTAATCCCACAATAAATTGATCACGTTTTCTGCAGACGCAAAAAACATGATAATTTTTTTTTTTGAAAAATGATTATTGATCTCATTTGCCATTCACAAGTGTGATCCGCGGGCACGATTCGTAAGTGTAATTCGAAGGTGTGGTTCACGGGTTCTGTTTGCGGGTACGTTTCGTGGGTGCTGTTCGCAGGTGCGGTTCACAGGTGCGATTCGCGGGCGCTATTAATAATTGTAAATATTATACAGATTTATGTAACAGAGATGAAAAATTAAAAATTTCATGAGAGTGAAGTAAGATTCATAAAATTTATAATATACTGAACTACAGGCATAGAAAATCAAATTTTCATATAGCTCTTAGATTCCATCTTCATTAATCCCACAATAAATTGATCACGTTTTCTGCAGACGCAAAAAACATGATAATTTTTTTTTTGAAAAATGATTATTGATCTTATTTGCCATTCACAAGTGTGATTCGCGGGCGCGATTCGTAAGTGTAATTCGAAGGTGTGGTTCGCGGGTGCTGTTTGCGGGTACGTTTCGCGGGTGCTGTTCGCAGGTGCGATTCGCGGGAGCTATTAATAATTTCAAATATTGTACAGAACAATGTAACAGAGATGAAAAATTAAAAATTTCATGAGAGTGAGGTGAAATTCATAAAATTTATAATATACTGAACTACACGCATAGATAATCAAATTTTCATAGAGTTCTTAGATAGCATCTTCCATTAATCCCACAAAAATCGCTCACGTCTTCTGCTGACGCAAGAGACACGAGAACTTTTTTCTTGAACACTGATTATTGATGGTTTTTTCCATTCTCAAGTGTGATTCGCGGGCGCGATTCGCAAGCATAATTCGCAAGTGTGGTTCGCAGGTGCGGTTCGCGGGTATTGTTCGCGGGTGCGGTTCGCAGGTGCGGTTGGCAAGTGTAATTCGCAGGTGCGGTTCACAGGTGCGATTCGCGGACGCTATTAATAATTGTAAATTTTGTACAGAACAATGTATCAGAGTTGAGATGAAAAATTAAAAATTTAATGAGAGTAAAGTAAGATTCTTAAAATTTATAATATTAACTACAGACATAGATAATCAAATTTTCATAGAGTTCTTAGATAGATTCTACCATTAATCCCTTTATAAATTGCTCACGTTTTCTGCAGTCTCAAGAGACAGCATATCTTTTTTTTTTAATGATAATTGATGTTATTTTCCAATCTCAAGTGTGATTTGCGGGCGCGATTCGCATGTGTATTTCGCAGGTGTGGTTCGCGGTTGCGGTTCGCAGGTGCGGTTCGCGGATACGGTTCACAGGTTGTGGTTCGCAGGTGCGGTTCGCATGTGCGGTTCGCGGGTGCGGTTCGCGGGTGCGGTTCGCGGGTGCGGTTCGCAATTACGGTTCGCGGGTGCGGTTCACAGAGGAGATTCGCGGGCGCTACTAATAATTGTTAATATTGTTCAGAACAGAGTAACAGAGATGAAAAATTAAAAATATCATGAGAGTGAAGTAAAATTTATATAATTTATAAAATACTGAACTACAGGCATAGATAATCAAATTTTCATAGAGTTGTTAGATAGTTTCTTCATTTAATCCCACAACAAATTGATCAGGTTTTCTGCAGACGCAAGAAACAGAATAATTTTTTTTTTAAAAATGTTAATTGATGTTATTTGCCATTCTCAAGTGTGATCCGCTGGCGCGATTCGCAAATTTAATTCGCAGGTGTGGTTCGCGGGTTCGGTTTGCGGGTACGATTCCCAGCTGCGATTCGCGGGTGTTATTAATAATTGTGAATATTGTACAGAACAAAGTAAAAAGATGAAAAATTAAAAATTTCATGAGAGTGAAGTAAAATTTATGTAATTGATAATATACTGAACTACAGGCATAGATAATCGCGGGTGCTATTTGCAAGTTAAATTCGCAGGTGTGGTTCGCGGGAGCGGTTCGCGGGTGCCTGTACGCAGGTGCGGTTCGCGGGTGCGGTTTGCAGGTACGGTTCGCGGATATTGTCCGCAGGTATTGTTCGCGGGTGCGGTTCGCGGGTGCGGTTCGCGGGTGCGGTTTGCAGGTACGGTTCGCGGATATTGTCCGCAGGTATTGTTCGCGGGTGCGAATCGCAGGTGCGATTCGCGGGCGCTATCAATTTTTTTATTCATTGTACAGAACAATGTGACAGAGATGAAAAATTAAAAATTTCATGAGAGTAGAGTGAGAATTATAGATCTTATAATATACTGATTCTGCCATTAATCCCACAATAAATTGCTCACGTTTTCTGCAGACGCAAGAGACAGGATATTTTTTTTAAAAATGATTATCGATGTGATTTTTCAATCTAAAGTGTGATTTGCAGGCGCGATTTGCAGGTGTAATTCGCAGGTGTGGTTCGCTGGTGCGGTTCGCAGGTGCAGTTCGCAGGTGCGGTTCGCAGGTGCGGTTCGCAGGTGCGGTTCGCAGGTGCGGTTCGCAAGTGCGGTTCGCAGGTGCGGTTCGCGGGTATTGATCGCGGGTGCGGTTCGCGGATATTGTTCGCAGTTACGGTTCTCGGGTGCGGTTCGCTGGAGCCGGTTGAGGGTGCGGTTCGTGGGTATGGTTCGCGGGTGCTGTTCACGGGTTCGGATCGCGGGAGCTGTTCACAGCTGCGATTCGCGGGCGCTATTAATAATTGTAAATATTTTACAGAGCAAAGTAACAGAGATGAAAAATTAAAAATTTCATGAGAGTAAAGTGAGAATTATATATCTTATAATATACTCAACTTCACGCGTAGATAATCAAATTTTCATAGAGTTCTTAGATAGATTCTTCCATTAATCCCATAATAGATTGCTCACGTTTTCTGCAGACGCAAGAGACAGCATAATTTTTTTCAAATGATTATTGATGTTATTTTCGAATCTCAAGTGTGATTTGCGGGCGCGATTCGCGGGATCGTTTCGCAGGTGCGGTTCACATGTGCGATTCGCGGGCGCTATTAATAATTGTAAATATGGTACAGATTAATGTAACAGAGATGAAAAATTAAAAATTTCATGAGAGTGTAGTAAGATTCATAAAATTTATAATATACTGAACTACAGGCATAGAAAATCAAATTTTCATAGAGTTCTTAGATAGCTTCTTCCATTAATCACTCTAAAAATTGGTCACGTATTCTGCAGTTGCAAGAGACAGAATAATTTTTTGATTTTGAAAATTAAGTATTGATGTTATAAGTCATTTGCGGATGCGATTCGCGGGTGCTATTAATAATTTTAAATATTGTACTGAACAATGTAACAGAGGTTAAATTGGCATGTGTAATTCGCAGGTGCCTGTTCGCAGGTTCGGTTCGCGGGTGCGGTTCGCATTTACAATTAATAATTGTAAATTTTGTATAGAACAATGTATCAGAGATGAGATGAAAAATTAAAAATTTCATGAGAGTGAAGTGAGAATCATAAGATTTATAATATACTGAACTACAGATATAGATAATCAAATTTTCATAGAGTTCTTAGATAGATTCTGCCATTAATCCCACAATAAATTGCTCACGTTTTCTGCAGACGCAAGAGACAGGATAATTTTTTTTTAAATGATTATCGATGTGATTTTCCAATCTAAAGTGTGATTAGCAGGCGCGATTCGCAAGTGTAATTCGCAGGTGAGGTTCGCGGGTATTGATCGCGGGTGCGGGTCGCGGATATTGTTCGCAGTTACGGTTCTCGGGTGCGGTTCACAGCTGCGATTCGCGGGCGCTATTAGTAATTGTAAATATTTTACAGAACAAAGTAACAGAGATGAAAAATTAAAAATTTCATGAGAGTAAAGTGAGAGTTATAAATCTTATAATATACTCAACTTCACGCATAGAGTTCTTAGATAGATTCTTCCATTAATCCCATAATAGATTGCTCACGTTTTCTGCAGACGCAAGAGACAGCATAATTTTTTTTCAAATGGTTATTGATGTTATTTTCGAATCTCAAGTGTGATTTGCGGGCGCGATTCGCGGGATCGTTTCGCGGGTGCGGTTCACTTGTGCGATTTGTGGGCGCTATTAATTATTATAATTATTGTACATAACTATGTTACTGAGATGAAAAATTAAAAATTTCATGAGAGTGACATGAGAATCATAAAATTTATAGTATACTGAACTACAGGCATAGATTATCAAATATTCATAGAGTTCTTAGTTAGCTTCTTCCATTAATCCCACAATAAATTAATCACGTTTTCGACAGATGCAAGAAACAGGATAATTTTTTTTTAGAGATCATTGATGTTATTTTTCATTTTCAAGTGTGATTCGCACGCGCGATTGGCAAGTGTAATTCGCAGGTGCCTGTTCGCAGGTTCGGTTCGCGGATGCAGTTCGCAGGTGCGGTTCACAGGTGCGATTTGCGTACGCTATTAATAATTGTAAATTTTTTACAGAACAATGTATCATAGATGAGATGAAAAATTAAGAATATAATGAGAGTGAAGTAAGATTCTTAAACTTAGGCATAGATAATCAAATTTTCATAGAGTTCTCAGTTAGCTTCTTCCATTGATCCCACAATAAATTGCTCACGTTTTCTTCAGAAATAAGAGACAGGATAATTTTTCTTATTAGAAAATTGATTATTGATCTTATTTGCCATTCACAAGTGTGATTCGCGGGCGCGATTCGTAAGTGTAATTCGAAGGTGTGGTTCGCGAGTATTGTTCGCGGGTGCGGTTCGCGAAAGCGGTTCGCGGGAGTGATTTGCGAGTACGTCTCGCGGTTTCGGTTCGCGGGTGCGGTTAGCGGCTGCTGTTCGTAATTACGGTTCGCGGGTGAGGTTCACAGGTGCGATTCGTAGGCGATATTATTATTTGTAAATTTTGTACAGAACAATGTAATAGAGATGAAAAATTAAAAATTTCATGAGAGTGAACTAAGATTCATAAAATTCATAATATACTGAACAACAGGCATAGATAATCAAATTTTCATAGGGTTCTTAGATTGCTTCTTCCATTAATCCCACATCAAATTGCTCACGTTTTCTGCAGACGTAAGAGACAAGATAATATTTCTTTCTTGCAAAATGAATATTGAAGTTATTTGCCATTCTCAAGTGTGATTCTAGGGCGCGATTCGCAAGTGTAATTCGAAGGTGTGGTTCGCGAAAGCGGTTCGCGTGAGTGATTCGCGAGTACGTCTCGCGGGTTCGGTTCGCGGGTTCGGTTCGCGGGTGCGGTTAGCGGCTGCTGTTCGTAAATACGGTTCGCGGGTGAGGTTCACAGGTGCGATTCGTAGGCGATATTATTAATTGTAAATTTTGTACAGAACAATGTAATAGAGATGAAAAATTAAAAATTTCATGAGAGTGAAGTAAGATTCATAAAATTTATAATATACTGAACTTAAGGCATAGATATTCATATTTTCATGGAGTTCATAGATAGCTTCTTACATTAATCACACAATAAATTGCTCACGTTTTCTGCAGACGTAAGAGACAGGATAATATTTCTTTGTTGCAAAATAATTATTGAAGTTATTTGCCATTCTCAAGTGTGATTGGCGGGCGCGATTCACAAGTGTAATTCGAAGGTGTGGTTCGCCGGTGCGGTTCGCGATAGCGGTTCGCTGGAGTGAGTCGCGAGTACGTCTCGCGGGTTCGGTTCGCGGGTGCGGTTAGCGGCTGCTGTTCGTAATTACGGTTCGCGGGTGCGGTTCGCAGGTGAGGTTCACAGGTGCGATTCGTAGGCGATATTATTAATTGTAAAATTTGTACAGAACAATGTAATAGAGATGAAAAATTAAAAATTTCATGAGAGGGAAGTAAGATTCATAAAATTTATAATATACTGAACTTAAGGCATAGATATTCATATTTTCATAGAGTTCTTAGATAGCTTCTTCCATTAATCCCACAATAAATTGCTCACGTTTTCTGCAGACGTAAGAGGCAGGATAATATTTCTTTGTTGCAAAATGATTATTGAAGTTATTCGCCATTTTCAAGTGTGCTACGCAGGCGCGATTCGCAAGTGTAATTCGCAGGTGTGGTTCGCGAGTATTGTTCGCGGGTGCAGTTCGCTTCTGCGGTTCGCAATTACGGTTCGCAGGTGCGGTTCACAGGTGCGATTCGCGGGTGCTTTAATAATTTTGAATATTGTACAGATCAATATAACAGATGAGAAAAATTAGAAATTTCATGAGAGTAAAGTGAGGATCACAAAATTTTTAATATACTGAACTTCAGGCATAGATAATCGAATTTTCATAGAGTTCTTAGATAGGTTCTTCCATTAATTCCACAATAAATTGCGTCTTCTGCTTACGCAAGAAACAGGATAATTTTTTTTTTGAAAAATGATTATTGATGTTATTTCATATTCTCAAGTGTGATTCGCGGGCGCCGTTCGCAAGCATAATTCGCGAGTGTGGTTTGCAGGTGCGGTTCGCGGGTATTGTTCGCGGGAGTGATTCGCGAGTACGTCTCGTGGGTGCGGTTCGCAGATGCTGTTCGCAATTACGGTTCTCGGGTGCGGTTCGCAGGTGCGATTCGCCGAAGCTATTATTAATTTTGAATTGTTCAGAACAATGTAACAGAGATGAAAAATTAAAAACATTGTTTGCGGGAGCGGTTCGCGGTTATTGTTCGCGGGTGGGTCGCCGGTTCTCCTGTGCGGTTCGCTGGAGCCGGTTGTGGGTGCACTTCGTGGTTACGGTTCGTGGGTGCGATTCACGGATTCGGATCGCGGGTGCTGTTCGCTGGAGCTGGTCGTGGGTGCGGTTCGCTGGATTGGTTCGCGGGTGCGGTTCACAGGTGCGATTCGCGGGCGCTATTAACAATTGCAAATTTTGTACAGAACAATGTAACAGAGATGACAAATTAAATATATCAAGAAAGTGAAGTGAGAATAATAAACTTTTTAATGTACTGATTTTCAGGCATAGATAATCAAATTTTCATAGAGTTCTAAGATAGGTTCTTCCATTAATTCCACAATAAATTGCTCACGTCTTCTGCTTACGCAAGAAGCAGGATAATTTTTTTTTGAAAAATGATTATTGATATTATTTTCCATTCTCAAGTATGATTCGCGGGCGCCATTCGCAAGCATAATTCGCAAGTGTGGTTTGCAGGTGCGGTTCGCGGGTATTATTTGCGGGTGCGGTTCGCGAAAGCGGTTCGCGGCAGTGATTCGCGAGTTCGTCTCGTGGGTGCGGTTCGCAGGTGCGGTTCACAGATGCGATTCGTAGGCGCTATTAATAATTGTAAATTTTGTACAGAACAATGTATCAGAGATGAAAAATTAAAAATTCAATGAGAGTAAAGTGAGAATCATAAAATTTATAATATACTGAACTACAGGCATAGATATTCAAATTTTCATCGAGTTCTTAGATAGCTTCTTCCATTAATCACTCTAAAAATTGGTAACGTTTTCTGCAGTTGCAAGAGACAGAATAATTTTTCGATTTTGAGAAATAAGTATTGATGTTAATAGTCATTCGCAGATGCGATTCACAGGTGCTATTAATAATTGTAAATATTGTACAGAACAAAGTAACAGAGATGAAAAATTAAAAATTTCATGAGGGTAAAGCAAGATTCATAAAATTTACAATATACTGAAATACAGACATATATAATCAAATTTTTTCAAATGATTATTGATGTTATTTGCATTCTCAAGTGTGATTCGCGGGCGCGAATTCGAAGGTGTGGTTCGCGGGAGTGGTTCGCGAGTATTGTTCGCGGGTGCGGTTCGCGGGTATTGTTCGCAGGTACGGTTATCGGATGCGGTTTGCGGGTGCAGTTCACGGGTTCGGATCGCAGGAGCTGTTCGCTGGAGCTGGTCGTGGGTGCGGTTCGCGGGATCGGTTCACGGGTGCGGTTCACAGGTGCGATTCGCGGGCGCTATTAATAATTATAATATTGTACAGTACAAAGTAACAGAGATGAAAAATGAAAAATTAAAAATTTCATGAGAGTGAAGTAATATTCAAAAAATTTATAACATACTGAACTACAGGCATAGATAATCAAATTTTCATAGAGTTCTTAGATAGCTTATTCCGTCAATCCCACAATAAATTAATCACGTTTTCTGCAGACGCAAGAAACAGATAAATTTTTTTTTAAATGATTATTGATGTTAATTTTCATTCTGTGTGCGGTTCGCAGGTGCGGTTCACAAGTTCGATTCGCGGACGCTATTAATAATTGTAAATTTTGTACAGAACAATGTATCGGAGATGAAAAATTGAAAATTTAATGAGAGTGACATAAGATTCATATTATTTATAATATACTGAACTACAGTCATATATAATCAAATTTTCAGAATTCTTAGATAGACTCTTCCATTAATCCCACAATAAATTGCACTCGTTTTCTGCAGACGCAAGAGACAGGATAATTTTGTTTTTTAAATGATTATTGATGTTATTTTAAAGTCTCAAGTGTGATTTGCGGGCGCGATTCGCAAGTATAATTTGCAGTTGTTGTTCGAAGGTGCGGTTCGCAGGTGCGGTTCGCGGGTATTGTTCGCGAGTATTGTTCGCGGGTGCGGTTCGCAGGTATTGTTCGCAGGTACGGTTCTCGGGTGCGGTTCGCGGGTGCGGTTCACGGGTTCGGATCGCAGGTGCTGTTTGCTGGAGCTGATCGTGGGTGCGGTTCGCGGGATCAGTTCGCGGGATCGGTTCGCGGGTGCGGTTCACAGGTGCGATTCACGGGCGCTATTAATAATTGTAAATATTGTACAGTACAAAGTAACAGAGATGAAAAATGAAAAATTAAAAATTTCATGAGAGTGAAGTAATATTTTCGTAGAGTTCTTAGATAGCTTCCTCCATTAATCCCACAATAAATTAATCACGTTTTCTGCAGGCGCAAGAAACAGGATAATTTTTTTTTAAATGATTATTTATATAACCCATTCTCAAGTGTGATTCGCGTGCGCGATTCGCAAGTGTAATTCGCAGGTGTGGTCCGCGGTTACCGTTCGCGAGTGTAGTTTGCATGTGCGGTTCACAGGTGCTATTCGCGGGCGCTAATAATAATTCTAAATAGTGTACAGAACAATGTAACAGAGATGAAAAATAAGAAATTTCATGAGAGTAAGATGAGAATCATATAATTTATAATATACTGAACTACAGGCATAGATAATCAAATTCTCATAGAGTTCTTAGATAGCTTCTTCCATTAATCCCACAATAAATTGCTCACGTTTTCAGCAGACCCGAGGAACAGGATAATTTTTTTTTAATTATTATTGATGTTATTTTTCATTCTCAAGGGTGATTCACAGACGCGATTGGCAAGTGTAATTCGCAGGTTCGGTTCGCAGGTGCGGTTCGCAGGTGCGGTTCGAAGGAGCGGTTCGCAGGTGCGGTTCACAGAAGGGATTCGCGGACGCTATTATTAATTGTAAATTTTGTACAGAACAATGTAACAGAGATGAAAAATAAAAAATTTCATGAGAGTGAGATAAGAATCATATAATTTATAATATACTGAACTACAGGCATAGATAATCAAATTCTCATAGAGTTCTTAGATAGCTTCTTCCATTAATCCCACAATAAATTAATCACGTTTTCTGTAGACGCTAGAAACAGGATAATTTTTTTTAAAAATGAATATTGATATAACCCATTCTCAAGTGTAATTCGCGGGCGCGATTCGCAAGTGTAATTCGCAGGTGTGGTCCGCGGTTAGAGTTCGCGAGTGCAGTTTCATGTGCATGTACGGTTCACAGATGCTATTCGCGGGCACTATTAATAATTCTAAATAGTATACAGAACAATGTAACAGAGATGAACAATTAAAAATTTAATGAGAGAGAATTAAGATTCATATAATTTATAATATACTGATCTACAGGCATAGATAATCAAATTTTCATAGAGTTCTTAGATAGCTTCTTCCATCAATCCCACAATAAATTGCTCACGTTTTCTGCCGACGTAAGAGACAGGATAATATTTCTTTCTTGCAGAATGATTAATGAAGTTATTTGCCAATTTCAAGTGTGATTCGCGGACGCGATTCGCAGGTGTGATTCGAAGGTGTGGTTCGCGGGTGTGGTTCGCAAGTATTGTTTGTTGGAGTGGTTCGCGGGAGTGATACGCGAGTATTGTTCGCGGGTGTGGTCAGGGGCTACGGTTCGCGAGTGCAGTTAGCATGTGCGGTTCACAGGTGCTATTCGCGGGCACTATTAATAATTCTAAACAGTGTACAGAACAATGTAACAGAGATGAACAATTGAAAATTTAATAGGAGAGAATTAAGATTCATATAATTTAGGATATAATTATCTACAGGCATAGATTATCAAATTCTCATAGAGTTCTTAGATAGCTTCTTCCATTAATCCCACATTAAATTAATCACGTTTCATGCAGACGCAAGAAATAGGATGATTTTTTGTTTAAATGATTATTGATGTTATTTTCCATTCTTAAGTGTGAAACGCGGCCTCGATTCGCAAGTGTAATTCGCAGGTGTGGTCCGCGGTTACGGTTCGCGAGTGCAGTTTGCATGTGCGGTTCACAGATGCTATTCGCGGGCACTATTAATAATTCTAAATAGTATACAGAACAATGTAACAGAGATGAACAATTAAAAATTTAAAGAGAGAGAATTAAGGTTCATATAATTTATAATATACTGATTTACAGGCATAGATAATCAAATTTTCATAGAGTTCTTAGATAGCTTCTTCCATTAATCCCACAATAAATGGCTCACGTTCTCTGCAGACGCAAGAAACATGATAATTTTCTTAATGATTATTGATGTTATTTTTCATTGTCAAGTGTGATTCGCCGGCTTGATTGACAAGTGTAATTCGCAGGTTCGGTTCGCGGTTGCGGTTCGCAGGTGCGGTAAACAGGTGCGATTGGCGGACGCTATTATTAATTGTAAAATTTGAACAGAACAATGTATCAGAGATGAAAAATTAAAAATTTAATGAGAGTGAATGAAGATTCATATAATTTATAATATACTGAACTACAAGCATAGAAAATCAAATTTTCATAGAGTTCTTAGATAGCTTTTTCCATTAATCCCACCATAAATTGCTTACGTTTTCTGCAGACGCAAGAAACAGGATAATGTTTTCTTAATGATTATTGATGTTATTTTTCATTGTCAAGTGTGATTCGCAGGCGCGATTCGCAAGTGTAACTCGAAGGTGTGGTTCGCGGTTGTGGTTCGCGAGTATTGTTCGCGGGTATTGTACGCGGGTGTTTTCCGTTGTTACGGTTCGCGAGTGCAGTTTGCATGTGCGGTTTACAGGTGCTATTCGCGGGCGCTATTAATAATTCTAAATAATGTACAGAAAAATGTAACAGAGATAAAAAATTAAAAATTTTATGAGAGTGAGGTGAGAATCATAAAATTTATAATATACTGAACTACAGGCATAGATAAACAAATTTTCCTAGAGTTCTTAGACAGCTTCTTCCATTAATCCAATATTAAAGAGCTCACGTTTTCTGCAGCGTAAGAGACAGGATAATATTTCTCTCTTGCAAAATGATTATTGAAGTTATTTGCGTTCTCAAGTGTGATTTGCGGGCGCGATTCGCAATTGTAACTCGAAGGTGTGGTTCGCGGTTGTGGGTCGCGGGTGTGGTTCGCGGGTGTGGTTCGCGAAAGCGTTTCGCTGGATTGATTCGCGAGTACATCCCGCGGGTGCGGTTCGCAGGTGTGGTTCACAGGTGCGATTCGCGGACGCTATTGATAATTGTAAAATTTGTAGAGAACAATGTTTCAGAGATGAAAAATTAATAATTTAATGAGATTGAATTAAGATTCATATAATTTATAATATACTGAACTACGGGCATAGATAATCAAATTTTCATAGAGTTCTTAGATAGCTTCTACCATTAATCCCACAATAAATTAATCACGTTTTCTGCAGACGCAAGAAACAGGATATTTTTTTTTATGATTATTGATGTTATTTGCCATTCTCAAGTGTGATTAGCGGGCGCGATTCGCAAGTGTAAATCGCAGGTGTGGTTTGCGGGTGCGGTTCGCGGTTAATTTTCGCGGGTTTGGGCCGCGGTTACGGTTCGCGATTGCAGTTTGCATGTTCGGTTCACAGGTGCTATTCGCGGGCGTTAATAATAATTCTAAATAGTGTACAGAATAATGTAACAGAGATGAACAATTGAAAATTTAATGAGAGAGAATTAAGATTCATATAATTAATAATATACGGATCTAAGGCATAGATAATCAAATTCTCATAGAGTTCTTAAATAGATTCTTTCATGAATCCCACAATAAATTGATCACGTTTTCTGCGGACGTAAGAGACAGGATAATATTTCTTTCTTGCAAAATGATTTATAAAGTTATTTGCCAATCTCAAGTGTGATTCGCGGGCGCGATACGCAAGTGTAATTCGAAGGTGTGGTTCGCGGGTGTGGTTCGCGAGTATTCTTAGCTGGTGCGGTTCGCGAGAGCGGTTCGCGGGAGTGATACGCGAGTATCGTTCGCGGGTGTGGTTAGTGGTTACTGTTCGCGAGTGCTGTTTGCATGTGCGGTTCACAGGTGCTATTCGCGGGCACTATTAATAATTCTAAATAGTGTACAGAACAATGTAACAGAGATGAACAATTGAAAATTTAATGAGAGAGAATTAGGATTCATATAATTTATAATATACTGATCTACAGGCATAGATGATCAAATTCTCATAGAGTTCTTAGATAGCTTCTTCCATTGATCCCACAATAAATTGCTCACGTTATCTGCAGACGCGAGAAACAGGATAATTTTTTTTTAATGATTATTGATGTTATTTTTCATTCTCAAGTGTGATTCGCAGGCGCGATTGGCAAAAGTAATTCGCAGATTCGGTTCACGGGTGCGGTTCGCAGGTGCGGTTCGCAGGTGCGGTTCGCAGGTGCGGTTCGCAGGTGCAGTTCGCAGGTGCGGTTCGCAGGTGCGGTTCGCAGGTGCGGTTCGCAGGTGCGGTTCGCAGGTGCGGTTCGCAGGTGCGGTTCGCAGGTGCGGTTCACAGGAGCGATTCGCGAACGCTATTAAAAATTGTGAATTTTGCACAGAACAATGTATCAGAGATGAAAAATTGAAAATTTAATGAGAGTGAATTAAGATTCATATTATTCAAATTTTCATAGAGTTCTTAGATAGCTTCTTCCATTAATCCCACAATAAATTAATAACGTCTTCTGCAGACGCAAGAAACAGGATTTTTTTTTAAATGATTATTGATATAAACCATTCTCAAGTGTGATTCGCTGGCGCGATTCGCAAGTGTAATTCGCAGGTGTGTTCCGCGGTTACAGTTCGCGAGTGCAGTTTGCATGTGCGGTTAACAGGTGCTATTCGCGGGCGCTAATAATAATTCTTAATAGTGTAAAGAACAATGTAACAGAGATGAAAAATGAAAAATTTCATGAGAGTGAGATGAGAATCATATAATTTATAATATACTGAACTACAGGCATAGATAATCAAATTTTCATAGAGTTCTTAGATAGCTTCTTCCATTAATCCCTCAATTAATTGCTCACGTTTTCTGCAGACGTAAGAGACAGGCTAATTTTTGTTTTGAAAAATGATTATTAATGTTATTAGCCATTCTCACGTGTGATTCGCGGGTGCGAATCGCAAGTGTAATTCGAAGGTGTGGGTATGTATTGTTAGCGGGTGCAGTTCGCGGGTGCGGTTCGCGGGTATTGTTCGCGGTTGTGGTTCGCGGGAGGGGTTAGCGGTCATTGTTCGCGGGTGTGGTTCGCGGATATTGTTTGCGGGTATTGTTCGCAGGTACGGTTCTCCTGTGCGGTTTGCTGGAGCCGGTTGTGGGTGCGGTTCGTGGTTACGATTCGCGGTTGCGGTTCACGGGATCGGCTCGCGGGTGCTGATCGCTGGAGCTGTTCGTGGGTGCGGTTCGCGGGACCGATTACGGTTCGCGAGTGCAGTATGCATGTGCGGTTCACAGATGCTGTTCGCGGGCACTATTAATAATTCTAACTAGTATACAGAACAATGTAACAGAGATGAACAATTGAAAATTTAATGAAGAGAATTAAGATTCATATAATTTATAATATACTGAACTACAGGCATAGATAATCAAATGTTCATAGAGTTCTTAGATAGCTTCTTCCATTAATCCCACGATAAATTAATCACGTTCTCTGCAGACGCAAGAAACAGGATATTTTTTTTTAGAATGATTATTGATGTTATTTGCCATTCTCAAGTGTGATTAGCTGGCGCGATTCGCAAGTGTAATTCGCAGGTGTGGTTTGCGGGTGCGGTTCGCGGTTAATTTTCGCGGGTGCGGTTCGCGGGTATTGTTTGCGGGTGTGGTCAGCGGTTACGGTTCGCGAGTGCAGTTTGCATGTGCGGTTCACAGGTGCTATTCGCGGGCACTATTAATAATTCTAAATAGTGTACAGAACAATGTAACAGAGATGAAAAATTGAAAATTTAATGAGAGTGAATTAAGATTCATATAATTTATAATATACTGAACTACAGGCAAAGATAATCAAATTTTCATAGAGTTCTTAGATAGCTTCTTCCATTAATCCCACAATAAATTAATCACGTTTTCTGCAGACGCAAGAAACAGGATATTTTTTTTAAATGATTATTGATGTTATTTGCCATTCTCAAGTGTGATTCGCGGGCGCGATTCGCAAGTGTAATTCGCAGGTGTGGTTTGCGGGTGCGGTTCGCGGTTAATTTTCGCGGGTGCGGTTCGCGGGTATTGTTCGCGGGTGTGGTCCGCGGTTACGGTTCGCGAGTGCAGTTTGCATGTGCGGTTCACAGGTGCTATTCGCGGGCACTATTAATAATTCTAAATAGTGTACAGAGCAATGTAACAGAGATGAAAAATTAAAAATTTCATGAGAGTGAGGTGAGAATCATAAAATTTATAATATACTGAACTACAGGCATAGATAATCAAATTTTCATAGAGTTCTTAGATAGCTTCTTTCATCAATCCCACAATAAATTGCTCACGTTTTCTGCAGACGTAAGAGACAGGATAATATTTCTTTCTTGCAAAATGATTAATGAAGTTATTTGCCAATCTCAAGTGTGATTCGCGGGCGCGATTCGCAAGTGTAATTCGAAGGTGTGGTTCGCGGGTGTGGTTCGCGAGTATTCTTTGCGGGTGCGGTTCGCGAAAGCGGTTCGCGGGAGTGATACGCGAGTATGATACGCGAGTTATGGTTCGCGAGTGCAGTTTGCATGTGCGGTTCACAGGTGCTATTCGCGGGCACTATTAATAATTCTAAATAGTGTACAGAACAATGTAACAGAGATGAACAATTAAAAATTTAATGAGAGAGAATTAAGATTCATATAATTTATAATATACTGATCTACAGGCATAGATAATCAAATTTTCATAGAGTTCTTAGATAGCTTCTTCCATTAATCCCACAATAAATTGCTCACGTTTTCTGCAGACGCAAGAAACAGGATATTTTTTTAAATGATTATTGATG
The DNA here is from genome assembly GCA_013387265.2 of Cryptolaemus montrouzieri. Lineage (NCBI taxonomy): Eukaryota > Metazoa > Arthropoda > Insecta > Coleoptera > Coccinellidae > Cryptolaemus > Cryptolaemus montrouzieri. Next base: position 39,808,926 of record JABFTP020000124.1, on the reverse strand, counting down.
TTATTTGCCATTCTCAAGTGTGATTCGCGGGCGCGATTCGCAAGTGTAATTCGCAGGTGTGGTTCACGGGTGCGGTTCGATTGCAGGTGCGGTTCACAGGAGCGATTCGCGGACGCTATTAAAAATTGTGAATTTTGTACAGAACAATGTATCAGAAATGAAAAATTGAAAATTGAATGAGAGTGAATTAAGACTCATATTATTTATAATAAACTGAACTACAGGCATAGATAATCAAATTTTCATAGAGTTCTTAGATAGCTTCTTCCATTAATCCCACAATAAATTGCTCACGTTTTCTGCAGACGCAAGAGACAGGATAATTTTTTTTTGAAAAATGATTAATGATGTTATTTGCCATTCTCAAGTGTGATTCGCGGGCGCGATTCGCAAGTGTAATTCGAAGGTGTGGTTCGCGGGTGTGGTTCGCGGGTGTGGTTCGCGGGTGTGGTTCGCGAGTATTCTTAGCTGGTGCGGTTCGCGAGAGCGGTTCGCGGGAGTGATACGCGAGTATCGTTCGCGGGTGTGGTCAGCGGTTACGGTTCGCGAGTGCAGTTTGCATGTGCGGTTCACAGGTGCTATTCGCGGGCACTATTAATAATTCTAAATAGTGTACAGAACAATGTAACAGAGATGAACAATTGAAAATTTAATGAGAGAGAATTAAGATTCATATAATTTATAATATACTGATCTACAGGCATAGATAATCAAATTCTCATAGAGTTCTTAGATAGCTTCTTCCATTGATCCCACAATAAATTGCTCACGTTTTCTGCAGACGCGAGAAACAGGATATTTTTTTTAATGATTATTGATGTTATTTTTCATTCTCAAGTGTGATTCGCAGGCGCGATTGGCAAGTGTAATTCGCAGGTTCGGTTCACGGGTGCGGTTCGCAGGTGCGGTTCGCAGGTGCGGTTCGCAGGTGCAGTTCGCAGGTGCGGTTCGCAGGTGCGGTTCGCAGGTGCGGTTCACAGGAGCGATTCGCGGACGCTATTAAAAATTGTGAATTTTGTACAGAACAATGTATCAGAGATGAGAAATTGAAAATTTAATGAGAGTGAATTAAGACTCATATTATTTAAAATAAACTGAACTACAGGCATAGATAATCAAATTTTCATAGAGTTCTTAGATAGCTTCTTCCATTAATCCCACAATAAATTAATAACGTTTTCTGCAGACGCAAGAAACAGGATTTTTTAAATGATTATTGATATAAACCATTCTCAAGTGTGATTCGCGGGCGCGATTCGCAAGTGTAATTCGCAGGTGTGTTCCGCGGTTACAGTTCGCGAGTGCAGTTTGCATGTGCGGTTCACAGGTGCTATTCGCGGGCGCTATTAATAATTCTAAATAGTGTACAGAGCAATGTAACAGAGATGAAAAATTAAAATTTTCAAGAGAGTGATGTGAGAATCATAAAATTTATAATATACTGAACTACAGGCATAGATAATCAAATTTACATAGAGTTCTTAAATAGATTCTTTCATGAATCCCACAATGAATTGATCACGTTTTCTGCGGACGTAAGAGACAGGATAATATTTCTTTCTTGCAAAATGATTAATGAAGTTATTTGCCAATCTCAAGTGTGATTCGCGGGCGCGATTCGCAAGTGTAATTCGAAGGTGTGGTTCGCGGGTGTGGTTCGCGAGTATTCTTAGCTGGTGCGGTTCGCGAGAGCGGTTCGCGGGTGTGATACGCGAGTATCGTTCGCGGGTGTGGTCAGCGGTTACGGTTCGCGAATGCAGTTTGCATGTGCGGTTCACAGGTGCTATTCGCGGGCACTATTAATAATTCTAACTAGTATACAGAACAATGTAACAGAGATGAACAATTGAAAATTTAATGAAGAGAATTAAGATTCATATAATTTATAATATACTGAACTACAGGCATAGATAATCAAATGTTCATAGAGTTCTTAGATAGCTTCTTCCATTAATCCCACGATAAATTAATCACGTTCTCTGCAGACGCAAGAAACAGGATATTTTTTTTTAGAATGATTATTGATGTTATTTGCCATTCTCAAGTGTGATTAGCTGGCGCGATTCGCAAGTGTAATTCGCAGGTGTGGTTTGCGGGTGCGGTTCGCGGTTAATTTTCGCGGGTGCGGTTCGCGGGTATTGTTTGCGGGTGTGGTCAGCGGTTACGGTTCGCGAGTGCAGTTTGCATGTGCGGTTCACAGGTGCTATTCGCGGGCACTATTAATAATTCTAAATAGTGTACAGAACAATGTAACAGAGATGAACAATTGAAAATTTAATGAAGCGAATTAAGATTCATATAATTTATAATATACTGAACTACAGGCAAAGATAATCAAATGTTCATAGAGTTCTTAGATAGCTTCTTCCATTAATCCCACGATAAATTAATCACGTTCTCTGCAGACGCAAGAAACAGGATATTTTTTTTTTAAATGATTATTGATGTTATTTGCCATTCTCAAGTGTGATTAGCTGGCGCGATTCGCAAGTGTAATTCGCAGGTGTGGTTTGCGGGTGCGGTTCGCGGTTAATTTTCGCGGGTGCGGTTCGCGGGTATTGTTTGCGGGTGTGGGCCGCGGTTACGGTTCGCGATTGCAGTTTTCATGTGCGGTTCACAGGTGCTATTCGCGGGCGCTATTAATAATTCTAAATAGTGTACAGAGCAATGTAACAGAGATGAAAAATTGAAATTTTCAAGAGACTGAGGTGAGAATCATAAAATTTATAATATACTGAACTACAGGCATAGATAATCAAATTTACATAGAGTTCTTAAATAGATTCTTTCATGAATCCAACAATAAATTGATCACGTTTTCTGCGGACGTAAGAGACAGGATAATATTTCTTTCTTGCAAAATGATTAATGAAGTTATTTGCCAATCTCAAGTGTGATTCGCGGGCGCGATTCGCAAGTGTAATTCGAAGGTGTGGTTCGCGGGTGTGGTTCACGAGTATTCTTAGCTGGTGCGGTTCGCGAGAGCGGTTCGCGGGAGTGATACGCGAGTATCGTTCGCGGGTGCAGTTTGCATATGCGGTTCACAGGTGCTATTCGCGGGCACTATTAATAATTCTAAATAGTGTACAGAACAATGTAACAGAGAAGAACAATTAGAAATTTAATGAGAGAGAATTAAGATTCATATAATTTATAATATACTGATCTACAGGCATAGATAATCAAATTCTCATAGAGTTCTTAGATAGCTTCTTCCATTGATCCCACAATAAATTGCTCACGTTTTCTGCAGACGCGAGAAACAGGATATTTTTTTTTAAATGATTATTGATGTTATTTGCCATTCTCAAGTGTGTTTAGCGGGCGCGATTCGCAAGTGTAATTCGCAGGTGTGGTTCACGGGTGCGGTTCACAGGTGCGGTTCACAGGAGCGATTCGCGGACGCTATTAAAAATTGTGAATTTTGTACAGAACAATGTATCAGAAATGAGAAATTGAAAATTGAATGAGAGTGAATTAAGACTCATATTATTTATAATAAACTGAACTACAGGCATAGATAATCAAATTTTCATAGAGTTCTTAGATAGCTTCTTCCATTAATCCCACAATAAATTGCTCACGTTTTCTGCAGACGCAAGAGACAGGATAATTTTTTCTTTGAAGAATGATTAATGATGTTATTTGTCATTCTCAAGTGTGATTCGCGGGCGCGATTCGCAAGTGTAATTCGAAGGTGTGGTTCGCAGGCGTGGTTCGCGGGTGTGGTTCGCGGGTGTGGTTCGCGAGTATTCTTAGCTGGTGCGGTTCGCGAGAGCGGTTCGCGGGAGTGATACGCGAGTATCGTTCGCGGGTGTGGTCAGCATTTACGGTTCGCGAGTGCAGTTTGCATGTGCGGTTCACAGGTGCTATTCGCGGGCACTATTAATAATTCTAAATAGTGTACAGAACAATGTAACAGAGATGAACAATTGAAAATTTAATGAGAGAGAATTAAGATTCATATAATTTATAATATACTGATCTACAGGCATAGATAATCGAATTCTCATAGAGTTCTTAGATAGCTTCTTCCATTGATCCCACAATAAATTGCTCACGTTTTCTGCAGACGCGAGAAACAGGATAATTTTTTTTTTAATGATTATTGATGTTATTTTTCATTCTCAAGTGTGATTCGCAGGCGCGATTGGCAAGTGTAATTCGCAGGTTCGGTTCACGGGTGCGGTTCGCAGGTGCGGTTCGCAGGTGCGGTTCGCAGGTGCAGTTCGCAGGTGCGGTTCGCAGGTGCGGTTCGCAGGTGCGGTTCACAGGAGCGATTCGCGGACGCTATTAAAAATTGTGAATTTTGTACAGAACAATGTATCAGAGATGAGAAATTGAAAATTTAATGAGAGTGAATTAAGACTCATATTATTTATCATAAACTGAACTACAGGCATAGATAATCAAATTTTCATAGAGTTCTTAGATAGCTTCTTCCATTAATCCCACAATAAATTAATAACGTTTTCTGCAGACGCAAGAAACGGGATTTTTTTTTAAATGATTATTGATATAAACCATTCTCAAGTGTGATTCGCGGGCGCGATTCGCAAGTGTAATTCGCAGGTGTGTTCCGCGGTTACAGTTCGCGAGTGCAGTTTGCATGTGCGGTTCACAGGTGCTATTCGCGGGCGCTATTAATAATTCTAAATAGTGTACAGAGCAATGTAACAGAGATGAAAAATTAAAATTTTCAAGAGAGTGATGTGAGAATCATAAAATTTATAATATACTGAACTACAGGCATAGATAAACAAATTTACATAGAGTTCTTAAATAGATTCTTTCATGAATCCCACAATGAATTGATCACGTTTTCTGCGGACGTAAGAGACAGGATAATATTTCTTTCTTGCAAAATGATTAATGAAGTTATTTGCCGATCTCAAGTGTGATTCGCGGGCGCGATTCGCAAGTGTAATTCGAAGGTGTGGTTCGCGGGTGTGGTTCGCGAGTATTCTTAGCTGGTGCGGTTCGCGAGAGCGGTTCGCGGGTGTGATACGCGAGTATCGTTCGCGGGTGTGGTCAGCGGTTACGGTTCGCGAATGCAGTTTGCATGTGCGGTTCACAGGTGCTATTCGCGGGCACTATTAATAATTCTAAATAGTGTACAGAACAATGTAACAGAGATGAACAATTGAAAATTTAATGAGAGAGAATTAAGATTCATATAATTTATAATATACTGATCTACAGGCATAGATAATCAAAGTTTCATAGAGTTCTTAGATAGCTTCTTCCATTAATCCCTCAATAAATTGCTCACGTTTTCTGCAGACGTAAGAGACAGGCTAATTTTCGTTTTGAAAAATGATTATTACTGTTATTAGCCATTCTCAAGTGTGATTCGCGGGCGCGATTCGCAAGTGTAGTTCGAAGGTGTGGGTATGTATTGTTAGCGGGTGCAGTTCGCGGGTGCGGTTTGCGGGTATTGTTCGCGGTTGTGGTTCGCGGGAGAGGTTAGCGGTCATTGTTCTCGGGTGCGGTTCGCGGTTATTGTTCACGGTTATTGTTCGCAGGTACGGTTTTCCTGTGCGGTTTGCTGGAGCCGGTTGTGGGTGCGGTTCGTGGTTACGATTCGCGGTTGCGGTTCACGGGATCGGCTCGCGCTTGCTGTTCGCTGGAGCTGTTCGTGGGTGCGGTTCGAGGGACCGGTTACGGTTCGCGAGTGCAGTGTGCATGTGCGGTTCACAGATGCTATTCGCGGGCACCATTAATAATTCTAACTAGTATACAGAACAATGTAACAGAGATGAACAATTAAAAATTTAATGAGTGAGAATTAAGATTCATATAATTTATAATATACTGAACTACAGGCATAGATAATCAAATTTACATAGAGTTCTTAAATAGATTCTTTCATGAATCCCACAATAAATTGATCACGTTTTCTGCGGACGTAAGAGACAGGATAATATTTCTTTCTTGCAAAATGAAAAATGAAGTTATTTGCCAATCTCAAGTGTGATTCGCGGGCGCGATTCGGAAGTGTAATTCGAAGGTGTGGTTCGCGGGTGTGGTTCGCGAGTATTCTTAGCTGGTGCGGTTCGCGAGAGCGGTTCGCGGGAGTGATACGCGAGTATCGTTCGCGAGTGTGGTCAGCGGTTACGGTTCGCGAGTGCAGTTTGCATGTGCGGTTCACAGGTGCTATTCGCGGGCACTATTAATAATACTAAATAGTGTACAGAACAATGTGACAGAGATGAACAATTGAAAATTTAATGAGAGAGAATTGAGATTCATATAATTAGTAAAATACTGATCTACAGGCATAGATAATCAAATTCTCATAGAGTTCTTAGATAGCTTCTTCCATTGATCCCACAATAAATTGCTCACGTTTTCTGCAGACGCGAGAAACAGGATAATTTGTTTTAATGATTATTGATGTTATTTTTCATTCTCAAGTGTGATTCGCAGGCGCGATTGGCAAGTGTGATTCGGAGGTTCGGTTCACGGGTGCGGTTCGCAGGTGCGGTTCACAGGAGCGATTCGCGAACGCTATTAAAAATTGTGAATTTTGCACAGAACAATGTATCAGAAATGAGAAATTGAAAATTTAATGAGAGTGAATTAAGACTCATATTATTTATAATAAACAGAACTACAGGCATAGATAATCAAATTTTCATAGAGTTCTTAGATAGCTTCTTCCATTAATCCCACAATAAATTGATAACATCTTCTGCAGACGCAAGAAACAGGATTTTTTTTAAATGGTTATTGATATAAACCATTCCCAAGTGTGATTCGCGGGCGCGATTCGCAAGTGTAATTTGCAGGTGTGTTCCGCGGTTACAGTTCGCGAGTGCAGTTTGCATGTGCGGTTAACAGGTGCTATTCGCGGGCGCTAATAATAATTCTAAATAGTATAAAGAACAATGTAACAGAGATGAAAAATGAAAAATTTCATGAGAGTGAGATGAGAATCATATAATTTATAATATACTGAACTACAGGCATAGATAATCAAATTTTCATAGAGTTCTTAGATAGCTTCTTCCATTAATCCCTCAATTAATTGCTCACGTTTTCTGCAGACGTAAGAGACAGGCTAATTTTTGTTTTGAAAAATGATTATTAATGTTATTAGCCATTCTCACGTGTGATTCGCGGGCGCGAATCGCAAGTGTAATTCGAAGGTGTGGGTATGTATTGTTAGCGGGTGCAGTACGCGGGTGCGGTTCGCGGGTATTGTTCGCGTTTGTGGTTCGCGGGAGGGGTTAGCGGTCACTGTTCGCGGGTGCGGTTCGCGGATATTGTTCGCGGGTATTGTTCGCAGGTACGGTTCTCCTGTGCGGTTTGCTGGAGCCGGTTGTGGGTGCGGTTCGTGGTTACGATTCGCGGTTGCGGTTCACGGGATCGGCTCGCGGGTGCTGTTCGCTGGAGCTGTTCGTGGGTGCGGTTCGCGGGACCGGTTACGGTTCGCGAGTGCAGTATGCATGTGCGGTTCACAGATGCTGTTCGCGGGCACTATTAATAATTCTAACTAGTATACAGAACAATGTAACAGAGATGAACAATTAAAAATTTAATGAGAGAGAATTAAGATTCATATAATTTATAATATACTGATCTACAGGCATAGATAATCAAATTTTCATAGAGTTCTTAGATAGCTTCTTCCATTTATCCCACACTAAATTGCTCACGTTTTCTGCAGACGCAAGAGACAGGATAATTTTTTCTTTGAAGAATGATTAATGATGTTATTTGTCATTCTCAAGTGTGATTCGCGGGCGCGATTCGCAAGTGTAATTCGAAGGTGTGGTTCGCGGGTGTGGTTCGCGAGTATTCTTAGCTGGTGCGGTTCGCGAGAGCGGTTCGCGGGAGTGATACGCGAGTATCGTTCGCGGGTGTGGTCAGCGGTTACGGTTCGCGAGTGCAGTTTGCATGTGCGGTTCACAGGTGCTATTCGCGGGCACTATTAATAATTCTAAATAGTGTACAGAACAATGTAACAGAGATGAACAATTGAAAATTTAATGAGAGAGAAATAAGATTCATATAATTTATAATATACTGAACTACAGGCATAGATAATCAAATGTTCATAGAGTTCTTAGATAGCTTCTTCCATTAATCCCACGATAAATTAATCACGTTCTCTGCAGACGCAAGAAACAGGATATATTTTTTTTAAATGATTATTGATGTTATTTGCCATTCTCAAGAGTGATTAGCTGGCGCGATTCGCAAGTGTAATTCGCAGGTGTGGTTTGCGGGTGCGGTTCGCGGTTAATTTTCGCGGGTGCGGTTCGCGGTTAATTTTCGCGGGTGCGGTTCGCGGGTATTGTTCGCGGGTGTGGGCCGCGGTTACGGTTCGCGATTGCAGTTTTCATGTGCGGTTCACAGGTGCTATTCGCGGGCGCTATTAATAATTCTGAATAGTGTACAGAGCAATGTAACAGAGATGAAAAATTAAAATTTTCAAGAGACTGAGGTGAGAATCATAAAATTTATAATATACTGAACTACAGGCATAGATAATCAAATTTACATAGAGTTCTTAAATAGATTCTTTCATGAATCCCACAATAAATTGATCACGTTTTCTGCGGACGTAAGAGACAGGATAATATTTCTTTCTTGCAAAATGATTAATGAAGTTATTTGCCAATCTCAAGTGTGATTCGCGGGCGCGATTCGCAAGTGTAATTCGAAGGTGCAATTCGCGAGAGCGGTTCGCGGGAGTGATACGCGAGTATCGTTCGCGGGTGTGGTCAGCGGTTACGGTTCGCGAGTGCAGTTTGCATGTGCGGTTCACAGGTGCTATTCTCGGGCACTATTAATAATTCTAAATAGTGTACAGAACAATGTAACAGAGATGAACAATTGAAAATTTAATGAGAGAGAATTAAGATTCATATAATTTATAATATACTGATCTACAGGCATAGATAATCAAATTCTCATAGAGTTCTTAGATAGCTTCTTCCATTGATCCCACAATAAATTGCTCACGTTTTCTGCAGACGCGAGAAACAGGATAATTTTTTTTTGAATGATTATTGATGTTATTTGCCATTCTCAAGTGTGTTTAGCGGGCGCGATTCGCAAGTGTAATTCGCAGGTGTGGTTCACGGGTGCGGTTCGCAGGTGCGGTTCACAGGAGCGATTCGCGGACGCTATTAAAAATTGTGAATTTTGTACAGAACAATGTATCAGAAATGAGAAATTGAAAATTGAATGAGAGTGAATTAAGACTCATATTATTTATAATAAACTGAACTACAGGCATAGATAATCAAATTTTTATAGAGTTCTTAGATAGCTTCTTCCATTGATCCCACAATAAATTGCTCACATTTTCTGCAGACGCGAGAAACAGGATAATTTTTTTTTAATGATTATTGATGTTATTTTTCATTCTCAAGTGTGATTCGCAGGCGCGATTGGCAAGTGTAATTCGCAGGTTCGGTTCACGGGTGCGGTTCGCAGGTGCTGTTCGCAGGTGCGGTTCGCAGGTGCGGTTCGCAGGTGCGGTTCGCAGGTGCGGTTCACAGGAGCGATTCGCGGACGCTATTAAAAATTGTGAATTTTGTACAGAACAATGAATCAGAGATGAGAAATTGAAAATTTAATGAGAGTGAATTAAGACTCATATTATTTATCATAAACTGAACTACAGGCATAGATAATCAAATTTTCATAGAGTTCTTAGATAGCTTCTTCCATTAATCCCACAATAAATTAATAATGTTTTCTGCAGACGCAAGAAACGGGATTTTTTTTTTAAATGATTATTGATATAAACCATTCTCAAGTGTGAATCGCGGGCGCGATTCGCAAGTGTAATTCGCAGGTGTGTTCCGCGGTTACAGTTCGCGAGTGCAGTTTGCATGTGCGGTTCACAGGTGCTATTCGCGGGCGCTATTAATAATTCTAAATAGTGTACAGAGCAATGTAACAGAGATTAAAAATTAAAATTTTCAAGAGAGTGAGGTGAGAATCATAAAATTTATAATATACTGAACTACAGGCATAGATAATCAAATTTACATAGAGTTCTTAAATAGATTCTTTCATGAATCCCACAATGAATTGATCACGTTTTCTGCGGACGTAAGAGACAGGATAATATTTCTTTCTTGCAAAATGATTAATGAAGTTATTTGCCAATCTCAAGTGTGATTCGCGGACGCGATTCGCAAGTGTAATTCGAAGGTGTGGTTCGCGGGTGTGGTTCGCGAGTATTCTTAGCTGGTGCGGTTCGCGAGAGCGGTTCGCGGGAGTGATACGCGAGTATCGTTCGCGGGTGTGGTCAGCGGTTACGGTTCGCGAGTGCAGTTTGCATGTGCGGATCACAGGTGCTATTCGCGGGCACTATTAATAATTCTAAATAGTGTACAGAACAATGTAACAGAGATGAACAATTGAAAATTTAATGAGAGAGAATTAAGATTCATATAATTTATAATATACTGACCTACAGGCATAGATAATCAATGTTTCATAGAGTTCTTAGATAGCTTCTTCCATTAATCCCTCAATAAATTGCTCACGTTTTCTGCAGACGTAAGAGACAGGCTAATTTTTGTTCTGAAAAATGATTATTACTGTTATTAGCCATTCTCAAGTGTGATTCGCGGGCGCGATTCGCAAGTGTAATTCGAAGGTGTGGGTATGTATTGTTAGCGGGTGCAGTTCGCGGGTGCGGTTTGCGGTTATTGTTCGCGGGTATTGTTCGCGGGTACAGTTCTCCTGTGTGGTTTGCTGGAGCCGGTTGTGGGTGCGGTTCGTGGTTACGATTCGCGGTTGCGGTTCACGGGATCGGCTCGCGCTTGCTGTTCGCTGGAGCTGTTCGTGGGCGCGGTTCGCGGGACCGGTTACGGTTCGCGAGTGCAGTATGCATGTGCGGTTCACAGATGCTATTCGCGGGCACCATTAATAATTCTAACTAGTATACAGAACAATGTTAGACAGAGATTAAAAATTAAAATTTTCAAGAGAGTGAGGTGAGAATCATAAAATTTATAATATACTGAACTACAGGCATAGATAATCAAATTTACATAGAGTTCTTAAATAGATTCTTTCATGAATCCCAATATAAATTGATCTCGTTTTCTGCGGACGTAAGGGACAGGATAATATTTCTTTCTTGCAAAATGATTAATGAAGTTATTTGCCAATCTCAAGTGTGATTCGCGGGCGCGATTCGCAAGTGTAATTCGAAGGTGTGGTTCGCGGGTGTGGTTCGCGAGTATTCTTAGCTGGTGCGGTTCGCGAGAGCGGTTCGCGGGAGTGATACGCGAGTATCGTTCGCGGGTGCAGTTTGCATATGCGGTTCACAGGTGCTATTCGCGGGCACTATTAATAATTCTAAATAGTGTACAGAACAATGTAACAGAGAAGAACAATTAAAAATTTAATGAGAGAGAATTAAGATTCATATAATTTATAATATACTGATCTACAGGCATAGATAATCAAAGTTTCATAGAGTTCTTAGATAGCTTCTTCCATTAATCCCACAATAAATGGCTCACGTTCTCTGCAGACGCAAGAAACAGGATAATTTTTTTAATGATTATTGATGTTATTTTTCATTGTCAAGTGTGATTCGCAGGCGCGATTGACAAGTGTAATTCGCAGGTTCGGTTCGCGGTTGCGGTTCGCAGGTGCGGTTCGCAGGTACGGTTGGCAGGTGCGGTAAACAGGTGCGATTGGCGGACGCTATTATTAATTGTAAAATTTGAACAGAACAATGTATCAGAGATGAAAAATTAAAAATTTAATGAGAGTGAATTAAGATTCATATAATTTATAATATACTGAACTACAGGCATAGATAATCAAATTTTCATAGAGTTCTTAGATAGCTTCTTCCATTAATCCAATATTAAATTGCTCACGTTTTCTGCAGACGTAAGAGACAGGATAATATTTCTTTCTTGCAAAATAATTATTGAAGTTATTGTGTTCTCAAGTGTGATATGCGGGCGCGATTCGCAAGTGTAACTCGAAGGTGTGGTTCGCGAGTGTGTTTCGCGAGAGAGGTTCGCGGGTGTGGTTCGCGGGTGTGGTTCGCGGGTGTGGTTCGCGGGTGTGGTTCGCGGGTGTGGTTCGCGGGTGTGGTTCGCGGGTGTGGTTCGCGGGTGTGGTTCGCGGGTGTGGTTCGCGGGTGTGGTTCGCGAGTATTGTTCGCGGGTTCGGTTCGCGAAAGCGGTTCGCTGGATTGATTCGCGAGTACATCCCGCGGGTGCGGTTCACAGGTGCGATTCGCGGACGCTATTAATAATTGTAAAATTTGTACAGAACAATGTATCAGAGACGAAAAATTAAAAATTTAATGAGATTGAATTAAGATTCATATAATTTATGATATACTGAACTACAGGCATATATAATCAAATTTTCATAGAGTTCTTAGATAGCTTCTTCCATTAATCCCACAATAAATTAATCACGTTTTCTGCAGACGCAAGAAACAGGATATTTTTTTTTTTAAATGATTATTGATGTTATTTGCCATTCTCAAGTGTGATTCGCGGGCGCGATTCAAAAGTGTAATTCTCAGGTGTGGTTTGCGGGTGCGGTTTGCGGTTAATTTTCGCGGGTGCGGTTCGCGGGTGTGGTCCGCGGTTACGGTTCGCGAATGCAGTTTGCATGTGCGGTTCACAGGTGCAATTCGCAGGCGCTATTAATAATACTAAATAGTGTACAGAGCAATGTAACACAGATGAATAATTAAAAATTTCATGAGAGTGAAGGAAGATTCATAAAATTTATAATAAACTGAATTACAGTCATAGAAAATCAAATTTTCATAGAGTGCTTAGATAGCTTCTTCGATTAATCCCACAATAAATTGCTCACGTTTTCTGCAGACGTAAGAGACAGGCTAATGATTCGCGGGCGCGATTCGCAAGTGTAATTCGAAGGTGTGGGTATGTATTGTTAGCGGGTGCAGTTCGCGGGTGCGGTTCGCGGGTATTGTTCGCGGTTGTGGTTCGCGGGAGAGGTTAGTGTTCATTGTTTGCGGATGCGGTTCGCGGTTATTGTTCGCGGGTGCGGTTCGCGGGTATTGTTCGCAGGTACGGTTCTCCTGTGCGGTTCGCTGGAGCCGGTTGTGGGTGCGGTTCGTGGTTACGATTCGCGGTTGCGGTTCACGGGATCGGCTCGCGGGTGCTGTTCGCTGGGGCTGTTCGTGGGTGCGGTTCGCGGGACCGGTTACGGTTCGCGAGTGCAGTTTGCATGTGCGGTTCACAGGTGCTATTCGCGGGCACTATCAATAATTCTAAATAGTATACAGAACAATGTAACAGATGAACAATTAAAAATTTAATGAGAGAGAATTAAGATTCATATAATTTATAATATACTGATCTACAGGCATAGATAATCAAATTTTCATAGAGTTCTTAGATAGCTTCTTCCATTAATCCCACAATAAATTGCTCACGTTTTCAGCAGACGCAAGAAACAGGATAATTTTTTTAATGATTATTGATGTTATTTTTCATTGTCATGTGTGATTCGCAGGCGCGATTGACAAGTGTAATTCGCAGGTTCGGTTCGCGGTTGCGGTTCGCAGGTGCGGTTCGCAGGTGCGATTCGCAGGTGCGGTTGGCAGGTGCGGTAAACAGGTGCGATTGGCGGACGCTATTATTAATTGTAAAATTTGAACAGAACAATGTAACAGAGATGAAAAATTAAAAATTTAATGAGAGTGAATTAAGATTCATATAATTTATAATATACTGAACTACAGGCATAGATAATCAAATTTTCATAGAGTTCTTAGATAGCTTTTTATTTAATCCCACGTTAAATTGCTCACGTTTTCTGCAGACGCAAGAGACAGGATAATGTTTTTTTAATGATTATTGATGTTATTTTTCATTGTCAAGTGTGATTCGCAGGCGCGATTCGCAAGTGTAACTCGATGGTGTGGTTCGCGAGTATTGTTCGCGGGAGCGGTTCGCGGGTGCGGTTCGCGGGTGCTATTCGCGGGCGCTATTAATAATTCTAAATTGTGTACAGAACAATGTAACAGAGATTAAAAATTAAAATTTTCAAGAGAGTGAGGTGAGAATCATAAAATTTATAATATACTGAACTACAGGCATAGATAATCAAATTTACATAGAGTTCTTAGATAGCTTCTTCGATTAATCCAATATTAAATTGCTCTCGTTTTCTGCAGACGTAAGAGACAGGATAATATTTCTTTCTTGCAAAATAATTATTGAAGTTATTGTGTTCTCAAGTGTAATATGCGGGCGCGATTCGCAAGTGTAACTCGAAGGTGTGGTTCGCGGTTGTGGTTCGCGAGTATTGTTCGCGGGTGCTATTCGCGGGCGCTATTAATAATTCTAAATAGTGAACAGAACAATGTAACAGAGATTAAAAATTAAAATTTTCAAGAGAGTGAGGTGAGAATCATAAAATTTATAATATACTGAACTACAGGCATAGATAATCAAATTTACATAGAGTTCTTAGATAGCTTCTTCGATTAATCCAATATTAAATTGCTCTCGTTTTCTGCAGACGTAAGAGACAGGATAATATTTCTTTCTTGCAAAATAATTATTGAAGTTATTGTGTTCTCAAGTGTAATATGCGGGCGCGATTCGCAAGTGTAACTCGAAGGTGTGGTTCGCGAGTGTGTTTCGCGGGTGTGGTTCGCGGGTGTCGTTCGCGGGTGTGGTTCGCGGGTGAGGTTCGCGGGTGTGGTTCGCGAGTATTGTTCGCGGGTGCGGTTCGCGAAAGCGCTTCGCTGGATTGATTCGCGAGTACATCCCGCGGGTGCGGTTCACAGGTGCGATTCGCGGACGCTATTAATAATTGTAAAATTTGTACAGAACAATGTATCAGAGACGAAAAATTAAAAATTTAATGAGATTGAATTAAGATTCATATAATTTATAATATACTGAACTACAGGCATAGATAATCAAATTTTCATAGAGTTCTTAGATAGCTTCTTCCATTAATCCCACAATAAATTAATCACGTTTTCTGCAGACGCAAGAAACAGGATATTTTTTTTTTAAATGATTATTGATGTTATTTGCCATTCTCAAGTGTGATCCGCGGGCGCGATTCAAAAGTGTAATTCGCAGGTGTGGTTTGCGGGTGCGATTTGCGGTTAATTTTCGCGGGTGTGGTCTGCTTTTACGGTTCGCGAATGCAGTTTGCATGTGCGGTTCACAGGTGCAATTCGCAGGCGCTATTAATAATTCTAAATAGTGTACAGAGCAATGTAACACAGATGAAAAATTAAAAATTTCATGAGAGTGAGGTGAGAATCATAAAATTTATAATATACTGAACTACAGGCATAGATAATCAAATTTTCATAGAGTTCTTAGATAGCTTCTTCATTAGTCCCACAATAAATCGATCACGTTTTCTGCAGACGCAAGAAACAGGATAATTTTTATTTTGAGAAATGATTATTAATTTTATTAGCTATTCTTAAGAGTGATTCGCGGGCGCGATTCGCAAGTGTAATTCGAAGGTGTGGATCGCGGGTATTGTAGCGGATACTGTTCGCGGGTGCAGATTGCATGAGAGGTTCACAGGTGCTATTCGCGGGCGCTATTAATAATTCTAAATATTGT
Source organism: Cryptolaemus montrouzieri (assembly GCA_013387265.2). NCBI lineage: Eukaryota > Metazoa > Arthropoda > Insecta > Coleoptera > Coccinellidae > Cryptolaemus > Cryptolaemus montrouzieri. Next base: position 39,793,342 of record JABFTP020000124.1, on the reverse strand, counting down.
ACAGAACAATGTAATAGAGATGAAAAATTAAAAATTTTATGAGAGTGAAGGAAGATTCATAAAATTTATAATAAACTGAACTACAGTCATAGAAATTCAAATTTTCATAGAGTGCTTAGATAGCTTCTTCGATTAATCCCACAATAAATTGCTCACGGTTTCTGCAGACGTAAGAGACAGGCTAATTTTGTTTTGCAAAATGATTATTAATGTTATTAGTCATTCTCAAGTGTATTCGCGGGCGCGATTCGCAAGTGTAATTCGAAGGTGTGGGTATGTATTGTTAGCGGGTGCAGTTCGCGGGTATTGTTCGCAGGTACGGTTCTCCTGTGCGGTTCGCTGGAGCCGGTTGTTGGTGTGGTTCGTGGTTACGATTCGCGGTTGCGGTTCACGGGATCGGCTCGCGGGTGCTGTTCGCTGGAGCTGTTCGTGGGTGCGGTTCGCGGGACCGGTTACGGTTCGCGAGTGCAGTTTGCATGTGCGGTTCACAGGTGCTATTCGCGGGCACTATCAATAATTCTAAATAGTATACAGAACCGTGTAACAGAGATTAACAATTAAAAATTTAATGAGAGAGAATTAAGATTCATATAATTTATAATATACTGATCTACAGGCATAGAAAATCAAATTTTCATAGAGTTCTTAGATAGCTTCTTCCATTAATCCCACAATAAATTGCTCACGTTTTCTGCAGACGCAAGAAACAGGATAATTTTTCTAAAGATTATTGATGTTATTTTTCATTGTCATGTGTGATTCGCAGGCGCGATTGACAAGTGTAATTCGCAGGTTCGGTTCGCGGTTGCGGTTCGCAGGTGCGGTTCGCAGGTGCGATTCGCAGGTGCGGTTGGCGGGTGCGGTAAACAGGTGCGATTGGCGGACGCTATTATTAATTGTAAAATTTGAACAGAACAATGCAACAGAGATGAAAAATTAAAAATTTAATGAGAGTGAATTAAGATTCATATAATTTATGATATACTGAACTACAGGCATAGATAATCAAATTTTCATAGAGTTCTTAGATAGCTTTTCATTTAATCCCACGATAAATTGCTCACGTTTTCTGCAGACGCAAGAAACAGGATAATGTTTTTTTAATGATTATTGATGTTATTTTTCATTGTCAAGTGTGATTCGCAGGCGCGATTCGCAAGTGTAACTCGAAGGTGTGGTTCGCGGTTGTGGTTCGCGGGTATTGTTCGCAGGTGCGGTTCGCGGGTGCTATTCGCGGGCGCTATTAATAATTCTAAATAGTGTACAGAAAAATGTAACAGAGATAAAAAATCAAAAATTTTATGAGAGTGAGGTGAGAATCATAAAATTTTAAATATACTGAACTACAGGCATAGATAATCAAATTTTCATAGAGTTCTTGGATAGCTTCTTCGTTTAATCTAATATTAAATTGCTCACGTTTTCTGCAGACGTAAGAGACAGGATAGTATTTCTTTCTTGCAAAATAATTATTGAAGTTATTGTGTTCTCAAGTGGGATATGCGGGCGCGATTCGCAAGTGTAACTCGAAGGTGTGGTTCGCGGGTGTGGTTCGCGGGTGTGGTTCTCGGCTGCTGTTTGCAATCACGGTTCGCGGGTGCGGTTCACAGGTGTGATTCGTAGGCACTATTAGTAATTGTAAATTTTGTACAGAACAATGTAACAGAGGTGAAAAATTAAAAGTATCAAGAGAGTGGAGTAAGATTCATAAAATTTTTAATATACTGAACTACAGGATAGATAATCAAATTTTCATTTAATCGCACGATGAATTGCTCACGTTTTCTGCTGTCGCAAGAAGCAGGATAATGTTTTTTTTAATGATTATTGATGTTATTTTTCATTGTCAAGTGTGATTCGCAGGCGCGATTCGCAGGTGCGGTCCGCAAATGCGGTTCGCAGGTGCGGTTCTCGGCTGCTGTTCGCAATCACGGTTCGCGGGTGCAGTTCACAGGTGTGATTCGTAGGTATTATTTGTAATTGTAAATTCTGTACAGAACAATGTAACAGAGGTGAAAAATTAAAAGTTTCAAGAGAGTGAATTAAGATTCATATAATTTAAAATATACTGAACTACAGGCATAGATAATCAAATTTTCATAGAGTTCTTAGATAGCTTTTCATTTAATCCCACGATAAATTGCTCACGTTTTCTGCAGACGCAAGAAACAGGATAATGTTTCTTTAATGATTATTGATGTTATTTTCATTGTCAAGTGTGATTCGCAGGCGCGATTCGCAAGTGTAACTCGAAAGTGTGGTTCGCGGTTGTGGTTCGCGGGTATTGTTCGCGGGTGCGGTTCGCGGGTGCTATTCGCGGGCGCTATTAATAATTCTAATTTGTGTACAGAACAATGTAACAGAGATCAAAAATTAAAATTTTCAAGAGAGTGAGGTGAGAATCATAAAATTTATAATATACTGAACTACAGGCACAGATAATCAAATTTACATAGAGTTCTTAGATAGCTTCTTCGATTAATCCAATATTAAATTGCTCACGTTTTCTGCAGACGTAAGAGACAGGATAATATTTCTTTCTTGCAAAATAATTATTGAAGTTATTGTGTTCTCAAGTGTGATATGCGGGTGCGATTCGCAAGTGTAACTCGAAGGTGTGGTTCGCGGGTGTGGTTCGCGGGTGTGGTTCTCGGCTGCTGTTCGCAATCACGGTTCGCGGGTGCGGTTCACAGGTGTGATTCGTAGGCACTATTAGTAATCGTAAATTTTGTACAGAACAATGTAACAGAGGTGAAAAATTAAAAGTTTCAAGAGAGTGGAGTAAGATTCATAAAATTTTTAATATACTGAACTACAGGCATAGATAATCAAATTTTCATAGAGTTCTTAGATAGCTTCTTCCATTAATTCCCACAATAAATCAATCCCTTTTTCTGCAGACGCAAGAAACAGGATAATTTTTTTTTGAAATGATTATTGATGTTATTTGCCATTCTCAAGTGTGATTCGCGGGCGCGATTCAAAAGTGTAATTCGCAGGTGTGGTTTGCGGGTGCGGTTTGTGGTTAATTTTCGCGGGAGCGGTTCGCGGGTGCGGTTCACAGGTGTGATTCGCAGGCGCTATTAATAGTTGTTAATATTGTACAGAACAAAGTAACAGAGATGAAAAATTGAAAATTTCATGAAAGTGAAGTGAGAATAATAAACTTTATAATATACTGAACTTCAGGCATAATCAAATTTTCATAGAGTTCTTAGATAGCCTCTTCCATAAATCCCTCAATAAATTGCGGGTATTGTCCGCGGGTGTGGTCCGCGGTTACGGTTCGCGAGTGCAGTTTGCATGTGCGGTTCACATGTTCTATTCGCAGGCGCTATTAATAATTCTAAATAGTGTACAGAGCAATGTTACACAGATAAAAAATTAAAAATTTCATGAGAGTGAGGTGAGAATCATAAAATTTATAATATATTGAACTACAGGCATAGATAATCAAATTTTCATAGAGTTCTTAGATAGCTTCTTCATTAGTATCACAATAAATTGATCACGTTTTCTGCATACGCAAGAAACAGGATAATTTTTTAATGATTATTGATGTTATTTTTCATTGTCATGTGTGATTCGCAGGCGCGATTGACAAGTGTAATTCGCAGGTTCGGTTCGCGGTTGCGGTTCGCAGGTGCGGTTCGCAGGTGCGGTTCGCAGGTGCGATTCGCAGGTGCGGTTGGCAGGTGCGGTAAACAGGTGCGATTGGCGGACGCTATTATTGATTGTAAAATTTGAACAGAACAATGTAACAGAGATGAAAAATTAAAAATTTAATGAGAGTGAATTAAGATTCATATAATTTATAATATACTGAACTACAGGCATAGATAATCAAATTTTCATAGAGTTCTTAGATAGCTTTTCATTTAATCCCACGATAAATTAATCACGTTTTCTGCAGACGCAAGAAACAGGATAATGTTTTTTTAATGATTATTGATGTTATTTTTCATTGTCAAGTGTGATTCGCAGGCGCGATTCGCAAGTGTAACTCGAAAGTGTGGTTCGCGGTTGTGGTTCGCGGTTGTGGTTCGCGGTTGTGGTTCGCGGGTATTGTTCGCGGGTGCGGTTCGCGGGTGCTATTCGCGGGCGCTATTAATAATTCTAAATAGTGTACAGAAAAATGTAACAGAGATAAAAAATCAAAAATTTTATGAGAGTGAGGTGAGAATCATAAAATTTTAAATATACTGAACTACAGGCATAGATAATCAAATTTTCATAGAGTTCTTGGATAGCTTCTTCGTTTAATCCAATATTAAATTGCTCACGTTTTCTGCAGACGTAAGAGACAGGATAGTATTTCTTTCTTGCAAAATAATTATTGAAGTTATTGTGTTCTCAAGTGTGATATGCGGGCGCGATTCGCAAGTGTAACTCGAAGGTGTGGTTCTCGGCTGCTGTTCGCAATCACGGTTCGCGGGTGCGGTTCACAGGTGTGATTCGTAGGCACTATTAGTAATTGTAAATTTTGTACAGAACAATGTAACAGAGATTAAAAATTAAAATTTTCAAGAGAGTGAGGTGAGAATCATAAAATTTATAATATACTGAACTACAGGCATAGATAATCAAATTTACATAGAGTTCTTAGATAGCTTCTTCGATTAATCCAATATTAAATTGCTCTCGTTTTCTGCAGACATAAGAGACAGGATAATATTTCTTTCTTGCAAAATAATTATTGAAGTTATTGTGTTCTCAAGTGTAATATGCGGGCGCGATTCGCAAGTGTAACTCGAAGGTGTGGTTCGCGAGTGTGTTTCGCGGGTGTGGTTCGCGGGTGTGGTTCGCGGGTGTGGTTCGCGGGTGTGGTTCGCGGGTGAGGTTCGCGGGTGTGGTTCGCGAGTATTGTTCGCGGGTGCGGTTCGCGAAAGCGGTTCGCTGGATTGATTCGCGAGTACATCCCGCGGGTGCGGTTCACAGGTGCGATTCGCGGACGCTATTAATAATTGTAAAATTTGTACAGAACAATGTATCAGAGACGAAAAATTAAAAATTTAATGAGATTGAATTAAGATTCATATAATTTATAATATACTGAACTACAGGCATAGATAATCAAATTTTCATAGAGTTCTTAGATAGCTTCTTCCATTAATCCCACAATAAATTAATCACGTTTTCTGCAGACGCAAGAAACAGGATATTTTTTTTAAATGATTATTGATGTTATTTGCCATTCTCAAGTGTGATTCGCGGGCGCGATTCAAAAGTGTAATTCGCAGGTGTGGTTTGCGGGTGCGATTTGCGGTTAATTTTCGCGGGTGTGGTCTGCTTTTACGGTTCGCGAATGCAGTTTGCATGTGCGGTTCACAGGTGCTATTCGCGGGCACTATCAATAATTCTAAATAGTATACAGAACAGTGTAACAGAGATTAACAATTAAAATTTAATGAGAGAGAATTAAGATTCATATAATTTATAATATACTGATCTACAGGCATAGAAAATCAAATTTTCATAGAGTTCTTAGATAGCTTCTTCCATTAATCCCACAATAAATTGCTCACGTTTTCTGCAGACGCAAGAAACAGGATAATTTTTCTAATGATTATTGATGTTATTTTTCATTGTCATGTGTGATTCGCAGGCGCGATTGACAAGTGTAATTCGCAGGTTCGGTTCGCGGTTGCGGTTCGCAGGTGCGGTTCGCAGGTGCGATTCGCAGGTGCGGTTGGCAGGTGCGGTAAACAGGTGCGATTGGCGGACGCTATTATTAATTGTAAAATTTGAACAGAACAATGTAACAGAGATGAAAAATTAAAAATTTAATGAGAGTGAATTAAGATTCATATAATTTATGATATACTGAACTACAGGCATAGATAATCAAATTTTCATAGAGTTCTTAGATAGCTTTTCATTTAATCCCACGATAAATTGCTCACGTTTTCTGCAGACGCAAGAAACAGGATAATGTTTTTAATGATTATTGATGTTATTTTTCATTGTCAAGTGTGATTCGCAGGCGCGATTCGCAAGTGTAACTCGAAGGTGTGGTTCGCGGTTGTGGTTCGCGGGTATTGTTCGCAGGTGCGGTTCGCGGGTGCTATTCGCGGGCGCTATTAATAATTCTAAATAGTGTACAGAAAAATGTAACAGAGATAAAAAATCAAAAATTTTATGAGAGTGAGGTGAGAATCATAAAATTTTAAATATACTGAACTACAGGCATAGATAATCAAATTTTCATAGAGTTCTTGGATAGCTTCTTCGTTTAATCTAATATTAAATTGCTCACGTTTTCTGCAGACGTAAGAGACAGGATAGTATTTCTTTCTTGCAAAATAATTATTGAAGTTATTGTGTTCTCAAGTGGGATATGCGGGCGCGATTCGCAAGTGTAACTCGAAGGTGTGGTTCGCGGGTGTGGTTCGCGGGTGTGGTTCGCGGGTGTGGTTCTCGGCTGCTGTTTGCAATCACGGTTCGCGGGTGCGGTTCACAGGTGTGATTCGTAGGCACTATTAGTAATTGTAAATTTTGTACAGAACAATGTAACAGAGGTGAAAAATTAAAAGTATCAAGAGAGTGGAGTAAGATTCATAAAATTTTAATATACTGAACTACAGGATAGATAATCAAATTTTCATTTAATCGCACGATGAATTGCTCACGTTTTCTGCTGTCGCAAGAAGCAGGATAATGTTTTTAATGATTATTGATGTTATTTTTCATTGTCAAGTGTGATTCGCAGGTGCGGTCCGCAAATGCGGTTCGCAGGTGCGGTTCTCGGCTGCTGTTCGCAATCACGGTTCGCGGGTGCAGTTCACAGGTGTGATTCGTAGGTACTATTTGTAATTGTAAATTTTGTACAGAACAATGTAACAGAGGTGAAAAATTAAAAGTTTCAAGAGAGTGAATTAAGATTCATATAATTTAAAATATACTGAACTACAGGCATAGATAATCAAATTTTCATAGAGTTCTTAGATAGCTTTTCATTTAATCCCACGATAAATTGCTCACGTTTTCTGCAGACGCAAGAAACAGAATAATGTTTCTTTAATGATTATTGATGTTATTTTTCATTGTCAAGTGTGATTCGCAGGCGCGATTCGCAAGTGTAACTCGAAAGTGTGGTTCGCGGTTGTGGTTCGCGGTTGTGGTTCGCGGTTGTGGTTCGCGGGTATTGTTCGCGGGTGCGGTTCGCGGGTGCTATTCGCGGGCGCTATTAATAATTCTAAATTGTGTACAGAACAATGTAACAGGGATCAAAAATTAAAATTTTCAAGAGAGTGAGGTGAGAATCATAAAATTTATAATATACTGAACTACAGGCACAGATAATCAAATTTACATAGAGTTCTTAGATAGCTTCTTCGATTAATCCAATATTAAATTGCTCACGTTTTCTGCAGACGTAAGAGACAGGATAATATTTCTTTCTTGCAAAATAATTATTGAAGTTATTGTGTTCTCAAGTGTGATATGCGGGTGCGATTCGCAAGTGTAACTCGAAGGTGTGGTTCGCGGGTGTGGTTCTCGGCTGCTGTTCGCAATCACGGTTCGCGGGTGCGGTTCACAGGTGTGATTCGTAGGCACTATTAGTAATCGTAAATTTTGTACAGAACAATGTAACAGAGGTGAAAAATTAAAAGTTTCAAGAGAGTGGAGTAAGATTCATAAAATTTTTAATATACTGAACTACAGGCATAGATAATCAAATTTTCATAGAGTTCTTAGATAGCTTCTTCCATTAATTCCCACAATAAATCAATCCCTTTTTCTGCAGACGCAAGAAACAGGATAATTTTTTTTTGAAATGATTATTGATGTTATTTGCCATTCTCAAGTGTGATTCGCGGGCGCGATTCAAAAGTGTAATTCGCAGGTGTGGTTTGCGGGTGCGGTTTGTGGTTAATTTTCGCGGGAGCGGTTCGCGGGTGCGGTTCACAGGTGTGATTCGCGGGCGCTATTAATAATTGTTAATATTGTACAGAACAGTAACAGAGATGAAAAATTGAAAATTTCATGAAAGTGAAGTGAGAATAATAAACTTTATAATATACTGAACTTCAGGCATAATCAAATTTTCATAGAGTTCTTAGATAGCCTCTTCCATAAATCCCTCAATAAATTGCGGGTATTGTCCGCGGGTGTGGTCCGCGGTTACGGTTCGCGAGTGCAGTTTGCATGTGCGGTTCACATGTTCTATTCGCAGGCGCTATTAATAATTCTAAATAGTGTACAGAGCAATGTTACACAGATGAAAAATTAAAAATTTCATGAGAGTGAGGTGAGAATCATAAAATTTATAATATATTGAAATACAGGCATAGATAATCAAATTTTCATAGAGTTCTTAGATAGCTTCTTCATTAGTATCACAATAAATTGATCACGTTTTCTGCATACGCAAGAAACAGGATAATTTTTTAATGATTATTGATGTTATTTTTCATTGTCATGTGTGATTCGCAGGCGCGATTGACAAGTGTAATTCGCAGGTTCGGTTCGCGGTTGCGGTTCGCAGGTGCGGTTCGCAGGTGCGATTCGCAGGTGCGGTTGGCAGGTGCGGTAAACAGGTGCGATTGGCGGACGCTATTATTGATTGTAAAATTTGAACAGAACAATGTAACAGAGATGAAAAATTAAAATTTAATGAGAGTGAATTAAGATTCATATAATTTATAATATACTCAACTACAGGCATAGATAATCAAATTTTCATAGAGTTCTTAGATAGCTTTTCATTTAATCCCACGATAAATTAATCACGTTTTCTGCAGACGCAAGAAACAGGATAATGTTTTTCAATGATTATTGATGTTATTTTTCATTGTCAAGTGTGATTCGCAGGCGCGATTCGCAAGTGTAACTCGAAAGTGTGGTTCGCGGGTGCGGTTCGCGGGTGCTATTCGCGGGCGCTATTAATAATTCTAAATAGTGTACAGAAAAATGTAACAGAGATAAAAATCAAAAATTTTATGAGAGTGAGGTGAGAATCATAAAATTTTAAATATACTGAACTACAGGCATAGATAATCAAATTTTCATAGAGTTCTTGGATAGCTTCTTCGTTTAATCCAATATTAAATTGCTCACGTTTTCTGCAGACGTAAGAGACAGGATAGTATTTCTTTCTTGCAAAATAATTATTGAAGTTATTGTGTTCTCAAGTGTGATATGCGGGCGCGATTCGCAAGTGTAACTCGAAGGTGTGGTTCGCGGGTGTGGTTCTCGGCTGCTGTTCGCAATCACGGTTCGCGGGTGCGGTTCACAGGTGTGATTCGTAGGCACTATTAGTAATTGTAAATTTTGTACAGAACAATGTAACAGAGGTGAAAATTAAAAGTATCATGAGAGTGGAGTAAGATTCATAAAATTTTATTATACTGAACTACAGGATAGATAATGAAATTTTCATAGAGTTCTTAGATAGCTTTTCATTTAATCGCACGATGAATTGCTCACGTTTTCTGCAGTCGCAAGAAGCAGGATAATGTTTTTTTAATGATTATTGATGTTATTTTTCATTGTCAAGTGTGATTCGCAGGCGCGATTCGCAGGTGCGGTTCGCAAATGCGGTTCGCAGGTGCGGTTCGCAGGTGCGGTTCTCGGCTGCTGTTCGCAATCACGGTTCGCGGGTGCAGTTCACAGGTGTGATTCGTAGGTACTATTTGTAATTGTAAATTTTGTACAGAACAATGTAACAGAGGTGAAAAATTAAAAGTTTGAAGAGAGTGAATTAAGATTCATATAATTTAAAATATACTGAACTACAGGCATAGATAATCAAATTTTCATAGAGTTCTTAGATAGCTTTTCATTTAATCCCACGATAAATTGCTCACGTTTTCTGCAGACGCAAGAAACAGGATAATGTTTTTTTAATGATTATTGATGTTATTTTTCATTGTCAAGTGTGATTCGCAGGCGCGATTCGCAAGTGTAACTCGAAGGTGTGGTTTGCGAGTATTGTTCGCGGGTGCGGTTCGCGGGTGCTATTCGCGGGCGCTATTAATAATTCTAAATAGTGTACAGAAAAATGTAACAGAGATAAAAAATCAAAAATTTTATGAGAGTGAAGTGAGAATCATAAAATTTTAAATATACTGAACTACAGGCATAGATAATCAAATTTTCATAGAGTTCTTGGATAGCTTCTTCGTTTAATCCAATATTAAATTGCTCACGTTTGCTGCAGACGTAACAGACAGGATAGTATTTCTTTCTTGCAAAATAATTATTGAAGTTATTGTGTTCTCAAGTGTGATATGCGGGCGCGATTTGCAAGTGTAACTCGAAGGTGTGGTTCGCGGGTGTGTTTCGCGGGTGTGGTTCTCGGCTGCTGTTCGCAATCACGGTTCGCGGGTGCGGTTCACAGGTGTGATTCTTAGGCACTATTAGTAATTGTAAATTTTGTACAGAACAATGTAACAGAGGTGAAAATTTAAAAGTATCAAGAGAGTGGAGTAAGATTCATAAAATTTTTAATATACTGAACTACAGGATAGATAATCAAATTTTCATAGAGTTCTTAGATAGCTTTTCATTTAATCGCACGATGAATTGCTCACGTTTTCTGCAGTCGCAAGAAGCAGGATAATGTTTTTTTAATGATTATTGATGTTATTTTTCATTGTCAAGTGTGATTCGCAGGCGCGATTCGCAGGTGCGGTTCGCAAATGCGGTTCGCAGGTGCGGTTCTCGGCTGCTGTTCGCAATCACGGTTCGCGGGTGCAGTTCACAGGTGTGATTCGTAGGTACTATTTGTAATTGTAAATTTGTTACAGAACAATGTAACAGAGGTGAAAAATTAAAAGTTTCAAGAGAGTGAATTAAGATTCATATAATTTATAATATACTGAACTACAGGCATAGATAATCAAATTTTCATAGAGTTCTTAGATAGCTTTTCATTTAATCCCACGATAAATTGCTCACGTTTTCTGCAGACGCAAGAAACAGGATAATGTTTTTTTAATGATTATTGATGTTATTTTTCATTGTCAAGTGTGATTCGCAGGCGCGATTCGCAAGTGTAACTCGAAGGTGTGGTTTGCGAGTATTGTTCGCGGGTGCGGTTCGCGGGTGCTATTCGCGGGTGCGCGAGAGAGTGGAGTAAGATTCATAAAATTTTTAATATACTGAACTACAGGATAGATAATCAAATTTTCATAGAGTTCTTAGATAGCTTTTCATTTAATCGCACGATGAATTGCTCACGTTTTCTGCAGTCGCAAGAAGCAGGATAATGTTTTTTAATGATTATTGATGTTATTTTCATTGTCAAGTGTGATTCGCAGGCGCGGTTCGCAAATGCGGTTCGCAGGTGCGGTTTTCGGCTGCTGTTCGCAATCACGGTTCGCGGGTGCAGTTCACAGGTGTGATTCGTAGGTACTATTTGTAATTGTAAATTTGTTACAGAACAATGTAACAGAGGTGAAAAATTAAAAGTTTCAAGAGAGTGAAATAAGATTCATATAATTTTTAATATACTGAACTACAGGCATAGATAATCAAATTTTCATAGAGTTCTTAGATAGCTTTTCATTTAATCCCACGATAAATTAATCACGTTTTCTGCAGACGCAAGAAACAGGATAATGTTTTTTTTAATGATTATTGATGTTATTTTTCATTGTCAAGTGTGATTCGCAGGCGCGATTCGCAAGTGTAACTCGAAGGTGTGGTTCGCGAGTATTGTTCGCGGGTGCGGTTCGCGGGTGCTATTCGCGGGCGCTATTAATAATTCTAAATTGTGTACAGAACAATGTAACAGAGATTTAAAATTAAAATTTTCAAGAGAGTGAGGTGAGAATCATAAAATTTATAATATACTGAACTACAGGCACAGATAATCAAGTTTACATAGAGTTCTTAGATAGCTTCTTCGATTAATCCAATATTAAATTGCTCACGTTTTCTGCAGATGTAAGAGACAGGATAATATTTCTTTCTTGCAAAATAATTATTGAAGTTATTGTGTTCTCAAGTGTGATATGCGGGCGCGATTCGCAAGTGTAACTCGAAGGTGTGGTTCGCGGGTGTGGTTCTCGGCTGCTGTTCGCAATCACGGTTCGCGGGTGCGGTTTACAGGTGTGATTCGTAGGCACTATTAGTAATTGTAAATTTTGTACAGAACAATGTAGCAGAGGTGAAAATTTAAAAGTATCAAGAGAGTGGAGTAAGATTCATAAAATTTTTCATATACTGATCTACAGGCATAGATAATCAAATTTTCATAGAGTTCTTAGATAGCTTCTTCCATTAATTCCCACAATAAATCAATCCCTTTTTCTGCAGACGCAAGAAACAGGATAATTTTTTTTAGAAATGATTATTGATGTTATTTGCCATTCTCAAGTGTGATTCGCGGGCGCGATTCAAAAGTGTAATTCGCAGGTGTGGTTTGCGGGTGCGGTTTGCGGTTAATTTTCGCGGGTGCGGTTCGCGGGTGTGGTCTGCTTTTACGGTTCGCGAGTGCAGTTTGCATGTGCGGTTCACAGGTGCTATTCGCAGGCGCTATTAATAATTCTAAATAGTGTACAGAGCAATGTAACACAGATGAAAAATTAAAAATTTCATGAGAGTGAGGTGAGAATCATAAAATTTATAATATACTGAACTACAGGCATAGATAATCAAATTTTCATAGAGTTCTTCATTAGTCCCACAATAAAGACGTAAGAGACAGGATAATATTCCTTTCTTGCAAAATGATTAATGAAGTTATTTGCCAATCTCAAGTGTGATTCGCGGGCGCGATGCGCAAGTGTAATTCGAATGTGTGGTTCGCGGGTGTGGTTCTCGAGTATTGTTTGCGGGTGCGGTTTGCGAAAGCGGTTTGCGGGAGTGATACGCGAGTATTGTTCGCGGGTGTGGTCAGGGGTTACGGTTCGCGAGTGCAGTTTGCATGTGCGGTTCTCAGGTGCTATTCGCGGGCACTATTAATAATTCTTAATAGTGTACAGAACAATGTAACAGAGATGAACAATTGAAAATTTAATGAGAGAGAATTAAGATACATATAATTTATGATATACTTATCTACAGGCATAGATAATCAAATTCTCATAGAGTTCTTAGATAGCTTCTTCCATTAATCCCACATTAAATTAATCACGTTTTATGCAGACGCAAGAAATAGGATGATTTTTCGTTTAAATGATTATTGATGTTATTTGCCATTCTTGAGTGTGATACGCGGCCTCGATTCGCAAGTGTAATTCGCAGGTGTGGTTCGCGAGTATTCTTTGCTGGTGCGGTTCGCGAGAGAGATACGCGAGCATCGTTCGCGGGTGTGGTTAGCGGTTACGGTTCGAGAGTGCAGTTTGCATGTGCGGTTCACAGGTGCTATTCGCGGGCACTAAAAATAATTCTAAATAGTGTACAGAACAATGTAACAGAGATGAACAATTGAAAATTTAATGAGAGAGAATTAAGATTCATATAATTAATAATATACTGATCTACAGGCATAGATAATCAAATTCTCATAGAGTTCTTAGATAGCTTCTTCCATTGATCCCACAATAAATTGCTCACGTTTTATGCAGACGCGAGAAACAGGATAATTTTTGTTAATGATTATTGATGTTATTTTTCATTCTCAAGTGTGATTCGCAGGCGCGATTGGCAAGTGTAATTCGCAGGTTCGTTTCACGGGTGCGGTTCGCAGGTGCGGTTCGTAGGTGCGGTTAGCAGGTGCGGTTTGCAGGTGCGGCTCACAGGAGCGATTCGCGGACGCTATTAATAATTGTGAATTTTGTACAGAACAATGTATCAGAGATGAAAAATTGAAAATTTAATGAGAGTGAATTAAGATTCATATTATTTATAATAAACTGAACTACAGGCATAGATAATCAAATTTTCATAGAGTTCTTAGATAGCTTCTTCCATTAATCCCACAATAAATTAATCACGTTTTCTGCAGACGCAAGAAACAGGATTTTTTTTAAAATGATTATTGATATAACCCATTCTCAAGTGTGATTCGCGGGCGCGATTCGCAAGTGTAATTCGCAGGTGTGTTCCGCGGTTACAGTTCGCGAGTGCAGTTTGCATGTGCGGTTCACAGGTGCTATTCGCGGGCGCTAATAATAATTCTAAATAGTGTACAGAACAATGTAACAGAGATGAAAAATAAAAAATTTCATGAGAGTGAGATGAGAATCATATAATTTATAATATACTGAACTACAGGCATAGATAATCAAATTTTCATAGAGTTCTTAGATAGCTTCTTCCATTAATCCCACAATAAATGGCTCACGTTCTCTGCAGATGCAAGAAACAGGATAATTTTTTTAATGATTATTGATGTTATTTTTCATTGTCATGTGTGATTCGCAGGCGCGATTGACAAGTGTAATTCGCAGGTTCGGTTCGCGGTTGCGGTTCGCAGGTGCGATTCGCAGGTGCGGTTGGCAGGTGCGGTAAACAGGTGCGATTGGCGGACGCTATTATTAATTGTAAAATTTGAACAGAACAATGTAACAGAGATGAAAAATTAAAAATTTAATGAGAGTGAATTAAGATTCATATAATTTATAATATACTGAACTACAGGCATAGATAATCAAATTTTCATAGAGTTCTTAGATACCTTTTCATTTAAACCCACGATAAATTGCTCACGTTTTCTGCAGACGCAAGAAACAGGATAATGTTTTTTTAATGATTATTGATGTTATTTTTCATTGTCAAGTGAGATTCGCAGGCGCGATTCGCAAGTGTAACTCGAAAGTGTGGTTCGCGGTTGTGGTTCGCGGGTATTGTTCGCGGGTGCGGTTCGCGGGTGCTATTCGCGGGCGCTATTAATAATTCTAAATAGTGTATAGAAAAATGTAACAGCGATGAAAAATTAAAAATTTAATGAGAGTGAATTAAGATTCATATAATTTATAATATACTGAACTACAGGCATAGATAATCAAATTTTCATAGAGTTCTTAGATAGCCTTTCATTTAAACCCACGATAAATTGCTCACGTTTTCTGCAGACGCAAGAAACAGGATAATGTTTTTTTAATGATTATTGATGTTATTTTTCATTGTCAAGTGTGATTCGCAGGCGCGATTCGCAAGTGTAACTCGAAGGTGTGGTTCGCGAGTATTGTTCGCGGGTGCGGTTCGCGGGTGCTTTTCGCGGGCGCTATTAATAATTCTAAATTGTGTACAGAAAAATGTAACAGAGATAAAAAATTAAAAATTTTATGAGAGTGAGGTGAGAATCATAAAATTTTAAATATACTGATCTACAGGCATAGATAATCAAATTTTCATTGAGTTCTTGGATAGCTTCTTCGTTTAATCCAATATTGAATGCTCACGTTTTCTGCAGACGTAAGAGACAGGATAGTATTTCTTTCTTGCAAAATAACTATTGAAGTTATTGCGTTCTCAAGTGTGATATGCGGGCGCGATTCGCAAGTGTAACTCGAAGGTGTGGTTCGCGGGTGTGGTTCGCGGGTGTGGTTCGCGGGTGTGGTTCGCGGGTGTGGTTCGCGGGTTTGGTTCGCGGGTGTGGTTCGCGGATTTGGTTCGCGGGTGTGGTTCTCGGCTGCTGTTCGCAATCACGGTTCGCGGGTGCGGTTCACAGGTGTGATTCGTAGACACTATTAGTAATTGTAAATTTTGTACAGAACAATGTAACAGAGGTGAAAAATTAAAAGTATCAAGAGAGTGGAGTAAGATTCATAAAATTTTCAATATACTGAACTACAGGATAGATAATCAAATTTTCATAGAGTTCTTAGATAGCTTTTCATTTAATCCCACGATGAATTGCTCACGTTTTCTGCAGACGCAAGAAACAGGATAATGTTTTTTTAATGATTATTGATGTTATTTTTCAATGTCAAGTGTGATTCGCAGGCGCGATTCGCAGGTGCGGTTCGCAAATGCGGTTCGCAGGTGCGGTTCGCAGGTGCGGTTCTCGGCTGCTGTTCGCAATCACGGTTCGCGGGTGCAGTTCACAGGTGTGATTCGTAGGTACTATTTGTAATTGTGAATTTTGTACAGAACAATGTAACAGAGGTGAAAATTAAAAGTTTCAAGAGAGTGAATTAAGATTCATATAATTTATAATATACTGAACTACAGGCATAGCTAATCAAATTTTCATAGAGTTCTTAGATAGCTTCTTCCATTAATTCCCACAATAAATCAATCCCTTTTTCTGCAGACGCAAGAAACAGGATAATGTTTTTTTAATGATTATTGATGTTATTTTTCATTGTCAAGTGAGATTCGCAGGCGCGATTCGCAAGTGTAACTCGAAAGTGTGGTTCGCGGTTGTGGTTCGCGGGTATTGTTCGCGGGTGCGGTTCGCGGGTGCTATTCGCGGGCGCTATTAATAATTCTAAATAGTGTATAGAAAAATGTAACAGAGATGAAAAATTAAAAATTTAATGAGAGTGAATTAAGATTCATATAATTTATAATATACTGAACTACAGGCATAGATAATCAAATTTTCATAGAGTTCTTAGATAGCTTTTCATTTAATCCCACGATGAATTGCTCACGTTTTCTGCAGACGCAAGAAACAGGATAATGTTTTTTAATGATTATTGATTTTATTTTTCAATGGCAAGTGTGATTCGCAGGCGCGATTCGCAGGTGCGGTTCGCAAATGTGGTTCGCAGGTGCGGTTCGCAGGTGCGGTTCTCGGCTGCTGTTCGCAATCACGGTTCGCGGGTGCAGTTCACAGGTGTGATTCGTAGGTACTATTTGTAATTGTGAATTTTGTACAGAACAATGTAACAGAGGTGAAAATTAAAAGTTTCAAGAGAGTGAATTAAGATTCATATAATTTATAATATACTGAACTACAGGCATAGCTAATCAAATTTTCATAGAGTTCTTAGATAGCTTTTCATTTAATCCCACGATGAATTGCTCACGTTTTCTGCAGACGCAAGAAACAGGATAATGTTTTTTAATGATTATTGATGTTATTTTTCAATGTCAAGTGTGATTCGCAGGCGCGATTCGCAGGTGCAGTTCGCAAATGCGGTTCACAGGTGTCATTCGTAGGCACTATTAGAAATTTTAAATTTTGTACAGAACAATGTAACAGAGGTGAAAAATTAGAAGTTTCAAGAGAGTGGAGTAAGATTCATAAAATTTTTAATATACTGAACTACAGGTATAGATGAACAAATTTTCATAGAGTTCTTAGATAGCTTCTTCCATTAATCCCACAATAAATCAATCCCTTTTTCTGCAGACGCAAGAAACACGATAATTTTTTTTTGAAATGATTATTGATGTTATTTGCCATTCTCAAGTGTGATTCGCGGGCGCGATTCAAAAGTGTAATTCGCAGGTGTGGTTTGCGGATGCGGTTTGCGGTAAATTTCGCGGGTGCGGTTCGCGGGTGTGGTCTGCTTTTACGGTTCGCGAGTGCAGTTTGCATGTGCGGTTCACAGGTGCTATTCGCAGGCGCTATTAATAATTCCAAATAGTGTACAGAGCAATGTAACACAGATGAAAAATTAAAAATTTCATGAGAGTGAGGTGAGAATCATAAAATTTATAATATACTGAACTACAGGCATAGATAATCAAATTTTCATAGAGTTCTTAGATAGCTTCTTCATTAGTCCCACAATAAATTGATCACGTTTTCTGCAGACGCAAGAAACAGGATAATTTTTATTTTGAAAAATGATTATTAATTTTATTAGCTATTGTTAAGAGTGATTCACGGGCGCGATTCGCAAGTGTAATTCGAAGGTGTGGTTCGCGGGTGTGGTTCGCGAGTATTGTTTGCGGGTGCGGTTCGCGGGAGTGATACGCGAGTATTGTTCGCGGGTGTGGTCCGCGGTTACGGTTCGCGAGTGCAGTTTGCATGTGCGGTTCACAGGTGCTATTCGCGGGCACTATTAATAATTCTAAATAGTGTACAGAACAATGTAACAGAGATGAACAATTGAAAATTTAATGAGAGAGAATTAAGATTCATATAATTTATGATATACTTATCTACAGTCATAGTTAATCAAATTCTCATAGAGTTCTTAGATAGCTTCTTCCATTAATCCCACATTAAATTAATCACGTTTTATGCAGACGCAAGAAATAGGATGATTTTTTGTTTAAATGATTATTGATGTTATTTGCCATTCTTAAGTGTGATACGCGGCCTCGATTCGCAAGTGTAATTCGCAGGTGTGTGGTTCGCGAGTATTCTTTGCTGGTGCGGTTCGCGAGAGAGATACGCGAGTATCGTTCGCGGGTGTGGTCAGCGGTATGTTACGGTTCGCGAGTGCAGTTTGCATGTGCGGTTCGTGGTTACAGGTGCGGTTATTCGCTATTCGTGGGTGCGGGCACTAAAAATAATTCTAAATAGTGTACAGAACAATGTAACAGAGATGAACAATTGAAAATTTAATGAGAGAGAATTAAGATTCATATAATTAATAATATACTGATCTACAGGCATAGATAATCAAATTCTCATAGAGTTCTTAGATAGCTTCTCCCAATAATCCCACAATAAATTGCTCACGTTTTCTGCAGACGCGAGAAACAGGATAATTTTTTTTAATGATTATTGATGTTATTTTTCATTCTCAAGTGTGATTCGCAGGCGCGATTGGCATGTGTAATTCGCAGGTTCGGTTCGCGGGTGTGGTTCGCGGTGTGGTTCGCGGGTGTGGGTCGCAGGTGTGGTTCATGGTGTGGTTCGCGGGTGTGGTTCTTAGTTGGGTGTGGTTCTGCAGGTGTGGTTCGCGGATATTGTGTGGTTCGGGCGCGGTGTGGTTCATGGTGTGGTTAGCGCGGTGTGGTTCGCAGGTGCGGTTCGCAGGTGTGGTTCTCGGCTGCTGTTCGCAATCTCGGTTCGCGGGTGCGGTTCACAGGTGTCATTCGTAGGCACTATTAGAAATTTTAAATTTTGTACAGAACAATGTAACAGAGGTGAAAAATTAGAAGTTTCAAGAGAGTGGAGTAAGATTCATAAAATTTTTATATACTGAACTACAGGTATAGATGAACAAATTTTCATAGAGTTCTTAGATAGCTTCTTCCATTAATCCCACAATAAATCAATCCCTTTTCTGCAGACGCAAGAAACAGGATAATTTTTTTGAAATGATTATTGATGTTATTTGCCATTCTCAAGTGTGATTCGCGGGCGCGATTCAAAAGTGTAATTCTGCAGGTGTGGTTTGCGGATGCGGTTTGCGGTAAATTTTCGCGGGTGCGGTTCGCGGGTGTGGTCTGCTTTTACGGTTCGCGAGTGCAGTTTGCATGTGCGGTTCACAGGTGCTATTCGCAGGCGCTATTAATAATTCTAAATAGTGTACAGAGCAATGTAACACAGATGAAAAATAAAAAATTTCATGAGAGTGAGGTGAGAATCATAAAATTTATAATATACTGAACTACAGGAATAGATAATCAAATTTTCATAGAGTTCTTAGATAGCTTCTTCATTAGTCCCACAATAAATTGATCACGTTTTCTGCAGACGCAAGAAACAGGATAATTTTTATTTTGAAAAATGATTATTAATTTTATTAGCTATTGTTAAGAGTGATTCACGGGCGCGATTCGCAAGTGTAATTCGAAGGTGTGGTTTGCGGGTGTGGTTCGCGAGTATTGTTTGTTGGAGCGGTTCGCGGAAGCGGTTCGCGGGAGTGATACGCGAGTATTGTTCGCGGGTGTGGTCAGGGGTTACGGTTCGCGAGTGCAGTTTGCATGTGCGGTTCACAGGTGCTATTCGCGGGCACTATTAATAATTCTAAATAGTGTACAGAACAATGTAACAGAGATGAACAATTGAAAATTTAATGAGAGAGAATTAAGATTCATATAATTTATAATATACTGATCTACAGGCATAGATAATCAAATTCTCATAAAGTTCTTAGATAGCTTCTTCCATTAATCCCACATTAAATTAATCACGTTCTATGCAGACGCAAGAAATAGGATGATTTTTTGTTTAAATGATTATTGATGTTATTTGCCATTCTTAAGTGTGATACGCGGCATCGATTCGCAAGTGTAATTCGCAGGTGTGGTTCGCGAGTATTCTTTACTGGTGCGGTTCGCGAGAGTGATACGCGAGTATCGTTCGCAGGTGTGGTCAGCGGTTACGGTTCGCGAGTGCAGTTTGCATGTGCGGTTCACAGGTGCTATTCGCGGGTGCTAATAATAATTCTAAATAGTGTACAGAGCAATGTAACAGAGATGAAAAATTAAAATTTTCAAGAGAGTGAGGTGAGAATCATAAAATTTATAATATACTGATCTACAGGCATAGATAATGAAATTCTTATAGAGTTCTTAGATAGCTTCTTCCATTGATCCCACAATAAATTGCTCACGTTTTAAGCAGACGCGAGAAACAGGATAATTTTTTTTTAATGATTATTGATGTTATTTTTCATTCTCAAGTGTGATTCGCAGGCGCGATTGGCAGGTGTAATTCGCAGGTTCGGTTCGTGGACGTGGTTCGCGGGTGTGGTTCGCAGGTGCGGTTCGCAGGTGCGATTCGCATGTGCGGTACGCAAATGCGGTTCGCAGGTGCGGTTCTCGGCTGCTGTTCTCAATCACGGTTCGCGGGTGCGGTTCACAGGTGTCATTCGTAGGCACTATTAGAAATTTTAAATTTGTACAGAACAATGTAACAGAGGTGAAAAATTAAAAGTTTCAAGAGAGTGGAGTAAGATTCATAAAATTTTAATATACTGAACTACAGGCATAGATAATCAAATTTTCATAGAGTTCTTAGATAGCTACTTCCATTAATCCCACAATAAATTAATCACGTTTTCTGCAGACGCAAGAAACAGGATAATTTTTTTTTATGATTATTGATGTTATTTGCCATTCTCAAGTGTGATTCGCGGGCGCGATTCGCAAGTGGAATTCGCAGGTGTGGTTTGCGGTTGCGGTTCGCGGTTAATTTTTGCGGGTGCGGTTCGCGGGAGTGGTCTGCGTTTACGGTTCGCGAGTGCAGTTTGCATGTGCGGTTCACAGGTGCTATTCGCGGGCGCTATTAATAATTCTAAATAGTGTACAGAGCAATGTAACACAGATGAAAAATTAAAAATTTCATGAGAGTGAGGTGAGAATCATAAAATTTATAATATACTGAACTACAGGCATAGATAATCAAATTTTCATAGAGTTCTTAGATAGCTTCTTCATTAATCCCACAATAAATTGATCACGTTTTCTGCAGACGCAAGAAACAGGATAATTTTTTTTTTGAAAATGATTATTAATGTTATTAGCCATTCTTAAGAGTGATTCGCGGGCGCGATTCGCAAGTGTAATTCGAAGGTGTGGATCGCGGGTATTGTAGTTTGATACTGTTCGCGGGAGGTGCAGATTGCATCGCGAGTGCAGTTTGCATGTGCGGTTCACATGTGCTATTCGGGGCGCTATTAATAATTCTAAATATTGTACAGAACAATGTGATAGAGATGAAAAATTGAAAATTTCATGAGAGTGAAGGAAGATTCATAAAATTCATAATAAACTGAACTACAGTCATAGAAAATCAAATTTTGATAGAGTGCTTAGATAACTTCTTCGATTAATCCCACAATAAATTGCTCACGTTTTCTGCAGATGTAAGAGATAGGCTAATTTTTGTTTTGAAAATGATTATTAATGTTATTAGCCATTCTCAAGTGTGATTCGCGGGCGCGATTCGCAAGTGTAATTCGAAGGTGTGGGTATGTATTGTTAGCGGGTGCAGTTCGCGGGTGCTGTTCTCGGGTATTGTTGCGGTTGTGGTTCGCGGGAGAGTTTAGCGGTCATTGTTCGCGGGTGCGGTTCGCGGTTATTGTTCGCGGGTGCGGTTCGCGAGGTATTGTTCTGCAGGTACAGTTCTCCTGGTGCGGTTCGCTGGAGCCGGTTGTGGGTGCGGTTCGTGGTTACGATTCGCGGTTAGAGTTCACAGGATCGGCTCGCAGGTGCTGTTGCTGGAGCCGTTCGTGGGTGCGGTTCGCGGGACCGGTTACGGTTCGCGAGTGCAGTTTGCATGTGCGGTTCACAGGTGCTATTCGCGGGCACTATTAATAATTCTAAATAGTATACAGAACAATGTAACAGAGATGAACAATTAAAAAATTTAATGAGAGAGAATAAGGATTCATATAATTTATAATATACTGATCTACAGACATAGATAATCAAATTTTCATAGAGTTCTTAGATAGATTTTTTCATTAATCCCACAATAAATTGCTCACGTTTTCTACAGACGCAAGAAACAGGATAATTTTTTAATGATTATTGATGTTAATTTTCATTGTCAAGTGTGATTCGCAGGCGCGATTGACAAGTGTAATTGCAGGTTCGGTTCGCGGTTGCGGTTCGCAGGTGCGGTTCGCAGGTGCGGTAAACAGGTGCGATTGGCGGACGCTATTATTAATTGTAAAATTTGAACAGAACAATGTATCAGAGAAGAAAATTAAAAATTTAATGAGAGTGAATGAAGATTCATATAATTTATAATATACTGAACTACAAGCATAGATAATCAAATTTTCATAGTTCTAAGATAGCTTTTTCCATTAATCCCACAATAAATTGCTTACGTTTTCTGCAGACGCAAGAAACAGTATTATGTTGTTTTAATGATTATTGATCAAATTTTCATAGATTTCTTAGATAGCTTCTTTCATTAGTCCCACAATAAATCGATCACGTTTTCTGCAGACGCAAGAAACAGGATAATTTTTATTTTGAAAAATGATTATTAATTTTATTAGCTATTCTTAAGAGTGATTCGCGGGCGCCATCTGCAAGTGTAATTCGAAGGTGTGGATCGCGGGTGCGGTTCGTTCGCGGTTAATTTTCGCGGGTTTGGACTGCGGTTACGGTTCGCGATTGCAGTTTGCATGTTCGGTTCACAGGTGCTATTCGCGGGCGTTAATAATAATTCTAAATAGTGTACAGAATAATGTAACAGAGATGAACAATTAAAAATTTAATGAGAGAGAATTAAGATTCATATAATTTATAATATACTGAACTACAGGCATAGATAATCAAATTTTCATAGAGTTCTTAGATAGCTTCTTCCATCAATCCCACAATAAATTGCTCACGTTTTCTGCAGACGTAAGAGACAGGATAATATTTCTTTCTTGCAAAATGATTAATGAAGTTATTTGCCAATCTCAAGTGTGATTCGCGGGCGCGATTCGCAAGTGTAATTCGAAGGTGTGGTTCGCGAGAGCGGTTCGCGGGAGTGATACGCGAGTATTGTTCGCGGGTGTGGTCCGCGGTTACGGTTCGCGAGTGCAGTTTGCATGTGCGGTTCACAGGTGCTATTCGCGGGCACTATTAATAATTCTAAATAGTGTACAGAGCAATGTAACAGAGATGAAAAATTAAAAATTTCATGAGAGTGAGGTGAGAATCATAAAATTTATAATATACTGAACTACAGGCATAGATAATCAAATTTTCATAGAGTTCTTAGATAGCTTCTTCCATTAATCCCACAATAAATTGCTCACGTTTTCTGCAGACGTAAGAGACAGGCTAATTTTTGTTTTGAAAAATGATTATTAATGTTATTAGCCATTCTCAAGTGTGATTCGCGGGCGCGATTCGCAAGTGTAATTCGAAGGTGTGGGTATGTATTGTTAGCGGGTGCAGTTCGCGGGTGCGGTTCGCGGGAGAGGTTAGCGGTCATTGTTCGCGGGTGCGGTTCGCGGTTATTGTTCGCGGGTGCGGTTCGCGGGTATTGTTCGCAGGTACGGTTCTCCTGTGCGGTTCGCTGGAGCCGGTTATAGGTGCCGTTCGTGGTTACGATTCGCGGTTGCGGTTCACTGAATCGGCTCGCGGGTGCTGTTCGCTGGAGCTGTTCGTGGGTGCGGTTCGCGGGACCGGTTCGCGGGACCGGTTCGCGGGACCGGTTCGCGGGTGCGGTTTACAGGTGCGATTCGCGGGCGCTATTAATAATTCTAAATAGTGTACAGAACAATGTAACAGAGATGAAAAATTAAAAATTTCATGAGAGTGAGGTGAGAATCATATAATTTATAATATACTGAACTACAGGCATAGATAATCAAATTTTCATAGAGTTCTTAGATAGATTCTTTCATTAATCCCACAATAAATTGCTCACGTTTTCTGCAGACGCAAGAAACAGGATAATTTTTTTTTTAATGATTATTGATGTTATTTTTCATTCTCAAGTGTGATTCGCAGGCGCGATTGGCAAGTGTAATTCGCAGGTGCCTGTTCGCAGGTTAGGCTCGCGGGTGCGGTTGGCAGGTGCGGTTCGCAGGTGCGGGTCTTAGTTAGCTTCTTCCATCTATCCCACAATAAATTGCTCACGTTTTCTGCAGACGCAAGAAACAGGATAATTTTTTTTTAATGATTATTGATGTTATTTTTCATTCTCGAGTGTGATTCGTAGGCGCGATTGACAAGTGTAATTCGCAGGTTCGGTTCGCGGGTGCGGTGCGCAGGTGCGTTTAACAGGTGCGATTCACGGACGCTATTAATAATTGTAAAATTTGAACAGAACAATGTATCAGAGATGAAAAATTAAAAATTTAATGAGAGTGAATTAAGATTCATATAATTTATAATATACTGAACTACAGGCATAGATAATCAAATTTTCATAGAGTTCTTAGATAGCTTCTTCCATTAATCCCACAATAAATTGATCACGTTTTCTGCAGACGTAAGAGACAGGATAATATTTCTTTCTTGCAAAATGATTAATGAAGTTATTTGCCAATCTCAAGTGTGATTCGCGGGCGCGATTCGCAAGTGTAATTCGAAGGTGTGGTTCGCGGGTGTGGTTCGCGAGTATTGTTTGCGGGTGCGGTTCGCGAAAGCGGTTCGCGGGAGTGATACGCGAGTATTGTTCGCGGGTGTGGTCCGCGGTTACGGTTCGCGAGTGCAGTTTGCATGTGCGGTTCACAGGTGCTATTCGCGGGCACTATTAATAATTCTAAATAGTGTACAGAACAATGTAACAGAGATGAACAATTAAAAATTTAATGAGAGAGAATTAAGATTCATATAATTTATAATATACTGAACTACAGGCATAGATAATCAAATTTTCATAGAGTTCTTAGATAGATTCTTTCATTAATCCCACAATAAATTGCTCACGTTTTCTGCAGACGCAAGAAACAGGATAATTTTTTTAATGATGATTTATGTTATTTTTCATTCTCAAGTGTAATTCGCAGGCGCGATTGGCAAGTGTAATTCGCAGGTTCGGTTCGCGGGTGCGGTTTGCAGGTGCGGTTCGCAGGTGCGGTTAACAGGTGCGATTCGCGGACGCTATAAATAATTGTAAAATTTGAACAGAACAATGTATCAGAGATGAAAAATTAAAAATTTAATGAGAGTGAATTAAGATTCATATAATTTATAATATACTGAACTACAGGCATAGATAATCAAATTTTCATAGAGTTCTTAGATAGCTTCTTCCATTAATCCCACAATAAATTAATCACGTTTTCTGCAGACGCAAGAAACAGGATAATTTTTTTTTTAAATGATTATTGATGTTATTTGCCATTCTCAAGCGTAATTCGCAGGTGTGGTTTGCGGGTGCGGTTTGCGGTTAATTTTCGCGGTTGCGGTTCGCGGGTGTGGTCTGCTTTTACGGTTCGCGAGTGCAGTTTGCATATGCGGTTCACAGGTGCTATTCGCGGGCACTATTAATAATTCTAAATGGTATACAAAACAATGTAACAGAGATGAACAATTTAAAAGTTAATGAGAGAGAATTAAGATTCATATAATTTATAATATACTGATCTACAGGCATAGATAATCAAATTTTCATAGAGTTCTAAGATAGCTTCATCCATGAATCCCACAATAAATCAATCACGTTTTCTGCAGATTTAAGAGACAGGATAATATTTCTTTCTTGCAAAATGATTAATGAAGTTATTTGCCAACTCTGGTGTGATTCGCGGGCGCGATGCGCAAGTGTAATTCGAATGTGTGGTTCTGCGGGTGTGGTTCTCGAGTATTATTTGCAGGTGCGGTTCGCGAAAGCGGTTTGCGGGAGTGATACGCGAGTATTGTTCGCGGGTGTGGTCCGCGGTTACCGTTCGCGAGTGCAGTTTGAATGTGCAGTTCACAGATGCTATTCGCGGGCACTATGAATAATTCTAAATGGTATACAAATCAATGTAACAGAGATGAACAATTTAAAAGTTAATGAGAGAGAATTAAGATTCATATAATTTATAATATACTGATCTACAGGCATAGATAATCAAATTTTCATAGAGTTCTTAGTAAGCTTCTTCCATTAATCCCACAATGAATTGCTCACGTTTTCTGCAGACGCAAGAAACAGGATAATTTTTTTTTAATGATTATTGATGTTATTTTTCATTGTCAAGTGTAATTCGCAGGCGCGATTGACAAGTGTAATTCGCAGGTTTGGTTCGCGGGTGCGGTTCACGGGTGCGGTAAACTGAATTACAGTCATAGAAAATCAAATTTTCATATAGTGCTTAGATAGCTTCTTTCATTATTCCCACAATAAAATGCTCACGTTTTCTGCATACGTAAGAGACAGGCTAATTTCTGTTTTGAAAAGTGATTATTAATGTTATTGGCCATTCTCAAGTGTGATTCTGCGGGCGCGATCTGCAAGCGTAATTCGAAGGTGTGGTTCGCGGGTATTGTTAGCGGGTGCAGTTCGCGGGTATTGTTAGCGTGCAGTTCGCGGGTATTGTTCGCGGGTATTGTTCGCGGTTGTGGTCTGCGGGTGAGGTTAGCGGTCATTGTTCGCGGGTTCGGTTTGCGGTTGTTGTTCGCGGGTGCGGTTCGCGGGCATTGTCTGCAGGTACGGTTCTCCCTCTGCGGTTCGCTGGAGCCGGTTGTGGCTGCGGTTCGTGGTTACGTTTCGCGGGTGCGGTTCACGAAATCGGCTCGCGGGTGCTGTTCGCTGGAGCTGTTCGCTTGAGCTGATCGTGGGTGCGGTTTGCGGGACCGGTTCGCGGGTGCGGTTCACAGGTGCGATATTCGCGGGCGCTATTAATAATTGTAAATATTGTACAGAACAAAGTAACAGAGATGAAAAATTAGAAATTTCATGAGAGTGAAGTAAGATTCATAAAATTTATAATATACTGAACTACAGGCATAGAAAATCAAATATTCATAGAGTTCTTAGATAGCTTCTCTTTAATCCCACAATAAATTGATCTCGTTTTCTGCAGACGCAAGAATAAGGATAATTTTTTTTTAAATGATTATTGATATTATTTGCTATTCTCAAGTGTGATTCGCGGGCGTGGTTTGCAAGTGTAATCTCGCAGGTGTGGTTTGCGGGTTCGGTTCGCGGTTAATTTTCACGAGTGCTATCCGCGGGTATTGTTCGCGGGTATTATTCATAGTATTGTTCGCGGGTGTGGTATGCGGTTACAGTTCGCGAGTGCAGTTTGCATGTGCGGTTCACAGGTGCTATCTCGCGGGCGCTATTCTGCGGGCGCTATTCGCGGGCGCTATTCATGCGAGCGCTATTAATAATTCTAAATACTGTACAGAACAATGTAACATAGATGAAAAATTAAAAATTTCTATGAGAGTGAGGTGGAGAATCATAAAATTTTTAATATACTGAACTTAGAGGCATAGATAATCAAATTTTCATAGAGTTTTTAGATAGCTTCTTCCATTAATCCCACAATAAATTGCTCACGTTTTCTGCAGACATAAGAGACAGGATAATATTTCTTTCTTGCAAAATTATTAATTAATTTATTTGCACTATCAATAATTTTAAAATTGTACAGAACAATGTAACAGAGATGAAAAATTAAAATTTCATGAGAGTAAAGTAAGTTTTATAAAATTTATAATATACTGAACTACAGGCATAGTAAAATCAAATTTTCATAGAGTTCTTAGATAGCTTCTCTTTAATCCCACAATAAATTGATCACGTTTTC